>CAVLGL010000002.1:21895000-23322500 GCA_963668995.1 Parnassius mnemosyne
ACCGCGAAATTCAGGCAAATTTAGACATTGGCATGAGTCAAATACAAATAATCTTGCATGAACAATTAGGTGTAAAAAAGTTGTTTTCTCGATGGATACCGCATTCGCTCTGTGAAGAGCAAAAATCGGCTCGCGTTACTTGGTGCGTCAGAACTCTTGAAAGATTCCACGCAGGATCGTCAAATGCTGTATACAACATCGTATCTGGTGACGAATCCTGGATATACGCGTACGAACCCGAAACAAAAAACCAGTCACGAGTTTGGGTGTTTGAAAATGAGTTAAACCCTACAAAAATTGTTCGTTTACGGAGTGTTGCAAAAAAATGGTGGCCACGTTTGTCTCCAAAACCAGCCATGTTACGACTATTCCTCTTGAGGGACAAAGAACGGTTAATGCAGAATGGTATGCTAGCATTTGTTTGCCATAGGTCGTTTCTGAACTCCGTAAAGAGAACTGCAACCGCCGCATCATCCTCCATCACGACAATGCGAGTTCTCACACCGCACACAGAACAAAAGAGTTTTTAGAGCAAGAAAACATAGAATTATTAGACCATCCGACGTACGGCCCCGACCTAAGCCCTAATGATTTCTATACTTTACCTAAAATAAAGAATAAATTGCTTGGACAGAGATTTTCATCACCTGAAGAAGCTATGGACGCCTACAAAACGGCCATTTTGGAGACCCCAACTTCCGAATGGAATGGTTGCTTCAATGATTGGTTCCATCGTATGGAAAAATGTGTCAAATTTCGCGGAGAATACTTTGAAAAGCAATAAATACATTTTTAAATAGTAATGTTGTGTCACTTACTTGATTCCTGAAATTTTCAGTGCCGTCCTTATTTAATGTTGTCAATTTGAATAATTACTAACGGTAAACAAATTGTATATTCATACGTTAAATATTTATTTCAAAAAAAATAATATACTATACTAAATAATAATAAAAAATATACTAAAAATCGAATAACTATTACCGTATAATTTCTTGTACAATTATTTATTCTGTGGTATAATGTAAAATGTATAAGGCAATAATGTATTGATATATTATACCGCTTGATATAGGTTATATTTATTGATTTAATTTCTTTCACAATTCATTTTTCAATAATTATATAAAGAACTACGAGTACGTACAAAAAATTAAACCCAAACCACTTGGTTAAATATTTTTACTTAAATAGTTGCTAATTATATTATTAATTAAAAAAATTTAAAAGACTGCTAATCTATTTTATCAATTTGCTGTACATTTCATCAATTTGTGGATTTCTCGAAAAAGGTCTCCAAATTTGTCGGAAAAAATATATCCTAAATCACTCCTGGCTTTCCACCTGTTTGTCAAGTTTCATTACAAATGATAAATCTTCAACGTATATCATTTTAATTTTTATTTGTTAAAAAAGTAGTTTACTAGTAAATAAGAATAATAAATTCCTTCCTCCGTAAACAATTTACTGCTGGTTAAGGGCTTTACCCTTTTGGGAGGATTCGGTATGATACCGACGCCATTGTTATGGCGTCGTCGCATCATTCAACATCACATGCCTGACTGCCTCGTTGGTCTAGTGGTTGTAATAGTGCGACTGCTGATCATGTGGTCCCGGGTTCGAAGCCCGGGTTGGGCCAAAAAAGTCAGTTATTGTGCTTTTTCATCAAGAAGTTCGCATTAGCGGTCCGGAATCAGGAAGTTGGCAGTATCTCACCCTCCCCCCCCCCCCCCGTACCTAGGAAAAGCATGTAAAGCCGTTGGTCCTGCGCCTGATCTCTCTCCGGTTGTGTTCCCATCGGACTATGAGAGTGAGGGAATAGAGATTGCACCTGTGTATAATGTTACGAGTATGTACTCGATTCACATGAAATTGTAAATATAATTAATAACTCGCCTAGTTATGTTTATTTGTATTTACGACCGCTGTTTTTATGCTTTTACCACATACGTGGTAGAGCCATGCTACAGCTATATTAGTAGTATAGTTGTAGCACGAATGGTTCGGCTCGACCAGGAAAGGACCACGCTCTCACAGAAAACCATCGTAAAATAGCAGTTTAACCCTGCTGTGTTTCGTAAGGTAAGTGTAGTGAACCGGAGACCCTTGATACTGGAAAAGAGGCATTCCATTTTACTTTCATGGGTGACAACGCATTTTGATTGATGAAGATAGATGTAGGTGTCTATGGGTCACAGCAACCACTTACCATCAGATGGACTATGTGCTCGTTTGTCACCCTATCCTATTAAAAAAATGCTTTTTGTAAAATGGAAATAACGCAAAAACAATCAATGAATAAATTGAACATGCATATATATAAAATGTCACATATTATTTTGTTTCTGTTATAGTAAAGAACTTTGCCGCTGCTGATTTGCATGAACAATATGAATGTAAATATAAAATATATATGCGTAACTAGGGCCAGCTTCCGCGTTTGTAAACAGATCAGCTCCATGGTAGTTACCATATTATTGCATTGTCACCGTTAAAACACACCCTATTTTATTTCGAAACGAATCAATCATTACATATTAAAGCTTCCTGCATATATGAATACTTTAGCGTACACCGTCAATAAATGATGGGGCTATAAGGTTGACTCCTACAATCAGTTTCATAGTATAGTCGTTTGTTACTTTTAGTACCGTGTAAAGTATAATGAAAATATATAACATTATTATATAGAGCTGTTAAATAAATCGATTAAGTGAACCGATTCGTAGTACATCTCCAACAGCGTAATTTGTTGGCAGAAATCCAGTTGTTTTATGTTGTATTTCATGGTAATGAATTCATGATTTTTCTTACCGCAGCGCTTACTATTAAAATAAGTGAATTTATATTATTTAATCATGTGAGCAAGGATCAGACCATTTAATTATTTCTTATTGAATAAAATATAACGTTCATTCTTGTTATTGCCATCTATATTACTGCTTCTTTATAAGCTATTAAAGTCCACTGCTGTACATATGCCTCACCCATAGATTGCCTTATAGAGGGATATTTGCCATAGTTGCCATGCTTGGCAAGCAGTTTATTTTTTATTTTTAGTCATTATTACGAAGTTGCTGTTGGCCATATCCTTATTTGTTTCCCTCTGTTGCCTCTTACGATACCCATGGGATGATTTGGAGTATTGGATATTCTTACACCGCCACTACACGGTAAATAATATTACAGCTCAACTAACACGTTAAAGTTACAAGTTAAATGTCGGACAACTAAGCTGCAATGCACAGCCCTAAGCCACTAACATCCATCGACTTCATGCATAGCTAATCAGGTTGTCACTCCGGGGCGATAGTCGGTTCTTCAAGTTAAACAGCTAGCCTGTCAGCTTTGGGCTTTGTTGGTTACTCTAGTTCTGCTGCAGATATCTTTGTTATAGATTCTATTACGTAAAATAACCTTGCATATCGCTCTTAATCTTACAAAACTGGCGATAAAAATCGTCGTATACAAAATAAGAAATATTGTCACAACTTTTTATCATCATCATTATCATTACAGCCTTTCATAAGTCCATTGCTGAACATAGGCCTCCCCCAAGGAATGCCACAAAGCACGGTACTGAGCCACCTGCATCCATCGACTTCCTGCATGTCTTACCAGGTCGTCACTCCATCACGTGGGGGGTCGCCCTACACTTCGCCTACCGGTACGAGGCTGCCACTCAAGAACCTTTCTTCCCCATCGGTTGTCGGTTGTTCGAGCTATATGGCCGGCCCACTGCCACTTCAGCCTACGAATCCGTTGGGCTATGTCGGTTACTCTGGTTCTACTGCGGATATACTCATTTCTAAGTTTATCACGCAGAGAAACCCCGAGCATAGCCCTCTCCATAGCTTGCTGAGCGACCTTGAGCTTCCTCATACGGCCAGCAGTGAAGGACCACGTCTCAGATCCGTAAGTCATCACTGGCAACACGCACTGGTTGTACAATTTCGTTTTCAGGTTTTGAGGTATGTCTGACGAGAAGATGTGTCGTAGTTTCCCGAACGCTGTCCAGCCGAGTTGAATCCGTCGATTGACCTCTAGTTGGGCTTACCTAGTCGGACTATTTGTCCCAGGTAAATATACTCATCAACAACTTCGAGCTTAGTGCTCCCAACAACTACCGGCATAGGTGTAACATGGACATTAAACATGATCTTTGTTTTGTCCATGTTCATCCTAAGACCTATTTGCTGGGAGACACTATTGAGGTCATTGTGCATGGTGCTTAGGTCCTCCAGCGATTTTGCCATAAGAACTATATCATCGGCAAATCGAAGATGAGTGATGTACTCGCCATTGATGTTAATACCGTATCCTTTCCAGTCCAGAAGCTTGAAAACGTCTTCCAATGCAGCGGTGAAGAGTTTCGGGGATATAACATCACTCTGTCTTACACCTCTCTGCAATTGAATAGGTTTCGTACTCTGGTTCTGTACTCGGATAGCCATTGTAGCTCTACTGTACAAATACTTCAGCACTTCGATATACCGATAGTCAACTTGGCACCGCTGAAGGGACTGCAGCACCGCCCAAATTTTGACGGAATCAAAGGCTTTCTCATAGTCCACATACGTCAGACATAGTGGCAAATTGTACTCTTCGGACTTCTGTACAATTTGCCGAAGGGTATGCATGTGGTCCATGATGCTAAAGCCCTTTCAGATACCGGCTTGTTTGGGAGGCTGGAATTCGTCAAGTCTGCGCGCGAGACGATTCATAATGACTCTCGAAAACAGCACGTAGACGCGGCTCAGAAGGGAAATCGGTCTGTAGTTCTTCAAGAGAGCGTTGTCACCTTTCTTGAAGAACAAGACCACCGCACTTCTGCTCCACGCCTCCGGTGTAATGCCACCATGGAGGACGGAATTAAAGAGCTTCTGAAGGACTTCAAGTACCGGTTATCCACCCACTTTCAGAAGCTCCGCTGTAATTCCATCCGCGCCTGGGGCCTTGCCGTTTTTAAGGTGCTGGAGAGCCATTCTAATCTAGCTCAGACTAACGTCCGGGATATCTTCGGAATAGTGTCGGATTAGACTCGCTCTTGGATCGTTACTCACACTTGCGTGTGCCTCCAACGATGACGTGTAAAGCTGCCCATAGAACCTCTCAATCTCACTCAAAATCTCAGGTGCCCCGGAAACGATGCTGCCACACTCGGTCTTTAGCTTCGACAGTTGGCTCTTTCTGGTAGACAGATCTCTGACAAAGACTTTGGAGCCTTGTACCCGCTCGATCGCTTCTTCAATACAAGCTGTATTGAAATTGCGTAAGTCCCGCCGCATACATTTGGAGATCTATCTGTTCAGTTGCCTGTACGCTGTCAAATCTGTTGAAGAATATAGCTTCATCTCCCGTCTAAGAGCCATGAGATTGAGAGTGTGATCGGAGAGTTTTTGCGTTCTTCTGCGGCGGGTCTTGCAGAACTTAGCTCCGACCGCATGGACAGTTTCCACGAGCTTGTCATTCATATCGTCCACTTCATTGCAGTCTTCTAGGCATTGAAATCGGTTTTGTAACTCGAACTGAAAGGTTTCCGAACTTTGGAACAGAGCACGAGGGGGACGGAGCGTTGACTTCATTAGACGAGACCTCTCCAACTTAACGTTTAGGTTCAGTGTGCCTCTAACCATTCGGTGATCGCTGCCGGTTTTCACATTCACGATGACTGATACACCACTGAACAGTTGTCGTCTGGTCGTCATAATGAAGTCAATCTCATTTTTTTTTGGAACCATCGCGGCTCGACAAGGCCACTTTCTGTGGGGCCGCTTCTGGAAGAAAGAGTTCATTATAAAGAGTCCCCCTTTCTCCATGAAGTCGGCCAGCTGCTGGCCCCTTGGGTTCCGTTGCCCTATTCCAAGTTTCCCTACTTTTAGGTCACCGTTCTCTCTTGTGCCTAGTTTTGCATTGAAGTCTGCCACCGTATTAACACCGTATGTTGAGTTTTGGAGGAATGCATGGCTCTAGAGATATCATCATACATTTCTTCCACCTCCTCATCGGGGTGTGCTGAGATTGGTGCGTAAATCTGTATGACCTTCAGCGAATACCGTTTGGTGATTTGCCGTGTAGTGGCGGTTAAGAATATACACTACCCCATATCTTCCCGTGGGTGTCGTAAAAGGCGACAAAGGGAAACAGGCAGGAGATGGGCAGCAGCATCTTCCTGATAAGAACAAATTTACAATAAAAAAACTGCGGTTGCCAACCCGCTCGCCAAGCGTGGCAACTATGGCATATACCCCCCTATGATGAGAGTAACAAAGAAACTGCTCCCAGTCCCCGGCGGCCCCGCTATTCCTGTCTAAGAATCTCCGGTGGAGGTTCAGTTGCCACCTAAGACGACTCGACCTGGCAACATACAACTCACGCACCCTGAGGACTGACGAGAAGATCGTGGAGCTGGAAGAAGAGATAGACAAGTTACGCTGGCATATTATAAGATTATCCGAAGTCCGAAGAGAGGGGGAGGACACGGTAATCCTCGAATGCGGCAACTTGCTCTATCACCGGGAGGGCGACCATCTGTCCCAAGAAGGTGTCGGATTTATCATCCACAAATCTCTCGTTAACAACGTTGTAACGATTGAGAGTGTGTCAACGAGGGTTGCGTCAGTAAACAAATGATCGTAAGAAAATAAGAAATATTGTCACAACTTTTTGATACTATACATGAACTAAAGTCTACAGCTGAACATATGCCTCACTCATAGATCGTATCATAAGAGAGATATTTGGCATAGTTGCTACACTTGACAGGTGGGTTAGTATATGCAATATACGCATGAATAAAAAAAATATTGTAAAACATACTACGAAGTACCCAAGTAGGCGATGTCTATTAAGTTAACGTATACAAGCATTATACAATGTATTACTGACTGTTTCACTCAGTAGTACAGTGTAGTAATGCTTGTAAATGTCTCACTACTGAACACAGGTCGCCTATCATTTTGACAGTTTCATGGAGTAATTATTCCAATACGTTACTTACATGCGTGTTGGCAGACGTTACATTTTTTTTCATTCATTACACAGTCTATCAAATGTCCACTGCTGAACATAGGCGTCCCCCATAGCTTGCCACATAGGGGGGATTTTGAAATAGTTACCACGCTTGGCAGGCTGGTTGAAAGCCACAGTTGTTTTATTATTTTAGGTTGTTATTGGAAAGATGCTGATGTCCTACATAGTAAGTGAGATATTCCAGATTTTCTTCCATTAACTGTAAATAATTAAAATAAGCATCCGTTATAAATTGTTTGAGATATTACAAAGTTAATTTTTAGTAAGAAAATAAAACTTCAATAAGTAATAAAAGCATTGGGGCAAAATAAACCTTACTTTGCATTTTCAAATAAGAAAAAGATGAAAGTTCTTAAGTATCCAAAACTTACCACTCAATCCGACTTTAAAACTGTGTCCAAAATTTGTCGAGAGATGAACACCGCGAAAATGAATTAAATCATATTATTTAAATACTTAAACTGGATGAGAATTATTCATATTTTGAACGAATCATAAAATATATTTATTTGCTCGTTTTATGCATAAATATTGCAATTAGCAGATTTCTAAAAAGATTTAAGTTAAGTTTAAGTTGTTGGTCCTTCGAACCTTCGCACTTTGCCATTTCAACTTACTGAACCGTTGGGCTATATCGGTTACTCTAGTCGTACAGTGGATAAACCGACAGGAACTTTACCGTCAAAGTCTGTCAGAAAAATATATGAAAAAATATTTTCAAATAAGGATGAGATACGTGTCTAAAAATGTAGCTTAATTTGGTACCCTTGATCTTACTAATGGGTACTATAACTAAAAATTGAGGAACAAAATATTGATTTTTTTATGTTAAGAAATTAATATTGGTGTATTCGTTGTTTTGACAAAGCCACAGCATCTGTGTTGAAGGAAAATAGTATGCATATAGAAATAAAATGTCTATTTTATGCAGTTTCTCAATATTTACGTGTTATTTATTTTGTTATATAGTACTAGTAATAGTACTATCTAGATCTCCCTGCATCTTACATCGCGCATGTAAGCTCATTTGCTATGTTTACTGTGCAAAAAAAAACTGTGTTAATTTGCATACATTTGACTTCATATCAATTTATCTATTTTAGTATGTGCGTGAGTTTGTTTTTAAATCTATATTCGGCGATTTCTCGATAACAGCTAAACCGATTTTAATTATTCTTTTTTTAATTAAATTTGTTGTATTTCAAGGATGTTTCCATATAAATTTAAATAAATAAATCTATACCTAAGGGCGGAAAAATAGAAAATGAGGATATATAGATAACAAAGATTTTAATGTACCTTTGTTATCTTGAGCTTGTGATATTTATTTGACCACTTAAAATAATAAATTAATAATAAGCTTCTGAAGTCCTGATACTCGTGATTCTTCGATACGACGACTGACGTTTTAACACCGAATTCAAAAGTTTTTCTTTGTTTTTATGAAAAGTTTAATTATTAATAAAATGCACGAGTAATAACTATTATTTACTATTAAATAAGTAACTTTATAATAGAATTTGGCAACTCAGGAGCTAAGCGCTCGCTGTAAATTTCAAAGTACGTGTTGATTATATTTTATATAGTTAGGTGACATACGAGCTCACAGTCCTCGATAGGTCCACGGTAAGTGGATACTGTGACCTATCACTTCATTTCTAAGACTCATTGAGAATTAAAATGCAGATGAGTTATCACCCCTGACGACTAAGATGGAATCATTAATACCCTTACCAGTAAAAATCTACCGTAATGAAAAATTTGTTTGGGGACGTGCTTACCAAAGTGCCTGGATCTCCAGAGCAGTTTAAATCTACAAATCAAAACAATGGATTGATTGAACTGGAATACTGAAAAAGGATATAAGTTATTAACTTTAAGCTTAAAACGGAATCGGTAAAAAATAATTATTTAACACGTTTGTCTAAAATTTCAATTATAAAACTTGCTTCACAAGCTAAAAGTTCAATTTGGATTAAGTACAATACAATTTAGCTTAGGGATGATACATGTAATGTAGGGGAGGCTGTAGTATAAAATATGGTTAGATAAAAAATAACGAAATATCAAACTCTTTAAGATTCTTTAAAATTATTTAAACGTAAATATTAGTTTCGAAATATTAAAAAACAATTTATTTTATTCTTACGAAAATCGGAACGGTATTAAAAGGAATTTCTAACATCTTTCATAATATGTTATATTTCATGTCATTTTTTTTACGTAGTATAACCACGCTGTAGCGTTGTTGGAGCTGCAACACTAGTGAGTTGGCTTGACGAGGAAGGATCAGGCTCGAACAGAATATCAGCATATCAACGAATATATCATATCATAAAACTGCTGTGTCGCAAGATAACCTGGTTTTTACTGGTAACAAGGCATTCCATATTAATCCTGAGGAATGATAACGCATCTGTATTTTGATTCTTAATCGATGATAGATGTAGGCGTCTAAAGTATATAATATCCACTTACGTTGACTAACAGCTTGTTTATTGCTATTGGATACTAGTAATGAGGTATTTATAGATTTTTCTGCGTGGTTAGCCATGTCGAAGCTACATTACTGGTCTAGATTTAGCACGAATGGGTCGGCTCGACCAGGGAAGGACCACCCTCTCACACAAAACCAGCGTAAATATCAGCTTTACACTGCTGTGTTTCGTATGCTGAGTGTAGAGAACCGGAGATCCTTTTTATTAGAAAAGAGGCATTCCATCTTAGTCCTCACGGGTGACAACGCATCTGCATTTTGATTCTTAATTGAGGATATATGTAGATGTCTATGCGTTACAGCAACCACTTACCGTCAGGTGGACAGTGTGCTAGTTTGTCACCCTATCCTATAAAAAATTTAATTGTCACGTCAAATGTGTCAAATGTGGAGACAGGTTCTCTTACGAGTATACTACTACCATTCGGCGAGTTGTTATGTACATTAATTATTAAATGTAATATAAATTATTTTAAGAAGGTAAGTTAAATTTAGGCACTGTAAGGAAAACTATACTATAATACTATGTGATTTTTAATATTAGGCTATTTAAAATGCATTATGAATACAAAGTAAACAAAAAATAGCAGGAGAAGAAGGCGGTATATTACTCTATTTTTTATGAAGGATAATAAGGTGTGTGAAAAGTTTCATTCGAAAGCATATTTTTTATTTGTCAAGCAACAAAGCGACGCCGTGCCAAATGAGCTTACCACGTTGGATAATAAGGCACTCCGTAACTTACATTTTGTATACCAAACTGGAAAATATAACCCATATATTATAACGCTCATCGTTTCTTTCTTCTGTTAATTTTATTAAGTTTAAATGTAAGATTATATTTGAAGAAAGAAATCATAATGTGCTTTTATATTACAAACTACAAAAGAACTATTATCATCATCATCATTACAGCCTCTCACAAATTCACTGCTGAACATAGCCTTTCTGCAAGGAATGCCACACAACAGTTTCGAGCTACCACTTTATCTAGTAGAGGGCCACCCTTTATTCCACTTACCAGAACGAATATGCAACTAGATAACCTTACTTCCCAATCTGTTCTCAGTTCTTTTAAATTTATGGCTCGTGAAAAGGCTTTATCTATATTTTAGTATATATCTATATTTTATTATTTATTTATATTTTATTAAGGAAGTGCGTTATGAATTTCCTAATAGATAAAATTGTTACGAGTTGCAGCACGAGTTTCATGCTAATTGGTTCTATTATATACAGCGTTTGCTGAGTTTTTGACAGGCCAATAGTTGCAGTTCCTTTTCGGTATATTAATGTATCATTATATGTTTGCCAGTGTACTACTGTCGTAGATATAACTCATATGTAACATATACAGTGTATATTACATTACTAATATTCTCATTTAACATTCTAAGTAAAATGCTTTTGTAAAAAGAGCTTTCGTAAGGAGTGACTTACGACAATTATCGAATGGCGGATTCGAACTATCGCTTGATAAGTTAGTGGTTCTTAACAATTAGGATTACTGTCACTTCAAAAAATAAAAGGGTGGGGATGATGATGATTCTCTGTGTGATTTTTTCTTTACAATTTTAGAGTTTAAACGATACCTAAAACGGTATTAAAAAGGCATTATATAACTTGTCCTCCATGGCTCTATACAAACGAACTGAAACGTAGTCTAAAACTACCAGTTGTTAAGGATATTGAATTCGCGACAGATAGTTGCATCGTAGTCGGTGCTCCCTCGAATTTATCTAACCACGAACCTACTCGTACGATACGAGAGCGGAGACCACTTGACCGCTACTTAGCATACAATAGTATTCTACAGTAAAAACTAGATAGTTTTAGTAAATCGCAAAAAAAAAAGTAAAAAAATGCAAATATATGAACCGGAGGTCCAAATTGAATTGATATTAAAAATAAGTTCTTAATTAGAAATTAAGCAAGTTCGGCCCCACATGGAATACTGTTCTCATCTCTGGGCCGGGGCAGCCCAGTGCCAGCTCCTTCCACTTGACCGCATCCAGCGCAGAGCGGTTCGAATCGTCGACGACCGAGTTCTTTCTGATCGGCTCGATACACTGGCACTGCGTTGAGATGTTGCATCTCTTTGCGTATTTTATCGCATCTATCACGGGGAGTGCTCTGAGGAATTGTTCGGACTAATTCCAGCCGCTCAATTTCACCATCGCACATCGCGACAAAACTCGCGTTACCATCCATATCATCTGGATGATTGGCGGTCCACCACTGTGCGATATAGAAGAAGTTTTCTCCCTTGCACAACTTCCTTGTGGAATCAATTACCACCAACGAATTTTCCGGACCGATACGACTTAGGAACCTTCAAGAAAAGAGCTTACACTTTTATTTTTAGAAAGGCAGAAAGGAATTTCAGATGCGTTGCAATCTGCAATTGCATCTGCAATTCCCCTGGTATTGCGGTTGTTCATTGGCGGTAGTAGTCACTTACCATCAGTTGAACCGCATGCTCGTTTGCCCCCTCTTCTATAAAAAAAAAATATTATGGCGCTAAAATCATCATGAGAAATGTAATATGATTCTAACGCACATAAAGCCGGTGGTCCTGATTGTCTGCTCGCCTGATTTGTCTACGTTCGTATCTGCATGCCGTCCTATTGGACTATAAGAGTGAGGGAATATAGAGTGCACCTGTACTTGCATCCACTACAATCCTGTCCATAGCAGATTGCGAGTCTCTAGTGAGAGTGGTCGCCGTGACGGAATTTCGCTCTGGAGGACATTATTCACAAACAAAATAATATTCATATTTACATAAAAACATTCCAATCTTAAATAACATTTTTGTAAGCAAATGACGTGAATTTAACCTAACCCATTTTCTAGATGAGGTAGAAATGTCGTGATATTTCATTTACATTTTATAGGCTTATATGAAAGCTCGCAGTAAATTATACATATTATTCAGTTTCATTTTTGTTTGGATGCTACCTCGTTAGTTATTTACAACAGCAATTTTGAATTATAATACAAACATTCTATTTTCAATCCGAACTGAACTGCACAGAAACTCTATAAATCTCTATTACTATGCACACATTTTTATGCTAAGGCAGATGTTCTTATAAAATTAAAATCACAATTTAATTTTTACGGCAGAAGTGCTTACAGCTTGTAATCGATAAATTTAATCTCATTCGACCTTTGAGTTATAAATCTTAATTAAGTAATAATAACTAGTTAATATTTAATATTGTCAATTTTAATATTTACTAACGTTAAAACATACTATATGTTCATACGTAAATGTATTTATTCCAAAAAAAATTAATATGCTATCCTAAATAATAATAAAAAATATACTAAAAATCGAATAACTATTACCGTATAATTTCTTGTACAATTATTTATTCTTTGGTATAATGTAAAATGTATAAGGCAATAATGTATTGATACATTATACCGCTTGATATAATTTATATTTATTGAATTAATTTCTTTCACAATTCATTTTTCAATAGTTATATAAAAACTACGTACAAAAACTAAAACCCAATCAACTTGGTTAGTTTTTTTTTTACTTAAATAGTTCCTAATTATTTTATTAATTAAAAAAAATTAAAAGACTGTTAATCTATTTTATCAATTTACTATACATTTCATCAATTTGTGGATTTCTCGAAAAAAGTCTCCAAATTTGTCTGTAAACATATATCCTTAATCACTCCTGGCATTGCTTTCCACCTATTCGTCAAGTTTCATTACAAATGATGAATTTACCTTCAACAACATTTTATACGTGGTAGAGCCATGCTGCAGCTATATTATGGTTGTAGCACGAATGGGTCGGCTCGACCGGGGAAGGACCACGCTCTCACAGAAAACCGGCGTAAAATAGCAGCTTAACGCTGCTGTGTTTCGTATGGTGAGTGTAGAGAACCGGAGACCCTTTTTACTGGCAAAGAGGCATTCCATCTTAGTCCTCACGGGTGACAACGCATCTGCATCTTGAGTCTTTATTGAGGATAGATGTAGATGTCTATGGGTCACAGTGACCACTTACCATCAGGTGGACTGTGTGCTCGTTTGTCACCCGATTCTATAAAAAAAAAAAAACATATATCATTTTAATTTTTATTTGTTAAAAAAGTTGTTTATTAGTAAATAAGAATAATAAATTCCTTTCAATTTACTGCTGGTTAAGGGCTTTACAGTTTGGGAGGATTCGGTATAATACCGACGCCATTGTTATGGCGTCGTCGCATCATTCAACATCACTACGCAACTATAAACTGTATTTTATTGCGATAGTCTAAAATTTTCGGTCTGGAGGACATTATTATTATTAACCTCACATAAAATTATTAGGGGGTGCTAAGAATCTCCGGTGGAGGTTCGGTTGCCACCTTAGACGACTCGACCTGGCAACATACAACGCACGCACCCTGAGGACTGACGAGAAGATCGTGGAGCTGGAAGAAGAGATAGACAAGTTGCGCTGGCATATTATAGGATTATCTGAAGTCCGAAGAGAGGGGGAGGACACGGTAATCCTCGAATCCGGCAACTTGCTCTATCACCGGGAGGGCGACCATCTGTCCCAAGGAGGTGTCGGATTTATCGTCCACAAGTCTCTCGTTAACAACGTTGTAAAAATCGGGAGTGTGTCGACGAGGGTTGCGTACCTTATACTCAGAATCACCAAACGGTATTCGCTGAAGGTCATACAGGTTTACGCACCAACCTCGGCACACCCCGATGAGGAGGTGGAGGAAATGTATGAGGATATCTCTAGAGCCATGCATTCCTACAAAACCCAATATACGGTGTTAATGGGAGACTTCAATGCAAAACTAGGCACAAGAGAGAACGGTGAGCTGAAAGTAGGGAAATTTGGAATAGGGCAACGGCACCCAAGGGGCCAGCAGCTGGCCGACTTCATGGAGAAAGAGGGACTCTTTATGATGAACTCTTTCTTCCAGAAGCGGCCCCACAGGAAGTGGACCTGGTCGAGCCCCGACGGTTCCACAAAAAATGAGATTGACTTCATTATGACGACCAGACGACAACTGTTCAGTGATGTCGCAGTAGAACCAGAGTGACCGACATAGCCCAACGGATTAGTAAGCTGAAGTGGCAGTGGGCCGGCCATATAGCTCGAAGAACCGACAACCGATGGGGAAGAAAGGTTCTCGAGTGGCAGCCTCGTACCGGTAGGCGAAGTGTAGGGCGTCCCCCCCACGAGATGGAGTGACGACCTGGTAAGACATGCAGGAAGTCGATGGATGCAGGTGGCTCAGGACCGTGTTTTGTGGCATTCTTTGGGGGAGGCCTATGTTCAGCAGTGGACTTGTGAAGGGCTGTAATGATGATGAATGATGATAAAATTATTACAAATGAAAAACTTATATTAGAAATATTTTAAAAGCGAAACTTATTGCGCTGCAGTATAGTCCTAAATGATCGCTAGCTACATAAGTACCTAAATAACAGTAGTAGGTACTTCTCATCTCATATTTTGGACAAGACGACAGTGAAATTATTTAAAAAGCAAAAATAAATAATTTCGTGGAACCCTGCTGACTTTTACGCGGAACCCACTTTAGGAATCTCTGCTCTAAGTTATATTTACTATGTGTTTATTCGCAATATTATTTTAGAGACAGTTTATATTAATTCTCTGCATAGAAGTGTCTTTAGATAATAATATATTATAAAGTTACAAAGAATATTTTTCTGAATTGAGGAGTACCATATGATGTTGTATATGTATTGTGCTGTCATCTATAATGTAATATACTCGTTTCACATGAAATTTTAAATATAATTAATATCTTGCCTAGTCATGTTTATTTGTGAGTATGACCGCTGTTTGTATGCTTTTACCACATACGTGGTAGAGCCATGCTGCAGCCATATTAGTAGTATAGTTGAAGCACGAAGGGTTCGGCTCAACCAGGCAAGGACCACGCTCTCACAGAAAAATGCTTTTTAAAAAAATGAAAATAACGCAAAAACAATCAATGAATAAATTTAACATGCATGTATATAAAATGTCAACTATTATTTTGTTTCTGTTATAGTTCAGAACTTTGCCGCCGCTGATTTGCATGAACAATGAACTGAATTTTAAATCAAAACCTGCAGAAGTGTATGTCAAAACAAATCAGGCTTTACAAAGCTGTATACCCAACGGAAGAAGTGAATTCTATTTTAGGTTTAGATGACAGTAGCCTAAAAGTAAAGAGCATTGGTGTGACCTCAACACCTAAACTTTTATATATCCTGCTTTAGGTATAGTACAATACTGTATCTTACCAATTGTGTTCACTCAGTTTAACTCAGTTTAACAGTTTAACAGAGTGACAGGATAAGAAATAGTGAGATAAGGAAACGTTGTGATCTGAAAGAAGATGTAGTGACAAAAATTGAGAAAGGTATGCTGAGATGGTTTGGCCATGTCGAGAGAATGAATGGAGAACGATTGACGAAAAAAGTGTATAAGGCGAGTGTGAATTCAAGTGTTGGAAGGGGTAGACCTAGGCGGACATTTCAAGACCAAATCAGGGACGTCTTGAAAAAAGGCCAGGTCAAGAGTACCCTAAACCGTAGAGCATGTATGAAGGGAATAATGAATGTGGACGAAGCGAAACAAGTATGTAAGGATCGTAGCAAGTGGAAAGATGTGGTATCTGCCTACCCCTACGGGAAAGAGGCATGATTATATGTATGTATTTACCGATTGTGTTTAATAATTTAATAATTAAAGCCGTGGTATCTCAGGCATTATGCGCTCGTTGTAAATTTCACAGTAGGTGAGCGACATTTTCTTGCCCTAAAACCCTTTCAGACATAGGAGGATGCCTCTGACCAGCACTGTTGTACGTTGACTAAGCTGACTAAGTGCCCGAAATTCTTAGTAGGTTAATTTAGCTTAACAGCAAAGTAAATAATAAAATAAAAAAAAAACTTGTTTAGAAAACCGTCCCCCTTACCTTGTAGAGCTCTTGTTATTTTTAAAATTTCTGGCAATTCTTAGCTTAAAATCAAGTGATAACTTTTCTCATTCAAACAATTTTCTGTTTTCGTCTTCAGTTTTCTTCATTATGTTCATTAACAATTTTTATACGATCAACGTTCGTAAAGGTGTTTTATTAATAAGATGTGGTACGATCACGACATAGACATCGTTTATTAAACGATTACGATCGTACACCCTGCAAAATTGTCCGTTACTAATACGAAAGAACTTGACATGTTATTTATTACAAGCAGACCGTCCAGGCTTCGCCTGTTTAGCGTGAGGCGTTGTTTAGATTTAGACGACCATTTATTTTATCAATTGCTTAAAATCATCTCTAACTTTTTCTAATAAAATATTAACCTAGGATCACTTCTGGAATTACTCTCTATGTGTTTGTGAAATTTCATTACAATCAGTTCAGTCATTCCGAAGTTTAGCGAGTACAGACCGACTAACAGACAGAGACTGATAGACAAATAGATGGACATACAATTTTTTTTTTACTAATGGTTATTTATGTCCTAATGGCATGCAAATAACCACCCAAGGTCGATATAAGGCAAATATCTGGTGGCAGCCTCGTACCGGTAGGCGAAGTGTAGGGCGACCCCCCACGCGATGGAGTGACGACCTAGTAAGACATGCAGGAAGTCGATGGATGCAGATGGCTCAGGAGGCCTATGTTCAGCAGTGGACTTATGAAAGGCTGTAATGATGATGATGAATGATGATATAAATCAAGGAAAAACTAAAATATTTTATTATTTCGGTGCAGTTTTCTAGATACACCAACTGCATAAATAACTTTGTAATCCTATATAAATATATAGCATTACAAAGGTAAATTTGCGGTGAATGAATACCTGTATAATATGTATAATGTAATGGAATAATAGATGTAGATAGGCACCTAGATATAATTATGTTCAAAGGTAACTTGTAAAATGGTCAACGAATTGAAAAAGCAAGAATGGGACATGTCTTATGAAGTTGTACCAAAATCCCGCAAAGTATTATGTAGACTAAATTGCCCGAAAATCCGTAGTTAGTATTCAAGAAGTAGATGGTACCGCAAAAGAAAAAAGTAGGACTATCTGCAAAAAGAAATGACATGCCATCAAAAACATAAATTGTAAAAAAACCTAGTCTCGCAACTCAGTTCTTCTACCGTAAAAAGTTGTGAGATCCATGTAATACCAATACCAAGTCGGTTAATTTATTCAGTCCCTACTTAAGGGTCCTTCTGTCTCAAGTTATTACGTAATTAGCTAACCTAACAACATCTTATAGTGACCATATCAATATTAAAAATCTTTTATGTTTTAAATACATAGATTGACTTGGCAATCGCACTAAACAATCTAATTTAATATAATATGTATTACTTGTGAGATATATTGCATCTTCATGCGATGGCCAAGTCAATCTATCTATTTAAAACATAAAAGTTTTTAATATTGATATGGTCACCATAAGATGTTGTTAGGTTAGCTAATTAAGTAATAACTTAGAGCTTTTGCCGAAGCAAATAATTCCCAGTAATTTGTTTCCCGTGTGGTGTCGAGGTAGAAGAATCCATCACCCTATTTGTTCCCGTGTGGCGTTAGAGGCGACAATGGGAAATTCATAAGGTTTCATGGTTTCCGACAAATGGCAGTCAGTATAGCTATTTTATTCACGCAAAACGTAAAAAGTTAGACTGCCGATGGATAGTAATATGGGCAGTGAAAGACGCATCGTGTCTTGTACTCCGTTCCCCGATTTGCCTGTCAAGCGTCGTTTCATGCCCAATCCTTTCTACAACGGAAGAAACTCATTTCCAGTAGTGCACTTTCACTGATTGGTGAAGAAGAAGAAATTGTTAAATCACTGCAACATGATCATTTTATTACTATATCAAAACATTTATCATAATGCCCAAACTTAAATTATATTTTGAAATACTCTACCACTTTACATAACTTAGTTTTTGGAACGAAGTTCCTTCTCGGACGGTACGGGTTTGGCGGATGGGAGCTAGGCGACAAAAAGTATAAGATTTTTCGTCACTACCCCAGGTATCATAGTGTATTTTATTTTAAATGACGCTTCATTTTAATAGACGCTACTAATACATTTATTTGTATTTTTTAATCAATAATATAATAAGTTTATCAATAATAAGGAATTTCGTTCCAACCGAGTGTTCCACGACACTCACGCATGTTCTTTTTTTATATATACTAGATTCCTAATAAAACTTCTAAAAAAGCTTGAAATATGGAGCAATACTTCAATTATATTTGTTTGTATTTTTAAACGCTTATAGGCTTGATCTGCATACTCTTATTTATGTATAATTGTAAAGGATTTTTTTAAATTAGTTTTCACCCACTTCGAGCATCTGAATAATTATAAATTTTGCAGGCGTATTAAATTCTAAGACTGATAACAATACAATAATTTCGTTATTATGTGTAGCTAGAGTCTTCACAGCTCTAATTGTATTATTGATTACTAGCTGGTCCACGCAACTTCGCCCGCGTGGAATTTATTAGGATTGGATTTTATGGGTTTTAATTTGTTTTTGGGCGGAATCCTAAATAATTTTCTAAAATAAAAGCAGCCTAAGTTACTCCTTATAATATTAGCTATCTGCCAGTGAATTTTCCGTCAAAATCGGTGCAGTCGTTGCGGAGATTAGCCGGAACAAACAGACAGACAGACAAAAATTTTAAAAATTGTCTTTTGGTTATAAGTACCCTATATACTTTCATATGTATTTAGTAAAAAGCTTTTATTTTGACATTACAAACAGACACTTCAATTTTAATTATTTGTATAGATTCTTGCTCTACAATATTTTCATATAAGATACATTAAGCTATGTTACTTTAGTATGTTCTAATTTAAATATATTTTTCAGAATAGTGGAAAATGTCAGATAAAGGCAAGCACCTTTATGGGGTTTTTAGTAACTATATCAATAAATAAATTTTTATAATCTTTAAAGCAAATAGGTACAAAATATCCTATATGATAAGTTTTAAATCATAACTACGCTTCAAAACAATTAAACTGGATGTAATTATAAATCTGTACTATATAATGAGGCTACTTTTTACTGTCGTATTTCTCATTAAGTATAAACCACAAATTCTAAACTGAAATGAAAGAACGAGTTTTGTAAAAGTTGTGTATGTAATATATAATATGTCAGACATATAAACGAAATATGTTAACAAAAAATTAAAGAGTATTTAATACCGTACTTATTTTCATTAACAATTTTATAAATATTACATTCCTCGTTTTTTGCTTAGAACCCTTCTTTCCTTCTAGATAACGTATGGTGCAGTGGATCTTTTGAAGGCTGTAGCTTAATATTTAATAATTAAAGAAAATGGTAATAATAACAAAACAGAAACAATCCCAAGCATTATTAAAATATGGCGCTCTGTATACATTACAACTAACAGAAAGTGCATTAACCGATACTTTCAATAAAGAGGCATGAAATTACTAATTGAAAATCTTTATAAAGTAAATTTCAAGAATTCTTATCAAAACTTAATTGTTAAATGGGTGAAATAAGATTACAAGAAGAAAAACATAGTCTACTTTTTTACAACTTAATTACTTAAATTTACTTAATTACAACCACGAAATAATAAGGCCACGTTTAGCAGCTTTGCATTGTTTTTGGAGCACAGATAGAGACATAATGAGAAAGAGACATTTAGATTGAGACGTTATAAGTTGCTAAGAAAGTTGACGTCCTTTTATCATCATTATCTTGAAATGTTCAAAAAAATAGATTAATTTTGTTTACCTGATCAATGATTTTTTACAACTTACCACAACATGGAATAAAACAAATCTTACGGATTTTATCGCGTTTATTGCCGTAAAATCCTTAAAATGATTTATATTCCATTCGCAATTTTTTATTTCCATTCAATATTTTGCGAAAAGGATTTTTTTTGAACGAAGCACTGGTTAGTTACACATAGTTATATTTAAGTTAAAACCATCTTATTGCGGTGGGTTATAAAATTGGCATATAACGTCACCTTGTTAAGACAAGAGGTGTAAGCACCTCTCTGCAATTGGATAGGTTTCGTACTCTGAATCTGTACTTGGATAGCCATTGAAGTCCTACTGTACAAACACTTCAGTACTTCGATATACTGACAGTCAACTTGGCACCACTGAAGGAACTGCAGCACCGCTAAAATTTCGACGGAATCAAAGGCTTTCTCACATACGCAAGACAAAGTGGCAGATTCTACTCTCCGGTCTTCTCTACAATTTGCCGAAGAGTATGCATGTGGTATGGTGTGATGCTAAAGTCTTTTCGGAATCCGGCTTGTTCGGGAGTCTGGAAGTCATCGAGCCTGCGTGCGAGACGACTCGCAATGACTCGAAAACAGCAAGTAGACGCGGCTTGGAAGGGAAATCAGTCTTCAAGAGAGCATTGTAGTCTTTCTTGAAGAACAAGACCACGGCACTTCTGCTCTACGCCTTCGGAGTAGTGCCAGCATGGATGACAGAATTAAAGAGCTTATGTAGGAATTCAAGTACTAGAAATTAAAAAATTGATGCGAATAAATTGCGATGATGATCTACGATTTCAAACGACGCCTAAAACCGGAAGAATCGTTTGATAAACTTGAAATGGCTTTTAAATTATTTGTTTATAGATGCGGAATAAGGCCCTTTTAAGGCCACCGCAAAACAGTGTAACAAATTTCAGGACGATTGACTAACTTTCGCATGAATCTATTCACGTGAGGAGAATACATTCAGGTTGGGCGCTGACCAACTTCACCAATACCCAGAAGCAGGCCGTGATATGATTACTAGAATTGAAGCTTGACTTATCATAACATTATTACAGTCGATGAATTTTGGATTTATCAATACAATGCAAAAGCCGAAGCGCCAGTCGACGGAATGGCTGATCCAAACTAAAGAAACACCTGCCAAAGTGAAGTACAAAAAAGATTTTGTTCGCTAGTTTTTGTTTTTATTTTCTGTAAACCGTAATGGCGTATAAATTGTATCAGTACTCCATAGGGTACGAAGTAGTGCCATGGTGCTGCTAAATTATGGTTGTAGCACAATGGGTCGGCTAAACTGGGGAAAGACCACGCTCTCAATGAATACCGGTGAAAATAGCAGCTTAATGGAAATAAAGCATACCATGACTTGGCAACTTTTTATGTCCTAAAATAAAAAATCTGCTGAAAGGGTTTCCTTCCCCGAAAATGCGCTAAATGCGTTCGAGCATTCCGTAAGAAAGGTGTCAAAAGTGAAATGGAAATATTGTTTCAAAAATTAAATCAGACGCATAAAACTTTCTATGGATGCTGGAGATTCCACCATTCGTTCTTTAAAAATATTAATAATAAAAGCTTGTTAACATAGAACTTTTTTTACTTTCGCAAAACTTCCTGAGTGGTCTACGTTTACTGACTACGATTTTGGGATTTTCAACAAAACTTTTGAATCGATATTTACCTTATCAATCTTCAAAAAATAATGTAGCATTCAATTCTGGAATACAGAGTAATGTTAAAGGGTATAACAGATATACTTTAAATTAATTTATTGGGCACTACAGCCATTACCGAAGATGTTTTTATTCTCCCTCTATTAAACAGTTCCTTATTTTAGATTACAGACTACTTTCCTTCTCACATGTTGTAATATAAAAAGTAATTTCAACAGTCCATCTTGTAATTTGTGATTCTCTCCATTTTTCCTCTTACTGTAACTTTTTAACAGCTGTCTCGTGAGTCGAAGTGAATTACATTTGATTTTGGTAATGTAGCGAGTCATAGTATATGTATTCATGTCTTTGAAAGTAATGTTTTTGTAATGAACTATATACTATTATCATCTTCTATCAACTTCGGCAAAATATAAAACGTTATTCCCTTGATAAATAGCGCCTGTAATTTAGTTTGATGCGGCATTCTAGTGGTTGTTGGCGAATTACGCGCAATTTGGTGCAATTAATTTTGTAATTATTTGTGAACGTTATGATATTGAAGTACTGTTCTGCTAGAAATCTTTAACTATTAAATTATTTATTACTGAAATTTCTAATAAATTTAAACAACTGTTTTTGTAAACTTGCTTTTCAGTATTCGTAAGTCATAAAAAAGAAAGTCTTTTTTATGAATTACGAATATTGAAGTCCTAGATATCGTTAGATTCTTCACCTCCTGAGTATGACAGGATTAAGTGGGTATAAGGTTTTAAATAACTAAAATGAATACATACAACTTATTATATTAGGATATTCCTTTGAATGTATTATGTAATTATTTAAATTATCACCGTAGTTGGTTTATTCCTTTTCTATTTTTTTATTGTTTTAAAGCAAGTTGTGTTGCAAGATTTTAGTTCATATTGATACAGTGGATATTAGCAGAGTAAAGCTTAAGATGGAGATATATATTATCTATCTCTTTGTATTTTAGGAATTGATTGGAAATGATATGGGAATATCACGCTTAAATATCACTGCGTGCGACAGCATCATGTGACGTGTTGGTCACTTACACAAAGTACTTTTATATATACTGGAATAGAGACGAATCTCAAGCCCAAAAATGAATTCACGAATGTGCTGCCGTCTGGTGGTGTTGGATGGAACAATTTATATTTATCATATAGCTATACTATACACGTAGTATATATAGCTACTATATAGTCCTTTATAATATACTAAATTATTGTTTCCTTATGTTTTTTCTTTTTACTTATTGTAAGAAATTTTTCTTACAATAAGTATAGGTTTTGAGGTAAAAATAAAAACTCATTTCAGAAAGTTAAGTGATTTATTGAATAAAACGTCTTTTATACATTTGTGGAAATATTTTTTGGCTTTCATTTGAAACACATCTTCATTATTGTGACACATAAAACACATAATTGAATATGAAAAAGCGGCAAGACTATTTTATTTTACATAGCAAAACATTAAAATCTACATGAATTAGTATCAAGATTTTTATTAATTCTTCAACATTGTCTCTATCTAAATATTTTTTAATACTTAATTTGTTATGTCTTTCACTGCAGATACACACACTATAAGAGACTCAGTGGGACTGCAAAGCCACCGTTTACCTGCATATTCCCAAAAGTTAATGATTTCATTTTCTTATAAGGCGAATATTTTAGCAGTACATTCACTACAATTTTTAAAAACATTTTGTAGCACATCTAGCAAAGTATCCACTAACATAATCTAATGCCCCCTTTATATATGGAGCAGTGTTCTCTTTAATATCAATTATATATACATCCAGGATTGTTTCAAGGACACAGGTTGCAGCAGCTTTGCAGTTATCTGTGATAATAACAGATTCTAAAGCCGTACAATTATCTTTTTCACAATTAGCTCCTGAGGCATGGACACTGGACATATTGTTAATTAAAAGTGTAGTGTAGGCACACTGAAAATATTCTGGTGTTGGATTAACATTAGCTTAGCGGTTAGCCACCGTAGAGTCTATATCACCTGAGGATGCCTCGTGTAGAGGCGAAACACGTGTCGTATTATCGTCAGTGGTGTGTCTTGCCTAGTGTAGTGGTGTTGGGAGTAGCGGTGCTGGGATTAGTGGTGACGGGGTTAGTGCACGCAATTGAGGGAGGGCGGGAGGTGCTTCTTCATACTAGGTAAGACACATCATTTTATTTTATAACGCGGATATTTGCGAAGTAAATTTTTGTAAAAGCTTTTATATAATGGATTTCCGCAAAGTAACGCCTGATTCTATTAATTATACTGATTAATCTTCTTCGGCGGCTCGAAGAATGTTCTAATAGAAGCTCGCTTCAAGATGTAGCCAATCTTGTCTGTGACACCTCTGATAGTAGTACCTATGTCAGATTGTATTCCTGCCAAGGATGATACGTGAGGCTATTGAAATTAAAAAACATCCTAATTTCAATAGAGAGAGAGGCTGGGTACTACCACCTGCTTGGGATCCTGTAATTCATAAAATTAAAACTAAACCTAAGCATACCACTGCAAGACTTCAAGACACAGTTAGTTCATTCTGCGTAGATCGGACCAAAATTAATAATTAAAAAAAAAAGCTGAAGGCACTCCGGGTTAACTTTGACATCGGGCCGTCAATCACCTCAGTCCCCCGTGAGCACGGTTGCTGGAAAGCAACCGAAACGTCGGGAATATAAAATAACTAAATTAAACGCGATAGAATCCGTAAAAATAGTTTTATTCAATGAGTGTAGTGCTTCCAAAGTTCACTGTGAATAAATAGATATGAATGGAATAGAATAGAATAAATGCAGTAGTATGCTTGGGATTGAATTTTATTTTAATAATTAAGGGGTCCCTTAGCAGATGGTAGCACTCAGCCTCACTCACTAAGCGCTCGCTGTAAATTTCACCCGGGATTGATCCCCGGCAGCACCAATGAAAGATCCATTCGGACAATGCCGTGATACAAAACCGTGGCGGAAGAACAGCCTACACAGGCAGGATGCTTCCGCCATGATTCTCAATTTTATTTAAGGTTTTTTATTTTTCTTGTCAAGCCGACACCAAATATAAATGTAGAAAGGCCGGAAGAAGAGAAAGAGAGATCATTAGTTATGTTATAAAATTTAAGCATAACATATTTTATTTTAACCGGGTTAACTAAAAATAACCGGAATGAATAAAAACAAAAAATAGTAAAAACAAAACGGGTTGAAAATATTCGCTAACAATATAGAAGAGATACGTGCTTTCGGTATCAAAGTAGCGATTGTTGGGCAAATCGAGTTTACTTTGAACAAGTGCATAGTGCAGTGCCAGCTAACGGGGCTTTTAACTGCTATGTGAATGTTTCAACAAGAGCCTGGACGAGCTTCGACCGCTGCTTAGCATTTGTAATACATTGAGAATATATGTGTCTGTTTATTTACGAAGTCTTGTTTTATCTACTACTAGTACGTATCGTTGTTGAAATGTATTACTTAGATATTGTCACGAGCTTGGGGTTCGAGACAATTAAAAACGGCCGATTGAATTACCAAAATTGACACTTTAATTACACAACACTAATTACAATCTAAAATCACACTAATAATAAACCACAGTTCGCCGTTATTTCGCTTCGAAGTATTCTCTTGTATCGCCAATTCAATACTGCCTCGGTCGTGGTCTATACCGGCCTTATATAGGGCCTCAGATAGTTTCCAGAACCTTCTACTGTAGCGACATCTAGAATGTTCGAGTACATATCGGTCCCGAAATTTCTGGAAGGATCTCGACTCTCCTAGTTCTGCTACTCGACACTAGAGGGCGCTAGTGTAACTAGTGTTGCCATGTACAAGACATTAATAGTGGCGCGCAACACTGCCCCCTCCTAAGACATGCTCGTCCCGAGCATTATTGGCCCCATAATAACGCGCCAGTCGATCCACATGGACAATCTTAGGAGTACCTCTGGCACCTTTCTGTATCCGGTAGGTTACATCATTGATCCTTGTCACAATCCGGTACGGTCCGTCCCATTTAGCTTGAAGCTTAGGAGATTTCCCTTTGCTGCGAACTGTGAACCTTCATCAAACCCCTTGTTGTTCAATTTGCGGTCATACCGTGTTTTCATCTTCTCAGACGTTTGCTGGCCCGTCTGTCTGACGTGCTCATAAATGTCATTCATTTTGTTCCGCAAGTCATTTGCATAATCGGTTATACTGCGTGGGGCATCAGGTGGTATTCCGGTGATCAGGTCTGCAGGCAGCCGTAATTCTCTCCCAAAGTTTGCGAAAGCTGGCGTCACTGACGTACTTTCGTGAACAGCGCTTCGATATGACAACAAAAATGGTTGTATGTGCCTGTCCCAGTCTCGTTGCCGTTTTTCCACAACTTTTGCCAGGTACCTTTCCAATGTCTGATTAAATCGTTCTACCATTCCATCAGATTGTGGGTGGTAAGAAGTTGTTCGTGTTTTATGAGTACCCATAACTCTGCAAGTTTCCTGGAATATTTGAGACTCGAAATTCCTTCCTTGATCGCTGTGAATCTCTAAAGGTACTCCAAAACGATAGAAGACTTCATGAACTAGTTTATCTGCAATTGTTGAAGCTTCTTGATTTGGAATGGCGAAGACTTCTGGCTACTTAGTGAAGTAATCCATCACAACCATGAAATACTTGTTACCACTTTCACTTTCCGGAAACGGCCCCGCAACGTCAATGGCTATCCTCTCCCATGGTGCACCAACATTGTACAATTTCAATGCGCCTCTACTACGAATTTGAGGTCCCTTTACAGCCGCACAACTTATACATTTGCGGCACCAGTCCTCGACATCGTCACGACAGTGGACCCAGTAAAACCGTTCTCGGATTTTCAGTAGAGTTCGTTTAACTCCCAGGTGGCCTCCTGAACAACCACTATGGTACAGCTGTAGAACATCCGGTACTTTAGCCTTAGGGACAACCATTTGCAAATGACAACTGTCTCCCCGACCATTTTCCCATTTACGGCACAGGACTCCATCCTGAATCAGCAAGCTGTCCCATTGGGCCCAATAGCTTTTCGTGGTCGAACTCATTGCTGAGACGTCGCTCCACTTGGGCTTAGGAGCACTGGCCTTCATCCATTCCAGAATCGGCTTAATATCCGAATCTTCCTGCTGTGCATTTTGTCGGCTGTCCTTCCACTCATTGCTGAGCTGGTCTGTCCTGAGCATCCTCACAGATACCACTTCCTTACCCTCTTGACTAGTACAATGCTTGCAATCTTCAGGGCAAGGTCTTCTTGACAATGCATCTGCATTGCCATGAGATTTCCCGCTGCGATGTTCGATCACAAAGTCGTATTCCTGCAGTAGTTCAATCCATCTCGCAACTTGTCCTTCTGGATTTTTGAACTGCAATAGCCATTTCAGTGCAGCATGGTCAGTTCGTAAGTGGAATTTCCGCCCTAGAAGATATTTGCTAAAATGCTGCAAGGACTTTACCACAGCAAGCAATTCGCGTCTTGTGACACAGTAGTTCCTTTCCGGCTTTGACAATGACTTGCTGAAGTATAAGTAGTCGCTATCACAATCTCTTGGTCACCATTCCGTTGAGACAACACACCGCCAAGTCCTATATCACTTGCGTCTGTGTCAACTATAAATTCCTTGCCCGCATCAGGGTACCCCAAAATAGGTGTTTTGCACAGACGGTTCTTGAGCTCCTGAAATGCGATATCGCAACTTTCATCCCAGCAGAAATGTCGCTTCTCCTCGGTTAGCTTGTGCAGAGGTTTGGCTATATCTGCAAAGTTCTTCACACATCGCCGATAATAAGAGCACAAACCCAAAAATGCTCTAACCTGTGTCTTGTCTTTTGAAACCGGCCACTCCTTGACAGCGGCAATTTTTTCTGGATCCGTGCGGATACCTTCTTCCGACACTACATACTCCAAAAAACTAACTTGCCGTTTGAATAGTGAGCACTTCTTTGGACTCAACTTGAGGTTGGCACTCTGGATCTTCATGAGCACGCGTTCCAAGTTTTGAAGGTGTAACTCAAACGTACGGCCTACGATGATGATGTCATCCAAATAGACCAGACAGGCATCTCCAATTAGCCAGGTAAGTACAAGCTCCATCAATCTTTCAAACGTTGCTGGAGCATTGCACAATCCAAACGGCATGACTTTAAATTGCCACAGACCCTTTCCTGTGGAGAATGCAGTTTTCTCCTTGTCCTTAGGGTCAATTTCAACCTGCCAGTAGCCACTTTTCAGGTCCAGCGTACTAAACCACTTTACGCCTGTGAGCATGTCCAGCGTGTCATCAATTCTAGGCAAGGGATAGCTGTCCTTCTTCGTAACGTCGTTCAGGCGGCGGTAGTCAACACAAAACCGCATGCTGCCGTCCTTCTTCTTTACCAGCACCACAGGTGAACACCATGGACTAGATGAAGGTTCAATAACACCATCCTTCACCATTCCCTCAATCATGATTTCCACTTCCTTTTCACGTGCTACAGGCAATCTTCTTGGCCGCTGACGAATAGGCAATTCTTGTCCTGTGTTTATTTTGTGTTGAACTAAGCCAGTCTTTCCTATGTCAGCTTCGTTTGACGAGAAAACATTGGCGTACTTGAGTAACAACTTCTTCGCCTTGACCATTTCATTCGGGGAGAGAACGCTGCGTCAGTCTTCTAAAAGTGTGGTCACTCTCGTTTGTCCATCCTTGCTAGGGGTCCCGGTCGATAGATATTCGCACCGACGCTACCAATACACTTCCTCACTAGTACCAACCAATGTGCTTTTTTCTATAATCTGTTCCTGATCACAAAGGTTCAACACACGTACTCCTGAGATGTTGGTGGTTCTGACCAAGGTTCGAGCCACTTTCCATGGAAGGTCATTGTCTACCCTTTCCACGAGTACACAACGATGAGCTTGCCCAGGACTCCGAGGAAGACTAACCGGCACAATCGTTTCCGATCTCGGCGGTAGAACAATCTTCTTAAGGCTGTACACATTCCCTGGTAACGCCCCTTCCATGAAAAGTTCCTCTTGTCCACATTTCAAAACACCTTGCTTAACGTCGATCTCACAACAATTCTTCCTCATAAAGTCTAGGCCCAGGATGCAGTCGTCCATTACATCAGCCACGATGACATTATGCAGGTAGATCATGTTGCCTAGCTTCAACTCCATTTCCTTCTCTCCACGGACGGGTATGCGCTGACCAGTGGCTGTCACCAAATTAATGCGTTCTCGGTTGTATGCGGAGTCCCCAAGGAACCGACTTATAAGTTGGGAACTGACAACCGTGCGAGAGGCTTCAGTGTCTATGGTCAGTTTACACGGCGTTCCGTTGACTTCGCCCTTGATGATTAGGCTGTTCCCATCATGGGTTTGTGAGATCGAAATCCTTGGGGCTCTTTTAACATCAGCCAGCACCCGCCCCGCAGTCCTGGCTTTTACTCGTTTCCCTGCTGCTGCTGGGCGGTGCTATTAGCCGCACTACCCTCTCGAGATCGATCACCTTCCCTTTCTACAGTTCGCTTAGGGCAGCTGGATCGAAGATGGCCCCTTTCTCCACAGCCGTAGCACCTAGGGCTGTAGGTTTTATTGCGGTCCTGAACTGTAGCTGCTGCAACCTCCCTGACGCGGTGGGAACGATGATCCTGCCACACGGCTTCCACCTCCAGTGCATGGGTCAAGGCGTCCTTAAGCGTCTCGTGGTGCCCGAGCCTCACAGCTGCTCTGACTTCAAGGTCGCGGATGCCGTCGATGAATGTCTGCACCAGGTTCCCTACAATAAGCGCAGGTACAGACTGGTACGCTTTTCGAACCAGCTTCTCCACCTCAAGGGCCCACTGCTGCAGGTTTTCGTTACTGCGTTGCACGCGATCTTTGAGCTGCGCACGAAAGACGTGTTCCAGGTGAGCGTCGCCATATCTCGCCTCCAATGTCTCAAGGAGCTGCTCGTAAGTCACTTCCTTACCGAGAGCTTCCAGAACAGTTAATGCCTGGTTGCGCAGGCCTAGGGTGAGAGCAGTCATGGCCTGACTTTTATTCCAGCCGTTCGCTTTCATGACAGCCTCGAACTGGATTTTATAGGCCGACCAGGAAGAAGTCCCGTCGAACGGTGGCACTTTGAATCCATGTAGCGAAGGTGTTGTAGCTACCACGGGAGCTGTAACTCCATCCCCAATTTTGAGGTCGTTCAGCGTTTTCTTCACGTCATCCATCACATTGTCAACCCGATTGTACACTTGGTCGATTCGGGTTTCAGCTTCCGACAGGCGGTTGTCATATTGAGCAACCTTATCCTTCACCTCACTTATTTCTTTCCCGAAGGTAGCGTGAGGGTCCTTCATGAGAAGTATCTGCTCTTCCTTATCGCGTTTGAGCTGCTCTTCCAACCGACGGCCCTGTTCCTCCTGTTGGCGGGCTTGTTCCTCCTGTCCGCGCTGCAGCTGCTCTTCCAACCGACAAGCCTGTTCCTCCTGTCGGCGGGCCTGTTCCTCCTGTCGGCGAGCTTGTTCCTGCAGCATCATCATCAGAGTACCTAAGTCAGGTGCTGCAGATGCAGGAGCTGTTGACGGGCCGGCCTGCGTGGTCGGCAACTGGCCTGCCGACGTCTGTGACGTTGCACCACCAAATCGTTTCTGGTCCGTCTCCTGTTGGCGTTGACTTCGGGTACGGATACCCTCGGTGTCGTCTTTAGGTAAAATCGGCATATTTGATCCCACTTCTGACACCAATTGTCACGAGCTTGGGGTTCGAGCAATTAAAAACGGCCGATTGAATTACCAAAATTGACACTTTAATTACACAACACTAATTACAATCTAAAATCACACTAATAATAAACCACAGTTCGCCGTTATTTCGCTTCGAAGTATTCTCTTGTATCGCCAATTCAATACTGCCTCGGTCGTGGTCTATACCGGCCTTATATGTGGCCTCAGATAGTTTCCAGAACCTTCTACTGTAGCGACATCTAGAATGTTCGAGTACATATCGGTCCCGAAATTTCTGGAAGGATCTCGACTCTCCTAGTTCTGCTACTCGACACTAGAGGGCGCTAGTGTAACTAGTGTTGCCATGTACAAGACATTAATAGTGGCGCGCAATACTTTCATTTACTCGACACTAGGGGGCGCTAGTGTAACTAGTGTTGCCATGTACAAGACATTAATAGTGGCGCGCAACAATATTATAATACTATTGTAATACAACTTTGCTTACGCAGTTTATTTTTAATTCAAAGCTTTATTGTAAAATAAAAACTGATTATAAATTTATGTTTCATAAGTATTATCTATTGTTTGCCACTACCTTCTCCCACCTTTTTGGCAGCAATTGAATCCCACGTTGAAAGTACTGGTCATCTTTTGAAGCGATCCACGAATCATTCCAATTTTAGACTTGTTCATAAAATCTGAAGTGCTGGTCCGTCAGACCGTGTGCCATCGATCAAAATAAGTGATAAAAGGAGGGAACAACGTCTGGAAAATACGGCGGATGGGATAAGACTTCCCATTTCAAAGTTTTCAAGTATATTTACTAACTTTTACAACACGAGCATTGTCATGTTTCAAAATAACGTTATGGTGTCATTTGATTTATTACGGCCGTTTTTATTTCAATGTTCAGCTCAAACGCATTAATTGCCAGGTCCTCTGTGATAGTTTCAGACAGTTTTAACAGTTCATAATATACTACACCAAGTTGATCCCACTATTCGGATTAGCCGTCAGCACACAAGCGTGGCCGGAACATCTCCATGATTTTCTCGCTTGGGATTATCGTGAAAAACGCATTTTTGTCACCAGTTACAAAGCGATGCAGAAATCCTTTCCGTTTTATCTATCAAGCAGCTGTTCACAAAAAAAGAAACGCCATTCAACATCTCTTGGCTTCAACTTCTACGGCACCCAATATACTTGCTCCTGCATGATTCCCAGTGTGTTTAGGTGTTTTAAAACTGTTTGCTAACTCACTTCCAATGGTTCTGCCAACTCCTCTTGACTTTGAAATGAGTCATCATCGAGCAAATGCGTTAATTCTTCATTTTCAAAAACTTTTGGTCTTCCACTACCATGCCGGTTTTTTACGCAAAAACCACCACTCTTGAAGCATTGAAATCTCTCACGATATGTTTTTTCACTCATAGCAGCTTCACCATAAGCATCTGAGAGCATTCGGTGAGCCTCAGCAGCAGATGTTTTATTATTAAAAAAATAAATTAACACCTCACGCAAATGACGAGGATTCGACTCGTAAACTGACATTTTCAATCGGGAATAACTATATGATGTAAACACAAATCAACTACTGCTGCTATCAGGTTATGTTTACAAGATAATAAAAAGTATTGCAAGCCGTCTATAATGTATGTACCTACTGTACTCAACTCGATTGTATTTTTTTGGGTGTTACCTTAGAACTTTTTTCGTGGTGAACCAATATTGATGATTCTTTTTTTTACTTGAAAGATGGTAATTCTCGTGTGGTTCCCATGTAAATTTGATCTGACCTGCAATTTTTGAGTTATCCTTAATAATGCATATTTAATTGACTTCAACTACATTTATGATGTTCTCAGTTTATTTATATTGAAGTCGGTTGTACAAAATTTTTAATTTTACCATTTATTTGTCGTTAATAACATCGCAACGAAAAAAAAATTGAACCTGTTGCATCTAAACAGTAAAATAAGTATGTTCTGATTGTAACTTAATTTATTATCTGGTAAAAACATTTCTAAGGTTGTAATTTAATACCTGTAATTTGAAGCTATTGCTGTAATAGATATATTTTATGCTCTTTATCCATTTTGACCATCGTTATAATTACAATCGACAGTATACTGTAATAAAAATCATTTACATTCTATATAAATGCCCCTTTTTAGAAAAAAAATAACAATATGGTTTTTTTGACGTTTATTTTATTAAAAATACAAAACACTAATATAATTAATAGAATCAGGCGTTACTTTGCGGAAGTCCATTATATTAAAGTTGACACAAAATTGCTTTGCGTACATCCGCTCGATACAATAAAATGATGTGTCTTACCTAGTTTGAAGAGCACCTCCCGCGACTGCGCAACCGCGGCGACTGCGACGTCGAAGACTTTTTTTTTGCGCCCAGAATCAATTGGATAAGGGCTACCTCGATAAGGCGAGGAGGCGGTAAATGCTTTATGCATACCACGACAGCCGGTCTGTCGTGGTTATGTGGGACTCACTGTGTCTAAAATAACCGGGAGCCTAAGTAATACCCACTAAAAACCACCTGTGGGACTGACGATTGGCCGATTAAGTCGCTTCGTTGGATCGGAAGCGACCCTCTTTTGGGAGAAGAGATGCGGCTACAAAGAGCCGCTGAGGAAGAGCCTACTTAGGCAAATTTAAGAAGAAGCGGCCTGAGCCGCCAGGAAGCAGTTCAGGTCGGTTGCAATTTTATTTGGCGAGTCCGAGAGAGAGTTTCTCGGCCTGCGGACTCGATAGCGAGAAGGGAGTGGGGCTGCATTAGTAGCTGCCTCACGAATAAGATGATTGGAGTGCGACTCTGAGGCTTTGAAGAAGTTCTCAGAGAGTTTTTTAAGAAATTGTTGAATTGTAGGGAGCTCTAGGTCCCGATGAAGGTTGGCATTACGGACGTACTAAGGTGCGTTCGCAGCTTGACGACAGAAAAGGTTTTGAACTATTTGGAGTTCATTAATAATTTTAGGGTCAGCTTGGGCAAAAATGGGGCCCGCGTAGGACATGACTGGTCGTATACGGACCTTATAAAGGGTACGCTTATTTCTGAGGAACATTTTACTGTGTCGGCCCAACATACTGTTGAGCCTACTCAGGTAAAAACGTGCGTAACTTTTGACATGGGGCCTGAAAGTGAGCCTTGTGTCTAGGGTGACACCTAAATATTTGGCAGACGTATGCCAGGGGACAGGGGTCCCTAGCATACGTATTGGTGGAGTGTTTTTGAGACGGCGTCGTTTATAATCGAAGTGAACGGCGGAGCTCTTTTCCGGGTTCACATCGATGCGCCATTTTTTGAAGCAAGCTCTTAGGTCCTAGTTCATCAACTGACTTTTGGACCTTGTTCCGTATGAAAGGTAGCGAGATACCTTTACAGTAGAGTGCAGTGTCGTCTGCGAAGAAGGAGAGCTGAACACTTTTCGACGGGATAGGAATGTCGTTGGTGAACAGGATGTACAGCACAGGAGCAAGTACTGAGCCCTGAGGGACACCAGCTTTGATGAGGCGCTGTGAAGATAACGTGTCTTCGTGTCTAAAACGATAGGTACGATGCTTTAGATAAGAGGCCACGAGACGTACTAGACGATCGGAGAGACCTATTTTGTATAGTTTGTTGATAAGGCCTGTATGCCAGATTCTATCAAAGGCTTTAGCTATGTCGAAAAAAACCGCGATGGTCTTATGACGACGAGGATAAAAACCAATGAGGATATATTCCACAATACGGTAAACTTGTTGGGGACAGGAGTGTTTCGCTCGGAAACCGAATTGGTGGGGAATGATAAGAGGGTCACCGTCTGTGGGAAACAGATGGCGCCTCATGCGAGTTTGGATGACACTTTCGAAGAGCTTGCCCATGGCCTTGACTAGGCTAATGGGGCGATGACTGGAGGGGAGGTTGAGAGGCTTGCTTGGTTTGGGAATACCAATCACAGTTGCCTCTTTCCACGTAGTGGGAAAGTAACTAAGGTTGAAGCAGGTGTTGAAGATAAGCACTCAGCCTTTTCCTCGTCCTCGAAGGCAACCATACCGTCGGGACGGGAGAGAGGGCTCTAGCCATCTGATATTACGCTGTATGAGATGGAGAGATATTCTTCATGAGTTTACTCTTTTCGAGGTCTCGAAATTCAGAGAGGCGGAAACGGAGTTCTCGTTGAAGATGATTGGCCGTGCGCCTATATTCGGGAGTGGGATATTTTGCTGCTCTCCGGAAAGCAGCTTTCTTGGCTTTTAACAGGTTGCTAATATGTACGGGAAGCCCACTATTGTTAGCAACCGGGATGACCCTTTCGTTCTCCTTAAGGGAGGATTTAATAAGGGTGGAGAGTGAATCGACAGCGGTGTCGATTTTTTCGGGACTGTCTAAGTCTGATGATAGGGAGATGGTAGAGTCCTGTGAGTCCAAAGCTTTAGCTAGGGACTTCTTGAATCCCTTCCAATTAGTGAAGGTTTTCGTGTGTGTTGGGGAAGGTGGCTGATGGGCAAGAAAGAGGGAGACCGGTCGGTGATCGGATCCTAGATCGTCTAGTGTCTCGATTGCCCTGAGGTTGAGAGAAACTCCTTTGAGTAACGTAAAATCTAGTACATCGGGGGCGTGGTCGGTGTTATCGGGAAAGTGAGTAACGCCGAGGGGATTGTGGACGGTAAGATCAAGAGACTGCGTGATATCGAGCAGTGTCTTGCCACTAGGAGCGGTAATACGGCATGTCCATTCAGTATGCTTGGAGTTAAAATCTCCAAACATAATGACTGAATTGCCTAAAGATAAAATAGCCTCAAAATCTTTTTTGAGGGGATGGGTTCCTGAAGGGATGTAACAGGAGGCTATGAGGATCGACTGATGTCCAGTCATAGCTAGCCTGCATACCGTGGCTTCCATGTTGGTAACGTCTAACGTCGACGACCAAAACAACTGCTATTTATACAGACTTGGCTCGCCGCTCACTTAGCGGTTAGCCACCGTAGAGTCTATATCACCTGAGGATGCCTCGTGTAGAGGCAAAACACGTGTCGTATTGTCGTCAGTGGTGTGTCTTTCCTAGTGTAGTGGTGTTGGGAGTAGTGGTGTTGGGATTAGTGGTGACGGGGATAGTGCACACAATTGAGGGAGGGCGGGAGGTGCTCTTCAAACTAGGTAATACACATCATTTTATTTTATCGAGCGGATGTACGCAAAGTAATTTTGTGTCAACTTTAAAACACTAATAAGTTAATCAATGCAGCTATGGACTTGCTACATTATTTTTTAAACCTAGAACAGCTCGATATGAAAACAAAATGTCGGTTTTGTGTTTAGATTTTTATAAATTCCTAAATATAAAATCACAATAGTTCCGTGAACTTTAGAACATTGTAATAGAAGTCACATTCGTTATTCGGTAAAAGTCTGCGACTGAAAATTCCCCATAGATTGCTAAAAATTGGCAGGTGGATAAACAATCGCTGTTTTTTTAATTATATTTTTTATAGGATACGGCGATAAACGAGTACACAGTCCACCTGATGGTAAGTGGTTGCTGTGACCCATAGACATCCACATCTATCCTCGATGAGTATCAAAATGCAGATGCGTTGTCACCAGTGAGGACTAAGATGGAATGCCTCTTTTCCAGTAAAAAGGGTTAAGCAGCAGTGTTAAGTTGCTATTTTACGCTGGTATTCTGTGCAGGCGTGATCCTTCCCCGGTCGAGCCGACCCATTCGTGCTACAACTTTACTACTAATATAGCTGCAGCATGGCTATACCACGTATTAATTTATTATTTGGAGTTACTATTATCACTATTTCCTTCTGTCGCCTGTTACAACACTCCACTACATGGCATATTATCGACTGATTATTTATTTATTTACATTAATAAAAAGAAACTAAATAAACCAAAAACAAATATAATCATACAATCCTACTCCCCGCCCTATAGTGATTATATATTATGTATATATTATGATATACACAATATTTAAATTTTAAACATGATGTTATCAAACAATTGCATTAGTTCTTTATTCGCAACGCTAAGCGTGATAAAATGTATTCAATCTGGATTTTATAATATCATGTAGTATGATAATCGATACTTGAATCTCTGTGTTATTATTACCTTAAAAGAGTATTGCACTGACTCCCCCCTCCTCATTTTCCACCCACTATCCCCTTCTTACAGGGTGAATGGTCACCCTTATAAATATTTTTCAGATTCTGGGTTCGCCCCTTCCAATCAATACTCTAAAACTGTGTTCAAAATTTATTCGTTACGATATTAAAGGGAGAACACGGAAACCGTACCAGTTTTAGGGTGCGATATTTCCCAATCTGTATGTGCATAGAGCGGAACATAAACAAAAATTTATGCATTATAAAATGTCCTTATTATTTTAAAAAAAACCTTGCTACCACACTTAAGTTTTTCAAATAAAGTACTCATATAGTGGTGTGCCTTACACAAATTGCACATGGACAAACATCTAGACCCCGAAGAATTTTGTAAGTGGTAGAGCCATACTGCAGCTATATTAGTAGTATAGTTGTAGCACGAATGGGTCGGCTCAACCGGGGAAGGACCACGCGCTCACAGAATACCAGCGTCAAATAGCAGCTTAACACTGGTGTGTTTCGTATGGTGAGTGTGGAGAACCGGAGACCCTTTTTACTGGAAAAGAGGCATTCCATCTCAGTCCTCGCAGGTGACAACGCATCTGATTTTGATTCGCAAACGAGGATAGATGTAGATGTCTATGGGCCTCAGCAACCATTTACCATCAGGTGGATTGTGTGCTCGTTTGTCACTCTATCCTATAAAAAAAAATATTTGTTGCCCCATACAAGTACTTGTTCCGTGCGCGATTAAAACCAGCGGCCCCGAAGTGCCACAGCGAACCGATCAACCACTGAACTATTCAGTTGACTTAAGAATCATATATTGTATACATATATAAACAGCTCAAATCAAATAAATGATAATATGAAAATGGCACTAATTTGCTTTTTTTTAAATTATCAACTTGGTATTGTAAAAGTTTTTGTATATTCATTATTTGATAATTCCAAAAAGTTAAGCTTTTGTTTTTAAAAATTAATACATAAAAACTTACATCTGTCATCCAGGGCAGATCAGATTAGGCAGATCCTGATATACCTCTGTTGATTCTTTTTTATCCGTAAATCGTTGGTTAGGGTACTCTTAATTTAGCCAATGTTCAATATATCGCCAATTGGTGGGATAAACTTTTTGTATAGAACGTCGTTGGAAACTCAGGGTACTTAAATCTCCAACATAAAAATACGAACGAATTACTACTTCTTTTGCCGCTATTCATACGAGTATTCATATGTATGTATAAGCCCGTACAATGCAGATTGCGGTTAGCCATATCCTCTCGACGTGCTACAGGGTACTTGGAGTGTACAGAATGAATAAAGTTGGCTTTAACTGATAAACGGTTATGGTATATGAGACGCGAGGTACTGCATTATTACAAAAATTATAAAGAATCGACTTAAATATTGATTTCCTATTTGCTTGAAAGCCATAGTAGCTCAGGAGCTATGCGTTCGCTCTGAATTTCATAGTACGCAAGCAACGGATTCAATCCATACCAGCATTAATAAAATTGTTAATTTCAATTTTAAGTGCTGATTTACCACGTGCGGTTAAAGAAAACAACGTGACGCCAACTGCATATCTGATAAATTAAAAATATATTTCAAAGACCTAGGAAATCCGCCAATATGAAATGGGGCGGTGGACATTTCCTTCTCTAAAAACCTTTCAGTCTATTGTTTGTAACTTTACTTTTTACTTATATTAACTTAGACAAATTATCCATTGTAAGATTTTAACATAATTTATTATGGATGCGATGGTTTCATTACGTATCTTAAGCTTTTAAAATGTCACTCTGAAGCATGTCCAGAGGATATGGCTAACCGCAATGTGCATTGCTCGGGCTTAAACAAAGAGAATAGCTGACGTATAAATCGTAATTTTTTCTATTCAAATTAATTTCATATTAATTTGCATAAATTTTCATAACAGATTTTAAAACATTACATAAGTTACATATTTCATAATAAGAATTTATTTAAAATAATCTCAATAAAGGCTTTATGCAAAAGGCTTGTCAACACTGAGGATTAAGACGGAAGGCCCCGTTGTCATAAAAAGGGTTTGTGAATACAAATTATTTAAACTTAGCCTTTCTGCCTTTAACTGCCAAGTATTCCATTACTTTTATTATTTTAATCCAGACCTTGTGTTCACTTTCACAATAGCAAATTAAACTTGTCTTGGGCCTGCTTTGTTTACGGTTATTCATTACAAGGTTAAGACCAAGTTGTAAAGATCATTTTTGGCAGTTCATCGGCTTGTATACCCATCATTATGATATCTATCCATCGGCTTTTGAGTCTGTCGTGAGTTTAAGTTCCGTGTCCAAGTATCTATTACATAAAAATATTTGTACTTAGCGTTGTATATTGATCTATTCATGACATTTTAAACTATTATTTACGATTTTGCTAAAACTTGTCGTATCTAACATTGTCTTGAATGTGATCAATATGGGTTCTAAATTTCCTCTCCCATCCAAATCGATATTTATTATGGATAAAATCTTGATTTACTGTAGTATATCAATATCATCATCATATATTAGCCCATAACAGTCTACTGCCTCGCACTTAATAACGCACTCTCACATTTTAAGGAGGTTTTGCCATAATCCAACAACATTTGACAGGAAGATTGTCACTAGATATTTCACAGCCTTGAAACTATTTGGGTGTACGTCTGCATAATATATCAGAGGCTACGTGTTATTGTTAATCTAAAAGAATACAACGACTTAATGCCTTGAGACATTATTTGTTCGGAATTACACACGAGTCGAAGTGGTGGATTCTCTTACGCTTTACCAACCTTTTCCACGACTTAAATGAGTGAAGCTTTAAAAATGAACGAGAACATTGCAAACATTCACTTTTATAGCGTCACAAACAAAACACAATCCTTGTTTCGTATCTTCATATATCTCTGTTAGAGATACAGCTAAAACGTAAAGTCACACAGCCTATATTCTTACCACTGCTGGGCACAGGCCTCTTCTCATTTCTGAAAGAGTTTTAGCACAAGCTATTATTAAATTATGTTGTATGATATGGATGAAATGTCCGCCGCGCTGCCCGATGCTTTTTGGTGGACTTCACATGTCTTCGAAATATATCTTTTTTATCCCATAGACATGCAGTTTTTCTCACGATGTTATCCTTCACCGCCTTTACAAATTGTAATTTCATTGGTGACGGCGGGGTTTGGACCCAAGTTAATTGCGTGATATTTACAGCGGGAGCTAAGTATTTCAAATGTGGTATTAATTATGTAATGAAGCAATTAGTGACAACTGTGACAGGGTATGTGTGATGGAACGTTTTGATAATTTAGACACACACACACACACGCGCGCATGCGCATGCGCTACTAACTACTCAAATCTATGATTTTGCAGTTAATCTTGGTTATATCTGCCTCCAAATTTTGTTCCGATCCACACAGAACGAGGTTAGAGCATCTTGAAGTATTGCAGTAACAGGTAACAGGATCTTTAACCAAGTACGCAGAACGTTTTCATTTAAATTTGGATGTTTTTCAACTTCAATAGTCTTACAAATTAATCCTTCGCAGTAGTAATCTCTACAAAAAATGATTCGTGTTATTTGTGGTTTTTCAAATCTTATATAAAAGCGGATGTAATCTTGAACATATTTAGTCTGCAGATTACTCGTATTGTCCGCTGTATGTTCTCTTACGCGGGTTTATATATTTGGCTTTTAGTTTGCCCTTTGTAAGAAAGGCCACATTCACAATGAAGCTTGAGCACTTTTGCATGGAACGATTTCTTCGTAAGTCGGGAGTTAATATGTAGTTAAATAAATCGCGTAGTAAGTCAAAAACCTGTTTAACGTCTATTATTCGCCCAATTAGAAGTAAATGAAAATTTGTTCTAAGAGATTTGCTTACAGACATACCAGTCTAATTACTAAAGTTTTACAAACTGTAATCTACTTGTAAGAAAAATAAAAAGTTATTAAATAGAATTTTCAAATACATACCAGAAGAATATTGTAATTGTAAATTGCGAGAAAATATTGTATTTTACATTCCACTTCTCGAAATATGGATCATAATCGTTAAAATGAATAGAAAAAGAGTCCAACGGACTGCTCAAGTGTGGTTTAGATGGAATACGTACGACCTACAGATGTATTTTGTTTCTCATAGCATTCTTTACCAGTACGTTTAATGTATTTTACTATTTTAGTGACACCGTTGTTAGCTATAACATCTTAAGGGCTCAGGCTTTATAGACCGCGTCATTAATAAGTACAGCACTAAATGATGGGTGTTAAAAGTTTTCACAGTGACCGAAATTATACCCATAGTAACGAATTTTTAAAATATCAGCATTCTATTTCTAAAGATAATTGAGACTAGAGCGGGAGATGTCTAGACACCGCGTCCATTACTGGCTCGGATACTAGTTCCGCAGTTGTAGAACTTTTGTTTTGCTCATTTATTAGTTTCTATGAGATTTTGCCAACATACGAATATAATTTTGTTGTTTTTTATGTCTGTCTGCCTGAAAATTTGCAGTGGAGGTTACAACAGAAAAAAAAGTGGTCTTCATTGTAATCAAAGCTTAAATAATATTTACATGGAGTTTCCTTCTTTACTTCTGGAAACACGTACAAAACTTTTCTTTGCCTCTAATATAAAACACTTTCTATAAATAATTTCGAAGGTAATTAGTCAAAAATATACAAATAATTCAAAAGATGCATATATACTATGCATCTTTTGAATAGCATAAATTTGTAAGAAAATGAGCCAACATGTGAGAACTGAGTCACTTGTATAATTAACGGCGTTATGTCTAGTCTTTTTTCTTGGTCTGTCAATTTATCCAGTTTTGTAAAACTAGTGTGTGGCATACCTACTTCTTCAGCAAGGGGCGATAATTAGCGCATGGTAAACTGACAGTACCTGGATACGCGGTGCCGAACGTCATCTGTATCATATGGCTCGCATTGAAAGAGATCTATACCTATTTGTGGACCTGCAGATCGATTGGAGCGAATAAATCTAGTCCAGTTTAATTCTCAGAAAACACAAGTTTGCGCGTTTACCGCTAAAATAACCCCTTTGGCGTATCTCCTCAGTTTCAAGGCACTCCCCTTTTTGCCTCAGCCAGTATCGTAATCCTCGGCATTGACATATCGTGTGGCGTGCAGTTTCGTGGTCACTTGGAAGAGGCCTTGTAAAGTTTCAGGCACAACGCCTGCAACTTTACAAGGCGCAGGTTCGGTCTCACATGGAATACTGTTCCCATCTCTGGGCCGGGGCACCCCAGTGCCAGCTCCTTGCACTTGACCGCATCCAGCACAAAGCGGCTCGAATCGTCCACGACCGAGTCCTTTCCGATCGGCTCGATTCATTGGCGCTGCAAAGAAATGTTGCATCCCTTTGCTCTTTCTTTCGCATTTACCACGGGGAGTGCTCTGAGGAATTGTTCGGATTAATCCCAGCCGCTAAATTTCACGAACGCACATCGCGGCAGAACTTCCGATACCATCCACACCATCTGGATGATTGGCGGTCCACCACTGTGCGATTTAGAAGATGTTTTCTTCCTTGCACAACTTCCTTGTGGAATCGATCACCTTGAGGCGATTTTTCCGGACCGATACGACTTAGGGACCTTCAAGAAAAGAGCCTACTCCTTTTTAAAAGGCCGGCAACGCATCTGTAATTCCTCTGGTTCCCCTGGTGTTGCGGTTGTTCATGGGCGGCGGTAGTCACTTACTATCAGGTGAGCCGCATGCTCGTTTGCTCCCTCTGCTTTAAAAAAAATCTTATGAAATGCTTGCCTTTAAAAATTCAATTCCATTTTAACGTTGTGAGTAATTTCAAATTTTTTTATAGGATCTAGTGACAAACGAGCACACAGTCCACCTGATGGTAAGTGGTTGCTGTGGCCCACAGACATCTACATTTATCCTCGTTTGCGAATCAAAATGCAGATACGTTGTCACCCGTGAGGACTAAAATGGAATGCCTCTTTTCCAGTAAAAAGGGTCTCCGGTTCTCTACACTCACCATACAAAACACAGCAGTGTCAAACTGCTATTTTACGCTAGTATTCTGTGAGAGCGTGGTCCTTCCCCGGTCAACCCGACCCGTTCGTGCTACAACTATACTACTAATATAGCTGCAGCATGGATCTACCACGTATTCGTGATCAATTTCTTATTTATTGAAATAAAAAGCAACGTTCTTCAAATGATATCTATGCGGAACAAAAGTTGTAGTTTGATATAACATGATATTTATTTAATTAAGGAGAGGACGTGAGCATTGACGCTAGCGTAGCGTAGCAAGCAAATAAGGCGAACATTCTCATGTCCCACAATTACGACAAATTATAAACAACTAACTGTTCCCCGCGACATAGCCCGCGTGAAATTTATTGCAGTTTTAATTTTCTTGCGCGGAACCCTAATTCCTTTTTTAAAATAAAAGTAGCTTAAGTTAATGCTTATAACATCAGCTATTTGCCTGTGAAAGTCCCATCCAAATCGGTTCATAGGTTTTTGCGTGATGCGTGTTCAGAGAGACGCGACGTCATATTAGAGCTTTATTGTAGTATAGATTATCAATGTTTGTCCCCACACGAAAAGAAAAACATACATGTGGGAAAACAATAAAACTATAATATATCTTGTTAATATTTCTTTAAGAAAAATAATAGTGTAGCCTAATTTTTTATCTGAACAACAAAATAATAAGTGCTAGTAAAAAAATTGCCATTGACATCTTAACCCAAGATTTTCGGAAACAATTCAGAGCCCTTTTCACTGTTATGCAGATTGTCATAAAATGTGACTAAATGATTTATGACATTGAGGATCCGTCATGTAGCATCAGCAGATGGGAAACCTTTTACTTATTTCTACCCCTCAGTGCCAGTACTCTCACTGCTGTGTTAGCTTTTAAGTTAAAAAAATCATTCAATCTTGCTTAAATATAACAACATCTGTAATATTTTTGTTAAAAATACTATAAAGACAATTCTAATAAAAGCACAATCCAGTATTTGTTATGTAATTTTACTTTGAGAAATGCAACCGATTACAACACCTTCATATGGGTACTTAAAAAGCCTATTCAATTATTTATACACTACAGCCAATATTTGTTCTCTAATTTCCTCAATTTATTAACAGTGTCCTTCACATTTTTTACTCATTTATTATGAACGTGTAATGGGTTATGTTCTCCTTTATTACTTCCATGGTAACATTTTTATGGTTATTATGGGATATTGACATAACGATAAACGATAGATAAATTTCTATTGTTACTATTATGTCTACTACTGTTGTGACTATTATGTCAGTAAAAACAGTTTTTCTGTATCTCCATGATCATACGCGAACTTTTATAAGAAGGCCTTTCCCATGAGAAGGTATAGCCTACACTCCTGCCAGTTTTATTTAAGATTTCTATTTCTTTATTGTCACTTGATATTTCTGGTATTTACTTTAATCTATTAGTCACTTTATATAATACTGAAAAGAATGGAACTCAGGTGTTTTTTTCGTTCTTTTTTATTATATTGTAATCATCATCCACTAAGTTTACCCGTAAGTTTTATTCAAAAACTTGTGTCCATTGATAATTCATTTATCATTAAGTCTCTTATTCAGATTTATACTACAAGGCATTTTATTTAAAATAACAAGACAAACAAATGTATCTCTATTGCCGCATTGCAATTAACAACCCAACGAGAATGATTTAATTTAATTAAGAGTCTCAATGAACAGAATAATTGGTCGTATAATTGTATCGACGTTATAATATCTCAATGTTTGTGTTTACTTTTCAAACGGAATTGTAACAAAAGATCTGTCTTTAAGATTTTAGCCGCTCAAATTACAGTGGAAATAATAGTATAGTTCTTGGTTTTTTTTAATATTGAAACTTTGCTAAAACTGGAGTCATATTACATTATTAAAATAGAAGATATTTGGTAAGTGTCTTAGTGTCAAAAATGTTTATATGCCTATAATTTCCTCGCAAGCTATCAATCGACGGTTCTAATTGGTTCATAAAACTTTCTACGCGTTAATTGTATGGCATTAAAAAGGAAACATTCATACCTACGGTTTTAATGTTTTGTAAGTAATTTAGTATTAGAATTTTTATATTCAAAAATTATAAAAAATTAAAACAATAATACATTTACTAATGAAAATTGTGCTACCTATTTTGGCTTCGTTTATTTGTCGGTTAGCACTAACAAGTTACGTAAATCTGTTTCGCTCTTACGTTGAGATATCCTCACCGAGCGTCGAGACGATGTGGCTAACCTCAATGAGCTATATGTCTCCATTTGCACATGTGTGTAAACTGTTTCCGAGCAAGCCTTTACTGGTGCATAATGTATTTTTTAAATAACAAACTCCTGCTTCCACATTTAAAAGCATACGGCGTATAGAAAAAAATATTTAGGTTTTATAATTTTTTTAAAATATATTAACAACTTGTCAATTTGTCGTGTTTTACATATTTAGTAGTAGTAATGACAACTTTATTCTATAGGTAAAGTTGCTTTATTGAACAAAACTTGATCGACTCTCAAGGTCTCTCTCTGGTACGTAAAATAGAGGCTAGATGGCCTAAGTACTTAGGCGTGTCCTTACTAAGAAAGTCTGAAGTTGCACTACCTACATAATATTTTAGAGGATCCAAAATCCATTACTAACGTAATGAATAAACATCACCTTCACGTGTCTCGTATAGTTATGCTCGTTACTCTTATTTCGTTTATGCTTCAAGTGCTTAAAGCACCGCTAATTATTTCTTTCAGTTTATTTTCCCCCTTATTATTTTATTTTATTTGGATTCCTCATCACAACAGTCCATTGTCCGTCGCTCAAAGTCACTATGTAATTCAAAATAACGGTCAACTATGTTGTTATTTGAATTCTAGTCCCTTGGGGAATCACGCCAACTTGATGGTATTGTAACAAGATGCACTGTATCGGAGTTTATGTAACACGGCCTATAATAAATTAATTTACAACATTGTCCTCTACGTAGACAACCTATCAATATGTGCATTTAAATGTATACACTATGTAATTGTATGCTTATAGTTTACTCGAAACAAAGCGCAATTAATAAATGATCTTTAAAAAACGTAGATTTAAATAAGAATTAATGTAGCGGATATAAACAACATAAAAGTAATATAATTTAAATTTGGAAGGTTTGCGTAACAAACATAGTCTCAGTATGCGCTATATCATGATAGTAACATTTAGCCAATATTTCAACACGCATTTATTAACTTGATCTGTGTGTAGTGTGTGTGTGTTGACTGCCATATTGGTCTTGTGACCGTCAGCGCGATTGCTGATCATGATGTTCCAGTTTTGAATAACGGGTCAGCCGTTGATTAGGCACCTGATCTTTTTCCTTTTCATGTGTCGGATTGCCGTCCCATCGGACTAACTATGAGAGTAAAGGAATGTTTATTCCTTGTACCTAGCGCACCTGTGTATGCGCACACACTCATGCACTATAATCCTGCCTTGCGCAGATGTCTAGTCTCTATTTAAACTGGCCGCCATGACCGAAATTCAGCCTGGAGGACATTATCTAGTAGTGAGTTAAAAGAGAAGAAAGAAAAATTAAAATTGAATAAAACATTTCATTCACAGAAGTTAAAAATGAAAATATAAAAATAAAATTCCTAACCCGTATTATATTTGCAAAAATATTTTGTTTTCTTTGCACAATTTGTAAACATAATGTAAATTAGAAGGTGGCACGTTCTAGCGACGACGACAAGAAATTAGGCTTAGTGTCACTTGTGTTGGTTAAATAAAAATATACTTCTTTGGAGAAAGCTTTTTAGCCATATTACCGGTGCACATTATATCAAAATCATTTGTTATTCAAACTTTTGTATTCAGATTTCCATGTTATAAATATTCTTCTAAGTAATAACTAAATGTAAAAGTAAGATAGTTTTAATTATGTCCTTACTTTAAATTAATTATAATTTTCACTGTGGGTACATATTTTCTGTTTTTTTTTCTGAGACTGTTTTTTATCTGGTAAAACTCTATCGCTCTATCTTAATCCGTGTTGGCGGACTTACGAAGGCATATCTAAAATTATAAAACACAATTTTATATATCATGCTACTATCTGCATTTAGCTGATATACCGTGTGCTTGGTGGTGGAGAGAATTTACATACTTTTTTCCATTTAATTCATATGGACAGATTTATGTTCTATATAATAAAAATTCGCACATGAATGAAAACATATTCAAATATTCCTGTAAGACCATAACCAATTTTTTTAAATATTTTTACAATCACGATCATTAAATGTATAGTAGAGTTAATAAGATGTTTCCTTTCAATTCTACAACACAAATATTGCAATTCAACATAACAAAGTAAAATGCTGACTCAATAAAATGATGGATAGTATACAGCAAAAGCATGAACGAAAATAAACGGAACAACTTTGGTTTGTGAGAAATAAGCAAGAGAACGAAGGCTAGCGGCTTTTGACTGTTCGTCAAAAATAACTCTTTAGAAGATAACGTCTAAAGGTACTGAAGTGTTTCCTTTTACGTGAACTTTATGTTTACTATTTTCATTTGAATGTTTGCTTACAGTTCATTTGCAAGTAATACTGTTATTAGAACAATTCAAACATTTCTATTGAAACGGATTAGTAAATAATTAAGTCTCCAGTTTATGTTAAAATTTCTATATTTTTTATAGGAAAAAGGGTCACAAACGAACACACAGTCCAGCTGATGGTAAGTGAATGTGCTGGCCCAAAGACATCTACATTTATACTTGATTAAGAATCAAAATGTGGGTGCTGAAGACTAAGATGGAATGCTTCGTTACCAGCAAAAATGGTCTCCTGTTCTCTATACTCACCATACGAAACACTGCAGCATTAAGCTGTTATTTTACGCTGGTATTTTGTGAGAGCTTCGTCCTACCCCCGTCGAGCCGCTCCATCCGTTTTCTATGGTTATACCGCCATTTTGCAGAAGCACTAATTTTTTTTGCCATTTCCTATGGTCGCCTGCGTATACAATCTCTTACGATGGATTGTATACGATGTAATTACATGGCTTTTCATATATATGTACGTCAAAATTGTGACTATATATATATATATTTATATTACAATTTATGTAATTAAAACAATAGACTGAGTTTAAACATACGTACATGTTTAATGAAAAAACACCATGAAGTCTGTGCATTAGTCCAATATTATTTACCAGCACACGTTTTTTACACAAAACGTAAGTTGACGGTAGTCCTGTTGCTGTGGTGATAAAATACCTTGTTACCAGGAAAAACGGCATCTGGTTCTCGTACTAACCATATAAAGTGCAGCAGCATGCTACTATTTTAATTACTTTACTCGTATTTTGAGCATGTGTAGGCTTCCCTCGATCGAGTAGACCAATTCTTACTGCATTCACAAAAAATTGCAGCGTAGCGTGGATTATTAACTTAACAAAAAACTTTCTGTTCGCTTCTTGCTTGGGTTAATATATTCGTTTTTTTTTGTCCACGGTAGAAGCCTCCCCCAAATAATGCCTCATAAGGGGGATGTTTGCCTTAGTTGCCACGTTTGGCTGTTAGCAACCGTTTTTTATTATTTTGAATTGTTATCAGGAAAATGCTGCTGCCCATATCTTTTTTTTATATTATACTATCCCAGCGCTTGGCTACAATCTCACCTGATAGTAAGTGGTGATGTAGCCTAAGATGATGAAGCGCACGGACTTAACAAAAACCTAATCGCTTTTGCCTTGAAGACACCCACATTGTAATCGGAACGTAACACAGATGCTGGCAACTTATTCCACTCCTTTGCTGTACGCATCATGAATGATGTAACAAATCTTTTGATTCGAATCCATGGTAAGTAAACAACGAAAGGGTGCAGAATGGCCGAATATCTGGTAGTCCGAAGGGAGAAGGAGGAATTAAATTATGCAATTCCTGCGCACAGTCTCCGAAATTCATGCTGTAGAAAACCGAAAGGCTGGCTTATTTACGTCTGTGTTCGAGGCTGGTAAAATTGGTTTTAACCAAATTTGAGTCACCAATAACCCTCCTAGCACCCCTATCCATTAAGTCCAAAGCTGCTATGTGACATTTTGCAGCACCAGCCCATATATGGCAGCAATACTCCATGCTCGAGCAGACTTGCGCTTTATATAAAGTAATCAGCTTTCCCCACGTCAAGTATCGCCGCACCTTTGCAAGGACTCCTAGCTTCCTTGCACCTGCTTTGGCCTTGGATTTAATGAACCGCCTCAATGTCAGTTTTGAGGGTATCTCAACCCTCTACAACTGAAGGTGGTCGGTGTATTCCAGTGAGTACATTTCGGAAAGAAGGAGTCAAGATGAGCTGGCTCCTTTTTGCAGTGAACTTGTCTCTATTTCACTGTTGTGACTTTGTTTTGGAGGCGTTGAATTTCACAAGATTGGCATCGCCCTATTCGGAGATTGCCTGTAGTGTGAGATTGGTGAGACACGTTTTTCCATAGCTTCTCTTTCAGACTGGATTTGATCCCGAATGGCCCGAGGATTCGCTTGGTATCAGAAAGTCCTTTAGCAATTCAATCAGACCAGGGGATAAGCCTTACGCTGGAAGCTTACCCAAAAGGCTAGCGTGCCAAAATCTGTCAAAGGCCTTTGAGTCATCAAGGGAAACAGCAAGTGCTTCCCCACTGATCTCGAGTTCCTCGCCCCAAACGTATGTGGCATACGCTAGAAGGTCCCCAGCTGACCGTTTTTGGCGAAACCCGTATTGGCGGTCACTAAGAAGGTCATTCTGTTCTAGGTATGCCATTAAGCGAGCGTTCAATATACGCTCCATAATCTTGCAGAATATGGAGATAATTGAGATTGGCCGATTATTGGCAGGGTCGGTACGGCTGCCTTTTTTTGAACAGGCTGTACGTTGGGCAGTTTACCAGATTTTGGCACTAATGAGAGGCGGAACAGGGGACAATTCAGGTGCACAAACCTTATGTTTCATTTTATTCTATCACCTCTTACGACACCCACGGGATGATATTATGGGGGAGCGGGATTGCTTATGCCACCACTCAACCACGTATAATTTGTTCATGTATTATATGTAAATTAAGAATTGTATATGATAAGTAGTAGGCGTACTTATAATATAGTTTTCGAATCAAATTGTTAAAATCAAAATTAAAAATAAAACTACTTTACAAAGCTAAAGGATTTATTGCTCTTTTTTCATTTTAAAAGAAAGACAGATTTTGTACGCTACTCACGATGCCGCGTCGTTTGTGGAGGTAACAATGTTGAGTGGGAAAAGAGTTAAAGGATCCCCTTGCTCGCTACAGAGGGCTTCAAGTATGTTCGCTCTGCGTTTTTCTTTCGGATCATTAATTTTATTGCAAATTCTAAGAGTTTATTTTATTGAGCAAGGGCGTTTATTTTATTTGCATTTTACAATGCTCGAAAAATACATAATACATAACATACATAAACACTCACGCCTGTCACCCAGAGGGGTAGGCAGAGACTACGGACTTCCATTTGGCGCGATCCTGACACACCTCTCTCGCCTCTTTTACATCCATCTATCTACGCATACACGCTCGTCGGTTAACGGTACTCCTAATCTCGAAAAATATATGCCTTTTAAGGGTTTTTTTGTAATTTGGATAAACACTTGTACTAGTTACACAATAAATTTTATTTTACCACAAATATTAATCCGCCAACCACACGGCAACACGCACTGGGGCAGCGCGATGGACTGATTATTCCATAATTCAGTAATAAGAAGAGGCTTGTGCTCACAGTGGGACGCATAATATAGCTTATATTTTTTTTAACTAAACAAACTTATTTAAAAATGTCTTATAAAACCAAAAACTAGCATTTTCATTACAGAAGGTGATGAAAAGCACCTAAAATACCATTGCCATATAAAATTGGCATTATTGTGAACTCTAAAGCATAACACGCATTTAATTAAATTTGATAAAAAGTTTGTGACGGGATATTGACCAAATATTACATTTAGTTTTTTTTTTTATGAAGAATGATGATAAACGAACACACAGTCCAACTGATGGTAAGTGGGTCCCGTAACTCATAGTCATTTACATATATCCTCGATTAAGAATCAAAATATAAATGCGTTGCCACCCCTGAGGACTAAGAATGCCTCATTTCGAATGAGGAGAGGAGAAGATTTCGAATGTCTCATTCAGTTCTCTACACTCATCATACGAAGCGCAGCAGTATTAAGCTGCTATTTTAAGCCGATATTCTGTGAGAGCGTGGTCCTTCCCCGGTCGAGTCATTTGTGCTACAACCATATTATAGCTGCAGATTATCAATTATCCTGCCAAGTGTAGCGTTATGGCTATTTCGACCTACATTGAGAGAATCAGTAACGAATTTCTACGGGTTATGTAAGAAGACTAGTGTAAACCAACTGAGGGACTTCGAAATTTAGGTGCGTTTTTTGTGAATAAGACTAACTTTAGCATTAGCTACAAAAATATATTCAGAACCGAATATCAACAATGTGTACTAAATAAATATTAAAGAATATTATTAAATAATAAATAAATATTAATAAATATTAGAGATATTATTTTCACATTATTATTTAAGGAAATAAAATATTCTACATGATAAACAAGATTTTAATTTTCTGATTCGGCGCTAGTTGCCGGAAAGCAAACACAGATGAAAATGGTCTAAAATAAATCCAAGTCAGGTATACAGGCTTACAAACAATTGAAGCTTATGGAAATGAGGGTCCGCAGTATTTTACCGGATTAAATATACTAGCAATGAGTGCGGTCCCGGCTGCCCAGCTACGTAAGTTATTTATCGCGAAGTCTTATATTTAATTAAAACATCTTAGTTTGAGCCGGACTATAACTGTATTTACCTACATGTGTCTCGTTTAAAACGAATTAAATTACGCCATCGTCGTGCCCACAGCGGGCTTACGCTTTGGTCTTAAGAAGTACGTTAGTAAGAATGGTTTTATTCAGGTACACTGATCTGAACGAAATATTCTACATGAGTTTTATAAACTACTTCTTCTTATTTGAGCAACATGTATGTATATAATATTTTAATCAAAACAAACATGAGGAAGTTCGCTGCGCATAAACCAACCATGGTAGCAACTTCTAATTTATTTCTAAAATTGTTGCAACTGCAGAGACATGTTTTCATCATGATACTAAAGATGAATTGAACTCAGAACAGAGGTTTTAATTTGCTATTCATCAATTAACTAGAGCAATAGCAGTCAAGTATGTTTACTGTTAAGTTTTACCGCTTATTTTATGTCCCATATAGTGCAAACTGACCCTAGAATAATCGTATTATAAGGAATAACCTTATTGTCACTGGGACAATTACTAGCGGTTGTGTATTGGTCGGTAAGAAAGATGCAACTGACTGTGATCAAACCACGTATATACTCTTATATATATACATACAATAATAATAATAATAATAATGTTATCCAGAACGAATTTAATCACGATGGCCAGCCTCATTGGAGAAAAGACATCTTTGTAGAAAAAGCATTATATAGTGCATGAGTGTGTGCGCAAACACAGGTGTAGTCTTTATTCCATCACTCACACAGTCCGACAGTTGCTAGTGAGTATGTCTTATTAGAACACACTATAACTGGTTTTGAACCGACCCGGGATTCGAACGTTCTTACGACCACTAGATAAGACAATTGAAGTTGAGTTATATACTTATTATAAGGTTTAAACGTGGTACAGCAGCTATATTAGTAGTATAGTAATTGTAGCACGAATGGCTCGGCTCGACCGTGGAAGGACCACGCTCTCACAGAATACCATCGTAAAATAGCAGCATAACGCTGCTATGTTTCGTATGGTGTGTGTAGAGAATCGGAAGCCCTTTTTACTGGAAACGAGACATTCCATCTTAGTCATCACAGCCCACAGCAACCACTTACTTTAGGTAAGTAGTTGCTGCTTGTTTGTCACCCTTATCTTACACAAAAATACAACTTATAACGCCATAATAACATATAAATTTCTAATATCGAAACTACCCAGCAAAACCGTAAAATTATTAAATAGTGCAGTTAATATGGTTGTTATGTTTTTTTAAAGTACTGCTTTAATGGAATCTATTACAATGTGGTAGCGAAATTAATTTGTTTTAATCCTCGAGCAAATTAAATCTGTTGTATATTTCACAGGTCGTAGAATATCATAATCCCTCGCATAAAACGTTTACATGGTCCCTACATTTTGTTTCAAATTAAGGGACTAACCGAATCCCATTAACAGAAATTATTATATCATAATATCACTAAAAAAAATCAGAATAAAATATAAGAATCATAAGTAGAAGAAAATATAGACTGAAAAATCCTCATGACTGGAATAAAATTACTATCATTTCTTTTCATTCTTTTCTCTTTGTTAAACTTTTTTTTTAAAAAACGTTACCTCCACACTAGGATTTTCTCCTGTGTCGTGGAGGCAGTTTACAAACAAATTGCACAAGGACAAACATCCAATGGCCAATAATTATTTGTAGGCCATACAAATACTTGTCCCGTGCGGGATTCGAACCCGCGGCCCCCAGCGCAACAACTGATTGCTAAGCCACTGCGCCACGGAGCCGTCAAAACGTGAAACGTTACCTAATCTCTAGAAAGACCCGTGAAGAATTTGATATTCAACATTTTACATGCCTAAACATCCAGAGAAGGATGTTTGCTATAATATTTTCTAAGCCTTTCAAATATACTTCGTCCCCGAAATTATAATTCCACAATTCAAACCCGTGGCCCGCTGCGTACCAAATTAAAATAAAAACGCTTAACCACTGCGCTGGCAATCCGAATACATCAAATAAATTTTTCGTAAAACACTCTAGTAAGTGTAAAAGGTTTGTGCTAGGAGTGGTTGACTCCGGTAGTGGAAGGGCAGATTCGAGCCCACGACCTTTTTCGCAGTCATTACGTTAACCATAAGGTTACAAAAATGTCAATTATGTGGCCTATAACATATTTTGTAACGATTATCAAAAATGTCATAAGTAAATATTTAGTTCAATAACGAGTAGCAGCATTTAAGTTTCAAGTTATAAATCTATGTTCTGTATGCTCTCTGTATGTATGTTCTGAATTATAACTTCTCATTTAGTAATACGTATATTTCTTAATGAATAAATATCGTTTAACAAAAAGCTGGTTCTGCGATTTGCAATTCAGATAAATTGTGAAAGGCCATGCCCCAACCTTTTACTGTTACAGGTTAATATAGTTCACAAAATTCTTAAATAATCGAACCAACTTTTATTGAAAAAAAATTTAATACAAGCAACACGAGCAAACGTGCGTGGTACGTGGTACGTGGTAGAGCCATGCTGCAGCTATATTAGTAGTATAGTTGTAGCACGAATGGTTCGGCTCGACCGGGGAAGGACCACGCTCTCACATAATACCAGCGTCAAATAGTAGCTTAACACTGCTATGTTTCTTATGGTGAGTGTAGAGAACCGGAGACCCTTTTTACTGAAAAAGAGGCATTCCATCTTAGTCCTCACCGGTGAAATCGCATCTGCATTTTGATTCGCAAACGAGGATAAATGTAGATGTCTATGGGCCACAGCAACCACTTACCATCAGGTGGACTGTGTGCTCGTTTGTCACCCTATCCTATAAAAAAAACAAATAGAATATATTTTACATATTTGGTACTATATTTGAAGATAATTTTAAGAATTTATATTTTTTAATACTTAAATTCTTAAATGCAATAATATAACGAAACCGTAGCAGTGCTTTAATCACTATTGAGAGAGGCCGGATCATAGCGCCATTTGAACGTGCAGCTCAAGCGTAGAGCCCGCTTCGCATGCAGATTTGAATAAAACTCAGTTTCTAAAGACTCCCCTGGGGATTAAAACAACTTTCGATGAGCCATTTCGCAAATTAATTAACTTATTTTACGCCTGATATAACAGCTTTGTACTTTATAACTCCTTTGAAGAGAAAATTAAAGATTTCATCTCATTTATTCCATCTCCGAAGCAAAGTAAACAGTACAATAGAGTATTTTTATTCAATATTGATGTCTAATAGAATTTGAAATGGACTAAATTATTTCGAAAATAGATAACGTGGCAGAGCCCTGCTGCAGCTATATTAATTGTATAGTTGTAGCACGAATGGGTCGGCTCGACCGGGGAAGGACCACGCTCTCACGGAATACCAGCGTAAAATAGCAGCTTAATGCTGCTGTGTTTCATATGGTGAGTGTAGAGAACCGGAGATCCTTTTTACTGGAAAAGAGTCATTCCATCTTAGTCCTCGCGGCTGACAAGGCACATTTTGATTCGCAAACGAGGATAGATAACGATGTCTATGGGCCACAGCAACCACTTGCCGTCAGGTGGACTGTATGCTCGCTTGTTACCCCTATCCTTTAAAAAACGATTCACTATTGATTGTCGCCAATGTTGATAAATCAATTTTTTATTAGTTTAGTTAATTTTTATTAGTTTATTACTGTTCAGCCCAGCAATCCAGCAAGAAATCATGAAATTTGAGTAATAATAATTATAATTTTAGTTGAACATGACATCCCCAAGTCTCTGAGACTTTATATATGCTCTGCTAACTTCGGGTTTTATCATATAAATCAACAAAGCTAGATTTATTATTAGTAAATGCCTTCTTCCTATATTAGGTATAGGTCTATGTCCCGCAATTATTATGCCTTACTCCGGCAGATGTCACCGTAGATAAAATCGAGATAAACCGAGAGTATGATAATAATATAATTTTTTATATATTACTTTAAAAATTAATAGATAAATATTATTATCAGTAAACGACGTAACCTAATGGTTACGATTGTGGACTGGAAACTCAAAAAGTGCGTGGTTTCAAGCCCACCATTCGGCTACTGTGGTGAACCACTCCTAGAACAATCATTACAGCTTAATTGGAGTAGATCACGGGGCTAGTTATGTTATTAGTGTTACTAATATTGTTTTTAAAATTAAACAAAATATAACTTTATACTTGTTTTTAATAAATATTGCTTATTAAATAATTATTGTAATATTGTTTAGTAGTTTACGTTGTGAATTGTGATATGACTGTCAAGCAGATTATGTGACAGACGCCAATGATATTATCGTCAGGATAAATTCTCACGCTTTGCTCTGAGTTAAATAACCACGTATTGTTCGAGAAGTAATCTAGCGTACTGCCTATAAACAATTAAACAAGCAAGCTTAACTGCGAGGCCGTATGTAAGCACGTAATGTGTGTATTTGGTAATTGTGGCTGTAACATAACCAGGAGCCGAACGTGACTGTAATACGCTCAAAATAAAAGTGCCTATTTTGTTCTATTATAATTTATGATGAATCTCAGTCAAGTAAAGCCAGCTGATATTGCCTATTCGTTTCAAGAGCTTCTAAGGGGCGAAGTAAATCTCACCGTCCATTTCCACATACAATCTTGATGTTATTTTGAATTATTGTATAGGGTATCGAATCGCGGCACGTAAATGTTGTTTTAAATCACACTTTATGTTTTGTTCCTAAAACTGTTCACGTAATTGAACGTGTAAAGCTAAGGTGTTTAATATAAAGAAATGAAAACTTCTTTTCAGAAAAGTAAGGAGCAGTACCGACCTGGCAACCAGCCAAAGCTAAATTAGATAATGGAGTTTGCGTGCAAAAATATAGGAAACGGAGAACAAAGACAAATGGGGTCGACTCTGACTCCGAAACGATGAAATAAAATAACACGGGCAAGACTGAGTTAGGCCTACTGCTATTTCTTTATGTCGGCACGTAATTTTAACAGAGATTACATAGAAATCTCAGTTCGTCGCTGATTTTAAAGGTTCGTACAAATATTTTATCTCAATTTTGTATCTTTTTTACTATATTGTATTTTTTTAAATTACTTTTATTTCTCTACTTCGTTGTTTGAATTAATAACTTTTTTATCATTAGCTTATATATGTCACAATCACGAATAGTCCACAATTGCAGTCAGGATTATTCCGTGTTTTCATATTATTATTTTTAAAACTTAATTATCTCTTCAGAACGCATGACGTAGGCAAAGATCGCTGAAATCATATGGTATTTTTTATGTATTTTGTCTTTTTTAATAGAGAAAATGCCGCTTCAAATTGTGTGAAAATTATCACATAGGATAGCATGTTGTTAATAGCTATTCCCACCCAATATATAAATTAATTATCTCTTCAGAACGCATGACTATGATGATATATATATATATATATATATATATATATATATCTTGTTATATATCATCACATTGTTTGTCCGCGATGAACTCCTAAACTACTTAACTGATTGCAATGAAATTTTGCTCACCGTGTGCAGTTTGGTCCAACTTGAGAGGTAGGATAGTTTTTATCCCTATAAGTGACACTCAATATTTTTTATTATGAATTTAAGAATTTTTCATAGGACACAGGGTCGTCGGAGAGGACAGAACAACGTCGGCCTGGTCAGCTAGTATATATATATATATATATACTACTGACCAGGCCGACGTTGTTCTGTCCTACACATATGGATTTAAACTCTCACTCCGAACTTCAACTACTTATAGTATCCTGTGTCGTTTTCCGTGATAAAATGTACATCTACGTCAAATGTAATTACCATCCCTCCAGTCGTATAAGTGCGAACAATCTTTCACATTAATAATAGTATAAGTTTTTTAAGGATAATGATATATAAAAAAAACACACACAGAGTTATTTTGTAATAACCGGCCAAATTTACAGAGAAGGTTCAGAATAAGTAATATAGGCAAATGGTGAAGAAAAACTAATTAAAAAAAGAACTTAAATATACTGTCCTTTTTGCCTTTTAAATTCAAAATGCGCGGTAATGCATTATTTTACTGCGTAGCATACATTCTTACAGGTCGATCGGTAGTTAAAACCGTGGTTGCCCATAAATCACATTCAATTTAGTAGAATTTCAAATAAAAGTAGAAGATTTATTTACTCGTATTTACAAAAACTGCAATAACGGTATATCGTTATTTACATATTTGAACTTAAGTTTAAAATTTGGCTACTCTTCGAAAAATAACTCTGTATAACTGACAGGAAAATATAAAAATTGCATTTTGATCCAAAGGAAAATTATTATTAGGATTTAGGTAATTTTTGATTTTGATTTATTTATATAAGTTAAGTACCTACGTAATACTAATTTTATCATGCATTTATGTACGTACGTTCTATTATGCATTTACTAAGTGGTTGCTCCTATTTATACCGCCATGACAGCAGAGGGTGCACTGCTTTAGTTTAGTCTGAAAGGCATAGAGAGTCATGCCTTACAGCCTGTTATTATCTTTAACTACTACCTGTAAGTCATTCCATCTTAGTTCTTAGAAGTTATAACGCATCTGAAGCAATCTCTGTTTAAATTTGGTTGCAGGTGTCCACGGACTGCAGTAGTCACTTAACATCAAGTGGACTGTTAGTTAATTTGTCACTTAAAATGAATCTTTTTATTTGGGGTAAGATTCATTGTACATACATCTTAATCGTCAACGTGGTGTTATATCATATCATAACATAATAAGGCCAGGTTCGTGAACATCAAAACAGGAATGTCACATAAATTAACGTACAACGTTGCTTATCACTTAATTACGGTAATTACACAAAACGTATGAATGATCGATGGGTGTTCCAGATAGATGAAAGAATTTATAACATGCACGGATAAAGCCGGCCGGGCTAAATAATAAGGTCGTGATGCTGGCAACAATGATTTATTATATAGCTTTCCTCGACCGCCCGAATGAACCACATGAAAAATGATCTCGGTTATTGCTAACAGCAACTCTGCAGTTGACGCTTTGTTTAAGCACAAATGACTCACACTATGAAGTTGTTATTTCAGCCGACTTGTGTTTTTACTAGATTACGAACGAACGCGGCCTCGGTAGATGTCGTCGCAATATGACAAATTGTTTGTTTCGATCGCGAAACCGTAGGCGTCCCTATCTAACGTGTTCCTTTATTTATGACATACCTCATTCCGACAATACGTTGTATTTACTACTCCCATTTTTATAAAATATTATGCTTATTTTGGATTTGCTCGACGTTTTTGTTTATAACGTTATACGTTGTAAATGAAGGGTTCGTTCGCGCTTTACTCACATTCACGTAACAATAATTTGTCGTAAGAGTATCACCCGTTTCCATCCCTTGTGTATCATAAAAGTCGACTTAGGCAAATGTGAAAAGGATATTTTTAGACGGGCGCCCCAATAATTTAAAAAATTACCAAATCTAGAATATCTAGACCAATGATGGGAAGGAGCGACTTAGCTGCGAAAGTTCTGGTGATCAAACTGTTAGTTTGTCTGCCAATCGTTACATTTAAGCAAAATTTTTCAAACTGGAGAACGATTTTTCTTATTCAGGAACCTTTTGACGGCTTCTTTATTCTCCTGATTGCACAAGAAATTTCTGTAAAATTCTTGTAAATTGCACATGAACTAGGCAAGTGGCCGTTATGCACGGTGTTGACACTCTCTCAATGGTGCTGGTCGCCATCACAAGACCATGGGATCTATTAAATTTGGGCCAACACATAAGCATGGCATGACTTCCTGGCATCTTACAGCCTCGTTAGTTCATTAGCAAAATGATAAAGCATCCTGAAAGTGGATGGATGATTTTTGATGATTTAATGTATCAATAAAGTATCTTTATTTGTACTGTTTGACAGTAAGCAGCAAAAGCAATTAAGCCGTAAAAAATAGTAGAGATTTATGAGATAGCGGTACTTGATTAATAGCTGCGGATATATTTGTAGAAGAGAGTGTAACGCTTTTAAATACCGATTTTAATTTCGTTTCTTTATCTGTATATTGACTTACTCCTTTACAAGATCAAAACTTTGACATACCTGATTGACTGACTGATCTTCGCTATAAACATGATGGAGTTTTTGATAATTGCAGACTATGCTAGACTGACTAGACTATAAAGCATAACCATCAGTATATTTTGTTATAAGATATGGATGATAAGCGAGCACCCACTCCACCTGATGGTAAGTGGCTACTGTAGCCTATAGACATCTCATCGTTTGCGAATTAAAATGCAGATGCGTTGTCAAAGGTGAGGACTAAGATGGAATGCCTCTATTCCAGTAAAAAGGGTCTCCGGTACTTTAGACTCACCAAACGAAACAAAGCAGCATTAATCTGCTATCTTACGCTGGTATTTTGTGAGAGCGTGGCCCTTCCCCGGTCGAGCCTACCCATTCGTGCTACAATTATCCAATTAATATAGCTGCAGCGTGGCTCTATCACGTACATGTCTTTATTCTACCAATTATGCTATCTAGCGCCTAACTTTTTGTAGCTATGATATAAATCTACGCTTATCAGCCTTTAGTGTCTCTTTTAAAACTCTAGCATTGTACATTCATCTTTCTCTTTTCAATCCGTCTGCTTTCTGTCAGATCTTTTTATAAACGCACTCTCTTTTGAAAGAAGAGAAGCTAACAATGGTTGCGCTTTCAGGATTAAAGTTTGGGATGATTTATTTTTTACTTAAATAGCAGAATTATCTTAAGCTATTTTTATTCGTCTTTTTTATTATTTATCATTTATATTTTACTATCTTTTGCGGCAGAAGTTGTTCTGCCCTCTGCGATAGGTTGTTTTGGTACTTCTTACAGTGTATCTAGTAATTTTTTTATAAACAATTCGGACTCAGTACCACCTATGGGGTCCCGATTTTGTGGTCTTTTTAGCATTAATAAACATTAAAAATAATCGCGTAACTTTGCACGCGGGCTGTCAAATGAAGTTTAAATAAATAAATAATTGACTTTCGTAAAGTAAATTCAAAAAAAAGGTGGAAAGAATATGTTTCTCGTACATATTTTAATTTAATTTATTAATTTGTGTGAATCAAGTTTACTGTTTAGCATTTTGGCATTAGAGAAACAAAACAAAATACAACTAACCAATTAAAAATTAATTTTGCAAAGAACGTGTTACTGATTTAATAATTTATCAAAAAATAAAACCTTATTTGAAATTACCGAGACTAAACAGACATGAATATTGATTTTCAAACGTCCATAATTAGTAATTTTTTCTAAATCTCCGTAACATTTTTTAGTAAAAAATCTAGTAAAGATCGTTAAAGTTTTAGGGACCCATTCAACTTAGAGCACTTAAATGGAGTTAGGGGCGTTTGTGTTTTTTACAAAGCTCGTAACGGTCTAATTGTCACTTCAATCCAAACGAAGAGCGCGAAATGCTTGTGATAAGGGTTTCTTTTCTCCACGATGCCGGAAATTAATTGTCACCGAACGGAAAATAGGGTGAAAGTCCAATTAATTATTACTCACTTCATTTATTTAATCCGAAAGCCTGAGGCTTCACCCTGATATTAATGTCCAACGTCGGGCTAATCTCGAAGCTTTTTTTAATGCGCTACTATATTATAATCTTTAATGCAATAATTTTTAGAACGCAAAAATATAATATAAAAAAATACAAATATTTATATAATAGCTTAGACAAAAATTGCTTTACTAAACTGAGTATTTTTACGATATCAAATAACTTTGGACTTGAAACGAGATTATTGTTTGCCGCAATTATGTAGCCTTTTTGAAAACAAAAAAGATCTTAACATCATCAACTTTTGTGTCTAAACAAAAGTTTTCCTTAAAATTGGCTAAAGTTTGAATGAAGTGACTTACCTCGAGGCGTTTTATGCCGACAGCTGCGGTGATCCCATCGCCTGTTTGATGTCGCGATATAAAAATGTATATTCATTCAAAGATACTATCATACAAGTTAGACACGAAACATATTAAAGGATTTTTTATTACATTGACACAAAAATACATCCACTTCTTTTGTAAAACGGCAAGTAGCTCTTAGTTTATTATGTACGTTAATATGTGTGCTTGCAAATATTAAGTTCAGAAAGGGTAATATTTATTTTTATAAAAATAAAGTTCCTAAAGTGAGCTATAAATGTTATAAACAACGTATTTTAGAGATCATGTACGTTCAGCCTTAAACATGCAATATCTGTCATATTATCGTAAATTTACCATAGATAACACAATACGTTAGAATAATATCAATATTTTGTGTAGTTCAAGTAACCGTGTTCTGCGATGTAATAATATCCACTACCTCATGGTCATGGGTGGAGTGAAGTTTTCAACGTCCCAATGTTATAATAAGCATATAAATATAAAACTATATGGTTAACCACGCCTACCTTTAGAATCTATTCATACAGCGTAAATGAAATATATATAAAAAAATATACAATATAAAAATTAACCGTGTATTAGCAGTGTAAGAATATCCACTATCCTGTATTGTCCCGTGGATGTCGTAAGAGATGACAGAGGATAACCAACCAAGATATTTGCAGCAGCGTCCTTCTTAATGACAACAAAAAGAAACTGCGGTTGTCTCTCCGCCCGCCGAGCATGGCAAATAAACTCGTGAGGTAATATATGGGGGTTCCAATGTTTAACAGTGGACTTTTACTAGGCTGTGATGTCAAGTGTGTGATGTATAAGTATTTGCCATGTATTAATGTTGGTAAAATTTACCTTGCATAAGTCTAAGTCTTAGCGGTCAGCCATCGCAGAGTCTACATCACCTGCAGATGCCTCGTGTAGAGGCGAAACACGTATCGTATTGTCGTAAGTGTTGTGTCTTTCCTAGTGTAGTGGTGTTGGGAGTACTGGTGCTAGGGTTAGTGGTGACTGGTGACTGACTAAGGTGGTGGGATAGTGCACGCAATTGCGGGAGGTGCTCTTCAAACTAGGTAAGACACATCATTTTGTTTTATCGAGCGGATGTATGCAAGGTAATTTTTACCAACCTTAATATAATGGATTACCGCAAAGTAACGCCTGATTCTATTTATTATATTTCCCATTTGAAAGTATAATGTAGATAAACTTAACCACTAACAAAGACAAGTGTCGTGTAGTAGCGGTGGAAGAATATCCTCGTCCCCATATCGACCCGTGAGTGTCGTAAGGGATTACAGACATGAAACTGAAACAAGAGTTGCAGCATCACATAAAAGTATACAAAAAATTGCGGTTGCCAACCCGTAACTCCCTATGATTCAATTTGTGGGGGAGGCCTATGTTCAGCAGTGTACTTTTAAATTGATGATGGATGATTGTTATTAAAATTAAAAACTCCATTACACAGCCTGTCACTGCACTGTTGGCGGACTTTAGATATATTAGAAAAATTCTTATTACTCCAACATATACGAGGATTTTACCGGCGGGCATGTGGTTTCATTTGTGTCAAATCAAACCGTGGTTCCTCGCGTACTATCAAATTCACGGCGAGCGTCTACCCTTAAACTACAACGGCTCTTAATACATACACACACATTGCCGTCAGTTTTTAATGTGTACAAAGTTACTGACACAAAAGCTAACGGATTAATGGATATAAGTATGATTTATGTACAAAATAATGAAATACTGAAGTATGAAAAGGCAATCTCTTGTCAGCAAAATATTCGACCCGAGGAGAGTCAACGCTCCGTAAACTTCTATCTCCGTTTGGAAACTTCGATAGCATAATTTAGATATCTTTGGTTGATTTGGGTGGTTGGTGGTTTGGTTTGGTTGTTATTTAGTTGGTGCGCACGTCTCATTATTGCACGGTGAGAGTACCACCAAATAAGTTCTATAATAATACATGAATTAATTGTGTCGTCAATATAAAGCTATGTAATATATAAACTTTTGAGTGATGTAGAGATCTGTTTAGATTTTGTAATGAATATCGCCGCTCCGCTACATTCACTTTCGGATTTCCTACAGTGTCAAAATTGTACCGACGGTAGGCTGTTTAAAGGTAAAAGGAGATTAAATATACATATTAAACGATGCTAAAGTAAAAATATTTTCACAGCCTACCGTAGAAATTCATAACTCAATTTGAAATCTAATGACACAAATTTTTCCTTTTTTCGGAGCAAATTTACAGTTATCATCGTAATTTACCAGTGGTTAAAAGAATTCCTAGAGGTGCAAGGATGCAGCTCGCTAAAGCCTTGTCATGCACTATTCAAAATTGTTTCACTAATAGTGAAAAGAGTTGGCAAAAATTATTAACTTTCGCGTATTCCCATTTTCATTTTGATAAAACAATAAATAAATCAATTAAGTCTAAACTAAAACTTAAAAGCGACTTAAAAAACGCATCCCGTATATTATTCTCAGACGACATACTGGCTCCTCGTAATGTCGAAACTCTTGAAAGCCTTCGTCAGAAGCATCCTTCGGTCAAATGTTCTCAAGGCCATGACTTCTATGCAACATTTACAAGTTTCTGAAAAAACACTTTAGAAGCAGTTCTGTTATTTTCGAATGGCTTTGCTGGCGGCATTGACGGAATTACGCCTCAACATCTTAAAGATCTTGTAAGCGCTTCAGCCGGTGACGCCGGCGGAGTACTTCTTAAGGACATTACAAAATGATGTAACTTTATGCTTTCTGGTAATGTTAATCCAAATTTCATTGCATTCTTATATGTGGCAAGATTATGTGGCTTCAAAAAAAAAGGATAACGGATACCGTCCTATTGCCGTTGGTTCCACATTTCGACGCTTAACTTCAAAATTAGCTTGCAGGCACATAATCTCTAAACTTAAAACAAAATTTCAGCCTACTCAACTCGGCTTTGGCACTATAGTTGGTTGTGAGGCGGTGGTACATTCAGTGCGTACATTTTAACAAACGCTGATGCAGATGTTCTTGTGAAGGTTGACCTAAGAAAAGCTTTTAACTCTATCGATACGAACCTTGCTGAAAGAAGTGGCTAACAAAATTGCTATATAAGCTGAAATTTATCATTACGTTTGGTAATGTTACAGTCAAAATACTAACTTGTTTTACGAAAACCATGTTACCGAATCTGCTGTTGGTGTTCAGCAGAGTGGCAAACTAGGTCCAGCACTTTTCAATTTAGGAATTTAACCCATTATTTCAAGTATAAAATTCAAACTAAATGTTTGGTACATGGACGACGGTACACTGGGGGGTAGAGCAGATAACGTCCTCAGAGATCTTACTCATGTTTTTCGAAATTTTAAAAATATTGGTCTTGAACCAAATAGCAATAAATGTGAAATAATTTTTTGTAATAATTTATCTACTTCTCATAGAGATACTTTAATTCAAAATTTCAATCATATTTCTCCAGAAATAAAAACTGTCAGGACGGAATCACTATACCTGCTAGAAGCCCCGTTGTTTTTCGGTAGTATTAAACACGTTGATAAATTTTATAAATTAAACCCCCACATTGCTCTTACTATTTAAAAATATTGTCTCCTTGTACCTAGATTTACATACTTACTCCACTCGAGTCCAGTATGAAAATATTCGGATATTTTAAAAGATATTGATAATAGTCTTAAAATAGCTATAGAAAAAATTCTAAATTTAACTTTAAATAAAACAGCCTGGACTCAAGCTACTTTACCTATAAAACTTGGTGGTATTGGTGTGAGACATCTTTCTAGCGTTGCATTGCCTGCTTTCTTTGCTTTCGTGCATAGTGTCAGTGACTTATGTAACATAATTTTAAATAATAAAGTAGACCTGTGCTTTACTACGAAAGCAGGGCGGACATGGCAAATGCTCTATCCCGGTGAAAAAGTTCCACTGGTAGTTAACCAACAAAAACCTTGGTACTGAACGTGGAGAAAGATTTGTTTCATAAATTCTATAGTGACCAAGATAAGGCACGCCTTCTAGCTGTTTCGGCTAAGTAATCTAGTCACTGGTTACATGATTTATGCATCGCCGTAGAAATTCGACTAGGAGTGGCGATTTGTCAACCCCATCAGTTACCCCTGTGGTCGACAAATTTGGGCTCCACGGACTTTCATGTAAGAAAAGTGCTGGTAGGTTCAAAGAACCGTGTCGTGACGATTCTTTGAACGATGTCATCCGAAGCGCTTTTGTCTCTATAAATATTCCCTCTGTTTTAGAGCTTTGTGGAATATTTAGAGACGATGGCAAGAGACCCGACGGTATGACATTGGTCCCTTGGGAGAGAGGTAAAGGCCTAGTGTAGGATGCTACTTGGGTAGACACTCCGGCGGCCTCTCATCTCATGGGTACCTCGTTTAGAGCCGGGGTGGCATCATAGGCAGCTGAACTGAGTAAGTGACGCAAATATGAGCTTCTGAGAGATGATTACATATTTGTGCCATTTGCTGTAGAGACTCGATCCGTGGTCGTTGCTGCTGGTGATAAAAGGGCTATGCTAAAATTAAAACTAAGCTTCGTATAATTTCTCATCAGCTGTAGGAAACATACGCATTATTAGAAGATATCAGATATAGGCTGCAAGGCACTTAAAATGATTTAATCATCAATAAAACGTTAAAGATAATCGAATTAATCCATGGGGTCCACGTGCGATGGAGTTCCTAAAGGAACTCTACACACGACTGGTTATTTCTGCTGGTGATAAGAGGGCTGTTTTTTTTCTCGCTCAAAGGCTACGTATAGGCATTCAGCGAGGAAACGCTGAATGCCTAAGGACTGTATGACAATTAAGTTACTGTTTTTTTTATTATAGTTTTTAATATTGTATATAATAAAATATTGTATATTATTTTATATAAATAAATGTTTTTCATCTTTATAATGAACCATTCACCATTATTATGAGTCTATTAAAACACGAGCAAGAAGAAAGAACTTAAGAGAACACAACGTCGTATGACCTATGACCAAGCAATTTAATGTGTATATTGAATATTGCACGAATGAAAATTCAAAAATCTGTTAGGTATCAATACTAAAATGTCTTTAGAGTTGTCTTTAATTGATTTCATGGGAGCTGTGCGGAACTGTATTTGAATGCGATTAAAGAGTAAATTTCTTACAAGCGAATTCCACCGCTTCTTTAATTCTGTAATCAGTAGGCGAGATGAGAGTCAGCATCAGTGATTATTTAAATTACGCACCTGAGAGTCATAGAATTTACATAATGAATTAACGTACTGCTGATAAATTACGCTAATTAATTATGTTTCGTCAATTATGTACAATATAGATAAACTATTGGCGAGAATATGTTATACTAGACTTGGGATGAGTCTGTAAGTAAGTTGATGGTAGTGATGATGCTGAAGTATTAAGAAGGCTAGTAAATTAAAAAGAAATCTTTAGACAGTTATGAACTACATTAAAGTGTCATTAAGAATAATATGAAAGAAATTCCTCAAAATTCTATCCGTATTGGTGTCGTTTAGTGTCGCAAAAAAATCTGTCATAATTCAAAAAAGACCACATGCCTTGATGGCGTTATAAGCGGTATAACCATTTCGTGTCCGCCAGACAGAGAAGACTTAAGCTGGCGACGTAAAACAGAATCAAAGACGTCCTGGTATCATCTGCGCAAGTCCCAACTACCCCGCAATATTAAAAAATAAACATCTTAATTGCTCTGCGCCATTCCCATTTTAACTAATAGAATTAATACCCATTAGATACATGAAAATAACCTACTGAGAAAAAAAAACAATATAACCATTTGTTTGCACTCTCGTGGTCGTTATTTTGTTCACAATTCATTCATGGTAATATAAAATAAACTTGTGGAAAATAATAACATAACCCTTATTTTTGTACTGCTTTATATGGTATGAGTGTGTAAGAATAGTAAAAAAACGTGTGTGTGTACTAACGCACGTACGAAGTTATACTTCTTAAGCGTAACAAAACAAAAATAACTAAAAATTATTTAAGAACCTGCTGACAATTAATTGACGGCTTCGTGGCGCAGCGACTTAGCGATGTGTTGCAGCGCTAATGGCCGCGGGTTCGATGCCCGCATAGAACAAGTATTTGTATGGCCTACAAATAATTGTTCTGGGTCTGGATATTTGTACTTGTGAAATATATGTAGGTAAAATGCTCCCGCGATGCAGTAGAAAATCCTAGTGTGTAGGTAACGTTTTAAAAAAATTGTAATTCGTTTTTATTAAGATTTTTAATCTTTATATTCACTCTTAATATTGTTCCACAAAATAAACATAAGTCAACCACGTCTATTGATGGGTAAATTTAACCTTTTTTATCTTTATAAAGATATAAATAACTGTAGCTGCTGCGATACAATCTCTACACTTAAGTTTGTTTAACAACACAGTTCCATCCACATTTAATATATTCCAAAACAATTTTTTTCTTAGGTGCGTGGAAAGAAAATCACTTAATGCTTTGAATAATATATATGTTGAATTATTTTAGATTCTATACCTTCTTTTGAGCATGTACATTTTTTTACTTTTTTCTTTGTCTATAATTCTTTTCTTTAATTTAGATATTGTTTTTAATCTTTCCCTCTTTTTTGGTGTCACTTCAACACCAATGGTTGATGTAGTATAAGCATATAAGCTAGATACACGCTCAATATCTCTGTACTGATATGTAGATCTACGTGGAAGATTAAGATCAACCTGGAATTCAAACAAATTCAATAGACAAGGCAGACTTATTTCAAATAAGTTAAGTAATGCAAGGGCCATGTAACATATAATCTAGGTTAACAATAATAATATATATAAGAATAATTCAACTTCTATACAAGTATAACTAAGTCAACTTTATGTTTCAAAGCTACTGGTACTTTTCTCGGCTTAAAAAACTTTAACTGAGCATCAATATTTATTTTTAAAGTTCCTTTATGTTTATTAAAAGTCTCCAGTCCATCTGTAAACAACTGTGAATATATTTTCTTCAGTTGCTTTAGTAAGTCGTTATGCTTTAAGTTGTTACAAACACCAATACACAGTTTTATCGTAATTAAATCACAACCCAATAGAGCTGTTTGCTTAAAATCTGTTACGAATAATTTCAGTGCATACAGTTACAGTAGTATAAAAATCGTATGAAACACCTTTTACTAAATCGTTGTCATCCACCTCCAAATAATTGTTGCTTTTATAACAACTAATACAAACATGTTTTAAATGCCCTTTTTTATTACACTTATGACAAAAATAAATCGCATTTTTTATTTATCTTTAGTATGGTTCTTATGTCCACAAACCAAGCTACATATGTTATTTTTTCTGTAGTTTGACGAACAGAATTTTCTTGGACTCGTAAAGTACACGCACATTGTACGCTTTGTGCTAATTCCAACGTTTGTTGAATGCCAAGCTATCGATGTTTTCACTAAAAAACGTTTGTTTCTTTTTTCTCGGCATTCGCCAATCCTAGCACAAACTTGTCTCATAATACCGTCTCGAGTTTTATTTTAAAACCACAAAACTGTGCGATATGATGAACCCGGGCCGCCCATATAAAAACATATCTATCCACAAAATACATTTCTTTCAGGAAAACTGGTTGTCAATCTTTTCGATAAGAGTCTTATAAGCTAAGTATTCTAGTTTTAATGGAAAAATAAATCGCGTACTAGGCGACTTTTAAAAATATCACTCTGGCATATAGTGATCAAATGTGAGATTGTTGCCATTTATTTTATTTGACATTTTTTTTTACGATAGGGTGACAAGCGAGGACACAGTCCACCTGATGTTAAGTGGTTGCTGTGGCCCATAGATATCTACATCCTCGTTTGCGAATCAAAACGCAGATGCGTTGTCACCCGTGAGGACTAAGATGGAATGGCTCTTTTCCAGTAAAAAGGATTTCCGGTTCTCTACACTCACGATACGAAACACAGCAGTTTTAAGCTGCTATTTTACGCTGGTATTCTGTGAGAGCGTGGTCCTTCCCCGGTCGAGCCGACCCATTCGTGCTACAACTATACTACTAATATAACTGCAGCATGGCTCTACCACGTATAAATTTATTTGTAACTATTTAACTTTATTACCCTCAACAATGCGTGATAAGGTCCTCGTCGCCAAATATGGTGTATTTATGAGGATTTCACCACTAAAGCACAAATTAAAATTATACTTGAATGACAACACAACTGTCAGATCTTAGTTTTTAAGCCTACAATATGGCTTACATACTCTATAATAATATGAATAAAATACGTGTTGTAGATTCATATATATTTGAATAACTACTTTAACTATAGAACTTGAGAGACAATTACCCACTGAAGTTGTCGCTTTTAAGTGTCTGTGTGCGCGTGCATCATAACAAATTCATGGTGTCGTTTTTAGGGGTCGGTGTGCGCGCGCGTCGTAAAAATTCACTCTCATCATTTTTCCCAAACGCCCCAAAAGAAGTATAACTTCAAAAACTGTTGCACTATTTTCGACATTTTAATTAATTGATTTCTTTGAAAGAATTCCAATATCAACCCGTGAGTATCGTAAGAGGCGACAGAGGGTAATGAAATAGGGCAGCAACATGTTTCTAATATCAACTCAAAATAATAAAAACTGTGTGGCAATTTATCGTCAAGGCCTGTCTAAGCAGTGTTCTTTTGATAGGCTTTCTTTTTATATAAGTAAATGTGATTTTTAGGAATAATGTAAGTTCTAGAGAACCATGGTAGCTCAGGGACTAAACGCTCTCCGTAAAACGCAAGCAACTTGGGCTTGATCCCCGCTGGTACTAATGAAATTGGCAATTGCAATTGTAAGTGCTGATTCACCACGATTTCGAGAAAATCTGTGTTTCTGAAAAAACTCTTTCTGGCACTAAAACCTGTGCCCAGCAGTGGGATCTATAATAAAATTACAGTCTTTATTCTAAATTTTAGTAGTATATACTAATTTCTATATAAGTTGTAGACTACATATAATATTTCTTAAATACTACTTTAATTATATTACCTTAATTTTAGACAAAAAAATTACTTGTGTAAAAATTAACATAATTTTAAATTTAACTCGTGTTACTTGACGCATAGCACTACTTTGCGCATAGGTTAAACAACGCTATTTTTAATAACGAGTTGTAAGAGATTTAATTGCACTGCAGAGATTGTTTTAAATGAAGGCATTGAGACCATTGCCGCGACCGCGCTCGCTGCATTTGCCCCAGTTTATTGGAGTAAAGGAAACATTTATTACATGTTAAGAGCCTCTTTATGTCTATACCGTTGCCAAGGATCTAATAGTGTATAAAAGTACATGGACCAAGTGCATACACCAATGGGATGCTTATTTTTACGTAATATTTACAAAATAAAATAACGTACATTTAAAATGTTAGATTTTTTTTATAAAAATGAAGTGGCAAACAAACTTACATTCCACCTGATGATAATGGCTACTGCAACCTATTGATACTTTTAGCTAACATCAAACAAATAAGGCATTAGATGCGTTTTCACTTTTGAGAACTATGATGGAATGCCTAACAGCATGTACATACTATACTGGCTCTAAAGCTCTAAACTCTTAAGACCAGAACAAAGCCATGGAGGCGGACTGCTTGCACCTACAGTAATAAATATAACTATTTAAACTACGTTAGTGAATTTCGTTTTTAATTTTTAGGGTTCTGTACTCAAAGGGTAACCAACGGGACCCTATTATTAAGCCTCCGCTGTCCGTCCGTCCGTCTGTGTGTCAGTGGGCTGTATCTCATGATCCGTTATAGGTAGACAACTGAAATTTCAACAAAATGTGTATTTCTGTTGCTGCTATAACAGCAAATAATAAAACTTAAAAATAAAAGGAGGCTGCCCTACTATAAACGTTTCAGCCATGCAGGTTTCCTTGCGACGTTTTCCTTCACCGCCGATCATGCGATAAATCGGCACTTAAAATTGCAATAAACGATTTCATTGGCGACGACGGGGATTAAATCCGGGCTGCTCGCGTAGAGTGTAATTTAGGGCGAGATATATCTACGTTGTAAAGCCATGCTGCAGCTATATTATGGTTGTAGCACGAGTGGGTCAGCTCGACCGGGGTGGGAGGACGCTCTCACAGAATACTAGCGTAAAATAGCAGCTCAATGCTGCTAGGTTTCGTATGGTGAGTGTAGAGAACCAGAGAACTTTTTTACTGCAGACGAGGCATTCCATCTTAGTCCTCAGGGAATACGACTCATTCTGCACTTTGATTCGGCTACAGCATTCACTTACCGTCAGCTGGACTGTGTTCTTGTTTGTCACACTTATTCCATAAAAATAGCTCTTAGCTCCTGAGCTATCACAGCTATATTTTTTTTTATAAAAAAAATGATGTTCATTTACTTGCTAATTTTATTTTGTTATTCTCTCATCATCTTGGTTTTGCTATAGCTTGTGGGATTACACCATACTAGGATGTGCCACTATATATGTATACGTATCTTCTATGACTTCAATCGGATTGATGAATTGTTCCTTAATATCTACAATTAACTTTAATAGTCGTGTGAGTTGTTCTCCATCACAAGGGAAAAATACGAGTATAATATTTTTACAACTTTTTTACGACTTTAGGAACTGAAATAAATTAATAGTGTTGGTAGACGAAAGTTACTTTTATCTCTGTTTATAATCTAACATACAATTATAAATTAAATTGAATGTTTGTATGCAATATTGGAATAACTTTATATAGAGCTTAGGAGTTATTTGCATGAATATATTTTTTTTAGAATTCTCTCTGTCTGTCGGTCTTTGATGATTATCTTAAATCTAAATAACGTCCTACCTAGGCGAAGTCGGGGGGATGACTTGTTATACATAAACCAGTTAAATAAGCAATCTATGAATCTTATGTGCATAATATATATTTATGTGCATGTCAACAGTGATATTTCACTCACGTTTTCATTAGATTTGGTACCTACATGCCAATATAAGTTGTAAAAGTATGCTTGTACGTAGGTTTATAAATCCGCAAACAAACCGCATACTATAATATATTTTGTGCCAATTATATACCAATTTGATAGTCATATATTTATTCTTTTAGAAAAAAAAGTAAAATGCAAATATTCGTCTAATCAATTTACACGTACTGGTTGTTTTACCTTAGAGAGAAGCTTGGCGGTACCGCCTGGGGCTTAGTACTGTATATAAATAAGGCTCTGCCGTCCAAATATCCAACGGACTAATGGCTACGATACTTAATCCACTAAAATAAAACAAAGAATGAATTAAACGTGTTTCCTTACTTGAAACCAAAGTATCTTCCTACTTAAAATATATTAACAAGTTATTTTAGTATATTACAAGGAGATAATTGAATAATCGTTAATATCCCCCTGTGGTGTAGCATACATACGCGCCGGGCAGTGGCTGTATCCGACATGATATAAATAGGGCGGTACTTGCACCCACTCTGATTAATCACTGCTACCACCTGTACCGCCACTGGCTTTACCTTAGAAGCGGTTACTAAGGAAAATTCATGTGTAAAGTCAAAGATTTTACTAATTGCTAGTGAGGGAGATGTTACAAAAATAATCTGTGTACTTTATTTCGCTTTGTCGTTACCCGTATTTAAGCGCAAGCGAAAACAAAATGAATGAAATTAAAGTCAGCAACACTAATGAGATAGTTGCCTCGTGTTTACTCATTATTTATAATTTTACTAGCAACCAAAAAGAAGTAAGACAACTGTATTTTTGTTTTGAATAGTTATATCTCCTTTTTCATCAGGCTAGCCCATAAAAGTCCAATTCTGGATCACAGAAGACACTGGGTTACCCCGATGTAAGAAATATAAATATATAATATTTTTAATATATAATCTCCACACTTGGCAGGGCTTTATTGTGCTAGTACCAAACGTCTCGCAACTTTGCTTGTTCTCCTTCGCCGGTCTTCGAAAGCCATAAGATCTTTCTAGCATTCCCCGTAGTCTGTTATTCCCTCTTATTGCACCAGGATTAAATGAAGCAATGATTTCTATTATAAATTTAATATAGTATATATATGAAAAATATTGTATGTAAAATGTTACTAAATTGTAAAGATTGGTAAGATCAAATATATATTCCATATAGTCTGGAGAACTGACAACCGATGGGGAAGAAAAATTCTCAAAAGGTAGCCTCGTATCGGTAAGGAAAGTTTAAGGTGGCCTTCCACTAAATGGAGTGATGACTTGGTAAGATAAGTAGGAATTCGAAGCATTATTTGGGGGAAGCCTATGTTCAGAAGTATACTTAAGAAGGGCTGTAGTTATGATTATGATGATGAAAAAGATACTATGCAAAATTATATCTGCATAAAAATATTTGATAAATAAGTAACACTGTAAATCATTGTTCTATCTTGAATCTACACTAAAATCTTTTCGACTTCCGACAGTAATACCTTACACGACGTATCTATAAATAAATAGTTTGGGCGCATCGCCATTCTCTCGAGGCCAATTAATCACGGGTACCACCTGTGACTGCACTTTAATGCCGTGAGACCGACAATATATACGAAATACAGGAACATTTAAACTTAGACAATGTTTAGGTACTGTTGGAATAAGTTTTATTGTTGTGACGGGTAAGTGTTTGATTGCTCAACCACGTAAAACATTTTCAAGCAAATTCTTTAATATAACTTTTCAATTCTTAACCGAAAGAGATAAAAACAACCTTTCCTATTGCCTGAAAATGTGAAATATTCTTTAGCAGTTTTTGGAACAACCGTGTTCTACAAACATTTTGTTTAATCATTCTTTGTTATTTAGTTACGTCGCTTCAAAAAATTTTATAAAATCCAATGTTTGCACCAAAGTTTGAATTTTTACGTTTACGTACAAACATAACTTAAGTATACAATTTTTAAAAAAAAAAGCATTGTTTAGTCATAAGTGAAGTGGAAATAATAATATATCTGAATCAACGAAAAGTTCGGTTTTAATTTTTATCTCAGTTATGAAGAAGGGTAGGTAAAATACTTATGCTTTGTGTCCATCTGCATTTCTGCGCTCGGAGCGCAGACGCTCGTAAATAATCCTATGGACCTGAAAAACGTTTCAGTGAATCCAATAAAATACGTATCCGCAGAGACTACGCCGCAGTGAGCTCGTTACCACGCCTAGACGATTTATTGAGATTTGAAGGCTGAAATATTGTAGGTATTCCATTTTTAAAATCTTCTATGAAATTCTAGTTCTTCCAACACATTTGTATCAATTTTAACCAATACTTGCCAACTTTACGAATATATACGTAATATGGCTTCGACTATGAACATCGGATAATAAACTTACGAATATGTATTAATTACACAGAGCTCCGGCGTTTATAGTACCGCAGGGGAATTTCGATAGTCTTTAGTTACCTCATAAAGGCATTGAGCACTTATAATTTAGAGCTATTTGTATTTCAATACTTGTTGCTTAATTTCAATATCTTAATAGTGTGCTAATGCTATGTATATTTTTGTGGTGGTGGAGCCACGCCGGAACTGTGTTGTGAGCATTACTAGGAAATGTGAAAGGGGAGCATAATATTACTACTGTACTGTTGCGTATTGCGTGAAACGGAGACAATTTTTACTAGCAACGAGGCATACGTTTTTTATGCACGAGCACACACTCCATCTGATAGTAAGTCGATATATATAGTCGAGGCTCATAAACATCTAGATCTATCCTCGATTAAGAATCAAAGTGCAGAATCCATTGTCTACCCTGAGGACTACGACGGAATGCCTTGTTTCTAGTAAAAAGGGTATGCATCCGGTTTTCTATATTCACCAGACGAAACACAGCAGTATTAGGCTGCTAAATCACACTAGTATTCTGTGAGAGCGTGGTCCTTCCCCAGTTGAGCCAACCAGTTCGTGCTACAACCATAATATGTTTATCTGCAGTGTGGCTGGCTATACCACGTTTAAAAGTCTTTTGATTCTTAATCAAAGATAGATGTGGAAATATATGAGCTCCCAACATCCACTTGCCATCTGGAGAACTACGTGCTTCCTTCTCGCTATTACTTTAATAAAAAAATAAACTATAAACGTCTAAATGAATTTATTTATATTGATTCAAAGATAATACGAGTATATTATCATGTGAGCCGTCGCCAAAACCTAACTAATAATACAACTTTGTAATTTTACTTTATTTCATATTTTTCAAAATATGTCATCATTATTTAAAGATTCAAATACATTTGATCGTTACATTAACGATACAGTCGAAACTTTCAGCGATGCCATGAAAGAAAATTGTACTTTTTCTTGTTCGAATGACAGTGGAGGCGAGTTGGTCTAATTTGACAGTTTAACGGCCGTCGAACTACAGTTTAGTCGAAAATAGAGCAAAAGCGCCACGTAACTGTGTTTCCATTGAGCTCTTTAAGCGAAAGCCATTTTAACCTTATTTACAATTCGAATTGGAGTTTTGTTGTAAATTGCAATACATTTATAAAGATTGAAAAGTAAAACATTTTACTTAATCTATATTATGAATGTGAAACTCGTTCATAACCCGAGGCACTCGCGTTTCACGTGATTTGGGACACACAATGTAGTAAAGATAAGGTGTCCCCTTCCAAGCCACTGAGTCTATTGTCAATCTCTCACGCAGCTTGGCATGTCGAAAGGGATCGGCCGACGGCACAGTCGTTTAAAGCCTTTGGGATTTTGCAAGTTTGTAATTATGTAGATAAGTAACTTGTGTTATACTCTGTTGCGGTTATCATTACACACGTATATGTAAAGCATGTTCATGACAGTTTTAAGCATCTCTCATATCAAATAAGACCGCTTTAAGTCTTCTTTTATATGACACATTTTATAATTGCCACGAAAATTTATGAAATTGAATAATTTCTCAAATACATCTATAATTAATTTTTATAATTGTTATAATATAAAAATTGTATAAATTGTTCTCAACAACTCACTTATTGCTAAGTGGTTACTGCAGCGCATCTATCTTAAAAAATTAAGCTAAAGATGAATCGTCTAATATCTCTGAGAATTGATATGGAATGTTTACAGCCTGTCCAGCATAGTCGTCAGACCATTACATTGCAGTTAAGACACTGTTATTTCGTGACTGAAATATACCCAACCAGAATAAATTGTCAGTCAATGAAAAGTTGCGACTACCTCATCTAGTGAAAATCATCCAAAGAAGGAGGCCAAGCAGTCTTGTAAAAATAATTATCAGACTTGAAATACGTAGTTAATGCTAGTAATACATAAATTATACTGAAATAATTTTCACCTTGTCTCTTAGAATCAAATTTTCAACCCTTAAATGAAAGATTTATGCAAGTTCATACTTTCATGCACGATAAAATGATACGCGAAAATTTAGACAGTTTAGTTCTCCTTTAGTGAAAATGGCTTCCTTTAGATAGAGAAAACGTATAATGGAATGCAATAACTCTTGACCGGGTGTGCGAAGAAATAACAGTGTGTCATATTTCACAACCCTCCAACATTTTTATAAAAGCGGACCATCTGCTTTTGACCCCTCATTCGTTTTGTTTCACGAATTATATCTGTATAACTAATAAAACGTTGATGTAAATCTAACTTACGTGATATTAAGCTTCTTTTAAACTAAAATGCAACAAGGTGTGCAATTTAGCTAACCAGATAATCTTGTATTATAGCGGTTTTAGAAACTTGGTAAATCTGAACCTTAATACTTTTATTAAATTGTAACTTGACACTAAAATGATTTTAATAACTGGTAATGCAGCGTTATTTGTTTTATTGTTTTATTATTGTTTATTAAAAAGGATCAAGCTAAAGTTGTTTTAAAACGTACTATAAATTACGTAATTTACTAATGAAATTGATGCCAGCAATAATATTAGAGTTATTAAAGTTTAACACATTTTAATAATAGGTACATCCCGTGGGCGTCATAAGAAGCAGATGGAAATGACACAGGAGATGCTACCACTTTTATTTTTATGTGTTATTGAAAGTTAGCATACATAATAATTGGATGGGTATTATGTATGCTAACTTTGAATTCGGAAGGCGTATACAATATAATTATTTATCAATGTTATGTTATATACTATAAAATTTCTTTGCAACTTTTCCATTATTTTAAACATTATGCTGTATTTTACAAATTTAGATTCAAATATTTTTCGTCCTTACCTGAATTTTATCCGATTCTGCAAGCGAATTCTCTCAACGTGGCCGGCGGCTCCTAAGCTATAATATATTTCAAGCTTTAGAAATTTATGTGTTAAAATATAAGATAAGTTAAGAGTTTTTATAAAATTATACTTAATATTTTCTACTTTTTATCAAGTAGAATTCATTATTTCTTATTATTTATTTACAGTGGTAGTCATATAATTAGAAACACTTCTTACTCGTATGAATAAAGAAGGTATAGCTTCAACGTACAAATGTTCGTTAAAATATACCCATTCAATAATTAATAATCATGCAATAATATAGCCAATCAAATAAAAAACTCATTAAATGCATAAAATATAAAACATATCTTATATAAAAAAAATGAGTCTTACACATGTAGCAGTTCATTTTACGTAATTAGAAACATTTTAAAAAAGCATTCATAGCTCGTTCTTTTTTTGAAATTGGAGAATAACGTTTCTTTCTTGGCTTTTTCTATTATTTTGGCGGCAATTCAAAATATAATCTGAATTTTATTTACTTCGAAATAGGCAAAAAAAAAAGTTGTTAAGCGTCAACGAGGCAATTAACTGTTAATTTACATATAGATCATAAGTGGACGTAAAGAAGAATAGCTGAGCATTGAAATTGTTCTGTCAAGAAAGTTTTTAATACAATTGATCATTATAAAACACATGGGACTGTTAAAAATGTTCTTAGAAAGGCTCGACCAAGAAAAATCTCTCCCAGAGAAGATACGCTAATCGTTCATGTTGCTAAACAAGACCTAAGTAAAGGATTAAAACTGAAGTTTTTCGCCTGATGACCCGAGAAATATCTCGTCAAGACTGATACGCTGAAGATTAGTGGAAGCTAAATTGTTTGGAAGAATCTCTCGAAAGGTACCGCTTCTTACCAAGCAACACCGAGAGAAGCGATTATTATTCGCTAAAAATTATGTTAATTGGACGGTGCGGGAATTGAAAAAAGTGTAATTTTCAGATGAAACAAAAATAAATATGGTAAATTCCGATGGAAAGCGCTATGTTAGACGTCCTGTAAACAATGCTTTTTATTATAAATACACAAGGAGTATAGTCAAGCACAGTGGCGGTAACATTGCGGTAAGTTTGGGGGTGTTTTCCGTATGTGGAGTTGGACCCGTTCGAAAGATTGAAGGTAAATGGATCAATAGCAATACAAAAATATCTTAGAGCACACAATGATTACCTACTCGAACAATCATTTGCCTGTAACCTAGATCTTTCAGCATGAAAATGACCCTAAACACACGACCAATAGCGTCAAATGTTTCCTTAGCGAACAGCGTATATCCGTTTTAGACTGGCCAGCAAATAGTCAGGATGTAAACCCGATAGAAAATCTCTGATATATTGTTAAAAAGAAAGTCTCAAACAAACGTAACACCAGTCAAAACGAACTATATGAAGCATTTGTTGAAGTATGGAATTCAATCCCCCTAGAAAAATGTATGAAATTGATTGGATCAATGCCACGTTACTGTTATTGAAAATAAGGGATACGCCACTAAATATTAATTATAACTATTGGTAGGCTGTGGATTGTAGCTATTTCGTAAATAACAATACTAATTACAAATACATAAAAGAATATTGTCTTTTATACTTCTTTTTGTTGTTGTTTCTATTTAGTTGACCATTATTGTTCGCATACCTTAAAACTGATTTAAATGTTTGTCCGTAATGTAATATTGAAACTGCACTTGTGTATCGTAAAATACATTTTACGATTGTACGTACCTAAAAGCTTATTATTTACATTTTAAAATGTGCGCTATTTTTATTTTTATTAGAATCATGTCTGTTCATTGAAGCACCTTTCTGTCTAGTGGCGGTGTAGTAGAACTCACTACCTCATATTGATCCTTCAGCTTCTGTTCAGTAAAAAATAAAAAATGGACCACCGTTTTTTTATTTTTAGTTTAACAGGGAGAGACTGCTGCTCATCTGCTGTTTCAGTTGTCCGACGACCATACCATACCACTTGTTAAGCGTACCAACTATGGCAAATATCTCTCGAAAAGCAATCTACGTGAAACGCCTATATTCAGTGATATACCTTTGATAGGCTGTAATAACAATTATTATTTTTAATCTTTTGAAATTTTTTATCCAATGTTATGTGTTAAAATGTTATGTTGGCTTGCAAATTTACAGTGCTTTGAAAAACGAAATTGAAGGGTGACTGTGCGCTATGTTCATGAAAACTTTGGGGAGTGAACGTGTAAGGAATAAGCGTTACCGGAACTAGGGTGACTGCGGTCATTCCGCTAAACGAAGATCAGAATCGCAAGCTTTTAGCATAGAGATTGCGATCGAATGAAAGCCTTCTAAAGTATTCCATCCCGAAATCGAGGGACTCCGATATTGCGGCTCACCGAAACAGGCTTTTCTCGACATTTTCTTAGACTCTAAGCTATGTTTTGATTTTATTAAGATACCACTAGATTAAGATCCGGTAACGAAATTTACACCTACTTTTTTATATATTTTTATTTTGACCATATAATATATTTTGACCATATAATTATAAATGAAATAAAATAAGAAATATTATCAAGTGGAATACAAATGAAAGTATAAGTACTATAAAAAAATAGTATAGTTTTATGTATAATACAATAAACAAATATGGTATTTCATTATTAAGCTTAAGATCCCATAAGCTTAAAATATTTCAGAGAAACTACAATAACAAGGTTTCAACGACGGCGACCACAATGCCGAAATCGCACGGATTCGGTGCTCTACAACATATGACGAATTTAGAATACAGTTGTCTACAAGGCAAGACACATTTATAATTGTGGCGCAAGTAAATGGGGAAACACAGAAACCTCATATATCGAAATTTACCCATACACGATAGGATGCTTACGAAATAGGATCGAAATTAGTTTCCGATGCAGTTTTAAACTGGATTGACTATCTAATAAATGCAAACCCATAACTACACGACAAAACATGTTCTTTTTTTTACAAAAATATAATCCCGTAAATGAATCGAAATCGATTTCAACCGATTCAGTAATTAGATTTTCTGACCGCTGTGAAACGTGGTTAACAAAAGTGTACTTTAGTTGTGTACAACGGATGAACAAATCAAACTCAAAGTGCGCTAAAGGTGAAAAAAACATCCATTATGTCATGTTTTCTGCAAATAAACATAAAAATTTAAATAAAATACTGATCATGGGTAATATGAAAGGAAAAAGGGTGATAATGTGCACTGTACGGTTAACTTACAGTCAATTTTGCCAATATCGCATCCACGCGATATAGTTAACGCGATATCAAGAAATAAGTAGAAAACTTAAAGGAGTTGGCTACATTGACACCACGCAATAGCATCCACTTTTAACTTATCTAGGTATATATAAATACGTGAAGGAAACATTTTGTACCCCTTTTTAAGCACATTGCGCGCACTAAGAATTGCGATTTTTGGCATAGTTAAAGTTTATATGTAGAAGGAGTGCAGAAAGCTAAAATGAATTTAAATATGTGTTATAAATACATTAAATTAAATAATACAAAACTAGTGATGTGTCCTTCATTCATGAGTTGCCTCGTTTGAGGTCCTCGTGACGGCAAATCGAAAGAGTTACTCTAATTTTAAAATTAAAACACCTCACTCACTCGTTCAGGACCTCGCTTATGACTGACAATATGAATCGTGTCAAGAGTGAGTGAGCGAACGACTCGATTAAAAATAGTTCAAGTAAGTATCGAGATTATGTATTTTGGAGCAAAACTAAATCAGTGTGGTGGCGATATTGAGAAAAAAGATTAATAAACTACCAAAATTATTTTTTGAGTTATGGAATTTGAAACAATCGAGTCACATATATGAGTGTGAAAATAAAATCATGTGCACTTTTTGTGATCTCGAATTTTATTTGCGTCCACTGATAACGCCTGTTGTAACATAATAATATTATAAATTTAATGAATATGGTAACAATATTTCCTCCTTTCAAAAAACTATAGGGGAATTGAAAAGAGGCGACTCGTCTTATGAAATGAATACACCGACTAGTGATTCCTCACCTCAAATGAGGGGTATCTCATGAGTACCTCACTAGATAAAATGAGTTACTCCCTCATCTTCAAATCAAATAGATGAGTAACCCATGACTATATAAAACACACACTGTTGACACCTCCATGCTGTTGACGTTCATACCACAGTACATAATTCATAACTATTCGTTCTTAGTTCATACTGTCAATGTCAATTGTCAAACATTTTTTATTAAGATTTTTGGTTTGGATGCTTGTTCTTTAAGCCATGTCTTCATTTTATCTCAATATCAAGTGATAATAATGCTTTATATTACACAGATTTTGACGGAAACTTGAGCCAGCATACAGTTTGCGATAGTATCTCAAGGCGCCTAAGCAGACAGACACCTATGTAAGGCATTAATTTAGAGTCTTTGACATAGACTTAATGCCTTATTTTGTACACATCACCATTGGAGCACTTGTTTCACCGTTTCCACTAATAGTTTACATGTGCAGATATTTAATACACAAAATCACACCACTTTTACATATACCAAAATCCATTTCAAAACATTATTTAAAAATACAGGAACAGCAAACTACCGCCGGTCAAGTTCCCGCCAAAAACCCAGTGTCAAACATTTAAATGTCGTTTGTTTACGTTCACACTAATAATGACTCCGAGAAAATACCAGAGTATATAATCACTATGTTTCAGGCAAAAAAGTATAAAAGCGTTTATTTTATATTTTGTTATATTAGATATCTATTTTATATATTTATGTGCAGTTGAAAGTGATATACAGATTTCTTAATATACAAACCTAAAAATTTAATGAATTACGGTCGAATTTCAATCACTAGGTGACCACTAATTAATATTGCTTTTACAAATATAAATTAATTAAGTATTATGAAATTCTTGGTTTACGAATAACACAATTCCAGCATACAATCAAATTCAAATAACTACAACAAAATCTACTTACCATATAATTCTCGGTAATTTCACTTAGTCAAATCAACAAAATACAATGAGCTATTCAGCTAATAGCGGATCCAGATTAATGAGAAATTATGTTTTAAGGAGAGTATGTCATGAAATCAAAAACTGAGTGTTTTTCTTTTAAGTTTACGTAGTACGTAAACTCGTCGTACATTAACCAGCGGTGTTCGCACGACCGCGGTGCAATGCAAGAAATGCGCGTCGGTGCAAAGTTATGTTGCACAGCTGTTGTTCACGGCGCTTGTGGCCTCGCTTTCGACTTTTCGTCTTTGCCAAACGTTGAGAAAATTCCAAAACAAAACTATGTGGGTTATGCCCGATATTTCAATCATCTGATAAAAGTTATCCATCAAATAAACTTTCACCTGCCTAAATACATATACAATAGCGTAACAAATGAACTTTTTTATAATACAACCTTAATTTTTAATTTGTTTATGTTATAATTTATCCTATGAATAACTTTTCTAAATAATTAATCCCTAAAAAAGGCGACCGCTCAGACCCGTCCAACTACAGGCCTATCGCCATCACCTCCTTGTTCTCCAAAATAATGGAGTCCATTATAAATTGCCAGCTCATGAGGTACCTTGAGGATTACCAGCTGATCAGTGACCGTCAGTACGGTTTTCGTCGGGGTCGATCAGCAGGTGATCTTCTAGTTTACTTAACTCATAGATGGGCGGAGGCAGTAGAGTCCAAGGGGGAGGCATTGGCCGTTAGTTTGGACATAGCGAAGGCCTTCGATCGGGTCTGACACAAGGCGCTTCTTTCGAAGCTTCCTTCCTATGGGCTTCCCGAGAAATTGTGCAAATGGATCACCAGTTTCCTTGCTGATCGGAGCATCAAGTATCGAGATCGTAGTAGACAGTGCATGCTCTGATTTCAAGCCTATCAACGCTGGTGTTCCACAAGGCTGCGTGCTATCACCAACGCTGTTTCTCCTGCATATCAATGATATGTTGCTAACTGGTAGCATTCATTGCTATGCAGACGACAGCACTGGGGATGCCTTATATACCGGCCGTGCCAATATTTCTCGGGAAAACGTCGCCGAGTACCGGGACAAACTTGTGTCTGAAGTCGAGTCTTTGCTTAACAAAGTCTCGGATTGGGGCCGACTAAATCTAGTCCAGTTCAATGCCCAGAAGACACAAGTTTGCGCGTTTACCGCTAAAAGGAACCCCTTTGTCGTATCTCCTCAGTTTCAAGGCACTCCCCTTGCTGCCTCAGCCAGTATCGGAATCCTTGGCGTCGACATATCGAACAGCGTGCAGTTTCGTGGTCACTTGGAAGGGAAGGCCAAATTGGCCTCTAAAAAGCTTGGCGTGCTCAGCAGAGCGAGACAGTATTTCATGCCGGCACATCGCTTGCAACTTTACAAAGCGCAAGTTCGGCCCCACATGGAATACTGTTCTCATCTCTGGGCCGGGGCACCCCAGTGCCAGCTCCTTCCACTTGACCGCATCCAGCGCAGAGCGATTCGAATCGTTGACGACCGAGTTCTTTCCGATCGGCTCGATACACTGGCACTGCGTAGAGATGTTGCATCTCTTTGCGTATTTTATCGCATCTATCACGGGGAGTGCTCTGAGGAATTGTTCGGACTAATTCCAGCCGCTCAATTTCACTATCGTACATCGCGACAAAATTCGCGTTACCATCCATACCATCTGGATGATTGGCGGTCCACCACTGTGCGATTTAGAAGAAGTTTTCTCCCTCGCACAACTTCTTTGTGGAATCAATTACCACCAGCGAATTTTCCGAACCGATACGACTTAGGAACCTTCAAGAAAAGAGCTTACACCTTTCTAAAAGGCCGGCAACGCATCTGCAATTCCCATGGTGTTGCGGTTGTTCATGGGTGGCGGTAGTCACTTACCATTAGGTGAGCCGCATGCTCGTTTGCCCCCTATTCTATAAAAAAAAACTTTTATCGGGTAATTGAAAACTGACCCATAATAACATATTCACTTGACGGTCATATGATATGTCATTATATTTTCAAGGTGCTCTTTGTCATGGTTCGTGAACTCTTCTTTAAACAACTAAGTATTTTCGCTAATAAAATTTAAGACCGTCCCAGTGACAGCCGATGACGCTATTATTGCACTTCGGTATAAAGAACCATTTTAGCACTAGGTACTTAAGTGGTGCCAGCTTAACATGCGTTCCGCTCTTACCTTACAGTGTACCCTGCAGTAATATATATGTATATACGTTTTAAGTGGTGTCCGTGGTAGAGCTATGCTGCAGCTGTATTCTGGTTGCAGCTAAAATGGGGCGGCTCAACCGAAGAAGCACCATGCTGGTGCTTCGGTCGAGCCGCGATTTCTCACAGACCATTATTATGCCATTTCTCGCTTGTAGGTCATTATTATTATACGTAAGTTAACATAGTTTAAACAATATTCCCTAATATTTTGTAACTCATATATTGTTGTGTATTGCGAAAATGTTTTTATTGTCATTTGTTCGACGGCCTTTTGTCCATTAGAATCTTTGAAAGTTTTCTTTTGATTTTATTATATCCTTTAACAATATTTTTGATCAAAAAAGCTCGCCTTTGCCTTCCGACAAAAATAAAACCTGTTAATTTTCAGTATTTCAAATTTTCCCTTATTTTTCTTTCAAATATGATTATGAATTGAAAGTAATACAAAAATAAAAAGTCAAATAAATTGCGGATACGAACGTCAGAGCAAACCATTAAGTGGGTACTTTGTACACAGTCGACTGACTAGCTCTTCAAAATCGACTGTGAAGTGTGTATTTCTCATTCTTTTTCATCGCGTGTTTCTAAGGGCTATTAAAAACAGACAAGAAAAGCTTATAAAGACAGCACAGTGCTCACAGAACTTAAAGTCAGTGATGTTGTAGAAGGTGCCAATATATTTTCTGACGCCTGAACGGTCAGGTAATTGTGCTTGAAACTTATCTTAGAAGGCGAACGTGAGTAGAATACTAAACAGTTCGTCGGTCTTGTGCAAATTATAAATGTTATCCCCAGTGTTTACCCCCGTAACAGTCTTATTATATTATTAAATATCGTACCATACAATTAAAATAGGAAAAGTAATCTAATTTATTGTCTAATTGATTGTGAGATGAAACATATTTTACTATTCTCATTTTTCTCTTTAACCACTTCACTGATTTTAGTATTTCTGGTCTCCGGGTATATCTTCACTCAGCATACGAACACAGCAATCAGCATTAAACTGCTATTTTTTACGCTGGTTTTCCGTGAGAGTGTGTTCCTTACTCGGTCGAACCAATCCATTCGTGTTACAACCATAATATAGCTACGACATGGCTCTACCACGTAATAAAACGTTATTTATTCCGCGTATCAAACGCTAATTGGTTTTCATGGTAATATCTACCGCATAAAATAATCTAAATAATAAATTGAATTTTATATAACATGAGTTATTACAAAAAAAAACTTTTATTCTTATTTTAATTCGGCTAAAGTATTCTGTGATACTTCTTGTAGCTAAAAGGTCTGCGGAAAATTATACTAAAGAACACCGCGCGGTAATTTTTATTTTACTTTTCTAACAAGTCGCCTTGATTCAGTTGAGTAGGTACTAAAGGTAGACTGAATCTCACTAACGTAGATTTTGTTAAAGTTATTTACTTTAGAGTGTGCTCATTAACTAAATGACCGAGTCTTATTGAAAGAGTAATGAAGATCAGATTTTAAAATGTAAAGCAGTATCTCTTCAGGAAATAATGAACTCCGCGAAGCATTTATTTCCATTCTATAACGATACCACGATTCCATTATGCATAAACAAATGTTTATAAGTATGAATAGCTATTTTTGTAATCATTTTGTTAAACAGTAATCATTTTTTATACTGTAGAACGAGTAGTTCGTTCTGATAGATTTATGCGCTAAATTTCGTTCGGTTCGACTATTTTGGTTTCATGCAGTATTAATCAATTGCTTCGTGTATATCCTTTTTTTTTTCTGAATTGCATTTGTAAACTGCATTTTTTCCCGAACTGCATTTGTGATTCAATTGAATGTCGATGCGTTGCAGTGAAAGATACTTTTATTCTGTTTATTATGGGATGACGAATTTATAGAATCCATCGCTGTATTTCATCTCGCGGGTATTTATTTATAGTCGTAGGAGTGTTAAATGCCAATAAAACTTCATTCTATCTCAAATATATCAAAAATTTAATACCCATTATGGCGACACTAAAGAAATAGGTTGGTATTTGACAACTCTATCGCCAATACAAGCGTCAAGCAAACAAAGTCAAGCGTGACAATAACGGCAATATGCTTTGCAATGTGAGAGGTTTCAGCATTGGACTATTGTAAACATAGACTTAAAATATACTGGCGTATAGACCAACATAGTGTGCAAGGGAAAAGAAAATTCCTTATGGCAAAAATGCAAGATAGAAAAGAATATCAAATCTCATAACTCTGTAACCGATTTTGAATGACAGGTCGGCAGAAGTCGGCACGCAAGAAACATTGAGTTATAATGTACTACGTACTAGAGGAGACGCTTCAACTTGATTGTTTGTAACATGCGTTAGAGCGCGCGCGCTCAAACTCACTTAGTCTGTGTCAAGTGGTTGCTGCAACGTGAGACGTTTGAGTGAAGAATTATTTTTAAATTAATATGCCTTCGTGTGCATTGAGATACTGTTCAAACAACTCGAGAAACACAAGTAAAAGTCAAGGAGTGACTTTTCACCAGTAAGTTCAACATATTATTATCTGTAAAACACGCTTAATTTATTTATATTTTATCAACTGCAAAGTATACGTGAATGTCTAAGAGTGAAACATTTTTATGCGCAGACTTGACACTGCCGACGTATAATGATATGTAATTATTAACATTAAAATATTATCATCGATATATATATAATCATGGTAGGAAATGTTAATCCATAAAATTAATTTTTTTTATTATTTTTTTTATTTAAAGGTTTCCTCGGCCGTGTAATGAAACAAAAGAATCATCAGATGAATTGCAGCGAAGAAACGTCAGATTATTAATGCATATGTTCCGTGCAGTTCAAAGAACGACAAATACACCACAAAAACAGGAAGAGTGTACTTAAAGAAATCAGCAGTACCATGCGATAACGTACTTATATTATTACATAACATTGCTGGGATTTTTGTTTTATTTTGTAATTAGACGTCGAACGAATTTTTGTAATGTTTCTTATAATTATTTATTTTTATTTATTTTGTTAATTTTGATATTTTGCAAAGAAACAAGTCACGTTGTTGATAATTATTTGCATGAATTTGGTAAATGCATTAATTTTTATACAAAATATTGTACACCTTAGATTATTGATAGGTCTTCGCGCGCTCAGACTAGATACCGCCGGCGTTCTTGTAAAATGCGGCAACAAATACTACGCCGAAATCGGCGTACCCGAGCCAGTCGCGTAGCAGGCGACATGTGATGTGGACGTACCAAATGTTTTATTAAATTTTGATCATAGTCCAAAGTAAAATACTAGCTTGCGTAGTAAAACTGTGTAAAAATAATACTACAAGAAATAAGTAAGACACTGGGATCACATACTATCAGTATCATACAATTTCGAAATTTCAACATAAAATAACACGAGCCATAAATAAGTTACAAAATATGAATGACGTCATTCAGAGTTGCCGCGTGTACAAAAATAAAGTTCCCCGTGGCTCAGATTTTTATATGTGAATTTATTGTTACTTTTTATAATATAACCTAATTCTATATTATTTAATGTTCTTTTTGTAGTAGGTATTGCTCAAATGACCTAATATTTATATGTTGTTTTATTAATTGTTATTTTTATTATTAAAACATTATTTCCGTTTATTAGGGTTCCGTACCCAAAGAGTGTCAACGGGACCTAAGTTTCCACTATCGTTCCGTCTGTCTGTCAGCAGGCTGTATTTTATGAACCGTAACATGTAGATACTAGAAATTTTCACAGAATATATATTGGCTAATTGTATTCCTGCTATAACAACATATATTTAAAATAAAATAAAATATTAAAGGATCCCTAAATCACGTTTCTTGTATGAAGGCCATAGAGAAACGTGATATTTTTCTGTATTGATATGTGTTTTGTTTACAGACTGTAGCGAAACCTGGATTAACACGCAATAAGATGATGCTGTGTGTATGGTGGGACTGGAAACGTATCGTTCATCATGAGTTTTTACGGCCTGGTTAAACCATCGATTCTGATCTCTACTGCCAACAAATAATGAGACTCAAGCAAGAAATAGAAGAAAAAAATGGCCGGCATTGATCATCAGAAAAGGATTGGTCTTTCATCATCATAACGCCATACCACAAGATTAGTTATCGGTTTGAGACTTTCAATACACACAAACATTCCTAATAATCCAGTATTTGCTTGAATACTTAAAACTAGTATAAAACTTTTAATCATTATTTTCTTTTGTTGCTTGTGTTCTTTAATCGAAATATTTCTGGAGGTTTTACTATTTAAGTTGATAATATACTGTTCGCATGTTCTAAATAATTAAGAATATTATTTTTATTTCCATTATAAATGCGATGACTAAATCCATGTTGCTTCAAATCTCTGGTATTGAGTATATCTAATAAAACTACTTGTCGCATTTTTTGATCAAAAATCCCAAGATTTCTACAGCAACGCGATTATGTCACAGGTAGTGACAACAAGATCGCAACAAGTTATCGAACAAAATGGACGCATATATATTATAATTAAATGTAATCAAACTTTAAAACAAAAATGTCTTGAATTTGAATGTAAAATACGGACCAACTTTTCCCCGACCTTATATACTAAGTAAAAGTGTAACAAAATAGTACTCAATAACTTAGGGAATGATTCTGGCCGTAAACATGAATAACTTTATTATGGGATCATCTTCGAAATATTCAATCTCGAATGGGTCGGCTCGACCGGGTAAGGACCACGCTCTCACAGAATACCAGTGTAAAATAGCAGCTTAACGCTGCTTTGTTTCTTATGGGGAGTGTATATAACCGGAGACCCTTATTACTGGAAACGAGGCATTCCATCTTAGTCCTCAGGGGTTGCAACGCATCTGCATTTTGATTCTTAAACGAAGATATATGTATATGTTTATGAGCCACAGCAACCACTTACCATCAGATGGACTGTGTGCTCATTTGTCACCCTGATACTGTAAAAAAATCTCAAAATCAGTTATTCCATACAGAATTTCGTACAAACCTGTTCAAAATGTATGGAAGACCTAATTTTTCTCGCGTTTTCGAAGATAGATCTGTAGTAAAAGTTGTTCATATTGACGCGTAGAATAGAAATAGAAAGCACTATTTTCGTTACACCATATAAAATATAACTATTTTTTTTTAATAATTTGTGAATATTAGTCAGACATTTAAATATAAAAATTAAACTGATAAAATTGAGGCCTTAATCATTTATATGACATTTATTCAGAAGAAAAACCTATACATAATATACACAATTATATTGATACATTCGCTATTAATAAATTATTCACTTTTAAGTATTTCTGGTCTACATTCATAACTATGAACTTAACTACTAAGTATGGCTTAAAATAAATTTTCCCGTAAATCGGGTAATAGTTAAGCTGCTGGCATATACAATTTTTCACGCACACTAACAGTCTAGGGCTTTATTACAACTTACCAGGTGAGATTGAAGTTAAAAAATACGCTGATGGAGTCATACGCAAAAAAGGAATCCAAAAACTTAGTAATATTCGTTTTAAAGACGGAATAACATAACATCCACTAATCTTATATTAAGTCTTTCGTATATTGAGAATTGAACTTCATTTCATTTAAAACTATTATTATAGCCGATCGCATTCCTAGCGCATCCAGCGCCCGTTTGTAGTACCTAGAACTCATCAAAGTGATTGCAATTTAAACTGTTTTGTAATAAAATGTCATGCTTTAGGTCGACCATAAAATGACGAATTGAAATACTCGTATTAAGAACATATTCTACGCAATTTTATTTATGTATGTAAAAAAGAGATAAAATAATTTCAGTAAATAATAATGCTGTTTTTAATTTCACAATTTATTAAAAAAAAAAACAATAAGTTTTATATTGAAATGAAAAAAACGAACAAAAAAAGCGTTTTCTTAAATAATTGCGTAAATGAGTGTAACGAGGTGATACTAATATTTACCCATCTCGAACTAAGTACAAATATTATTAAGAACAAAGCTTTTCGTTCACAATAGTTCTACTATACACTAGATAGAAAATATGAAAATAAAAATTAATGAAGAGTGGATTTGAGAGTGGAGAAATAAAAATGCCATTAACTTGCAATAACGTACGGAATCTTATGCTTATAATTATTAAATTTATTATTATTATTTATTTATATATTATTTATTTATTTGTTCAATAACAACCTTTTTACATAAGTTCATTAATTCCCTGGCCCCAGAGCTAGTGTAACTGTGTTTCAGGAACCAGTTCCTCCCCTTAAAGTTAGCCTTGTCAGGCTAACTGGTTAATGGGTCAGGACAATTTCTACATATTTTATGTGCCACGCTGCAGCTATATTATGGTTGTAGCACGAATGGGTTGCCTCGATACACACAGAATACCAGCGTAAAATAGCAGCTTAATGCTGCTATGTTTCGTATGGTGAGTGTAGAGAACCGGAGACCCTTTTTACTGGAAACGAGGTACTCCATGTTAGTCCTTAGGTGTGACAACGCATCTGCATTTTGATTCTTAATCGAAGATTAATATAAATGTCTATGGGCCACAGCATCCACTTACCATCAGGTGGACTATGTGCTCGTTTGTCACCCATATTCTATAAAAAAATGTTATTTTAAGCGCTTGTTTTGTGTGTGTGTGTGTGCGTGTGTGTGTGAGTGTGTGTATGTATGTGTGTGTGTGTGTGTGTGTGTGTGAGTGTGAGCGTGAGTGTGAGTGTGTGTGTGTGTGTGTGTGTGTGTGTGTGTGTGTGTGTGTGTGTGTGTGTGTGTGTGTGTGTGTGTGCTTTCACAAATGCGGGGCAATGTAACTATATTGTCTTCTCGAAAAAATACTTTTTGTTCTAGGGGTCGGGTATTTGAAGGTCCTCATCATTGGAAATTTAATATATGGTGCAGTTATACGATGGTACCTTCGTATGCATTGATACATATTTTTTTTTCTAACAGTAGTGTAGTTGGATAACGATATGGAAGTAATAGCATTACTTTTAAAATACATCGTAGGGTACGATCAGCTTCAACAAGAATTGTCTTACAAGCCCCACCCCATGAACAGATACCGTAACTTATTAAAGATTCACAGAGCGCTCTGTAAGTTTGCAACAATAAGTTAATATATAAGTTAATATATAATAAGTTCAAAAACTTGTTACAAGCCTTAGTAACATAAAAACGTAGACAAGCTTTCTTATCCTTTTACTAAGGGATATTATTTGATGTTTCCACTGAAGGTTTTCATCTATAATCATTCCCAAATATTTTATTGTGTTAGTTTTTTAAGGGCAGTTACAAGATATTAGAACATCATCAAGTTTGCATGGACTTGTATGAATCCTTAATTTAAATTTGTCATTTGGTTTACCCGCTAAAGTTTTGTTGCAACAGATTAATTTTGTTTTGGTAGCTAAAAAATAATCTACTTTCACTAAATGTATTTAGTGAAAGTAGATTATTATCTAGCCAACAAGAAATTTTGGCTAGTCCCGCCTCACCAACTTGTTTCACACACTCCCAGCTCTTTGCATGAAATATTATTACTGTGTCGTCAACATACATTATATATACATACATATTGGCGGCGTTTAATTCAATTTTAATCATGTTATTTACGAAAGTTAAAAATAATGTCGGCCCTAGAGTACTGTACTGTGGGACACCGTATGTACATCGCATGTCATTACTGGAATGTCTATCCACTCTATCGTACTGCTTTCTGTCACATAAATAACTTTTAAACCATTGCAGTGCAGTCCCTCTTATACCCAAGTTCACCAACCTCCGCAAAACAATCGACGTTGATACTGTATCAAAGGTCTTTTGTAGGTCAATAAAACACCTACACATCTGTCACCTTCATCAAAATACTTATTTACTTGTGAGGTCACGTTAAGTATACAGTCTTCCGTCGACTTACCGGCTCTAAAGCCAAATTAATTGGGAGATAGAAACTCATTGGATTCTAGATAACCAATAAGCCTCTTGTTAACAATCGTTTCTACAATTTTGGACATGACACAACAAAGCTATAGGTCGGTAGTTACAAGCAAGGATTTTGTCGGATGCCTTATGGATAGGATTCTAAGATTACATCGATGCGATATTGGCTCCGCTAGAATACTATGAAATATTTTTAACATTCTTGTAGTAATTTGATCATGACCTTGACCATGCAGCACTGTTACTCTTAAGGTTGAATATCACCCATCTTACTTCTATTGGGTCAGTTGGTAACAGTAGCATTGTGTTTATAGGACTATTGTTATTTGTTGCTTCTCGTGTTAAATCTACCTCGCTTTTATTTAACTTATTGTCTTGTTGGAAAGGATTTTACCAATCGATCTAAAATACTTATTGATCTCATGAAGAGAGTCAGTTGGATTTTCTTTAATCTGTAATTCTAATATATTCTTGAAAAAACAAGTCCACTAAATAAAGGGTTCTGAAGCCAAATTAGTAGTTTTTAGAATTTTTGTCTGTCTGTCTGTGTATTCCGGATTCACGCAAAAACTATTAAACCGATTTACATGAAAATTTGAATGTAGGTAGTGAGTAGCCCGGGGCAACTTATAGGCTACTTTTTATCTGATTACGAAACTTTAAAAAAGGAAGGTTAAGTATTTTATTTCTTTTAGAGGTTAATTTTCTGTTCTATTTTAGTCATAGGCGGGATGACGGGTGTTTTTCAAATATATACCATATTTGTAAATAAAATATACCATATTTATAATCTTGGTAAAATAATTTGAAACTACACCGATTTGGTATTCAAAACAGCGCCATCTACCATCAAATGCAAAAAGTAGTATATTTTGCCTTCAGTTACTAATAAATGAAATAATATAAATAACTTACATTTATATGATTAAATGATTTGGTTTTCAAAACTATTAAAAATCTCTAACGTTTAGTTTTTTTAGTATTATTGTTATTTTATTTTAAAAGTGTAATTATTTCAATAGATAGTAGTGACTTCTATCAAAAATATGAAAATTGATAAGTTACATATTTATTTCAATTACTAATATATATATAAAGTGATTAAAACTGGTCTGTCTGCAATTGTTGCAAAATTTTCATTATCATTGTAGTTTTATTTAAGAGATTTTTATGTATGTCGTGGCCAGATCGTAGAATTGATCATATATCATAAAGTAGTCTATCATTTCGTGAAATGGTGTGGTCATTTCGTAATATTTAAACACTATTTGTTGACCATGTATAGCTTGACCAAGTCAATGAACAGAAATCGTTTGAAACTAAACACAACGTTGCTATTTCATAATATGGTCATTTGACGATATCATTAAATCGGTTTTCATCGCTAGCGGCGCTGATAGCGTATTTTTTAACAGAAACAGAACTTTTAAGAGAATTGACATCACTTTATCCCTTATTGATATAATAAATAAATGTTCGCTTCAATTGCTGATTACTAGATGGTATGTTTTTGGCTTTCATTATTTCATCTAATATTAGCGCCACCTACTTACTTCTAAATAAACTAAAATGGCAAGTCATTGATAAAATGAAATAATACAATGCTACTGAATATACGATGTAAAAAAAATGAATCATTAACATTACATTCATCCCGCGTTGGAATCAGCGCAGTGAACACTTTTTTTGGCCAAAAATTCTACGGCCTGTGCCCATTAGTAACATTTATGTAAGATGCTACTTTTTTACTTTTCATGGGGAAATTATATGCAGTTTTTATTTCATTCGTGTTTTCGGGTATGTTACTTTTTATTTTCACTCTACCGTAAATATTAAGGCTTGCGAAGATGAGTAGAACCCATTATCGTCAGCCTATCAAAAGTCCACTGAAATGAAAATAAATTAATAAGTTGTCATAATATTATATAATGCCCCCATAAATTGCCATTAATATTATGCCCCCATAAATTGTCAAGTAGCCGGATATTTGCTATAGTTGCCATGCTTAGTAGGCGGGTTGACAACCGCAGCTATTATTATTTTGATCCGTTGTCACGAAGATGATGCAGTCCATCTCATCTCCAGTTTGTTTTCCTATGTCGCCTCTTACGAAGAGACGATATAAGGTGGTGGATTTTCTTTCACCGCCACAACAGGGCGAACATTTGTCTACTCCCGTTCATGAGTGTAGTGATCCTCACGTTCACTGTGAATGATATTTATAAGGAATGAAACTAATTTTAAGGATTTTATCGTGTTTAATTTTAACTTTTTAAATTCCCGACGTTTTGGGCACTTTACAGCACCCATGGTCACGGGAGGGACGGGAGAACTGAGTTGTTTGACGACCTGACATTATAGTTAAAATAGAATAGAATAAGTGCAGTAGTAGTTTGAATTTAATTTTATTAATTATGGGGTCCTTAGCAAATGGCAGCACTCAGCCATCTTCCCTATTAAAATTAGGATATTTTTAATTTCAATAGCCTCGCGAATCATCATTGGTAGGATTCGGTGTTCTATTGCAAGAATTTTTTGACTATCAGATCCGATATAATGGTTGGGACGATACTAAACACGTTGACATACTTTAGGCTTCCCGGAGTTTTGGTGATTCACATCAACGATATGTTCTTTTACTCGGAACTTTCATCCAAGATGCGTAAAAAACCCGTAACATTAGTTTTAATCCATGTGTAGCATTCATTATTATAGAACTGTATTTAAGAAATTTTCAAGTCTACTCGAAGTAAAAAAAAATTATCTTCATCTATTTTATGGTGCGATTTGATATTAAATAGGACCAATGATATGTATAAAATGTCTCAAATAAACATTATATTACTTTGTTAAAATTAAATTAACTTTAGCTATGAACAAATGTAAAGAGTAAAATGTAAATAATAATAATACGTTTTGATTTCAAGACTATTTACCTTTGTTATGTATACATCGGAATCGGAAGACGCGCCCTATATAAAAAATAGTAGCTGTTTCTAGACATATATATTCACGTGTTTCTGTAGCATGTTACAAATCATCTACGTCTAATAGTATTTAACAATGAAAAAAAATCTTTGACAGACATAGAGACATGATACCGAGGTAACTCTAAAAATGATCGAATTTTTCTAAATTTGGCACGGAACAGCATTTAATGATGTTCCTAAATTCAAGCGCACGCGAGCGAAGCCGCGGGTAAAAAGCTAGTTCTTAATAGTTCCATTGATTTCGATTTTGGTTTATTCAGATTAACAATCTTTAATAGCTTTCCATGTTTTTTTTTCTTATTTCCTGTATATTTTTCGAGTTAAGATTGGTAATAGTTGCACTTTAATGTTTTTATAATCTTGTTACAAATATTTCTATAATGTATATAGCAGTTTTTAAGGTCTTCGTCATTTATATTATGTTTCAGTCTTTTATGAATTTCATCTCGCTTTCGTATAGATCACATCAGCGGTGGTCCAAGGTTTTAATAGCCTATTTCTATTGGATTTCTTTTAATTTTCTGTATTTATTGTAATCATTTTCTGCAACGATGTAATTAAATACTGAGCTGCATCGTTAAGTGATTGTAAATAATATCGCACTTGTCAATTAACGATGCTTCTAAGCATAATAATATTGGATCATGGTTCGCAAAGTGTACAAATACAAGGGTTTGTGCTCGAGGACCTGTTATGACCATAAAATGATCTAGGAAGATACCATCTCTTGTCGGAATACTTATTCCAGGACGTAAGCCATAGGAAGCCATGATATTTAGATAGTCCATAGTGTAGTATGTTGGACTATTTGTCATAATATCAAGGTTAGTGAAAACTGGGAAAACAATATGCTTAGTTTTAATGTCACGCAATATGCAGTCGATGGAGTCTAGATAGGGACTAACATTTTTAAAACTTGGTGGTCTATACATATGCATCAATAAATGTGTATTGACGATCTATATTTACAATTAGAAAATTATCTTCCCTTTATACTTGGTTCAAAGACTTCAATATTTAAAAAAAATATATGTGTAATTACACCATCGTTTTGATTAAGAGTATGCTTAGTGCTGAAAGCTTCATAATTGTTGATTATTGGTATGTTTGATTCTGCATTGATCCAGCATTTCGTGAATACCAGAATATCCATAATTACATCTAACCGAGATAAAAACACTAGGAACCCATCCAAGTTACAAATTATACACAGGATTGAAAATGGATTGCCTTTTTCAGTTAAGTCCAAATAACTTTTACAATTGCTTGGATCATCAACGTAAGTAAATTTGATATCACCCGAATATCCTAAAATAAAAATATATTATCCACGTACCATAAAAGAAGTTTCACAGCCAAAATGATATGTCTTCTAAAATATAAATCAATTGATATAGAATCTTAGACTGCAGTACATGCAAATCAATACATCCTAGTTTTTGTTCAAGGTTCATTTTTGAATACAATATAAATATAAAATATAAAATTAATTATAATTTGTGTAAACATTAAAATTATGCTATGATAAATAAAATGATCATTGTGTAATTTGTTTTGTAGCTGTGAAAATTTATAAGTATTCTGAGTTTTATTGTAACAATGTAGGTTACCATTACAAATACGAGTATAATATACTACATATTATATTTGTAATGGTAACCTACATTGTTACAAATTACGTTTGGTATATATAAATAACAGTGTAAATGTGTATTCTTGTTTAAAAAATGAAATGTTATTTGTGTAGTGTTGCGTAAGAAAATTTCGTATTGTGTATTGGACTTACAATTAAAATAATATAGTAACAAACATTGAAATTTAAAAATTAGTACAATAAAATTAAGATAAATTTGTTCACTGACGAGATTCCAATATTTCCAGCTTTTGAAGGTCTGTTTCGTCATTAATACGCTGAATAGGAGATCCTTCTTCTTTCCTCTAATAAATAACTCCATGATTGACCCAGCAATACTTGTAATTTTTATTTTTGCACAGTTTCGAGCCAGATAGAATATGCGCTTTGCCATAGGTGTAGATTTTCGGAAATGTAAATGGGCTGGGACGTTCCTTTAATTTTAATCGTTGACGTAGTAAACTCCCTGTTCTTTTTTTTTTAATGATTTAACGGAATTAAGAAGTTTTTCTTTGGTCAAAACTGATGTGAATTCGGATATGATGGGTTTGGTATTTGAGGAACCCGACTTGACACGGAAAATGTCCTTAATATCTGCTATCTGGATGGGTGAATTTGTAACCAAACCAACTTCTTTTACTATTTTAATAAATTTCCCTTTTGTTTATGTTTGCATATGTGAAATATTGCATAACTCAATGCTCGAAGATCGAGACCCGCGTTCTAGGTTTTAAATTTTTTGTTATAGCACTTTAACATATTTAAGATTACTTCTTAAATACAAAATTAATTTATTTAAGTTTCCATTTCTTCCAATTTTACTCTTATTTCCTCATATTAAGTCTACATAAAGTCCACCGAAGTCCGAATATCGTTATTCTGCTCTTTAATTTGGGTAATCGTAGACATCAATGAATTGAGCTTAGCATCTTGTTGTTGTTTAATTTGTTTCAACGATTCCTGAATCTCATTCATATCATTATCTTGACACCACTTTTTTAAACGGTTTGTAATGTTTGACGCCGGTTCCTCGTCAGTCTCGCATACAGACATAATGTCTGGCGCTGAGTCATAAGTGGAGTGCTGAGGCGATCTACTAAGCGGCATTGTACTAGGAGATATGGGGTGGCCACGATCCACGTAGTACTCACGGGTGACGCAGAGGACAAGCGGAGCGGTGAACAAGCAGTGCATTGGTCGGGCGATGTTACGCCACTCGTGGCGGGCAGTAAGCGACGATGGGTAGTGACGGTGCAGCAGAAATCTCAACACGCCGAGTACCAGGATGTTCAGTTTAAGCTCTTCACTGTTAATGCACTGCTAAGTTTTTGGATTTAATTATATTTATCAAAATTCACTTTAAATAATTTAATTGAAAAATACGAGAGTATCGGTTTAAAATGCGTCTGTATTCCTTAGAGGTCTGGGGAAAGGCAAACATACATAAGCACTCACGCCTGTCACCCAGAGGGGTAGGCAGAGACTACGGAGTTCCAGTTGACATGATACTAACACAACTCTCTCGCCTCCTTTACATTCATATATCTACGCATGCACGCTCGTCAGTTAATCTGGCTCATTTTCAATATAATATCTCCAATTTGGTCGATAAACCGTCGTCTAGGGCGTACCTTCCCGACTCTGCCGTTAACTTCTGCAACAGAAATTTGCTTTGTCACTCTTTCCTCGTTAATTCTTTCTACATGACCAAACCACCGAAGCATTCCTTTCTTAATCCTAGTCACAAAATCATCTTGCAAACCACACTTTTCTCTTATCACACAATTTGTCACCTTGTTATTCAGATTCATCCCTAGCATACTCACCGCATTTCTACAGCATTTATTCTACTCTCGTGCTTCTTCTGCTAGAACCACCTTGCACTACTATACCATTAAAATAGGGACTAACACAGCATTATGAATTGCCATACGTGTTTTTTTATACATTCTGACTTTTCATAAAAGCGTGTAGAGAAATCACTCTATTTCCTGCGTTCCCTCATTGTTCTATATCCTTATCATATTTATCATCCCTTCGAACTATACTTACTTATCTTCACGCACATTCCCTGACGGGGTAGCCAGAGAGAACAGATCGCCAAGTATCATGATCCTTTCGCTTCTTTCAGATTCATTATCTTCTTCATACATGCACGTCTAGGTATCCGAGTACTCTTGACCCTTCCCTCTTCGAGCAATTTGCTTACATGGTCTTCGAAAGTTAGTCTCGGTCTACCTCGACACCTTTTAATATTTACTTTCGCGCTATATATTTTCTTCACCATTCCGTCTTCACTCATTCGCTCAACGTGCCCAAACCATCGAAGCACGCCCTTATCAATTTTTGTGATAAGGTCATCTTTCAAACCTGCCATATTGCGAATCTCTTCGTTTCGCTTTCGTTCGGCCATGGTAACGCCGCACATTTTACGAAGAGATCGCTCTCCACTGCATTCAACTTGCTTTTATGCTTCTTCTGGCATACCCAGGTTTTGCTGCCATATAACAATGTCGTTACCAACACTGCGTTATATATTGCAAGGCGTGCACTCTTCACTACGCCTTGACTTTTGACTAACGCAGTCAGGGCACCATTGACTTTGTTCCCGGCAGCGACACGCCTGTCAAAAGCACTTCCCAAGTATACACTTTCATTTACCTGCTCTAGACATTCCTGATTTACCCATATTTCACACTTCGTTCTCTCTTCGTCCCTTTCAAATAACAGAACCTTAGTTTTATTAGCATTCAAACGGAGACGTTTAATTTCACATACCTCTTTCATACACGTGACTAATGCCTGCAGTTCTGCCTCTGATGGTGCAATAAGCACTGCATCATCAGACATGAGCAGACAATTTACTTTAATGTCACCCAATTTCACACCCAAACAGCTATCTTTCAGCTTCTGTAAACAGCTGTCGAGATACAGTATGAACAGCCAGGAAGACATGACACAACCCTGTTTTACGCCCGTTTGGACGCTAAACATGGGTGACAGGTCATGTCCTACCCGCACACAGTCTTTACAGTCACAGTAAAGTGACTGCACAGCCCTTAGCAATCTACCATGCACACCATACCCCGGCAACAGTTCCCACATTTTCTTCCTTAGAACCTTATCAAATGCTTTCTCAAGATCCACAAAAGTACAGATAATCTTCTGGTTAGCAGCCAGAAGCTTCTCCGTGATCATGCGGAGAGAAAACATTTGATCCGTGCATCCGATAGCACCCGCAGTCAAAATGTGAACCTTTACCTTTATATAAAGGCACAATGACTGTGGATCGCCAATCATCCGGGACATCCCCCGTCCGCCAGCACAAATTGCACAGCAGATGAAAGCTGTCCCAGATGCGAGGCCCACCATACTTGACCATTTCAGCAGTAACTCTGTCTAGTCACGTAGCCTTACCACATTTCAAACTTCGAATCGCACGTTCAATCTCTTTCATACTGATGACCTCGGTGTCATCCAGGTCCGGGTCTGGCGTACCAGTCAAGGCGTCACCCCCGGATCCCTCACTAAGATCATCACACGCATACATTTCTCTATAAAATTCGCTCCATCGCTGCATGACGTCCGATTTTTCTGAGAGGACGTCATTGGTTCTCGAAAGCACTTTGTTCATTCTTAAGGCCGTCACACCACTTTGGGTCCTTCCAGCCTCTTTCCAGAAGAGTTTGGAGTTCTCCTTAAAGTTGTGCGACATCCTTTCGTCCGCTTCCATTCTACACCTTTCACGCACTTCCTCAATCAATGCTTTCATGTGAACTTCTGCAGTTTATATCTTTCTTTCATCTTCTCTCTCATATCCTTATCATTACTAGAGGCCAAGTAGTCTAACCATGCTTTCTTCTTCTTCTTTACAGCTTCTTTCACTTCATCATTCCACCATGCATCTCTTCTTTTACTACTACTACCTCTTTTTATCGTTCCACAAACTTCTTCTGCTGCACTTACCATTCCATCCCTAAGGTTCTGCCATGTTCTTTCCATACATTCTTTTCTGCCACCGATGGTGTCAAGCTTTTCGGCTACCCTCGCATGATATTTGTCCCTAGTATTTATTTATTTAACTTTTTTGAACCTTATAAAATATATAAGTACAAAAGGCGGACAGACCGACTGTGGTTCTGTTACTGCCGTCCGGTAGCGCCAACCCGCGAACCGACCCCTAAATCTAGTAATCACTAGATAGTGATCCGTTCCCAGGTCAGTACCCCTGAACACTCGCGTATCCATCACCTGTTTTCGCAGTCGGTCATCCACCAGGAACAAATCGATCATACTTCTCTCATTCTTTCTTTCTCTAGTATACATATGGACTTTCTTGTGATTAAACATAGTGTTTGTCTAGTATAAGCTTGCCAGCATCATTAACCTTTTTATCACCAAACTTTCCAAGAACCGACTCATACCCTGGTCGAGCGGTACCAACCCATCCATTCAAATCACCACATACAACAATTCTTTCGTTTCCCCTAACCAAATCTAAAACTTCTCTTACATTCTCCCAAAACTCCGCCAGCTCAGCCCTGGACGACGAAGCTACCGGCACATAAACAGCCAAAAGGAATAACTTCGTCAGTCCCAATTTAAAGCGAACCCAGAGAAGTCTTGAGTTCACAACCTTAAATTCAGTCATAACATCAAGCATCCGAGACAACAGCATCACCCCCACTCCCTGGCAGGCGTTCTCGCTCTCTGGGACTCCAGACCATAGCGCTAACGCCCCGTCAGGGAGCTCTTCAGTACCACTGCCCTTCCGTTTGGTCTCCGACATACACACGACATCTAATTCTCTTTCTTTCATTATTTCGATCAACTCATTCGTCTTATCTCTCATGCCTCCTCTAACATTCCACGTGCCAACTCTGCACTTTGTCCTCCACCTTCCGCCGTGTCGGGCTGTGCGTGACGGGTGGCGGTCCCCATCGCCGCTTTGCGCGCTGCATTCCACACCAACGGGGACGAGCTGGTGTGCGTCGCCTTGGGAGGACGCCCTAACCCTCGTTGCATGGGTGCGCAGCTGTGTAGAATTGCAGCCCTGAAAAGGGCTGGCAGGGGTCGCGCCGCTTTCAAAAACCACCATCACTTTCGTCTTACTTGCGTTCAATTTCATACCCCTTTGAATAAACCCTTCATTTTAATGACAGGTTCATTAATGTAACCATCATTTGCATTTCGGCTGCCGACGATGCAAATATGACTTGATCATCGACATACAAAAGGCATTTGACAGTTAACTCAGCCATTCTCAAACCACATTTTTAAATTTCAAAGTTTCCAAACAATTGTCCATAAATAGGTGAAACAGCCACGAGGAAGCTACACAGACCTGTCTGAGACCTTTGGATGCCAAAACAGGCCGAGTAGACCCCGTTGATCCTGACACAAGCACTTGAGTCCCTATAAAGAGACCGTAATACCTGTGTCAAACCAGCCCTCAACATAAATGAGTTTAGTGTTTGCCATAACACATTCCTGTACATTCAATTATAAGCCTTTTCCAAGTCCATGAACGCACAAAACTTTCTGGTTTTTGGCCAAAAACTTCTCTGCAATCATGCGCATAGAAAATACTTAATCCGTACACCCCATTCCCTTTCTAAATCCAGCTTGCACATCCCAATTTTTTCTATCAGTTTCTTATAACTCTTTCAATTAATACCGTAGCATACAGTTTACCCACAGGGATAAGCAAGCTGATACCGCGATAGTTTTTACAGTCCCGTTGTTACACTTTTTCCTTATATATTGGGACTATAACGGCTTTGCACCATTGTTCCGGTAACCGCTTCAGTTACGAACATAAATTAAACAAGGGCACACCTTGCAGCAGGCCTGCCATCACTCCCTCTCCAGCCCATAGCATTTCGAGCGATACTCTATCATAGCCGGCGATCTTACCTGCTTCCATGCTTTTCATTGCTTTCATTATTTCATCTACACCTATCTCCCTGCCTCTCTTTACTTCTTTCGGATTTTCTATTTCAATTAATTGAGACGACTCTTCTCTCATAAATACGCTTTGGAAGTATTCCTTCCATATCTTTAAACTCGAAACTTCGTCATTCTGCATACAGCCATTCTCGTCTCGTATTGCAATAATTCTAGGCTATTTTGAATTTCCCTCAGCAGTTCTTACGAGTTTCCCGAATATTTTAATATTTGCTTGAAAGTCATCAGATATCCTTCTATAATCTTATACGTTTTTTCCTGCTTTTTCACTTCTTTTACTCTCTTATTTATACGTCTATAGTCTGCCTTTTTTTCAATCTCATCATTCATACCACCAGAATTACTAGATTTGATTACTAGTAAATCTAGCCATGCTCTCTTCTTTGCTTCAACTTCTATCCATACATCATCATCCCACCACAGCGTATTATTTTTCCTTTTATTTGTTCTCTTACTTAAACCATATACTTTGGTGAATAAATCCACCAAAACTTTCTTAACATTACTCCATACAGTATTCAAGCCTAAATCATTCATACACAATTCATTCAAACCACTTATATTTTCCCTCAGTCTACATTTATAATTCTTTTTCATACCTTTAAGAGACTAAAGAGTGGAGAAATAATAATGCAATTAACTTGCAATAACGTACGGAATCTTATGCTTAGAATAGTTTTTTTTTTATCATTTCCATTATATTATAATGTTAAATTTCTTTCACTGTAGGAGTAATAAAGGATTCGTTTATTAGTAGAAGAGTCTATTTTCATTTATTATTACGCAATAACTTTATAAAATGGGAGTATGAAATGTTACAGTTAATGAAATTATATGTTATAATGTAATGGATTAGAATTAGTAAATGTCCTAACTGAGCCTAAAACGGCCGACTAACCTAGAGATACGTATACCTTACTACTACATCGCTACAGGTCCTTGAATACTTGCAATTTTCGCATAAAAACACACACAAATTTTTGAATGGCGGGTCCAGTTATGTTTTCATTATTTTTGTGTGACTGTTAATTGTGAAAATTGTTGTTGATTTTATTACACAAATCTAAGACTTAACTTTTGGAAAATGTTGCGAATTTTTATAGCACTATAATATCTCCTGTGCAGTCAATGTTTCGACTGCAATCAGAATTTGTCACTTACAATCTACTTGATAGATGGTAATTAAGTGACTTCTAAAAATAATTTTACAAATTTAACGCGTTTAATTTAACTTCACTGTCACGGCGGAGATCATGGGTATCGTATAGTGCCCGAAACGTTGGGAATTAAAAAAGTTAAAATTAAACGCGTCAAAATCCGTAAAATAAGTTTTATTCCAGATGGTAAGTGGCTAATGCAGCCCATGAATATCTGTAACTAACTTCAAGTGTCAAAAAGGCTACAAATGGATTGCCCCTCTGAGGACAAAGATGGAAGTCCTTGCAGGATATATGAAAATACCTATCATACGAATTAAAAAAAAAACAAATAGTGATTATATTTAAAGCGAAATTGCAAGTTGTGCAAAACAAGCATATTAATAAAATAACAATACAAGAAACTCGAAGCCAAGGGACGCAACGGGAACAAAACCGATATACGTTTATACCCTGACAGCTGAGCTCTTAGGTGATTGTGGTGGAAACTTTTATCGGATGTCGAACGTGCGCGAAATAGCGATTCCCGCGAGCTCACCTGTGTACAACGCCAAACGATTCTATCTAGATAAGACATTGATCTAAATTGTAAGGAATAATTGAAATTTACATATATACATTTTATGTTAGGTGAGACAGGTTCTTTATAATTAAGGGAGTCTGATTTAGGTAGATAAACATATCATATAAATATCGCATGAGCTTGACCGCAACGCGCCAAATTTTTGTAGGAGGTTAAGTGAGTACTACACTATTTTCTTAAGTTCGAAATTGCTACGTTTGGCTAGCGGGGTATCTTTGATGCTACTCCCTGTCGCCGTTAATATTTCGGAAATCGGTTTGCTTTATTTTTCATTATGCGTACGGTAAAGGAGTATAATAATTTGCCGGCGTCTGTCTTTACATCCAATTACAATCTAGGCATCGTCAAGGCAAGAGTAAATAGGCTTTGGCACTGCGATTTGCCCATAATAGGTGAAAAAATTACTTTACTTTCATTAAAATTTTTCTAATACCCAATCACACCGCATTATTTAAACCGAAAGTGTAAGATGTTCTCTTGAGATAACCTATGTCATTCTCTAGTCTTCTGACTATTGACCTGTTTCTATATTTAAGGTTTAATTTTTGAATAATTTAAAATATGATATAAAAACTAATTAGCGAAATAATATTGAGGTACGTCTGAAAATTGTTTGGAGATAATTTATAATTTCATTGCTGTTTATTGCTGAGCGGCTTATAGATATCCACTACTCTATTTCATCCCTTGGCTATCTTTAGAAGCGAAAAAGCGAAAGCGAAACAAGAGATGGGTAGTATTCTTAATAATTATCTTACGTGGTAGAGCCATGCTGCAGCTATATTGTGGTTATAGCACGAATGGGTCGGCTCGACCGGGGAAGGACACAACAGCTCACAATGCTGCTGTGTTCCGTATAGTGAGCGTAATGAATATGAGACCTCTTTTACTGGCAACGAGGCGTTCCATCTTAGTCCTTAGTGGTGGCAACGCATTTACGGATAGAGGATAAACATAGATGTCTATGGGCCACAGCATCCAATTACCATCAGGTAGACTGTGTGCGCGTATGTCACACTTATTCTAAAAAGAAAAAAAAACTACTGAAAATTAAAAATTCTGGTGGTGGCAACTATAGCAAAATTCCTCCTATGAGGCAAAATACGTTCAGCAGTGAAGTTTTAATAGTTTGTCGTGAATAAGTGAATGATGACAAAATTTGGTAATTAGACAAGTATAACTTGCCTTATGAGGCAATTAGTTGGAAGACCTGTGTGCTTTAGGTATCGTGTGTATTCCACATTGAGCAAATTATGTGTATATTATTATATACAACCACTAGCTGTTCCCCGTGACTTCGCCCGCGTGTAATTTAGGGTTTTAATTATGTTGCGCGGAACCCGAATTCTTTTTTTTCTAATATATAAGTATCCTAAGTTACTCCTTGTAACATCATCTATCTGCCAGTGAAAGTCCCGTCGAAATCGGTCAAGCCGTTTCGAAGATTAGCCGGAACAAATAGACACAGAAGGACACAAAAAATGTGTTTTTGTTATTAGTACCGTATGTACTTTCATATGCATTTAGTAAAAAGCTGTTATTTTGACATTACAAACTGACACTTCAATTTTATTTATTTGTATAGATGAATAAAATACGAAGTATCGTAATAAATTTCATTGTGCCACTTGTAAATAGGTGATTTTTGTCACGGAATATATATATATATATATTTATACATATATATATTTTTTTTTACAGAGGGTATAAAAGTTTAAAGTATTTATACATATATATATATATATATATAAACTAGCGATCCGCCCCTGCTCCATACGTGTGATTTCTTGATATCGAAAACACCGGGTCCAATTGTGAATCTAAGCCATTTAAGGACCTACTCAAACACACAAAAGAGTTTCATCAAAATGTTTAATCAAAATTCAAAGTAACGGACAGTAATTTATTTTATTTATAGAGAAGAAGATATCGGCTAAAGCACACGAATATTAGTTTTAAAACGAAATAAACGTCTTGCGGTTTTCCCTTTACAATCAGAAGAACTTTCTTATTTTTCGTCGTTATTCTTTTTTTCCATTACAAATATCGGAAATTAAAAACAATCAGAATTATTTTAAATCTATATTTTTTGGAATTGTGTTTTAATTTTAGCAGAAATTATTTTTTTTAAAAATACACACATATAGTGCAAACAGAAAATCCATTTCGTCGAACACATAATTCACCCATATATATTCCACAAAAACATCAAAGATGGGGTCAAATTCAGTGATTATATATCTGCGTAAGCTTTTAGCCAACCGTACAATAACATACCGGTTTTGGTGCTATCAATAACACGTCATTTTACCCTCAAGTAGGCGCTTACGATTCTTTTATAGAAATCTATTGAACAATATTCAGTTAAAAAATTTTACACTATATTTTATTTTTATGACATAGGTATTTGAGTTTTGGTAGTATTTTTATGTCAGAATTACACTCAAGGCTCTGACCGACAAAATACAATAGATGAAACGCTGCTTACATTCCAAGTGACGCTTAGATCATGCTCAACTTCTTGACATGTACACATCTTTCTTCTTTCTTTCTTTATTAGCCCGTAAAAGTCCAATGCTTGACGCACTCATGTGCACCTAATACCAAATATATACGCTCTGGTTTAAAGAGTATAGAGAACCAGTATAGTTAAAGGTTGTGACGCATTCCATTTTAGTTGTCAGTGCATCAGTAGCGTACTTTACTTGAAGTTGGTTACAGGTGTCCATAGACTGTACTACCTGACCGTTTGTAACTTCAATTTTATTAAAAAATACCTGTATAAAAAAACCCTCCGCAGTCATTGATTCGTTACAATTAATGTTAATTTCATTATTTAGCATGCATTTTTTTAAAATGTATTATATTCCTTGCTTAGTAGTCGAGTTGGTGAACGAAGAACTAATAATACCCTCGTATTGGCAATGTTTTTTACCATCACCAGTTTGTTAAATATTTTGTTCGGATTATTCGGATGGAATAACACATATTGAAAATATTTCCGTCCACAAAAACAAATATTCGTATATAGGATAGCTCGTAATAAATTTCTGGACCACAAGCACTACGTAGGTATTACTTTCATTCGTTTCCATCATATTCGAATAAATGCAAGACAATTTGTCTGAGCGGGATGCATGTTACACAGTCACTACCTACATCTTTTAAATATGTTCGCTATAACAATAGGTCGTCGCATTTTTTTTATATTATAACTTTACTTATTTTTAATATCGTTTTTGATGATAATTAAAAACAACACATGTAGGAACAAGGAATAATGTTATTCTTTATAAAATAACACCAAAAATGTAAAACGTAAAAATCTAAACATCTTATTACATCTTATTATAACGCTATGAGTAATAAAACAAAAATAATAATTATATAGTGATGAGGACTATGTAGGACTATGTAGACTAAAGCTTTGTGTACGTGACTACAACCTCGCAGGTCCAAGGTTCGAATCCCAGCCAACAACACAAAATGGTGGTTTTCGATTCTGGGTGTGTTATGAGTGTTTCCGTACCATTACAGCATTACTTCAGTAGGCAAAGACAAATAAGTGAATTTTTTCGGAGTTAATGAATAACTTTTTTTTATAGGATAGGGTGACAAACGAGCACACAGTGGTACCATCAGGTGGACTGTGAGCTCGTTTGTCACCCTTATTCTATAAAAAAAACCTGATGGTAAATGGTTGCTGTGGCCCATAATAATTGTTGTATGTATATATATATATATATATATATATATATATATATATATATATATATATATATATATATATATATACATACATACATACATACAACAATCATTGAGTACTCGTATATAAAAAAGTTTTCTCACTGTTAATATATGAGATTATTTTAAAATAATATATTTTATACCTATCATAACTTAGACTAAGTTAAACATTATTGTTAATATTCAATTACCAAAATTAATAAATTACTGTAAAGGAATAGGTTGGTTAATGTCGTGCGAAATGTTTCTGACGGAGATATTTTTACCGATATATTTCATTTACGCTACGGTGGAATATATTGTCCAGATACAGCGAGGTAAGGGGAGTCTCAAGTGAGACGTAGGTGGTACACTGGGTGTTCTCGAACGAAGCGAGCTCATGATATCTGTAATGGCCACTCGAGCTATCTGCTCAACCGTTATTCTCAACAAATCTTCCATATTGCGGCCAACTGAAGCTCAATCAATATAGTCCGATGCACATGTAGTTTTCTTTTCTATTAGGATTTATATGACACGATGATTTCTTCGAAGTGTCCGATTGTAGTGAACATAGATTTTGCACGTAGACTTCGAAGCTACGATGAATGTTATGGAATAGTTACAATTTTATGATGTACTTATACTAAAGGTGTGTATGGTATGTGGAAATTATTTTATGCTTTTTAGTTTTCGAAGTCGATATTTACTAACTTTACCCATTTGAGTCATCGATTACTAATAAAAAACTAGATACACAATCAGTGACAAAAATGTCCTTACCGAATTAGCGCCCAGTGGAACATTTGAGTGCGCTTTTAATTTGTTCGTGGCTTTGTGAATACAACTTTAAACAATGCACTTAAGGTTGAATTTACATTAATGTGTATTTATTTCAACTAGAATTACGTCAAAACAATTGGCGATAGTTTTTATAGAACTTTTGCATGGGATTGTGTACGTAGTTTTTTATTAGTGATCGATAATTTGAGTGGATTAAAGAATATTACAAGTTCAAGGTAATTAGAATGTATAATTAGTTACATTTAAAACTTAAACCCCAATTTTAGTTGAAATTTTTTTCTTAAAATTTATGTAGTACTATTCCTGAGCCTATTTTTAATAAAAAAAATCATTAAAATCAGTTCAGGCGTTTCCGAAATATTTTTAAAAACATAAAAAATATATAGAAGCATAAAGGTTAAAAGATGGTTCTAAGATTCGCGTAAATTTACGCGTCAAATACTTTCTCGTTTCTCGAACTTGGTTAAAAATAAAATTTATATTGAATTTTATAAGAGTATAATCGTTCGTGTGTGCGTGTATGTAATAGTGTGCACATTTACACGTATGGGAAAAATTTTTATTTCGCTTATTTAAATAACAAAATAAGTGACCGTGAATTAATTTTAAATCAATGTTATTGGACGTATAATTGCATGATAAATATCAGAATCAAGTTTTCATTAAGCTCGATTTTGCAATTATTTTATAACGAATAACATTTACTGGATATTGTAGACAGACCGAATCACATTCGCAAATATATTTTAAAAGTATAATATCATTTTTATTTACTATTTCTAATAACAAGATTAAGCACATAAACATTTTGGCTAAACTCAACTCAACGTTCGAGAGTAAAAAAACACGCCTGGTACAAGCTGGCACCCTCACACCTGCAGAAAAATGTGCCTTTTGTCAACTTCGTGAGGCAATAATTCTTTTCTATTTATGTAGTCACAAATTTTGTTCAATAAAATGTACAATTTCACGCTGTAAGTTAAATTGTTAATACTAATAATAATAATAATTTCCTTAACGGAGACTAGGAACACACGAGTTTGTGCCTAAGCACAGGCGCATTCTCTACTTCCTTAATATGTTCATACTCTGATCAGACAGTAATCCGAAACGACTGGAGAGAGATCAGGCGCAGGACCATAGGCTTTACATCGGAACATCGCCCCAAACTTGGCCAGGGAGTTGGCCGCTACTGAGAACTTCTGTCAGAAAATTACAATCACTGATTTCGACCCAACCAGCGATTCAAATTCACCACATGATTAGAAATCGCCCTAGCAACCATTAGATCAAAGAGGCAGACAATCTCTATATATAAAAATCAATTGCTGTCCGTTAGTCTCGCGAAAACTTGAAAATGGCTCGACCGATTTTGAAGACTTTTGTGTTTATTTGAGTAAATCCTGGGTGGTTTAAAAACTCAATAATTGGACCCGGTACGTAGCGCTGTTGTAAAGATCCAAAAATCAGCTGGGGCGGATCGCTAGTCTATATCTTCTATACAAATAAATAAAATTGAGGTGTCTGTTTGTAATGTTAAAATAACAGCTTTTTACTAAATGCATATGAAAGTATAAACGGTACTGATAACAAAAAACAAATTTCAAAATTTTTGTCTGTCTGTCTGTTTGTTCCGGCTAATCTCCGAAACGGCTGGACCGATTTTGACGGCACATTCACTATCAGATAGCTGATGTTATAAGGAGTAACTTTGGATTTTTATTTAGACTTTTATTTTAGAAAAAGAATTAGGGTTCCGCGCAAAAAAATTAAAACCCATGATAGCGTAGTAAATTCCACGCGGGCGAAGTCGCGGGAGACAACTAGTATATTATAAATGTTGATCACCCATACTATATAACTATCAGCTGGTCTGATCAATCGTTTGTCACTATAAAAAGAAATAGAGATTAAACGAAACAATACAAAGTATGATTGCTCATAAAATCATTTTTAAATGTTTTGATGCTTTCTTCACACGAGGTTTGTTTACTGGTATTAGATAATTCCGAGCCAGATTTGATTATACTGTGGATTCGAATCTTGATTTTAAGGAAAGTTCCTGATTTTCTCTATTTAAATTTTCATAAATGTTTGCATTGTTTTAAAGAATTGTTTATTATTATGATTTTCTTGCAATTACTCCTATATACAACTATTCATGTCATAGACAATTTTATAGCTATTGATGGTAAGTTATTGTTGAACAGTTTCTTTATAAATTAATATTTACATTTGGTTTTAAATTTAGGTTTATAGCTAGTTGAAATTTTTTATTTTCTATGACTGTTAAATGGCGCTTCTGATTTATTTATACAAATAAATAAAATTGAAGTGTCTGTTTGTAATTTCGAATTAACAGTTTTTTACTGTATGCATATGAAAGTATATACGGTACTTAGAACAAAAACACGATTTTTAAAATTTTTGTGTGTCTGCCTTTCTGTCTGTCTGTTTGTTCCTGCTTATCTCCGAAACGGCTGGACCGACTTTGCCCGGACTTTCAATGCCAGATAGCTGATATTATAAGAAGTAACTTAGGCTACTTTTATTTTAGAAAAAGAGTTAGGGCTTCGCGCAAAATATTAAAATCGATGAAATCTAATCGTAACAAATAAGGTGCGAGCAAAGTCGCGGGGAACAGCTAGTAAGAACATAAATGTATTTGTATGATTAAACATGAAATTTGGGGATACAAAGAGTATACAGATTTATCAGTTATAGCATACAGAACAATTCTGAATTTATCGTAAAAATAATTAAATTATGTACTGTTTGTATTCTTAAACAAACGTTTTACAAAAAGTAAAACATTAAACGAACTTCTAAGTAATAATCAATTCACGATCTCGCTGAAGCTATAAAGAGAAGTTATTAATATCCCTGCGCACATTCGTTAGTAGCACAGGGTAGCCTGCTTTGTTTCCACCTTGAGAAACTTTGTTGCCTTGTTAAGAACGTTGTTCATTTTGTCGGAAATCGTTACTACACTTTATGGATTGGTATTCATTCTACTTTTACGCTCCCCTTAAGGAAAATTAAAGTTGAGTGAGTCAATTTCTCGCTTCTAGACAGTCTTCCTTACATTTTTAATAGGCTTTAGGAACAGAGAAGGATCCACCACGCTGACCCCAGTCGTGTTAACAGCCTTTTCTACTTCTTATAAGAAAATACTTGAATACAACCCCTGGTGGTAAGAGGTGATGAAGCCATAGGTGGTATATCGCTTTGTCTTAGCGTAACAAAAGCCTATTCACTACAGCCATATCGAGGTCCAAATTATAATGGGATGGAATGACAGAAGCCGGTAGATTATTCCACTCCTTTGTATTACAAACAAACGCATTACAAAAACGAAGCAAACCGTTTGGTTCGAATGCGTGAAATATTGACAACAAAACAGGTCTCTTCGCCGCAAAGCACGTATCCGTGCTTAACCATTTCACTGCCCTGTGAGTCATATAAGAAAATTTAAATTGCTTAACTATTGTGTCTATTTCTTGGACAGGGAAGATATTAAAATAGCAATTAACAAATTGGTAATTGATATTTCAAGGCGAGTGCTAATGTCCTGTGCTACCAAAGTTTCTCTATAAGCATGATTCAACTAAATAAAAATGGTAATTTCTTTTGATAATTTTTTTAAATGTAACTTTTTTGATATTTATATATGCGAAGATCAAAGGTATTGTTCACAAAAATTAAGGGGTATAGATAGCTGTGTAGTATGAGACTACGATGGCTGCAAAGGGGAGGCGGCGAGGTAAATAATTGCCGCAATCACTGCCGAGCCAACTAAGCAATGATCAGGGAGACGCAAAGCAAACTCTGATATTGCTCTGTATTTATAACCTTATATATTTTAACAGAATTTCTTAATAGGAAAAAATGCATTTATTGAAAAGAAATTCAGACACAAAATATTTGATGAGCTTTTTCATCAGCACGGAATATGTTAATGGAATTAAGGGAGCAATATTTTCTTTATTTTTCTTGTATTTGACTTGTATTTTTCTACAGACATCAAAAGCTTTGTTGTAAACTACGTGATATGAAAGCAGAGATGATCTCGTAGTGAGGTAAGTGTACATGAGTTGAGTCAGACTGCTTTTATGGGCTAACTTACCGACACAACGCCTTAGAATGTGCGAAATAAACACTTAGCTGCAGGTTCACTAGTCGTATTGCAGGGGAAGTTCTGGCGAGCGGTCAGCCGCAGAACACAACTTCTCTGTTCAACTTTTACGTTGTTATTTTAATGTTATTGGAGTCGAATGCTTACATCTACATAGATACATTCACAATGTTTATCTACTCTACTAAAATATAATTAAACTTTATACTAAGTAAATAAGTTTTAACCAATTAAAAAAAAACAAGTAAAATTTAAAAAAATACAACTAAAAAGTAAAATTTAAAAAAATACAACGTTTTTTATCATATTATTGCATTTTAAGCTATATTTTATTTATTATAATCGAATTTGAGCTATATTTTAAGTTTGCAGCTCATCGGGAAGTTAGTTTAAAGTCAATTACTAAATTCCACCCGGAACGACAGACGGACTCATAACTATCACATTGTGTTATAATTCTTGTATTATATTATCTAGAATTTGTAGATATAATATTATTAGGTAGCAAAATTTTATTTTCAATAATTTATTCAAAATTAAAAACATTTTGTGACTGAAACAATTAAAATAATAATACTTTATGGCATTATACAAACATAAAAATAAACTCTTAAATTTAAATGGTACATTTAAAACCATAATGCCAATTCCAATATGATTTCAAATTGCTCCAAAATAAATAGCGGATGCTTGCAACGGTCCGTGAGTCAAGAATGCCGGAAAGTAAACGGTATTAGTAACGTCTAATCACTACCAAGGGAGCTCTTTGTCTAGCGCTCCGAACCCGGGCACTAACGTCTCGGGGCCGTTCCCGTACACTTCCTCTCCCGTTCGTAAAACCTTCTTGAATGCAAATAAGCATTCAGAACGCCTTTACAACACTAAGAAGTTCTTTATTGAGCCTGTTGGAGTAGATAAACCGACGGTTCGACAAACATTAACGTTTTACGCACCTCCAAACTCCAAAGCACCTTTGTGTTTAATGAAAACCTTGGAAATAAATTTTGTAGTGTGAGTGCAATATAAACTAAAACTCAGGAAAAGAAAGGAAGCGATGCTACGTAAGTTGCAAAATAAAAAGAGTTTTATCAGCGAAACGGGACAAAATCACGAGAAAATGCAAATTCAGGAAGAAAGCCGAACCTTAGCGGAGCTGTAAATGTAATTAGATTTTCAAGTTTACAAAGACAAGAGTGCTCAGGTTGGTAGATTTACTGCTCGCTGACCCACCTCCCAGTGGAGAACGATAAATGAGATGCCGCGAGGTAGCAATACTAATTATCTTATAGGTAGACGCATAATACTGTTTCCTTTCCCTTAAATCTTATTACTGTCTGAGTTCCGGCAAATGAAACTCTGCTAAGCAAATGGCTATGTTTCTTATCATCTTATGTATTTCAACATTATGATAGTTAGTGATTTCTTATATTTACATGAACATTACACTTTGAATATAACTAGGTTTACGGATATTTTCGCGTTTAACTTTACTTATTTTTAATTCTAGACGTTTCAGGTGCTTTGCAGCACCAATGGTGACGTGGGGACTGAGAAACATTAAACGCGATTAAATAATGAAGATATAAAGGTAACTTTAATAGTATGATTATAAAATTATGAATTTAGTATTGAATTTATTTAATAGTATGTGTTTAAACGCATGTATAATTCTATTTGTTGTAAGAGGCCACAATAGTAAAGCCAGAAAAATTTTAAAAATCTTATAGATGATGGTACGGGAAGCAGCGTTAGAGACACGTCTTCTATTGCAATTGCTGATTTGCTTACCAATCATTGTCGATTCTTTTTTATAGATTGGCAGTAACAAACGAGCACACAGTCCACCTGATGATAAGTGGATGCTGTGATCCATAGACATTTACACTTATTTTCGATTAAGAATCAAAATGCAGATGCGTTGTCACCCATGAGGACAACTATAGAATGCCTCGTCCAGTAAGAAGGGTATCCTGTTCTCTACACTCTCCATACGAAACACAGCTCAGCATTAAGCTGTTATTTTACTCTGGTATTTTGTGAGAGGGTGATCCTTCCCCGGTTGAGCTGACCCATTCGTGCTACAACCATTATATAGCTGCAGCTAAAATCATCCCTACTATGGGTCGACTGTGACGAGCTGATAAAGAAGAGGAAGATAGATAATACTATTTAGCACATTTATTGCTGGAATCATTCAAAATAAACTAGTGCTATAAGAATTTCTTAAATCAATTCATTTTTATTCGATAGTGGCATTCTGAATCATCGTTAAATACTCACGGTCAGTGAGTAAGTTAACACAGCTTGCGGAGGGAAGGCATTAAGCTTGAATAATTGCGGCAATTTCTTGATGGCGACTGACAAACGTAAGGTCTTACAACACGAACACAGATTTTAAGATAATCCTTCCAAGTTTTACACTTTACTTCAGGTTATTTACGAGTATAGTGCGTTACCTAAATATCAGAAATTTTATACACGATTGATACTTTATGTAAAAGTGAAGCCTAGTGATATAATTTTAAATAATGTAAGGATTCATGACTTTTTATATGTAAAGGTAGGTCAGCTTTTAAGACTTATTTTTTGTCGAAATTATAACAAATCTTTTGTCGATTTCATCTAGTTTCCGAACATTTTAAAAGATATTTGTATGCCTAGGATGTTATATTAGCATATTTTAGAATTATTCCATCTACTTTGCTTGGGTGTTTCATTCAGAAGCTTCATAATCATCATCATCATCATCATCATTACAACCCTTCACAAATCCACTGCTGAACATAGGCCTCCGGAAAGGGATACCACAAATCACGGTCTTGAGCCACCAGCCTTATTACGTGGTAGAGCCATGCTGTAGCTAGTATTACTAGTATAGTTGTAGCACGAATGGGTCAGCTCGACCGGGGAAGGACCACGCTCTCACAGAATAACAGCGTAAAATAGTAGTTTAACGCTGCTGTGTTTCGTATGGCGAGTGTAGAGAACCGGAGACCCATTTTTCTGGAATCAAGGCATTCTATCTTAGTCCTCACGGGTGACAACACATTTGCATTCTGATTTGATTTGATTTTGATTTGACACAGCATCCACTTACCATCAGGTGGACTGTGTGCTCGTTTGTCACCCTTATCCTATAAAAAAACTGCGTCCTCGACTTCCTGCACATGTATTACCAGGTCGTCACTCCACCTAGAGGGAGGCCGCCCCACACTTTGGCTACTGGTATGAGCCTGCCACTCGAGCACCTGTCTTGCCCATCGGTTGTCAGTTCTTCGAGCTATATGGCCGGTCCTTTGCCACTTCAGGTTACTAATCAGTTGGGCTATGTCGGTTACTCTGGTTCTACTACGGATATCCTCATTTCTAAATGTATCACGCAGAGGAATCCCGAGCGACTTTGAGCTTCTTCATACGGCCGGAAGAAGAAGAAGAAGCAGAAGGGCCTCGTCTCAGATCCATTTATTTATTGTATGTATTCTTAAGAAATTCTTCTTACTACGGTAGAGGTCCATGTCCAGCAGTCCAGCAGGAGCTTTGGACTGACAACCACTAACTTTAAAGTCTTTTAATACATACATACGAGTACATAAACCCTCACGCGTGTCACCCAGAGGGTGAAGTAGAGACTAAGGACTTCGATTTGACACGATCCCTACACACCTTTTCTTTTAATACGTTAACTTGCATTCTATTGTTAATTTTTGCATTAAAAAATTACATCTACTCGTAATAAAAATTCTTTATAAATTACCATATTCATAGGGCTTTAATATTATTCCGGACAATGTTTTAATATAATATTAGTATAGAATATAGGTGCCTTTTCATTACAAACTGTTAGGTACATACGTGTGATATCTGCTAGTAAATGTATTTATTTATTATTAATTTTTATCAGTGTTACGATTACGTTAGGTAAAAGCCTAACGCAATACTTAAATGAAGTATATTCTCTTAAAGCTTAGTGGTACATAAATAGTTACTTTTATGTTTTAGTATTTATTTATTAATATCATCAAGGGATAAAGTAATTAAGAATTCGTTTCATCATTTGATTTACAACTTGATAAATTTACCTTAGGGTGCGATCAATTCACGTTCTGATCAGTGGTTTTGTTGGACCTTTACAGTGGTGGGAGTAGTCTAACATGAAATCCTTATATTTCTCTAAGCATTTAAATCATATTACTCTAGACACATTACTCTAGATATTTTTGTTGGGGAAAATTTACTGAAGTGTAGGATTTCTTACAAATGCATGTCGTGTATTACACGAGTAGTATACGATTATGTTAAACACGCGCTTTTAGAAAATAGTTCAGCAGTAGGATCAATGAAAACTGGCTAATTAACGGACAAACGGATTAACAAAACGGGATAAGCAATGCTCTTACAGAATTAGATAGCAGTATTAGCAAACACTCACTGCGGCATGAAGAGGAATGGTAACCTCTCCAGCTTTTGGCAACTAAACATTTCCGGTATTATTACAAAGCGTGGCTTATCGGATCGGTTTCAAATTTATTGTTTTGTCACGAAAAAAGTCTCTTAGCCGCTGCGCCACGTACTTTGGGAAATTTCACACTTGCTGCCAAATTTCATACAACTTAACCTTTTAGTTCGCATATTTTCCACAAGACTTCTCTTGAAACAGACCCCAGTTTAAACCTGATTATTATTAAAGTACTTCTTGTACTCGTAATAATGTAGGTTCATGTGTCTATTATTAACAACGGTTATATTTTTTTATTTTTTTATAAAAACGTTACCACTACACTAGGATTTTTTCCTGTATCGTGGAGGCAGTTTACAAACATAAATTGCACGAGGACAAACATCCAGACCCGGAACAATTGTTTGAAGGCCATACAAATACTTGTTCCGTGCGGGATTCGAACCCGCGGCCCCCACCGCAGCAACGCATTGCTAAGCCACTGCGCCACGGAACGGTCTATATTACACATCATGTAGTAGGAATAACAATTACATATCCGAGTTAAAATATTAAATATTTTTTATTATTTATCATTTAACTTCATGGTTTAACGATAGATCATAAAAAGGTCGTAAATAATAATTTCGTGATCAGATTGTTTCAGCAAATAAGTACGTATCTGTAGAGATTTCACTATTTAAACTCGATACCACAATATCTTAATAATTTAATACAAACTACTTCGATCGATTTGAGCGCGTGGACTATAAATTTATTTTAAAAGAAACAATACGCCATACTTATAATTCGCGGATGGTTCAATACGAAAAATCCTTAGACAATTATAAAACTGAAATACGTTCACGAAATATGTTACATATATAATAATTTACCAAAATTTTTATTATAAAAAAATCAATTAAATTTTATTCACAGATGACACATTTTCGAATAACTATGAGATACGGGATTTGACGGCTCCGTGGCGCAGTGGCTTGAGTTGCATTGCAGCAATTGCAGCAATGAGTTGCAGCGCTGGGGGACGCGGTTTCGAATCCCGCACGGAAGAAGTATTTGTATGGCCTACAAATAATTATTCCGGGTCTGGATGTTTGTCCTTGTGCAATTTGTGTTTGTAAACTGCCTCCACGATACAGGAGAAAATCCTAGTGTGGGGTTAACGTTTTTAAAACAAGAAGAATTAAACAAGAAGAATACTAAAATGTTAAAAGCCCACTAAAATACAAAAATTTGTTCTTTACATTTTTTTATAGGATACGGTGACATACGAACACACGGTCCACCTGATGGTAAGTGGATGCTGTGACCCATATACATCTACAACTATCCGCAATAAAGAGATACTTTGTCATCCGTGAGGACTGTGTAAAACCTACCAAAATTAAAATTTTCTTGTGTTTTTCGTATTGTAGCTTACATTATGTATGAGGTGCGGTACACCATTACTCGAAGATTATTAAAAAAAATTGTTAAAACCAAACTGAATAATAGATATTGAATACGTTCAATCGTTCGTCGAACAGTCGTGTGTCAGGCATCGGGCGGGTGTATATCGAACTTGCATTAGTCATATAATTATAACGTCTCTATACAGTTACAAATAAAAATATAATGCAATCACATTTATATGCTTCATAAAAGTATCTCACTTGGCTAGATAGGCAAATATCCTATCCAAAAATATTTTGAATATAGCGAGCTACACTTCGATAATAGAATTCAAACAAACTTATTTTCACATTTGTGTGAGTCATACGTTACGTTGTAACTATAAGTCCAATATAGTTTCAACTTCCTTACTTTTCGAGAAAATTTAATGTATTGGCCACATTATTTCTTCACTTGTGTGTGTTTCGTCTAGCGTAAACACAAGTTGATAACGCACACATAGATTTTGTTCTTGCCCCACTTTTGAACGTCCGCTTTGTTGGGAACTATCGTTCTAGGTGTTATTATTCTAAGGTGACAAACGAGCACACAGTCCACCTGATGGTAAGTGGTTGCTGTGGCCCATAAACATCTACATTTATTCTCGTTTGGGAATCAAAATGCAGATGCGTTGTCACCCGTGAGGATTAAGATGGAATGCCTCTTTTCCAGTAAAATGGGTCTCCAGGTCTCTACACTCACCATACAAAACACAGCAGTGTTAAGCTGCTATTTGACTCTGGTATTCTGTGAGAACGTGGTCCTTCCCCGGTCGAGCCGACCCATTCGTGCTATACCTATACTACTAATATAGCTGCAGCATGTCTCTTCCACGTAAAACCTCACCTGATGGTAAGTGGATGCTGTAGCCCAAAAGATGCGATAACTTGAACTCTTTCGTAAGATAGGTAAGTTCAATATATATTTGCTGATTGTTCACAAACCAATTCAGGTGCTTACTCTTTCTCCTTAAAAATTTCTTCAAAATACTGTGTTAACATCGGATAAACATTATGTCGTAACTTACCTATACCTACCATTTTTATTTGTACAACAGATTTTGTAACAAATTTACACATTCACACACTACCAATTCTTCCATTTTTGTACTTAAGCGAAAATAAATAGCCGCTAGCATTAGGTTAGCTTTCAAATAGCTAATTATTTATTATCTATGTCATTTCAACTATTGTATTTTTATAGCCTGTTATATGTTAGTCCCACTGCTACGCACAGGCTTGTTCCCATTTTTGAAAGGGTAATGGAACAATTATACTGCGGTGCTGCTTCAGTGCGTGCTGGCAGACTTTACAGGTCCACGAAATATTTTTAAAAATTATTGATTGCCTACAAAAACAATATTATTGAAAACTTAAAATATTATCTACTATAATAAGCGTAATAAACTTATGCTCAACATAAGCCTCCCCCATAGTTTGCCTCATTGGGGGGATATTAGCTATAGTTGCCACGTTTGGCAGGCGGATTGGCAACCGCAGTTTTATTGCCTAGTTATGTTGATGCTGTAATGCTGATGATGATGGTGATAAATGTTGTTGTCTCTTAAATATCAAACTACATACAGATCGTAATAAAGCAAAGTTATGATTGTTTTAATTCATGTTTGATTATTCAATGTGTTTTTCTCAAACTTTTTAAACCAACGTTAAGCATACGCTGTTTCAAGGATTCACCCGCAAGCATGTAGCTCATAATATTTTAGACCAAAATCTCGCACTAATGTCGAGTATTCCTACATACTTATACACATTTATATTATTTTTACTAAATTTATTAACAAAGCAAACAAAAATAAAAGTTTTCTAAATCGCTAAGACTGCGTTTATTAAAGTTGACCAAAAGTATAGCATATTAACGGTTCACCATTTTTCTTTTTCAAAAATTAAATGGTTGCTTAATAAACATATAAAACGACTAGCTAGTGTACAAACAAACAAGTGCGTGGTGATTACGGCTCGCAGTAGATATCTGGACTTAACTTAAATACATATAACATTGTCGATCGAGATAATAAAATTGGATGGGATGAGGAAACTCGAGCCTGCAATTTACCCGTATGTTTCAGGAAGACCTTTACTAACTTAGTTTTTATAAACAATTTAAGATAATTGTGTGGGATTTTTTATGGTAAGAAAATATTAACTTGAATGTAAAAAATCAAAATTATTAAAAAAGGCGCATAGCGTATAAATAAAAAATTCATCATTTTATTCTATTTCAGAAAATTCATTTCAAATCTGGTTTGTTTGAAATAACAATGGCTGTCTACACAGACTCCACGCCCGAACGTGATTAATACGCGTGGTCAATTTTATTTCATTGTTCCAATATTACACCTTCGTTCCGAATAACGAACACCAACATTTCTAATTATATGTGAATGTGATAAAAACAAGAAGTTAATAAGGTAAGTAAAAAATAAATTTCAAGAAATGTATAGGTATAATAAAATTATAATTTTTTTTATTTTTAATAATGTTTTTAATAATAACTAACTTTAAATTTGTGTTTTTATCTAGGAGACCCTTATGTGCCCGACCATTTTATGATGTTTTTACGAGTCAAGTGTCAGGAGCCGTTCGGGGGGTCGCGCGATACTGGTAGGCGCTAATGTAAACAATGATATTTTTTTAATTTTGTACGCCAGCTATGTATAAAACTTATACGCATCGATTCATTATGAATTATGATATTTGATTCTACTTTAAAAATATTAACTTCTATTTTTATAATATTATCAATCTCGGTAATTTTGCCGATTTCTTGTACATAAAGTGTAAGGATTATGAAATTAAGCAATTATATAAAAAGGGTTTTATTTTATTTGTATAACAATACAACATTATATCAAAAGATATTAAAAAATCACACCCCTCACAACATATTTTTCACAACATACGAGTAAACTTTTTAATATCTACCTCCTTTTATGCGGCGAAAGAAAAATCAGTTAAAACCAAAGACATTCAAGTAGTAGTAGTAATAGACTGGACATCAGCAACAAAATAGTCACCTCTTACTCGTATATTCTATAGGATATATTTCGGATTTGTGTCATTTAGTCTTAGTGACATCGTCAAAAGCTCAAAACGCATTCCTTTCCTAAATTAAAGAAATATTTTTAAAGAAAATATGCCCGATAGTGCATTAAGGTATTGTAAGTCCCGATATGTAGCGAAAACTGAATGTGATTTCGGTTTATTATCACAAATATAATGTATATTTACCCCATAATTTTTTAATTTTCTTTTTTCTGGTAGATTGATCTAGAACATTTCTCATCATTGTTATAAGCGCCAACTGTTCTAGTAACACCAAATGTGTTAGTGATTGACAACGTTTATCGATTGGTGTTACCGATAAAAAATATTATACAGGATGCAGATTTAATTATTTACGATATTTAAAGAGATGAAACAGTAAACGATACTGTATCCATACCAATAAAGAAATGGGGTGAGCCTATGTTGAGGCACACGGCCGTTGGTTTTAACGTGAAACGTCTATGGCAGCCAGTACAACCAGTACAACCAGGCAACAAGATAGTCTTCTTTTTAAGATTTTAATATAATTCTTCAATACTAGTAGATCTTCAGATGCGTTGCCATGCTTCTGAAAAGGAGTAAGCTCGTTTCTTGAAGGTCCCTAAGTCCTAATAGTCCATAAAAATCGCCGATGGTAAACGATTCCTAAGATAACTCCTATTAAATCGCACGGTAGTGGACCGCCAAGCATCCAAATGATGTCGATGGTAACGTAAGTTTTATCGCTATGTGTATTGGTGAAATTTGGTGGCTGGAATTAATCAGAACAATTCCTCAGAACACTCCCCGTAGTGAATACGATAGAAAATTCAAAATGATGCAACATCTCTACGCACCGCCAATGAATCGAGCCAATCAAAGACAACTCAGTCATTGACGTCGAGCCGCTCTGTTCTCTATGCGGTCAAGTGGAAAGAACTCACCCTGGGGCGCCCCGGCCCAGAGATGAGATCAATATTCCATGTGAGACCGAAGCTGCGCTTGTAAAGTTGCAAACGGTATGCAAGCATGAAATACTGTCCCGCTCTACTGAGTACGCCAAGCTTTTTAGAAGCCAATTTAGCTTTCTCTTCCAAGTGACCATGCTACTGCAGGTTAATCGATATGTCGATACCGAGGATTCTGATACTGATTGAGGCAACAAGGGGAGTGCCTTGAAACTGAGGAGATACGAAAAAGGGGTTATTTTTAGCGGTAAACAAGCAAACTTGTGTCTTCTGAGGATGAAACTGGACTAGATTTAGGAAACTATCGCTGGTTCAAGCTAGTGCGCAGATGTCGACAGGGTATTCTGCTATAGGTAAGGTCGTCGACATTTGTCCAGAGTAGCCCAGAGGGATTAAATAGAAATAGTACTTAGTATAATGATGCAAAAGCATGAAAGTTAGCATATGGTAGTTTGCTGGTACCTTATTCATTATGTAAGCCAACATTCAATTACGTATAGGTAGCCCAGGTTAGGTGGCGATACGGCAAGAACTTGGGTTGAAACCCACAAATCAAATATAGTTTACTAATCAAGACAAAATTATGTAACAATGGAAGCAATAGAATAGTAAAATTTAGTAATTCATTCCAAGTGATTAGCAATATAATAAGAAAATACTACATAGTATGGATTTCAATATATCTGTTGTTACATTCAGCATCAAGAATTTATGTAATTTATTGTTTTATAGTGATGAAGAAGTTTTATGAAAACGTAATTGTATTACTTTAAGTTTATAATTTATTAATAGTAATAATAATAATAAAATTAAGATGATGGAACACAGACGACCGTGCAAAGGGCCGCTGCCTGGAGGTCGCCAGGGCCCGTCTGGAACTGGCACTGGACGCGGCAGCATGCTAAAAGCTAGCTGAGCATGAGGTGTTGGACGACTATCCAGCAGCCCCTCGCATCCATCATCCTCACCAGTCGGGTTGATGTCATCGCGGGCCCAGCAATGGACAACGCATTGCGGGCGTATTTTAGGGCGAAAGCGGGATAAATTTCAGGTTTTGTGTATCAGGCTATGATGCATCGACTTTTTGCTGAGCTGGAGCCATTTATAACTGTCACCGAGCAAAACTTGGTAGACCGAGCTCAGTATATCATTCGCTCAAATATATTTGATGGCACCGAACTCGAATAGCTACGACGTGAGGCTGTACCCACATCGAACGAAAATACTACGGCTGAGGATGCGGCGCCACAAATTGCAGAGCAACCCCCACACGTGGATGCTCTCGTGGATCTCCCAGTTGTAGTTGATTCAGAAGATGATAAAACAATCGCTCAGGAAATAGAAGTAGAGCAGATGAGAAGTACATTGGAAGAGGAAATTGAGGAAACGCGCAGTACGCCTTTCTAAAATCGACCGTGACTTCCCCGCATAGCCCTAAGCAAGCGGAATCGGGCTGTCGTGAGGGCTCTGAACCTAATGCTGGCGACCTATTTGGAAGCCAGCCGGGACCTTTCCGAGACGGACTCAATTCTTTTTGCCACGGCACTGGGAGTATGCCGTATTATTAGCGCCAAACTCCCCATGGCTGTATGTCCTAATAGACAAAGTAGCGCCATCCCAGCCTAGAGAATAAGAATTGAACACCGTATCGCAAAAGCTAGGGACCTCATCGACAGACTGATATGCTTCAGACCAAGCAATAACAGGTCAAGAATTGTGCCCACCGTCAGGATGGCTTTTGCTGGAACAAATGTCAGTTTGTCCCAGCCGGATATAACGCAAAAACTGACATGCGCTCCGTCAGACGAACTGAAGCAGAGAAGCTAACTTAAAATGGATGCCGAAGTGGTGGTCGTGGAACCAACCACTCTACATTGACGCGGTCATTGGCAAAGTGGTTAAACGCAATCGTCAGAATTTCTCCGCCACCTGGATAGACCATAAAAAGGCATTCGACTCTGTGCCCCATACATGACAAAAGAGGGTCTTCGAGCTGTACTAGGTTGACTATACAGTTAGAAACTTCCTCGAGCAGTGTATGGGGCAGTGGAGTACAATCCTTTGTCATCTAGGTGAGCGGATGACGGATACTGAGAGCCGCATAAGGATAAGAAGGGGTATCTTCCAGGGCGATTGTTTGAGTCCAATTTTTTTTTGGGTTTTGCCTCTCCCTGAACCCTCTCAGTACTTTACTGGAGGATTCCGGGAGGGAATTTCAGCTTCGGAAAGCAGGTACAAAAGTGATCCACCTTTTCCATATGGATGATCTCAAGTTGTTTGCCTCCAGTCGCTCCCATCTTATGGAATTGCTAAACATCACTTGTGATTTTAGTAATTCTATTGGAATGGAGCTGGGGATGGATAAGTGTGCGGTCCTCCATGTTGAAAAGGGAAGGGTTGCTAAATCTGAGGGCATTACTTATCTATGCTTATCAACTTAAGGACCTTTTCCTAGGGTGAAACATACCGATACCTGGGTATGTCACAGATCACCGGTATCGATGAGATGGGTATGAAACAGTCCGTTTGCGATGTGTTTCAGTCTTCTGTCCGGTATGAATAAGATACATGCATATGATGTTTGAATCATAATTGTACTCGTGTATACCTTTGGCATACTTAGGTGGACACAAATTGAACTTCACGCCCTGGATAGAAACGTCCGCACTACTATGACGTCCCATAGGATGCATAGATCGTCGATTACGAGAAACATGGTAGATGTGACTTTTGAAGTGCGCTTACCGTGCATAATCGCGAAGTATGCAGCCTCCGTAATTATTTTCTAACGATATCCGATGATCCATTTAATAGATATGTCTTTTCTTGTGATAAAGGGCTTACACCTCTTTAGCTAATCTTTTGCCAACGAGCAATGGCCAAGACCCGGCAGTACAGAGCATTTCCGACCGGGAGACCGTATGGAAGAAGAAGGAGCTCCACGGTAAGTTTTACAAGGTTTTACGAGTCTTTCGTAGTCACAGTTGCCTCCCTCCACTGGCTACGTTTTAGTGACCTCTTTGGGAAAACCGAGGGTTTTGTCTGTGCGATAGAGGATCAGGTTATTAAGATCAACAACCATCGGAGGTATATCCTAAAGGATGGCACCGTTGACATCTGTCAAGCTTGTCGCCATCCCGGTGAGTCACTCAGGCAAGTCATCTCCGGTTGTTCAGCGCTTTCTAACTCTAAGTACTTGTACAGGCACAACTTAGTAGCCAGAATTCTACACCAGTAGCTCGCTCTGAAATACGGTCTCGTGGATCGGAAACTGCCTTATTATAAGTAATTGCCAGAAGCCGTGTTCGAAAATGACCGCGCCATTATCACAGACTAGACTATTCTTGCGAATAAGTCTGATATTGTGCTGATGGACCGGGTACAGTCAAGGATATTTTTGGTCGACTATACCATTCCGTAAGACAAGAACTTCGTGAAAGCCGAAACAGGTAAACGAACAAAATATCTGGACCTGACTCACGAAGTGACTGACATGTGGGGTGAACTGCCAACCGAAATTATACTTGTAGTCATTTCTGCGAACGAGTCAATCCCAATCATCCACTCGGGTCATTTGAGGCGACTGGGACTCCGTGACGGAATGCTCCAAGCTCAAATGGAGAAGGTGGTGCTCCTCGATACCGCCCGCATCGTCCGCTGGTTTCTTTCCCTTTCCCCGTAACCGTTTGTTCTCCCCTGACGAGGGCTTCCATCTGGTTAGGTTTTTATTAATATATGTTTTTATTTTATGTTATTGATATTTATGTAAATTTATCATTTTCATTTATATTTTTATATAGCCCAAACAGATAAGAAAACTATATAAATACCCATAAATAATAATAATAATGTCCTCCAGAACGAATTTCGGTCGCTTTTGCCAGTGTTCAGTGGAGACCAGCCATCTGCGCAGGACAGACTAATGTGCCAAGTGTAAACGCAAACACAGGTGCATTCTCTACATTCTCACTCTCATAGTCCGATAGGACGGTAATTCGACACGACCGATTGAGACATCGAGAGATCAGGCGCAGGACCACCGGCTTACCGTGCTTCCGAGGCAAGGTGGTAAATGAAACACCCCTAAAGCCCTGTCTCCGTAAATGATTTTGGCCCGACCCGGAAATCGATCCAGGGACCTCATGATCAACAGTCAAAAATAAGAATATGGATTAATTGTATTCTGTATAAATTCGTAGGCACAGTTTACAGGAGCGCAGTGACTTGAAAAATAAAAAAAAAACAATGTTTGATATTAACATTTAAGTTCTAAATAACACATTTCTCACAGCATATGTCTGATGTTTGTGCTGTTAAAAAACAATTAAATAGGTAATAAGCTAATTGGTTAATAAGATACATAACGTGATAATATAATTACCTTCTTTATCAGTTAAAAATGCAAGACTAAAAAAAAATTACCCCATTCGGTGTCAGTTAATATTCCTGACACGAGGTTATAAACCAAGCCTGACGGACTACATCCGCTCAGTAGGGAGTTGATGCTTGTGAAAAGGAAAAACGGAGCATTAAGCCACCCTTTTTATATTTCCGTGGCCACAGATTATCACAGCCATAGAGATACATTTGAGAGATGAGTCAACAATTGATATTAATATGAACTTAATATTATTATTAAAGTATTTTATTTATATCACCTTTGATTTTTAGAAATATAATTAAAAATTAAAAATTTTGTAAAGCCGACTTCAATATAAGTTATTAAGAATAACTCAATAACTTTTGGTCTGACCTTGATCAAATTCATATGGGACCACACTAGAAGTATCAGCTTTCAAATAAAGAAAAAAGAATCATCGAAATCGGTTCACCCAGTAAAAAGCTATGAGGTAACACACATAAAAAAAAACATACAGTCGAATTGAGTACCGTCTCCTTTTTGGAAGTCGGCAGAAAACAAATAAATGTTAAAACGGCGTTCAACGTAACGTAAATTACGACCGATTTATTAGGTACGTATTAGCATACTCATTACAGTATCCGTGTTGCTGTGTGATGAAGGCGTAAAATAATTCACTGCCCTAAGTCCTTGAATATAAGGCTATGAAGGAAACAAAAAACATAGATGTTTTTTTAAAAAACCATCACACTCTAGCAAAAGCATTGATGATATGAAGGCTAAACATTTGCTAATCACTGTCTTAGCATCCCCTTAACTAAGTAATATTACTCAAGTATGTTTCTTATATGACTTTTAACTAAACGTCATCTAGCAAAATTAACATTCACACATACAAAATATTTAATGTAATATTAAGCTATAAACTTAGCAAAGTTTGACAGTTAGTTACTAAGGAAAGTGTTAAGTCACATGATATCACAAGAAACACAATTGTCGTCCTACAGGTATTACAGTAAAAGGTACTTTGAGATTGATAGTAAAAACCTCGACTCATTCTTTACTTATCTCTGAGTACGATACACATCACATAATAGAAAGATGACTTAGCCCTATTATGTCATGTGCGTGCTCGTATATGCAAAACGTCTTTCTTTCTCACGAAATAGCTTAGTCTACGAGGTATTTGTGAACTTACATACTTAAAATTTGACAATCCTAATTGCTAATTTATTGGCCCCAAAACAAAGCAAAAACCAAGTTAATACTGTTTTTAAAAACCTGAATGCGTAAAAAAATTACTAATAGTACCCATTACCTATACGATTATATAAGAACTTCATCACAGCTTTGAAAATTTAAGCGAAAATGTTTGTCAATAAATTTTATATGGTTATGGATCCTAAATGGTCATTCAAAATAAAAGACCTAAATATGATTATCAAAGACCAATCACTTGACATAGTTCGTCGACTTTCATTTTTAATTTCCCGCTATGAAACTCAATGATTTTCAAAAAATTTTATGGTTTCACCCCAATTTCGATAATGGAGGCTTTATCAGATCTCCACATTTTGAGGTCCTAGGCTTAAGCTATTCTGACTATTCCTACGAGGATGTCGCTATGTCTGTATGTATGTGTGTGTGTGTGTCACATGTAAACCTCTCATAGCTTTTGAACGGCTATACCGAATTGAACGAACTTGGTGGCGTTCGAAATGGTTTCATCGATTTTTCGGCGATTTTCGTCTTTTCTATAATAAATTTTATTATTATTCTTAAAATAGCTCGTGGATTGCCACCAACTACATCAAAATCGGATAATCCTTTCGAAAGTTATCGTTGTCAAAAAATTTAAAAATAAAGTGGTTTTTTTTTCTGCTCGAATCGTTTATGAAGTAATGATTTAACTATTAGTTTGTAAAATATTTGTCGAACGCTTGAGATCGAACATAGCGGAAAGTTCTAGGGATGGCCTGCAGGGTCAACCGTATTTTTTCTTATAAGCAATATGGCGTCTGATTGTCGCCATATTGAATTTTGATTACTGTCATGTTTTTAACACTCGCAAGATTAAGACAAATCGATTAACGTTAAAATCGTCAAAATCGGCCCACGCGTTTGGTCCTAGAACGTCAAAAAGGAACAAACATACATACATTTTTTTTTTACGCGGTAGAGCCATGCTGCAGCTATATTAGTTTAGTTTACGACGGGCTGTTTTCCGCAACTCCACGTCTATGCGCATATTTTGTGTGTGTCAGTGATCAGCTATATTAGTAGTATAGTTGCAGCTCGACCGGGGAAGGACCACGTTCTTACAGAATACCAGCGTAAAATAGCAGATCAACGTTGCTGTGTTTTGTATGGTGAGTGTATAGAACCGGAGACCCTTTTTACTGGAAACGAGGTACTCCATCTTAACCCTCACGGGTGACAACTCACCTGCATTTTGATTCGTAATCGAGAATAGATGTAGATGTCTATAGGCCACAGCAACAACTTACCATCAGATGGACTATGTGCTCGTTTGTGACCCATATCATATAAAAAAACAAAAAAAAACATAGGAAAAAAACAAAGGAATTCTTACCAGTGTCGAAATTATGACAGTATTTTACTCCAGGTCAACTTCTTTATATACGAGCTTAAGTCAAATTAGCTGTAGAGTTCTGCTATGAAATATTGACTGATGCTGCTAAATATTACAAGGAGCTTTAGATTTAGTACAATCATATATTTCACGAGCATAATTGAACATCAAGAAGTACGGCGGATTCTTTTTACGTAGTTAATATTGAATACGAAATATTGAAAATAGCTTGCAGTAGACTTATCTATCCGAATACAATAAAAGCATCTTCAAGAGAAAAGTGAATAGGCTTGTAAGAGTACTTGCTCGTAGATCGTTGACGAGCACTAACTTAAATGTATAAAAATGATGTTATCATTTTAATTTTTATTGTAGAAAATAAATTCTTTACAACCTGCAAGTAGCTTAACAAATCTTGCGGAGGTAAAACATTACACTGAACTATTGCGGCAATCTCTTGATAACGACTGACAAACGTATGGTCTTACACTGCGAAAACAGATACTCAGATTGTACGCTAAAGTTTTAGACAGTATCTACGAATATTAATGGCAACATTTACAAGCAATGCGGGTAACATTTTATTTTGTTTAACAAATTTTTGAACCTATTTATTTATTTATTTTTAACTTAACGTAAGTATTAATAAGGGAATACATTTTCATCCTTCTCAACAACCCATTAAAAGTCAGGTCTCTATATGGGCCTCACCCGTAACAAGAATACCGGGATTGCTACATTTGCTAGGCATAATTTGTAGTGTTATGCTACTTACATATCATTTTACATTATTTTAAATTCATTTTCCATTCTGTTTCAATTTTCTGCATTCACTTCAAAACTGGATATTTTACATCACCTTTATTTCCATAGGATCCTGTAACGATTTTAAACCATAAGAACACAATAACAAATCATTTCTACTTCGTATTTCCACATTATCAGCACTTTTAAATTGGTGTCATTGGAGTCTACCTTTTTTCGATCTTTTAGTTAGTTTTCCGTAACTCTACAATCTTGGGCTTTGTGTGGGCAGTTGCGCTACCTTTTTTCCTATATCAATAATATCTCATTTTCCACTTAAATCTTGCCGTTTTCTTATTACAAGCCTAAAACCAAAATTTGACATGTTTTGACATTGTTGTTTATTTGGTCTCCATAGCAATTATATTCAAATTTGCTACCGGTCTGTTGTTTCTATCTCGATAATTCCACATAAATACTCTTTTCTCTTGACCATTTACAAAAAATTTGCGTTTAATTTAAATAATTTTTCCGTTCTCTCTAGAAAGGTATAAAAGCCGAACAATCGGTGAAGAAAGGTCAGTCTCGCTTCAGTTCTCGAATTGGAAGCATCTCCTAAAGGCCTTATCCCGGGGCCGCACTGCCCCGGGATCCTGCAAGCCTCTGTCCTGCCGGAAGCCACTGGACTCTACGAGTCTCTGCTCTACCTGGAGCCGCCGGATCCTGCAAACCTCAGTTCCACCTGAAGTCGCCGGAACCTGCAAACCTCAGTTCCGCCTGAAGTCACCGGAACCTGCAAACCTCTGTCCCGCCTGCAGTCACCGGATCCTGCAGGCTTCTGTTTTGTCCGACGCCGCTGAGGATCCTGCAAGCCCCTGTCTGGCCTGAAATCGCCGGATCCTGCAATTACCACATTCACCGGAGGTCGTCGCCTAGAGACGCCCACGCCTTCTCACCTACGCCGTGCGTGCTCGTTCCAGGCGCTGAGAGCACACCTTGGATCTTCAGATTCAGCTTCGGCACTAATCTCTTTTTTTTTATTACTTTTTTTTTAAATAATCTGTAAATCGCATCATCCATCCTCATATTCATACTCCATTTTTGTATAAAATTGTAAATATCTTTGAATCTTAAATATATTTTTTGTTTTTGTTGTATTTTTGTTCTTTTGTTGTTCTTAGGTTAGATTCTTCTTGTTCTTTATTGTCGCTTCACGACAAATTACTACAAAATTTATTATATTTAATTACACAACGTGTACGAAAAATGTTAACCTAATAATGAGTACTGTCGCCTAAGGTCCAAAAAAAACCATATTTGCACTCATTATATAGGAATCCATTAAACCTTCTAAACATTTAACTTATCTACCTATACAAATAAATAAAATTGAAGTGTCTATTTTTAATGTCATATTAACAGATTTTTACTAATTGCATATGAAATTATATAAGGTAGTTATAACAAAAATACATTTTTTTAAATTTTTGTCTGTCTGTCTATCTGTTTGTTCCGGCTAGTCTCCGAAACGGCTGGAGCCATTTTCACGGTACGACACTAGTAGATAGCTCATGTTATAAGGAGTGACTTAAGCTACTTATATTTTAAAAAAATAATTATGGTTCCGCTAAACAAAATTCAAACACTAAATTACACGCGGGCGAAGTCGCGGGGAACACTAGTATAAAAATATATCTTTAGTGCATTTCTCAGTTTTACGCGGTTATACAATACAAACTATATAAGTCACCGTCTATTCTGATCACATTTGATTTATTACTTACTAAAATAACAATAGAATGTATTAAATTATATTAAAAGCTAAACAATACGATTAAATACATTTTACTCCTCTACTAGAAACGTGTATTACGATGGAATCCTTCATACGCGAGTCTGACTCGCACTTTGCCGGTTATTCTAATACAATACGACGCTAGTAAGCCTAACGCTAGCATTAAGAAGAAATATATCGTTCAATAAATACAAGTTTAGCCATACTTTCCTACTTGTACTACGTAGTCTACCGATTCTTAGTCTGATATTCATTCACAAATTTACTTAGGATTTATAACCACTAACAATTTAAATGTCGTAACATTAATCCCCACGATTTTAATTACGAAACTGTAATGTGATAATACTGATAAGGAAATCAAAGACGGATAGAAAACTTAGAAAAGCGGAAAATTCTAATTCCGTAACAAAGGGTAAAATTAGCGAAAAAATATCAAGTAACCAGGCATTAAACTTATACAAGGTTCTTAAATAATCAATCGTAATTTTTAAGAATGATATTGATATTTTTAAGTATGGAACACAACAAAAAAACAAGAAGCAAGTAAAAAAATTAATAAGATCAACATATTTACACACCTGCAAAACATTACAGTTGAATTGCCCAAAGACACTCGTAAATTTTATTATATTAATATTAATTCCTAGTAATCATATTACACAGGGCGATTTAACTGTTCAGTTGAACTGATTAGAGATGAATTTTACCACCCTTTACTCTATACTGATGTCTCCAACTTCCCCTCCGACTTATCTCCTTACTTGCAGTTGCTTAGCACTAGTCATGAGAGAAACTTCCGCTCTACGAACAACCTTTTTCTCCTATGTCCCTCCCATAGCTCAGCACTTGTTCATTCTTCTTTCAACATTCAATCTATTCTAGTTATATAGTTTCTAGTTGTATATATATATATATATATATAAATATAAAACATAAACACTCACGCCTGTCACCCAGAGGGGTAGGCAGAGATTATGGACTTCCATTTGGCACAATCCTGACACACCTCTCTCGCTTCCTCCACATCCATATACCTACGCATACACGCTCGTCGGTTAAAGGTACTCTTGATTTGGCCCATTTTTAATATATCGCCAATTTGGTCGATAAACTTTCGCCTAGGGCGACCCTTCCCGACTATGCCGTTCACCTCTGCAACATAAATTTGCTTTGTCACTCTTATATATATATATATATATATATATATATATATATATATATATATATATATATATATATATATATATATATATATATATATATATATATGTATATATTTATATTCTTATTATGTATATTATATATTTTATTTGATTATGTGTATATTTGTATATCTTTATGAGTTTACATACATCTGACAATATGTACTTAAGTTTTATACATTTTTTTCATTTATTATATATATATATATATATATATATATATATATATATATACACATATATATATACACACATATATATATATATACACACACATACATATATATATATATATATATATGCCGTGTAGTGGCGGTTACGAATATCCACTACCCCATATCTTCCCGTGGGTGTCGTAAAAGGCGACAAAGGGAAACAGGCAGGAGATGGGCAGCAGCATCTTCCTGGTAACGGCAATAATACAATAAAAAACTGCGGTTGCCAACCCGCTCGCCAAGCGTGGCAACTATGGCAATATACCCCCCATGATGAAAGTTAGGAAGAGACGGCCCCCAGTCCCCAGCGGCCCCGCTATTCCTGGCTACGGTGGCGACCATGGTAACGGCGGGGCAGGGGGTGCTAAGAATCTCCGGTGGAGGTTCGGTTGCCACCTACGACGACTCGACCTGGCAACATACAACGCACGCACCCTGAGGACTGACGAGAAGATTGTGGAGCTGGAAGAAGAGATAGACAAGTTACGCTGGCATATTATAGGATTATCCGAAGTCCGAAGAGAGGGGGAGGACACGGTAATCCTCGAATCCGGCAACTTTCTCTATTACCGGGAGGGCAACCATCTGTCCCAAGGAGGTGTCCACAAGCATCTCGTTAACAACGTTGTAAAGATTGAGAGTGTGTCGACGAGGGTTTCGTACCTTATACTCAGAATCACCAAACGGTATTCGCTGAAGGTCATACAGGTTTACGCATCAACCTCGGCACACCCCGATGAGGAGGTGGAGGAAATGTATGATGATATCTCTAGAGCCATGCATTCCTCCAAAAGTCAACATACGGTGTTAATGGCAGACTTCAATGCAAAACTAGGCACAAGAGAGAACGGTGAGCTGAAAGTAGGGAAATTTGGAATAGGGCAACGGAACCCAAGGGGCCAGCAGCTGGCCGACTTCATGGAGAAAGGGGGACTCTTTATGATGAACTCTTTCTTCCAGAAGCGGCCCCACAGGAAGTGGACCTGGTCGAGCCCCGACGGTTCGACAAAAAATGACGACGACCAGACGACAACTGTTCAGTGATGTCTCAGTGATCGCGAGGGTGAAAACCGGCAGCGATCACCGAATGGTTAGAAGCACACTGAACCTAAACGTTAAGTTGGAGAGGTCTCGTCTAATGAAGTCAACGCTCCGTCCCCCTCGTGCTCTAATCCAGAGTCCCGAAACCCTTCAGCTCGAGTTACAAAACCGTTTTCAGTGCCTAGAAGACTGCAATGAAGTGGACGATTTGAATGACAAGCTCGTGGAAACTGTCCATGCGGTCGGAGCGAAGTTCTGCAAGACCCTCCGCAGAAGAATACAAAAACTCTCCGATCACACTCTTAATATCATGGCTGTTAGACGGGAGATGAAGCTACATTCTTCAACAGATTTGACAGCATACAGGCAACTGAACAGACAGATCTCCAAATGTATGCAGCGGGACTTACGCAACTTCAATACAGCTCGTATTGAAGAAGCGATCGAGCGGAACCAAGGCTCCAAAGTCTTTGCCAGAAATCTGTCTGCCAGAAAGAGCCAACTGTCAAAACTGAGAACGAATGTGGCAGCATCGTTTCCGGGGCACCTGAGATTTTGAGTGAGATTGAGAGGTTCTATGGGCAGTTGTACACGTCATCGTTGGAGCCGCACGCAAGTGTGAGTAACGATCCAAGAGCGAGTCTTATCCGACATTATTACGATGATATCCCGGACGTCAGTCTGAGCGAGATTAGAATGGCTCTCCAGCACCTTAAAAACGGCAAGATCTCAGGCGACGATGGAATTACAGTGGAGCTTCTGAAAGCGCGTGCGAAACCGGTACTTGAAGTCCTTCAGAGGCTCTTTAATTCCGTCCTCCATGGTGGCATTACACCGGAGGCGTGGAGCAGAAGTGCGGTGGTCTTGTTCTTCAAGAAAGGCGACAACGCTCTCTTGAAGAACTACAGACCGGTTTCCCTTCTGAGCCGCGTCTACGTGCTGTTTTCGAGAGTCATTACGAATCGTCTCGCGCGCAGACTTGGCGACTTCCAGCCTCCCGAACAAACCGGTTTCCGAAAAGGCGTTAGCACCATAGAACACATTCATACCCTTCGGAAAATTGTACAGAAGTCCGAGGAGTACAATTTGCCACTATGTCTGGCGTATGTGGACTATGAGAAAGCCTCTGATTCCGTCGAAATTTGGGCGGTGCTGCAGTCCCTTCAGCGATGCCAAGTTGACTGTCGGTATATCGAAGTGTTGAAGTGCTTGTACAGTAGGGCTACGATGGCTATTCGAGTACAGAACCAGAGTACGAAACCTATTCAATTGCAAAGAGTTGTAAGACAGGGTGACGTTATATCCCCGAATCTCTTCACCGCTGCATTGGAAGACGTTTTCAAGCTTCTGGACTGGTAAGGATACGGTATCAACATCAATGGCGAGTACATCACTCACCTTCGATTTGCCGACGATATAGTCCTTATGGCAGAATCGCTGGAGGACCTAAGCACTATGCTCAATGACCTCAATAGTGTTTCCCAACGGATAGGTCTTAAGATGAACATGGACAAAACAAAGATCATGTTTAATGTCCATGTCACACCTATGCCGGTAGTTGTTGGGAACACCAAGTTCGAAGTTGTTGACGAGTATGTTTACCTGGGACAAATAGTCCGACTAGGTAAGTCCAACTTCGACCGAGAGGTCAATCGACGGATTCAACTCGGCTGGGCAGCGTTCGGGAAGCTACGGCACATCTTCTCGTCAGACATACCTCAAAACCTTAAAACGAAATTGTACACCCATTGCGTGTTGCCAGTGATGACATACGGAACTGAGACGTGGTCCTTCACTGCTGGCCGGATGAGGAAGCTCAAGGTCGCTCAGCGAGCTATGGAGAGGGCTATGCTCGGAGTTTCTCTGCGTGATAAACTCAGAAATGAGGATATCCGCAGTAGAACTACAGTGACCGACATAGCCCAACGGATTAGTAAGCTGAAGTGGCAATGGGCCGGGCATATAGCTCGAAGAACCGACAACCGATGTGGAAGAAAGGTTCTCGAGTGGCAGCCTCGTACCGGCAGGCGAAGTGTAGGGCGTCCCCCCACTAGATGGAGTGACGACCTGGTAAGATATGCAGGAAGTCGATGGATGCAGGTGGCTCAGGACCGTGCTTTGTGGCATTCTTTGGGGGAGGCCTATGTTCAGCAGTGGACTTGTGAAGGGCTGTAATGATGATGATGATGATATATATATATATTTGTTATTTTTGTGACGTACCATTTATATTTTATGTATTTTATTTCCATGCACTACAATTTTTTTGTTATTTTTCGTTCAGAGTTCGCATATTATCTTTTTATTACACCTACTTCATTCTATGTCTGCATTATCCCAAGGTGGACTGGTAGAGAATGCCTTAGGCATTAAGTCCGCTTATATACCACATGTGTATATGAAGTTTTAAATAAAGAAATAAATAAATTTGGAGGTTTATATTCATAACCTAAATTAAAAAGTTAAAAAACCGCCCAAGCAAAACGAGCTGGTGATCTTCAAACGGCTGAACATATTTTCTTGAAATATAGCTAAGAACACTCTCGAGTAAGACCCCTTTCAAAAGAAAAAACTTAATCTACTAACATACAACACACACTACAAACATACAACCCCTCTGTTTTCGTCGGGAATTAAAAATGAGCCATGGCAGCTCAAGGGCTAAGCGTTAGTCGTAAAAAAAACGATGGTTGGATCCCGGCCGGTAGAAATGAAATTGTTAGTTGTAATTTCAAGTGCCGATTTACCAGGTGCTCGACGGTATAAGAAAACCTGCATGCCCCAGAAATTATAAAAATATTTCGAAGACATGTGAAGTCTACGAACACACAGTGCAGCTTGGCAGATGTTTCCTTGCCGTTACCCCTGAAATGAGAGGCCATCAAAGTATCTACAAAACTACAAACTAGGGCTTTACCTCTCGCCCAAAGGACAAATGTCATACCATCGGGCCTCCTGCCATCGTCTTTAAATAATCCACAAGGTTCTAAAACCGAGGGAACATTTATAAATCTTAAACAAGAGACCTTCGGGTGAAATCGTTCATAGAACCGTGCCGAGAAATCTACCGCCACTTTTCTTACATGAAAGTCCGTGGAGCCCAAACTTATCGACGCTGCTACCATATATGGGCACTAATGGGGTTGACAAATCGCCGCTCCTAGTCGGATTCCTACGGCGATGAGCAAGCTTTCCGCATCAAGTAATGTGCCGAGATTACTTGATGGTAAAGCGAGTAACCGGTGACTAGAATTTCTTAGTGGAAACAGCTAAAAGGCGTGCCTGATCATGGTCACTATGGAAATTATGAAACAAATCTTTATGCACACTCTGTACCATTTTTAAAATTGTAAATAGTTTAAATAGTTGAATTTCATCGACTATTTACAGATATAAAACAATGGTACATACAGTTGTGTAATAACTGCGTACTTGTACAGTTATTTGCTTTCTGTTTATTAGCATTTATTTGTTTAGTCGCGGCCTAAGCATAGAATACTAGCGTAGTTTTTGATGTATTATATATGAGAACTCGTGATCAAGTCAAATTAATGTGAACGGTTAATTTTAATATTATATTTTAATGTACACATAAAAGTTATTATTATCTATACAAATAAATACAATTGAAGTGTCTGTTTGTAATTTCAAAATAACAGCTTTTACTGAATGCATATGAAAGTTTATATGATACTTAAAACAAAAAAAAGATTTTTAAAATTTTGCCTATCTGTCTGTGTGTCAGTCTGTTCCGGCTAATCTCCGAAACTGTTAGACCGATTTTGACGGGACTTTCACTGGTAGATGGCTGATATTATGGGCAGTAACTTAGTGTACTTTTATTTTTAAGAAAGAATTATTGTTCCGCGCAAAGAAATTAAAACCTATGAAATCCAATCGTAATAAATTCCACTCGGGGGAAGTCGCGAGGAACAACCAGTATTATAATATACACATTCTGCTACTTTTAAGCAAAGCGTATTTCAAAGAGTAACTTAAAATACAAGTTTTTAAATAGCTCTTTCCGTTCATTCGCGAATACTTATAATAGTTTTTTTAAGTGAATTCATTTCCCTTGGTAACTTTGTAAGAGTGTGCCTTTCTTTATGTAAAACTCACATTGTTTGCAATGCTTGTTACTATTTTGGCCGTGGTAGTGCCGGGCTGAGCGGTCGCCGTAAATTTCATAGCACGCAAATAACCCGGGTTCGATCCTCGTCAACACCGATTAAATTTGTAAACTGCAATTTTAAGTGTTGATTTATCACGTGCTCACCTTGACGATGAAGACAATTATCGTGAGAAACCCTGCATTTCTGAGGAAAAAATAACTAAGTTAAAAATATAATAAGGACATACGAAATCAGCTTGGAGCAGTGCGGTAGATTAATTGCTGCAATAGCCCCTCAAAAATGAAAGGAAGCATGTGGCCACTATTAGGAAGTATAGAGGTTGTAACTTTAGTAACTTTCCATTTCCAATTATTTGCCAAAATATCGTCAACGTTCTTTAACTAACCATGTACGAGTTTAGAAAGCTTTATTTGAACAACTGAACTGAACAATTAAATCGCCTAAGCGAATAGTGTGTAGGGCGCTTAGCATTACATACGATAGACGGCGGATCAAAGAAAACCACCAAGACAAAACGCCCACTTAATCATTGCAGACCCAGTCGTGGCTCTAACAAGGTATAAATAAATCTCCATAGATCCAACATTTAGTACAGCCCTTGACGAATAAATATATAGGTATATCTTTTTAAAACCAAATATCTCATAGGTATCTTTATAATATTATCTTCTTGTCAGTATTTACATTGTGTTTTCTTAAATCATTCAAATTAAAGAAGGCTTTTTTAGACAATTATAAGTTATAAACATTTATTGCTATACAAGCTGATAACCGCGACTTCATCCCCATTGTATGATACATTAACAAAGTTTTCAATATATAACGAATTAAACGAAAATTACTGATCGCTCGCGCAAATAATGCGCGGCTGGCCATAACTTTATGCGCATGCGCGCTAAACCGCTTGCCCAACTTCTCCGCGACAAGAAAAAACACCTCACTGAACACGTAGCGCTTATAAAAATCGTCGTTTCTTAAAAATGTAATAACTTTGTATTAAATAAAGATATCGCAATATTTTTTTTTAGTTAAGCGCCAAGTGTCTAAGAAATAAAACTTAGAAAACCTAATAAAAATCTATCCAGTAGTTTTCCGTGATTCGCGCACAACTGCTCTATCATTTTATTTATATACATTAATTTTTGTGAGGTCTAAGTACTACGAAAATTGTTTTTACAAATAGTTTTATTCAAAACTACCAACCAGGAGATAGGATAGCAGCGTTTTCCTAATAAAAATAAAAAAAAACTGCAATTGTCATCCTACCTGCCAAGCGTGGCAACTGTAGCAAATATCGCCCATAAAAGACAATCTATGGGGCAGGCCTATGTATAGCGGTGGACTTTTGATAGACTGTTACGGTTATGGTAACAACGAAAACACGGCTCATTGCTTCTTAATGCTTCATAACTTTAAATAAAATAATTTTTAAATTTAGTCTATAGGATACGCATGTAAAAAAAAATCAACCAAATTAGTAACTTTCTTGTATTCTGCAAAATACATTACTTACTTAGTAGGACAAGACAGATAAGTGATAGAATAATTTATGTACCTACTTGTATGTACTTTGTTTTGAAATAGTTGCCTGTTTATCCTTTATAATGCTATTAAATTTTAGAAGGGGTCTAATAAAACTTTATTATATAAAGTGTTGGGACTTTGAAAGTAACAAAATTGGCGAGTAAAATTAAAGATTGATATAAAGAAAATATTATAATATAAATAAGGTCAATGGAATTAAATAAATTACATTGGTCTCTTTTATAAAACATTATAATGATGGAGTCGGCGCATATAAAAAATCTAGTGTAGTAATCCTTCTAGTGAAGGGGCACTGAGTAGTCGGTTTTTCAAGCTATATAACCACCCTTTGGGCTATGTCAGTTATCCTGGTTCTTACGAGTTATACCACGAAGAGAAATTTCAAGCATAGGCCTCTCCATAGCACGCTGAGTGACCTTTGGCTTCCTCTCATACAGCCCGTGGTGTAGTACCTACCACGTCTCTGATGCATAGGTGACTGGCAACACGGACTGTTTGTACACTCCTGTTTTTAAGTTTTGAGGAATACCTGACGAGAAAATCTCTTATAAAATAATGATATTATACACCACATTAACACAAATAAGTAAATGCCTATGTTACTTCCCAGCTTTCAATGTACAAAGGCAACTTGAGTTGACAACATGAGACGATTCAAATACACAAACAATCAACTCTAGTTAAACTTAATCTAATAGCTATTCTAAAAGATTTACTGTCACTTGACTCATGAGTTAAAAGATTTGTCCATACTGAACACGCAGGGCAGTCGTGCGATTAGTGCTGAGCATGTATCTATAGATACACAAATGTATGTATAGATAAATTTGTCAGCCTCGTACTTCAATCAGCAGACATCATGCTAGCGTGGTAAGCTTGGAGAAAGATAAAAATATATTCTCTCTTGCCCCAAATTATTTACCTTAGAGTATGACCTCGTTATGTGGGCTTCACAAGCTCACAACAGTCCATTTTCTTTTACTTTGATGTACTCAAGAACATATTAAGTCTGGAAAACTAACGTTGGCAAAGAGTTTTTTCTAGTTAATATTATGCAGTAAATGAGTGTTATGCAGGCACATGCAAGAAGTCAACCCGGTGTTCAGTAATTGTGGGATATAAGAATTAAAATAATGATTTAATAAAACCCAACCAAATAATTGACAAAACCTTTCATATTATCGTTTCTTTTAAAAACGTTACCACCGTATACTAGGATTTTCTTCTGTATTGTGGAGGTAGCTTACAAACATAAATTTCATACGGAAGAACATCCAAAGCCGATATAATTATTTTTAGGCCATACAAATACTCGTTCCGTGCGGAATTCGAACCCGCGGCATCAGTGCGACAACTCAGTGCTAAGCCACTGAGCAGAGGAACCGTTCTTTTTTAATCCTTTTCTTTGTTTTTTTTTTATATTTTTCCACAAAACTCATTCGTTGTTTGATAATCAATTAGCAATATTTACAATATTCCAGGTCCTACATACAGAAAACGAATAAAGTCTATCAATGGGATCACCGCACACAGCTTTGGTTATCGTTTGAAGCAAAAAGAGAGTTATTCAATCCGAACCTTTTATTTTCTCAGTCTAATGATGTTGAACGATGCAACCGTCTCGGCATATTCACGATAGCCCTCTGCCTGTTATTTGAAAAAATGGTTTTCTTTCATACCGCTCCTCATATAAAAGAACCCTTCTGTTATTCAAAAAGTCTTTTAGCGGTTGTCTGAGAGTTGACGTTATTTAAGCGGGGCAGTCACTTAGAATTATCTAAACCTCTCGGTCACTTACCTCAACCTGTATGTTAATACTGCAGAATATTTGGGGATAGCATCTTAGATTAATCATAGTTATAAAATGTACTTATAATATATTCGTTTAATATTATATACAAAAGAAACATCGCAATAAATGTGCAATGTACTTTAAATGAAAATTATGTAACCTAATTAAGAAAATAATAAATAAAAAAATTATTAGAATCAGTCGCTACTTTGCGGAAATTCATTACATTAAACATGTTAAAAATGAATTAGCTATTATCTTCCAAAAAAAATAAAATTATGTGTCTTACCTAGTTTGAGAAGCACCTCCTGCCCTCTTTCAATGGCATTCTCTTTTCAATGGCAGAGCCTTTTTACTGGAAAAGAGGCATTCCATCTTTGTCCTCACGGCTGACAAGGCATCTGCATTTTAATTCGCAAACGGAGATAGATGTAGATGTCTATGGGCCACAGCAACCACTTACCATCAGGTGGACTTTGTGCTCGTTTGTCACCCTTATTCTATAAAAAAATGCACTCTCCCCGTCACCACAGACAAGAAAGTTGAAAAGACGGGTATATTTTTTCTTTTTATCTTTTTTTCTATTTGTTGCGACTTTAATTAATTTAATATAAATCTGCTCCCACTATCACTTGCAATTTCTCGATATCGTCCTGAAAGATGGTCTCCCTGTTGATCATTTTGCAATTCGAATTTTGCGAAAACGAACGGTGTGTTTATTTGTTGCAGTTTCTCCAAACGCAGCACTAGTGTGCAACACTGTTAATGCCGCGCTTGACCCACTCTGATTTAAAATCCACAAAAAGTATAAAAGTAAATTGTTTCTATGTCTACGTAGCAGACTGTAAAATCAAAAAAAACTCAAACTTAGAAACGCTTTCTAAATATTTAGAACTATATATAATACATATTTGACCTCATTACAAAAAGTAGTTTATAATTAGTTACAGGTTTAAACTATAAACAACATATTTCACGAAAGAAGTCACGCGGAATAACGCAATATAAAATGCAATTTGATGACAGCCTAAGTCAAAGTTTGCGAAATATTCGCGACTAAGGGTCTTTTTTAGTTGAAGGCTTGGATTTTGGACAAATTATCTGTTTGATCATACTTAGTTCAAGGTTAAAAGACTCTTTTTAAACCATAGCCTCAACCAGAGACTATAAATAAATTACTTTTTGTAATAAAACAAATTTCAGAGACGCTCATGCGTCTTTTTTTTATTTTAAAATAGTTTAACTTCAAAATCTTTCACAACCATCTTCAGTTAAAGTGGCCAGTACACCTACCTACGTTAAAACCACGGGCATACGGAAATTTTATATTTAAGCACCTATGATTCAGCTATGCACGGAAGCTGTTTTATTACTCATCGCACCCATAATTCAAACAAGGCATGTTAAAATAATAAATAGACTGGAATTGAGATGGAATCGTTCTTTGTGTTGTTTTCGTATCTGGAATCTATAGACTAACATTACATTTCGCATTATAAATTAACTCATTACCATTATACTAAATTTATAACTAATATATGGTATGGACTTGTGAAAGGTTGTATTGATGACGATCATGATGATGACATGCAAAAATGGAATATATGTAAAAGATAGACGCCGGTAGTGGCGGCGTCAGATAATCCACTACCCCATAGGCTCCTATGGGTGTGATAAGAAGCGACAAAGCTAAATTGAAATATATAAAAGGGATAAATATCAGCATCTTAAATAATTATATTCTTTAACAAAGTCAAATTATACAAAATTTAATCGCTCGCTTTTATCGTGTGAACATATAAATAAGAAGACAAAATAGTCCACAGCAAAGCGGATAAAGTGCTCACATGAAACAAATAGCTGAGGTTTATGCAAATTGGGTTCCTTTGCATTTTACCGGATTAAAATATTGCGAGAATTAGTTCCACGTCATATATACGGGCAACAACTATCTATGTTACTTTTTACTGGCTTAATATTATGTGGTTATATAAGATTTTTATTCATTCGCACCATTAAATTATTTTATAAGTGGTCGTATCACGAATCGGTCGACTCGACCGGGTAAGGGCCATGCCCTCACAGAATACCGTGTTTCGTATGGTGAGTGAAGAGAACGGATCCTTTTTACTGGATACAAACCATTATACATCTTAGTTTTCAGAGGTAACAACACATCTATATTTTGATTCTTGATCGAGGATAGATATAGATGTTTATATGCCACGGAATCCACAGGTCCATCTATCAGATGGACCTGTGGATGTCTCCCTTGTCATCGTTATTATATAAAAAATAACACAATGTCACTATTTATAGAAGTGTAGGTCATTTATTTCTCATATAAATCAACACCAACCTGTAATTATTTGTTTCCCCTACTTGTTCTTTCAAAAATTAATACAACGCAGTTTTTATCGGAATCTGGAATAAAAGATTTTTAAATATTATGAATACTGCTGAACTAATATTTTACCTGGAAACTGCAAATAAAAGGGGTTTAGGCAGGTCTTCGTGTTTTCAATATCATCTTGTGCTTGACGAAGAGGTGTACCGTCTTACGAGGCTATTCTATACGGAATAAAAAACGTCAAAATATATTCCGAGATGGCTGCACTACGATTATAATATAGTATAACAATATAACAAAAATAAAATGTGCAGCTCATATTTGTATAAAACCCTCTTCACATTTTATTTAACTTCATCTATATTTTCAACGAATCCTTTCCACTGTTGGAAGATATTTGATCTAGTTTCGTTAGAACTTCAGGCTTAATGCTGCTTCATTTCAATTCGGTCAAACTAACTATATACTTATTGCCTCTAGGCAAATGTAACTGAATACTATTTCTATTACAAATCTGAAATGAATTTAACTTTCACAATAAAGTTACTTTACCCGTCCTTTATAAACTTTAATAACAAATTTTATACTTTGATAATAATTTAAGATTCTAATCAGTCACGCTTACAAATAACACGAACTTGTACTTTGAAACACAGACCAATAAATAATCTCTATTATATAATAAATGATACTTTAAACACCGACTAAAATCCCATGGTAATCAACCAATGCCACATATTGGCAGGGCCTTGGGTAGGCTTTCGTACACATTCGCAACCCAACCAGCGCCAATCGCCACTTCTCAGAAGAGGACAACAAGGGCGTGGCTCTTCTCCTTCTCAGGTAAGATGCACCAAAATACTAGGTGAGCTTTCCTTAGCGGCCTCCAACTTCATCTGTGCAACAGACCCCTTCGATACGTGGAGGCCATGGGGTCCGGCAAAACTAGTACTCGGAAGCACCAGTCATCCTGACCTCAGCGGCGGACGTAGTCTATGGCTCCGCCACACCCCGTTTCGGCCGCGGATGGTAGAAAGAGTGGTGTAACGCAATACCAACGCTCCCCTGCGAGTACACCTCAGCCGAGGAAAAAGTGAAAGAGAAAATACACACTCCTCGCCGTAGTCCACCAAGACACTTCCGATGTAGTGGGCTCGTCAAGCCCACTCGGAGTGGACTCCTCGGAGCGGTTCTTTACCTCGAGCGAGCCATGTGGGTTCCTCTTAATTCACCGTGGGTGACCAAGCCACGGCTTCTTATCAGTATTCAAGTCATTGAACTCAGTACTGATGTCTTTTAACGACTCTGCCATAATGACCATACCATTGGCAAATCAAAGGTGCCTGATGTACCGTCATTAATGTAAATACCGTATCGTTTGCAGTTTAGCTTAAAAACGTCTTTCGGTACAACGGTGAAGAATTTCGGGAATATGACTTTATCCCGTCTTACACCTCTCTGCTACTAGTTGCGTTCGTGTTCTGGTTTTATACTCAAATAACCATCGTAACTCTATTGTGCACACTTCAGTGCTTCAATATATCGACAGTCAACTCGGCATCACTGAAGGGACGGAAGAGGAAACCATCCAAATTTTGAAGGAATCAAAGGCTTTCTCATAGTGCACATACGCAAGACAAAGTAGCAGATTGTACTCTTCAGTCTTCTGTACAATATGTCAAACGGTACTGTTGCTGTAACAACTGTTGCTTTCATAGCTTTCCGGAAACCAGCTTGTTTGGGAAGCTGGAAGTCGTTACGTCTGCACGCGAGACGATTCGTAAGGATATTAAAAACATCACGTAGACGCGTCTCAGAAGAGAAATCGGTCTATATTTCTCCAACAGAGCGCTGTCGTCTTTCTTGAAGAACAAAACCACCGCACTTCAACACCAAGGAGTACCAACATCAAGGACGGAATTAAAGGGCTTCTGAAAGATTTAAAGTATCGATTTTTCACCCAGTTTTAGAAGCTCCACTGTAATGTCGTCCTCGTGCTGATTTAAGGGTAAGGACCAGAATTGCTTGGATCTTGAATTGTTGGATCGTTACGATCCAATGGAGATGTGTCGGCAGTTTTCCGTAGAATTTCTCAATGTCACTCAAAATCTCAGGTTTCTTGGAAATGACGCTGCTACTTCAATTTTGGCAGTTCACTCTTTCTTTCAGACACATTCATGGCAAACACTTTGGATCCTTAGTTTCGGTTACTTGTTTCTTCTATACTAGAGATCTGTGTGTTGAAGTGTGCTTCTTCATTGCATTCTGTGTGGTTGGATAGTATGTGGGTTCTGCTGCATCAGGTCTTGCAGAACTAAACTTCGATTATATGGACAGATTCCACGTGCGTGCGGTAAATGTTGCCAGGTTGAGTTGTTGAATGTTGAGTGGTTCAGAATATTCTTAACAACCAGTTCCATGTAATTAAATATCTTTTTTTTATTTTTTTTCTAAAAATTCCCGCTTGATATTTAAAACTACTTCTATTTGGAAGCGCGCCGTGTCTCTGTTGTGTGCTAAAGTGTGGGCCAGTTCCAACACTGTCCTGGCGATGATCGCGGAAAGGTTAGACTGCCATAATATCATCCGGCATTGCTGCGACAGACATATCGCAGTAAAGTTGTCTCAGAGAAAGTTTTAATTGATCTCGTTTCCTAACCGATAACATTGTGTAATTCTGTTATTTATTAATTTTAATTTTATTTTATTTTATTTTATTTTGATCTTATTATTTTATATATTGACATTATTGCTTACTTAAATTGATTATTTGAATTTATTATTATAAAATTGTTATCTTGTATTGATTTATTTGTTTCTAAAATTGTGGAGATTTATAAAAAGTTCATCGATTTTACTGAATACACCCATATTTAGTAAAATCGATGAACTTTATATATATCTCAATAGTTAATCTCTAAAGTTTGCCTGAATAAAGATTATTATTATTATTTATATTTACTTCATTATTAAAAACTTTGCAACCAAATGGATTTGCTCCAATTTGTACAAATAAATTTACAATAGCCCTATTTTATTATATAAATCTGATACTGTAGTATATCGGTGAAAATTGCTCCGTAATGTTCCGTAATTGATATCTTTTCAATACACATCAGTTTTCTTATCAAAACTCATTTATCTTGGCGTGCAATTAATGTTATAATAACATGTTTGAAACGTATTTCAAATAGGATACATAATATCTACGTGTTTAATAATATTCGTTGAACATTAGAGGCGTAAGAAAATCCGCCACCTCATATCATCCCGTGGGTGTGACGCGAAGAGGGAAATAAAATAGGAGATGGATAGCAGAATCATTCTGTAACAACACAAATTTGTGTACCTTAAAAAAAACATTCTTAGCTTATAACAAACAAAGTATTCTATGTTTTACACATGTTACGAACATTCACCGAAGGAAAAATAATAAGACTATAATTTTCCGAAAACCGAATGAACGGTTCTAGATTTACAGACACGTGCCTACAAGCGAAGTGTGGGAGGGTCTCCTCCTAGACGGAGTAACAATTTGTTAAGACTTACAGGAAGTCGGTGTTTGCATGGGGCTCAGACCATTTTAACGGAGGACATGTATAAAGCTGTTATAATGATGATGGTAGTGATAATATCGACAAAAGCTCTTCAAAATTATTTGGAGATTAGCATTTTTTTTACAAAACTAAGACATAGTATGTTATATATTGCAATGACGGCCTAAGAGAACACGTGACGTAAGGCGACTATGGCGAAAATAAATATGATCTTATGTTCCCTCATAGATGGTGATATAACCATTTCCTGTATCAGTATCATTATTATCTTTAAAGCCCCCTTCACAAGTCTACATCTCAAGAAAAGGCTTTTTCCAAGGAATGCCACAACATGAGCATTGACACAGCATGAGGAAGTCGATCAAATTGACTTCCTACATGTATATAGTAAATCTTCATAATCATCATCATTAAAGCTCTTCACCAGTTTACTGTTAAATATGGATCTTTGTTTTTATCAATCAAGTTATGGTTTGTGACTCTTTTATAGATGAAGGGTAACAAACGAGCTCACAGTCCAACTGAAGAAAAGTGAATGCTCAGGCCCATAGAAATCTACATCTATTCTCGATTAAGAATCAAAATTCAAATATGTTATCTCTGAGGATTAAGATGGAATACCTCGTAACCAGTGAAAAGTGTCTTCGGCTTCGGTTCTCTACACTCATCATACGAAACACAACACCTATACACTACTATTTAAAGCAAGTATCCTGTGAGAGCGTGGTCCGTCCCCGGTAAAGCCGATCCATTCGTGCTAGAAACATAATATAGCTGTAGCGTGGCTCTAGTACGCGTAAATAAAAAAAAAATCTTATTCGTCGGAACCGAATAAAGCAATTGAAGTGCACAATAATTTAGAAAGATTATATAATAGCATACAGAGTTTACGATGTGGTTTGTATTATGTTCGGAAAATAAGGCTTTACTGCAATAAACATACAAGTGAACGCCTCAATAAATATAGAATACGACGAAATGGTTGCGAGCAACTTTGTGGTAATTACGGTTCACAATAGGTATTTGCGCGCAATGTCGCTACACATAGAGCTTTTGATTGTGTTAATAAAATTGGATGCAGCGCGAAATCCGATTAATGGCACTGGAACGTGCAATTTTGTGAAAGCTATCAGTTAGTAAACATCTCACGCAGTAAACTCCATTCGTTTTAATTGAAAAAAAAAAAAATAGACTTCATAATATCTGATTGAGTATAGTTTAAAAAACTTCTCAAAATATGACAATGTATCATTAATAAAGTATGGAGCAAAAACCTTATAAACCTACAAGTTTGAATTTCTGATTTCTGAAGCAAAAGCATCACATTCATCAAATTACGCAATTAATAAAATTAATATGGTAATACTCGTAACATATTGTATTGATGGCCAAAAAAAACGGACGGAAAAAATCACCATACCGTCCGTAGTAGTAAGAGGCGAGTAGTCGCCTCTTACTACTTAAAAAACCCAAAAAGATTTTACCTCACAAAAGAAATTTCAAAAAACACGGTGGGCTGTGTTTTCTTTTTTTTATTTTACATCCATCGACGTCCTGCAATTATATTATAGTAAGTCATCAAATACCTGCCTTTTTACGTGGTAGAGCCATGCTGCAGCTATATTAGTAGTATATTTGTAGCACGAATGGGTCGGCTCGACCGGGGAAGGACCACGCTCTCACAGAATACCAGCGTCAAATAGCAGCTCAACACTGCTGTGTTTCGTATGGTGAGTGAAGAGAACCGGAGACCCTTTTTACTGGAAACGAGGCATTCCATCTTAGTCCTCACGAGTGGCAACGCATCTGCATTTTGATTCGCAAACGAGGATAAATGTAGATGTCTATGGGCCACAGCAACCACTTACCATCAGGTGGACTGTGTGCTCGTTTGTCACCCTATACTATAAAAAAAAAATAGAAGAAAATCAAAGTGCCGTTGTAGCTCCGGGGCTTAACGCTCGCTGTAAGTTTCACAGTTCGATCCTAGTCGGCACCAATTAATTAATTGCAATTTAACTGCTAATTTACCACGTGCTCGCCGGGGAAGGAAAACATCGTGAGGAAATCTGCATACCTGAGAAATACAAAAAAAAAATCGAAGACATGTGAAGTCCGCCATTACGCAGTTTCCTTGCCCTAAAACCCTCTCAGAACTGAGAGGAAGCTTGTGCTCAGCAGTTGGACGTATATAGGCTGTAACTTTAACTTATTTCAACTTAAATTCATTACAGTCACCGTCGTCACAGTCTTTTGTGGCATTCCTTGTAGGAGGTTTAAGTTCAATCCTGTAAAGTAAATACGAGACGAAAATACTTAAAGATACAAAGTCAAAGACACGAGACGTCCAGTATTGCAAACGTGAATTCACCTGTCAAGCGTAACGATTATTCGTTGCCTACAACGCTAGAAGCTCATTTCCAGTTGTGGACTATTACGAGTTAATAATGAAGAAGAAGAAAAATTGCGAGTATTTGAACTCATATAACCTTCAAGCAAACTATTACTATATCATATATTTATGCTCATTTTCAACTTCAATGGAACTGCTCAATTATCCGCACTTTCAAGATTGAACTTTTAGTTTCATTATATTCCGTTTTTGTACAGAATATTTGTGCAATATCTCTGACTGAAGTGTGATCCAGCTTCTTAAAGAATTGCTTTACAAATCAGCTTTGCATTTAAATGAAACAAGATTCCGTTTGAAAATGTTATTATTTGTAGTATTTTTTTAAAGAAAATCTCATTTATTACTGCAAGTAAAATTAAGTATGAAATAAATTTATACTCTACAACTGGAGAAGACCCTAGACATGTAGACTTAGTACAGTAGACCTTTACGGGGCCGATAAAAAGAAAAAGTTGACCACCAAATTATAAACATAAAGCGTTGAGATTAAATAATAAAACACGAAATTTTAAAATGATAATAGAACTATAATCAAAATGATTAGCAACAACGCCGCAATCTTCCATGAGAATATGAATAAAATGGAATTGAATTTTAATATTTAATTAGTTTGTTATTTGTTTTAGAACTATTTCAAATTATGAAAAAGATAATAAATTAGTTATTTAAATTGTCTAATATTCTTACGTAATTTTAGGTATAACGTATTATTATATCTAAAATTACGAAGGAATTTTAAGTGAGTCACCGATATAAGTCGTAAACTCTCTGCTACTTTACGATCTCCTTTTCGCTTAAAAAATTTCTTGTGAAATAACTAATAATGCTTTGCACAAGCGTTATCAGTTATTTTACCAATAATAATAATATTAATAAGAATTATTATTAATATGTCAAATTATTGACAATGCTGATGTATTAGGTATATATATATATATATATATATACCTAATACATGATCCGTAATAGCTAGACAGCTGAAATTTTCACAGAATGTTTTTTTCTTTTGCCTCCCCTACTCTGGGACTCCCCTACTAGAAACATGTATTACGATGGTACGGAAACCTTCATGCACGAGTCCGACTCGCACTTGGCCGATTATTTAATAAATGTATGAGATATATTTTTGGACTTAGCAAATCTTTTTCGATTTATACACTACAAACTGCTCAACATTTCACTATCTTTTTTTGGTAAATCCTTTATTGTTCCAGCTGTACTACTCTAGAATTCCCTACCAACGAACATAAGATAAATGTACTTATAAACCTTTCTTCAAAAAATTAGTACTTTACAAAAATTAATCGTTAGTTTATATTTAAAATGATATTTTTGGATATTTATACGTTTGTTACAGTTTGAAGTTTCTTATTTTACCTTTTTGTGTCAGCTATTATATTTCACCAAGCCTCGGGTTGCCTGGGAGAGAATGGCCAAGAGGCATTAAAGTCCGCCCTTTGTAACCCTTTTATTTAAGGCTATAACAATAAAGCATAAATAAATAAACATATTTAAATTTTTTGTGTGTCTAAAATTTTTTTATAATATATTTATATCTTTTTGTGACATTTTTTGTGCAATGTTTTAACATAAACTAAGTTAACGCAATATAGTGCCAAAAACGCTGACTGAGTTTCCTCGCTGAATGACTATACATATACTTTGAGCGAGAAAAATCCCAGAACTCTCCACACCAGCGACGACAAGTCGCGTATAAAATACCTTTAGGAACGTTATAAGTATTTAAAAGTAATTAAAATGCTAGTAGTAAACAATCATAATTAAATTTATATTTGATCAGTAAAAAACGTTTTAAACTTATGAAGTTATTGAACAATTTTATATTACGACCTAAGTTTATAGAATGATCTTTTGGGTAGGCCGTTAACAATTTACCTAGGAGAGAATTTTTAACGCTGTGAGCTTAATGGCGTTAAAATAATTTAAGAGCTCAATAAACTTTAACAACCGACTATATTGATGCGATCCGAAGTTAATGTAATCCCGAAGCGCCGATCGAGTCTTTCCTTGTTATAGTCTATTGACGTTGTGTACGAATATTACTTTTTAGATATAACGGATAAAATGGCTTCATCTATTTATAATTTTCATGTTCATCGTCTTCAAATGCAATGTTATTCGTTAAAAATATCTCTTATTACGAATTAATTTTATTTACAGAAAATTTAGTACATGGTTCACATGTCACATAAATGCCCAATGAACGATTCAATGTTGAAATAAAACAAATTCACTTAGTTCAAATGTATTTCAAATAGCTAAAGAATTTCGATTCCGACTGTTTCGATAAATGCTGCATTTAAATCAAGATACTGGAGGACGGCCAAGTAAACAATCCAAGCACGGTGGTATCCTTCGTTTCGTTTGCTGCACTTGTCCACATTCGCTTTCAGGGACAAACAAGCTTTTTTTGTGATCAGAATGCCAACTTCTTCCTAATCCAATTATAGAAAATAATTAACATAGTTTCCTTCTATGTTTACAACTAGAAGCTTTTCACCCGTTGCGTCTAAAACAAGAGCAATTTACTTTGAGCACTACGAACTTCATCTCAAAATATAGGATTAGGAACAGTCACAAAATTCCATAATTTTCTAACACATACAGCAGAAATAAAATTGTTATAAAAATGTAAAAATAAAATATAGATAATATTTGAAAGCGTGACTTCTTTCGTGTTTTGCGTAAATTGTATATATTCCCTTTTGCGATTGAACTAATTTACATAGTTTTACATTTTTAATTCAATATTATTCCAAAGGTAAAATATTAGGAGGAAATAAATTACTTTAAGAATAAGAAGCGAATTTTTTGCTTAAATAAGATCTTAGCATTCAAATTAACTACAGCCAAGGGAGCTTTTACGAAAAATCGAAAAAGAAATATGAAATCCATTTGCTTTCAGACCTTTTACATAATTTATTTTTAAATCATTATTAAAATTTGCTGTAACGTTCTTTGAAATGAAATGAAAATACGAATAATAGATATTTGTTTATATAAGTTATTCAGGGGTATGGCGCCTTAAATTTTATAGTATGCGAGCAAAAACTCTGCAAATTTGCACTGGAGGAACATGGCGAACACTCAAGCTAAGCAAGGAAGTATACTGTTTATTTATTACATAAAATAATCACAAAGGAGTTAACTTCCGCCAAGAACATAAACTTACGCAATAGTCTGGCGCCAGCTAGTCTGCTTGTATCAAATATGCGGAGTAATCAGTATAAGTAGGTTTTTATTTATTAATAAATATAGGTTTGCACTATACTTTATTCAAATTTGTTAAATATTATAGCTTAATAATTCTTTTCTTTTGATAATGATGGAAAATGATCGGAAGTCACCAGCATTAATCGAATTCATCAGCGAAGCACTTAAAACTAAATAACAAATGTCCAAAATTACTAGCTGATTCTGAGGTCGCAATTTAAAGTTACCCACTCCATACTGGAAGGAAGGACTTATAGTAAAATTATTTATATATAAATACATAGTTTTAATTATTATCTTATGCTAGTACATGCAAGCTTTGGGCGTTCGATACTCTTTAACAGCTAACTTACTACTGTTTATGGGAATAGCGTAGGGGGTCTATATAAATACCCGCCTCTTTAAAGGTCTGACTTTGGGACTTAGATATTAATTGTCATAGTAAGTGCAAGCTAGCGGGAATTGTAGCCTTTTAATTTGAAATGGGATCAAAACACACTCTCCTTCGGCTATACTAGGCATAATATTGGCACCAAATTTTGGTAATTATAATGTTATACACGCTTCTTGTATATTAGATGTATTTTACAATCTTAGCGATACCTTGAAACATGCGTTTATTTTATCCGCCGGCATGACTCTCTCAATAACTGGCAATATTAGTCTTAAGTCACCAGCTAGCAAAACGACAACACCGCCCATCAAAGCCTGGTTACTACGGGTATCCGGCATTTAAGGCGGCCGCAGTTTAAGGCCTCTACTGCGTGCTTCTGCTACAATGTGCACTCATCCCACATGACCTACTTACACCACTAAAGGAGTATTGTTGATGTTGCACGTTTGCGTTAATTTCGCTTGCAAAATGAAGTGGCAACCTTTAAGTGCCTAACGTTGCAGCGATGCTCAAGGAACCTACAGCTAAAACTTTGTGGTCCTTACTAAGTTGGGTCACCAGTAAGTTCAGTAGGAATGTTTTGCACGTACCTTGCGTCGATAAATTACCTCCCCGTCTCCACTTTCTATGCGCTGCAGAATCTTATTTAGCACGTGTCGCTGCTTGAGAAATAAGCGTGGCGCTATTTCTTATACGTTTCTAAATCCGTGGCCGAAGTAGCTGAGCTTCCTTCAGAAAATGGCTTGACAAACAGTAAACTTAAATCGATCATTTTTTGCCAGATATTGATATAATTCATTTGTCGATATTAAAAAAAAACTATAAAAAAAAACTAAAACTAATAATTAATTATCATACAGTCCTACTCCCCGTGGTATTGTGTCAGCTTAGCCTTTGAGCGAGAAAAGAACCAGAACTCTTCACATCAGCGACGAAAAGTCGCGTGGACATCTTCTTGACCAGTCCCGGGTGGAGTTCCTTTAGGAACTTCACCGCACGTGGACCCCACGGATTAATTTTTCGATTAACTTTAACGCTTTATTGATGATGAAATCATTTTTAGTACTTTACAGCCTATGTCTGATATCTTCTAATAATGCATACTTATTTGTATCTCACAGCTGATGAGAAATTATACGAAGCTTATATGCGTATGGATATAGTAAACATACAACGCGGTCGGCTAAATTTAAATCCCACGGGAACTGTGCATTTTTGCGGTATATAAACTATTTTATTTATTATTACATGATCTAGAAAATCTTTATACCAAATTTTATCAAATTTGTTCAAACGATTTAGTGTGAATTTTAGAACTGCTAAATACTAAATTTATGTCCCAACGATAATCTAAATTTTTACATTATAAAAGTATCAACCACCCGTTACAAACCTATAAACATTAGTTGCTGAACATAGACCTCAACCATAGATTGCCTCATAGAGGGAATTTCGCCATAGTTGTATTATTTTGAGTCGTTGTCAGAAAGATACTACTGCCAAACACCTGTTTTATTTTCCCTGTGTCGCCTCTTATGACACCCACGGGAAGATAAGTGGTAGTGGATAGACTTACACCACCACTACATGGTAATGGAGGGGGGACTTAATTATACTACCTATTATTTCAAGACTTAAGACACCCTCATACTAAATTTCATTATAAATCTGTTTAGCCATTTTCGCCAATAGGTAATTACAGATTTACGTCACATATCTATTCTCAGAAAACGTGTATTTCTCATGTGCAAACAAACATGTTGTTGCGTAAAAAGGATAAACGAACAAACACAATTTTACATTTATAATATGAGTAAGAGATAAGAGAAGCAAGGATACGTAAAACGAATTCGTCAAAAAACTCAATATTACATTACCGCACTCAAAAGAATTTGAATTTTTTGCACTAAATCCAAACAACATACTACAAGCAGTTAGTGTCTCTGACGAGCGTGAATGAATGGCGTCACATTTTTCTCCCTAACTCCACGTCGCTTTTGCAATAAAACATTCATGAGTTCGGGATGTTACCACTCAGTACATGACGCATCCGATATCCCTAATGTGTGAAAAAATAGTAATCGACAATTTACAACCAACGGTACTTTTTCGTAAAATTATCACTATATTCTAGACGGCATTCGCCTACAAATGTAAAATTTAAGTATAGCAAAAACGGTAATATTTTTAAACAGCAGGGTTACTGAAATTCGTCGACGCCGGCGGAAATGTGGCGAACTATGCGTGACTCCAGGAAAGGAATGTGGGTAACTTCACAAAGCCCGCCAATTGAGACATTTGCCTTGATAAGGGTGAAAGCTAATAAATTTGGACATACTGAACTGAAACTACCTAATTGATTGATTGAACAATTAAGTATTTTATTAGGAAAACAAGATAAGTTAATGAAAATGAAAGATTTTTCATTTACAATAAACTTTAAATACAAGAATGTAATAACTTACTTGTTTGATTATTTTTGTGGTTTCTCAAACGTGGTAGACCCACGCTGCAGCTATATTATGGTTGCAGTACGAACAGGTTGACTTCACCGGGGAAAAACCACGTTTTCACAGAATACCAGCGTAAAATAGTAGCTTAATGCTGCTGGTTTTCGTATGGTAAGTGTAGACAACTGAAGATCCTTTTTATTGGCAACGAGGCATTCTATCGTAATCGACAGGGATGACGCAACAACATTTTGATTCTTAATGGAAGATAGATGTAAGTGTCTATGGGCCACAGTATCCACTAATCATCAGGTCGAGTGTGCGCTCGTTTATCAACCCTTATTCTATAAAATAAGACTTTATAACGTCCTTTTTAATGTTACATTAGACATTATAAACACTCTAAAACGATTACGAAAAGTTAAGAAATAAAAATCCGCTTTGGGTGAGCGCTTATAGCGTAAACATGTTTAGACATCAGATTTATGTTTTCTGATCCATCTGCCGTAAAGTCTCGCATAATATTGCGGACAGACTAGGAAATAATAAAAACAAAGAGATAAGGTTTTCGTTTGCTTCAAGGGACGAAATTGACCTGGAACAATTGTATTTTTCATTTTCGTCGGGTCGCAAACACTAAGTGAATGATGAAATTTGTTTGAATTTATTTAAAAATATATCATATCAAGTTGAAATTCTTTACCTATTTTTATGTTTTATATAGATGGTATATATATATATATATACATATATATATATATATATATATATATATATATATATATATATATATATATATATATATATATATGTATATATGTATTTTGTAAAACCGAAGTGATAAATAAACATATAGTCCATCTAATGGTAAGTAGCTAATGAGCTAATGCAGCCCATGAACATTTGCAACCAACTAAAAACAAAGACGTCACCTCTGAAGGCTAAATTGAAATTCCTTATAGTCTGTAATTATACTGGCTCTCTATACCATTTAGACCGAAACACATTCGGAGGCAGAAATAGGTTCTTACTTATTTCTGCTACCCTGCTATCTTCTTGGGTTGTAACTATCCAGACGGACTATTAGCCAGAAAAGTAGTTGTATTGTCAATATGTATTTATTTTTTAAGTGCTTAAGTTTGGCTGTTCATTTATAACCTCCTATAGCCTATATGCTTTAATTGATTTTAAAATGCGAGACGTTAATAGAGGCGTCTTTATCTTCGGGGTGTCACAGGTTCATATATAATGGTAATAATACGAAAATGAGTCTTGCAACGCGTCATTCTATTAATAAATAATGTCCTCAAAACCAAATTTTGATCACGGTGGCCAATCTCAACGGATACAAGCCATCTGTGTAGAACATGGTTATACTGCTCTTGTATGCGCATTGCGCATGCAGAGTTGCACTCTCTATTTCCTCACATTCATAGTTTGATAGGCCGGTAATCCGACACAAACAAGACACGGACATGAAACGACGTGATACTTACAGACGCTGGGCGTTCTTTGACAGAAAAACCCAATAAGTGATTTTTTGCCCGGCGCGGGATTCGAACCCAAGACCTCATGGTCAGCAGTCACGTTTACGACCATTAGACCAACCAACTTAAAGAGCATATCGTTTGTAGTTGGTTGCAGGTGTCCATGATCTTCATTAGCTACTCGCCATCAGATTATTTGTATATTTGTCACTTCAGTTTTATAAATTCCATTATATATATATATATAAATATACATTTTATCTATTTAAAACGTAAAAATTCATAAAAATTTTCAACTTGATATGATATATTATATCATCTGGTACTTGCGCACACGCTCCAGAATGTATAGCATATAAGACCGAGAGTCTGCCTACTTAACATCAGTCTGTGCTCGAGATAAAACAGTTTGAGAGAAACCAAACAAGGGTTAAGTAATAGGCCTCTTGTAAGTCTTTTCACTGAATCAATAGCTGCTAGTTGATAATTAGCAACTTTAGTCCTTATATAGCGGCAATACTCCGCAATTAACAAGATCTTTACTTTGTATATTGAATTACTACTGCACTTGCCAAGGACTCCCAATCTACTTGTGGCTGCTTTGATGCTAGGCTCAATAAACCGCCCAGAATTGACAAGATTTCGAATTCTATTATTAAAGTAGTGTATAACAAAAACATTGTCTCAGACGATTAGATTACACTGAAATTAAATAAAATATCTTTAGTTTCGACTTAAAAAATTAATTTCGTTTGTAAACCGTCACTTTTTTAATGTACATTTTTAAAATGTCCTCTGTCTGGAGAAGGAACACAGTTTCTTCCCTGTACTCCAATCTGAATGGCCCGAGCACCCAATTGATACACGAGTCTCTTAAAACTATGTTGTCGTCTGCATGCCCAAATAATACACAGTCGCTGATGTATGAGTATATGAGTATAAGTAGAACAGAGTCTTCTATGGAACTATGGCATTAATCGTCACAACCAAATCCTCCATCCAGGCGATGAGGTCAGGTTAATAAATCGTTCGAGTTAATAATTTATCACTACAGTCAACTTCATGTTTTTTTTTAATTACTTAGTTATGAATTTTTAATTACTAGAAAGTATTAATTACTAGTTATGAGTACTAGTACATAGGCTGCACTAAAAGTATCGGGAATTGAATATTTCCACTGTTCCTGTCATATTAAAATCTTTTAATTGAAAAGTCCTTGGTTTTAAAAATCGAATACCATTTATTTATTTAAAAAAAAGATTCTCGGTCTTGTCACAAGGTTTTGTCAAACTTGTTTAGTCGTTGAGAAAATGGAATTGACTCGAGAAAATTCAAGAGCGATGATTTATTATGACTTTCGAAGTGGTTTAACACAAAAACAGTGTGTTGACCGGATAATTTCTGCATTTGGTGATGAAGCCCCATCCAAAACCACAATTTATCGCTGGTTTGCTGAATTTCAACATGGACGTGTCAAGCTCAGTGATGATCCCCGTCAAGGTGGTCCAAAAACTGCAGTCACCCAAGTAAACGTTGATGCTGCGCGTAAGCTGATTGAGGAAGATCGACATGTGACATATCGAGAAATTCAGGCAACTTTCGACATTGGCATGAGTCAAATACAAATAATCTTGTATGAACAATTAGGTGTAAAAAAGTTGTTTTCCCGATGGATACCGCATTCGCTCTGTGAAGAGCAAAAAGCGGGTCGCGTTACTTGGTGCGTCACAACTCTCGAAAGATTCCACGCAGGATCCTCAAATGCTGTATACAACATCGTATCAGGTGACGAATCCTGAATATATGCGTACCAACCCGAAACAAAAAACCAGTCACGAGTTTGGGTATTCGAAAATGAGTTAAAGCCAACAAAAATTGTTCGTTCACGGAGTGTTGCAAAAAAAATGGTGGCCACGTTTGTCTCCAAAATCGGCCATGTTACGACTATTCCTCTTGAGGGACAAAGAACGGTTAATGCAGAATGGCATGCTAGCATTTGTTTGCCACAGGTTGTTTCTGAATTCCGTAAAGAGAACTGTAACCGCCGCATCATCCTCCATCACGACAATGCGAGTTCTCACACCGCACACAGAACAAAAGAGTTTTTAGAGCAAGAAAACATAGAATTATTAGACCATCCACCGTACAGCCCCGACCTAAGCCCTAATGATTTCTATACTTTCCCTAAAATAAAGAATAAATTGCGTAGTCAGAGATTTTCATCACCTGAAGAAGCTGTGGACGCCTACAAAACGGCCATTTTGGAGACCCCAACTTCCGATTGGAATGGTTGCTTCAATGATTGGTTCCATCGTATGGAAAAATGTGTCAAATTTCGCGGAGAATACTTCGAAAAGCAATAAATACATTTTTAAATAGTAATGTTGTGTCACTTCCTTGATTCCCGAAATTTTCCTCGTATATGCCGTATTTCTTTTACGGAAAAATACTAGATTGAATATTTTAACTGACATAATATATTTTAATAAGGAAAAAATTAATGAAAACGCATTTTAAAATAACAACGTAAAGAACAAGGATGTTTTTTTTTCGCGTAGAGTTTTATCGCATCATTTAATTATAATATGCAAATAAAATTGAATTATAATGAGTAAGTAGATATAAACCTATCTATATATATTTTTATTCCATTTAAAAGAATAGAAAACAGCTTAAACAAAAATCAACATTGACAAAATTGCAGTCGAGATTAAAGCCTCTCTCTAAAAATCTCTCGAAACAAGAAGTAGTATGGAATAATAAAAATAGGTTTTAGCGTAGCAACTTTCTTCGGGCAGTGGAGCGGGAAGAGGAACCAATTTCTGGGCCGATGCGGACCGTTTTGTTGAAAATAGCTTTCCTTCAATCTGCATTTTCTTGCTGATTTACCAACTTTCTTAGTGTATGAGAACTTTCTGAGAGACATATTCGTTATATCAGAAATGTTTATAGCAATATTTTCAAAATAATTTAATTTTCATCTAAAGTAAATATAAACAGTTTTTTTTTCATGAGAATTATCAAAACCTTGAAAGACATTGATAGAAATTATATACAATCAAAAAGTAAATTAGTGATATAAAAAACAAAGAACTGCGTCGCAATAAATGATTGGTTGTATGGTAAATTTTACATGTTCGAAGCGTAATTATTTAAACCTTTCCTGTGATACCGTATGTATACTGTACAGCGTCATAATATATCTGTTTGACTTGCGCAGCTATGACAACATTTTTATGTATTTTATTAAAATAAATCCTAAGAATACAATACTCAGTTTTTCATTCAAAATTATAATTACTTTTTCATTTAAATTAATGTCAATACAAAAACCATTAATGAAAATACGCTTGTTAAAAGATTTTAATGTTCAAGAGGCTTTAAGTTATTGATTTTTAATTCCATTAAAGCTTAAAAATCCTTTATTTGAAGTTATTGTTTTTCGCATTCTCAGAAACTATAAGGCGAGCGTCAGTGAGCTTTCTACGGCTCCATATCCATGCAAAAACCATTCATAAAAATACGCTTGTTAAAAGATTTAAATATTCAAGAGGCTTTAAGTTATAGATTTTAAATTCCAGTAAAGCTTAAAAATCCTTTATTTGAATTTATTGTTTTTCGCATTCTCAGAAATTATAAGGCGAGCATCAGTGAACTTTCTACGGCTGAATAAATATAGTAAAAAAAGTATAGCATTAATAAACAAACTGGACCAAAGTGTTCTCAGACTAGAAAGACAATTAAGAGAAATGTTTAAACGTAACCCGCAACTACAAAATACTCTAGCTTACTCGGCCCGATAAACAATACTTATTATTTAACAATTATCTATTATAAGGTTATCAGATTTCTTGAAACTTCAAAGAAGTTTTAACGAAAAATATTAAAAAATCTAAGTGGTACAAAAAGAAACCAAAGCTTAAAGTATAGATATTGCTCATTACAATTTCCAAATGATCTGTCGTTAACCTTATTAATCGGCTGACCAGTTATTGTAGAATTGCATTCCTTTGACATTGTGCGAACACATCTTTTGGGAGCTCCTAAAGAGCGGTTAAAGACATTTACATTGCCTACATCGGCTCATCCTAAAACATCTTTCTACTTCTTCGCTTTCTTCTTCTGTCGCGTAATCGCAGAGTGTGAGACCGTCATTCAACAAAAAGTTAGCAGTAAAATTTCTGATAATAAACTTTAATGACGAGCCCCACTCTTTTCAGGTTATAGACAAGTTTTGTTTTGTATATATTCCGTCCCATACATATTTGAGCTACCTCCGTAGCTCTTTGTTACTCCTATGCAGACATGTACAAACTGTTCGTATTTTCACGTCTGTTATTTCAGTATTGCGATTGAGAACCTTAACTCTTTCCCCACTACATATAGGCCATTACTATTGTCTTACTATTGTGTCTGAAAGCCGGACAGTGAACGAATATAAAGATATAAGAAAATACGAATAAATTTATATGATAGTTATTTATTATTCACGTAAATGAATATAATCTTATAATTCCTAATTAAACAATTCTTTTTCTCTCTTCTGTGGCTCATAAGCAAGGGGTACCAGTTAGTTAATTATAATATTTAAGTGGCAAACTAACGGGCTTTAAAACGAGAATAAGTAACTATTATTTAAGGTTTATAATAATATAAAGACTTACAACGTAACAAGAGTTAATGTAATAATAATTGTCCAGACCGAATTTTGGTCACAACTGAGACTAGCCATCTGCGTAAGACTAGAATAAAGCGCAAGAGTGACTCGATTACATAGTCATAGTCATGATGAACCAACGTGTTTACGTGTTTTCCGAGGCACGGCAGAAAAACACCGCCAACTATCTGATTCCGTGCAACAACTGAACATTTCTTTACAGAAAACTGATTATGGACTGACATGATGAACAGTCACACTTACAATTATACCAACGAGGCAATCTTAGTATTTTAGTTTGTAACTTCATTATGTAACTAAATAAATTTGAACTGTTTTATAATTAAAAGATTCATGATGATATAATAATAATAAAAAATATTGTGAATGCCTTTCTTTTTGATTAAGAGATTACACAACGTAAAATGCAAACCTGACATATAAAATGAAAAGCTTAAACAAACTAACATCGGATTAGCAAGAGCTATCTGTAAAAGGACATACTAAATTTTTTCTCTCGGTCTAAGCAAATTGATCAAGTAAAAGGTTTCGAATTTAGTGACCGAATTTTTAAGTATGACTTTAAACTGTACTTAAGATTTTTTTTAGGTCTAACAATCGTTGAAACATAATATTATAAATATTAAAAAGAATTTAAGGAATTTAACAGCCTTAATATTGCTTACTCAAGTATTGATTATATGTTTACATCTCTTTTTATTATCATTTACTTTACTTTTACTGTCATTTACATTTGAGCTTAGGATTGAAATCTTATATTTGCTCATCACATACAACTCTCATTTAATGTTTATACTAGGAGACCTATAGCACAGTGTAACCAAAGTTGGGTTCCTGTCTTAAACAAAGATCTAAAATGCCTTAGATATTTAAGATAAAAAATAATTTAACTAGAGTATTTGGGAGAAATAAATGTTGTTCTATGTTTCTATGTATGTATTATAATTATATAGAAAACAAGAAGAAATTAAAGTATAAAGTATAATGATTTCGAACTTGCAGCTTCAGAGCCACATAAATATAGTGCAGAACTAGGTATGTTCAGAACATATAATCGCTCAGGGACTGGGCAGTCGCCTTACATTTCACAGTATGCATTGTTAATTGCAGTTCTGGAAGTGTTGGTACCACGTGCTTGTTGGTAGTGCAGGTAACAGACCTGCATGTCTGTTTACCAAAGTCATTTTAAGTTCGCCAACATGACGGGGAGAGCGTGGACGACTCTTCCCTGCTTTTAACTCTCACACTTCAGAGAAAGCTTATTCCTAGCAGAGAGATGTACGTCAGTTGTTACTTTACTTTAATGTAAAAGACATTTACAGAGCACTAAATTATATCATTGCTATTGATGTATGTAACTTTGTTGTAACGAGTATCCTACATTTAGAGGTCAATAAACTGTGACGACCATGGCGCGACTACTTGGCGGCGATGGCGACCCGCGGGCTGTCTTAAAGTCATTAGTTGATCAAAGCACACAATACACAAAAATCAGAATAGTTGATAATATAATTTATTTTAATGGTGTTAACATAAAAATTTCACCAGATCTATATAAATGTTACTTCTTATTACCCTGATAAAATATCAGCCAAGACATTCGTGATCGTATGAGTTTCCGTATAGTCAATAAAAACTTTACTGTGCTATTTTATAGTAACTTTTTCATTAATAATGATGGTATAAATGCCTTTATTTGTGTAAGTTCCCAACAGCGAGCTAAAGTATTCCCACAGGTAGGCAAGATCCCTAACACGTAATACGGCGCTGCACTCGTTTGCGTAATAATGTGTACAAGAAGGAGCGCAATTCTGTTAAAAACCTTCTAAGCTAAATATTTTGTAAGCAGCGTTTATTTAATATGATAAGTGTTGGACTCCTTCCTTGTGGCCAGCACTAAGAAAACACACACATAAACATACATACAAGTAATAAAACATGTACTTGGCAAGAACGGGAGACCCTTTTAAACGGAAACGAGGTATTATAACTCAGTTCTCAGGGGTTAAAACGCATCTGCATTTTGGTTCTTAATCTAGGATCTTAATCTAGATGTAAATGTGTGTGGGCCCCAGCATCCACTTACCATCAGGTGGACTGTGTGCTCGTTTTTCACCCTTATTCTATAAAAAACGAGATGACTATAGCGTCATCTATCGGAGGTCCCAAGATTTTCCGGACATTTCCTTAGATTACCGCTTATAGAAGTCCGTCGCATCGACGGGGTGATAAATTCACGAGGTGATATAAAGTAACATTATTTTATGTTTTATAATTCTTATTTTATGTTTTTTTTGTGATAAAAAATATTGTATAAACTACTGAAAATAGTTTTACATACATCTATAGAATTAATAGAACAATACAGTAGGTACAGTAAGTCATACTATACATTATTACATACTTACGAGGTTCTTCGTGCTGATGGACGAGGCTTCGGTTAAGGTCTAGATCGCATTTACGAACGCATGTTGTGAATGAAGCAAGCACCACCCAGTTATCCAACTGAGTAAGACGGAGCGTGCTGATAGACGAAGGTACTCGGAACACTGGTATCCTTATAATCTCGAGCATACTTGAATAGGCAAATATGGACTTAAAATGTCGGTGATGTGAAGTTATGTTTTTAAAATAATATGATAAATGTAAGTATTTCTGAAATTCAAATGTTTATTTACGGAAGCGCTTGAATTTATTCATTTATTGTTTCGTTTATATGCATATTAATTTGACAGCGACTCGTCTAAAGCTGGCTCTGTTCTTTGGCTAGCCGTCTTTTGTCTTATTTTATTATGCCATTATTCGGCCCCGGCTATAAAGACTTGCGAGACGGTATGTCTGCCTGTTCCCGGTTTTCTCGCCCTTGTTTATCTGGCTGGGGTAGTTAGCGCGGCGGAGTGGCGCCCCGCGGCAGTGCCTCCGCAGCCTGCCCAGCGATGGCACGCTTGTCTGCTTCCTTCGCGACTTCACACGCACGCGCCCGCGTCATACAATATAGGTGAATTACGCGCCCAAATAACATTGCACTCCATCAACTTTGTATGCGACCGCGATAAAATGACTCTTTTTATACATTTATATTGTGTGATATGGATAGCGTTATTGACGGCCTGCTGCAGTACGACAGGTGAGTGCAGAATGCAATTATCAATTTTATTGAGTCTGACGGTAAATATTATTATTGTTAACAACTTCAAATTTTTTTGGTACAACCGTATCCGCAACCTTTGAATATTATTTTATTTTATCATCGAATAATATTTAAATTAGGTAGGTATAAATTTTAGTAAATAATTTGTATGTTTTTATTTTTGAAGACAATATAAAGACTTATTTTAACTTTAACATATTATATTATATCATTTATAAGAGTTTCAATTATATAGTTATCTATGAATTGTTTTTAGTTTCTAAAATAAGAACAAAACGAATTTTGCTTATAAGTAATGTAAGACTACTAAGAGAAAAATTCATTCAGGGGGTTGTAGATAAGATGTTCCCATATTTCTGAAACATAACTCAGTTAACAAGGGGAAGAATCACAAACAAAACGGACAGGGGTCGGCTCAGTCAGTGACTCATCTACGGATATCCGGTGGCATCTCAGTATACGAAGACAGTTATGGATGTCTTCCATTACGGTATTAAATACAATTTCAATTAATCTGACTTGATGAATGCTGTGTACAATCAGTTATTTACTAATAAAGTTATTATTTTTATAGCTAAATGAAATTATAAAAAGTAAAAATGAGGTTTGCGGTTGGTGATGAAGAAGTTCTTAATCCATAACCATATGTTTAAACAATTAAACATCTTTCTTTCTACAACTATGTTTTGAAAGACTTGATAAGAAAGTAATAGGTATATCAATTTAGCGAATAGCAAGGCCCTTTTTACTGGAAATGAGGTTATTCCATCTTAGACCTCACGGATGACATCGCATCTACATTTTGATTTGTAATAGAGGATAGATGTAGATGTCTATAGGCCGCAGCAACCACTTACCATCAGGTGGACTGTGTGCTCGTTTGTCACCCTTATCCTTTAAAAAAAAGCAAACTAAATAAATACAATGCCTTGATGCATTTTTATAGAGCAGAATGCAACGTGTTTAACGCGAGATATTTAGTAGGTGTAAAACAAGCCGTTTATTTCTGTATCTATTATTTTAGTTTAAGTACTGTTAAAAAGCTTTTTTTGTTTTTGAATAATATACTAAAATTATATCAATAAACTAAATACAAAAAAAATCTAAATAAACTATATAAATTCAACTAGTCAAATGAAATTAAAAGTCCACCTTCAATTACTGAGCTGGTTTATGCAGGGATATGACCGCCGCGTACCCAGATGTTATTTAATTGTACTAAATAACAAGTATTCATTTCTTTTATAATTTATCTAAGCACTTCTTCTTTTTTTACATAGTTTAAGTGTGTCAAACGAGCACACAGTCCACCTGATGGTAAGTAGTTACTGTGGCCCATATACATCTACATCTATCCTTGACTACTAATCCAAATGCAGATGAGTTGTCACCAGTCAGGATTTAGATGGAATGCTTAGTTTCCAGTAAAAAGGGTCTACGTTTCTCTAGACTCACCATACGAAACACAGCATCGTTAAGCTGCTATTTCACACTGGTATTCTTGACCCATTCGTGCTACAACTATACTATTATATTAATATAGCTGCATCATAGCTCTACCACATATAAATGTTATAGGAAAAGTTTCACGTATTTTATTAGAGGCTCCCGAGGCTAATTTAGACTGTCATTTTCCTGAATTAATTTTTAAGGACTGGATGCACGACAGATATGATGGTTACTTGTATAGAGATTCCAAAAAAGTTCCACAACTGTTATTTAAGTATTGTAAGCTCACACGCCAGTCACCCAGACGGGTAGGTAACATTTTTACTTGACTTTCATTGATTAGGATCGTAATTAATGAAAGTCAAGTAACACAACTTTGCCCTTTATTTCATATCTATTATATATACGCATTTATGCTCTTTGGTTGTGAGTAGATTTAATTTAAGCCAAATGAAGCTTCAATATGTGCATGCATGTCTGATAAATGCAAATATTTTGCATTTATCAGACATGCAGATTTCCTCACAACGATGTCTTTGACCACCATGCACTTATCACTTAGTGTTACCTACATGTTAAAACATTTAATAATGTGTCCAAATTTCTAGGTGACTTAAGAAATTTTAAAATAAATAATTATTACGGAAGTAACATTCGACATTTTTTTCCTTATAAATATGGAAAGCTACAAAAATGGTTTTCTTCAAAATCTAATGAAACCTCAAGTTACATCAAGGCGCATCGATTGGCAGAACGAATTTGATTGCGTCATCCGTTTCTGACAATTTCAAGAAGAGATATTTTTCCATGTACTCGTACGTTTTAGATTTCGTGCAAATTTTATACAATTTGAGTTGTCAGTTAAATTACTTAAGTTAACTTATCATTGTTTTCAAATTATCACATAATATGTGTTATCATAATAGCTATGTTAAAGATTAATGAATTTAAAGTATTTTTGTACTCCCGCTGCAGTAAGCTGTATTAAAAGCTATTATACATGTGATGCTAGATCTTCTTATCGCCTTCAGTGATTGAAGGAAATATTTTTTCAGGTTTATCGAACCTATGTATATCCTTATAATATTTTTAAAATGTTAAACTAATAAGGTATTCTTATCGACATATATTATTTAATTATATAAATAATGATAATTATTATTTATATATACAGTAAATACAGCAATATTTAATACTCTTTGTGCTTTAATCTTACTGCAGCGAACTTATTTTTCTTTAGCTTTCGTATCTACTTATTCAACCAAGACGTTTTCTTTGATTATTTTCCTTTCTAGAACTACTCACTTCAAAATGATGACGCCGTATCCGCAAGATTAAATTTGGTCGACTTTATTACTTCTGTTACATTTGAGGAACGTTAAACTGATGTTCCTTTATTTTCTAAATATACCCGAACCGAGAAATGAAATAAGAATCTCTTTTTTATATGAAAGAGTGCAAACAAGCATGCGGCTTACCTGATAGTAAGTGACTACCGCCACCCACGAACAACTGCAACACCAGGGGAATTGCAAATGTATTGCCGGCCTTTTAAAAATAAAAGCCTCTTGTCTTGAAGGTCCCTAAATAAAAAGGTAGGCTCTTTTCTTGAAAGTCCCTAAGTCATATCGGTCTGGAAAAATCGCTGGTGGTAGTCGATTCCATAAGAAAGTTGTGGAAGGAAGAAATTTTCTTGTAAATCGCACAGTGGTGGACCGCCAATCATCCAGGCGGTATGGATGGTCGAGTTTTGTCGCAATGTGCGATGGTGGAATTGAGCGGCTGGAAACAATTCCTCTGAGTACTCCCCGTATTAGAAACGATAGAGTACTCAAAGAGGTGCAACATTTCTTTGCAGCGCCAGTGAATCAAGCCGATTAGAAAGAGCTCGGTCGCCGACGAATCAATGTACGCTGCGCTTGATCCGATCAGATGGAAAGAGCTGGTACTGGGGAGGGCTCGCTGGTACTGGGGAGGGCACAGAGACGGTAACAGTATTCCATGTGAGACAGAACCTTCGCCCTGTAAAGTTGTAAGTGGTGTGCTGTCATGAAATACTGTCCCGCTCTGCTGAGCACGCCAAGCGTTTTAGAGACCACTTTGGCTTTATCTTCCAAGTAACCACGAAACTGCACATCACTCTATATGTCGACTCCGAGGATTTCGAATACTGGCTGAGGCAACAAGACGACTGACCTGAAATAGAGGAGTTACGAGAAAAGTGTTATATTTAGCAGTAAACGCGCAAGCTTGTGTCTTCTGGGGATTGAACTGGACTAGATTAGTCACTCCCAATCCAACACTTTGTTCTACAAAGTCTCGACTTCAAACACAAGTTTGTTTCAGTACCCGATGACGTTTTTCAGAGAAATATTGTCATGGCCAGTATATAAAGCATCACCAGTGCTGTCGTCCGCATAGCTTGTAATCGGAGCATGCACCGTCAACTACGACTTTTATGCTCCGATTTGCAAGAAAGCTAGTGATCCAGTTGCATAATTTCTCGGGAAGCCCATATGAAGGGAGCTTCGATAGAAGCGCTTTGTGCTAAACCCAATCGAAGGCCTTCGCTATGTGCAAACTGACAGCCAAAGCTTCCCCCTTGGACTAGACCGCTTGCGCCCATCGTTGTTTTAAGTAAAAAAGAAGATAACTAGCTGAGCGACCCCGACGGAAAGCGTACTGTTGGTCACTAATCATGCATGAGCATGAGCTGTCAGTTAATTATGGTCCCCATTATTTTCGAGAACAAGGAGGTGATGGCGATAAGCCTGTAGTTGGACGGATCAGAGCGGTTACCTTTTTTAGGGATTGGGTGCTCGAAAGATGTCTTCAATGAATTTGGGTCTTCGCCTAGGGAGTAGAAGTACCGGAAAAGACACATTAAAACCGGTGTTAACTCTTGAGCACACGTCCTAAGCACAATTGGGGGGATTCCATCAGGCCCACTCGACTTGAGGATGTCCAGGGAGAGGAGTTTTTTAAATACTAAGCACTGTATAAATCGCACATCAGGCATAAATTAGTAGTGGTATGTTCCCCCGTCATCAAAAGTAAAGTTGGACGCAAAAAGAAGCCTAAATGGTCGGTTTTCTCTTTTGCTATGTGGATCAGTGAGTCATCTTCCCTGTACAGAGATAGAAGTGATAGTTTACAAAACTTCCTTTGGACATCCTTGGCGAGAGACCAGAATGCACGGGTTCCCGAAGGAAGGCGAACTAGTTTCTCGCCAATTCTGCCTATGTGCTCTGACTTTGCCTTGGCAATAACTGTTTTGAAGGACCTGGAGGTGAAGTTATACTTCTTTTTAAGGACGTTGGTGTTTACATCCCGAGCCGCCGAAGCGTTAGCCAAGACCTGATAACACTCCTGCTTACTATATAATACAGTTTTGCAGTAGCGATCAAACCAAGGCTGATCTGCCAATGATGGGTACCACAGATGATGAAATAAATAGTCCCCCCCGTAACCATGAGTGCTGTATAGCACCCGAACGTCAGGAATTAAAAAGTTAACTTAAACGCGATAAAATCCGTAAAAATTAGTTTCATTTAATCTTCTTAATTAGTTTATTTTTGTATCTTCTATAAATAAGATTTTATCTTGCGGTGAATTTAGGCGAGTTAGATTTATCGATTTTTTTTTACTACAACGGATTTCAAAACAGCAGGCAAACCCGATGGATGAACGTAGGTAATTCACATATGCATTTTGCGTATAAAATTTTTGTTATAAAATTTTAGGTCTATTGCTAATATAGCTTGTGTTTGACCCTTAATACGAGTACTACCACCAATGTAATCGCATTGTAGGTTATGTACATAATCTTCCTCCCAATATATCTAATATTTATTCGCATAGTTGTTAGAGTACAATAAAAATATAGACATATTCCAAAACCTAAGTGGCAATGATATTCTTCTCAATGATTTCTTATTATGACATCCATCTTTTAGAAGTTATCATCTAAGATATGTTAGTGTTGAATGATCAAGGCAGCTGTCACTTGTATCTGCCTTTCCTTATCACGCTAATGTTATTAAATATAGAACCAAATAAACACAAAGCCAGAGGTAATATAATCACCGCGACCGGAAACTAATCATTCATATTATTGTATCCATCTTAGCTCTTTTGCATAGTCAAATCCAAAAGGTAATCATTCATTAGATAATTATTTTGATTGCTATATAATATATAATTACTTTATTTTGTTAGCATGATATTAACTATAATTATGAGATGGTAGAACGTCTGATATTAGACACACGGCAATGAAGACATTTAACCGATTATGAAAAATAGGATTATATCTATGCAAATATTATCGAAATAAGTAATTAAATCATTTTCATGCCCTCCCTGAAGCGAATAATCTTTTATAAATTGGTTTTAAGGTTATAAAACTTTTTTCATAAATCAGCGTCGTTTTCGTAACATATATTAAATTTGTTAAATGTGCGCTGCTTATACTAATTACGCATTTTCCTTTGTAGATTACGTGATTCGTAGGATAAAGTAAATTAATATCATGAAATGTGTAATCCTACTCGAGAAACGTTTAAATGAACAAAGTTATAATATTAAATGTTTTCAACGTTACAGCGTTATTTGATATTAACGAAATATTTTGCATTTATCAGACATGCAAATTTTTTTACAATGATGTTCTTTGTCACCAAGCACGTAGCATTTAGTGTTACCTGCGTGTTAAAACACCTAATAATGAGTCTAAATTCCTAGGAAATTTAAAATTTCTATGTTCGGAAATTAATCTTTAATACATTTATGTAAAGTATTACAAAATTATGCAGTTTATAATGTAACATTATTTTTAAAAAAATAAATTTATTCAGACATTTACGTACATATAAGTCATTCGCTTAAGAATTATGCAATTTCGTCAAAAGTTGAAGAATTACACAACTAGTTTTTTTTTTAAATTTGCCTCCCGACATATATTACTCATACACCATAATTTAATAAACGTACTTACCATATTATCTTCGCCAACAGCAAGACTGAGGCAATTACTCAAGTTTTACTTTTAAACAACATATACGTTTAAAAGTTCTTCCTGAACATACAAATTTTATATCAAAACTTGGCCGTAACATAATTAATTATACAATTATGATTTTATATACACCAAAACTTACTTTTAAGCCATATCAAACAGGACAATAATGGAAAACTTACTTAAATAAAGAAAAATTGTTACATACTATCAATCCGCACAGGCTTCGCTCGGGTGATTTCTCGATCTCGATAATAGCGCCATCTACCGGGTCTAACTATATGAACTTTATAACTGGAACCTGGAAAGTTCCTTATAAACTTTCCAGGTAATCTCATATATACTATATGACGACTAACGCCGAAATTCTTCAGCGGTCTTTTCTTTCCGTAACCTTCATTCTGCTGCATATAAATTATCTACCTACTTAATCCCGGTATCTATGAGTATGAAGATAACACAATTGTGGATGAATACCAAATGCTCAGACCAGTTGGGATTAAATCCAGTCTTTGAGCGTGTGAATCTCTCACTACAGACTACATATGATGCGATGCCAATCTTGTCAGATTCACCGCCTCCAAAACACTACTTTCCGGGTTTTATCTTTGGGGTACACCAACCGCGCTCAGTTCTTAAGTGGTGACATTTCTCCGAACCTCAATTTTGGGCAGTACATTGAGTCCAGGGCCAAAGCAGCCGCGAGGAAACTAGGTATCCTTGCAAGAGTGCGGTGGTACTTCATGCCGATATTGCATCTGACTACTTCAGTAGACCTTAACTAAAGAGCAAGTCCACTCCGTGAGTATTGGCTATTGGCCATATGTTATTATATATTGGCTGGTGCCGCAAAATGCCACCTAGCTGCGCTGTACTCGCTGACCTTAATTTGGTTGAAAGTGATCTTGCCAGCTTCGAGCACAGTCGCAGAGCAGCCAGCTTCTCGGTGTTTTACAGGATGCATTTCGGAGAGTATGCACAGGAATTATACACCTTTAGTCGAACATACGAACTATACGATTCGCTTCGTCTTTCGTAATGTGTACAGCATAATATGAAATAACTTGCCGGCGTCTGTCTTTTCTTCCGATTACAATCTCGTTACCTTGAAGGTATAGCCAGGGTGAATAGCTTTTTTATAACGACGCAGGCATAATACTGATACCAACATTTTCCAGGGCTGCTGCAGTGCCTGCGGTAGCATACTCTGAGTCGGAATACTTTTTGGCATCACATTAATCACGAAAATAATTTACTTGCTGATGCTTCTTTTCGTTTATTTTTAAGTTTTCCTTATCTTGTCCTCATCTACTCTGTTTAAAAGTTAGTCTATGTCCATGTCCTTTATAACGATAAGATAGTGTGATCAACCATCTAGGGCTCCATCATCATTTTCCATCAGACAGGACTGTAGTCAATCACTGGCTTATAATAAGGAAAAAAAAATGACTTCCATTAGAGTTACATAAACGTACTTGAAATCAAATGTAGACATATGCGGAGACGCGAGATATCTTTTCAGAAGCATTACATGATATTATGTCTAGGATTACAACAAAATCTGTAGTAATCCCTTTATGTTAATAGTATATATTATATTCAATGTAATAGATATTTATCTTGAATAATATCATTTATATGGCAGAATTTTTCATAGCATTTACGCTAAAAATATAGACCATTTTGTGAAATAGCGAAGTAAATCGATGATTGTCGAATTATGCCCGCTGCCAATCCTCTTACAACCAAGTTGCCTATTGAACTGAAATCATTGTTTGCTTTATCGGTGACCCTATGTCTACGGGGCTCAAAAAATAACAAGAATACGACGAATATTACAACTAAATAAACCTTTGATATTATTTTAGCTTCCTAATAACATAATGACTTACAATTAAACAAAAATTAACACTATAATAATAATCTTCCAGACCACATTTAGAACACGACGACCAGTCTCAACGGAGACTATAGCCATTTGAGCAGGAGAGTATTATGTATATATTGTGCAGGAGCCATTCTCATAGTCTGTGGGAACGGCAATCCTACACGACCAGAGAAAAATCAGGCGCAGAGCCAACAGCTTTATTAGCTTTCCAAAACAAATGTGTAAAACCATCTCCTGACTCCGGCGACTACTGAGAATTGCTTAAAAGAAGATCCCAATAAATAATTTTGGTCCGACCCGCGATTCGAACCCGGGACCACATATTCGGCAGTTGCATTTGCGATTACTAGAGCATCGGGGCAGTCAAAAGCAAAAATTAAAATAGTAATAGAAAACTTTTATCAGCCGTTCTTGATACAATGTTATGAATTTTAAAAAACGGAGCAATTATACCAGTAACTAACTTGTTATTACACCACGAAAATAGCTACAGAAACTATTTAAATTTATAGGTAGACAATGCCGTACTTCGAAGGGTAACTTCCAAATAGCTTCTTTATAATGGTTTTCGTAGTGTTGTAATTATTGTTCAAATTATTATAGGTCAGCCGGTGCTGATGAATAAAAAGTTTCTAAGCGAACAATATACTATTAAATTATAATTAAATAAATATTATTTCGTAATCAAAACAACTCCTGTCCTTTAACTTGATGTTAGTTATAGTATAACTGATTACATTAATTTTTTTTATAAACCTTCTTACAAATAAATAAAATTGTAGTGTCTGTTTGTAATATCGAAGAAACTGCCTTTTGTTGTTATTTACATGCCATTAGAACATGAATAAACATTTGTCTGTCTGTCTGCGTGTCCGGGTTGATTTTGAGAATAGCTGAATCGATTGCAAAATTTGACGAACATGTAGCGAGCAACACCAAGAATGATCTAGGCTCTATTAGATCCGAATAACTTTTTTTTTTTTGAGAAGTCGAAAACGTGATTTAATAAGTGGTATTTAACCTTAAATTTAAATAACGCCACATAAATAGGTCCTACGCGGGTGAAGCCGAGGTGGGTCGTTAGTTAGTATTACTTTTTACTTGAAATTGACTAATATTTAAGTGCCATCGCTAAAGAAAATTGTAAAACCAAAAGTGCATACGCATTAGATTTTACTGGGTAATTAAATAAATATAATGATATATAAAATTAATTAGATTTTATTAGATGCAAACGCCGCAATTACCGCATCCAACGGGAGCATATAAGATTTTCTACGATTTATCAGTCCACGATAATGGAACAATCCTGTCGTAGCCGCGAAGAGGGGCTGTCAGCGCTTGTCGTAATGGCATATTATTATACTGCTCGTCTCACCAGAAACGTATACTAGTTAATGGACGAAAGGGCGAAGGAATCAATTAATCTTTTATTTTCCAGAACTTTAAAAGTACTTCTTATAAATTTAGGGATTTAAAAATAGAATGTCTTTAATTAAATCTTTTTAGAACTTAGTATTTAATATATTTTTATGGGCAAATTATTACTACATACTCGTATATACTCCAATAAACACTGTATGATTGTAAAGGAAATAATGAAAAATAAAATCAAATAATAATAGATAAAAGAGTAGTAAAGTCAGAATGTAATATTACATGTACAGAGCCATGGTAGCTCAGAGTCGAAGCGCTCGCCCTAAATTTGACAGTACGCTAGCAGCCCAGGTGTTATTTTCATTGGGGCTAGTAAAATTGTTAACATTATATTAAGCGCTAACTTATCACGTGGTGCGGGGTCGCGGTGAAGGAATACATCGTGAGGAAATCTGCTAGCTGAGAAATAAGAATATTTCGAAGACATGTAAAGTCTGTCAACACGCATTGAGGCAGCGTGGCGTACACTTCCTTATCCTAACCACCCTTTCAGCAAATAGGAGGCCTATGTCCAATAGTTGAGCGAAATATATTATAGGGGCTGTTAATTTAACTTTTAAAGTTTGAATATAAGAACTTAAGCAATGTCGCATAATACATATTTAATCACATTCAAAAATATTTTTACTTCAGTAATCATTTATGAATATGAAAATAGGTTTTTTGCAAAATGCAAGAAACGTGTAATCGATTCTTCTGAAAAAGCACGGTGACTATATTATGCCTTTAAACATTCAAATGAATAATTCAGATTCCACTGAAAATAAATGGAGCACATTTTTAAAGATGAAATCAAGCTCCATTGGAATCGTGTGAAGTGAGCGAGGCGAGCGCACTCTTGGCTAGAAGTCCGTTGCAAGAATGGTATTACTTAAATTACGATCGATCACTTGATCCAACTGTATATATATATATATATATAAAATAGCTTTTAAAAGCCAACTTTTTGGTAACCTTAAAATTGCTTGATCACCTTTATATAAAATGTTTATTAGACATTTAGACCTAGTTATATTCGTAAGTTTTACAGTTTGTATTGATGAATAATATAGTAAATAAAAAAAAAAACTAAATAATGTATTGCAAAAATGCATTTGCAATAACTTATAACCATAGTTATAATTCTCTAATGGCCGCCACAGTATACTACAGTATACACACTACTAAACAAGTTTTAACATTAGAAAAACACGTTTAGTTAGTTTATACGTTTAGAACATTGTAGCCGAACTGTCAACGCCATTTTTGTTACTGTTCCCGAGGGCATCGGGGGTCGGTTTATTTTTAATACGCAATATTCTGGATACGAATTCAATCACGACGAGTGATTCCGACCAAAGGTATATCTATACTTATATAGTAGTGAATCCTTAACTCTACGATGCCAATATGCACTATTTAAGCTCTTCACATAAATCTTATTATTATAGTTGGTTGAAACTATAATAATAATTTTTTGTTGACTTACTTTTTAGCATTGTTATTCGAATTTATATTCAACACGTTTACCGTTTTCCCTTTATTTTTCTGCTAATACTATTATCGTAATAGTTTCAAAGAAAGTTTTAGTATACAGTGAGCTGTCCAAGCCAAACATAACACAAGCTAGACGTCAACATGCTACAAGTTTTCATGGTAAATCGGATTCATTTTATTTTAAAATATTAAGTATAATATATATTTATCACACAGAGAAATTTCGAGCATAGTCCTCTCCATCGCTCATGTAATTATTATTTTATTATTTGTTAATATCTTATCTCTTATTTCTATGTATAAAAATCAATCGTTGTCATTTAGGCTCGCTAAAACACGAAACTCTCTCGACCGATACTGTTAAAATTTTGTATGTGTTTGAATGGGTCCCTAGATGGTTTAGATGCGAAACCGGGCCTAATAGCTAGTCATTAATAACTATAACATGCTTTCATGCTTTGGTTAACTATGCCATAAGGATATATTACACCTTTTTTTGTGCAAGCAGCCATGCAGATCTAGAAAGACGACCTGTACGTTATATTGTGATCGATGCTATGGCTATAGCTCACTGCTATATATATGTACTACACCTTAGTCCCCTGTAAACAAAGGCATCGAAAAGAACTTGAAATGTCCGGACTTACAAATAATTTTATATTACACTTAGTAAAATTCATAACATTAGTTTAATGTAATAAACATAGAACGTAATTATTTGGTGAAACATAGAGTAAATATTAGAAATGGTTGAATGTCAATAAATTTTTAGGAACAGGTTAATTTTCGCTTCAGGCTATGTTGATAACTGAATTGAAATAAAGCTCCTCGTTGCGGTGATATTACTTCAATTTGAGGTAGGCAATTAAATACTAAAAACTTTTAACAACGCCATTAAGTTTTACACGTTATAATTGTATCGTACTCGTAGTACGGGTTGTTAATAAAACCAACTACATATGAAACTTTCTCAAACTTACTTCTTTAATTCATTTAAATTTATTATAAATAAAATACTGCATAATTCTACATATAACATTAATAAGAGCTTGCATCACGAATGCAGTTCGGTGTTTGAAACCATAGTAAAACAGTTAAATTAGTGGCATAAAATTAGTTTTATACAATTAATTTCATCAAATATTACACGTCTCAATTCATCATCATTCATCATTACAGCCCTTCACAAGTCCACTGCTGAACATAGGCCTCCCCCAAAGAATGCCACAAAGCACGGTCCTGAGCCACCTGCATCCATCGACTTCCTGCATGTCTTACCAGGTCGTCACTCCATCTCGTGGGGGGACGCCCTACACTTCGCCTACCGGTACGAGGCTGCCACTCGAGAACCTTTCTTCCCCATCGGTTGTCGGTTCTTCGAGCTATATTGCCGGCCCACTGCCACTTCAGCTTACTAATCCGTTGGGCTATGTCGGTCACTCTGGTTCTACTGCGGATATCCTCATTCCTAAGTTTATCACGCAGAGAAACTCCGAGCATAGCCCTCTCTATAGCTCGTTGAGCGACCTTGAGCTTCCTTATGCGGCCAGCAGTGAAGGACCACGTCTCAGTTCCGTAAGTCATCACTGGCAACACGCACTGGTTGTACAATTTCGTTTTAAGGTTTTGAGGTATGTCTGACGAGAAGATGTGTCGTAGCTTCCCGAACGCTGCCCAGCCGAGTTGAATCCGTCGATTGACCTCTCGGTCGAAGTTGGACTTACCTAGTCGGACTATTTGTCCCAGGTAAACATACTCGTCAACAACTTCGAGCTTAGTGCTCCCAACAACTACCGGCATAGGTGTGACATGGACATTAAACATGATCTTTGTTTTGTCCATGTTCATCTTAAGACCTATCCGTTGGGAAACACTATTGAGGTCATTGAGCATAGTGCTTAGGTCCTCCAGCGATTCTGCCATAAGGACTATATCGTCGGCAAATCGAAGGTGAGTGATGTACTCGTCATTGATGTTGATACCGTATCCTTTCCAGTCCAGAAGCTTGAAAACGTCTTCCAATGCAGCGGTGAAGAGTTTCGGGGATATGGCGTCACCCTGTCTTACACCTCTCTGCAATTGGATAGGTTTCGTACTCTGGTTCTGTACTCGGATAGCCATCGTAGCCCTACTGTACAAGCACTTCAACACTTCGATATACCGACAGTCAACTTGGCACCGCTGAAGGGACTGCAGCACCGCCCAAATTTCGACGGAATCAAAGGCTTTCTCATAGTCCACATACCCCAGACATAGTGGCAAATTGTACTCTTCGGACTTCTGTACAACTTGCCGAAGGGTATGTATGTGGTCTATGGTGCTAAAGCCCTTTCGGAAACCGGCTTGTTCGGGAGGCTGGAAGTCGTCAAGTCTGCACGCGAGACGATTCGTAATGACTCTCGAAAACAGCACGTAGACGCGGCTCAGAAGGGAAATCGGTCTGTAGTTCTTCAAGAGAGCGTTGTCACCTTTCTTGAAGAACAAGACCACCGCACTTCTGCTCCACGCCTCCGGTGTAATACCACCATGGAGGACGGAATTAAAGAGCTTCTGAAGGACTTCATGTACCGGTCTTCCACCCGCTTTCAGAAGCTCCGCTGTAATTCCATCCTCGCCTGGGGCCTTACCGTTTTTAAGGTGCTGGAGAGCCATCCTAATCTCGCTCAGACTGACATCCGGGATATCTTCGGAATAGTGTCGGATGAGACTCGCTCTTGGGTCGTTGCTCACACTTGCGTGTGGCTCCAACGATGATGTGTACAGCTGCCCATAGAACCTCTCAATCTCACTCAAAATCTCAGGTGTCCCGGAAACGATGCTGCCACATTCTGTCTTCAGCTTTGACAGTTGGCTCTTTCTGGCAGACAGATCTCTGGCAAAGACTTTGGAGCCTTGGTTCCGCTCGATCGCTTCTTCAATACGAGCTGTATTGAAGTTGCGTAAGTCCCGCCGCATGCATTTGGAGATCTGTCAGTTCAGATGCCTGTATGCTGTCAAGTCTGTTGAAGAATGTAGCTTCATCTCCCGTCTAACAGCCATGAGATTAAGAGTGTGATCGGAGAGTTTTTGTGTTCTTCTGCGGCGGGTCTTGTAGAACTTAGCTCCGACCGCATGGACAGTTTCCACGAGCTTGTCATTCATATCGTCCACTTCATTGCAGTCTTCCAGGCACTGAAAACGGTTTTGTAACTCGAGCTGAAAGGTTTCGGGACTTTGGAACAGAGCACGAGGGGGACGGAGCGTTGACTTCATTAGACGAGACCTCTCCAACTTAACGTTTAGGTTCAGTGTGCCTCTAACCATTCGGTGATCGCTACCAGTTTTCACCCTCGCGATCACGGAGACATCACTGAACAGTTGTCGTCTGGTCGTCATAATGAAGTCAATCTCATTTTTGTGGAACCGTCGGAGCTCGACCAGGTCCACTTCCTGTGGGGCCGCTTCTGGAAGAAAGAGTTCATCATAAAGAGTCCCTCTTTCTCCATGAAGTCGGCCAGCTGCTGGCCCCTTGGGTTCCGTTGCCCTATTCCAAATTTCCCTACTTTCAGCTCACCGTTCTCTCTTGTGCCTAGTTTTGCATTGAAGTCTCCCATTAACACCGTATATTGGGTTTTGGAGGAATGCATGGCTCTAGAGATATCCTCATACATTTCCTCCACCTCCTCATCGGGGTGTGCCGAGGTTGGTGCGTAAACCTGTATGACCTTCAGCGAATACCGTTTGGTGATTCTGAGTATAAGGTACGCAACCCTCGTCGACACACTCCCGATCTTTACAACGTTGTTAACGAGAGACTTGTGGACGATAAATCCGACACCTCCTTGGGACAGATGGTCGCCCTCCCGGTGATAGAGCAAGTTGCCGGATTCGAGGATTACCGTGTCCTCCCCCTCTCTTCGGACTTCGGATAATCCTATAATATGCCAGCGCAACTTGTCTATCTCTTCTTCCAGCTCCACGATCTTCTCGTCAGTCCTCAGGGTGCGTGCGTTGTACGTTGCCAGGTCGAGTCATCTAAGGTGGCAACCGAACCTCCACCGGAGATTCTTAGCACCCCCTGCCCCGCCGTTACCATGGTCGCCACCGTAGCCAGGAATAGCGGGGCCGCCGGGGACTGGGGGCCGTTTCTTTGTTACTGTCATTCATAGGGGGGTATTTGCCATAGTTGCCACGCTTGGCGAGCGGGTTGGCAACCGCAGTTTTTTATTGTAATTTGGCTATTATCAGGAAGATGCTGCTGCCCATCTCCTGCCTGTTTCCCTTTGTCGCCCTTTAACGACACCCACGGGAGGATATGGGGTAGTGGATATTCTTGACCGCCACTACACGGCACTCAATTGCTAATTCATAATGCTTGCATTAATTTCATGAAAACAAAATACTTTCACCTTTATTTTTAATAAAACAAATTTCGTGCAATTAATTTCATAGAGTTAAACGTGACGCAAATATAATGTTGTGTTATTTGTGTTTTTACATACTGTTATTAAAAAAAATGTCGGGCAGCTGAAAAAAAAAAACAGTTCATTAGTGAATATCAATGACGGCGTAAGAGAATTCACTACCCCATTATATCACCCCGTAGGTGTCGTAAAAGGCGACAGTGAAACAATGAAACAAGAGATGGCAAGCAGTATCTTTCTGATAACAACTTAAAGATAATAAAAATTGCGGTTGCCCACCGGCCTGCCCAGTGTGACACAAATGAGGCGAACTATGGTATTCGCTGGCGCAATAATCACCTAATGCCGAAACTTAAAAACAAATAATCGTACTTTTGCATATCATGGGTTTTAATTATGCCTTATCAATACATTGTAGGGTTCCGTATATAAAGGAAGGAAAAATGAAGCCCTAATAAGGTCACTCTGCTGTATGCCCATCCGTATGCATGTCACGGATCTCGAGTGCTTACACACACAGAATGATTTACACACCTGAAATTTGGATATTTTTTGTAGAATTTTAACTGAAAACCAAATTTTGTAATAAGCATAAGTAATAATTTTTATTGACATTTCTACAGTTGAGGTATTCTACATTTGATATTTGTTATAAAGAAATATAATACATCATGTGGACCATTAGTAATTAGAGATGGGTAGAATTCTGGGTCACCTAGCCTAGGTTTTTACGTGGTAGAGCCATGCTGCAGCTATATAGAAGTATAGTTGTAGCATGAATAGGTCGGCTCGACCGAGGAAGCACCACGCTCTCACAGAAAATCAGCGTAAAATAGCAGCTTAACGCTGTTGTGTTTCGTATGGTTAGTGTAGAGAGCCGATGCCCCTTTTACTGGAATCGAAGTATTCCATCTTAGTCCTTACGGGTGACAACGCATCTGCATTTTGATTCGTAGTTGAGGATAGATATAGATGTCTATGGGCCATAGCAACTACTTACCATCAGGTGGACTGTGTGCTCGTTTGTCACCCTTATTCTTTAAAAATAAAGTAGGTTACTGAATACACCACAACAAACACTAACGTGTGCCACCACCTCGGACCAACTCCACAAGCAGCACCTGTATATAAATTCATAATAATATTATAATATACTCTTCTTGGTTGATGTATAATTGTGAATGAAATTCAAAAAAATACTATAAAATCACAAATTTTTTGAGGAATTGTCAGAAACTGCTGATAGCTTTCGTCGGATGGCGGTACTATCATTCCGTTTACACAGAGTATAAAATATCCTTATATATCACTAAGGGGCTTACAATATTTCCTATGAATAAAAGGGGTATAAGACAACTAACAATTTTTTTTAGAATGTCGATCTTCCCTAATTAATTATCGAATCTCTTGAGACCGACAAATGGCGCTACATCCATTCTAAAGCTATATTCCAGCATCATGGCAGCATGGGACGAAGCACCTATAGGACTACTAAAAAGATTTTAGCACTTCCGATAAATGGCAGTACAATCATTCCATTTACGCCAGACGTAAAACGCCCAGATCGGAGACGGGTAGCAGAGTCAAAGATGCAATACGCCTGGTTCTTCTGTTATCTTTATGAAATGACATAATTTTTTTCTCACTATAACTCCTACGACATTTAGCTTTAAAGTTGGATTTTTCTTATATCCCTTTAATTTATTCAATACAATGTTATAGTTCTTTCTTACTTTTGTTAAACATTTGTAATTAAACAAGTTTTCAAATTACAGGTCGAGAGTTACCTAATGGACAAAACGTTGTATCCGTGGCTCCTATAGAAGTCCCGGATGGTAAGCATGAAATGTAAATTAAGGCACTTGAGTTAATATGAATATGCTTATACATATGTCGATACGAAACATTACTGAAACGGAATGTTTTTACACCGAGCCGTCAGTAAATTTTGTGCCTAATTTCAAGTCAATGGTGATGCGGATATAATATAAAATATGTTTATATAAAATTTCAATACTTTCCAATTAAATATTATTTGATTGTAAGCAGTCATAATGTAAAATCGTGTGGGCAACTCTGCGTTTGAATTTTGTATCAGGTATATCAATAGTGACGGTAATTATTTGTCAACTCGTAAAAGTTGCTGAATATTGACATCTCCCACTGTTGGAAGGATTTTCTTTAAACACCCTGTTTGTCAGGTTAATCGGTGGTTATTGGAGCTCCTTCTCATGTATGCAATCTTATTCCACAATCTATTTGAAGTCTTGAGGTTTTGGTTTTCCCTATGGGTATTATAACCAAACAAATTGGGGTGATCGAATTCTTATACTGACACTCGCTCTTACATGCCATTTGCATAATGTAATCAATTTAGATTTATTTAGTGTATACCTACATATTATTGTTTTTTATCCTTCGGCTTAACGTTGAGACCAGTTTTAAAAAGTTAAAACATAAAATACGTGGTAGAGCCATGCTGCAGCTATATTAGTAGTATAGTTGTAGCACGGTGAGTGTAGAGAATCAGAGACCCTTTTTACTGGAAAAGAGGTATTTCATTCAAGATGGCACTGCTGCTGCTTCTGCTTTTTTTAAATTTTTCCTCCCTCTGTAGCCTTTTATGACACCTACAGTATGATAACGATGTTGTAGACTATGTTACACGGCCACTACACGTCGCGGTGGTGTACAGTCAATAAAATTATAATTAGGTCAAAAGTAGTAAAGGTTCAAACCGAGTAATTTACCAATTTACTCGGCTTTCAAACAATCGAAGAAAATGGATTCCACACGAATAATTTATTTTCTCGAAGTCTCAGGCACTGCTTAAATTGAATAAAATAACATCATATGGATATTATGGAGTTTTCGTTTATCTTATTTTTAATATCCTACATTTACGCTTTGTCGTGTCACATTTAAAAAATAATTAGTGCAAAGCGCAAATCATTAATATCGTGTAATTTATGCAATCACAAATTCTATTTACCTGAAGGTAAAGTAATATTAGTAACTAATATCAATAACGGTGGTACAACAATGGATTCCGATGCCGTCAGCTCAATTGATCAATCTTCGTTTGAATAATGATTTAAACGACATTTACACAAATTTGTGCTGTTTATATTTAAGCAAACACGGAGACATCTTTCGCTAATGCTGCGATCGAAATATGCGCCGAGGACTTAATTTTTTAAATTTTTTTTTATATGATAATGTGACAAACGAGCACACAGTCCACCTAATGGTAAGTGGTTGCTGCAGCCCATAGACATCTATGGGCTGCATTGTTTGCGAATAAAAATGCAGATGCGTTGGCACCCGTAAGGACTAAAATGGGATGCCGTGCCGTGTAGTATCCGTGTAACATAATCCACAATGTTGTTATCATAATGTAGGTGTCATAAAAGGCTACAGAGGGAGGAAAAATTTAACAAAAGCAGAAGCAGCAGCAGTGGCATCTTGATAAGAACTCAGAATAATAACCTGCGGTTGTCAACCCACTTGCAAAGCGTGGCAAATATGGCAAATGTAGCCTATTTTTGGATGTGGACGAAAACTTATATATTCCGTACGATTTAAACCGCCTTACTTACCTAAATTTGTTAATGTTTAGTACCATAGAAATTGTAAAGCTATATAATATTTTCTTTATAAAAAGGTTAAAGTAACACAAAATTTGTCCAGCTGCTTTAATTAGGCCAATTATGTGAAACTCAAAACTCTAATTTTGTGTCCCAAATTATTTTCTTTGAGTAGAAAGTTGAAGTAATGTTAAAGATGTTGGAATTTTAGTTTTAACGACTTTGTGTAATTGGGTGTTTTTTTACTGGACTATCAAATAAATAATTAGATGTATTTGAATTAAAAATATATTTTTATTTTATTTTATGAGCCATGGTCGCTCAAGGGCAGGTCATAGGCTTATAATTTCATAGAACAGGAGCAAACATAGTTAGATCTTCTACAGCACTACTGAAATTGGACGTAGTTATGCAAAAAGGGTCCAACCCGAGTTTGTGTGAAAAATGTTGACTTGAAAAATAATGTTTGTGGTCTATACTATTATGTGATATAACAATTTTAGCAAAAGTAATACAAATAAGAAGAAAAATTACAAACAGACAGAAACCATACCGATAATTTGAGTTTATGATATTTGAAGTATGGATACTTCAAAGTTCAAATATCATAAACTCAAATTAACTTATCGCGGGTTGGATCCTTTTTGCATAACTACGTCCAATTGTGGAATGCGATATCAAGCTTTAATTTGCCAAATGCGCGTTGAGGAAAAATAATGTGAAGATACATGCATGTCTGAGAATTAAAAAAAAAACGCTTTTGGTGCCTTAAATTCTTACGTCATACATTTATGTGCTATTATTTGAATGAAATTTATAGATGCGTATTTTAGCTATAACCCTAAATAGATTGCATATAAAAAACACTTACAACGAAGCAAAAAGTGCCCGCCACTTTGTAAAAGTTCGTTTTAGCTATTTTTTTAGCGTTAAAAGAGTGATATAGGGAGAAACCACTATTTGTCGTTGGTGTGTTCGACATAAATCACGCACCCCACCTCGGAACGGGCGGTGTCGGCAGACGCGCCGGCACCTATACACCATTGAGTAGATAGATCCTCGCCCAGACGAGCTCAACCCATCAACTTATTCCATAAAAAGTTTTACGGCATGTAAACATGTTTACATCCTACATAATGCTGGATATAAAACATCAATATTTTCTTTCAGAATCAATGTATCCACGATTTGCGGAGCCAATCCCTAATGTCACGGTCACAGTTGGCAGAGATGCATTGCTCGCGTGTGTTGTAGATAACTTGAGAAGCTTTAAGGTAAATAAATTTCAATTTTTTTTAATTTTTTGTCTTTAAAATCCAGGTGCAGTTTTTTTAAATACCTATAAGGGCAGAATTAATGTAATAATAACTTAATTTAGAGTAAATAAGAACTTTTTTATTTTGTAATATAAGTGATAAAATAGCTAACAACAAACCAGAAAATAAATGGTTATTGTAATTATAGTGGCTGTGTTTTCCTTCTAATCGGTAAAAAGCAAAGGACCTATTGCTGGTTAGTGATAAAAATTGGAGGTAAAAGAGTGTTAGCAACCTGGGCGGACTCCTAGACCCTATAACCTTGTAAAGTTTATGAGTTAAAAGTATATATTGCCTTTTGCTTTTAAAGTGTTATGGATATTCTTTCATATTTTTTTCTGTCAGGTGGCTTGGGTGAGGATGGATACACAGACTATTTTAAGTATTCATCATAATATAATAACGCAGAATCCACGAATTAGCCTCTCCTATAATGACCATCGCTCTTGGTATCTTCACATTAAAAACGTGCAAGAGGTAGATCGTGGGTGGTACATGTGCCAGGTTAACACTGACCCCATGCGATCTAGAAAGGGCTATCTCCAAGTCGTAGGTAAGTTGTTTTATAGGCATTACATTCTCAACTTCTCTTTGTGACTTACCATTCATTATTTTTATATTTTTAAAACAGTACCGCCTTCGATTATCGATAATATGACATCTACGGACATGGTTATTCGCGAAGGCAATGACGTAACCTTAGTATGTCGTGCTTCTGGATATCCTGAACCATACGTAATGTGGAGACGTGAAGACGGACAAGATTTTAATTACAACGGAGAATCAGGTATTTCATTCTAACCAGCACATTCTGTGTCGAAACTAATTTTTGATTCTGGTTATAGTCCATAGCGCAGCTCTGTTCATCATAAAAGTATATTACATATATTTTAGGAACTTCACTTATTAATGTTTGAAATAGAGAAAAATCACTTTATATGTTACATAATATATGAAAACTTTTCTAACTTTACTTACGACGTTTTCTAACGTTACAGCTATGATTATATTATTATACTTTTAAAACTGTAAAATAAAGTAAAAATGCATTTTAAATATTGCGCATATAAAAACTAAATATGCTTGCATTTTTTATTATTTTCTCAAAAATTTGTCTATTCCTCTGCTTTAGTTTTACCTATTTTCATAAGCAGCTTATTAGTTGTACACTAGCGTAACGGTTGCCCTACTGAGTGAAGCTGCTGCCAAACCACGCCGGATAAATTTTGAAGCCCCATTTCACCCTATTTGGCGGAATGCAACTCAGATGGCGTATTCAGTATCGTGTGTGCCGCATTTGGCTCTTGCATTGAATTGTGTAATCACGAAAAGAGGTACTTAAGATCGATTACTACTAGAGACTTCATTTGCAAACATTCCATTAGTACAAATTGAATAGTCGGGACAATTTTGTGAATTTTCTATTTGGATCTAAGTTTTTATTTTTTATATTTAGGCGCTGATGCTCTGGGTTAAAACTTATCAATTTTTCTGTAAATATAAAATATTAATTTTAAATAGTATTATATGTTATAATTATTTAGTATTAAGGTTTGGCTCAGAAAAATAACATAAAACCACCTAGGTTTTATAATAACATATTTTTCTGTAACTAAATATATATTTTTGCGATGGCTGACAATTCAATACAGCTCACACTACACGCGAGGTAAGAGTGACTCTCTAACACCATAAAACGCCAAAGTCCTGGTAAGTATGATATACCAGCAAAGCTTTTGAAAGCAAGTGGTAGGCCGGTTCTTTCAGTCCTTCAGAAGCTGTTTAATTTCGTAATACAGGATGGTGATATTCCGGAAGCGTAGAACAGAAGTGCGTTGTCTTTTTACTCAAAAAAGGCGACAACTCTTTATTCAGGAACTACTGACTTCTCGATTACTCTTCCTCTGAGCATGAGCTCATGTTCACACGAACATGGTGTTTTCAAAAATCATTACAAATCGTCTCGCACGCCAATTTGACGACTTCAAGCCTCCCGTACATGCCGAATTCCCTTTTGGCAAATTGTACAGAGTACGGAAAAGTTCAATCTGCCACTTTATCTTGCGTATGTGGAATATAAGAAAGTCTTTGATTTCGTTGAAATTCGGATAGTGCTACACACCCTATAGCGGTACAGAGTCTACTATCGGTACATCGATATATCTATCTATTCATATATAATATAGTATAACAAGTACGAGAGTTGTAAAACAAGATGACGTTATATATCCGAAAATCTTCAATTCTGCATTGCAAGAATTTTTCAAGCCACTTAACCCTTTGACTTTGACTTACCGAAGATACGACCAATACGTACCATTGTTGAATTGAAATATTATGTATTTTATGCTAGAAGAATGTATGACTACTTTTTTCTGGACTTTATTAACTCGTTTTATTTATTTCCACAGTGAGTGTTGTAGATGGTGAAACGCTTACAATAACGAAAGTTTCTCGTCTACATATGGGTGCTTACCTATGTATAGCATCTAACGGGGTGCCTCCATCGATTAGTAAGCGAATCATGCTTATGGTTCAATGTGAGTATTACCCCGTTTTTACCTAGTCTATTTAACCTAGTCAATTTTATAAGTATCTAATTTGTAAATCTTAAATAATTAAACTTATTATTAAATTAAAAACTATAATAAACAAAACTAAAACAAACTAGGGTATACAAATAATATTATATATAAATTATAAAAAAAAAACTTAGGCTATTGGTCCGTGGGGTCCATGTAAGGTGAAGTTCCTAAAGGAACTATAACCGCGACTGGTCGTCGCTGATGGTGATAAGAGAGCTGGTTCTTTTCTCGCTCAAAGGCTATGTATTCGTATAGCGTTCTCTGCACGATATCACGGGGAGATAGGACTGTATGATAATTGAAGTTATTAGTTTTAGTTTTTTTTTATATTGTATATTTTACTACTAAGTAAAATTATATAAGATTTATCAATAATACTAATAAACATTTGTAAGCAAATATTAAGCATATTTTGATATCATACCCTTTCTTGTGGTACAATATGAGAATCGGCTTGTATCAGGTAACAGGATTTATAAGGTTTAATTACTTAGTTACCAATACCAAATTAGCCGGATATAGCAGAGAGCATGATTGTTTTGCATGAGTAGGGTGCGAAGGTAATATTGTGTACCGTATTTTATTAAACGAGAAGAACCCTACTAAATTTAGGACCTTACCATAGATTTTATTCATTGCTAGATATTCCCTAGTATTAATTTTGTCGCAAATGGTTGTCATTAATATTTTAATACTTATTATGTGAGTTGCTGATAACGTGAAACAAAGGTATTGCTCAAGTATTATTAATTAAACGAATTTAAATAAAAACATATATATTATACAATACATCATGATTATATAACATTTATGATACTGTAATTTCTACACTCACTGAATAAATATTAACAAACAAAACAACGCGTAGTGCCCTTTAGTTTACCAACTACTTTACAAACTCATTACTCATTATGCCTTCTGACGTTATAAAATTGCCTACGTTTATTTCTACACGAGCGACATCACTAACCTTTTGCCGAATTGTATTGTACAATTGTGTTATTTAGGAAAGAATACTATGAAATGCCAACAATGAACGGGAAAATGGAGCATACGTCTTTGACTTTTAACTGTAAGTCTTCTTTGTGTAGATGTAAAAAGTCACAGAAAGTACTTGTATTAGGACATATTTTATCCGCTTTTGTTGAAATATACTATATACTTCAATATTATTATTATATACTTCTTAAAAAAATATTAAATTTTATTAATATACTATGTTCTACCTACCACTGTAATGCAACATCAGTCTTATAAAAGTAATGGGTTTGTTTTGTTGTTTTATTTAACTGTACAAACATTTCTGCTCTCTTTTTATTCCGAATCCTAATAAGACAAAATAATTGATTTTATTTATCTAATGTAATTTTTCAGTGTTAAATATAAGCTAAATTACACACATATGTTTGGAGGCGCTTTTAATTAATTATGTTTCCCGGTACTGGATACAATATGATCCAACTGGTTATCTTTTGATATAATATTATTAATTTGTGTTGTCACTCGAAATTATTTAAATACGTTTATCAACAGTTCCGCCAATGCTGTCAATTCCTAATCAATTGGAGGGTGCGTACATTGGACAAGACGTGACGCTCGAATGTCACACAGAGGCCTATCCGTCGTCTATTAATTATTGGACTACCGACCGTGGTGACATGATTATATCCGGTGAGAATATTAGTATATGATATACAGTTGCATTTAGGTATCGCATACTTTATCATCGACCTATTGAGGGTTTAACATTTTATTTTAGTTAATACTCAGAAAGTATATACGTGGTAGAGCCATGCTGCAGCTATATTAGTAGTATAGTTGTAGCACGAATGGGTTGGCTCGATCAGGGAAGGACCACGCTCTCACAAAATACCAGCGTGAAATGGCTGCTTGACACTGCTGTGTATCGTATGGTGAGTGTAGAGATGCGGAGACCCATTTTACTGGAAAAGAGGCATTCCATCTTAGTCCTTATGGGTGACGACGCATCTGCATTTTGATTCTTTATTGAGAATAACTAAAAAAAAAAGCCACAGCAACCACTTACCATCAGGTGGACTGTGTGCTCGTTTGTCACCCTATCCTATTAAAAAAAACTCTTAAAGTGGCTAAGCGTTTGGCGGACGTGCTGCATCGCTTCGGGTTCGACGCAGTGTTGAGAAATCAGAAAATTGTAATATGTAGTAATTCTGATTATTTATCATTTTGGCTTCTCATACGAATTCTGTACTATCGGTTTAAAATCGATACACATATAAACCTATGTGCCTACATTAACACTGGGCTATGAATTGATACATTCTGAATTATCAAAGTTTCTGGATTTCATATTAGAGATGGCAAGCTGTAATTGAACGCAGATACGTTTATCATTATCGATAAAATAACAAGTTTGTCTGTCTTTTTTGTACAATTCTAATTGATTTTTTATTTAATCAAGAAAGAAACGCAAACATTTTAATGTATATGTGCTAATTTATGGGTACCTATAGAGGGAATAACAATTATTTTAAAAAGAAAAAATACCTATTCTACTTAGAATTCATCTAAAGGTTGCAAGATTATTGTTTGATTAAAAATTCAAATACCACATTGTGTTACTGCCAATATTAATTTTACGGCCCATTATTCACAAACAGTTTTTATTTGATGCAAAAATGAAATTATTGAAAATGAAAATTCACCTTTGTAACAAATTTTAATAAGCAAAATAACTCACAGTGTATTTATGTATATTATGTTTATTTAAGAGCCGTCGCAGCTCAGAGAATTAGAGCTCGCGTTCTGTGAATTTTATCGTCCGGGTTCGATTTCTGTCGGCACCAATGAAATTGTCAAATGCAGTTTTAAGTGCTGAATTGCTTACCACGTCTTAGTGCCACGTCCTTAGTGGTGAAGCAAACATCGCGAGGAAACCTGCATGTCTGAAGAATAAAATATTTCGAAATCATATTAAATCCACCAACACGCATTGGAGCAGCATGGCGGACACTTCCTTACCCTAAACCCTCCCAGAAATGAGAAGAGGTCTGTGCCCAGCCTTCAGACGATAAATAGACTATAGCTCTACTTTACAATTTCTTTTTAAAATATTGTGTAAAAAAAAATTCCTACGTATGACATATAATAGTGTTTAATCTTATTTTTTTTATTAATGACGAAAACTTAAGCAATAAAATATTTGCTACCCAGCAAACGTACAGGTTTTATATTTAAGTAGAAATGGAAATTGTAGGTGGCAAATATGAAGCATTCCCAGTGGATAGCGGCTATAATAAGTTTATGATGCTCAAGATACGGAATATTACCAAGGAGGACTTCGGCTTCTATAAATGTATCGCTAAAAATTCCTTGGGGGAAACTGATGGCATCATCAAATTAGATGGTATGCTTCTAATTCATTATATTTGGAATTTTAATGTTGCAAAATATTTTTATAGATATGTGTATTTTTTATTTTTTAGTGATTGATGCGGCAAAAGTTTATCCTGCAAAATGAAATCATTTTAACTCCTTTCGTATTACTTTTATTTTTTTTTTCAATGAATTATACAACTATCAATTGATTTTTACCTTATTTTTTACTTTTCAATCATTTTTGAAGTGACAACTTCTTTAAATATTGTTTTAGGTTATTAGACTAAAGGTTAGTGTAAAAATAAGAACACTCAGAATAAAATTAAACTTTTATATTATATTTTATGCCGCACTTCTGATTGAAAACGATCATATTAAATAAATCATTTGTCGTAAAATATTTTTATTTTATATTTCATTTCACTTCTACCGTATGTGCAAAGCAACATGTTTTTATTTATACCTAACGTAATATATAACAATGTAATTAATGGGACTATTTAGTAGTAGTAAAACTGTTAAACGTAACTATTTTCTCTTGTTTTTAGACATAAAACGACTATAATGATTCAATCAATAATAATGATTTTTTATTTTATTAAAAATACTTATTACTGTATTTTGACCGTTACAAAACGGGCGACCTGCGGAATTTATGTCAGCCTCACTTCTCCGATCAAAAAAAACTTTATTTTGAAACGAAGATGAAAATGCGAGCATATCATAGCTTGCAGAAATGAATTGTCAATCAACTACCAGCAAACTATCAGCATGAAATTTGCATGTCATTCGAATCTATTAATATAATTAACGCTGCATAACCACTTACCATCAGGTAGGATGGTAGTCAAGAATTGGCTTAGAATATTTAAAAAAAACAATTATGTATACATGGCAGCACGTTAAGAAAGCTATGCCGCATTACCGCCCAAGTGCCACACAGGCCTTGACCTTGTTGGAATTAGTTAGGAGAGAAAGAATAAATATGCATTTAAATTTAATTAATATATTTTTTTTAGAAATCCCAGCACCTCCATCTGCGTTTACAACGACACAAAAATCTGTATTAGACAACCAGACGATACGAAAAAAAGGTATAATAAATTTTTAGTATTTAAATCAAGCAAAACGTTTCAGAGGAAAATCAATATTCATTTTACAATTTTTATAAAACAGGTCAGCTGCCAATTATCGAAACAAACGACGCGATAACCTCAAATTTTCAAGGTGAAGCTTATGGCGAACAAATACGAGATTTCGGTAAGGGTTTGTTATTAGCTAAGCTGCTACAATGTCGAGTTAGTGGCAAGCCCAGTGTTGCAACTATGGCAAATATTCGCCCTCCCCCATCCTCTATATCGGCAATCTATGGAAAGGCTATGCACAGCTATGGACTTTCGATGGTCTGTTACAATTAATGATAATACTGGAGTTCAATGAAACTTAATAAACATCGTCGTATTGTGGCAGTGTAAGAAAACCCAATGTGTTCAACTGAGGAATTCTGATGTGCTGAAATAATGATTGAACCCTAAAAATAATACATATTATGTGTTTTTGCACAAATGACAACACTGACTTGGATTCGAATTTAAGATTCGTGCAGCCGCAAGTAGACGGTCCGGCAGACGTTGGTCCACCCTTTTCGGTAGGTTGCGTGATAAATTTCACTCTGAATTAACTTTCGAATTTTGGCAGAGTAAATAAAAGCAACCACAAATCAACACCTATCTGGTTCAGATTTTGTGATTATTTTTTAAAACATCTGATTATTTTATATTATGAATAATAGAAATTCATTAAAATTTGTTAATTATTTGACTGTAGCATCATCTATCGAATTATAGCGTGTTATAAAACATCCTCTTGACAAAACAAATACGTTTATTGTATTTCATAAAGTGTGCATTTGACTTCAGTAGGTTACGTTGTTCTGAAGGGTTGGAACGCACCAATGATTATAATTTTGATTAATTTTTATTTCAGATTTCGACGAAGAAAATTATGCGCTCACAATCAAGTTGGATAGAATGTTGTATAGTGTATTAATTTCACATTTAATTTCAATAGCCAAACATTTTTTGCTTTCTTGATGAAAATAATGTTTGTTGAACGACTTCAATTTAAACTTCATATTGCAGAGTAGCTGATTTACTATCATTTATAATAATCTCTTTCTGAAGCTGACCAGACAATAACGTATTAAACAGCGACCCTTACAAAATAGTAATTGTTGTCTTGCGTTCGCACATGTAATTTGTGTGTACTTATATTTGGCTTATTTGAGTTACTAAATCCCTTATGGAATTTAACGTATTTGGTAAATAAACTGCATTAGCAGCTAGCTCAATTTATTTACCTTTCCGTATTTTTTTTAATATTTGTAGTATACATGATTTCATTAATTACCGTCAGAACATAATCAAAAATTACTTTTTATTTAAATAAGATATAAACAATAGTAAAATTCTGTTCAAAACTTACTTCAATATGTTTACCAGTTATTAATATACCTATTTGAAATTACTTGGTAAAAATATGTGGGAACTAACACAACTATTTGCTAAATAAAATGAGAAAGCATAATCCTTGTTCGCAAAAGAGAAGAGAAGAATTAGAACGAGAACAACACGTGCAACAAGAACAAGAAAAAGAAACAGTGCAGAAAGTTAATTCTCACCATTAGCACAGTGCAATCAAATATTTATATGAAGACTTGCTATATTTTATTGTTTTATATCTGACTAGATTTATGACAACACAAATGCAAACCAATTCATAATGTTTTATGAATTTACTATTTATTAAAAATTTATTGAATGTCTGATTTTGTAGACCATTGCGAATAATATATTAATATATTCTGTTTATATTGTTTTTATTTATATTATAAAATAAAATATTCTTTTCATACTATACTACTTCAAAATATTCTGCTACATCGATTGAGTAAGAATTTATTTAAATTAGTTCCTATTGTATGTAATAATGGTAATTGTTATTTTTGTGGCTAAATATTAATATTTAATGGTATTTTTTGGTTAATATGAATTAGAAAATGGATTTATGATAAATTATAGAAGATATATTAAGCTTACATAGACATTAATTTTCTAATACAATTTAGCGCTGTCACAACGCATTAAAATTTTGATCTGAATTATCAATGTTTTTACTTGTTTAGTGATATATAGTTACTTTTTATGTAGATATTCTAAAATAAAAACAACTTCAAATATTTATACAACTCAATAATACAAACCGGTTGTTACCAATGTTACCACTTAGTCAATAAACATACCTGTTTTTTATATGTATATTGTTCTAATTTTAAACTTGAAGACTTATCGCCTAAATCTCCTTTACATATTAAAACATGCTGTAAATGTTAGTAGATTAGAACGTATCACTTATTAGGAAATAATAGACAAATTTTGTAAATTATTTACTTGCTAAAAGATTAAAAATGCCAAATAACTGTGTAAAAAAAAACAAGGCTTAAAGTATCAGTGTGTTTTATTGTCCTTTCTCTTGTAATGCTACTATTATGCTCAGCTTTAGAAACGGTATCCCCAAATATTGATTTCTTATTATCAATTAAATATGTATCTAAGATCATGGTCTTTGAAATATCACAAATATTATTAAAAAAAAAACCGGCTAATTGCGTGTCGGGCCACGCAAAATTTAGGGTTGCGCAGTTGCCCGACACAATACGTGGGCTTTCTTGATAATGAGCACAATAAGTGAGTTCGTGGCCTGTCCGCTATAACGACTAAAAATGGGCCCAAATAGGTAGATTGTAACAGAAGGACTTATTTTCAAATCAGACTTATAGAGAGAGGTATTCAAAAAAGATCAAAAAACTTTTCGATTTTGAAAATAATACCACTTAAATCAAATCATTCACATGCTAAGGCACAAAGATAATCATAGTTGACTAGCTATCTATATATTTCCGGTAGTGCAACCCTAAAATATATATATGTGTGACCGTAACGAACCTTCACGTAAACCACTACTGCCTTAAATTATCCTGAGGTCGCCCGCGTAAACCAAGAGTGTGACGAATGAAATTGTCTGTGAAAATGAGGCTATATGATTTTATGAATACTTCAAATGAGGATTACAATAACTAGTAAACTAAAATATCAGTGAAATTAGTAAGTAAGTCAGAAAGATCCTCCCTGCCTATCCCGCAAATGAAAAAAGTAAAGCTGTAGTTGTAATGCATATAAGTCGTTATCTTCATATAAAATGTTTATTTTTAATACTTTACAATAACACTACAAAATTATGATGCAGCTACTTTTAGATCAAACTGATCTAAAAGTAGCTGCGTGCATGATAGAATTGTAACGAAAATTTTACTAATCTAAGTACATTTAATAAATTTGTAGATTATTACTCGTTAACCTGTTAATTCTACTTAGCTATGATAGTTTTTCTTTTATCTTCATTATATATGCTACTATCGTGTATACTTTTCACATTTCCAAAAACAGCGATTTAGTTGGTAGAAGGGGGGACACATGACTCTAATGAAAAATACCACTTTAAAGCCAAATATTTCTTAAACGGACCCCTGAATCGAAAAGATGCTGTTCCGTACTCCCAGTGTTTCTAAAAGAACTATCCAACGATACCCCACATGATGGAATAGAAGGGTAAAAAAGAAATCATCTTCCATTTAGTATGGGAAGTATCTAAAATATAAATGTTTTTAAAGATTTTATTGCACAGTATTATAGGCGTAATTAATATCTATAGCTATGCCAAATTACAGATTAATGGCACTTAGGGTCTCGACTCGACCTGCCAACGTACAACGCACGCACCCTGAGGACTGACGAGAAGATCGTGGAGCTGAAAGAAGAGATAGACAAGGTACGATGGCATATTATAGGATTATTCGAAGTCCGAAGAGAGGGGGAGGACACGGTAATCCACGAATCCGGCAACTTGCTCTATCACCGGGAGGGCGACCATCTGTCCCAAGGAGGTGTCGGATTTATCGTCCACAAGTCTCTCGTTAACAACGTTGTAAAGATCGGGAGTGTGTCGACGAGGGTTGCGTACCTTATACTCAGAATCACCAAAAGGATGGAATTACAGCGAAGCTTCTGAAAGCGGGTGGAAGACCGGTACTTGAAGTCCTTCAGAAGCTCTTTAATTCCGGCCTCCATAGTGGCATTACACCGGAGGCGTGGAGCAGAAGTGCGGTGGTCTTGTTCTTCAAGAAAGGTGACAACGCTCTCTTGAAGAACTACAAACCGATTTCCCTTCTGAGCCGCGTCTGCGTGCTGTTTTCGAGAGTCATTACGAATCGTCTCGCAAGCAGACTTGACGACTTCCAGCCTCCCGAACAAGCCGGTTTCCGAAAGGGCTTTAGCACGATAGACCACATACATACCCTTCGGCAAATTGCACAGAAGTCCGAAGAGTACAATTTGCCACTATGTCTGGCGTATGTGGACTATGAGAAAGCCTTTGATTCCGTCGAAATTTGGGCGGTGCTGCAGTCCTTTCAGCGGTGCCAAGTTGACTGTCGGTATATCGAAGTGTTGAAGTGCTTGTACAGTAGGGCTACGATGGCTATCCGAGTACAGAACCAGAGTACGAAACCTATCCAATTGCAGAGAGGTGTAAGACAGGGTGACGTCATATCCCCGAAACTCTTCACCGCTGCATTGGAAGACGTTTTCAAGCTTCTGGACTGGAAAGGATACGGTATCAACATCAATGGCGAGTACATCACTCACCTTCGATTTGCCGATGATATAGTCCTTATGGCAGAATCGCTGGAGGACCTAAGCACTATGCTCAATGACCTCAATAGTGTTTCCCAACGGATAGGTCTTAAGATGAACATGGACAAAACAAAGATCATGTTTAATGTCCATGTCACACCTATGCCGGTAGTTGTTGGGAGCACTAAGCTCGAAGTTGTTGACGAGTATGTTTACCTGGGACAAATAGTCCGACTAGGTAAGTCCAACTTCGACCGAGAGGTCAATCGACAGATTCAACTCGGCTGGGCAGCGTTCGGGAAACTACGACACATCTTCTCGTCAGACATTCCTCAAAACCTGAAAACGAATTTGTACAACCAGTGCGTGTTGTCAGTGATGACTTACGGATCTGAGACGTGGTCCTTTACTGCTCGCCGTATGAGGTCGCTCAGCGAGCTATGGAGAGGGCTATGCTCGGAGTTTCTAATTCTTTTCGGATAAACTTAAAAATTAGGATATCCGCAGTAGAACCAGAGTGACCGACATAGCCCAACGGATTAGTAAGCTGAAGTGGCAGTGGGCCGGCCATATAGCTCGAAGAACCGACAACTGATGGGGAAGAAAGTTTCTTGAGTGGCAGCCTCGTACCGGTAGGCGAAGTGTAGGGCGACCCCCCACGAGATGGAGTGACGACCTGGTAAGACATGCAGGAAGTCGATGGATGCAGGTGGCTCAGGACCGTGCTTTGTGGCATTCCTTGGGGGAGGCCTATGTTCAGCAGTGGACTTATGAAAGGCTGTAATGATGATGATGATGACGTTCTCTGAGCAAAACCGCGGACGGACGGACGGACATGTTGAAACTATAAAAATTACATAACAAGGAACCCTAAAAAACGTAACTAAACGCAATTTAAATGTAAACTGACAAAATGTTTCATTTTGCATAAGTCACAGAGCACTGTAATAAATAAATAGCCTATAAAATGGCTGAATGGGCGGTTAAGTAATTAGTTCAGTAATTCTCGGCGAGCGGTTCTGTGAAATTTGGCAAAAATGTGAAAGCACGTACCAAGTAATATCAGCAATAGTAGGTAATAACTTGCGGCTTGGGTGACGCTTGGGCCATCTTAAACGTGCTGACATTTATTTGTATAATTTATATATAATTCGGAATTATATATAACATGATTTCATACCGACTAATTCTCATTTAACAAATTCCCATATGTGATTGCTCAATCGATTGTTCCCGCTATCATGATGTAGCCCATTTGAATTTTTATTCCCTTCTCCTTGTTTTTTTTGACTGCTATTTATAACTCCAAACATGCATTTGGCATTTTCTTACTAATCGAGTACAATATACTAAAGCGGTTTTAATCCACTGCCTTTAAATAATTCAATAATTATGTTTTACTGCGAAGTCTTTGATTTCTAGGCTTTGATTCTCCCTAATAGGGCTTTTCTCTCCTCGCGCCACTGTCTCCTATACCCCTCCCCAATGTTTGATTTAATTTAAAAAAAGAAACTAAAAACAACCGGAACAATGATTTCCTTGAAATGTATGCCTTTTTGTATTTAGATTACACCGCCGATAACCCTTCTCTCCGACCCCGCACCCTTCCTCCCACAACGCGCTCCTTCCTCTCCGGGGTTGCCATTTCTAAAGTGCATTCTACTCTTACACTTACATATAATATTAATATTCATCTTTACATCTCAACACTATTTCGTAGCTGAATATAAGCCTCTCCAATAAACAGTTCATTTGTAATGAAGTTGTGAACATCAAGATGGTGTGAATGTCACGATAGTAGCACTCTGTCCTATATATTTCAAATATCTTTATCGGTACTTAGTACTCAATTGCAATTATTGTGAACCAATCTATATTTAAAAAAGTTCTTAACTCACACTATTTAAAGATATTAAATAAAAAATTAAAAATGTTGTACAAACGACTTCAATTTAAATTATTAAGAATAACTCAAAAACTATTGGTCAGACCTTGATCAACGGGACCACACGATAACCACCTTCAAATAAAAACAGAATCATCGAAATCGGTTCACCCAGAAAAAAGTTATGAGGTATTTTAAACATACAGTCGAATTGAGTACCTCCTCCTTTTTGAAGTCGGTAGAAAATTGGTTGTCTCACCATCTTGACGTCAATAATGGCTGGGCCAGTGTTAATCATCGAAGATTATAACACGTAGTTCTCAGTTGACTCAGTTGGCTTAGCGATTAGTTGCAGCGCTGGGGGCCACGAGTTCGAATCCCGTACGCAAAAAGTATCTTTATGGACTACGAAATAATTGTTCCGGGTGTGGATGTTTGTCCTTGTGCAATTTAAGCTTGTAAACTGCCTCCACAATTATAAACCCTCTAAGCTAATCTGTACAAATTTGAAAGGTAAGTATTCTGACATTTTACGAGAAAAAAATGTTTTATAAGAACGACAAAATTGAAGTGTAAGGTGGCTCCCTACTATATGGCGTGACGAATTAATAAGAAATCCAGGAAGTCGATAAATGCAGGAAGGTATATGTTCAGTAGTAGATTCATGATGGGTTGTAATGATGTTGATTATAGTGATGATGAAGAATGACATAAGAAACACCTGAAGTTAAGTCTTAGCAAATAAGCAAGGTCATTTTTACATGTTTTATGTAGGCGTTTAACGTTAAATACTCATTGTGGAATAAAACTTCTCCTAGTTATCGGAGCACAGAGGCTGTGCATTCGCCCGAAGGAGAGGGGAACTTGAATTGAATACGCGCATTGTATCAGCGTTGCAGTCTCTTCCTTGCCCTTTTAAACTCTATCCGAAAAGGGCAGAGGCATGTGCTTAAATTAACAGGGAAATTTACGTGGGCCATTATTTTACTTTTACTCGTATTATGCATTCTTTCTTCAGTGTTATTACAGGTATTGTACTTATATAAAAGAATTTAAATTTATACTAATGTTTAGAGACTAACCAGCGCAGAACTAGATTTAAAGAGCATGAATATGAGTGCGAGCACGTGTTCATTTCGCCTCTCTCATAATCCAATGAGATGGCAAGCTAACACGAACGTAGATATATCAGACACAGAACAAACGGATTTACGTGCTTTCCGAGGAACGGGGATGAAACACTATTTAACAATGACAGAAACCTAATAAATCTTTTTGGCCCGACCCGGGGTATCTAGCCCAGGACCATGTGATCAGCTGTCGCATTACGATCTTTAGACCAACAAGGCAATCACTCAGATCTCCCCTTTAGAGTAACCTATGGGGGAGGCCTTCAACAGTGGACTTTTGACAGGCTGTTATAAATAAATGAATGAATACCGACATATATTGGATAGAAATCGGAACGGCTTCTCGTCAAATATACTTAAGTATTTTTTTGATGACGATCATGATAATACCAAGATAAACCCAAAAGATGAAGTGGCTATGGACCGACTATATATTATGTAAATCGAATAAGTGGCAACCGATGGACACAGTACCGGATGCGGAGCGTAGGACGGCCCCCACTCGATAGAATGGTGATACTCATAATCGTAATCGGCCTCATTTTGAACGTTTAAGGTGTAGTTTCATTAAATTGTGTAAATATATCAATATTGATTATAAGCCAATGTCTTTTTTACAATAATAACGTATTAAGTAATATATACGAGTATGTAATATATAAAAATTAATGTCTGTTGATTAGTATTTTATGCGCCGCCATACCGTTCATCAGATTACGCTCAAACTTTGTCAACTTGTTGCTTGCACTTGTGCTAAGGTTATAGGCATAGTAAAATTAAATTAGGTTGCATGCGTATCGTACCGACATATATTATTATAATTCAATGAATGTATTATCATTCATAATTAAACAATGTAACTCTTCCAAATTTAAAACTATATTTACTTAATTAATTCTTCTGCGGCAGCAACGCTGGGGGACGAGGCTGCTCGTGTCCTTAGGAAATACTTGAAATCTGACACTACTACTACTCGAGTCCCCCGGGTATTGCTAAACGAGCAGCACCAAATCCGGTGGTAGGTTTCAACCGCTGGCTTTTCAGTTACCACCCACCAATGCAAAGTCTTGCCGCCATATGACGTTGTCGTGTTCTGGCATGATGCTTGATGAAGCCATATGAAGAATGGGTCTGAACAGTAGCAATGTGTATGTAAACCGGGTAAGAAGAGTCAGTTGTTGCTGTGTCGGGTGAAACTTCAACCAGAGAGAACTTTCAACTAGACCGCCAAGCAACCGCGCAGCTCCTACAAAAAAGCATTACGGAAAGCTAGTCTCGATCGTATTAAACATATTGGCACAAAACTCTCTGCCAGATGGTCTGGCAGAGAGTTTTGCGCTGCACTGCCTCCACTGGTAAGACCGGATGGCACCCTGGTGCATACGGCTAAAGAGAAAGCGAACCTGTTCGCGTCTCTCTTTGCCTACAATTCACGTCTGGACAGTGGCAACAACGTTCCACCTAAATTACCTCACTGCGGGACCTCTATGTGGAGGGGTCGTATAACAAATAAAGAGGTTCTCAAAACCTTGCGGAGTCAAGACGTGAATAAAGCTGGTGGACCAGATGGTATACCAGCTATAGTTCTTAAGGCTTGTGCACCTGAGTTGTCTCTTGTGCTGACACGCTTGTTCCGCCTCTCATTTAGGACTGGAATAGTCCCAAAATCCTGCAAGCTGGCCAATGTGCAGCCTGTTCCAAAAAAGGCAGCCGTGTCGACCCTGGCAATTATCGGCCTATCTCAATTACCTCCATACTTTGCAAGATTATAGAGCGTATATTGAACGCCCGCTTAATGGCATACCTAGAACAGAATGACCTTCTTAGTGACCAGCAATATGGGTTTCGCCAAAATCGATCAGCTGGGGACCTTCTAGCGTATGCCACACGCGTATAGGATGAGGCACTCGAGAACGGTGGAGAAGCCCTTGATATTTCCCTTGATGTCTTGAAGGCCTTTGACAGAGTTTGGCTACTTACTCGCCTTTTGGATAAGCTTCCAGCGTACGGCTTATCCCCTTGTCTGATTGAATGGGTAAAAGACTTTCTGAGTGAATGAGCTCTCCGGGTCGTCGCCAATGGCTGCTCATCCGATCCTATGGCGACTAACGCCGGTGTTCCTCAGTGGTCCGTTCTCTCCGCAACTCTCTTTCTGCTGCATATTAATGATCAGCTTATGCCCGGTATCTATGGGTATGCAGACGATAGCACAGTTGTGGAGAGATACCAACCAAGTCGTCGGGCCAGTCGGGATAAAATCCAGTCCGAAAGAGAAGCTATGGTAGGGTGTGTGAATCTCACACTACAGGTAGTCTCCGAATAGGGCGATGCCAATCTTCTGAAATTCAACGCCTCCAAAATACAAGCGTGTCTCTTCACTGCAAAAAGGAGCCAGCTTACCTTGGCTGCTTCTTTCCGAAATGTATCACTGGAATATACCGACCGCCTTCAGTTGTTTGATATATCCTCAAATCTGAGCTTCGGGCGGTTCATTGAGCCCAAGGCAAAAGCAGCTGCAAGGAAGCTGGGAGTCCTTGCAATGGTGCGGTGATAATTCACGCCGGGACAGCTGTTTACTTTATATCAAGCGCAAGTCCGGTCGTGCATGGAGTATTACTGTCATGTATGGGCTAATGCCGTGTAGTGGCGGTTAAGAATATCCACTACCCCATATCTTCCCGTGGGTGTCGTAAAAGGCGACAAAGGGAAACAGGCAGGAGATGGGCAGCAGCATCTTCCTGATAATAGCCAAAATAACAATAAAAAAAAAAAAACTGCGGTTGCCAACCCGCTCGCCAAGCGTGGCAACTATGGCAATATACCCCCCATGAGCAATGACAATAATAAACGGCCCCCAGTCCCCGGCGGCCCCGCTATTCCTGGCTACGGTGGCGACCATGGTAACGGCGGGGCAGGGGGTGCTAAGAATCTCCGGTGGAGGTTCGGTTGCCACCTACGACGACTCGACCTGGCAACATACAACGCACGCACCCTGAGGACTGACGAGAAGATTGTGGAGCTGGAAGAAGAGATAGACAAGTTACGCTGGCATATTATAGGATTATCCGAAGTCCGAAGAGAGGGGGAGGACACGGTAATCCTCGAATCCGGCAACTTGCTCTATTACCGGGAGGGCGACCATCTGTCCCAAGGAGGTGTCGGATTTATCGTCCACAAGTCTCTCGTTAACAACGTTGTAAAGATTGAGAGTGTGTCGACGAGGGTTGCGTACCTTATACTCAGAATCACCAAACGGTATTCGCTGAAGGTCATACAGGTTTACGCACCAACCTCGGCACACCCCGATCAGGAGGTGGAGGAAATGTATGAGGATATCTCTAGAGCCATGCATTCCTCCAAAACCCAATATACGGTGTTAATGGGAGACTTCAATGCAAAACTAGGCACAAGAGAGAACGGTGAGCTGAAAGTAGGGAAATTTGGAATAGGGCAACGGAACCCAAGGGGCCAGCAGCTGGCCGACTTCATGGAGAAAGAGGGACTCTTTATGATGAACTCTTTCTTCCAGAAGCGGCCCCACAGGAAGTGGACCTGGTCGAGCCCCGACGGTTCGACAAAAAATGAGATTGACTTCATTATGACGACCAGACGACAACTGTTCAGTGATGTCTCAGTGATCGCGAGGGTGAAAACCGGCAGCGATCACCGAATGGTTAGAGGCACACTGAACCTAAATGTTAAGTTGGAGAGGTCTCGTCTAATGAAGTCAACGCTCCGTCCCCCTCGTGCTCTTTTCCAAAGTCCCGAAACCTTTCAGCTCGAGTTACAAAACCGTTTTCAGTGCCTAGAAGACTGCAATGAAGTGGACGATTTGAATGACAAGCTCGTGGAAACTGTCCATGCGGTCGGAGCTAAGTTCTGCAAGACCCGCCGCAGAAGAACACAAAAACTCTCCGATCACACTCTTAATCTCATGGCTGTTAGACGGGAGATGAAGCTACATTCTTCAACAGATTTAACAGCATACAGGCAACTGAACAGACAGATCTCCAAATGCATGCGGCGGGACTTACGCAAATTCAATACAGCTCGTATTGAAGAAGCGATCGAGCGGAACCGAGGCTCCAAAGTCTTTGCCAGAGATCTGTCTGCCAGAAAGCGCCAACTGTCAAAGCTGAAGACAGAATGTGGCAGCATCGTTTCCGGGGCACCTGAGATTTTGAGTGAGATTGAGAGGTTCTATGGGCAGCTGTACACGTCATCGTTGGAGCCGCACGCAAGTGTGAGTAACGATCCAAGAGCGAGTCTTATCCGACATTATTCCGATGATATCCCGGACGTCAGTCTGAGCGAGATTAGAATGGCTCTCCAGCACCTTAAAAACGGCAAGGCCCCAGGCGAGGATGGAATTACAGCGGAGCTTCTGAAAGCGGGTGGAAGACCGGTACTTGAAGTCCTTCAGAAGCTCTTTAATTCCGTCCTACATGGTGGCATTACACCGGAGGCGTGGAGCAGAAGTGCAGTGGTCTTGTTCTTCAAGAAAGGCGACAACGCTCTCTTGAAGAACTACAGACCGATTTCCCTTCTGAGCCGCGTCTACGTGCTGTTTTCGAGAGTCATTACGAATCGTCTCGCGCGCAGACTTGACGACTTCCAGCCTCCCGAACAAGCCGGTTTCCGAAAAGGCTTTAGCACCATAGACCACATACATACCCTTCGGCAAATTGTGCAGAAGTCCGAGGAGTACGATTTGCCACTATGTCTGGCGTATGTGGACTATGAGAAAGCCTTTGATTCCGTCGAAATTTGGGCGGTGCTGCAGTCCCTTCAGCGATGCCAAGTTGACTGTCGGTATATCGAAGTGTTGAAGTGTTTGTACAGTAGGGCTACGATGGCTATCCGAGTACAGAACCAGAGTACGAAACCTATCCAATTGCAGAGAGGTGTAAGACAGGGTGACGTCATATCCCCGAAACTCTTTACCGCTGCATTGGAAGATGTTTTCAAGCTTCTGGACTGGAAAGGATACGGTATCAACATCAATGGCGAGTACATCACTCACCTTCGATTTGCAGACGATATAGTCCTTATGGCAGAATCGCTGGAGGACCTAAGCACTATGCTCAATGACCTCAATAGTGTTTCCCAACGGATAGGTCTTAAGATGAACATGGACAAAACAAAGATCATGTTTAATGTCCATGTCACACCTATGCCGGTAGTTGTTGGGAACACTAAGCTCGAAGTTGTTGACGAGTATGTTTACCTGGGACAAATAGTCCGACTAGGTAAGTCCAACTTCGACCGAGAGGTCAATCGACGGATTCAACTCGGTTGGGCAGCGTTCGGGAAATTACGGCACATCTTCTCGTCAGGTATACCTCAAAACTTGAAAACGAGACTGTACACCCAGTGCGTGTTGCCAGTGATGACATACGGAACTGAGACGTGGTCCTTCACTGCTGGCCGGATGAGGAAGCTCAAGGTCGCTCAGCGAGCTATGGAGAGGGCTATGCTCGGAGTTTCTCTGCGTGATAAACTCAGAAATGAGGATATCCGCAGTAGAACTAGAGTGACCGACATAGCCCAACGGATTAGTAAGCTGAAGTGGCAATGGGCCGGTCATATAGCTCGAAGAACCGACAACCGATGGGGAAGAAAGGTTCTCGAGTGGCAGCCTCGTACCGGCAGGCGAAGTGTAGGGCGTCCCCCCACTAGATGGAGTGACGACCTGGTAAGATATGCAGGAAGTCGATGGATGCAGGTGGCTCAGGACCGTGCTTTGTGGCATTCTTTGGGGGAGGCCTATGTTCAGCAGTGGACTTGTGAAGGGCTGTAATGATGATGATGATGATGGGCTATTGCTGCAAAATGCCACCTAGTAGCTTTGGAACAATGGAAAGGCGTGCTAAGAGGCTTATTGGTGATCCGAATTTGGTTAAAACCAATCTTACCAGCTTCTAACACAGACGCAAAGTAGCCCAGCCGTTCGGTTTTCTACAGGATGCATTTCGGAGAGTGTGCGCAGGAATTGCATAATTTAATTCCTCCCTCTCCCTTCCACCGTCGGACAACCAGACGTTCGGCCGGTCTCCACCCTTTCGTTGTTGACTTACCACGTATTCGAACCAAACGCATCGCTACGTTGTTCATCATCCGTACAGCAAAGGAGTGTAATAAGTTGCCAACAGTCTTTCCATCCGATTACAGTGTGAGTGTCTTAGAGGAAAGAGTGAATAGGCTTTTGTTAAGTCAGTGCGCTTCACCATCTTAGGCTACATCACCACTTACCATCAGGTGGGATCGTAGATAAGCGCTGGCTTAGTAGAATATAAAAAAACGCGCTGAGTACCAGCTAGTTATCATAATAAAAAAGCAATATCACAGTGGTTGAATTATTCTCGTCGGCAAATGATTCGTACCATAGCCAAGATCACAAATCGCTCTGCTTGTAATAAGTACAGAAAGTCAATCGATGAATGCAGGTGGCTCAGAACTATGTCTTATGGCATACCTGGGGGAAAGTCTACGTTCAGCAGGGGATTTAAAAACTGTCATAATGACGATAATGATTAAGCAATATACTAACTATCGTATAACACAAAGTCGACCTTTATTTCTAGTTTTTACGATATAAAGGATTATAAATCATGCAAACATTAATATTTTAGTCATTGATGAAAACAGATATATATTTAATGTAAATTAAAACCTCTTTTCCTACTGCATATGCAATAATATACATGAAAAAATATTAAATTTTTATTCCTGCACGACGTTTTGTAATTAGTCAAACGAAAGTTACATAATATTATAAAAATTCCACCGTTAAAATGATTAATTTGTTTTCTTTGTATTCTATTTGATGTTTAAGCGTTATCAGTTGCATATGAAACTGAACTTAAAAACAAGTCGTATAGATCTCACTTAATTTTAATAACTGAACTGTAAACGAAGGGCTAATATGGATAGATAATATTTCCATTTATTTCTAATGAATACCAATATTAGTACAGTGACCTTTATTATCTTGAGAAATCAATAAGCTACTAAGTATATATTCAAGTACAAGTACTCCATTTTCAACTATGTACAGTAACAGTTCAGCTGTGAGAGTAATTATTTAATAATAAACGAAATAAAATGTTTGCAAGTGAATTTTATATTTATGGCAAGGAAGATGTCTCGGTTCCAGCCCATTTGAATTTTGGCAAGTACATGTTAGATAAGTTAAGAAGACATAAAGATGGAATAGCTCTGGTGAGTTTCCAAAATCATAAGGTTATATTTTCAAACTAAGTTAAACAAAAACATAAAAAAAACGTTTTTGTTTTTAGGAAAATGCAGAAACAGGAGAAACTCTTACGTATAAAGAACTTACTAGATACGCTGTTTCCTTGTCTATTTCATTAATAAGATTAGGAGTAAAAAAAGGTGATATCGTTGCAGTTGGATGTGAAAAACGCATTAACTTTATTCCGACGGTACTGGCAATAATATTTACCGGCGCGACTTACACGCCATACGATATATACAGCGGCAGAGGTGATATTATTTTTTAATTTGGTTTACATTTTACAAAACTTAATGTACATACCTATAGAAATTGTACAAACAGTGCGTGTTGCCAGTGATGACTTACGGAACTGAAACGTGGTCCTTCACTGCTGGCCGTATGAGGAAGCTCAAGGTCGCTCAGCGAGCTATGGAGAGGGCTATGCTCGGAGTTTCTCTGGGTGATAAACTTAGGAATGAGGATATCCGCAGTAGAACCAGAGTGACCAACATAGCCCAACGGATTAGTAAGCTGAAGTGGCAGTGGGCCGGCCATATAGCTCGAAGAACCGACAACCGATGGGGAAGAAAGGTTCTCGAGTGGCAGCCTCGTACCGGTAGGCGAAGTGTAGGGCGTCCCCCCACGAGATGGAGTGACGACCTGGTAAGACATGCAGGAAGTCGATGGATGCAGGTGGCTCAGGACCGTGCTTTGTGGCATTCTTTGGGGGAGGCCTATGTTCAGCAGTGGACTTGTGAAGGGCTGTAATGATGATGATGAATGTACATAATATTGTTCAGACGTTTTAGCGGAAATTGTTTCACTTTGAACTCATTCTGGGCTTTTTTCAGTCTAATTTAAAAAAATAACTCGACCTTAGCGCCATCTATTAAGTCTAGATTTTCTTTTCGTCGCTAAACCAGCATTAATTATGAATATAAAATTTATAAATAACTTCACTCTTGCGCCAACTGTCGGATTCTAGCATAGTTATTACGTACATGTTTATGTGGTAGAGCCATACGGGAGCTATATTATAGTTGTAAAATGAATGGGTCGGCTCGACCGGGGAGGAAACACGCTCTCTCAGAATACCAGCTTGAAATAGCAGCATATTGCTGATGTGTTTCGTATGGTCAGTGTAGAGAACCGGAGATCCTTTTTTCTGTAAACGTGGAATTTCATCTTAGTCCTCAGTGGTGACAACGAATTTTGATTCGTAATCGAGGATAGGTGTAAATGTAGATAAGCCACAGCATTCACTTACCATTAGGGTGGACTGTGTGGTCGCTAGTAACCCATATTTTATTTTAAAAAAATGAACTATTTATTGTCTCGATAAAACAAAATATGACGTAAATAAACCAAACCGTTCAGAAGTTACCCGATTACTTAAGAACGTATCATAGATTATATGATGTACGAGTATTAAAAATGTATTTTGTTTATTTATTTCCAGCTGTGTTAAAACATAAATTGACAATTACTCAGCCAAAATATTTCATTCTTTCAAACAAATTTTGGGACACGCACAAGGATATTTTACGAAGTTTCGTTTGTATTAAGACATTCATATCATTAGATAAAGGGCAGAAAGATGCAGTTCAAGTCAAGGATTTAATAACAGATCAAGTTGATATTGCAAAGTTTGAACCTATTGAAGTGATCGGGCAGATTGATACAGCATTTATCTTGTACTCGTCTGGAACGACTGGCATGCCTAAAGGAGTACAGTTGACACATTTAAATTGCATTCTTAATAGTTCTCAAGATGAGTAAGTAAATTTCAGTGCAGTTTTAAAAAAATACATATTAGATTTTTTAATAATTTTGTAGCATTATGTAGTTAAAACAGGCTCTATTTTTATTTTAAGTAGAAGTAGTACGTAGGTCACTCAATAAGTTTTGAGATGCTCGAAATTTAAAAATGGAACACACCAGTGTTATATGTTTTTAAAAAGCAAATTTATTTAAAAACTCTGTAACTCTATAAGCCAATTGATCAATATTAAAAAAAAAACAAAGTTCTATCAATTTTCCTGCAACGTTTCCCGCGCTTTTCATTTAAAACGATGGATTTTAACCGTGAACATTTGCGGGCTATGATATATTATGATTTTAAATTTGGTTTAACCGAACAATTAAGTTTACAATGGTTAAAATAAGCATTAGAGGACTCGGCTCCATCACGCGCAACAATTTTAGGTGGTTTGCTGAATTCAAAAGGGGTAAAATTAATCTTAAAGATGACCAAAGAACCCGGGCCCCACAAACAGCAGTAACGATAAAAAATGTATAGACTACTGAAATTTTGCTGCGAGAAGACCCACGAATCACATATACGGACATCGAAAAGATTGTAGGCATTAGTTTGGAGAGCATTCATACTATCCTATATCAACATCTTGGAGTGAGGAAGCTTTGTTGTCGATGGATCCCTCGTTTGCTCTCCGAAAGCGAAAAACAGACTCGTGTGGATTGGTGCCATGAAATGGGTCTACGTTTTGAAAACGGGGTATCTAGGCGTTTTTCAGAAATCGTTACTAGTGACGAGACATGGATCTATCAATATGATTTGGAAAATAAAAGGCAATCATCGGTATAGGTCTAGTCAGAAGGACAGTTACCGACAAAACTGCAAAGAACTCGCAACGTCGGCAAAAAAATTGTGGCTAGTTTTTTTTCGCGGAGCGGACATTTGTCGACGTCAATGCTGGAAAATTGTAGGTCAGTCAACTCTGAATGGTATTCTACAGTTACATTACCCAAAGTTTTTCAAGCTGTGTGGGACGAAAGACCAAAGAACGGGCTTCGGGGAATCATGCTGCATCACGGTAACGCCTCTTCACATACCTCCCTTAGAACAAAAGCATTTACTGAGGAATCTGGTGTTGAAACTCTAAGTCACCTACCTTACAGCCCTGACTTAGCTCCTTGTGATTTCTTTTTGTGCCCAAGAGTCAAAGAAAAAATAAAAGGCAAGTTTTTTTCAAGCGCCGAAGAAGCCGTGGCTGCCTACGAAGAAGCGATTTCCGACCTGTCAGATCAAGACTGGCAAAATTGTTTTCAGAGTTAGTTTAGGTGAATGGAACTTTGTATAGAGCATGACGGAGAATATTTTGAAAATATGTAAAATAAATATTAATAGTATCTAGAATACTTTTTGTATATCTTAGAACTTATTGAGTGTCCTACATATACATCGAGCACACAGATCTATAAAAAAATATAAGAGATGATTTTGCAACTACATATAAAAACCGAATTTGAGGGTCGAGTGTCGATTGGTCGAAACCAAGTTTTGTGCAAGTGTGTAAGTCTTAATAGCCCAATCATTTTAGCATCAACAGGGATCAGAATGAGAGGTAATAAACTGAATTTTCGTATATACCTTCATTTTGGCGATCTAAAAGTTGTCTCAAAAGTCTCATAAAGTTTCTTGTCTGCGTCGTAAGTTATTAAAGGTCAAAGGTAAAAAGAAAACAGATTTTCGTGATTATCTCGGTTTATATTGCTCCAATGATGTAAACATTTAATATACAATTTGTTGAGTAAGTATAACATTTGCAACAAATTTTATGTGAAATATTTTTTCATGCCCTCAACCGCTTTTGCGATAGAGGGTGATGAGCGCGCAGCGTTCAGCCATGAGTACTGTAATGCAAGGTCAACCGTGATTATCTGTGAATTCTACCTTCAATTTTGAATAATTTGTATTATTAATTAGTTAGTACATTGCAATTAATTTTATAATACTTTTACTTTTAAAACATTCTCCTTGAACAGTCGGAAGGCATTCAATGAATAGGCGACAGTATGATTCCATAAAAGCAGACAAAGGTTACATATAATCCTAAAAAATCCTAAATATGTAAAAAAAACATTCAAAAATCTTGAAAAATGTGTTCCACAGCCAAGTAGTTGCATTTGAGCAACAAAATTAAAACAGCTTCTAATAAAATTAAAATGACATGGAATATAATAAATAGCGAAACTGGTAAGATCAACTCTCGCAATTCAAACTACCAGTTAAGTTTTAACAACATTAACTGAATCACATCAGGTCGTTGCAATGGTTTTTGCAAACCATCTTACTGATACTCCGATCTTAACCACTAAGTCACTGAATTCTGCTCCCGCCATCGCCGAATCATTGCTTAAACAAAATGTTATTAAATGCATGTACAAATAATTTTACATTTCATACAATATCATCAAAAGATACTGTAAAATATTTTAAAACTATTGATATTAAGAATTTCCATTAAAGTTATTGCGTCTATAATAGATACAATTACACCTCAACTAACTATTAATTTTAATACCAGTATCGAAAGAAAATACCTTTATTTAAATCTGGCAGTACATTAGATCCCGCCACCTTTAGACCTATTTCTGTACACTTACTATGTTTTTGAAAAAAATATTTTTGATCAAATGTAATTTTTTTTAATATAAATAATTTACTTCATAAAATTCAATTTGGTTTCACAAGGGGTCGCACGACAACTGATGTCGGTGTTTAGCTGATTAAATATATCTTTAACGCATGTGAGAATTCACAGGATACTTTGGGTTTATTCTGTGACCTATCCAAGACCTTTGATTGTGTTCACTTGTTTTCACACAGTCACTCGAAAAAACAAACAGTTAAAACAGTATAAACGTTATATAAAAAGGTCGTGTTACAGCGGTCCGTCTTCCCAGTTATAATCATGATAGAAAAATAAGTATTTGAAAATTTACACATTTTCAAGATAAAATACTTAATTAGTTTTCTACTTAAAATCTACCTTCAATAAATTAAGATATACAGTAAGTATTTTATTTAATGAGTTTTTAATTACACAAAGTAGGTAAGTATTATTAAATGAATATATTAAAAATATGTAAAAAGTTTATTAAAACAATGTATTAACTGATAATTAATACAAATTATTCAAAATTCAAGGCAGTATTCACCGATATTCACGGTTGACCTTGCATTACAGTACGTATGTTTTACAATAATATTATTAATAGGTTATTAATTATTAATAGAAATTTTATGTTATACAATTTTTGTAATAGATGTAAACATCAATTGCAAACACTGTTTTTTTTTACCTTTGATCTTGAATAACTTACGACGCAGACACGAAATTTTATGAGAATTTTGAGACAACATTTATAACGCCAAAATGAAGATACACACAAAAATTGAGCTTATTATCTCATCATCATCTTTCCGAGGTTGATCGCTAAATTAACATATCGTCATTGTTGTTCGAAAAAATTAATTAATTATAAAATAATGGGGGTTGTTGTTGTTATAAACTAATTTGCTTAATTCCGCGTAAAGAAAGAAAATGATGTGTCCTGCCCAGTTTTAAGGGGACCTCCCACCCTCCCTTCCTCAATCGCGCGCACTATACCCGTGGCCTTTAATCCCAGCACTACCACCCCCAGCAACAGCACACTAAGCACGACACACCACTCTCGAAAATACTTCACGTGTTTCGCCTCTACACGAGGCATACTCAGGTGAAGTAGACTCTGCTGAGGCTGGCCGCTAAGTGAGCTGCGAGCCGAAACTACTGCTATTTATACTACTTGCTGACGTAACCGCGCTCCAATTACGTAGCGAGCGATTACGTCATACGATCAATCACCGCCTGATCTACGCCGATATTTGCTGTATGTAACAACAAACTACTGCGAAACGTCCGCCTACCCTTAAGCCACGCAACCAAACACTGACCACCGCACCGTAAGGGTGACAAACGTCTATGTTGCGAAGCTATATATCATCAAGGAGCAGGCTTAAACATGTTTAAGAGAGGCGAGTTGGAAACATTTGCTTGTTCATTCAGCAGTGCAACATTACCGTTATTATTACTTAATATCTCTATCGGGGTTACAATTCCTGTACGCGGATAAATGCTCTTTATAACGTGTTTCGAAGTTGCGACCAGTCTGACCCACGTAAACTGCTTGGCATTCATCACAAACAAGTTTATAAACACCAGACTTTTGACGAATATCTAACTTATCTTTATAATTACAGATATTCCTAAGTTAATTGTTTGTTTTGAATGCCACGTACACGCCACTCTGTCGAATAGTATTAGCTATTTTTTCATATATAGAACCTTAGTAGGTCAAACTGCCAACATATCGACGATCACTTTGAGGTTTAACCGCGTACAGAGAATTGCGTACGACAAGTTTTGTTTCTTTTTTATTACATTGTCAATGATATTATTTGAAGGACCGTTAGAGACCGATTTTTTAATTATTTAAAAGAGCTTAATTTGATAAATCAAATTAAGCTCTTTTAAATAATTTTATTTCCTTAACGGTACAGTAAACAAACGATTAATATAACAGTAAAAAGCAGCTAATTTATGTTGCCACGGATGACATGATGACGCAGGAATGACCGTGTCGGTATGAGTTGGCTTTCGATAAATTTGAAATTTATGTACCGACTCTTTCCTTGTTATTGTTAAGTCGAGGAAATTAAGGACACATTCTTGTTTCAATTCAAGCTTAAATTTAATTTTGTCGTGGATTTTATTAATTTTATTAAGGAAAACATCCAGTTGCCTCTTTGTGCCAGACCAGAAAATAATTATGTCGTCTACATATCGATAATTGTATAAAATATTTTAATTGACAACTATGTGTTGTTTTCTCAAAATTATCCATAAAAATGTCCGCCATAAGAGGACTTAGAGGGAAACCCATGGCTAGCCCTTCTTTTTGTAGATAGAAGTGGTTCTTAAACCGGAAATAGTTTTGTTTCATACAGAGGGAGGTTAAGTTTAGAAGATCATTTGTTTCCCCGGGATGTAGACGACGTATATTAAAGAGATCTGCGAGTATACGCAAACAGTCGGGGGTGGGACTTTTGTGAAAAGACTATCAATGTCTAAAGATAACAACATGAATTTAGGTGGAATATGGATATCTTTAATCTTGGAAATGAGATCTAAACTATTTTTAAGGCAGTAAGTTGGTTTGAATCCAGATTTCAGCAGTTCCACTCAAGACAAACCTAAGAGACAAAGGCAACCTCTGCCACGCTTTCCGTGGATTTCTGCAATATCAAGGGACTTCATTCAAATCTTAAAGCCGTCCACTACCATCTAGAGACGGCAAAGCCGGCCTTGCTCTTTCTAACCGTGAAACAGGCGTCCTCTCTGTCTGATATTTCGTATCTCTCCTACCCGGGGTACAAATTAAAACACTCCTTTGTGCCCTGGGCTGGAGTTTGCGTATATGTACGTTAATGAGGACATCTGTTTTCGACGTCTCAGCAGACTTGAACTATCTTCGCGTCTACGGGTGCCTCTATAAATCCCATAGCGGTAATGCCGACACAGACCGACTCATCGACCACGTCCAAATGGCTGCAGACTCCGTGCTACAACAGGTTCCATCCGTAGTTATCGTGATGCTCGGTGATTTTAACGCCTACCACGCTGAATGGCTTAGTTACCGTTTAACCGATCATACGGGTAGATCTGTTTATGACTGGTTACTTCGCCTGCGCGGATCCCAGATGTAGAGGATCCTGTTGGACCTTCTGCTGATCTCTCATCCTGACGGATATCAGATCTCCGTCGATGCCCCTCTTGGCTCTTCGGACCATTGTCTAATCCGAAGTAGGGTGACACTCATGCTCCCATCGCAGTAGCGATCTGCAGCTTGTCGCTATGTTTGGCATTATAGGTCGGCCGATTGAGACGGGATGCGGTTTTTTTTGCATCCTACCTTTGGGGGCAGATTTGCTTCTCGCCGGATGATCTGAATGTTGTTGCTGATTCTGTCGCTGATGTGGTACTACAATAAATAGAATTATTTATTTCATCATCTATGGTACCTATCGGAGGAAGAAATCGGCCACGGTTTGGTCGCTCCTGTAAAATTGCATCACGCTATAAGCAGGAGTGCTACCGGGCCTGGGCTGACACATCAACGTCCCAGGGTGTAAACAGCAGTGATTTTAAAAAGAAGTATAATGCCGCCTCCAGGTCCTTCAAAAGTGTCACTGCCAAGGCAAAGTCAGAGCACATCGGCAGAATTGGCGAGAAAATAGTTCGCCTCCCTTCGGGAACACGTCCATTCTGGTCTCTTGCCAAGGCGGTCCAAGGGAACTTCTGTCAGCCATCTCTGCCATCTCTGCACAGGGTGGACGACTCACCGGACCACGACGCAAAGGAATAAACCGATCTGCTAGGCTTTATTTTTGCTTCCAATTCGACTCTCTATGACGGGGGGAACACACCGCCGAACATCCCGCGGTGTAAGTGCTCCATGCAGAAAGTGCTGTTTACACAGCCCTCGGTGCGCAAAGTAATCCTCTCCCTGGCCGCCAACAAGTCGAGTGGCCTAATCGAGTCCCACCTATTGTGCTGAAGACGTGTGTTCCGGTGTTGGCACCAGTTTTAACGCGTCTTTTCCGGTACTCCTACTCTCTAGGAGTAGTCACGAACTCATGGAAAACAGCTTTGGTGCACCCGATTCTTAAAAAAGGCGACCGCTCAGATTCGTTCAACTACAGGCCTATCGCTATCACCCCCTTTTTCTCCAAAGTATTGGAAACTATTATTAACTACCAGCTCATGCGGCACCCTGAGGATCACCAGCCGATTAGTGACCGGCAGTACGGTTTCCGTCGAGGTCGCCCGGCTGGTAGTGATCTTCTAGGTTACCTAATTCATAGATGGATGGCGGCAGTGGAGTCCAAGGGGGAGGCGTTGGCCGTTAGTTTGGACATTGCGAAGGCCTTTGTTCGGTTTTGGCACAAAGCGCTTCTTTTGAAGCTCCCTTCCTATGGGCTTCCCAAGAAATTGTGCAATTGGATCACTAGCTTCCTTGCAGATCGGAGCATCAAGGTTGTTGTAGACGGTGCATGCTCCGACTACAAGCCTATTAACGCTGGTGTTCCACAAGGCTGTGTGCTATCACCAACGCTGTTTCTTCTGCATATCAATGATATGTTGCTAACTGGTAACATTCATTGCTATGCGGATGACAGCATTGGTGATGCTTTATTCACCGGCCGTGCCAATATTTCTCGGGAAAACAAAGTCTCAGATTGGGAGTGACTAAATCTAGTCCAGTTTAATCCCCAGAAGACACAAGTTTGCGAGTTTACCGCTAAAAAGAACCGCTTTGTCGTATCTCCTCAGCTTTAAGGCACTTCCCTTGTTGCCTCAGCCAATATTGGAATCCTCGTATCGACATATCGAGTGATGTGCAGTTTCGTAGTCACTTGGAAAAGAAGGCCAAATTGGCCTCTAAAAAGCTGGACGTGCTCAGCAGAGCGCGACAATATTTTATGCCGGCACACCGCTTGCAACTTTACAAGGCGCATGTTCGGCCCTACATGGAATACTGTTCCCATCTCTGGGCAGGGGCTCCCCAGTGCCAGCTCTTTCTACTTGACCGCATCCAGCGCAGAGCGGCTTGAATCGTCCACGACCGACTTCTTTCCGACTCACTGGCACTGCGTAGAGATGTTGAATCTCTTTGCGTATTTTATCGCATTTACCACGGGGAGTGCTCTGAAGAATTGTTCGGACTAATTCCAACGGCTCAATTTCACCATCGCACATTGCGACAAAACCGGCGATATCACCAGCGATTTTTCCGAACCGATACGACTTAGGGACCTTCAAGAAAAGAGCCTACTCCTTTTTAAAATGCCAGCAATGCATCTGCCACTGCTCTGGTGTTGCAGTTGTTCATGGGCGGCGTTAGTCACCTACCATCAGGTGAGCCGCATGCTCATTTGCCCCCTCTCCTATAAAAAAAAAACTTCTTCGATGGCCATTATGTCCAATATTTCTCGAAGTACTGACGATTGCTGCGGACCGCAATAGAACCGAGACGATGTGGTTAGCTGAAAGACGCACCACGGCCTGCCGCTTGTGTGTTCTTGGCCTTATTCTATAAAAAATATCGTCTTTATAACGAGTGATTATCATTTATAATTTCAGTTTTAAAGACGAATCATTGCAAACAGCTTTTGTGTGCGGAGAATGGTATCATAATTATGATACTTTTATGACATATAAATTTTTAGCTGCTGGAAGAAAAGTTGTATATACTGTTGATGTCTCAGAAGAAAATGTATTAATGGGTATGGATAAATGCCAAGTAAGCATTGTAAAACATTTAAGTTACTTTCACATATTACAGCAAAAATTAAACTTAACCAAATTTAACATTGGTATTTTTTTATTACAGGTAAATATCGCAATGCTTAGTCCATCTTTTGTCAGTTATTTTTCTAAACGAGAAAACATGAAAAAAAATTATTTTAACTCAATTAAAATAATATATTCGCGTTCAGGTCCACTTCATGCTACAACGATTGAAAACTTTAATAAAAGGTAATGAAACGATATTTAATGTTTTTCCAATTGTATTAAATTTTGTGATTGATTTTTAAATTTAAAAAAGCACAAGTAAAGTACTTCATTTTATGTGGTTATTATTTTTAAAGATTTCCAGATATTGAAGTTTTACAAGGCTATGGAATGACAGAGGCTGGTGAGTTAACATCGGAAAGTTGGGCCACAAAAGGGCCTAAAGCTGGAAGTGTTGGAAAACCATCACCGTGTGTAGTACTCAAAGTAAGAACAACTATATTATTCATAACTTTTCTATTTATCTTGGGTTTACTTACTGACACCCTAATAAAACGGTATTTTTACAGATAATACAAAATTAACGCACAGTCGTCATTGTAATATTTTTGAAATATCGTAAACACCAAACTCCAAGTAATAATTTAAGGTCAGTTTTAAGACATTAACTTAGCAGCATGATATGTGATCTAAGTGTATATAAATACATATAAATACACTTAGATCACATATCGTTAAAGTATATAAAACGAAGCAGAGCTTGACTTAAAGGTGTTGCGGTCTTAGAGCAATATAAATACTGAGAGAGCGAATAATTTTGCAAACAAGATATAGGTAGATACTCGTAGATAGATAGGTAACTATTTATTGTATTTAAACAAAGTGGTTAAAATAACAGAAAACTTAAACTACAAACGGTGGTCAAAATTATTGATGATTCTACCGAGTTTATTTTAATATGTGTCTATATAAATTTCATTTCGGAAAATATGAGCATTTTGGTTGAGTGCAACTCTACCAAAATGCTCATACATTTTGCCTACTATTAAGCAATTAATAGAATCAGGCGTTACTTTACGGAAATCCATTATATTAAAGTTGGTAAAACTTACTTTGCGTATCCGCTCGACAAAATAAAATGATGTGTCTTACCTAGTCTGAAGAGCACCTCCCGCCAACCCTCAATTGCGTGCACTATTCCCGTCACCACTAATCTCAGCACCACTATTCCCAACACCACTACACTAGGAAAGACACACCACCGATGAAAATACGACACGTGTTTCGTCTCTACACGAGGTATCTTCAGGTGAAGTAGACTCTGCGGTGGCTGACCGCTAAGTGAGCGGAGAGCCAAAACAAAAAAAAAATCAGTTGTTTTGGGTATTAAGCAGCCAATTTTATTGGAAAGTCATCCTATGAACGTCTCTTGCATATGGCGCTAAATTGGGCCCCGAATGGACGGATTTTATTTAGTTAAGTTTCAAAGGCGCTTAAATAAAGTCTCTAATCGGTTTTCTATTATTCTTGTTATTTATTATACGATCGTATTATTCATACTTAACCACTTAAAATTCTATTTTGTTTAACAAAATGGTAATAAAAAACATTTTATCTTATACTTTGATTAATATTTTGTTCAATCCTGTTTGTTTGTCCAAAACTGTTAAATCTAAAATATATTATTAATACATAACACAAGAATAAAAGAAACGAAAAAAAAAAAGAAATTTACTAATATATAAATTAATATTTACGAGTGCACATAATGTAACCCATCGACGCGACGGCAGCCATGTTCGCCAAACGTAGACAGATTTTAGAAATAAAATTCGTCTTTTATTTTTAATATTGTCAGTAGAACAGCATCATTGTAAACATCCAATTTTTACATAATGTTGTAATTTATATAAATTCATATATTATCTCTTTGAGATTGCTGATCTTCAAACAAGAAAAGCACTTGGACCTAACCAGCCTGGTGAAATTTGTGTAAAAGGACCAATTTTAATGAAAGGCTACATTGGTGTTGATTCCTCAAGTTACATGGATGAAGAGGGTTTCCTAAAAACTGGTGACTTAGGATACTATGATGACGACGAATACTTTTATATTACAGATAGAATAAAAGAAATTATTAATTACAATGGAAACAAGGTAACTACAGATATTCACACAGGCATATTTGTATTATTTCATAGCTGTTTAATAATAATATCTTAAGAAATTTGAAACTGACTAAAGTATAAAAAAATCTTGATTTTTTATTTTGTTTTGGGGACGTAAGAGAGTCCATCACCTTGCTTCTGAGGTGTCGTAAGAGACGACTACGGAAAATGCACGAAAAAATGTTATGGCTTCTGATAAATGGCAGAATAAACATGTCGTTTATGTCAGACGTAAAATATCTAGACCGGTGACGAGCAGCCGCATCATAGATGCACGAAGTCACTACACTTACCGCAATGAAGTAAAAGTCAGGCAGGTTACCCTCCCAGCTACAAGAGGAGTCCATAACCAGCAGTTGAAAGAGAAGAAAGATATTTTTGTAATAATAATAATAATAATATACGACAGCGATCGTACGTCGCCACCTCTCAATTTAAAAAATCAAGGGCGGGATCTTGCGATCAGCCGATGCCGCATCTAAAACCCCCAAAAAGGGCCCTAATGTTAGTGAGAAATAATAATAATTTCTTTATTTACTAAAACATGGTGTTTATAGGTGGTATAATAGAATAAGTACACATGTTTTGCTTATAATTAGCATGCAGATTTAAGTTTATGTTACATACATTTCAAGTTACATTTATTTCCAAAAGAGTCAAATACATTCATAAAATCAATATCAACAAATCAATAATTATTGAAGCCTAAGGTCAATAAATTCTTTAATGTCATACACTTTTAGTTCAACAAACCACTCATATAGTCTCGATTTAAATAAATTCATTTGAGATTTTTAATGCCATTGGGGATCTTATTATATATTTAAACACACATTGCTAAACAACTTTTTCTGAATTTAGCAGATCTCGGAATGACGTTTAACACTAATCTATCCGGATTTCTTTTCAATCTAGAGTTAATATCTTTGGCTTTCTGGAAGAGCTCAGTATTACTTTTGACAAAGCAACTCATTTCAAAAATGTACAGTGCTGGCAACGGAAGTAAGCCCAAGTTCCAAAAAAATGCTCTACAGGACTCGCCCGGTGGAATCCCACATATGGCTCTGATGCATTTTTTTGCGCTACAAATGACCTTTGTCTCTCAGTACTATTGCCTCATGTCATCACCCCATAGAATAGAAGAATGGAGGCTACATACGCCTGGTAAGTGGTAATAGCTGTTTGAAAGGTAGTTACGCTCCTTGTTTTATAAAGAGCATAAACAAAGCTGTTAATACGCTTGCATAAGGCCTCAATATGTAATTTCCAGTTTCTATCCTGGTCTATCTTTACACCTAAAAAGTTAGTATGTATAATTTCTTTAATCTGTTCGATATTAAGGTTAAAATTGTGTTTATCGTGTTTGGGTTTATTGAATTGTACGAAATTTGATTTATTTAAATTTAATTTTAGATCATTTTCCTCAAGCCATTTAATAATGTTGTCAATAGTATTATTAATTTCAATTTCATGGTCATATATGGAATTACATTTATTTTTATCTGATGTCACAATTATTGATACGTCATAAACAAGTTACATTTATGACCAGTCACTATGGTTATGTCATTTATGAATAGTATAAACATAAGTGGACCTAGCACACTTCCCTGAGGGACGACCACACGTGTTATTATTTAGGGTAGAAGAACATGTTATCAGTTCGTTATTTATGATTTTGTTAATAGTGACGCACTGACACCGATACCTCAAGAAGGATGATAGCCACTGTAGTGTAGGTCCTCTTATTCCACCACCAGATCCGCCGCTGGAGTCGGGAAAGGGGTGGCACTAAGCACTCGAATTTCCTGGCCCCATGGCCTTCGCGTATCGGGTTCGGTGGGGTCCGATACGTATGATAAGTTGGAGGCCGAGGAGGAGGGCGCGCCATGTGTTCTGGTGCGCCTTACCTGAGAAGGAGATGGGGGAGGAGGAGAGGAGAGGCTGCCATGGGGCGACCAGCGCAGGTGGGGCCGCGGATCTGTGTGAAAGCGTTCCCGTGGCCCTGCCAATATGCGACGAGGGTGGAACACCATGGGGGCATTTCCCCATGTAAAAAAAGGGTCCTCTTATTCCAATCGTTTCAAGCTTATTTAGTAAGAGGTCATGGTCTACAAAATCGCCTTGGACAAGTAAAAAAATAGACCTGTTGTTAGATAACCTTTATTTAACTTTGTCAGTATTGTTTGCACAAGAGTAAATATTGCTAAAGTTGTCGACTTTTGTTTTGGAAACCGAATTGATCTTTATTAATGATGTTGTATGTGTTGCAATAATTAAGTATTCTCAGGTGCATGCGTTTCTCGAACACCTTCGATAGAGCAGGTATAAGAGTAATTGGGTGCTAATTGTTGACGTCTTATACAATGGTTTGACGACTGATTGTTTTAATGTTTCCGGAAACGTACCAGATGAAAATGATAAATTAATTAAATACGTCATTAGTAGGTATTAGGCACTAGTTCATCAGTACACATTTTAATTATTCTTGTACTGATTCCGTCAAAGCCTTCTGAGTTGGTGTTGTTCAAACCCATAATTTCTTTATTTAATTCTTCTTTTGAAGTCGGAAGTAGAAACATCGTGTTTGGTATAAATTTGCTTTTAGCAGTTGTTTTTTATGTCTTATTTGTCGTCAGATTTTTTGTATTAGTCAATTCAATAAAATGCTCATTAAAAGCTGAGGCTATGTTAAAAGGATTTATCAATTGTTTTATGTTTAAATTTATTGCAGTTTTAATATTGTCACATTTTAAACCATTAATTTCCTTAATGATGTCTTATATTTCTTATAATACAACACATTTAAATAAAACAAATTTTACGGCTTTTATCGCGTAAATTAACTTATTTTATACTACCGACGTTTCGAGCACTTTACAGCACCCATGGTCACGGGGGCGACTGAGGTGTATGACGTCCCAATGTCATAGTTAACCACGGTTACCTATAGATTAAAAAGTTATTAATTTTTGTCTCAATCTACGTAGTATGAACTTATAGTATCTTGAAGTCTTGCAAGTATGCTTGGGTTGGGATTTAATTTGATTAATTATGGGATCCCAAGCAGATGGCAGCACCCAGCCATCTTCTCTATTGAAATTATGATGTTTTTTGATTTCAATAGCCTCGCGAATCATCCTTGGAAGCAATCGGTGTTCTTTAGCGAAGATTTGTGGTCTATCAAATCTAATGTAGTGACCGGGGCGATCCTGTACGTGTTCACAGACTGCAAACTTCCCGGAGCATCGATTCTTCACATCAGCTATGTGTTATTTAACGCGGGTTTTATAGATCTTTTAGTTTGTCCTATATAAGAGAGACCACATTCAAAATCAAGCTTGTACACTCCTACATCTTGCAGAGGGACATTACACTTGACTGATGGTAAAAACTGACTAATATTTTTCGGCGGCTTGAAGTATGTTTTAATGGAAGCACGCTTCAAGATGTAGCCAATCTTGTCAGTGACACCTCTGACATATGGCAGTACAGCAGGCACTCGCTCGACTGTGGCCGGCTTCACTCTTTCGCTGTGACGTAGGCGCGGGACCCGAAGCGTGAGAGCACGAGGGATCTGTGACAGTAAGCATCTGGCCGCCGAGCTCTTTTTGCACGACAATAAGCTTTCACGATAAAATCTGCAGACGATGCATATGGTTTTGTTGTTGCTGTGATGACATATTTCTCGTATAACGTGTTCGATCGCGACTGAATAAGGGCGGTGGCAAGACCAACGCAGCGTTGAGTTCCTATGATGTATAAACGGTTCTTATCGTCTTCTTTATCAGCGCATACTAAACTCGTGGATTTAGTCTGTGAAGATGTTTGTGTGTTGTCCAAGGCTGATGTCAATTTTTGTTCCAGAGTCTTTATATATTTTTTTAGACATATTACCTGTCTTTCCTGCCGTGGTAGCTCAGATGGTTAGCGCTCGCTGTAAACTTCACAGTACTCGAGCAACCCAGGTTTGATCCCCGCCGGCACCAATGAAATTGTTAATTGCAATGTTAAGTGCTGATTTACTACGTGCTCGGCGGTGAAGGAAAACATCGTGAGGAAACCTCTGAGAATAAGTATGAGAAATAAGAAAATAAAACATATTTTGAAGACATGTGAAGGTCGCTAACACACATTGGGGCAGCGCGACGGACATTTCCTTGCCCTAAAACCCTCTCAGAAATGAGAGGAGGCCTGTGCCCAGCAGGTACGTAAATAGGCTGCAACTTTAGTTTACTTTTACCTGATTTTCAGTATATTTAAGCTGTTTCTGTAAGTCTTTAATTTTTTATTAGAAAATCACGCGTGGGTGTTGGAACGAGCTGTTTTCCTATATACCGGGGAAACAAATTCAGTGTGATAGTGAGAAGTGAGAGTAGAAGATACTTCTGACTGTGGTTTTGATCGTCTGTTACATTTTTCGGAGCTCTGGCTTGTTTGGCTAACTTTATGTGAATATTGATATAAGGCTGTCAACGTCTTATTTTCCTTTGTCAATTTGATTATTTTCTGTCGGAAATCGTTAATTTCTAATGTTATCTTGTCGAATTCGTTCTGTAGTATGGTATATTCCATTTGGAGTCAGCTATGTCGAGTCTAGTGATGAGTAGTTGTACCCGGTTATGAGAGTAGAAATGAATGTTATGATGATTCACCAGCTGATCCTTATTTATATATCAAGTTTGAAACTATAACGTCCGAATAATTAGAAAATTCACTTGTGTTGTCTTTTACATAGACACTCACCGAGTCAAAATGAAGTATATCCCTTTTCATTTGTATTATTGTTTATTTTTCATGCCCTCACTCTTATATTGTCGATTTTTTTTATGTTTATACACACATTTGACCTCTTATCTGGACAGGTGTCGAGTCTCCATCAGTGCCCCTTTGGGCTCTTCGGACCATTACCTGATCCGTAGTACGGTGCCACTCACGCTCCTATCGCAGTTGCGATATGCAGCTTGCCGCCGTGTTTGGCACTAAAGGTCAGCCGATTGGGACGGGATGCGGTCTTTTTTGGCATCCTACCCTTGGGGTGGGTTTGCTTCTCGCCGGATGATCCCAACGTTGTTGCTGATTCTGTCGCAGATGTGGTAGTTCAGGGAATGAAATTTTTTATTCCATCATCTGTGGTGCCTATCGGAGGCAGAAATCAGTCATGGTTTGGTCACTCCTGTAAAATTTCATCACGCTATAAGCAGGAAAGCTACCGGGCCTGGGCTGATGCATCAACGTCCCGGAACGTAAGCACCAGCGCTCTTAAAAAGAAGTATAATTTCGCCTCCAGGTCATTTCCAAGGCAAAGTCAGAGCACATCGGCAGAATTGGCGAGAAAATAGTTCGCCTCCCTTTGGGAACAAGTCCATTCTGATCTCTCACCAAGGCTGTCCAAGGGAACTTCTGTCAGCCATCTCTGCCATCTCTGCACAGGGTGGACGACTCACTAGCCCATGACGCAAATGAGAAAGCCGATCTGCTAGACTCTCTTTTTGCTTCCAACTCGACGCTAGATGACGGGGGGAACACACCGCCGAACATCCCGCGGTGTGAGTGCAGGGAGTGCTATTTACACAGCGGTCGGTGCGTAAAGCACTCCTCTCCCTGGACGTAAACAAGCCGAGTGGGCCTGATGGAGTCCCACCTATTGTGCAGAAGACGTATGCTCCGGAGTTGGCACCGGTTTTAACGCGTCTTTTTCTGTACTCCTACTCCCTAGGCGTAGTCCCGAAATCATGGAAGATAGCTTTTGTGCACCCGATTCCTAAAAATGGCGACTGCTCAGATCCGTCCAACTACAGGCCTATCGTTATCACCTCCTTGTTCTCCAAAGTAATGGAAACCATTATTAACAGCCAGCTCATTCGGTACCTTGAGGTCACCATAGTGATCTTCTGGGTTATCTAACTCATAGATGGCCGGAGGCAGTGGAGATCGGGTTTGGCACAAAGCGCTTCTTTCGAAGCTGCCTTCCTATGGGGTTCCCGAGAAATTATGCAATTGGATCACCAGTTTTCTTGCAGATAGATTCTTGTAGACGGTGCGTGCTCCGATTACAAGTCCATTAACACTGGTGTTCTACAAGGCTGCATGCTATCACCAACGCTGTTTCTTCTGCATATCAATGATATGTTGCAAATCAGTAAGATTCATTGCTATACGGACGATAGAACTGGTGATGCTTTATACACCGGCCGTGCCAATATTTCTCGGGAAAACGTCGCTGAGTACCGGAACAAACTTGTGACTGAAGTCGAGACTTTGTTGAACAAAGTCTCAGACTAGGGGCGACTAAATCTAGTCCATTTCAACCCCCAGAAGACACAAGTTTGCACGTTTACCGCTAAAAAGTACCCCTTTGTCGTATCTCCTCAGTTTCAAGGCCCTCTTGTTGCCTTAGGCAGTATCAGAGTCTTCGGTGTTGACATGTCGAGTGACGTGCAGTTTCGTGGTTACTTGGAAGAGAAGGCCAAATTGGCCTCTAAAAAGCTTGGCGTGCTCAGCAGAGCAGGATAATATTTCATGCCGGCACACCGCTTGCAACTTTACAACGCGCAGGTTCGGCCTCACATGGAATACTGTTCCCATCTCTGGGCAGGGGCTCTCCAGTGCCAGCTCCTTCCACTGACCGTATCCAGTGCAAAGCAGTTCAAATCGTCGACGATCGAGTTCTTTCAGATCGGCTTGACTCACTGGCAGTGCGTAGAGATGTTGCATCTCTTTGCATATTTTGTGGCAGCTATAACGGGGAGGAATCTGAGGAAATGTTCGGACTGATTCCAGCCGCTCAATTTCACCATCGCACATCGCGATAAAACTCGCAATACCATCCATACCATTTGGATGATTGGCGGTCCACCACTGTGCGATTTAAAAGAAGTTTTCTCCTTCGCACAACTTCCTTGTGGAATCGATTACCACCAGCGATTTTTCCAGACCGATATGACTTAGTGACCTTCGAGAAAAGAGCCTACTACTTTTTAAAAGGCCGGCAACGCATCTGTGATTCCCCTGGTGTTGCATTTGTTCATGGGCGGCGGTAGTCACTAACCATCAGGTGAGCCGCATGCTCGTTTTCCCCTCTCATATAAAAAAACATAATGAAAAATTCACATGAGCACATTTATTTTTAGTGTTTTCACCTAAATTTGTTTTTGTGGCACTTTCTCTTCGATACACCTATAGTTTTAAGTTAGTTTGCTGTGTAAATTCGATGAACTTCTTTATACAATGATTTATTATAATTACGCGAACTCTACACATTGAATAAAATTACTTTTTGAATAAAATTTACAAAAAGCTGAAGGTACTCCGGGTTAACTCTGACATCGGGATGTCAGTCACCTCAGTCCCCCGTGACCATGGTTGCTGGAAAGCAAGCGAAACATCGGGAAAATAAAATAAGTTAATTAAACGCGATAAAATCCGTAAAAAAGTAGTTTTATTCGATGCACTTATATTTTTTTTTAATTTACTACGGAGGCGATATTGACCATGGCGAGTGTCGCCACGGTCAACATCACCTCCATCCGGCCTCTCTGAATGTAAACAAGTAATAAGTAAGCTAAAACAAGTAATAGTGAAATGAGTCACCTTTATTGTAACCAATAGTGCCTAATAAAATTTGTCTTTTTTAGATTGCACCACTAGAATTAGAAACAATACTGATGTCACATCCAGAAGTTCGCGAAGCAGGAGTTGTAGGCAAACCTGTTCCTGATTATGGAGAAGTGCCAGCAGCTTTTATAGTGAAGCAACAGTCATCAAATATTACTGAAACAGATTTGATTAATTATGTTGCTTCCGAGGCAAGTATAAATCTCATATAATTCATATTACTACAACTGATTGCAATGATAAATATTTTAATTTTTAATCATTTAAAATCATCATCTCAATCATCGACTTCACATCTATACTAGAATGTAACTATCGATATAATAAGAGATCTTATAATGCCACAAGTGGAGTCGTTATCATAAAATCCAAAATTCCCGATGCACGATGAAGGATGAACGTTTATAAGACGTTCTTAGTGCTGTTTTGTCCTTTAATGTATAATTTATATGAAAATCTTGTATATTTTAATAAAAATAAGGGTATTTTTATAACTATTATTGTTAAGGGCTGGAGAGGGAGTGGTGGCAGGCCTGGTGTACACCTTGTTTAATTTGTGTTGGGAACTGCGGGTACCGGGAGACTGGTGCAAAGCCGTGATAGTCCCAATATATAAAGCAAAATGGTCACAGCAGGTTTAGCAACTACCGTGATATTAGCATTCTTCTCTAAGGTACTAATTGAAAGAGTTATGAAAGAAACTGATGGGAAATTTGGGATGTGCAAGCAGAATTTAGAAAGGGAATGAGATTAACGGATCAGGTCTTTTACTTTCGTATGCCAAAACCAAAAAGTTTTTTGTGCGTTCGTGGACTTGGAGAAGATTTATGACAAAGTGGACAGGGATGTGTTATGGTAAACATTTAACTCATTTGAGTTGAGCGCTGGGTGATACAAGCATTAAAGTTTATTTAAAGGAACTCTAATGCTTGTATCAGGAACAACGGGGCATATTCGGACTTGTTTGACATCCATAAAGGTTTCAAAGAGGGCTGCGTAGCTTTTCCGTGGCTGTTCAACATATTTATGAACAGTTGTTTGGAAAATTTTAAAGTTTAAGAATGCGGGTGAAGAATGGGTGAGTTAACCGTCAAATGCCTTTTGTAAGCCGGTAATCAATTCATATTGGCGTCGTCGGCGGCCGAGTTGCAAATGATGGTTACATTAATGAACATGTTAAAAGAAAGGGGAATGAAAGTGAACGCAAGTAAAACAAAAGTTATGGTTTTTGAAAGAGAAGGAAGTAAAACGATATGTGAAATAAGAATAAAAGGGGAGTTGGTCGAGCAAAAAGATGAGTTTGTGTGTTTGGGATGTGTATTTAGCAGAAATGGTAGATATGATAAGAATATAGAACGACGAGTGAACGCTGGAAATAGAGTAAATGGATCTTTACAATCTATTGTGAAAAGTCATAAGGTGTCAAAAAGTCACGTATGGCTATTCATAGTGCTGTGCTAGTCCCTACTTTAATGTATGATGGTGAAAGTTGGGTGTTGCAAAAGTAGCACGAGAGTAGAATAAATAATGTAGAAATGCGGTTATTAAGGCGTATGTTAGGGCTGAATCTGAATGACAGGGTGAGATTTTTTTTATAAGATAGCGTGACAAACGAGTACACAGTCCACCTGGTGGTAAATGGTTGCTGTGACGAACGAACATAGATGTCAATAAAGAATTAAAATGCAGATGCGTTGTCACCTGTGAGAACTAAGATGGAATGTCTCTTTTCCAATAAAAAGGATCTCCGGTTCTCTACACTACTAGCCTTACAAAACAAAGCACTATTATGCTGGTATTTTACGCTGGTATTATGTGAGAGCGTGGTCCTTCTCCGGTCGAGCTGACCCATTTGTGCTACAACTATACTACTAAAATAGCTGCAGCATGGCTCTATCACGTGATATGAGATACACGTGATATTGTATCATAAGAAATGCGTGTGGTTTGCAAGATTATGTTGTGACCAGGATTAAGAAAGGAATGCTTCGGTGATTTGGTCATGTAGAAAGAATGAATGAGGAAAGAATGACAAACCAAATTTATGTTACAAAAGTGAACGGCAAAGTTGGAAAGGGACACCCTAGGCGAATTTTTATCGACCAAATGGGCGATGTATTGAAAATAGGCCAAATTAAGAGTACCCTTAACAGACGAACATGTATGCGAGCATATAAGGTAGGATGTTGAGGAGCCCCCCCCCCCCCCCCCCCCCCGAACGGGATCCCGCCTTATCGTGGCGAAGGGGCTTCGTAGCCGTGGCTTAGTCACCCGCGGTGAACAAAGAGGAACCCCTTGGCCGGCCCGAGATGGCCACTCCGAGTGGGCTTGGCGACCGCTGCAGCCGAGGTGGAGTCGCAGAGGAAGAGGTGTGTTGGTATGGCGATGCGCCACTCGCTCTATCCTCCGCGACTCAGACGGGGCCGCACCGTTGATGAGGTGGTGGTAGGGCTGCGGGGGAGAGGAGTGTTGGTATTGCGAGGCGCCACTCTCCCTATCCTCCGCGGCCGAAACTTGGTTGGCGGCGGGGCCAGAGACCAGATCCGCCACTGGGGTCGGGAAAGCGGATGCTGCTAAGCGCTCGATTTTCCTGTTTTTTTTTTCAATATCAAAAAATTGTTATTTTTAAACGGGACAATTTTTTTTTATATTTTTGAAAAAATGCAAATTTAAAAGTCCCATGATTTTTTACGATAAAGTAAATATTTTCGGCGATAAAATTTTTTAAAGGTTTGAAAAATCCCTTTTTCGGATACTTGGACCCATCGAAAACATAAAGAAAAATAATAAAGTATTAAATATATTATTTTATTATTTAAAAAATGTACAAAAATGGTCCCGTTTGAAAATAACACGTCCTCGCAATTGAAATAAAATCGGTTTAAACAATATGGCACCCAGTTGCCACATGGCAACATGCATTTTTATATCATCAGTAGGACATTTTGAAGAGAATCGCATAAAAAAATTGAGGTGGAATAGTTTTCGGTACTCATGCGGCGATTCCTCCTGGACTGTTACCACATACAGTTTTTGTTTTAGTACATGTAGAATTTACATGAATATAAGCAAATATGGGGTGATTTTTCACAATTCCTCAGTTGAATGTATATTAAACAAAAACCTATCTATAATTTTTCAGGTTTGTCCGATTATGCAACTTAGAGGCGGTGTTCGATTCGTTGAAAAACTTCCTCGAAACCCCAGAGGAAAAATATTACGGCGACGATTAAGAGAAATGCTTAGTGATTAAGATAATTAATCATTAATTAAATATATTAATTAATTATCCATTTATAACTAAAACACGAAAACAGACTTTTTTATAACACATGTTTAACATATTCAACAAACAGTTATTTATAATAACTTACCTATAACTATAAACGAATGTCGTATTCGGTTCATTCATGGACTGAAATTTAGTTAACAACAAAATAGCCCTTTTTGTTTAATTTTAATACTAATAAAAAATATATGAAAATAAATGTCTTAGACTATTATATTGTTTAAAAGCTTTTACAAAAATTTACTTCGCAAATATCCGCGTTATAAAATAAAATGATGTGTCTTACCTAGTATGAAGAGCACCTCCCGCCCTCCCTCAATTGCGTGCACTATCCCCGTCACCACTAATCCCAACACCACTACACTAGGCAAGACACACCACTGATGATAATACGACACGTATTTCGCCTCTACACGAGGCATCATCAGGCGATATAGACTCTACGGTGGCGGTTAGCCACCGTAGAGTCTATATCACCTATCTATATTATATTGTTTTTTATTACTGAAGATACAAAGAAAAAGTTTACCGTCTTTTTTATTTCGTTTCTTTATATTCTACTAATTTAGAACTAGGTTTTTATATTATTATAATATAAATAAAATATTAAATCTAATACGTAATAATGAATACTCATTTGTTTGTTTATTTGTTGGTCTTTTATGCATTCCTATACATATCAGTCCTTCTAAGATACTACTTTAGCAAGTAATGCGCGCACCTGCAATAACGAGGCATTGTCATACATGACAATTCACTACCACGGCAACTGCATTTCAGAAAATTTAACACCACAAGTGTGTCACAATATTACGAAGATATACCTACCTACACGTCTTAATAAGTGCTTAAAGTTAATAAAAATTACCTTGCGTGCATCTGCAACCAACCACCAACTTAACCAAATTTAATATAATGGATTTCTGCAAAGTAACGACTGATAGCTCTTACTAATTATTTTAATAAGAGCAATCAGTCGGCGAAGCAAAGTTATACGATGATATCAGAGGTAAGACAGGATACAATATCAAACACATGGGACAATTCTAACAACGGAACATAAAAACTAATAATTTATATATCCACACAAATTATTAGCTTCGGCTCAGATTCGAATTCAGGACTATTTGTACAGACTATAACAACTAAATTACAAATTATTAAAAATCTTACCAAGCTTAAAAGGCACAAAATTGACGATAATAAGCTACTATTAATACAATAATATTAATTCATATAATTAGGACAATACAAGGAGTATTTTAACAAATTTCGATCAATGGACAAATTTCGGCTGTCTTAGTAAAGTTAAATAGCCTGCTCATTACGATTCAAAGCTAAAAAAAACACGTGTGCAGTTATTTTACACGCGGTAGAAACTTGACAGGCATTTATGGCAAATTTCCTCTCTTTAGGTAATCTATGAGGGAGGCCAATCTTCGCCAGGGGGCTTTAATAGAAGGTAAGAAATACATAATATGAAATCTGTGTACTGTATTCTATCTAATTCTCTCGCCGGTTAAAACGTTTTCACTTCAATACAATTACAAAAGGAAATACATATTGGCAACACAAATTTTAAACTACCTATTCGTATATCAATAGATTTAGAATATACAGTCTATGCGTATATCTGTTAAAAGTCGTCGCCTTCTACGAAAGCTAATAGTAATGGTAATAGAACGCTAACAGAAACGTCTTCTTAAAATAATATTTCAAAATAATATTTTGTAAATTAAGCGCTTTGATGAAATTTTTTTTAAATCTTTCATTTAGCATTTAAATTGAATATTTCCGGCCAGGGCAATGAAGCGCTTTAACCGGCAAATATTCTTTGTGGTCGGTGTGATTGATACTTTGAAATAAAAATTAAAAAAAAATTACCTCAATTTGTATTTCTTTGTGCTCTTGTCTTTTTAATACGAAATAAACTTGATAAAAAAAAATAATTTTACCCAATTATAATACCCAAAATAACATTTTAATTGTGCTTTCAATAAAAGAATATAACAAAATATGTATGCAACATTGTTTTTTATAGTCATAACTGACCCGGCGAATAAGTATTAAAAAAAAATAAAGAATTGACTATTCTTAATTTTTTTTTTATATATTCTGCTATTCGGGACACCGGGTCAGCTAGTAAGATAAAAAAGAAAAAAGAAAGTTGATAAGTCAACAATTACGTTATGTCAAAAAATAAAAATTATAATTGTTTTGCCTTCACGGAACCCCTCCACTAACACTTAAACTTTATGTTATGGTATTAAAGTTCAAATTGACTTTTAAGTATTATTACGAATCTTTTGTATGGGAATATAGAAAAGTGTTGTTTTTTTTTTACCTTTTCAGGCAATGTTTTAAATTTTTCTCTCCGTAAGAACCATCTTCGTACTTCAAGAAATATTATAAAAAAAGAATTAGCAAAATCGGTTCAGCTGCTCTCGAGATTTGCGCTTAGCAACACATTCAGCGATTCATTTTTATATTATAGATTATATATTTTATAGTTATAGTTAACCAGAAGAAAGTTAGCGTTAAACATTTTTTTTTAATTAAACTGTATGCCAATTAATTGCTCCTTAAATGCTCCAGTGGATTCCGGAATTGCTCCACATCTATTGATTGATTATTTGATTATATATTGATTTAGTTAATTTATAATTAATTTAAAAAAGTCAGTATCGAAAATTTTATATTGCTAAAAAACATAAAATATCTACTTTTTAAAATTAAACTGTATTATTACAGTACTAATTGGTGTAATTAGTACTGTAATTAGGAGTATTGAAGGAGCAATTAATTGGCATACAGTTTAATTTAAATAAATACTGTTTACGCTAACTTCCTTCTGGTAGTTATAGATTATAGTTTGCTGAAATTCTTGGTATTACAAGTAACGCATTGTGTGCAGGTAACAAAACACGCACTAGAGTTCTCCAATTTATGTCAAGTGTTCTAGGGCAGGGAAGAGTACCGCCGCAAGAAGAGTACCGCATACAACGGCAACATGGGGTAACTAAATTAGGAAATGAGCAGCAGTATCATCTTAGTAACAGCTCAAAATAATAGAAAACTGAGGTTGAATAAAACCAAAATCACGGGTTTTTTTTTAATTTTAATTATTTATATTTGAAACTGGACACTGAGGTGTTTGACGTTATGACGTCATAATTAACCCCGATGTACCTTCAGCTTTTGGATATTAATTTTTGGTTCGATCTAATGGCAGCTCTTCACGTTGGCCAACATAGTGGTGAATGAGGTGGCAAAGATATTAGCCAAGAGTTTGTGATGACGTCCACACGTTGGAAGGTTGTTCAGTTTGCTTCGGTTCAGGCCAATGTGCGGACAAATTTATTAAAACGGATATTGCGGCGCCAACGGCAGCTGTGGTTTATTTATTCACAGCATACCGCTACTAAGTGAATGTGTATAAGAAAACGGTGATCAAAAAGGAAATGGAAAAAAAGAAATTCCAAACAATTTTCGGCTTGGTAGAGCTCTATAATGCGAAAAGTTTCTTCACTGGTCATTGTTACTGCCATTTTGTAGGCACTATTTACGATGCGTGAATATAAAATTTAAATCAGGTGCTTGCGATTACTCTGGGAACTCGTAGCAAACTAAACGCGTGCCCAACGTGTGGACGCGGCCGCCAATACTCTGCCACAACCCTTTGATCTTTTGTAAAAAACCGACAACACACGGAGATCGCGCCAACTTGTGGGCCATCATTCCAATACATACCAAGTGAAGCACAAACACCCGCTCTACACGATGGCCATCGGTATAGGCCATAACATTCGCCACAACGTTGGCCAACGTGAAGAGCCGCCTTAAGCAGAATTAACTAACTTTGTCTTAAAGTCTTGCAGTGGTATGCTTGGGTTTGGATTAAATTTTATTAATTATAGGATTCCAATCAGATGGTAGCACATAGCCATATTCTTTGAAATTTAGGTGTTTTTTTTTTAATTTCCATAGCCTGGCAAATCAATCTTGCTATGAATCGAAATAATTGAAATACAAGAAATAATGGCAGGTACTATGGCAGGTATCTTTCCAATGCGGCTATTCATTGGCCATACATTTATTCAATGTACATTCAAGGTCCATATCCAACATACTCTTTTAATAGGATTCAATGTTTAAATGAGTGAATGAATAAATCAGTGTTTTACTATTAACTCACCTGATGGTAACTAACTGTTGATGAAGCCGAAAATGGTAAAGCGCACTAGCCTAACTTAATAAAAGCTTACTCAATCTTATCTTTAACCCACATTATAATCGGATAGAAAGACAAAAATGCTTACCAAATTATTCCAATCCTTTGCTGTACGCATTGCGAACAACGAAGAAAACCATTTGGTTTGTTTGCGTCGTATGTCGACAATAGAGTTGCTTGGCCGAGTCGAATGGAAAAACTCTCTCCGAAATAAATGTTTCCTGTGAAACAGGATGGCTATTTTGTGTATGTGGTCGAAACTGGTAAGATTGACTTTAACCAGATTAAAATAACCAATAAGCCTCTTCGCGTGCCTTTTCATTAAGTCCAAATCAACTACGAGGCATTTTGTAGCACAATCCATATACTCTGTGCAAGAATGACAAGCAACTATTTTTTATGCAGAGTAATAAGCTATCCCAGCGTAAAGCTTCGACGCACACTGCAAGGACAGCAAAGAGTAAAAGTAAGTAGCATATTAAGATATATAGCAGTTAAAAATAAACTAGACAAGAATACCACGAAAGTCTCAATAGAGTTAAAATGTGGTAAAATAATTACGACACATCTCCTCGTCAGATATACCTTAAAACATGAAAAAGAGACTGTACAGTTAGTGCGTGTTGCCAGTGATGACTTATGGAGCTGAGACGAGGTCCTTCACTGTTGGACATATGAGGATGCTCAAGGTCGCTCATCGAGCTATGGAGAGGGCTATATGCTCGGGATTTCTCTACGTAATAAACTTAGAAACGAGGATATCCGCAGTAGAACCAGAGCAACCGACATAGCCCAAATAATTAGTATGCTAAAGTGGCAATGGGGCAGCCATATAGTTAGAAGAACCGACAACCGATGGGGAAGAAAGGTTCTCGAGTGGCAGTCTCGTACCGGCAGGTGAAGTGTAGGGCGTCCTCCCACTGGTAGGGGGACGACCTGGTAAAACATGCAGGAAGTCAATGGATGCAGGTGGCTCGGAACCGTGCTTTGTGGCATTCTTTGGGGAAGCCTTATGTTCAGCAGTGGACTTGTGAAGGCCTGTAATGAATGAATGAATGAAATAAAAATGTAAATGAAATCATTTGTTCAAAATCTTAAATCGTCTTATCTTAAAATTATGCTTCGCAATTTTAACACAACACTGCATTCATACACAGTAACGCCTGGTTGGGTACAGCTAACTTAAACAACTTAACGAGCTAATATAACTTAAGGCCGATTTACGCTTTGACAAGTACAGTAGCGAGTTAACTTGCGAACTTTGCGAATTAAGTAAAAATCTTACTTGAAGGGCAGAAATTAACAATTAAGTTGAACAGGATAGCTTGCCGGTCTATTTTTCGGCGAATCAACTTCAAAGTGTTGCTCTCCCGCGCGTCTCCCGCCAAACGCAACTAAACTCGTCGCTCATGTGAACGAGCGAATTTGGTTCAGTTCATAATTTGACAGGGTGCAACGTGTTCTTGTTTGACCTTCAAAATATAAAATTGAACTTTTTTAACTAAACACGCCACGAGGACATTTGAACGCTACAGTCCACTTAACCGTTTACCGTCAACTTCCCTGTTACTAAACTGTGTAAATCGGCCTTAAAACAACTAAACACTCTTTCAATAATAAATAACATGAAATATAATATACTCGTATTTAATAAAACACTTATTTTGATAGTCGAAATAGAGTGTCTACACTATTTTACTGTATTTGTTTATTTTGCTTGTAGTTTCTTCAGACAATAAAACCATTACTTTAGTTAATTTCAAACTTTTAAATGGTGGTTTGACGTCTTGCCTTTATGTTTATTGCAAATTCGCAGCAGGGTATATGATTTATTAAAAGACATGACAACAAATGGTAATATCTCAATTGTTTAGTGCGCGCTTAACAAGCCATACATAACTCTGTACAGCCGATAAAGCCTTTCCGAGAATGTGCTTGATTTCGAAACCAAAATAAAAATCGCGCGGTTAATACTTTCCACCATCGCCTGTCGGCAACATTTGGAATTTTATAAGATATTCGACAAAATGCTAAAAGAGCATTCAGAAAGAATAGTCGGTGTATTTTCGTCTCAGAGGTTAGAACGCCGGACCATGACGACAAGGAAAGAACGATACTAAAATGACGTTAAAAATTATTGGAACTGGCTAAATTTACATATTTTATTATTAAAGATAATAATAATAATTTTATGAATTGTTACGCATTAAGCTTTTAAAACAATTACTGTTTTACAAAAATAATATCTTATCACAAAGTAGAAAATATAAATATGATTAAAACCCTTTTTACTCGAAAAGAGGCATTCAATTTTATGCCTCAAGGGTGACAACGCATCTGCATTTTGATTTGCAAACGAGGATAGATGTAGATGTCTATGGGCCTCAGCAACCACATACCATCAGGTGAACTGTGTGCTCGTTTGTCACCCTATTTCTATATAAAAAAAAATCTGTAGATAAAATGATGTCATTCTAATGCAACTGTTTCTTACAATAGGTATTGATCTTTCTTTTCTTTATCTTCACGCACAATCCCTGACGGGGTAGCCAGAGAGAACAGATCGCCAAGTGTCACGATCCTTACAAACCTCTTTCGCTTCTTTCAGATTCATTGTCTTCTTCATGCATGCACGTCTAGGTATCCGAGTACTCTTGACCCTACCCTCTTCGAGCAATTTGCTCACATGGTCTTCGAAAGTTAGTCTCGGTCTACCTAGACACCTTTTAATATTTACTTTCGCGCTATATATTTTCTTCACCATTCGGTCTTCACTCATTCGCTCAACGTGCCCAAACCACCGAAGCACGCCCTTATCAATTTTTGTGATAAGGTCATCTTTCAAACCTGCCATATTGCGAATCTCTTCGTTTCGCTTTCGGTCGGCCATAGTAACGCCGCACATTTTACGAAGAGATCGCATCTCCACTGCATTCAACTTACTTTTATGCTTCTTCTGGCATACCCAGGTTTCGCTGCCATATAACAAAGTCGGTACCAACACTGCGTTATGTATTGCAAGGCGTGCACTCTTCGCTACGCCTTGCCTTTTGACTAACGCAGTCAGGGCACCATTGACTTTGTTCCCGGCAGCGACACGCCTGTCCACATCTAAATCACATCTTCCATCCCGGCTAAAAGCACTCCCCAAGTATACAATTTCATTTACCTGTTCTAGACATTCCTGATTTACCCATATTTCACACTTCGTTCTCTCTTCGTCCCTTTCAAATACCAGAACCTTAGTTTTATTAGCATTCAAACGGAGACCTTTAATTTCACATTCCTCTTTCATACACGTGACTAATGCCTGCAGTTCTGCCTCTGATGGTTCAATAAGCACTGCATCATCAGCATACAGCAGACAATTTACTTTTATGTCACCCAATTTCACACCCAAACAGCTATCTTTCAGCTTCTGTAAACAGCTGTCGAGATACACTATGAACAGCCAGGAAGACATGACACAACCCTGCTTTACGCCCGTTTGGACGTTAAACATGGGTGACAGGTCATGTCCTACCCGCACACAGGCTTTACAGTCACAGTAAAGAGACTGCACAGCCCTTAGCAATCGACCATCCACACCATACCCCGGCAACAGTTCCCACATTTTCTTCCTTACAACCTTATCAAATGCTTTCTCAAGATCCACAAAAGCACAGAAAATCTTCTGGTTAGCAGCCAGAACCTTTTCCGTGATCATGCGGAGAGAAAACATTTGATCCGTGCATCCTCTTCCAGGTCTAAATCCGCATTGTGCCTCCCATAGAAATCTTTCCGATTTCTCTTGCATCCTACGTGTTAAAACCTTCGAGTAAACTTTACTTGCTAAACTGGTCAAGCTGATCGCAGGTATTGATCAAAACATAAAATGTGCTCCATTATGACAATAAAGACCTTATTTAAATATTACCTTATTTAAATATTATTGTAATTCAAGTTATTAAACTGAAACGGTTGTTACTTTCGATAACCATCTTTTTATTGACAGTTTGTTTTTACATGGTCAAATTCCCACACATATCCGCCTGGCGGCGGCAAGGACGGTTTATATATGATTTGCACGAACTTTTACTCTATGGTGTTCTACCTTCGCCGCATATTGGCAGGGCCACATCCGCGGCCGGTTACCCCCATGGCGACCCCTTCTCGAGAGTAGACAACTGCTTCCCCTTCTCCTTTTCAGTTAAGGCGCACCAGCCTTCCTGACCCCACCGGCTGATCTGGTCTATGGCTCCGCCACCAACCAACTTTCCCCCACCAAGGGTAGACTACTCGACCATGGCTGCGGCGAAGATCGGGAGAGGACACCACTCCCGCCACAGTTTACCAACTCACATTCAGAGTGAGCTAGACAAGTCCACTCGAAGCGGCTTCCTAGGGCTGGCCATAGACCTTGGGCCAGCTAAGTGGGTTCCTCTTTGTTAACTGTGGGAGACCATTCACGGCTATTAACCTGCTTCACTTGCTAGTGCGTAGTATGGCATACATTACACAGCAGCATTACGGACGCACCAGCATTTAGGGGTAACGGCATATCGTTCGCAACAGCGTCACTTGCCCTTGCACATACTTACCATTAACTTAAAATTAAATCGAAGTTTCTCGACTCTGTATATTTAGAAAACGTTCCGTACCACATGGGACATTGGCTGCTACCCGGACTGAACACTTTGCCTGGAGAGATCTCACCTTTTCCTTCCTCTGCCAAATGCATTATATTTTGTACTATATAATAATAAGCAGCCAAAAAATTATAATAATAAGGTTCAGTTAAAATGATTTTACTGTTTGTGTTGTGATAAGTGGTAAATAAAAAAAAATGTTTTTCATTGAATTCTATTGAATTTCCTCTCACTTCACTCAAATTTAAACATCTGATGAAAAAAAAAAACAAGTGCTTCGGAGCGACTGATCCGAAACTTCAACATTGTTTTTCAGTTTCTCCAACCATATTATTAAGACCATCGTTGCTTCATTTAACAGTATATAATTATAATTCCGTTCAGTCGTTGATAAACAGAATTTTCAAGAGAAATAATGGAAAATTAAACCGATACATGTATCATGCCTCTTTTATTAAATAATTAGTATAATATTTCAAATTAAAATTTAAATTTTGTCAATATTGTACAAATAGTTAATAAAAAAAAACATCTACAAGTCTCAAATTCTCATTTAGCTTAGTTATATGAATCTATTTACATTTTAAACCTAGCAAATTGCCTTAATATTTAAATTTACTAATTTACTACAAGAAAATATCTGCTACCCTGCGGTGTTCCCTACGGCCTGGCGTAGCATAATAGGTTTCTTAAAATGGAAATTGGATTTACGAGCTATTTTAATTAAACTACATTTTTAGTAATGATTTCTTATATTAACGCGAATACTAATTATTGATAAAAACAAACTGTACGGATTGTATCGTGTTTTTAATTCCCGATATTTCAGGTGCTTTACAACACCCACGGTAACAGGGGTTGAGGTGTTTGGCTAAGTGAATGCGGGCTATCAGCTTTTGAGTAGTAGGGGCTTAAAGAATAAAGTTGCCGTTTAAATGAAGTGTTACTTATTATATAAAATTAAAACTGCATGGCTAGTGTTTTTACATTCAAAATACGAGTTAAACATGAAGACCGCAAAACTTAGATTAAAATAATTGCTGTGTTTGCAGAGGATACGACTTACGAACGCACTGTGCGCTTTTAGTATAATTGCTTTTGTAGTGGGAACGTTGACTTGAAGAATGAACAATGAGGAAGACCAGGTACTAAGGTAATAAACGATTAACTGAAAATAATGTTGAAAGCCGATCTTTGCCTAACAACCTAGGAATAAGCGTCATGGTTAATAGTTATGTTTATAAGGGCATGGTCACGTCATGGTTATAAGGGCATTGGTTCACCCACAAAAATTGACGGTTTGCACTAAATTCGTAAAATTAAAAAAAAACTCTAGATACTTATTGTATATTTATATTACCTATGAATTAACTCATATACATAGAAGAGTACAAACGTTGAAGCTTGTGATTTCTCTAAGATAGTCGCAAACGAAAACTGCAATGGCTGAAGCCAAGTCAAGTACCGAAACAATATCGCATAAGAATTTTATCGCAAGCATAAAAAGGATCTTACCCCGACATGGCAGACATGCATCATAATTAGTGAGGGTAAGTACTTAAATAAAATAAAATATATGATATAAAATGAAAAAAGGTGTTTGAAGTCATCAATTTCTTACGGAAATTTTATATTACTTTTTGGTCCTACGTACATAAATAAGAAACGGATGACTAAATAGTCTCGATTGTAAACGTGGCCTTTCTTAGTGTGCGTCCACAGTGAATGCGCGGCGACTTGAGCCTGTTGCGGGCGCGACGGCGGGCGCGTGCCGTGGCCACAGTGACGAGCGAGCTGTTGGTGTGCTTAGATATATTACAGGTGTTGTAAACCATGTACGAGGATTTAGTATTTCTACTAGACAGTCCGATCCTGAGATGGGAGATTTTGAACATTAGAGAGGGTGTGCACGAAATAAATAAAAACCGACGAATAAATGGTGAATTTTTTAATTTGTATGAAGAATTGAGATTGTACCCTAGAAAATTCTTTGAGTATACTCGAATGTCCATGTCAACATTTGATTACGTCCTGAGTAAAATATCACGTAAAATCACTAGAGAAGATACAAATTTTTTAACAAAAAAAAATTAAGACGCTCTTACGCCTAGCGATAATACCGAACTGGTTTGATACCCCCGCATCCGCGCATTGGATCGCTTGCTGACTAGGCCTGTAGTATGTGAATATATAAGTATATGAATGTTTGAAAACTACGCGCGCTATCTCGCTCATGCCCGTCGCGCTAGGCGTCCGCCTTAGTCACTACACTATGGACGCAAACGGCGGTTTCATATGTTTGATAATTCGCGCCCGTCGTCGCAACCGCGCTAGGCTCGCACTATGGACGAGGGCTTACATAGCTCAAAGTAAATAATCAATAAAGCGTATAATAACAGATTATAGCTGACATAAAGCACCAACGCACTGATAAAACTGCAGTGTAAATTAGGTAAAATTTATCAAGAAAACGTGTCTCCTGGGTTAGTCTGTCTTAAGCTTGTAGTAATTGAGACCATAGATAGATGGTGAATTTTGAAGAGAAAACTTGTTTAGGAACGTTATGATTTGAAACTCGACGAAAACCATTACTTTAGTTAATTTTTTGTTAAGAAAGTCGGCAGAAAAAGCGCTCACGAAATGCTTTATCTGCGTGTGCTGGCCTAAAACAGAAACCCCAAGAAATTGTTAGGTACCCTCATCATCACCCTGTACGGCCGCGAGATCCCCTGGCAATCAAAGCCCAAATATCTAGGAGTTACATTCGAACAAGTTATGACATTCACAATGGCCACAACCGTGCAAAATCGTCACTAGTCGCCTCCATCCGCTAGTTAACAGCAAGAGTAAACTGTCCATAAGACACAAGCTCCACCTTTACAAAGTGAGCGTAAGATGTCTTAGGCAAGCGTAGTTTTTGCGCACGCGAACGATAGTAATTTGTACGACTTCCAAGTCGTCCAAAATAGATTCATTCGCATAGCCATTGGAGCTCGGGGGAACCAGCGTCAGACTTACACAGAGACTGTCAACTTCCGACGATCTCTGAATATTTTGAGGATATATCTCGGCGCTATTTCGAGAGGACTGAGACACATCCCAATCCGCCATTGGTAAACGCAGCTACCTACGCTCCGACTCTGAATTTACGCAAACCCTCCGGAGGCCCTGCATTGTCCTAATCAAACCCTCGTTCCGCTAGATTCCGACGACAGAAATGTCGGCGGCTAGTCACACACAAACACTACACATTCACCTAGTGCCACAAACATTGTTAGGACAACAACGGATGGGACGCAGTGAGTTCACAGATGGGTACGCCGCACTCTCCTCCATACCGCGTACACACAGTACACCGGCGCCCCTGGGTGCTTCTCACCGCCCAGAACTTTGAAAGTTAGCCGTCATAGCCGGGGCCTGTCACCCCCTGTTCGGATGACCGTTAGATAACTCATGCATGTTATGTTAATGTGATCACGGAACTGAACACATTATTATCCCCCCCAAGATTATCGAGTTTAATACAACGTCGCGTCCGCAACGTGAATTAAAAAAAGTATTTCGTAGACATAAAGAAATAAGAAGCTTGAGCCTAAAAGTGAAATTTATGAAGGAATTTGACCTTATTTTACTTTTATTTGGAATACTTTTACCTTTACCAGAGTACAAAAAACTATAGAAAGTTTTAAGGGTACTTAACGTTATATCTCCAAAATTATTCACAGTTGCATAAGAATACCTTTCAACTACTGGACTGGAGATGCTTGAACGCCATGCACCCATTGTATTTCGATTTTAAGGTTAAGATAGAGAACATAATGCGTGACTATGATAGCTATAATGACTTAATCTTAAACCTCTAGATTGATTACTAATTATGGTTTTATTTATTTGTAATTTAAAGTATCTGTTACAGATTGAGAGAAAATATTTCCAGAGTGACAGCCTCGTGCTGCAGCAGTTAGTTAATAAAATCCTTCACAATCTTTTAACATTGAATCTTGCAGGTCATCCCTTTCATTGAATAATGACTGTGGGAGAGGCCGATAGTGTGAAGTTGAACATACGTTTTGTATTAGAATTACTTATTTTGACACTTAAAAATACATTGTGGGGGGAAGGCCTCACAATTTTATTTAAGAATCTTCAAAAAACTGTTCCTTCTCCAAATTTAGAGCTTTAAAAATTGCTTTTTCTTATCAGACGGCCAGTAGAAAATTTATTGTATATATGTCGGCAGTGTAACAAGACGTTTAACGTCAAGCTGAAACTATGGCTTATAATGAGTCTTTCACACGAAAGAAGACCTTCAGCCGTTGCGTTAGTGTCGAATATGTAGAATTTGTAATTTGCTGTCCAACTCCGTAATTTACGTTTTAGTTCGCATATTGAAACAGACTAGTGTAAACTTGAGACTAATTCTGAACTACTTTCTGCCATAAAACGGATAAATTTAAAAGTACATTGTCAAGTTTTGTTTAATTTTTTTTCTTTTAAGTGCATCATAACTTCCGTGCAAAGGTAAGGGAAGTACGTAAGTAAGTAAAAAGCTTGTGTAAGAGATGATATCTTCCACATTTTATTCTTATTTTATTTACATTATGTTCGTTACTTTCTTATTTCGAAAACCAATCATTATTACTGAAATAAAACTGCAGTTCATTACATTTTTGATTGATGACCTTTTGTATAAAATTTCAACGACGTAGAGTTTTACTAACAGCTTTTGAACCACCCTAAGAAACTTCTTTTGCTCTTAAAGTTTTAAAAAAATAATTGAACGGTGGTAGTTAACGATCCGTGTGTATGAAGTGGAAAATCATACATATAATATGAACATTATAAATTTATTTCGAATTCTGCAAATTAAAATGACTATGAATAAAAGAAGAACAAACACACATACAAAAACAGAAGGGTGTACGACAAATCTAAAGAAGTGAGGAAATGAGTTGATTATTCATGAGTTCTTTTGTTTCATTTTAAGTAAAACAAGTTTAGTTATACTTTCCAAACAAATTTTATTGCTCATGAAGTAGTTTCTTAATAATTTTCCTAAAAAATTTATAAAAATTCCCTTTTATTTAAATTTTGTGCCAACTAGAGGCCTAAAACACATTTAACTTTTTGAATTTGACTAAAAACATTACCAGGAGCTTATATTTGTAGTCGCCTATTATTTTCTTTGTATTGTATGAAATCTCATAATGAACGCTGATATAAAGTAAAAAGGACATGTTTGTGAGAGACTCTTAACATTGTGTTTGGTGATGTGTTTTTGAATTTAAAATTTGGCTCAATTTCATTGGAATGGATAATAAAGTGCGCAGCTCACGGCTCATAGATATTACTATTCATCCTCGATGAAGATCAAGGTGTGACCTCTGTCATCGCATTAGAATCACAAAAACACACAAAATGGTATTTTTTTGGCATTCAGAAAATTACTATACATCACAAGCGACCAGCGTATGTTGTCTGAGCATGATTACTTAAACTATTAAATTTAGGTCCAGTCAGGCGAGCGAATTCGCGAGGTACGGATAAAATTTACTATGTCAAGTGAAGAATGGTATATTTAAAAATATGCAATATTTATAAAAAATACTATAAAAATACAAAAACTAAAAACTAAAATTATAAAACATTTCTACTTTCTACGGTATAGTGCCAAAAACGCTGACTGTGGCTTCTTACTGAATGGTTATACTTAGTTTTTGAGCGAAAAAAAAACCAACCTCGACCGCAATGATAAGTAAAGAAATTTTTATACGAATAATTATATAAGAAATAGAATTTCACGAAGATATTACGAATTAATTTATTTGAAGCTCATGAGCAAAACTAGAACAACCCATTTCATTGTAATCGATTATGACAAATCTTCCCTCTGGTAAATAAGGTAAACAAGATATTTGTTCGAATTTGTTCGGATAATTACAAAAGTGAGATTAAGGAAACTGTAATAAGTAAAATTTACTCGTATTAAACATCTCAAATAAAAATAATTTACATCCTTTTGAATAATAAACAACTAAAATCAAAATAATCCTCTACTATTTACAGCATTACTAAAAAAAAATCCATTTATGCAACTGACTGTACAGTGGAAAGTTTTTCACGTTACTCTCACAAATATTCTTAATTAAATCGAGCAGAATTTGAATTTTAAAAGCGCCTCGCCAAAATCACGTTATTTTTATTTATATTTAATGCCACTATCGAACAAAATAAAATAAAGTTAAGATTCCACATCAGATATAACATTATTTTTAAATAACCGTTACATTTTTAAGTGAAACTAATTTTTACGGATTCAATCGCATTTAATTTAACTTTTCAATTCCCGAAGTTTCGATATTATCGATTTCGCGATAGAATCCGTAAAAGTTAGTTTCATTTAAATATAAGAAATCAAGTTTCATTATTGTTTAAATTTCTCTAGAACTATTTGAATGTCCACTTACATTTTGAAATAAGGAAAATCTACTTGGATTTTAATTCATCCCATCCATCTTCTTACACAAACATTAACAGGTATAATGGCGAATTTATGAGCCTGAGCCTCATCCGTCCACGAGATCTTTTGTCATATCCCTGAGTCGCTACATACGACACCTCTGCATGAAACGGAGTAATGGATTAAATATTTTTTATTTTAGTGTTACCTACTGCAAACAAGATGGTATATAGGATTTTTTTATTAGATGACTGTCAAAGGTAAGAATAAAGTATTGGAATGAAGTTCCTTATTGCACGGTACGAATTTGACGAATGGGGTCTAGGCGAGAAAAAGTGTAAGATTTAGCACTTTTTCTTATCTTGCCATGAAATAAATATTATTTTAAATGTCGCTTTTAATAGACATTAGTATTTTATTTGTTTATCAATAATATAATACGTTTATCAATAACAATATAATACGAAAGGATCTTCGTTCCAACCGAGTGTTCCACGACACTCACGCATGTTTTATTTATTGTTTCTTATTAACACGCAATCCTATTGTTATCTTTATTCAAGAAAATTCATAAAACTAATAATGACGTATCTGCTTTCCTGCTTAGGTTGATAATAGAGAATACATGTATACATAGATTATGTCTGCTAACCTTTTTAAACTCAAAACAGCAGTGCACCACACTTGTACTACTATTAAATAGACTTAATCGTCCCCCCTCGCAATAAGATACAGACAAGGCATTACATCTCAGTGCTCATGGTTGACAACGCATCTACATTTTGATTCTTCTTCTTTTCATTTTGATTGATCGAAGATAGTTCTAGATGTTTATGGGTCACAATTATCCACTTATCATTAGTGAACTATGTACTTGTTTCTCACCCTTTTTCTAATAAAACCATTATTAATGGCGTATACATCATTTATCTTCTGAATATCGACGATTTAATTGTTATGGTAGAATACTTGGAGGACCTTAGCACTATTCTCAACGATCTTATTATCTAGTTTCTTCTGAAGGGTAAGTCTGAAGCTGAACATGGACAAGACAAAAATCATATCTAAAGACCATGTTACACCTATGCCGCTAGTTGTTGGGAACACTACGCTAGAAGTTGTTGTTGAGTATATATGTGTACCTCAGATAAAATGTCCGATTAGGGCCTAGGGGTTACCCGATAAATCAAACTGTACAACCCGTGCACTTTGTCATTGATGACTTACAGAATTGAAACGTTGTCTTTCACTGCAGAACTTATGAGGAAGCTCAAATCGCTCAGTGTGCAATGGAAAGGATTATTTTTCGGGGTAAAATCCGTAACGAGAATATCTGCAGAATAATAAGAGTAACTGGCATATACCAGCGAACCAGTAAGCTATAGTGGCAATGCAATGAACTAAACATATAGCTCGAAGAAGCAACAACCTAAAAACTAACTAATATAAACTAATATAACTAAGTTTTATAGTGTTAATGAGCTGCAGTAGAAGTTCAGTTCAGTTAGAAGTGTATTACCAATTTTGTGATATTACGATGAACCACGTTTTAATTGATATCAAATTTTTTCTTACATCGTTCCATTATTTACATAATTACTTTTTTTTAAATACTCCTTTCAAACAAAACATATCAAAGAAAGTGGTCATTTTTTTAATTATGTTTATATATTTATTTAATTCTTATAAAACCATGATTTTTTTATCTATTTACTAATATTTTAACGTTGATATAATATACCATAGTTTTCTTTCATACACGTATACAAAACATGAAAATTTGAAAGAATAAGTTTTAATCTACCGGTTATTCCTTTAGCCATATGACCCATTTTTGCAGCTAATGAGCCGTGAACTTTGCAGTTTCTAATAAAATGAACATATTCTAAAAGCTTCCAGAGGAATAAGTAGGTTAAACTTACAATAATGACCTATTAAAGCAACTGCAGAAGAAGATGTATAAAACCTATACATTAAAGTTTGCAAGCAAAGAAAATTTCAAATGCATTAGTAACGACTGAAATGATATACGTTCAAATGTCAACTATAATATCAAAAACGGAACAAATGCGTCAGAAAAAATTGTTGCTTATTAAATCTAATTTGTATAAAACGAAATAAGAAAATTTTAAAATGCAAGTAATTTGAAGCGCTGTAAAGAGTGGAATAAGGCATTCATTCCTACCTTTGTAACCTCTAGTTGAATGTGTGCTTGTTTTCATAACAAGCGCTTTTTTGTTTTAAATGTATTATTTTTTATAGTGTCAATAATCACTTTAAATTAGCTTACATAGCTAGAAGATGGTTCACGGCAGTAATTAAATGACAAATTCGAACATACGACTTTTAAGTTTCGTGTTTACCATTGCAAACAAATCGTAAAATAATTATTTATCGGAAAAAGTTTGAAACAAACTGTAGTCGTCTTCATAACCGTCGACTTCTCCATTCCGGGTGCATCAATCATTTCTTGCTATCTGGATACGTAGGATGTATGAATGCATGAAATAAAAAACAATGAGCTACGAAGCGCCGATTTGTATTGTGAATGAAGCCTTTTTAAAGAACTTCAATTTATAAGCACTTTATAAGGACGGAATTTAAAGATGGCACTTTACTACAATACAAAAGATTTTACACGAAATGTTAAAAATGTTAAATGTTAAACTACAAGTTCCTAAAATACTTACAGTACAGAATACAGTATTAACTTTGATTAAGTTTAAAAATAAGATAAGTGAATATGATGAATTACAGCATTTTGCTGCTAAATATGACAGCTACTCGTATTGTCAACAAAATACGGCGACGGATTGTTAGATAAGATGGAATAGGGGTTTAACATCTATAAGAGTATTTACTCACATTGGTCGCACGGGTCTTTTATTTAATCCTAATCTTGTTTTCTATTGCGACGAAAATTCCATATTTATTTTCTGAGTAACATAATATGGGTTTTAAGATTTCGGGTGTATAAGACTTTACGTATACTTGCTCGAAATAAATGAAATCGGTGGAATTGTTTATTTTTTTTTAACCAATTTAATGACGCGGTAGTGATTTTTTTCATTAAATTTACGTTTAAATAACAGCATATATAACTGTTACTCCTATAATGATTATGGAAGAATTACACCGCAGCCAGTACGTGTTGGCCGATTTCATAAGTTGCTCACAATCTCTTTTCTTTTACTATGAAAGTACGAGATCGTACAATCACATGACGGAAGAATTGAACCCGGGTCGTACCTTAAAATTAACAACGAACGCTTTGCCTAAGCTAATAATGAACGCTTTGAACACTGGTCGTCCCGTATGAATTAAAAAAAAATTCTGCCCCTAATAAATTTAAACGACATTCTAGTTGTTACCTCGAGCTTGTGATATTCTTTAGACCACTCAAAAAGGTAGAATAAACAAACTTTTAGTAAAAAGTAAACTGAAGCCGCATTTAGTATCTAATAATATTATATATACTAAACTTCATATTATAGACATAATAGCATAAACAAACATTTGTAGTTTTAAGTAAAACAAGTTTAGTTACACTTGTCAAACATATGTTACTGCTCATGAAGTAGTTTCTTAATATTCCTGGCACAGAATATTCCATTTTATTTAAATTTTGTGCCAACTACAGGACTAAAAACAAATTTTACTTTTAGAAATTTTACAAAAACATTACCAGGATAGAGCTTATACTTAGTAGTTCTTTGCTTTGAATGAAATCTCAAAATGTACGCTGATATAAAGTAAAAATGACATGTTTGTGAGAGACTCACAATGTTGTGTTTGGTGAGGTGTTTTTGAATTTCAAATTCGGCTCAATTTTATTGGAATGGATAGTACGAATCGCGTCAATAGCATTCCCTTATATCTCCAATAGCATGCATAAAAAGAGTTGGTGCGTGTATAAAAAGAATTGCCGAAAATTGTGTATTTCAAACTTAGCTTTATCCGGAAGACAATTTTCTTCTATTTTATTTTCATTTTAGTAAAAGTAACTAACAAGTGCGCAGCTCATGCATCATAGATATTTCTATTCATTCTCGATGAAGATCTAGCTGTGACCTCTGTCATCATATTAGATTCTCAAAATCAAATACAAATTGTTATTTTTTCGGCATTCGGAAATTTACTATACATCACACGCAACTCGCGCATGTTGTCTAAGCGTGATTACTTAAACTATTAAATTAAGAGCCAGGTACGGCAAAAGTTTACTATGTCCAGTGAAGAATGGTCCGTGTAAAAATATGCAATACTTAAAAAATACGAGTAGTAAAACAACACTAAAAATTTAAATTTGAAACAATCTTTTTTCTGCGGTATAGTACCAAAAACGGTGACTGTGACTTCTTGCTGAATGGTATTACTTAGCTTTTAAGTGAAAAAACCAACCTCTACCGCAATTATAGATAAAGAAACTTTTAAACGAATAATTATATAAGAAATAGAATTTCTCAAGGATATGACGAATTTATTTATTTGAGGATCATGAGCAAAACTCGAACAACCCTTTTCATAGTAATCGATTATGACAAATCTTCCCTAACCAGGAGCAGATCGATAACGTAAACGAGATATTTTTCGGATTTTGTTAGGAAAATTACAAAAGTGAGATTAAGGACTGAAACTGTAATAAGTAAAATCTACCTGTATTAAACATCTGAAATATAAATAATTAACATACTTTTGATTAATAAGCATCTAAAATTAAAATAATTTATCCTCTACTATTAACAGTTTTACTATAAAAATTTCCATTCATGCAACCGACTGTACAGTGGAAAATCTTTCACGTCACTCTCACAAATCTTCCCAATAAAATCGAGCATAATTTGAATTTCAAAAGCACCTCGCCACAAACACGTAATTTTTCAGTAATATTTAATACCATTACAGAACAAAATAAAATAAATTTAAGATTCAATATCAGATGTAACATTATTTTTAAATAACAGTTTCATTTTTAAATTAAACTAATTTTTACGGATTCTATCGCGTTGAATTTAACTTTTCAATTCCCGACGTTTCGATATTATCGATTTCGCGATAGAATCCGTAAAAATTAGTTTCATTTAATGAGTAGTGTTCGCGTAAATATTAGAAATCAAGTTTCATTATTGTTTAAATTTCTATAGAACTATGTAAAATGTCCACTTACATGTTATAAAATAAGGAAAATCTACTTGTATTTTAATCCAACCCATTCATCTTCTTACACAAACAGTAACAGATATAATGGAGAAATTATGAGATTTAGCCTCTTCTTTCTGCATCAGTCCGTAAAATTCCTCTTCTAATAGTCCATGAGATGTTTTGTTATTTCTCAGAGTCGCTACTTACGACACCTTAGAATGAAACGTAGTAATGGATTAAATATTTTTTACTTTACTGTTACCTACTTCAAACACGATGGTATATAGGATGTTTTATTAGATGACTGTCAAAGATTTAGAAGAAAAAAATATATTTATTGTTTCGTAGCAACACGCAATACTATTATTATCTTTATTCAAGAACGTGTGTCTATTTAATTAAATTTAGAATTATATATTTATTTAGCTTCCATTATTTCGATGCATATACAATAACAAATAATGGCCGAGCTGATTACCTGCTTCGATAAATTATGTTACATTATCCAGTACAATACTAGCATGTAAGCCTCTAGGGGCTTATCCACGCTAGAGAGTCGTCTTATATAATCATCATCATTACAGCCTTTCATAAGTCCACTGCTGAACATAGGCCTCCCCCAAGGAATGCCACAAAGGATGGTACTGAGCCACCTGCATCCATCGACTTCCTACATGTCTTACCAGGTTGTCACTCCATCTCGTGGGGGGTCGCCCTACACTTCGCCTACCGGTACGAGGCTGCCACTCAAGAACCTTTCTTCCCCATCGGTTGTCGGTTCTTCGAGCTATATGGCCGGCCCACAGCCACTTTAGCTTACTAATCCGTTGGGCTATGTCGGTTACTCTGGTTCTACTGCGGATATACTCATTTCTAAGTTTATCACGCAAAGAAACCCCAAGCATAGCCCTCTCCATAGCTCGCTGAGCGACCTTGAGATTGAGATCATGGTGCTTAGGTCCTCCAGCGGTTCTGCCATAAGGACTATATCGTCGGCAAATCGAAGGTGAGTGATGTCCTCGCCATTGATGTTAATACCGTATCCTTTCCAGTCCAGAAGTTTGAAAACGTCTTCCAATGCTGCGGTGAAGAGTTTCGGTGATATAACATCACCCTGTCTTACACCTCTCTGCAATTGGATAGGTTTCGTACTCTGGTTCTGTACTCGGATAGCCATCGTAGCTCTACTGTACAAACACTTCAGCACTTCGCCAGACATAGTGGCAAATTGTACTCCTCGGACTTCTGTACAATTTGCCGCTTATATAAAATTTCTTATATAAACAAGAATGTATTTGTATTAAATACTATAATATTTACATAGATACATAGATTATGCTTCCTAGCCTTTTTAAGCAGTGCATCTATACTTGTACTGCTATTAAATAGGCCTAATCGTCATTGTACTAATGATACAAACAAAGCATTCCATCTCAGTCCTCATGGTTTACAACGCGTCTGCATTTTGATTCTTCTTCTTTTCATTTTGATTGATCGTGGATAAATCTAGATGTATATGGACCACAAATATCCACTTATCATTAGGTGGACTGTGTGCTTGTTTGTCACCATTATTCTTTAAAAAAAACATCATCAAGGGCGAACGCATCATTTGTCTTCTGAGTATCGACGATGTAGTCATTATAGTAGACTTACCTTGGAGGACCTTAGCACTATTCTCAACGATCTTATTATCCAGTTTCTTCTGAAGGGTAGGTCTGAATATGAACATGGAGAAGACAAAAATCATATCTAACGTCCATGTTACATCTATGCCGCTAGTTGTTGGGAACACTGTATGTACGAGCATGTGTACCTGGGATAAAATGTCCGATTATTTATGTCAAACTTCGACCTAGAGGTCAGCCAATAAATCAAACTCGGCTGAATTGTGTTCGTCAAACTGCGACAAATCTTATTATCTGTTACCCCAGAATCTTAAGACGAAAGTGTACAATCAGTGCACATTGTCATTGATGACTTACGGAATTGAAACGTCTTTCACTGCAGTCTTTATGAGGAAACTCAAATCACTCAGCGTGTGATGGAAAGGATTATTTTTCGGGGTAAAATCCGTAACGAGAATATCTGCAGAATAATAAGAATAACACATGACATATACCAGCGAATCAGTAAGCTTCAGTGGCAATGCAAAGGACGGAACATATAGCTTGAAGAAGCAACCACTAATAGGGAAAAAATCTCTTGAAGTGCAGCCTATTACTGACAAGCGCAGTTGTGAGGCATCCTATACTAGACAGAGTAACAATTTGATGAAACACGCAGGCAGTCTATGGATGCAGGTGGTTCTAGATCGTACTCTGTATCAATCTATAATATTCAGCATAGGGGTTAGCAGCATTGCTTTGTGTTGGGCTGTAACGAGAGGGATAGTGTGATCATTGTCATTATTACAGTCTATTAAATATCCATTTCTGCACAGAGACCTGCCCCATGGAATGATCTCAAAGGATTCTTTGCTTGTAGTTGCCATGCTAGGGTTGGCAATTGCAGTTTCTTTGAAGATTTTGAAGTAGATAATCCTGTCCATCTCCTTCTTGATTTCCCTCTGTCGTCTCTTACAACAACCACGCTATGACTGAGGATAGTGGACTCTCTTACGCCGCCACTACACGGCATTTTAACTGTCTTGAAACTAATATAACTAAGTTTTATAGTGTTCATGAGCTGCAGTAGAAATTCAGCTCAGTTAGAAGTGTATATCCAAGTTTGTGATATAACGATGAACCACGTTTTAATTGATATCAAAGTTTTTCTTACACTGTCCCATTTTTTACATAATTAGTTTTTTTTTTAAATACTTCTTTCAAACAAAACATATCAAACAAAAGTAGTAATTTTTTAATTGTGTTTATATATTTGTTTAATTATTATAAAACCATGATTATTTTAATTATAGACAAATATTTTAACGTTGATATAAAATACCATCGTTTTCTTTCATACACTTTCCAAAACATGATAATTTCAAAGAATAAGTTTTAAGCTAACGGTTATTCCTTTAGCCATATGACCTATTTTTGCAGCTAATGAGCCGTGAACATTGCAGTTTCTAATAAAATGAACATCTTATAAAAGCTTCCAGAGGAATAACGCGGGTGAGTTTACAGTAACGACCTATTAAAGCAACTGCAGCAGAAAATGTACAAAACCTATGCTTTAAAGTTTGCATCAAACGGAACAAATACTTCAGTAAATAAATAATTACTTATTTAATCTAATTTGTATGAAATAAAATGTGTAAATTTTAATATGCAAATAATATAAAGTGTCATAAAGAATCCCATAAGGCATTCAGTCCTTCCTTTGTAACCCCTAGTTGAATATGTGCTTGTAATAGGTCTTCATAACAGTCGGTATTTTATTTTAAATGTATTAATTTTATATATTGTCGAATATAACTATAAATTAGCTTATATACTCGTAGCTAGAAGATGGTTCGTGACAGTAATTGAATGACAAATTCCAACATACGACATTTTAGTTTCGTGTTTACCATTTCAAAATCAAATCGTAAAATAATTGTTATTCCGAAAAAGTTTGAAACAACTTGTACTCGACTTCATAACTGTCAATTTCTCCTTTCCCGTTGCATCAGTCATTTATTTCTTGCTATCTGGATACGTAGGAAATATGAATGCATGTAATAAATAAAAAAATTAAGCTACGAAGCGCCGATTTGTATTGTGAATGAAGCCTTTTTAAAGAACCTTAAATTATTACGGATGAAATTTAAAGATGGCAGTATACTACAATTCCCAAGATTTTTCGCAAAATATTTATGTTTAAACTATAAATTGTCGAAATACAGTACACAATTACAGTATTATCTCTGATTAAGTCTAACAATAAGATAAGTGAATAAGATGTATTACGGCACTTTGCAGTAAATGTGACAGCTATTATTAAACAAAATACGGCGACGGATTGTTAAACAAGATGGAGTGGGAAGTTTGACAGCTATAAGAGTATTTACTCACATTGGTCGCGCCGCCAGAGCCCACTTGCCTTTTATATAATCCTAATATTCTTTTCTATTGATATAAAAATCCATATTTTGTTCTGCGTAACATAATACGTATGTTTTTAAAAATAATTTGATATTTAATTGTATGTTAGGTTTTATGTTCTATGTACTTATACATTAATTCTTTGCTCGGAGTAAAACGAAATCTGCGGAATAGTTAATTTTCTTTCACCGATTTAATAATAAATAAAAACCCGAGTCGCTCCCGTACCGTAAAATTAACAGCGAGCGCTTAACCTATGAGCTACTACAGTTTACAGCTCCTCAATATGAAAAAACTATCTCGTTAGGAATCGCATGACAATTTATTTATTTATTTATTTATTTACTCTTTATTGTACACCAAGAACAAAACAAAAACGAATACAATTAAATCTAAATTAGAAAATGTACAACAGGCGGTCTTATCACTCTGAAAGTGATTTCTTCCAGACAACCTTAGTGTAGAGAACTGATGTAAACAATAGTTAAAAATAGAGGGGGGCGTACAAAATAAAAATGAAAAATATAAAATACATACAAATAAAGGCAAGTGAAGATTATGTATGATATAATATAATAGATTAAATGAAAAGAGTACGAAAAAGGAAAAGTGATTTATCTAATAGCGTTCTAAGTAATACGATTTAACAAGACATTTGAAAGAATCAAGAGATTGAGCACGACGAATGTGGAGAGGTAAAGAGTTCCACAAACGTACAGCAGTTACAGTAAAGGATTTCTTAAAAAAGGAGGAAGAGTGCGAAGGAGTAGAAAGAGAAAGATTGACGGAGGATCGAAGGAACCGATTATGGGTGAGGGAAAGATACTGGAAACAGTATTTTAAATAATGAGGAGTGGAAGGATTAAACAGCACGCTATACAAAGTGGAGAGAATGTGAGTATTCCTGCGAAGGCGGATCGGAAGCCATTTGAGCTGTTTGCGAAATTCAGAGATATGATCATATTTGCGAAGCCCAAATATGAATCAACAATGTTTTAAGTTATGTAACGATAAAAGGTTGATAACAATATTTTCAGTTGACCGTAGTGAACTTCAATATTAATTTCATGGGCATAACATGAACTGGAATTATTTTTATTATTTATTAATTTATCTTGTTTTTCCGTTTCCGAAATAGTCCTGAAAGTACCGATTCAGAATATATCTAAGTTCCTGAAATTACTGTTACTGTCAATATAAATTAATAGCTTGTTGTTAATTTACTCGCTGGTTTAACTGGATTTAGCCTAAATCATTTAGGTTAACAGCCTGACGTTTTGGCTTAATGTCCGTAAAGTATTAGTGGACATAGGTCGATAATTTACAGTTGAGCTTTAGAAACATAAACGACTAAAGCTTCCTTCGGTATTTAAGACCCATGCAAAAGATTTATTTCACCTGGTAATTGAAGTAGGTTTAAAATGGTTATCGCAAGGTATTATTTTCCTTATCATCATCATCATCATTATCACAGTCTAAAAGTAAAATGCCTACAATTGATTTTCGCCATAGATTATCAGTGGGCATTGAATTAATGAACAGCTTTTAAACACAGCATTTGTATCAGAAACTTAACTGTTTCTCATTATTTGTTTCAAAAAGCTAATGCCATTGACTAAAGTTATATATTATTGCAGAACACAATAAATCAGCCCGTTAAAACATGTTCAAAACTTCATCTATTTCAACTTACTATTTTTCAATAAAACTGTCATATTATATCGCCACGAAAAGAGTTAATGCCTATGGGATAGTATTTGCTATAATGTCCACATTTATCACGCTTGCCAAGCGCAGTTTTTTTTTAAATTAATTTGTGTTATTATCAGGAAAATGCTGCTGCCCAATAAATGTTTCATTTCCTCATGTAGCCTCTTACGACACCTACGGGATGAAATAGGTGGAAGTGGATTCATCAAAGGTTAGTGTAACTACAGTTGGATAATATTCAAGACAAATATTCATTTATTTATTCATTAGAACCTATTTAAAGTCTACTGCTGAACATAGGCCTCCCTCCTTTTAGCCATAGTTGGGCAGAGGGTTCGCAGCAGTTGTTTTATGTATAATTATTAGGTTGTTATCAGAATATGCTATATGATTTCCTTACGACTTCACGACACGGCAAGACAGGTATTAAAGAACGTGAACAAGAGTGGTAGCTCAAAGGATTGAAAATTGTACAACAAAAATCGCTGCAATGAAATTATTCTCATGTTGCACGTTGTTTAATACAAGTTAAAACCGCATGGGGGACCCTACACATGTTAATATAACATTTTGACGAACTATTCTCTGCTCCATAATCATTAATCACATTCTAAACGAAATGTGGCCTGTGCTGAGCAATGGACGTTCAAATGTTGTTCTTTCCCTTTTTTTCTCGTCCCTTCTTTATTTTTATAGTATTGGGGTGACAAACGACCTTACTATCCATATCTTATATTACAGCTATATATTACAGCTCATAGACCTCTGCAGCCACCTTTAATATAAAGTCCACAGATGCATTATCATACCTTTGGACTATGGTGGTACACGTCACAGCACGCATTATACTAGCTATTTTATCAAAACTTATCCATCCTGCCTGTTGCCTGTTGTTTGTTTACATGTTTGCTAGTGTTATGGTCCCCAAACACGGTCAGTTAAACTGACATCAGTTCAACTGATCATTTCAAACGGATTTAATCCAAAACAAGTTCGACACACACGGTCAGTTCAACTGATCATTCCAACTGATCAGTTCAAACTAGGACTGTTAATATTTTTAAAATATCGGATTTTCAATATATCGTTAATTATAGTATAAATATATCAATATGGGAGTTTTATATATCGAAAACATAATCGATATATCGATGCTTATTTCTTAAAGTGATTTACACAGTTTATAATTTAATATATTCATTAAACACATTAAATTATAAATGTATGAAAATGTTAGGTTATAGTTCTTAGTGATTATTACTGAGCCGTGGTAGCTCGCTGTAAATTTCACAGTACGCGAGCAATCCGGGATCGATTCCCACCGGCACAAATGAAATTGTTAATTGCAATTTTAAGTACTGATTTACCACGTGCTCGGCGATGAAGGAAAATATCGTGAGAAAATCTGCATGTCTGAGAAATTAAATAAAAATTTCGAAAAAGTGAAGTTCGCCAACACGCATTTAGGGCAGCGCGGCGGACGTTACCTTGCCCTAAACCCTCTCAGAAATGAGGAGAGGCCTGTGCCCAGCATGGGGACGTATTTAGAGTGCAACTTTAATTTTTGTTTAATTTAAATAGGATAATTATGATTGTAAATATATTTTTCAGTTATCAGAGAGTAATTCAGAGTTTTCAAAAATACTCGTTGTTTTATATGTGCAGCTGTTTCAATACTGCGATTATTGGGCACTAAAAAATTGATTGTGTGCGCGTAGGGCATGACCTGTCACCCATGTTTAGCGTCCAAACGGGCGTAAAACAGGGTTGTGTCATGTCTTCCTGGCTGTTCATACTGTATCTCGACAGCTGTTTACAAAAGCTGAAAGATAGCTGTTTGGGTGTGAAATTGGGTGACATAAAAGTAAATTGTCTGCTGTATGCTGATGATGCAGTGCTTATTGCACCATCAGAGGCAGAACTGCAGGCATTAGTCACGTGTATGAAAGAGGAATGTGAAATTAAAGGTCTCCGTTTGAATGCTAATAAAACTAAGGTTCTGGTATTTGAAAGGGACGAAGAGAGAACGAAGTGTGAAATATGGGTAAATCAGGAATGTCTAGAACAGGTAAATGAAATTGTATACTTGGGGAGTGCTTTTAGCCGGGATGGAAGATGTGATTTAGATGTGGACAGGCGTGTCGCTGCCGGGAACAAAGTCAATGGTGCCCTGACTGCGTTAGTCAAAAGGCAAGGCGTAGCGAAGAGTGCACGCCTTGCAATACATAACGCAGTGTTGGTACCGACTTTGTTATATGGCAGCGAAACCTGGGTATGCCAGAAGAAGCATAAAAGTAAGTTGAATGCAGTGGAGATGCGATCTCTTCGTAAAATGTGCGGCGTTACTATGGCCGACCGAAAGCGAAACGAAGAGATTCGCAATATGGCAGGTTTGAAAGATGACCTTATCACAAAAATTGATAAGGGCGTGCTTCGGTGGTTTGGACACGTTGAGCGAATGAGTGAAGACCGAATGGTGAAGAAAATATATAGCGCGAAAGTTAATATTAAAAGGTGTCGAGGTAGACCGAGACTAACTTTCGAAGACCATGTGAGCAAATTGCTCGAAGAGGGTAGGGTCAAGAGTACTCGGATACCTAGACGTGCATGTATGAAGAAGATAATGAATCTGAAAGAAGCGAAAGAGATATGTAAGGATCGTGACACTTGGCGATCTGTTCTCTCTGGCTACCCCGTCAGGGATTGTGCGTGAAGATAAGTAAGTAAAAAATTGATTGTAATTTGTTCAGTTGCTACGGATGTAGCTGAAGAAATCAAATATTTAACAGCTGTTTCTGATAGTACGGAAGTAAATCATAACGACTAAGCGATCAAAATAACTTGAGGCTTATACCAACATCGAAGCACTTGTTTCGTCGTTTTCTCTAATAGTTCACATGCGCGGGCACTTAATACAAATAATCGCATCACTTTGATAAAAATCCACTTCAAAGATTATTTAAACGATAAAACAGGAGCAACCATCCGTCGATGGTCAAGTTCCTGCCAAAACTCACAGTAAGTAAAGTAGTACTTAGTTTCATAGATTATAGTAATTTTAATATCACAGAGATATACTATACAAAATTACATTTCTTTTTAAGATAATAAGCAAATAAACTGGGAAAAATGAAAAACATAATATAGTGTAAATAAAGTATAGTAGATTGGCTCCATCAAGGATTAGGATTTAAGTTTAGGATGGTGTTGTAGATTAAATGATTTACGTGAAAAAAAAATTATTTAAAAAAATATATCCACTGCCGAATATCTATATATTTTTTTATAGGAGAGGGGGCAAACGAGCATGCGGCTCACCTGATGGTAAGTGACTACCGCAGCCCATGAACAACTGCAACACCAGGGAGGGAATTGCAGATGCGTTGCCGGCCTTTTAAAAAGGAGTACGCTCTTTTCTTGAAGGTCCCTAAGTCGTATCGGTCCGGAAAAATCGCTGGTGGTAATCGATTCCACAAGGAAGTTGTGCGAGGGAGAAAACTTCTTCTAAATCGCACAGAGGTGGACTACCAATCATCCAGATGAAAGGGATGGTATAGCGATGTGCAATAGTGAAATTGAGCGGCTGGAATTAGTCCGAACAATTCCTCAGAGCACTCCCCGTGGTAGATGCGATAAAATACGCAAAGAGATGCGACATCTCTACGCAGTGCCAGTGAGTCAATTCGATCGGAAAGAACTCAGTCGTCGACGATTGGAACCGCTCTGCGCTGGACGCGGTCATGTGGAAGGAGCTGGCACTGGGGAGCCCCTGCCCATAGATGGGAACAGTATTCCATGTGAGGCCGAACCTGCGCCTCGTAAAGTTGCAGACGGTGTGCCCGCATGAAATACTGTCCCGCTCTGCTGAGCACGCCAAGCTTTTAAGAGGCTAATTTGGCCTTCCCTTCCAAGTGAACACGAAACTGCACGTCACTCGATATGTCGACTTGAAACTGAGGAGATACGACAAAGGGGTTCTTTTTGGCGGTAAATGCGCAAACTTGTGTCTTCTGAGGATTAAACTGGACTAGATTTAGTCGCCCCCAGTCTCAGGCTTTGTTCAACAAAGTCTCGACTTCAGACACAAGTTTGTTCCAGTACTCGACGACGTTTTCCCGAGAAATATTGGCACCGCCGGTGTATAAAGCCGGTGTACATTTTTAACGGTGGTAGAGCCACGCAGCAGTTTTTGCTGCTGCACGTATAGGCCAGCTCGAGCCGGGTTGGTACCACGACCCCAGAGAATACTGGCGTGAAGTAGAAACTCTGTTTCTGCGTTTCATCTGGTGAATGCAGGTGGCCGGAGGCCTAATTCCTCCCCCCCCCCCCAACCATCAACATGGTAGCGGAATTACACCAAAAACTACCCCAGGAGGGTACCAGCACCCCTGGAGAATCCCTGGCTGAGCATCCACGACCATATTCCACTCCTGAGCGTGGGTGCTCAGTTGCCCCGCGTAACCTAAACACCGTCCACTATCATCTCGAGACGGCGAAGCCGGCCTTGCTCTTTCTGACCGAGACGCAGATGTCCTCTCCGGCTGATACTTCGTATCTCTCCTACCCGGGATACAAATTGGAGCACTCCTTTGTGCCTCGGGCTGGGGATTGCGTTTATGTCAGAGAGGACATGTGTTCTCGACGCCTCGGCAGTCTTGAATGTTCGGACCTGTCCATCCTTTGGCTACGCGTAGACAGTGACGACCATCCGCGCGTCTACGGGTGCCTCTATAGGTCCCATAGCGGTAATGTTGACAAAGACCGACTCATCGACAACGTTCAAATTGCTACAGATTCCTTGCTACAACAGTTCTTGGCGATTTTAACGCCCACCACGCGGAATGGCTCGGTTCACGTTTAACCGATCATGCGGGGAGATCTGTTTATGACTTTGCCTTGGCATATGGTCTGACACAACTGGTTACTTTGCCTACGCGGATTCCAGATGTGGAGGATCATACACCTTCCCTGTTGGACCTTCTGCTGATCTCTCATCCGGACGGATATCAGGTTTCCGTCGATGCCCCTCTCGGCTCTTCGGACCAGTATCTGATCCGAAGTATGGTGCCACTCACGCTCCCCTCGCGGTTGCTTTCTGCAGATTGCCGCCGTGTTTGGCATTACAGGTCGGCGGATTGGGACGGAATGCGGTCTTTCTTTGCATCCTACCTATGGGGGCGGGTTTGCTTCTCGCCGGATGATTCCAGCGCTGTTGCTGACTCTGTCACTGATGTGGTGCTACAGGGAATGGAACTATTTATTCCACTATCTGTGGTACCCATCGGAGGCAGATCTCAGCCTTGGTTTGGTCGCTCCAGTAAGACTGCATTACGCAGTAAGCAGGAGTGTTATCAAGCCTGGGCTGCGGCTTCGGCGACTCGGGATGTAAACACCAGCACCCTTAAAAAGAAGTATATCTTCGCCTTCAGGTCCTTCAAAAGTGTTATTACCAAGACAAAGTCAGAGCACAAAGGCAGAATTGGCGAGAAAATAGTTCGCCTTCCTTCGGGAACCCGTGCATTCTGGTCTCTCGCCAAGGCTGTCCAAGGGAATTTCTGTAAGCCATCACTACCATCTCTGCACAGGGAGGACGACTCACTTGCCCAGGCCGCAAAAGACAAATCCTACCTTTTAGGCTCCCTTTTTGCGTCCAACTCGACTCTTGATGACGGGGGGAAAACACCGCCGACCATCCCGCGGTGTGAATGCTCCATGCCGGATGTGTTGTTCTCACAGAGCACGGTTCGCAAAGCACTCCTTCCCCTGGGTATCCAGAAGTCGAGTGGGCCCGACGGAATCCCTCCTATTGTGCTGAGGACGTGTGCTCCGGAGTTGGCACCGCTCCTAACGCATCTTTTCCGGTACTCCTACTCCCAAGGCGTAGTCCCGAATTCATGGAAGACAGCTTTTGTCCACCCGATCCCTAAAAAATGCGACCGCTCAGACCCGTCCAACTACAGGCCTATCGCCATCAGCTTCTTGTTCTCCAAAATAGTGGAATCCATTTTTAAGTGCCAGCTCATGCGGTATCTTGAGGATCACCAGCTGATTAGTGACCACCAATATGGTTTTCGTCGGGGTCGATCAGCTAGTGATCTTCTGGTCTACCTGACCTGAAGACCTGACCATAGATGGGCGGTGGCAATAGAGTCGAAGGGGAGGCGTTGGCCGTTAGCTTGGACATTGCGAAGGCCTTCGATCGGGTTTGGCACAAAGCGCTTCTTTAAAAGCTCCCTTCCTATGGGCTTCCCGAAAAATTGTGCAATTGGATCACCAGTTTTATTGCAGATCGGATAATCAAGATCGCTGGTGTTCCACAAGGCTGCGTGTTATCACCAACGCTGTTTCTTCTGCATATCAATGATATGTTGCAAACCAGTAAAATTAATTGCTATGCAGACGGCAGCACTGGTGATGCTTTGTTTTTTTTTATAGGAGAGATCTGATGGTAAGTGACTAACGCCGCCCATGAACAACTGCAACACCAGGGGAATCGCAGATGCGGTGCCAGCCTTTTAAAAAGGAGTAGGCTCTTTTCTTGAAGGTTCCTAAGTCGTATCGGTCCGGAAAAATCGCTGATGGTAATCGATTCCACAAGGAAGTCTTGCGAGGAAGAAAACATCTTCTAAATCGCACAGTGGTGGACCGCCAATCATTCAGATGGTGTGCATGGAATCGGGAGTTTTGTCTCGATGTGCGTTCGTGAAATTTGGCGGCTGAAGTTCGTGAAACTATGATGTAAAATGTCCACTCACATGATGAAATAATGAAAATATACTTGGATTTTAATTCAACCCATCCATCTTCTTACATAAACAGTAACAGGTATAATTGCGATATTATGAGCCTGAACCTCATCTTTCTTCATCAGCCCGTAAAAGTCCTCTGCTATCACAGTCCATGAGATCTTTTGTCATTTCCCAGAGTCGCTACTTATGACACCTTGGCATGAAATGGAGTAATGGTTAAATATTTTTTCACTTTACTGTTACCTACTTCAAGCACGATGGTATAACGGATTTTTTAAGATTTTTATTACATGACTTTGACTGTCAAAAATTTTATAAGGGTGCGTACATATTAAGTAAAATGTTGTGTAACTTTTGTTTTACAGCACATCCACATTATGTAACATTGTTTTTCAGCATTGCAACATATAACAATACTGTACTCATTAGAATAACAATGCAATATAACAATGTTATATGACATTGTCGTTAGTCGTTCTGCCGTTCGAGTTATATAACATTTGAATCACGTTATATTACATTCAGGCTCCACATTACTGAAACATGTTATATTACAACGTTTTATAACATGTTATGTTATATAATGTGAACGCACCGTAAATATAAAGTATATTTAATGTTTCGTAGCAACACGCAATTCAATTGTTATATTTATTCAATAACGTGCTGTCTTTTTAATTAACTTTAAAATTGTATATTTATTTAGTTTCCATTAGATTTTTCCATTTCCTGCTTAGATAAATTATGATACATTATCCAGTACAATACTAGTATGTAAGACTCTAGGGACAAATCTACGCTAGAGAGTCGTCTTATATAAGCAAAAATGTATTAATATTAAATAATATAATATATACATAGATACATAGATTATGCCTCCTAACCTTTTTAAGCAGTGCACCCAAACTTGTACTGCTATTAAATAGGCTAAATCGTTATTGCACTAAGATACAGACAAAGCATTCCATCTCAGTCCTCATGGTTGACAACGCATCTGCATTTTGATTCTTCTTCTTTTCATTTTGATTGATCGTGGATAGATATAGATGTTTATGGGTCACAATTATCCACTTATCATTAGGTGGACTGTGTGCTTGTTTGTCACCCTTATTCTTAAAAAAAAACATCATCAATGGCAAACGCATCATTTATCTTCTGAGTATCGACGATGTAGTCATTATAGTAGAATCCTTGGAGGACCTTAGCACTATTCTTAACAATCTTATTATCCAGTTTCTTCTAAAGGTTAGGCCTTAAGATGAACATGGATAAGACAAAAATCATATCTAATGACCATGTTACACCTATGCCACTAGTTGTTGGGAACACTACGCTAGAAGTTGTTGTTAAGTATGTGTACCTCAGATAAAATGTCCGACTAGTTATATCAAACTTCGACCTAGGGGTCAACTCATAAATCAAATTCGGCTGAATTGTATTCGGGAAACTGCGACTAATCTTCTTATCTGTTATTTCCCAAAATTTTAAGACGAAACTGTACAACCAGTGCACTTTGTTATTGATGACTTACGGAATTGAAACGTTGTCTTTTACTGCAGAACTTATGAGGATGCTCAAATCGCTCAGTGTGCGATGTGAAGGATTATTTTTCGGGGTATAATCAGTAACGAGATTATCTGCAGAATAATAAAAGTAAGTGACATATACCAGCGAATCAGTAAGCTACAGTGGCAATGCATTGAACTAAACATATAGCTCGAAGAAGCAATAACCAATATGGAAGAAATCTATTGAAGTGCAGCCTCTTACTGACAAGCGCTGTTGTGAGGCATCCCATACTAGACAGAGTAACAATTTGATGAAACACGCAGGTAGTCAATGGATGCAGGTGATTCAGGATCGTACTCTGTAGCAATCTATAATATTCAGCATAGGGGTCAGCAGCATTGCATTGTGCCGGGCTGTAACGAGAGTGATAGTGTGATCATTATCATTATTACACTCTATTAAATATCCATTTCTGCACAGAGACCTGCCCCATGGAATGATCTCAAAGGATTCTTTGCTTGTAGTTGCTATGCTAGGGTTGGCAATTGCAGTTTCTTTGAAGATTTTGAAGAAGATAATCCTGTCCATCTCCTATTTGATTTCCCTCTGTCGTCTCTTACAACAACCACCCTATGACTTAGGATAGTGGACTGTCTTACGCTGCCACTACACGTTACTTTAATTGTCTTGAAACTAAAATAACTAAGTTTTATAGTGTTCATGAGCTGCGGTAGAAATTTAGTTCAGTTAGAAGTGTATAATATCCAAATTTTTGATATTACGATGAAGCACGTTTTAATTGATATCAAAGTTTTCCTTACACTAACCCATTTTTTACATAATTAGTTGTTTTTTTAAATACTTCTTTCAAACAAAACATATCAAAGAAAAGTAGTAATTTTTTTTTAAATATGTTTATATATTTATTTAATTCTTATAAAACCATGAATTTTTTAATTAGAAACTAATATTTCAACGTTTATATAATATACCATAGTTTTCCGTCATACACTTTCCAAAACATGATAATTTCAAAGAATAAGTTTCAAGCTAACGGTTATTCCTTTAGCCATATGACCTATTTTTGCAGCTAATGAGCCGTGAACATTGCAGTTTCTAATAAAATGAACATATTATAAAAGCTTCCAGAGGAATAAGTAGGTTAAACTTACAAAAACCACCTATTAAAGCAACTGCAGAAGAAGATGTATAAACCTATACATTAAAGTTTGCAAACAAAGAACATTTCAAATGCATTAGTAACGACTGAAATAATATATGTTCAAATGTCAACTGTAATAACAAAAACGGAACAAATGCGTCAGAAAAAATTGTTGCTTATTAAATCTAATTTGTATAAAACGAAATAAGTAAATTTTAAAATGCAAGTAATTTGAAGCGCTGTAAAGAGTGGCATAAGGCATTCAGTCCTACCATTGTAACCTCTAGTTGAATGTGTGCTTGTTTTCATAACAAGCGTTTTTTTTTAAATGTATTACTTTTATAAGGTCGATAATCACTTTAAATTAGCTTACTTAGCTAGAAGATGGTTCATGACAGTAATTGAATGACAAATTAGAACATACGACTTTTAAGTTCCGTGTTTACCATTGCAAAATAATCGTAAAATAATTATTTTTCCGAAAAAGTTTGAAACAAATTGTAGTCGTCTTTATATTCGTCGATTTATCCATTCCAGATGCATCAATCATTTCTTGCTATCTGGACACGCAGGATATATGAATGTATGAAATAATAATTAAAAATTAAAAACTTTGTACAGCCGACTTCAATATAATTTATTTAAGAATTACTCAAAAACTATTGGTCTGACCGTGATCAAATTCACAAGAAAACTATCAGCTATCATATAAACAAAGAATCATCGAAGTCGGTTCACCCAGTACAAAAATATGAGGTAACACATAAAAAAAACGAAAAAGAAAATACAATCGCATTGAGTACCGTCTCCTTTTTGGAAGTCGACAGAAAAACAATGAGCTACGAAGCGCCGATTTGTATTGTGAATGAAGCCTTTTTAAAGAACTTCAAATTATAGGACTTTATAAGGACGGAATTTAAAGATGCCACTTTACTACTTACAATACTCAAGATTTTACATGAAATGTTAAAAATGTAAAATGTTAAACTATAAGTTGCTAAAATACAGTACAGAATAAAGAATTAACTTTGATCTAAGTCTAACAATAAAATAAGTGAATGAATAACGGCATTTTGCTCTAAAATATGACAGCTATTGTTAACAAAATACGGCGACGGATTTTTAGATAAGATGGAGTGGGGGTTTGACATCTATAAGAGTATTAACTAACATTGGTCGCGCCAGTAGCGCTCACTTGTCTTTTATTTAATCCTAATCTTGTTTTCTATTGCGACGAAAAGTCCATATTTTTTTCTGAGTAACATAATATGTATGTTTTAAAAAATATTATTTGTTATTTCATTGTCTGTCGGGTTTAAGATATCGGGTGTATAAGACTTTACATATACTTGCTCGAAATAAATGAAATCTGTGGAATTGTTTTTTTTTTCAACCAATTTAATAACGTGATAGTGATTTTTTCATTAAATTTACGTTTAAATAAGAGCGCATATAACTCTTACTCCTATAAGGATTATGGAAGAATTACACCGCAGCCAGTACGTGTTGGCCGACTTCATAAGTTGCTCACAATCTCTTTTCTTTTACTATGAAAGTACGAGATCGTACAATCAATGACGGAAGAATTGAACACGGGTCGTACCTTAAAATTAACAACGAACGCTTTGCCTCTAAGCTCTAATATAATAATACTTCACTGGTTGTCCCGTATGAATTAAAAAAAAATTCTGCCCCTAATAAATTTAAACGACATTCTAGTTGTTACCTCGAGCTTGTGATATTCTTTAGACCACTCAAAAAGGTAGAATAAACAAACTTTTAGTACAAAGTGAACTGAAGCTGCATTCAGTATCTATTAATATAATATATACTAAACTTAATATTATAGACATAATAGCATAAACACACATTTGTAGTTTTAAGTAAAACAAGTTTAGTTATACTTGTCAAACAAATGTTATTGCTCATAAAGTAGTTTCTTAATATTCCTGACACAGGAAGTTCCATTTTATTTAAATTTTGTGCCAACTACAGAACTAAAAACGAATTTTACATTTAGAAATTTTACAAAAAACATTACCATGATAGAGCTTATACTTAGTAGTTCTTTGCTTTGTATGAAATCTCAAAATGAACGCTGATATAAAGTAAAAATGACATGTTTGTGAGAGACTCACAATGTTGTGTTTGGTGAGGTGTTTTTGAATTTCAAATTCGGCTCAATTTTATTGGAATGGATAGTACGAATCGCGTAAATAGCATTCCCTTATATCTCCAATAGCATGCATAAAAAGAGTTGGTGCGTGTATAAAAAGAATTGTCGAAAATTGTGTATTTCAAACTTAGCTTTATCCGGAAGAAAATTTTCTTCTATTTTATTTTCATTTTAGTAAAAGTAACTAACAAGTGCGCAGCTCATGCCTCATAGATATTTCTATTCATTCTCGATAAAGATCTAGCTGTGACCTCTGTCATCACATTAGATTCTCAAGAACACACAATGCGGTATTTTTTTTTTGGCATTCGGATATTTACTATACATCACACGCCACTAGCGCATGTTGTCTAAGCGTGATTACTTAAACTATTAAATTAAGAGCCAGTCAGGCGAGCGAGTCCACGAGGTACGGCAAAAGTTTACCATTTACATATGTCCAGTGAAGAATGGTCCGTGTAAAAATATGCAATACTTACAAAAATACTAAAACAACACTAAAAATTGACATTTGAAACAAATCTTTTTTCTGCGCTATAGTGCCAAAAACGGTGACTGTGACTTCTTGCTGAATGGTTATACTTAGCCATTAAGTGAAAAAACCTACCTCTACCTCAATTATAGGTAAAGAAACTTTTAAACGAATAATTATATAAGACATAGAATTTCACGAGGATATGACGAATTTATTTATTTGAGGATCATGAGCAAAACTCGAATAACCCTTTTCATAGTAATCGATTATGACAAATCTTCCCTAACCAGGAGCAGATCGATAACGTAAACGAGATATTTTTCGGATTTTGTTAGGAAAATTACAAAAGTGAGATTAAGGACTGAAACTGTAATAAGTAAAATCTACCTGTATTAAACATCTGAAATATAAATAATTAACATACTTTTGATTAATAAACTTCTAAAATTAAAATAATTTATCCTCTACTATTAACAGTTTTACTATAAAAATTTCCATTCATGCAACCGACTGTACAGTGGAAAATCTTTCACGTCACTCTCACAAATCTTCCCAATAAAATCGAGCATAATTTGACTTTCAAAAGCACCTCGCCACAAACACGTAATTTTTCAGTTATATTTAATACCATTATCGAACAAAATAAAATAAATTTAAGATTCAATATCAGATGTAACATTATTTTTAAATAACAGTTTCATTTTTAAATTAAACTAATTTTTACGGATTCTATCGCGTTGAATTTAACTTTTCAATTCCCGACGTTTCGATATTATCGATTTCGCGATAGAATCCGTAAAAATTAGTTTCATTTAATGAGTAGTGTTCGCGTAAATATTAGAAATCAAGTTTCATTATTGTTTAAATTTCTATAGAACTATGTAAAATGTCCACTTACATGTTAAAATAAGGAAAATCTACTTGTATTTTAATCCAACCCATTCATCTTCTTACACAAACAGCAACAGATATAAAGGAGAAATTATGAGACTTAGCCTCTTCTTTTTTTTTATAGGATAAGGGTGACAAACGAGCACACAGTCCACCTGATGGTAAGTGGTTGCTGCGGCCCATAGACATCTACATCTATCCACATCTACATCTATCCTCGTTTGCGAATCAAAATGCAGATGTGTCGTCACCCGTGAGGACTAAGATGGAATGCCTCATTTCCAGTAAAAAGGGCCTCCGGCCACCTGCACTCACCAAATGAAACGCAGAGGTAAACCTCTACTTCACGCTGGTATTCTGTGAGGTCGTGGTACCACCCCGGTTCGAGCCGGCCCATCCGTGCGACAGCAAAAGCTGCCGCGTGGCTCTACCACTGTTCTTTCTGCATCAGTCCGTAAAAATCCTCTTCTCGTCCATGAGATGTTTTTTTATTTCTCAGAGTCGCTACTTACGACACCTTAGAATGAAACGTAGTAATGGATTAAATATTTTTTACTTTACTGTTACCTACTTCAAACACGATGGTATATAGGATTTTTTATTAGATGACTGTCAAAGATTTAGAAGAAAAAAATATATTTATTGTTATGTAGCAACACGCAATACTATTATTATCTTTATTCAAGAACGTGTGTCTATTTAATTAAATTTAGAATTATATAGTTATTTAGCTTCCATTATTTCGATGCATATACAATAATAAATAATGGCCGAGCTGATTTCCTGCTTCGATAAATTATGTTACATTATCCAGTACAATACTAGCATGTAAGCCTCTAGGGGCTTATCCACGCTAGAGAGTCGTCTTATATAATCATCATCATCATCACTACAGCCTTTCATAAGTTCACTGCTGAACATAGGCCTCCCCCAAGGAATGCCACAAAGGACGGTACTGAGCCACCTGCATCCATCGACTTCCTGCATGTCTTACCAGGTCGTCACTCCATCTCGTGGGGGGTCGCCCTACACTTCGCCTACCGGTACGAGGCTGCCACTCAAGAACCTTTCTTCCCCATTGGTAGTCGGTTCTTCGAGCTATATGGCCGGCCCACTGCCACTTTAGCTTACTAATCCGTTGGGCTATGTCGGTTACTCTGGTTCTACTGCGGACATACTCATTTCTAAGTTTATCACGCAGAGAAACCCCAAGCATAGCCTTCTCCATAGCTCGCTGAGCGACCTTGAGCTTCCTCATTCGGCCAGCAGTGAACGACCACGTCTCAGATCCGTAAGTTATCACTGGCAACACGCACTGGTTGTACAATTTCGTTTTAAGGTTTTGAGGTATGTCTGATGAGAAGATTTGTCGTAGTTTCCCGAACGCTACCCAGCTGAGTTGAATCCGTCGATTAACCTCTCGCTCGAAGTTGGACTTAACTAGTCGGACTATTTGACCCAGGTAAACATACTCGTCAACAACTCCGAGCTTAGTGCTCCCAACAACTACCGGCATAGGTGTGACATGGACATTAAACATGATTTTGTTTTGTCCATGTTCATCCTAAGACCTATTCGTTGGGAGACACTATTGAGATCATTGAGCATGGTGCTTAGGTCCTCCAGCGGTTCTTCCATAAGGACTATATCGTCGGCAAATCGAAGGTGAGTGATGTACTCGCCATTGATGTTGATACCGTATCCTTTCCAGTCCAGAAGCTTGAAAACGTCTTCCAATGTAGCGGTAAAGAGTTTGGGAACACTGTATGTACGAACATGTGTACCTGGGATTAAATGTCCGATTATTTATGTCAAACTTCAACCTAGAGGTCAGCCAATAAATCAAACTCGGCTGAATTGTGTTCGGGAATTTGTGACAAATCTTTTTATCTGTTACTCCCCAGAATCTTAAGACGAAAGTGTACAATCAGTGCACATTGTCATTGATGACGTACGGAACTGAAACGTCTTTCACTGCAGTCCTTATGAGGAAACTCAAATCACTCAGCGTGTGATGGAAAGAATTGTTTTTCGGGGTAAAATCCGTAACGAGAATATCTGCAGGATAATAAGAGTAACACATGATATATACCAGCGAATCAGTAAGCTTCAGTGGCAATGCAAAGGACGGAACATATAGCTTGAAGAAGCAACCAGCAATAGGGAAAAAATCTCTTGAAATGCAGCCTCTTACTGACAAGTGCAGTTGTGAGGCATCCCATACTAGATAGAGTAACAATTTGATGAAACACGCAGGCAGTCAATGGATGCAGGTGGTTCAGGATCGTACTCTAGCAATCTATAATATTCAGGGTTTAGCAGCATTGCATTATGCTGGGCTGTAACGAGAGTGATAGTGTGATCATTATCATCATAACAGTCTATTAAATGTCCATTGTTGAACAGAGACCTGCCCAAGGAATGATGTCGAAGGATTCTGTGCTCGTAGTTGCAACACTAGGATTGACAACTGCAGTTTTTTTTAAGATTTTGAAGTAGATAATCCTGTCCATCTCCTTCTTGATTTCCCTCTGTCGTCTCTTACAACAACCACGCTATGACTTAGGATAGTGGATTCTCGTACGCCGCCACTACACGGCACTTTAATTGTCTTGAAACTAACATAACTAAGTTTTATAGTGTTCATGAGCTGCAGTAGAAGTTTAGTTCAGTTAGAAGTGTATAATATCCAAATTTGTGATATTACGATGAAGCACGTTTTAATTGATATCAAAGTTTTCCTTACACTGTCCCATTTTTTACATAATTTGTTTTTTTTTAAATACTCCTTTCAAACAAAACATATCAAAGAAAAGTAGTTTTTTTTTAAATTATGTTTATATATTTGTTTAATTGTTATAAAACCATGATTGTTTTAATTAAAAACTAATATTTTAACGTTGATATAATATACCATAATTTTCCTTCATACACTTTCCAAAACATGATAATTTCAAAGAATAAGTTTCAAGCTAACGTTTATTCCTTTAGCCATATGACCTATTTTTGCAGCTAATGAGCCGTGAACATTGCAGTTTCTAATAAAATGAACATCTTATAAAAGCTTCCAGAGGAATAACTCGGTTGAGTTTACAATAACGACCTATTAAAGCAACTGCAGCAGAAAATGTACAAAACCTATGCTTTAAAGTTTGCATCAAACGGAACAAATACTTCAGTAAATAAATAATTACTTATTTAATCTAATTTGTATGAAATAAAATGTGCAAATTTTAATATGCAAATAATATAAAGTGTCATAAAGAATCCCATAAGTCATTCAGTCCTTCCTTTGTAACCCCTAGTTGAATATGTCCTTGTAATAGGTCTTCATAACAATCGGTATTTTATTTTAAATGTATTAATTTTATATATCGTCGAATATCACTGTAAATTAGCTTATATAGCTAGAAGATGGTTCAGGACAGTAATTGAATGACAAATTCCAACATACGACTTTTTAGTTTCGTGTTTACCATTTCAAAAACAAATCGTGAAATAATTGTTATTCCGAAAAAGTTTGAAACAACTTGTACTCGTCTTCATAACTGTCGATTTCCACCTATCCCGTTGCATCAGTCATTTATTTCTTGCTATCTGGACACGTAGGAAATATGAATGCATGAAATAAAAAAAAATTAAGCTACGAAGCGCCGATTCGTATTTTGAATGAAGCCTTTTTAAAGAACCTTAAATTATTACGGATGAAATTTAAAGATGGCACTATACTACAATTCCCAAGGTTTTTCGCGAAATGTTTATGTTTAAACTATAAATTGTCGAAATACAGTACCTACACAATTACAGTATTATCTTTGATTAAGTCTAACAATAAGGTAAGTGAATAAGATGTATTACGGCACTTTGCAGTTAAATGTGACAGCTATTGTTAACAAAATACGGCGACGGATTGTTAGACAAGATGGAGTGGGATGTTTGACAGCTATAAGTGTATTTACTCACATTGGTCGGGCCGCCAGCGCCCACTTGCCTTTTATATAATCCTAATCTTCTTTTCTATTGCTATAAAAATCTATATTTTGTTCTGCGTAACATAACACGTATTTTTTTAAAAATAATTTGATATTTAATTGTATTTTAGGTTTTATGTTCTATGTACTTATACATTAATTCTTTGCTCGGAGTAAAACGAAATCTGCGGAATAGTTAATTTTCTTTCACCGATTTAATAATAAATAAAAACCCGAGTCGCTTTCGTACCGTAAAATTAACAGCGAGCGCTTAACCTATGAGCTACTACAGTCTACAGCTCTTCAATATGAAAAAAACTATCTCGTTAGGAATCGCATGACAATGTTTTAAGTTATGTAACGATAAAGGGTTGATAACAATATGTTCAGTTGACCGTAGTGAACTTCAATATTAATTTCAGGGGCATAACATGAACTGGAATTATTTTTATTATTTATTAACTTATCTTGTTTTTCCGTTTCCGAAATAGTCCTGAACGTACCGATTCAGAATATATTTAGGTTCCTGAAGTTACTGTTACTGTCAATATAAATAAATAGCTTGTTGTTAATTTACTCGCTGGTTTAACTGGATTTAGCCTAAATCATTTTGGTTAACAGCCTGACGTTTTGGCTCAATGTCCGTAAAGTATTAGTGGACATAGGTCGATAATTTACAGTTGAGCTTTAGAAACATAAATGACTAAAGATTCCTTCGTTATTTAAGACCCATGCAAAAGATTTATTTCACCTGGTAATTGAAGAAGGTTTAAAATCGTTATCGCAAGTTATTATTTTACTTATCATCATCATCATTATTATCACAGTCTATCAAAAGAAAAATGCCTAAAATTGAGTTTCTCCATGGATTAGCGGTAGGCATTGAATTAATGAACAGCTTATAGAAACAGCATTTATATGGGAAACGAATTAACTGTTTTTCATTATTTGTTTCAAAGAGCTTATGCAATGTATGCCATTGACTAAAGAAAAAATGATAACTCAATCTAACTTTAACATGACGTTTAATAATACTTAAGAACTGTTTTATACAGTAACACGTTATTACACACGTAGTAACACATTAATGCAGAACACAATAAATCAGCCCGTTAAAACATGTTCAAAACTTCATCTCTTTCAACTTATTATTTTTCAATAAAACTGTCACATTATATCGCCACGAAAAGAGTCAATGCCGATGGGATGGTATTTGCTATAATGTCCACATTTATCACGCTTGCCAAACGCAGTTTTTTTTTAATTAATTTGAGTTATTATCAGGAAAATTCTGCTGCCCAATAAATGTTTCATTTCCTCATGTAGCCTCTTACGACACCTACGGGATGAAATAGGTGGAAGTGGATTCATCAAAGGTTAGTGTAACTACAGTTGGATAATATTCAAGACAAATATTCATTTATTTATTCATTAGAACCTATTTAAAGTCTACTGCTGAACATAGGCCTCCCTCCTTTTAGCCATAGTTGGGCAGAGGGTTCGCAGCCGTTGTTTTATGTATAATTATTAGGTTGTTATCAGAATATGCTATATGATTTCCTTACGACTTCACGACACGGCAAGACAGGTATTAAAGAACGTGAACAAGAGTGGTAGCTCAAAGGATTGAAAATTGTACAACAAAAATCGCTGCAATGAAATTATTCTCATGTTGCACGTTGTTTAATACAAGTTAAAACCGCATGGGGGACCCTACACATGTTAATATTACATTTTGACGAACTATTCTCTGCTCCATAATCATTAATCACATTCTAAACGAAATGAGGCCTGTGCTGAGCAATGGACGTTCAAATGTTGTTCTTTCCCTTTTTTTTTCTCGTCCCTTCTTTATTTTTATAGTATTGAGGTAACAAACGACCTTACTATCTATATCATATATTACAGCTATATATTACAGCTCACAGACCTCTGCAACCACCTTTAATATAAAGTCCACAGATGCATTATCATACCTTTGGACTATGGTGGTACACGTCACAGCACGCGTTATACTAGCTATTTTATCAAAACTTACCCATCCTGCTTGTTGCCTGTTGTTTGTTTACATGTTTGCTAGTGTTATGGTCCCCAAACACGGTCAAATTGACATCAGTTCAACTGATCATTTCAAACGAATTTAATCCAAAACAAGTTCGACACACACTGTCAGTTCAACTAATCATTCCAACTGATCAGTTCAAACTAGGACTGTTAATATTTTTAAAATATCGGATTTTCAATATATCGTTAATTATAGTATAAATATATCAATATGGGAGTTTTATATATCGAAAACATAATCGATATATCGATGCTTATTTCTTAAAGTGAGTTACACAGTTTATAATTTAATATATTCACTAAACAAATTAAATTATAAATGTATGAAAATGTTAGGTTATAGTTCTTAGTGATTATTACTGAGCCGTGGTAGCTCGCTGTAAATTTCACAGTACGCGAGCAACCCGGGTTCGATTCCCACCGGCACCAATGAAATTATTAATTGCAATTTTGAGTACTGATTTACCACGTGCTCGACGATGAAGGAAAACATCGTGAGGAAACCTGAATGTCTGAGACATAAAATAAAAATTTCGAAAAAGTGAAGTTCGCCAACACGTATTTGGGGCAGCGCGGCGGACGTTACCTTGCCCTAAACCCTCTCAGAAATGAGGAGAGGCCTGTGCCCAGCATGGGGACGTATATAGAGTGCAACTTTAATTATTGTTTAATTTAAATAAGATAATTATGTTTATAAATATATTTTTCAGTTATCAGAGAGTAATTCAGAGATTTCAAAAATACTCGTTGTTTTATGTGTTCAGCTGTTTCAATACTGCGATTATTGGGCACTAAAAAATTGATTGTAGAAGTAATTTGTTCAGTTGCTACGGATGTAGCTGAAGAAATCAAATATTTAGCAGCTGTTTCTGATAGTACGGAAGTAAATCATAACGCCTAAGTAATCAAAATAACTTGAGGCTTATACGTTTTCTCTAATAGTTAACATGCGCGGGCACTTAATACACATAATCGCATCACTTTGATAAAAATCCACTTCAAAGATTATTTAAACGATAAAACAGGAGCAACCATCCGTCGATGGTCAAGTTCCTGCCAAAACTCACAGTAAGTGAAGTAGTACTTCGTTTCATAGATTATAGTAATTTTAATATCACAGAGATATACTATGCGAAATTACATTTCTTTTTAAGATAATAAGCAAATAAATAAAGTGGGAAAAATGAAATACATAATATAGTGTAAATAAAGTATAGTAGATTGGGTCCATCAAGGATTAGGATTTAAGTTTAGGATGGTGTTGTAGATTAAATGGTTTACGTAAAAAGAAAAAATATTAAAAAATATATCAACTATCAAATATCTATATTTCAATATCAAACTTTTATTTCAATATATATCGTCCAAAATATTAGAAATAAATATCGATATTTCTGAATAATAAAATAGATTTTTCGATATATCGATATTTTATCAACAGTCCTAGTTCAAACGGAACGGATTTCATTTCCCGATCGACAGAAACGTAGCCGCGCTTGTTTGGTTTGCGTGACTCCTATAAAAAATCATATACATATTCAATAATATCTAAATCTTATTTAATATCATTTCCTGTCTATTAATATAAATATATATCTATACAAATAAATAACATTAAAGTGTCTGTTTGTAATGTCAAAATAACAGTTTTTTACTTAATGCATATGAAAGTGCATACGGTACTTATAACAAAAACACATTTTTTAAAATTTTTGTCTATCTTTCTGTCTGCCTGTCTGTCTGTTTCTTTCGGCTAATCTCCGAAACGACTGAACCGATTTTGACGAGACTTTCAGTCGCAGATAGCTGATATTATAAGGAAGAAAAAAACAAACACGATGGTTCTACGTAGTAGCATCACTGAGATCCTCTACCCACCTTCTGAGTCCACCATAAGGTAACATCATTACAATCACCTTGGTCTCCATCCTCCGTCAAAATAACTTCTCTAAATATATAAAATAATATAAAATCTAAACAGCATACAAATAATGTAAGTAGCTACTAAGAAAGTATGTACTTACCAATAATGGAAACGAACTGAAGCCAGCGGATTACGGTGCGTCTGGAAAAATACGTTTTGCCATCGTTACGGGTTGCCGTCAGTTAAAAAATTTAACTTAAGATTTCATATTCACGGTCAATTTTGGATGCACGTCAGTTCAACTCAGCAGTTTAACTGATAGCACGGCTGAAAAAATCCGTGTGTTGCCGTCAGTTAAAAATTTCAACTTAAGGTTTCACATTCACGGTCATTTTTTGGATGTACGTCAGTTAGACTGATCATTTTAACTGACCGTGTGTGGCCACCATTACAGTTGTCAAAAAACTATTAGATTTTCTCTCAATATTTTTTTATAGGATAAAGGTAACAAACGAGCACACAGTCCACCTGATGGTAAGTGATTGCTGTGGTTCATAGAAATCTACATCTATGCTCTATTACGAATCAAAATGCAGCACATTTGTAGTTTTAAGTAAAACAAGTTTAGTTTTTTTTTGTAGTTAATTTTATTGCTCATGAAGTAGTTTCTTAATATGACCGGCACAGGGAATTTCCTTTTATTTAAATTTTGTGCCAACTAAAGGACTAAAAACGGATTTCACTTTTTCAATTTTACTAATAACATTACCAGGAAAGAGCTTATACTTATAGTGGCTTATTATTTTATTTCCTTTGTATGAAATCTCAAAATGAACGCAGATATAAAGTAAAAATGACATGTTTGTAAGCGACTTATAACATTGTGTTTGGTGAGGTGTTTTTGAATTTAAAATTCGGCTCAATTTTATTGGAATGGATGGAACGATTTCCAATACCATGTATAGTAAGGGTTGATGCGTGTATAAAAAATATTGTCAAGAATTGTGTATTTCAAACTTAGCTTTATCGGGAAGACAATTTTTTTCTATTTTATTTTCATTTTAGTTAAAGTAACTAACAAGTGAACAACCTCACGGCTCATAGATATTTCTATTCATCTGTGACCTCTATAATCACATTAGAATGTCAAGAACACACAAAGCGATATTTTTTCGGCATTAGGAAAATTGCTATTGCATCACACGCGACTAGCGCATGTTGTCTAAGCGTGATTACTTAACCTATAAAATTAAAAGCCAGTCAGGTGAGCGAGTCCGCGAGGTACGGCAAAAATTTATCATGTCCAGTGAAGAATGGTTCGTGTAAAAATATGCAATACTTAAAAAATTCCAAAAGAAAAAACTAAAAACTAAAATTATGAAACAAATCTACTTTCTATGGTATAGTGCCAAAACCGCTGACTGTGACTTCTTGCTGAATGGTTATATATGGCCTTTGAGCGGAAAAACCCAACCTCTACCGCAATCATAGGTAAAGAAATTAATCGAATAATTTTATAAGAAATAGAATTTCACGAGGATATGACGAATTTATTTATTTGAAGCTCATAAGCAACACTTTAACAACCCATTTCACAGTAATCGATTATGACAAATCTTCCCTACCCAGAAGCAGATCTGGTAAATAAGGTAAACAAGAAATTTGTTAGAATTTTGTTCGGATAATTACAAAAGTGAGATTAAGAAAACTGTAATAAGTAAAATCTACCCGTATTAAACATCTAAAATCAAAATAATTTATCCTGTATTATTTACAGCATTTCTATAAAAATTTCCATTTATGCAACCGACAGTGGAAAGTATTTCACGTTACTCTCACAAATCTTCTCAATAAAATCGAGCAGAATTTGAATTTCAAAAGCGCCTCGCCACAAACACGTCATTTTTCAGTTATATTTAATGCCACTATCGAACAAAATAAAAAATTAGAATTCTACATCAGCTATAACATTATTTTTAAATAATAGTTTCATTTTTAAAGGAAACTAATTTTTACGGATTCTGTCGCGTTTAATTTATCTTTTTAATTCCCGACGTTTCTATATTATCCATTTCGCGATAAAATTCATAAAAATTAGTTTCATTTAATGAGTAGTGTTCACTTAAATATAAGAAATCAAGTTTCATTATTGTTTAAGTTTCTCTAGATTTAGGTAGAATGACCACTTACATGACGAAATAAGGAAAAACTACTTGGATTTTAATTCAACCCATTCATCTTCTTACACAAACAGTAACAGATATAATGGTGAAATTTTGAACCTGAGCCTCATATTTCTTCATCAGCCCGTAAAAATGGTCTCCTATTCGTCCATGACATATTTTGTCATATCCCTGAGTCGCTACTTACGACACCTCGGTATGAAACCCAACTTCAAACACGATTGTATTTAGGACTTTTTATTAGATGACTGTCAACGATTTATAAGGGTAACACGCAATTCTATTATTATCCTTATTTTAGAACGTGCTATATATTTAATTACTATGGAATTGTATATTTATTTAATTTCTATTATTTCAATGTATATACAATAACAAATAACTACCGAGCTGCTTTCCTGCTTAGGTTTTTTTTTATAGGAGAGCAAACGAGCATGCGGCTCACCTGATGGTAAGTGACTACCGCAGCCCATGAACAACTGCAACACCAGGGGAATGGCAGGTTTGTTCCGGTACTCGACGACGTTTTCCCGAGAAATATTGGCACCGCCGGTATATAAAGCCGGTGTATATTTTTAACGGTGGCCACGCAGCAGCCAGCAGCTCGAGCCGGGTTGGTACCACGACCTCACAGAATACCGGCGTGAAGTAGAAGCTCTGCTTCTGCGTTTCGTCTGGTGAGTCCAGGTGGCCGGAGGCCTAATTGGTAAGCAACATGGTAGCGGAATTACACCAAAGACTACCCCAGGAGGGTACCAGCACCCCTGGAGAATCCCTCGCTGAACATCCACGTCCATGTTATTCCACTCCTGAGCGTGGGTGCTCAGGCTGCCCCGCGTATTCTGGGGAGAGGGGGGGGGGGGCAAAATTCCGCACAAAAACATAAATGCTCTGGACAAACTGAGCAACAATACCAAGGCGACCTTACTTCACTCGAACCTAAACGCCGTCCACTACCACCTCGAGACGGCGAAGCCGGCCTTGCTCTTTCTGACCGAGACGCAGATGTCCTCTCCGGCTGATACTTCGTATCTCTCCTACCCGGGTTACAAATTGGAGCACTCCTTTGTGCCTCGGGATGGGATTTGCGTTTATGTCAGAGAGGACATGTGTTCTCGACGCCTCGGCAGTCTTGAAGGTTCGGACCTGTCCATCCTTTGGCTACGCGTAGACAGCGACGACTGTCCGCGCATCTACGGGTGCCTCTATAGGTCCCATAGCGGTAATGCCGAAAGAGACCGACTCATCGACCACGTCCAAATGGCTACAGATTCCTTGCTACAACAGGTCCCATCCGCAGAGATCCTTGGCGATTTTAACACCCACCACGCCGAATGGCTCGGTTCACGTTGAACCGATCATGCGAGGAGATCTGTTTATGACTTTGCCTTGGCATATGGTCTAACACAACTGGTTACTTCGCCTACGCGGATTCCAGATGTGGAGGATCATACACCTTCCCTGTTGGACCTTCTGCTGACCTCTCATCCGGACGGATATCAGGTTTCCGTCGATGCCCCTCTCGGCTCTTCGGACCATTGTCTGATCCGGAGTATGGTGCCACTCACGCTCCCCTCGCGGTTGCGTTCTGCAGGTTGCCGCCGTGTTTGGCATTACAGGTCGGCGGATTGGGACGGAATGCGGTCCTTCTTTGCATCCTACCCATGGGGGCGGATTTGCTTCTCGCCGGATGATCCCAGCGCTGTTGCTGACTCTGTCACTGATGTGGTGCTACAGGGAATGGAACTATTTATTCCATCATCTGTGGTAGCCATCGGAGGCAGATCTCAGCCTTGGTTTGTTCGCTCCTGTAAGACTGCATTACGCAGTAAGCAGGAGTGTTATCAAGCCTGGGCTGCGGCTTCGGCGACTCGGGATGTAAACATCAGCACACTTTAAAAGAAGTATAACTTCACCTCCAGGTCCTTCAAAAGAGTTATTACCAAGGCAAAGTCAGAGCACAAAGGCAGAATTGGCGAGAAACTAGTTCGCCTTCTTTCGGGAACCCGTGCATTCTGGTCTCACGCCAAGGCTGTTCAAGGGAATTTCTGTAAGCCATCACTACCATCTCTGCACAGGGAGGAAGACTCACTGGCCCAGGCCGCAAAAGACAAATCCTACCTTTTAGGCTCCCTTTTTGCGTCCAACTCGATTCTTGATGACGGGGGAAAACACAGCCGACCATCCCGCGGTGTGAGTGCTCCATGCCGGATGTGCTGTTCTCACAGCGCACGGTTCGCAAAGCACTCCTCTCCCTGGACATCCAGAAGTCGAGTGGGTCTGACGGAATCCCCCCAATTGTGCTGAGGACGTGTGCTCCGGAGTTGGCACCGGTCCTAACGCGTCTTTTCTGGTACTCCTACTCTCAAGGCGTAGTCCCGAATTCACGGAAGACAGCTTTTGTCCACCCGATCCCAAAAAAGGCGACTGCTCAGACCCGTCCAACTACAGGCCTATCGCCATCACCTCCTTGTTCTCCAAAATAATGGAATCTATTATTAACTGCCAGCTCATGCGGTACCTTGAGGATCACCAGCTGATTAGTGACCGCCAATACGGTTTTCGTCGGGGTCGATCAGCTGGTGATCTTCTGGTCTACCTGACCCATAGATGGTCGGAGGCAGTAGAGTCCTAGGGGGAGGCGCTGGCTGTTAGTTTGTACATTGCGAAGGCCTTCGATCGGGTTTGGCACAAAGCGATTCTTTCGAAGCTCCCTTCCTATGGGCTTCCCGAGAAATTGTGCAATTGGATCACAAGTTTTATTGCAGATCGGAGCATCAAGGTCGAAGTAGACGGTGCATGCTCCGATTACATGCCCATTAACGCTGGTGTTCCACAAGGCTGCGTGCTATCACCAACGCTGTTTCTTCTGCATATCAATGATATGTTGCAATCCAGTAACATTCATTGCTATGCAGATGACAGCACTGGTGATGCTTTATTTTTTTTATAGGAGAGGGGGCAAACGAGGATGCGGCTTACCTGATGGTAAGTGACTACCGCCGCCCATGAACAACTGCAACACCAGGGGAATCGCAGATGCGTTGCCGTCCTTTTAAAAAGGAGTACGCTCTTTTCTTGAAGGTCCCTAAGTCGTATCGGTCCGGAAAAATCGCTGATGGTAATCGATTCCACAAGGAAGTCGTGCGAGGAATAAAACATCTTCTAAATCGCACAGTGGTGGACCGCCAATCATTCAGATGGTGTGGATGGAATCGGGAGTTCTGCCACGATATGCGTTCGTGAAATTTGGCGGCTGGGATTAATCCGATCATACAACACACACATAATCAAGTTTCATTATTGTTTAAAATATCTATAGAACTATGATGTAGAATGTCGATTTACATGATGAAATAATGAAAATGTACTTGGATTTTAATTCAACCCATCCATCTTCTTACATAAACAGTAACAGATATAATGGTGATATTATGAGCCTGAACCTCATCTTTCTTTATTAGCCCGTAAAAGTCCTCTGCTATCATAGTCCATGAGATCTTTTGTCATTTCCCAGAGTCGCTACTTACGACACCTCGGCATGAAACGGAGTAATGGTTAAATATTTTTTCACTTTACTGTTACCTACTTCAAGCACGATGGTATAAAGGATTTTTAAGATTTTTATTACATGACTTTGACAGTCACAAGTTTTATAAGGGTGTGTACATATTAAGTAAAATGTTGTGTAACTTTTGTTTTACAGCACGTCCACATTATGTTTTTCAGCATTGCAACATATATCAATACTGTACACATTAAAATAACAATGCAATATAACAATGTTATATGACATTGTCGTATGACATTGTCGTTTGTCGTTCTACCGTCCGAGTTATATAACATTTGTATCACGTTATATAACATTCAGCCTCCACATTACTGAAACATGTTATATTACAAAGTTTTATAACATGTTATGTTATATAATGTGTACGCACCGTAAATATAAAGTATATTTATTGTTTCGTAGCAACACGCAATTCCATTATTATCTTTATTCAAGAACGTGATGTCTTTTTAATTAACTTTAAAATTGTATATTTATTTAGTTTCCATTAGATTTTTCCATTTCCTGCTTAGATAAATTATGTTACATTATCCAGTACAATACTAGCATGTAAGACTCTAGGGACAAATCTACGCTAGAAAGTCATCTTATAGGTATAAACACGAATGTATTAATATTAAATACTATAATATATACATAGATACATAGATTATGCTTCCTAACCTTTTCAAGCAGTGCACCCAAACTTGTACTGCTATTAAATAGGCTTTATCGTTATTGCACTAAGATACAGACAAAGTATTCTATCTCAGTCCTCATGGTTGACAACGCATCTGCATTTTGATTCTTCTTCTTTTCTTTTTGATTGATCGTGGATAGATAGAGATATTTATGGGTCACAATTATCCACTTATCATTAGGTGTACTGTGTGCTTGTTTGTCACCCTTTCTCTTAAAAAAAAACATCATCAATGCAAACGCATCATTTATCTTCTGAGTATCGACGATGTAGTCATTATGGTAGAATCCTTGGAGGACCTTAGCACTATTCTTAACAATCTTATTATACAGTTTCTTCTTAAGGTTAGGTCTTAAGATGAACATGGATAAGACAATAATCATATCTAATGACCATGTTACACCTATGCCGCTAGTTATTGGGAACACTACGCTAGAAGTTGTTATTAAGTATGTGTACCTCAGATAAAATGTCCGACTAGTTATATCAAACTTCGACCTAGGGGTCAACTGATAAATCAAATTCTGCTGAATTGTGTTCGGGAAACTGCGACTAATCTTCTTATCTGTTATTCCCCAGAATCTTAAGACGAAACTGTACCAGCAGTGCACTTTGTCATTGATGACTTACGGAATTGAAACTTTGTCGTGTGTGATGTAAAGGATTATTTTTTGGGGTATAATCCGTATCGAGAATATCTGCAGAGTAATAAAAGTAACTGACATATACCAGCGAATCAGTAAGCTATAGTGGCAATGCAATGAACTAAACATATAGCTCGAAGAAGCAACAACCAATATGGAAGAAATCTATTGAAGTGCAGCCTCTTACTGACAAGCGCTGTTGTGAGGCAACCCATACTAGACAGAGTAACAATTTGATGAAACACGCAGGCAGTCTATGGATGCAGGTGGTTCAAGATCGTACTCTGTATCAATCTATAATATTCAGCATAGGGGTTAGCTGCATTGCTTTGTGTTGGGCTGTAACGAGAGGGATAGTGTGATTATTATCATTATTATAGTCTATTAAATTTCCGCACAGAGACCTGCCCCATGTAATGATCTCAAAGAATTTTTTGCTTGTAGCTGCCATGCTAGGGTTGGCAATTGCAGTTTCTTTGAAGATTTTGAAGTAGATAGTCCGGTCCATCTCCTACTTGATTTCCCTCTGTCGTCTCTTACAACAACCACGCTATGACTGAGGATAGTGGAATCTCTTACGCCGCCACTACACGGCACTTTAATTGTCTTGAAACTAATGTAACTAAGTTTTATACTGTTCATGAGCTGCAGTAGAAGTTCAGCTCAGTTAGAAGTGTATATCCAAGTTTGTGATATTACGATGAACCACGTTTTAATTGATATCAAAGTTTTCCTTACACTGTCCCATTTTTTACATAATTAGTTTTTTTACACAAAACATATTAAAGAAAACTTGTAATTTTTTTATTATTTTTATATATTTATTTAATTATTGTCAAACCAGGATTTTTTAATATAAAAATAATATTTTAACGTTGATATAAAATACCATAGTTTTCTTTCATACACTTTCCAAACCATGATAATTTCAAAGAATAAGTTTTAAGCTAACGGTTATTCCTTTAGCCATATGATCTATTTTTGCAGCTAATGAAGCGTGAACATTGCAGTTTGTAATAAAATGGACATCTTGTAAAAGCTTCCAGAGGAATAACTCGGTTGAACTTACAATAACGACGGATTCTTTGCTCGTAGTTGCCATGCTAGGGTTGGCAACTGCAGTTTCTTTGTAGATTTTGAAGTAGATAATCCTGCCCATCTCCTTCTTGATTTCCCTCTGTCGTCTGTTACAACAACCACGCTATGACTTAGGATAGTGGACTCTCTTACGTCGCCACTACACGGCACTTTAATTGTCTTGAAACTAATATAACTAAGTTTTATAGTGTTCATAAGCTGCGGTAGAAATTTAGTTCAGCTAGAAGTGTATAATATCCAAATTTTTGATATGATGATGAAACACGTTTTAAGTGATATCAAAGTTTTCCTTACACTGTCCCATTTTTTACATAATTAGTTTCTTTTTGAATACTTCTTTCAAACAAAACACATCAAAGAAAAGTAGTAATTTTTTTTAAAATATGTTTATATATTTATTTAATTCTTATAAAACCATGAATTTTTTAGTTACAAACTAATAATTTAACATTGATATAATATATCATAATTCTCTTTCATACACGTATCCAAAACATGAAAATTTGAAAGAATAAGTTTCAAGCTAACGGTTATTCCTTTAGCCATATGACCTATTTTTGCAACTAATGAGTCGTGAACATTGCAGTTGCTAATAAAATGAACATCTTATAGAAGCTTCCAGAAGAATAAGTAGGTTAAACTTACAATAACGACCTATTAAAGCAACTAGATTTGGCTAGGGGAAACGAAAGAACTGTTGTATGTGGTGATTTGAATGGATGGGTTGCTACCGCTCGACCAGGGTACGAGTCGGTACTTGGAAAGTTTGGCGATAAAAAGGTTAATGATGCTGGCAAGCTTATACTGGCGGTATGCAAAGAAAAGGGTCTTCTTGTGACAAACACTATTTTTAATCACAAAAAAAAACCATATGTATACTAGAGAACGAAAGAATGAGAGAAGTATGATCGATTTGTTCTTGGTGGATGACCGACTGTGAAAACAGGTGATGGATACGCGAGTGTTCAGGGGTGCTGACCTGGGAACGGATCACTATCTAGTGATTACTAGATTTAGGGGTCTGCTCGCGGGTTGGCGCTTCCGGACGACAGTAACAGAACCACAGTCGGTCTGTCGCATCCGAAGCTGGAAGCTTCAGGAAGCGGATTCTAGGGACAAATATCATACGAGGGTAGCCGAAAAGCTTGACACCATCGATGGCAGAAAAGAATGTGTAGAAAGAACATGGCAGAACCTTAGGGATGGAATGGTAATTGCAGCGGAAGAAGTGTGTGGAACAATAAAAAGAGGCAGTAGTAAAAGAAGAGATGCATGGTGGAATGATGAAGTGAAAGAAGCTGTAAAGAAGAAAAAGAAAGCATGGTTCGACTACTTGGCCTCTAGTAATGATAAGGATATGAGAGAGAAGATGAAAGAAAGATATAGGCTGCAGAAAGTTCACACGAAAGTATTGATTGAGGAAGTGCGTGAAAGGTGTAGAATGGAAGCGGACGAAAGGTTGTCGCACAACTTTAAGGAGAACTCCAAACTCTTCTGGAAAGAGGTTGGAAGGACCCGAAGTGGTGCGACGGCCTTAAGAATGAACAAAGTGCTTTCGAGAACTAATGACGTCCTCTCAGAAAAATCGGACGTCATGCAGCGATGGAGCGAATTTTATAGAGAAATGTATGCGTGTGATGATCTTAGTGAGAGATCCGGGGATGACGCCGTGACTGGTACGCCAGACCCGGACCTCGATGACACTGAGGTCATCAGTATGAGAGAGATTGAACGTGTGATTCGAAGTTTGAAATGTGGTAAGGCTGCGGGACTAGACAGAGTTACTGCTGAAATGGTCAAGTATGGTGGGCCTCGCGTCTGGGACAGCTTTCATCTGCTGTGCAATTTATGCTGGCGGTCGGGGGATGTCCCGGATGATTGGCGATCCGCAGTCATTGTGCCTTTATATAAAGATAAAGGTTCACATTTTGACTGCAGGTGCTATCGGGCGATCAGCTTGACCAGTTTAGCAAGTAAAGTTTACTCGAAGGTTTTGACACGTAGGATGCAAGAGAAATCGGAAAGATTTCTATGGGAGGCACAATGCGAACTTAGACCTGGAAGAGGATGCACGGATCAAATGTTTTCTCTCCGCATGATCACGGAGAAGCTTCTGGCTGAAAATGTGGGATCTGTTGCCGGGGTATGGTGTAGACGGTCGATTGCTAAGGGCTGTGCAGTCTCTTTACTGCGACTGTAAAGCCTGTGTGCGGGTAGGGCATGACCTGTCACCCATGGTTAGCATCCAAACGGGCGTAAAACAGGGTTGTGTCATGTCTTCCTGGCTGTTCATACTGTATCTCGACAGCTGTTTACAGAAGCTGAAAGATAGCTGTTTGGGTGTGAAATTACATACATACATACATATAATCACGCCTCTTTCCCGTAGGGGTAGGCAGAGACCAGTTCTTTCCACTTGCTACGATCCTTACATACTTGTTTCGCTTCGTCCACTTTCATTATACCCTTCATACATGCTCTACGGTTTAGGGTACTCTTGACCTGGCCTTTTTTCAAGACGTCCCTGATTTGGTCTAGAAATGTCCGCCTAGGTCTACCCCTTCCAACACTTTCATTCACACTCGCCTTATACACTTTTTTCGTCAATCGTTCTTCATTCATTCTCTCGACATGGCCAAACCATCTCAGCATACCTTTCTCAATTTTTGTCACTACATCTTCTTTCAGACCACAACGTTTCCTTACCTCACTATTTCTTAGCCTGTCACTCAGTTTAACTCCTATCATACTTCTTAATGCTCTCATCTCAACTGCATTTATTCTGCTTTCATGTTTCTTCTGCCATACCCAAGTTTCACTTCCGTACATGAGTGTCGGAACCAACACCCCCTCATGCACAGCCAAACGAGCCTTGTTAGACACCTTCCGACTGCTCATAAAGGAGTGCAAAGCTCCATTCACCATGTTTCCTGCATTCACTCTTCTTTCGATATCACTCTCACACTTTCCATCTCTTGTAAACTTTGAACCCAGATACACAAACTCTTTCACCTGTTCAATTTGGTCATCTTCAATCACGATATTGCAGTCTGTCACTGCCTCATCTTTTTCAAACACCATCACTTTCGTCTTCCTTACATTCATCTTCATTCCCTTTCTAACAAAAGCTCCACTCATAGCAGTTACCATCTCCTGCAACTCCTCGGCCGAAGACGCAAGTAATACTTGGTCATCAGCATAGAGAAAACATTTGACGAGTAACTCATTCATTCTCAACCCACTTTCATTCTCTTTTAAATCTGTCAAACAGTTGTCCATGAACAGATTAAACAGCCACGGTGACGCTACACATCCCTGTCTAACACCTTTTTCGATATTAAACCATTCAGTGTATGCCCCGTTTATCCTTACACAAGCACTAGAATCCCTATAAAGAGATTGCATTGCTCGTATGAGGATACTGCTCACACCGTTCACGGACAGTGCTGACCACAATTCATTCCTCACCACTCTATCATAGGCCTTTTCTAGATCTACGAACGCGCAGTAGACTTTCTTGTTTTTAGCCAAATACTTTTCGGCTATGCACCGCAAGGAAAAGACCTGATCCGTACATCCCATTCCCTTTCTAAATCCCGCTTGTGCATCCCATACTTTCTTGTCTGTTTCATTCACAATCCTTTCAATCAACACTTTCGCATACAATTTACCGACGACGCTGAGAAGGCTTATACCGCGGTAATTTATGCAGTCCTGCCGTGACCCTTTTCCCTTATACAATGGCACGATTACGGCTTTGCACCAGTCTCCCGGTACTTGCCCATTTCGCCAGCACAGATTGAAAAGGCGGTACAGCTGACTAGCCACCAGGCCCTGTCCAGCCCTCAGCATCTCGACGGTAATCCTGTCATACCCTGCAGCCTTACCTAATCTCATACTATTCAACGCTTTCACTATTTCATCCATGCTTATTTCATTTTCATCAACACTTATATTAGTTTCCGTGGAAGGTGGCAGATGCTGTACCTGCACTTCCTCTCTTTCAAACAAACTTTCAAAATACTTTTTCCATCTCTTTAACACACATTCTTCTCCTTTTATAATGCTCCCATCTTGACTCCTGATTGTACTCAGCTCAGAGGTAGAAGTTTTTCCTCTGGCTGTTTTGATGGTTTTCCAGAAAAACTTAATGTTTGACTGGAAATTGGGTGACATAAAAGTAAATTGTCTGCTGTATGCTGATGATGCAGTGCTTATTGCACCATCAGAGGCAGAACTGCAGGCATTAGTCACGTGTATGAAAGAGGAATGTGAAATTAAAGGTCTCCGTTTGAATGCTAATAAAACTAAGGTTCTGGTATTTGAAAGGGACGAAGAGAGAACGAAGTGTGAAATATGGGTAAATCAGGAATGTCTAGAACAGGTAAATGAAATTGTATACTTGGGGAGTGCTTTCAGCCGGGATGGAAGATGTGATTTAGATGTGGACAGACGTGTCGTTGCCGGGAACAAAGTCAATGGTGCCCTGACTGCGTTAGTCAAAAGGCAAGGCGTAGTGAAGAGTGCACGCCTTGCAATACATAACGCAGTGTTGGTACCGACTTTGTTATATTACAGCGAAACCCGGGTATGCCAGAAGAAGCATAAAAGCAAGTTGAATGCAGTGGAGATGCGATCTCTTCGTAAAATGTGCGGCGTTACCATGGCCGACCGAAAACGAAACGAAGAGATTCGCAATATGGCAGGTTTAAAAGATGACCTTATCACAAAAATTGATAAGGGCGTGCTTCGGTGGTTTGGGCACGTTGAGCGAATGAGTGAAGACCGAATGGTGAAGAATATATATAGCGCGAAAGTTAATATTAAAAGGTGTCGAGGTAGACCGAGACTAACTTTCGAAGACCATGTGAGCAAATTGCTCGAAGAGGGTAGGGTCAAGAGTACTCGGATACCTAGACGTGCATGTATGAAGAAGATAATGAATCTGAAAGAAGCGAAAGAGGTATGTAAGGATCGTGACACTTGGCGATCTGTTCTCTCTGGCTACTCCGTTAGGGATTGTGCGTGAAGATAAAGCAACTGCAGAAGAATATGTATAAAACTTATGCTTTATAGTTTGCAAACAAAGAATATTTCAAATGCGTTAGTAACGACTGAAATAATATATGTTCAAATATCAACTATAATAACAAAAACGGAACAAATGCGTCAGAAAAAATTGTTGCTTATTAAATCTAATTTGTATAAAACGAAATAAGTAAATTTTAAAATGCAAGTAATTTGAAGCGCTGTAAAGAGTGGCATAAGGCATTCAGTCCTACCTTTGTAACCTCTAGTTGAATGTGTGCATGTTTTCATTTTGTTCTTTGATCTGTTTCAAGCGCTTTTTTGTTTTAAATGTATTATTTTTATAGGGTCGATAATCACTTTAAATTAGCTTACATAGCTAGAAGATGGTTCACGATAATAACTAAATGACAAATGCGAACATACGACTTTTAAGTTTCGTGTTTACCATTGCAAAATAATCGTAAAATAATTATTTTTCCGACAAAGTTTGAAACAAATTGTAGTCGTCTTTATAACCGTAGATTTCTCCATTCCGGGTGCATCAATCATTTCTTGCTATCTGGACACGCAGGATATATGAATGTATGAATTAATAATTAAAAATTAAAAATTTTGTATCGCCGACTTCAATATAAGTTATTTAAGAATAACTCAAAAACTATTGGTCTGACCTTGATCAAATCCACACGAGAACTATCAGCTTTCATATAAAAAAGAATCATCGAAATCGGTTAGAAAGAAAACCAAAAAAAAAAAATACAGTCGAATTGAGTACCGTCTCCTTTTTGGAAGTCGGCAGAAAAACAATGAGCTACGAAGCGCCGATTTGTATTGTGAATATTGTGAAAACTTCAAATTATAGGACTTTATAAGGACGGAATTTAGAGATGTCACTTTACTACAATACTCAAGATTTTACATGAAATGTTAAAAATGTAAAATGTTAAACTATAAGTTGCTAAAATACAGTAAAGAATAAAGAATTAACTTTGATCTAAGTCTAACAATAAAATAAGTGAATGAATAAAATTATTAGCATTTTGCTCTACAATATGACAGCTATTGTTAACAAAATACGGCGACGGATTGTTAGATAAGATGGAGTGGGGGTTTGACATCTATAAGAGTATTAACTAACATTGGTCGCGCCGGCAGCGCTCACTTGTCTTTTATTTAATCCTAATCTTGTTTTCTATTGCGACGAAAAGTCCATATTTTTTTCTGAATAACATAATATGTATGTTTTAAAAAATATTATTTGTTATTTCATTGTCTGTCGGGTTCTATAAGACTTTAATTATACATTAATTGTTCTTTGCTCGAATTAAATTAAATCGGCGGAATTGTGAATTTTTTTTTTTCACCAATTTAATAACGCGATCGTGATTTTTTTTCATTTAATTTACCTTTAAGTAACAGTCTATATACCTCTTACTCCTATAAGGATTATCGAGGAATTATGCTGCAGCCAGTACGTGTTGGCAGACTTCATAAATTGCTCACAGTGTCTTTTCTTTCACGATGAAAGTACAAGATCGTACAATCAACGACGGAAGAATAAGTCACAGAAAATGGAGACCGTTCTTATTTTTGGTTGACCGCAACCTTCCTGAACGTACCGATGCAGATTATATTAAATTACCTGAAATTACTGTTACTATCAATATAAATAAATATTTTGTTGTTAATTTACTCGCTGGTTTAACTGGATTTAGGTTAACAGCCTGACGTTTTGGTTCAATATCCGTAAAGTATTAGTAAACATAGGTCGATAATTTACAGTTGAGCTTTAGAAACATAAATGACTTAAACTTCCTTTGTTATTTAATACCCACGCAAAAGATTTATTTCACCTGGTAATTGAAGTAGGTTTAAAATGGTTATCGCAAGGTATTATTTTCCTTATCATCATCATCATCATCATCATTATTACAGTCTAAAAGTTAAATGCCTACAATTGATTTTCTCCATAGATTAGCGGTGGGCATTGAATTAATGAACAGCTTTTAAACACAGCATTTTTATCAGAAACTTAACTGTTTCTCATTATTTGTTTCAAAAAGCTAATGCAATGTATGTCATTGACTAAAGAAAAAAGATAACTCTATCTAACTTTAACATGACGTTTATTAACACTTAAGAACTGTTTTATACAGTAATTACACACGTAGTAACACATTAATGCAGAAAACAATAAATCAGCCTGTTAAAACATGTTCAAAACCTTTTACCCTGTTATTTTTCCATTAAAACTGTCATATTATATTGCCACGAAAACAGTTAATGCCTAAGGGATAGTATTTGCTATAGTTTCCACATTTAGCTCGCTTGCCAATCGCAGTTTTTTTTATTAATTTGACTTATTATCAGGAAAATGCTGCTGCCCAATACTTATTTCATTTCCTCATGTAGCCTCTTACGACACCTACGGGATAAAATATATTCCTCAAAGGTTAGAATAACTATTATTGTATAATATTCTAGACAGATATTCATTTATTTATTCACTAGAGCCTACTTAAAGTCTCCTGCCAAACATAGGCCTCCCTCTTTAAAGCCATAATTGGGTAGAGGGTTTGCAGGCGCTGTTTTATGTATTATTATTAGGTTGTTTTCAGAAACATTCTGCTGTCCTTCTCCTTATTGAGTTTCCCTCGGTCTCCTATTACCCCGGTCGAGCCGACCCATTCGTGCTACAATTATACCAGTAATAGAGCCTCAGTATGGCTCTACCACGTAAAGGAGAGTGTAAATGGGGATCATTTTTTGACTAAATATTTAACGAAGTCAATATAATAAGTGGTAAAACACAAATTTTGAGCTCTGATTAGCTTAGTTTTCGAATGTGAACGAAAATAGTTCCCTGGCTACTTTACTCGCTGTTTTCAAACTACTCTCGTGACATAACCAGCTCTCATAAAGCTACAGCTACGGTGTACGAGCTCCTGCATTTTTCTGAGTGATTTTCCCACTGCATGGGAAAAGAGTTTGAACAAAAAAAATCAAGGAATTAAAGAAGCTCATCACTAGACCACCACTCATCTAGTGTAATTGCGATAGAATAGAATATAATACAATAACTTTTATTCAATAAAAATTATTACATTATACTTATTTTCAATAAGTATTATTTTTTTATTTACCACTGGTTCGGAAAATACCTCTGTCCTGGGAGAAAGCAGCAAGAAATCCAGCGGGACTTTTTTTTTCAAACTTTCACTTTACAATAATTTTAAATATTAATAGTTCTATGATATAATACATAACTCTAGATATTTGAACAATATTATGACAGAAAAGATAATTAATTGCAATCGATCCGATGCCTCACTACCGCTTGCCGGTTATGTGCTGAATTACAAGGAGAACATCTTCATCAGGATATCTACATGTATGAAAAGTTAAAAAAATCACAAGGACATATGAAAACCACTAACATGCGTTGAGGGAGCGCGGCGTTTCCTGATCCGAAACACTCTCAGTAATGAGAGGAGGCCTGTGCCTAGATCGTATGTAGGTTGCTATTTTTTTAAATTGTTTTATTAAACAGTTTGTAATTTTGTGACCGACTGGTTTTCATAGCTCACGTGAGTACGTGAATGTGCAAATGAAACATTTTCTTAACAATAAATATTGACAATGGTAAATTTTACTTAAAAGTAAGTTTATTAAACTAACGTCGTCCGTAATAGAATGCAAAATTTCAATCACCTTGGTACGTCAAGCAGTCTATGAGAAATACATTTGTGATACACAGAAAGACACTGAGGTTATTCTGTGAATGTTTTATTTGCTTTATTTTAGTATAAAACTCCGAAGTTCATCGAGCAAAGCCTCAATAAAAAGATTTTAAGTGATAGATTTTTAAGTTGACACCATACAGAATTCGAAAAACAAGAAAGTTATATGCGTATATTTTTTATGTTTGTTCACCCTGAAAATACACCTATTTTTCTGTTCAAATTAAATGACTTTTTCTTTATTCAATATATATATAATTTTCCTTACTATTTTCTTTGCTTTGTATTAAATCTCAAAATAAACGGTGATATAAAGTAAAAATAACATGTTTTTGAGAGACTCATAACATTGTGTTTGGTGAGGTGTTTTGAATTTCGAATTGGGCTCAATTTACTGGAATGGGTGGTACGAATTGCGTGAATAGCATTCCCTTATATCTCCAATAGCATGCATAGCTTGAGTTGGTGCGTGTATGAAAAGAATTGTCGAAAATTGTGTATTTCAAACTTAGCTTTATCCGGAAGACAATTTTCTTCTATTTTATTTTCATTTTAGTAAAAGTAGCTAACTAGTGCGCAGCTCACGGCTCATAGATATTTCTATTCATCCTCGATAAAGATCAAGCTATGACCTCTGTCATCACATTAAAATCTCAAGAACACACAAAGCGGTATTTTTTCGGCATTCGGAAATTTACTATACATCACACGCGACTCGCGCATGTTGTCTAAGCGTGATTACTTAAACTATTAAATTAAGAGCCATTCAGGCGAGCGAGTCCGCGAGGTACGGCAAAAGTTTATTATGTCCAGTGAAGAATGCAATACGTACAAAAATACTAAAAAATTAAACTAAAACCTAAAATTATAAAACAAATCTTAAAGCGAAACGAAGAGATTCGCAATATGGCAGGTTTGAAAGATGACCTTATCACAAAAATTGATAAGGGCGTGCTTCGGTGGTTTGGGCACGTTGAGCGAATGAGTGAAGACCGAATGGTGAAGAAAATATATAGCGCGAAAGTTAATATTAAAAGGTGTCGAGGTAGACCGAGACTAACTTTCGAAGACCATGTGAGCAAATTGCTCGAAGAGGGTAGGGTCAAGAGTACTCGGATACCTAGACGTGCATGTATGAAGAAGATAATGAATCTGAAAGAAGCGAAAGAGATATGTAAGGATCGTGACACTTGGCGATCTGTTCTCTCTGGCTACCCCGTCAGGGATTGTGCGTGAAGATAAGTAAGTAAGTAAGTAAATCTTTTTTATGCGGTATAGTGCCAAAAACGCTGACTGTGACTTGTTGCTGAATAATAATGCTAAGCCTTTGAGCGAAAAAAAAAACAACCTCTACCGCGATAATAGGTAAAGAAATGTTTAAACGAATAATTATATAAGAAATAGAATTTAACGAGGATATGACGAATTTATTTATTTGAAGCTCATGAGCGAAACTTGAACAACCCATTTCATAGTAATCGATTATGACAAATCTTCCCTACCCAGGAGCAGATCTGGTAAATAAGGTAAACAGGGTATTTGTGCGAATTTTGTTCGGATTATTACAAAAGTGACATTAAGGAAACTGTGATAAGTAAAATCTACCCGTATTGAACATCTAAAGTAAATATGATTTACATAATTTTGAATAATAAACATCTAAAATCAAAATAATTTATCCTCTACTATTTACAGCATTACTATAAAAATTTCCATTAATGCAACCGACTGTACAGTGGAAAGTCTTTCACGTCACTCTCACAAATCTTCCCAATAAAATCAAGCAGAATTTGAAGTTCAAAAGCGCCTCGCCACAAACACGTCATTTTTCAGTTATATTTAATGTCACTATCAAAATAACATTGTTTGTAAATAACAGTTTCATTTTTAAATTAAACTAATTTTTACGGATTATATCGCGTTTAATTTAACTTTTCAATTCCCGACGTTTCGATATTATCGATTTCGCGATAGATTCCGTATAAATTAGTTACATTTTATGAGTAGTGTTCGCGTAAATATTTGAAATGAAGTTTCAATATTGTTTTAGAACTATGTGGAATGTCCACTTACATGATAAAATAAAAAAAATCTACTTGGATTTTAATCCAACCCATTCATCTTCTTACACAGACAGTAACAGATATAATGGAGAAATTATAAGCCTGAGCCTCTTCTTTCTTTATCAGCCCGTAAAAATCCTCTCCTATTCGTCCTTGAGATGTTTTGTCATTTCCCAGAGTCGCTGATTACGACACCCCGGCAGGAAACGGAGTTTTTTTTTGTAGGATAAGGGTGACAAACTAGCACACAGTCCACCTGATGGTAAGTGGTTGCTGCGGCCCATAGACATCTACATCTATCCTCTATTACAAATCAAAATGCAGATGCGTTGTCACCCGTGAGGACTAAGATGGAATGCCTCATTTCCAGTAAAAAGGGCCTCCGGCCACCTGCACTCACCAAGCGAAACGCAGAGGTAAACCTCTACTTCACGCTGGTATTCTGTGAGGTCGTGGTACCACCCCGGTTCGAGCCGGCCCATCCGTGCAACAGCAAAAGCTGCCACGTGGCTCTACCACTGTTGAATAATGGATTTAATATTTTTTACTTGACTGTTACCTACATCAAACACGATGGTATAAAGGATTTTTTATTAGATGACTGGCAAAGATTTATAAGAATAAAGTATATTTATTGTTTCGTAACAACACGCAATTCTAATTTTGTCTTTATTCAAGAACGTGCTGTCTATTTAATTAACTTAGAATTGTATATGTATTTAGATTCCATTATTTCGATGCATATACAATAACAAAAAATAACCGAACTGCTTTCCTGCTTCGATATATTATGTTACATTATCCAGTACAATACTAGCATGTAAGACTCTAGGGACATGTCTACACTAGAGAGTCGTCTTTTATAAACAAGAATATATTAATATTAAATACTATAATATTTACATACATTCACAGATTATGCCTCTTAACCTTTTTAAGCAGTACACCCAAACTTGTACTGCTATTAAATAGGCTTTATCGTCATTGCACTAAGAAACAGACAAGGCATTCCATCTCAGTCCTCATGGTTGACAACGCATCTGCATTTTGATTCTTCCTCTTTTCATTTTCATTGATCGAGGATAGATCTAGGTGTATATGGGCCACAATTATCCACTTATCATTTGGTGAATTGTGTGATTGTTTGTCACCCTTATTCTTAAAAAAAAACATCATCAATGCCGAATGCTTCATTTATCTTCTGAGTATCGACGATGTAATCATTATTGTAGAATCCTTGGAGGATCTTAGCACTATTCTAAACGATCATACTGTCCAGTTTTTTCTGAAGGTTGGGTCTGAAGATGAACAAGACATAAGTCATATCTAACGTCCATGTTACATCTATGCCGCTAGTTGCTGGGAACACTGCGCTCGAAGTTGTTGACGAGTTTGTGTACCTGGGATAAAATGTCCGATTAGTTATGTCAAACTTCGACCTAGAGGTCAACCAATAAATCAAACTCGGCTGAACTATGTTCGGGAAATTGCAACAAATTTTTCTTATCTGTTATTCCCTAGAATCTTAAGACGAAAGTTTACAACCAGTGCACTTTGTCATTGCTGACTTACGGAATTGAAACGTTCTTTTTCACTACAGACCTTATGAGAAAGCTCAAATCACTCAACGTAAGATGGAAAGGATAATTTTTCAGGGTAAAATCCGTAACGAGAATATCTGCAGAATAATAAGAGTAACTGACACATCGCAGCGAATAAGTAAGCTATAGTGGCAATGCAATGAACTGAACATATAACTCGAAGAAGCAACAAGCAATAGGGAAAAAATCTCTTGAAGTGCAGACTCTTGCTGACAAGCACAGTTGTGAGGCAACCCTTACTAGATAGAGTAACAATTTGATGAAACACAAATTATTACTCTATTACTCTATATAGTATGCAACAAGAGTGATAGTGTGATCATTATCATCATAACAGTCTATTAAATGTCCATTGCTGAACAGAGACCTACCCCATGGAACGTTCTCGAAGGGTTCTGTGCTCGTAGTTGCCATGCTAGGGTTGGCAACTGCAGTTTCTTTAAAGATTTTGAAGTAGATAATCCTGTCCATCTCCTTCTTGATTTCCCTCTGTCGTCTCTTGCAACAACCAGGCTATGACTTAGGATAGTGGATTGTTTTACGCCGCCACTACACGGCACTTTAATTGTCTTGAAACTAATATAACTAAGTTTTATAGTGTTCATGAGCTGCAGTAGAAGTTTGCTTCAGTTAGAGGTGTATAATATCCAAATTTGTAATATTACGATGAAGCACGTCTTAAGTTATATCAAAGTTTTCCTTACACTGTCCCATTTCTTACATAATTAGTTTTTATAATACTCCCTTCAAACAAAACATATCAAACAAAAGTAGTAATTTTTTTTGAATATGTTTATATATATATTATATTAATATAAAACCATGATTTTTTTAATTAGGGACAAATATTTTAACCTTGATATAATATATAATATATCATAGTTTTCTTTCATATACGTATCCAAAACATGATAATTTCAAAGAATAAGTTTCAAGCTAACGGTTATTCCTTTAGCCATATGACTTATTTTTGCAGCTAATGAGCCGTGAACATTGCAGTTTCTAATGAAATGAACATCTTATAAAAGCTTCCAGAGGAATAACTCGGGTGAGTTTACAATAACGACCTATTAAAGCAACTGCAGCAGAAAATTCATATAACCTATAATTTAAATTTTGCATCAAACAAAACAAATGCTTCAGTAAATAATAATTACTTATTAAATCTAATTTGTATAAAATAAAATGTGTAAATTTTAATATGCAAATAATTTGAAGTGCCATAAAGAATCTCATAAGGCATTCAGTCCTTCCTTTGTAACCCCTAGTTGAATATGTGCTTGTAATAGGTCTTCATGATTGTTATGTGTGCTTGTAATAGACTTTAATAACAACCGGTATTTTATTTTAAATGTATTAATTTTTTACATTGTCTAATATCACTTTAAATTAGCTTATATAGCTAGAAGATGGTTCATGACAGTAATTGAATGACAAGTTTAAACATACCACTTTTTAGTTTCGTGCTTACCATTTCAAAAACAAATCGTAAAATAATTGTTATTCCGAAAAAGTTTGAAACAACTTGTACTCGTCTTCATAACTGTCGATTTCTCCCTTCCCGTTGTATCAGTCATTTATTTCTTGATATCTGGACACGTAGGAAATATGAATGCATGAAATAAAAAAAAGTTAAGCTAATAAGTGAATGAAGCCTTTTTAAAAAACCTCAAATTATTACGGATGAAATTGCAAGATGGCACTATACTACAATTCCCAAGGTTTTTCGCGAAATGTTTATGTTTAAACTATAAATTGACGAAATACAGTACAAAATTACAATATTACCTTTGATTAAGTTTAACAATAAGATAAGTGAATAAGACGAATTACGGCACTTTGCAGTTAAATGTGACAGCTATTGTTAACAAAATACGGCGACGGATTGTTAGACAAGATGGAGTGGGACGTTTGACAGCTATAAGAGTATTTACTCACATTGGTCGCGCCGCCAGCGCCCACTTGTCTTTTATATAATCCTAATCTTCTTCTCTATTGCTATAAAGAATCCATATTTTGTTCTGCGTAACGTAACACGTATGTTTTTAAAAATAATTTGTTATTTCACTGTATGTTAGGTTCTATGTTCTACGTACTTACATTAATTCTTTGCTCGGAGTAAAACGAAATCAGCAGAATAGTTAATTTTCTTTCACCGATTTAATAATAAATAAAAACCCGAGTCGCTCTCGTACCGTTAAATTAACAGCGAACGCTTAACCTCTGAGCTACTACAGCTCTTCAATATGAAAATACTATCTTGTTAGGAATCTCATGACAATGCTTTATGTTATGTAATGATAATAGGTTGATAACAATATTTTCAGTTGACCGAAGTGAACCGTAGTGAAAGTAATGTTAAACATTAATTTCATGGGCGTAACATGAACTGTAATTATTTTTATTATTTATTAACTTATCATATTTTTTCGTTTCCGAAATAGTCCTGAACTTACTGATTCAAAATATATTTAAGTTCCTGAAATTACTGTTGCTGTCAATATAAATAAATAACTTGTTGTAAATTTACTCGCTGGTTCAACTGGATTTAGGTTAACAACCTGACGTTTTGGCTTAATATCCGTAAAGTATTAGTGGACATAGGTCGATAATTTACAGTTGAGCTTTAGAAACATAAACAACTAAAGCTTCCTTCGTTATTTAAGACCCACGCAAAAGATTTATTTCACCTGTTAATTGAAGAAGATTTAAAATGCTTATCGCAAGGTATTATTTTCCTTATCATCATCAACATTATCGTTATCACTGTCTATCAAAAGTAATATGCCTAAATTTGGATTTCACCATAGTTAGCGGTGGGCATTAAATTAATGAACAGATTTTAAAAACAGCATATGTATCAGAAACGAATTAAATGTTTTTCATTATTTGTTTCAAAAAGCTTATGCAATGTAAGCCATTGATTAAAGAAAAAAAGATAACTCAATCTTACTTTAACATGACGTTTATTAATACTTAAAAACTGTTTCATATAGTAACACGTTATTACAGACATAGTAACACATTAATGCAGGAAACAATAAATCAGTCTGTTAAAACATGTTCAAAACTTCAGCTCTTTGACCCTGTTATTTTTCTGTTAAAACTGTCATACTATATTTCCACGAAAACAGTTAATGCCTAAGAGATGGTATTTCCTATAGTTTCCACACTTAGCTCGCTTGCCAACCACAGTTTTTTTATTAATTTGACTTATTATCAGGAAAATGCTGCTGCCCAATACTTGTTTCATTTCCTCACGTAACCTCTTACAACACCTAAGGGATATAATATATATAAAGATATATATATATATATATATATATATATATATATATATATATATATATATATATATATATATATATATATAATAATTACTATTGTTCTATAATATTCAAAACAGATATTCATTAAATTATTCATTAGATCCTGTTTAAAGTCTATTGCTAAACATAGGCCCTCTTATTAGCCATAGTTCGGTAGAGGGTTCGTAGCCGCTGTTTTATGTATTATTATTACGTTGTTATCAGAAAGATGCTGCTGCCCTTCTCCTGTTTGAGATTTCCTCGGTCTCCTTTTACGACACCTACGGGATATGCGGTAGTTGATTTCCTTAAAAGGTCACGACATGGCAAGGCAGTTTATTAAATAACGTGAACAAGAGTGGTAGCTTAAACGATTGAAAATTGTACAACAAAAACAGCTGCACTGAAATCATTCTCATGTTGCCGTTTTTAAAAGCTGTTCATCACATTGTGTAATACTAGTGAAAATGTTGTTTTTTCCCTTTTTTCTCTTCTCTTCTTTATTCTTATAGTATTGAGGCAACGAACGACCTAACTATCCATATAATGACAAACATATTCATATCATGTATTGCAGGTATACATTACAGCTCATAGACTTCTGCAATCAACTTTAATATAAAGTCCACAGATTCATTATCATATCTTTGGACTATGGTGGTACACGTAATAGTAGTTATTTTATCAAAACTACTCCAGCAGTAGGTGTATCTTTTGTTGAGTGGCAAGAACAATTATAAAGTTAGCCTGTTATTTGTTTACATGTTTGCTAGTGTTTTAGTTGTCTAAAAACCTGTTAGATTTTCTCTCAATATTTTTTATAGGATAACGGTAACAAACGAGCATACAGTCCACCTGATGGTAAGTGGTTGCTGTGGCTCATAGACATCTACATCTATCCAAGGTTACGAATCAAAATGCAGATACGTTGTCACCCGTGAGAATTAAGACGGAGTGCCTCATTTCCAGTAGAAAGGGTCTCTAGTTCTCTACATATACCATACGAAATACAGCAGCGTTAAGCTGCTATTTTACGCTGTTAGTCTGAGAGCATGGACCTTACCCGGTCGAGCCGACCCATTTGTGCTACAACTATACCAGTAATATAGCCGCAGTATGGCTCTACCACGTAAAAGAGAGTGTGAATGGAGAACATTTTTTGACTAAATATTTAACGAAGACAATATAATTTGTAGTAAAACACAAATTTTGAGCTCTGATTAGCTTAGTTTCCAACTGTAAACAGAAATAGTTCCCTGGGTACTTTACTCACTGTTGTCAACCTACACTCGTGACATAACCTGCTCGCATAAAGCTACATCTACGGTCTACGAGCTCCTGCATTTGTCTGAGTGATTTTTGCACTGCGTTTGAACAAAATAAATCAAGGAATCAAAGAACCTCATCACGAAAACACAACTCATCTAATATATTTGCGATAGAATACAATGCAATAGAATATTGTTTCTTCAATATACATACATACATATAATCACGCCTCTTCCCCGCAGGGGCAGGCAGAGACCACTCCTTTCCACTTACATACTTGTTTCGCTTCGTCCACTTTCATTATTCTCTTCATAGATGCTCTACGGTTTAGGGTGCTCTTGACCTGGCCTTTTTTCAAGACGTCCCTGATTTGGTCTTGAAATGTCCACCTAGGTCTATCCCTTCCAGATCTTTCATTCACACTCGCCTTATACACTTTTTTCGTCAATCGTTCTTCATTCATTCTCTCGACGTGGCTAAACCATCTCAGCATACCTTTCTCAATTTTTGTCACTACATCTTCTTTCAGACCACAACATTTCCTCATCTCACTATTTCTTATCCTGTCACTCAGTTTAACTCTTAACGCTTTCATCTCAACTGGATTTATTCTGCTTTCGTGTTTCTTCTGCCATACCCAACTTTCACTTCCGTACATGAGTGTCGGAACCAACACCCCCTCATGTACAGCCAAACGTGCCTTGTTAGACACCTTCCGACTGCTCATAAAGGAGTGCAAAGCTCCATTCACCATGTTTCCTGCATTCACTCTTCTTTCGATATCACTCTCACACTTTCCATCTCTTGTAAAATTTGAATCCAGATACACAAACTCTTTCACCTTTTCAATTTGTTCATCTCCAATCACGATATTGCAGTCTGTCACTGCCTCATCTCTTTCAAACACCATCACTTTCGTCTTCCTTACATTCATCTTCATTCCCTTCGTAACAAAAGCTCCACTTATAGTAGTTACCATCTCCTGCAACTCCTCGGCCGAAGACGCAAATAATACTTGGTCATCAGCATAGAGAAAACATTTGACAAGTAACTCATTGACTCTCAACCCGCTTTTATTCTCTTTTAAATCTGCCAAGCAATTGTCCATGAACAGATTAAACAGCCACGGTGACCCTGTCTAATACCATTTTCGATATTAAACCATTCACTGTACGCCCCGTTTATCCTTACACAAGCACTAGAATCCCTATAAAGAGATTGCAATGCTCGTACTAGGATACTGCTTACACCGTTTACGGACAGTGCTGACCACAATTCATTCCTCACCACTCTATCATAGGCCTTTTCTAGGTCCACGAACGCGCAATTAACCTTCTTGTTTTTAGCCAAACACTTTTCGTCTATGCACCGCAAGGTAAAGACCTGTTCCGTACATCCCATTCCCTTTCTAAATCCCGCTTGTGCATCCCATACTTTTTCGTCTGTTTCATTCACAACCCTTTCAATCAACACTTTCTCATACAATTTACCGACGACGCTGAGAAGGCTTATACCGCGGTAATTTATGCAGTCCTGCCGTGACCCTTTTCCCTTATACAAAGGCACGATTACGGCTTTGCACCAGTATCCTGGTACTTGCCCAATTCGCCAGCACAAATTGAAAAGGCGGTACAGCTGACTAGCCACTATGCCCTGTCCAGCCCTCAGCATCTCGACGGTAATCCTGTCATACCCTGCAACCTTACCTACTCTCATATTTTTCAACGCTTTCACTATTTCATCCATGCTTATCTCACTTTCATCAACATTTTTATAAGTTTCTATGGAAGGTGCCGGATGCTGTACCTGCACTCCCTCTCTTTCAAACAAACTTTCAAAATACTTTTTCAATCTCTTTAACACACATTCTTCTCCTTTTATAATGCAGCCATCTTGATCCCTGATTGTACTCAGCTCCGAGGTAGAAGTTTTTCCTCTGGCTGTTTTGATGGATTTCCAGAAAAACTTAATGTTTGACTGGAAATCTTCAGTGAGTCTCCCATCGAAATCATCCTTTCTTTCTTCTTTCTTTCTAGACACAACTTTTTTCGCTGCTGTTTTCAATATTTTATACTTCGTTCTTGCTTCGTTTATGTCGTCATCTGTTGCCTTTTGAACTTTTTGGTTAGCTTTTGTAGCTAACCAATCTAACCACGCTTTCTTCTTTTCTTGCACAACCCTTTGTACATCTTTATCCATCCACAGGTTATAGTTCTTTCTTCCTTTATTTCTTTTACCTACCCCGCATACCTCAATAGCAACATTCACGACCCCTTTCTTAAATGTCTCCCACAAATCTTCAATCACACCTATCTCTTCTATGCCTTTAAAACTTTCTTTCAGTTTTTTCATACTCATCTTTCTATTCTTTTTCTTGTAGATTTTCCACTTTTACTCTGTCCAGAACACTCTTAGGGTCGGCCCCTCGGTGTCGCCACCTTTTAAAGAAGCCACGCATTCGGGCTATGACCAGGAAGTGGTCTGTGTCGAGGCCTACACCTCGGTATGCCCGAGTGTCTAGCACTTTCTTCCTCAGTCTTTCATCCACAATTGCAAAATCAATCATACTTCTAGACTTACCCTCATCTCTTGTATACAAATGGATCGTTTTATGGTCAAACATTGTGTTGGCCACGCACAAATTCCATTCCAAGCATACTTCAAGCAGGTTTCTCCTATTGTCATACACTCTCTCGTCCCAAAACGTACCCAGAACTCCTTCATACCCATCACGCTTTACTTCAACCCATCCAATAAAGTCCCCTAACATCACGATCAGTTCATTTTCTCCGCATTCATTCAAGACCTCTCTCATGCTATCCCAAAATTCCTCTCTCTCTCTCTTGCTGGGATTTTAGTAACACACCTCCACGCAGATCCGTCGGTGCATAGACCCCAAGGATAAACAAGCGAGTGAGTCCGACTTTTAACCTAATCCAGAGGAGTCTTGGAGATACACATTCATGCTCCATCACACATTCAACCATTCGAGATGAAAGAATCACACCAACTCCCTGACAGCCTCGGCTGGTTTGGAGGACTCCCGACCAGTATGCCGGGTAGAGGACATGAACCGTGGTGTCACATCCTTTCCTCTTGGTTTCGTTCACGCACAGAATGTCAATGCATCGTTCATCCATCATCTGACATACTTCATCTATCTTACAATTCATTCCTCCTCTTAGATTCAACGCAGCGAAGCGGCTCTCCGTGGGCCGCTTTTCGCCCCCGCGAGAAACGAGACGTGATGGGTGGCGAACCACATCGCCGCCATTTTGGTTTGGTTAATTAAATTATTGTTATTATTGTCCGTTGCGTTTACACGAATAGCGAATATTCAATATAGATTATTACATTATACTTATTTTCAATAAGTATTATTTTTTTATTTATCACTGGTTCGGAAATTACCTCTGTCCTGGGAATAACCAGCAAGAAACCCAGCGGGACTTTTTAAAACTTATTTCACTTTACAATAATTTAATATATTAATAGTTCTATGATATAACGCCTTACTCTAGATATATGACGAATATTATGACCGAAAATATATTATCAATTGCAATCGAACTGATGCCTCACTACCGCTTGCCGGTTAAGTGCTGATTTACAAGAAGAACATCTTGAGGATACGTAGATGTCTGAAAAGTTAAAAAAAATCGCATGGACATAGAAAAACCACTAACATGCGTTGAGGGAGCGCGGCGAACTCTTTCCTGACCCGAAATGCTCTCAGCAATGAGAGGAGGCCTGTGCCTAGCCTTGAAACGTTACCTTGAAGGTTACTATTTGTTTATTGTTTTATTAAACAGTTTGTAATTTTGTGACCGACTGGTTTAGATAGCTCACGTGAGTACGAGAATGTAAAAATAAGACCTTTTCTCAACAATAAATATTGACAACGGTAAATTTTACTTAAAAGCGAGTTTAATTTAAACTAACGTCGTCCGTATTAGAATGCAAAATTTCAATCAGCTATGTACGTGAAGGAGTCTATGAGAAATACACTTGTGATACACAGAAAGACACTGAGGTGATTCTGTGATTGTTTTATTTGCATTATTTCAGTATAAAACTCCGAAATTCATCGAGCAAAGCCTCAAGAAAATGCTTATAAATAATTGATTTTTAAGTTGACACCATACAGAATTGGAAAAACAAGAAAGTTATATATTTGAGGCGTATATTTTTATGTTTGTTCATCCCGCAAAATCAGCTATTTTTCTGTTCAAATTAAATATTTTTTTCTTTATTCATTATATACTTCAGCGGTCGTCCCGTATGAATTTAAAGAAAAAATTCTGCCCCTAATAAATTTAAACGACATTCTAGTTGTTACCTCGAGCTAGTGATATTCTTTAGACCACTCAAAAAGGTAAAATAAATAAACTTTTAGTAAAAAGTGAACTGAAGCCGAATTCAGTATCTAATAATATTATATATACTAAACTTCGTATTATAGACATAATAGCATAAACAAACAATTGTAGTTTTAAGTAAAACAAGTTTAGTTATACTTGTCAAACTAATGTTACTGCTCATGAAGTAGTTTCTTAATATTCCTGGCACAGTAAATTCCATTTTTTGTGGCAACTACAGGACTAAAAACGGATTTCACTTTTTGAATTTGACTAAAAACATTACTAGGGAAGAGCTTATACTTATAGTCGCCTATTATATTCTTTGCTTCGTATTAAATCTCAAAATGAACGATGATATAAAGTAAAAATGACATGTTTGTGACTCACAACGTTGTGTTTGGTGAGGTGTTTTTGAATTTCAGATTCGGCTCAATTTTATTGGAACGGATGGTACGAATCGCGTGAATAGCATTCCCTTATATCTTCAATAGTATGCATAGTAAGCGTTGGTGCGTGTATGAAAAATATTGTCGAGAATTGTGTATTTCAATCTTAGCTTTATCGGGAAGATAATTTATATATTCTATTTTATTTTTATTTAAGTAAAATTAGCTAACAAGTGCGCAGCTCACGGCTCAGAGATATTTCTATTCATCCTCGATGAAGATCATTCGGCATTCACGAAGCGGTATTGTTTCGGCATTCGGAAAATTGGTACACATCATGTTGACGAGTATGTGTACCTGGGATGAAATGTCCGATTAGTTTTTTTTTATAGGATAAGGGTGACATACGAGCAAACAGTCCACCTGATGGTAAGTGGTTGCTGCGGCCTATAGACATCTACATCTATCCTCGTTTGCGAATCAAAATGCAGATGCGTTGTCACCAGTTAGGACTAAGATGAAATGCCTCATTTCCAGTAAAAAGGGCCTCCGGCCACCTGCACTCACCAAACGAAACACAGAGGTAAACCTCTACTTCACGCTGGTATTCTGTGAGGTCGTGGTACCACCCCGGTTCGAGCCGGCCCATCCGTGCGACAGCAATTCTGCCGCGTGGCTCTTCCACTGTTAAAATAATTATGAAATATTAAATATTAAATAGTTATGTCAAACTTCGACCTAGAGGTCAACGGATAAATCAAACTCGGCTGATTTGTGTTCGGGAAACTGTGACAAATCTTCTTATCTATTATTCCCCAGAATCTTAAGATGAAAGTGTGCAACCAGTGCACTTTGTCATTGATGACTTATGGAATTGAAACGTTGTCCTACACTGCCGACCTTATGAGAAAGCTCAAATCACTCAGCGTGCGTTAGAAAGAACTCTTTTTTAGGGTGAAATCCGTAACAGGAATATCTGCAGAAGAATAAGAGTGACTGCCATATCCCAGCGAATCAGTAAGCTTTAGTGGCCATGCAATGGGCCGAACATAAATCTCGAAGAAGCAACAACCAATAGGGAACCAATAGGGATAAAATCTCTTGAAGTACAGCCTCTTACAAGCGCTGTTGTGAGGCTACCCATACTAGATAGAGTAACAATTTGATGAAACACGCAGGTAGCCATTGGATGCAGGTGGTTCAGGATCGTTCTCTGTAGTAATCTTTATTATTCAGCATAGGGGTCAGCAGCATTGTGATGGGCTTTAACGAGAGTGATAGTGTGATCATTATCATGATAACAGTCTATTAAATGTTCATTGCTGAACAGAGACCTACCCCATGGAACGATCTCGAAGGGTTCTGTGCTCGTAGATGCCATGCTAGGGTTGGCAACTGCAGTTTCTTTAAAGATTTTGAAGTAGATAATCCTGTCCATCTCCTTCTTGATTTCCCTCTGTCGTCTCTTACAACAACCACGCTATAACTTAGGATAGTGGATTGTTTTACGCCGCCACTACACGGCACTTTAATTGTCTTGAAACTAACACTCGTATTCAAGAACGATACTATGCGTGCGCACAGTAAGCTTTAACGCACAGTGGGCGAAATTTTGTCTCATAGACTTGAGTATTAGACGACACTATGCGCTCATTATGATGAACGCACAGATAAAGTAGCTCGCTAGGTACTTTACGCTACGCATAGTGAAACAAAGCAACGCAAATGTCAAACTGGTATGGGGTATATAGCTTGTTTGTTGATTTATGATACGCTGATTGGTTTTGTTTGAATAATTGCAATGGATTACAGCGGCGAAGATTATTTTGATAATTATATTCCTGGAGAGAATAAACTTGCAAAGAACGATTAGCACAAGAAAAGTGATATGTGACTTTCAAAATCCAATGAATTTTAAAGATATCGTATTAAATATACTCCTGCCTCTAATTAATGCAGATCCTTTGAATGTTACTAGTGGCCTTAAGATTTTATTCATCTGGGAGTTTCCAGATTTGTAATAACAATTCGGTTAATCTACCTATCAATAGTTTCAAATCCACATTATTTTAATAAAATGTATGCATAGGTACCCTATAATAACAGTACTAGTAACGTCTTTTACCTGAAAGAAAACAACACGTGTTATTATTTTATCTGTCATTCAACTCGAGTGAAGTCGCTTCACAACGTTAATCAATCACGGCGCCCCATTTAGTGCTATGTGTCCGCACAACAAAGAGTCCACTAAGTATTGTTCATGAAGTGAACGGCCTGCCATGAAGAACGCAGTGAGAAATACCTTATTTAGCATAGTGTTGCTACAATACTTATGTATGTGTCGTTCGTGAATACGGGCCTAATATAACTAAGTTTTAGTGTTCATGAGCTGCAGTAGAATTTCAGTTCAGTTAGAAGTGTATATCACATACATATTTACGTTTTTTAAATACTCTTTTCAAACAAAACATATCAATGAAAAGTAGTGATTTTTTTAATTATGTTTATATATTGATTTAATTCTTATAAACCATGATTTTTTAATTATTAACTAATATTTTAACGGTGATATAATATACCATATTTTTCTTTCATACACATATCCAAAACATGATAATTTCAAAGAATAAGTTTCAAGCTAACGGTTATTCCTTTAGCCATATGACCTATTTTTGCAGCTAATGAGCCGTGAACATTGCAGTTTCAAATACAATGAACATCTTATAAAAGCTTCCAGAGGAATAACTCGGTTGAACTTACAATAACGACCTATTAAAGCAACTGCAGCAGAAAATGTATAAAACCTATGCTTAAAATTTGCATCAAATGTGAATCATAATAACAAAAACGGAACAAATGCGTCAGAAAAACATAATAACCTATTAAATCTAGTTTTTATTAAATAAAATGAGTAAAAATTAAAATGCAAATAATTTGAAGTGCTATAAAGAGCGGCATAAGGTATTCAGTCCTCCCTTTATAACCCCTAGTTTAATGTGTGCTTGTATTAGATTTTCATAACAATCGGTATATAGTTTTAAATGTATACATTTTTTATATTGTCGATAATCACTTTAAATAAGCTTTTATAGCTAGAAGATGGTTCTTGACAGTAATTTAATGACAGACTCGAACATACGACTTTTAAGTTTCGTATTTACAGGTTCAAAAAAATCGTAAAATAATTGTTTTTCCCAAAAACTTTGAAACAACTTGTACTCGTCTTCATAACTGTCGATTTCTCCCTTCCCGTTGCATTTTTTTAATAATAATACGGATGTTCATACCTTAAACACTAGGAACAAACATAAGCTTGTAATGCCACTTACAAGACTCCACAGAATTAGTAATTCATTTATGGAGCAATGTATACGCTTTTACAACAGAATCCCAGAACATGTTCAAAGTTTGTCAATAAACAAGTTTAAAAGTTTTATTAAAGAAAAACTGTACAAAAAGGGTTATTATAATATCAAGGAATACATGAATGAAAATAACCCCTGGGAATAAGGTGATCGCCACCATGCTGGTTCTATGAAAATTCATTTAAAATTGTATAATCAAAATTATTGTTAAGTGAAATTATGTTTAAAAAAAAAAGTCCCGCTGGGTTTCTTGCTGGTTCTTCCCAGGACAGAGGTATTTTCCGAACCAGTAGTAAATAAAATAATGACTTTCAATATGTAAGTATTATGTAATAATCCATATTGAATAAAAATCATTCTATTCTATTCTATTAGTCATTTATTTCTTGCTATCTGGACACGTAGGGAATGTGAATTCATGAAATTAAAAAAAATTAAGCTACGAAGCGCTGATTTGTATTGTGAATGAAGAACCTACTTAAAGAACCTCAAATTATTACGGATGAAATTTAAAGATGAGACTATACTACAATACCCAAGGTTTTACGCGAAATGTTAAACTATAAATTGACGAAGTACAGTACAAAATTACAATATTAGCTTTGATTAAGTTTAACAATAAGATAAGTGAATAAGACGAATTACGGCACTTTGCAGTTAAATGTGACAGCTATTGTTAACAAAATACGGCGACGGATTGTTAGACAAGATGGAGTGGGATGTTTGACAGCTATAAGAGTATTTACTCACATTGGTCGCGCCGCCAGCGCCCACTTGCCTTTTATATAATCCTAATCTTCTTTTCTATTGATATAAAATCCATATTTTGTTCTGCGTAACATAATACGTATGTTTTAAGTATAATTTGTTATTTTATTATATGTTGGGTTGTACATTCTATGTACTTATACATTAATTCTTTGCTCGGAGTAAAACGAAATTGGCGGAATAGTTAATTTGTATTTCACCGATTTAATAATAAATAAAAACCCGAGTCGCTCTCGTACCGTAAAATTAACAGCGAGCGCTTAACCTCTGAGCTACTAAAGCTCTTCAATATGAATAAACTATCTCGTTAGGAATCGCATGACAATGTTTTATGTTATGTAACGATAAAAGGTTGATAACAATATTTTCAGTTGACCGAAGTGAACTTCAACGTTAATTTCATTGGCATAACATTAACTGCAATTATTTTCATTATTTATAAACTTATCTTGTTTTTTTGTTTCCGAAATAGTCCTGAACGTACCGATTCAGAATATATTTAAGTTCCTGAAATTACTGTTACTGTCAATGTAAATAAATAACATGTTGTTAATTTACTCGCTGGTTTAACTGGAGTTAGGTGAACAGCCTGACGTTTTGGCTCAATGTCCGTAAAGTATTAGTGGACATAGGTCGATAATTTACAGTTGAGCTTTAGAAACATAAACGACTAAAGCTTCCTTCGTTATTTAAGACCCACGCGTTTAAAATGGTTATCGCAAGTTATTATTTTCCTTATCATCATCATCATTATCATTATCTCTTTCTCTCTTTTTTTAAAAAAACGTTACCCGCACTCTAGGATTTTTTCATGTGTCGTGGAGGCAGTTTACAAACATAAATTGCACAAGGACAAACATACAGACCCGGAACAATTATTTGTAGGCCATACAAATACTTGTTCCGTGCGGGATTCGAACCCGCGGCCCCCAGCGCAACAACTGATTGCTAAGTCACTGCGCCACGGAGCCGTCATTATCATCGTCTATCAAAAGTAAAATGCCTAAAATTGGGTTTCGCCATAAATACTCGTAGCAGTGGGAATTGAATTAATAAACAGCTTTTAAAAACAGCATTTGTATTAGAAACGAATTAACTGTTTTTCATTATTTGTTTCAAAAATCTTATGCAATGTATTTCATTGAGTAAAGAAAAAAGATAACTCAATCTTACTTTAATATGACGTTTATTAATACTTAAGAACTGTTTCATATAGTAACACTTTATTACAGACATAGTAACACATTAATGCACAAAACCATTAATCAGTCTGTTAAATCATGTACAAAACTTCAGCTCTTTCAATTTGTTATTTTTCTATTAAAACTGTCATATTATATCGCCACGAAAACAGTCAATGCCTAAGGGATGGTATTTGATATTGTTTTCACACTTAGCACGCATGCAGACCGCAGTTTTTTTTTTTATTAATTTGAGTTATTATCAGGAAAATGCTGCTGCCCAATACTTGTTTCATTTTCTCATGTAGACCCTTACGACACCTACGGGATAAAATATGTGGAATTGGATTCCTCGAGTGGTTAGAGTAGCTATTGCTGTATAATATTCAAGACAGATATTCATTTATTTATTCATTAGAGCCTATTTAAAGTCTACTGCAGATAATAGGCCACCCTCTTTTAGAGGTAGTGTAGAGGGGTCGCAGCCGCTGTTTTATGTATTATTATTAGGTTTATATCTATTCTCCTGTTTGAGTTTCTCTCGGTCTCCTTTTACGACACCCACGCGATATGCGGTAATGGATTTCCTTATGACATCATGACGCGGCAAGACAGGTATTAAATAGCGTTAACAAAAGTGGTAGCTCAAAGTATGAAAAATTTTACAAGAAAAACCGCTGCTCTGAAATCATTCTCTTGTTGCTGTTTTTAAAGCTGTTCATCACATTGTTTAATACTAGTGAAAAGCTCACGGGGTCTCTTTTCTCTTCTCTTATTTATTTTATTTTATTACATAGTATTAGGTTAATAAGCGACCTAAGTATCCATGTATTGACAAACATATCTATTTATATCATATATTACACCTATTATTATTATTATTACAGCTCACAGACTTCTGCAACCAACTTTAATATAAAGTCCACAGATGCATTATCAAACCTTTGGACTATGCTGGCACACCTCACAAAACGTAATTATACTAGTTATTTTATCAAAACTACTCCAGCAGTAGGTGTACCTTCTGTTGGGCGGCAAAAATTACTATAAAATTAGCCTGTTATTTGTTTACATATTTGCTAGTTTTATGGTTGTAAAATCTATTAGATTTTCTCCCAATACTTTTTTTTTATAGGATAAGGGTAACAAACGAGCACACAGTCCACCTGATGGTAAGTGATTGCTGTGGCCCATAGACATCTACATCTATCATCGATTACGAATCAGAATGCAGATGTGTTGTCACCTGTGAGCATTAAGACAGAATGCCTCGTTTCCAATAAAAAGGGTATCCAGTTCTCTACACTCACCATACGAAATACAGCAGCGTTAAGCTGCTATTCTACGCTGGTACTCTGAGAGCGTGGACCTTCCCCGGTCGAGCCGACCCATTCGTACTACAACTATACCAGTAATATAGCCGCAGTATGGCTCTACCACGTAAAATAGAGTGTAAATGGAGAACATTTTTTACTAAATATTTAACGAAGAAGTCAATATAATATGTAGTAAAACACAAATTTTGAGCTCTTATTAGCTTACTTTCCGACTGTGAACGGAAATGGTTCCCTGGCTACTTTACTCGCTGTTTTCTAATTTAATTTTATTTATTTATTTATTTTCAAGTATCTAGGACTCATTATTACCTACATTATGATTATATTCAGAATTATGATTATTATAAAATTTAAATTAATCACTCTATTATTATATTAACATTGGATACATGCTTTAAAATTATTATTATTATTATATATTAACAATTAGTTGCTGGGCAAATGCGTCCTACAACAGTGTTGCAGATAGGGACAGTATACTCTGTCACTTATCATTTTTAGAATACCGTTGGGGCTGGCCCTAACCCTGCGCACCAGAGATGCATCTCTTTTACGCATAGTTGCGTAAAAACAATCTACATGAGCTTGAGCAAACATCGCTGATGCGCTGCAGCAACGGGACAGCCCCATTAGCACCCGGAAAGCGTTGTTATATATGATCCGAAGGGCTCCATAGGCCCGTTGCGTGTAGTCCCTCCATAGGCTGCACGTGTAAAGAGATGTGCAAAACGTTAGGTACGTCAAGGAATCTATCTCAAGGATCACACAAGAAGGAAGGATCTCTATTACCAAGTTTAAATGTTTTATTAAGCTGAAACTGTATAAAAAGGGTTATTATAGTATAAATGAATACATGGTTGATAATAACCCCTGGGAATGAGGTGGTCGCTTCCAAGCAGTTTCTAAAATAAATTTTGTAAATAGCTCGTAATCATTTATATTGTAAAACTTATTTAAAAAAAAGTCCCGCTGGGTTTCTTGCTGGTTCTTCCCAGGACAGAGGGTTTTTTTTCGAATCAGTGGTAAAGTAAAAGTAAAAAATGACTTTCAATAAGAATTACACATGTAATGTATATTGAATAAAAATTATTCTATTCTCTATTCTCTATTCTATTCTATTCTATTCTATGAGAAATACATTTGCGATACTCAGGAAGACACTGAGGTCATTCTGTGAATGTTTTATTTGCATTATTTCAGTATAAAACTCCGAAGTTCATCGAGCAAAGCCTCAAGAAACAGCTTATAAATAATAGATTTTTAAGTTGACACCATACAGAATTCAAAAAACAAGAAAGTTATATGTTTGTGGCGTATATTTTTATGTTTGTTCACCCCGAAAATACAGCTATTTTTCTGTTCGAATTAAATGATTTTTTCTTTATACAATATATACTTCAGCAGTCGTCCCGTATGAATTTAAAGAAAAAATTCTGCCCCTAATAAATTTAAAAGACATTCTAGTTGTTACCTCGAGCTTGTGATATTCTTTAGACCACTCAAAAAGGTAAAATAACTAAAATTTTAGTAAAAAGTGAACTTTAGCCGAATTCAGTATTTATTAATATAATATATATATATATATTAAAATTAATATTATAGACATAATAGCATAAACACACATTTATAGTTTTAAATAAAACAAGTTTAGTTATAATTGTTGTACAAATTTACTGCTCGTGAAGTAGTTTCTTAATACTCCTGACACAGAAAATTCCCTTTTATTTAAATGTTGTACCAATTAGAGGACTAAAAACGAATTTTGCTTTTTGAATTTGTCTAAAAACATTACTTTCTTTCCTCTTCTTATTATTTTCTTTGTTTTGTATTAAATCTCAAAATGAACGCTGATATAACGTAAAAATTATATGTTTGTGAGAGATTCATAACAATGCGTTTGGTAAGGTGTTTTTAAATTTCAAATTCGGCTCAATTTTATTGGAATGGATGGTACGAATCGCGTCAATAGTATTCCCTTATATTTCCAATAGCATACATAGTAAGAGTTGGTGCGTGTATAAAAAGAGCTATCGAGAATTGTGTATACTTAGCTTTATCGGGAAGACAATTTTCTTCTATTTTATTTTCATTTTAGTAAAAGTAACTAACAAGTGCGCAGCTCACGGCTCATGGATATTTCTATTCATCCTCGATGAAGATCAAGCTGTGACCTCTGTCATCACATTAGAATCTCTAGAACACACAAAGCGGTATTTTTTCGGCATTCGGAAATTTACTATACATCACACACGACTAGCGCATGTTGTCTAAGCGTGATTACTTAAACTATTAAATTAAGAGCCAGTCAGGCGAGTGAATTCTCAAGGTACAGCTAAAATTTACTATTTCCAGTGAAGAATGGTCCATGTAACCATATGCAATACTTATAAAAATACTAAAGAAAAGTAAAAAAAAAAAACTAAAAACTAAAATTATGAATCAAATCTTCTTTCTGTGGTATAGTGCCTAAAACGCTGACTGTGATTTCTTGCTGAATGGTTATGCTTAGCCTTTGAGCAAAAAAAACTAACCACTACCGCAATTATAGGTTTATAGGCAAATACATTTTTAAAGAAATAATTTTATAAGAAATAGAATTTCACGAGCATGAGACGAATTTATATATTTGAAGCCCATAATCAAGCAATGCTCGAACAAAACATTTCATAGTAATCGAATATGACAAATCTTGCTTACACAGGAGCAGATCTGGTAAATAAGGTAAACAAGATATTTGTTCGGATTTTGTTCGGATAATTACAAAAGTGAGATTAAGGAAACTGTAATAAGTAAAATACTATAATAATATACCCGTATTTAACATCTAAAATTAAAATAATTAACATGCTTTTGAATAATAAACATTTATTTATTTATTTATGTACACTTTATTGCACCTTAATAAAAGGATTACAAAGGGCGGACTTAATGCCTTTAGGAATTCTCTCCCAGTCAACCCGGGACGTATGGAAATTAAGTGATAGGTGACAAAATAAAATAAACAATAGAGTAAATCAAGGAAAAAACTACTGATAAACTTAAAAATAAATTAATATTATATATATATATATATATATATATATATATATATATATAAATACAATGAACTTATATACTTTAAAATATAATACAGACAGTATATTATATTTACACACAAATACATAGATATATAAATATATACATATTAAGAATACAAATAGATATATAACATTATAGATAAAATAACAACAAAGGTAACCAAACTGACCATAATAACTATCATCCAATATCTTCATAAAGTGCTTATGTACCAATATTTTAAAGGAAGTCTTATTAGATGTTTTTTTGACGTCATCGGGCAAGGAGTTCCAGAGAAGTGCAGCCTGAATGGTGAAAGATTTACCAACAAAATTAGTAAAATGTAGTGGGATACTTAGTTTATTATTATATGACGACCGCAGAGTTCTATCATGCGTTAAGGAAATATACTGAAATTTCTCCTTGAGATAAGAAGGAGTGGATGGATCGTTTAAGATAGAGAAGAGAACAAGCAAAATTATAGAGTTACGCCTCTGTTTAGTAGTGAGCCATTTAAGGCGAGAACGATAGTAAGAGATATGATAAATTTTACGAAGATTGAAATTTATCTGACGCAATTGTTGAGTAGGCGCTCTAACTTGTTAAGAAGATTTTGGTTTAAATCCGAGTAACACACGTCAGCATAATCAATGATCGGTTGTATAAGTAACTGTACAAGCATGATTTTAACCTTAAAGGGGAGAAAATTTTTCACGCGATAAAGAGAACGTAAAGAACCATAGACTTTACGACATGTTTTGGAGATATGAACCCCTCAGTACAGAGTAATATCAATATGGAGACTAAGATTTTTAACTGAGGAAGAGAACGGTATCAGACGATCATTATAATTTTTTTTTATAAGATAAGGGTGACAAACGAGCACACAGTCCACCTGATGGTAAGTGGTTGCTGCGGCCCATAGACATCTACATCTATCCTCGTTTGCGAATCAAAATGCAGATTCGTTGTCACCCGTGAGGACTAAGATGGAATGCCTTATTTCCAGTAAAAAGGGCCTCCGGCCACCTGCACTCACCAAGCGAAACGCAGAGATAAACCTCTACTTCACGTTGGTATTCTTTGAGGTCGTGGTACCACCCCGGTTCGAGCCGGCCCATCCGTGCGACAGCAAAAGCCGCCGCGTGGCTCTACCAATGTTAGACGGGAGGTAGGCTAACGGCATCTATTTTTGCAAGCATCCTTCAGCTACCCATAATCACCGCTTGGCATTTTGTAGGGTTGACAGACACTCCAAAGCGCATGGACCAATCACGGACTGACTTGAGATTGGAATTCAATTTGTTAATCGCATTATGAATGCCACAAATGTCAGACTGTACATAAAATTGTAGGTTATCAGCATACAGATGGTACGAATAATCAATATTGGATGTGATGCAATCAATAAAAATAGAGAAGATTAATGGAGATAGTATACCGCCTTGCGGTATGCCAGAAATTAGGTCAACCCACTGTGAGGTCATTTGCTCCACGTGGACAGACTGTTGACGTCCGCGAAGATAAGATGTGAAGCATTCCAGGACTGACGGTGCAAACCTATAATAAAAAAAGATAGCAAGAAGGATATCATGGTCAACTGTGTTAAAAGCATTGGAAAGGCAACGAGCACCACAACTGTAACTTTCTTGTTTTCCATTGCTTCTCTAATATCTTCAGTTATTTTAAGTAAGGCAGTTGTAGTGCTGTGACCAGGACGAAACCCGGACTGAAAAGTACTCAGCAGGTTATGTTTATACATGAAATTGGAAATTTGCTTATGAACACAGGCATCCAGAACTTTAGATAGGAAAGGTAATACTGATATGGGACGGAAGTGATTGGGAAATGTAGGATTGGATACTTTAGGAAGGGGTCTTACGAAAGCCTTTTTCCACTGACTCGGAAACTGACCCGAGTCAAGCGAAAAATTAACAATATGTGTAATTGCGAGGAGAATGTGTTCTAGAATATTTATAATCATGGCTCTACTAATATCATCGCAACCAACAGCCTTAAATTTCATTGCCAGAAGAGTCTGTCTAATTTTATCTTGATATACAGGGTTAAAAAGAAAGACTGGAATGTGCGGAGATGGAATTGAAGCTATATAAGCGACTGTTTGGGATCGGATTGAAAGGTCCAATGCAGAAGCAAAAGCAAAATCAAGATTTAAAGCATCGTGAGAAAGAGATAAACCACAGTCCAAAGAAGGTGCTCTACCCACACCTAGAGACCTAAGGAATTTCCACACATCAGCTGGCGAAAAATTACTTATATTGCTATGGATAAATCGGCGTTTTGCAGAACGTACCACCTGATTGCATCTGTTTCTGGCCTTCTTAAAAAACAACCAGTTTTCCTCAGATCTGCTCCTCTTGAACCGGGGCAAAGGCTCGATTTCGCCTGGTCATGACCTTCCGTACCTCTTCAGTTATCCAAGGAGCTGGTAGAGGTCGTGGTTTTACTTTACGTACAGAAGCATGGTTATCATAAAAAACATGAATTATGTTATTGACAATAGTTACTTTATCATCTACAGTGGATGCAGTTGCTAATGGCGTAAAATCTATAAGCGATGCGTCTTTCAAAAGCTTATCCATATTAAATCTACTAAAATTACGCAAGAACAGTACAGTAGGTTGATATTTGGGAGGTTTAAGGTTGTATGATACATAAATAAGATCATGGCGGGAAAATCCCGGCGCTTTAAGTTGCCCATATGATAGCACCCTGTTAGAGGAGTCAGCTATAATGAGATCAATCAGAGAGTTATCAGTGTCGATATTATAATGAGTTTTCTTTAAAGGAAGAATGTTGAGATTGACAGACTCAATGATTTTACGAAACTTTTGAGACCGGATTGAATTTTTCAGTAAATCCGTGTTGAAATCTCCCATGATTATACAGTGAGCGTACTCAAAACCAATGTTATCAATGGCCACTTATAAATTGGCGAAGTAATCAGTGGAAGGAGGACAATACACTGCTCCAAGAATCATCATTGAGCCCTTTAAATCTAGTTCTAAAAAAAGGAATTCAGCGGAAGCAGTATAAGGAAAAGGGGATGCTAATATGATTTTGTAAGATATTGAAGCGTGAATATACATTGCAACTTCACCTCCTCCTTTATCTATACCATCATTCTCAATCAGCACAAACCCAGGAAGAGAATACAATGCCGAATGTAAAGACTGTTTCAACCAAGTTTCTGAAACTAAGATAGCATGTATATTGTTATTAGACAATGACGCGTCTAGCTCAGAAAAGTGGCTGCGAATGCTTTGTGCGTTAATATGGCAAACATTTAACGTTTTATCAAAAAAGTGAAAAATGCTATTCAATTGGCTACTTAAAGAGGGCACATTATAATTTATCTGATCATCAAAAGATACAAAAGAACTCTCTGACTCAATAGAATAAAAAGAGTCAGTCAGACATGATGAGTTAATAGTAATAGGATAATATAATATATTAGGGATGAAGCTGAATGACAGAGTGAGAAATTGTTTAATAAGAGAAGAGTGTGGTTTGCAAGATGATATTGTGACCAGGATTAAGAAAGGAATGCTTCGGTGGTTTGGCCATGTAGAAAGAATGAATGAGGAAAGAGTGACAAAGCAAATTTATGTTGCAGAGGTGAACGGCATAGTCGGGAAGGGTCGCCCTAGGCGAAAGTTTATCGACCAAATTGGCGATATATTAAAAATGGGCCAAATCAAGAGTACCTTTAACCGACGAGCGTGTATGCGTAGGTATATGGATGTGGAGGAAGCGAGAGAGGTGTGTCAGGATCGTGCCAAATGGAAGTCCATAATCTCTGCCTACCCCTCTGGGTGACAGGCGTGAGTGTTTATGTTTTATGTTTTATGTAATAGGATAATATCCCCAATGTAAAAATAAATGAAATAGAAATATATAAAAATACGATTTAAATAAAAATACTTATCGATAATATATATAAAAAAATATAACCAAAATATAGAAAACAATGACTAAAATATTAATAAATCATGAAACATCATCCCTCCAGTTAACTGTTTACATGATATAATCAGTACTAAATAACAATAAAAGCAATTCTACTGAACTATCAATTAAAGCAGGGAAGAAATATACATAAAAAAACAAAACATAATCTAGGTAATTAAATAGCAAGCCAACACAGTGATTCCAATTATAAACAAAAATTATATAAACTTTAAATTAAAAAGAAAACTAAATATCTAAAAAGCAAGGCACTACAGTATTATAATAATTGAAAAAACTAGCAGTAAAAATCAGCTTAAAATAACTCAAGATTTTGAAAACAAATTACGTAAAAATATTAAGAAAATTTAAATCTACAAAAGTACAAAATTCGGCTGTATGGCAAAAGGATCTGTGCCCAAAAAAAGTAATGGTAACATTACTTTTTTTATAGAAGAGGGGGCAAACGTGCATGCGGCTCACCTGATGGTAAGTGACTACCGCCGCCCATGAACAACCGCAACACCAGGGGAATTTCAGATGCGTTGCCGGCCTTTTAGAAATGTGTAAGCTCTTTTCTTGAAGGTTCCTAAGTCGTATCGGTCCGGAAAATTCGCTAGTGGTAATTGATTCCACAAGGAAGTTGTGCGATGGAGAAAACTTCTTCTAAATCGCACAGTGGTGGACCGCCAATCATCCAGATGGTATGGATGGTAACGCGAGTTTTGTCGCGATGTGCGATGGTGAAATTGAGCGGCTGGAATTAGTCCGAACAATTCCTCAGAGCACTCCCCGTGATAGATGCGATAAAATACGCAAAGAGATGCAACATCTGTACGCAGTGCCAGTGTATCGAGCCGATCAGAAAGAACTCGGTCGTCGACGATTCGAACCACTCTGCGCTGGATGCGGTCAAGTGAAAGGAGCTGGCACAGGGGTGCCCCGGCCCAGAGATGAGAACAGTATTCCATGTGGGGCCGAACTTGCGCTTTGTAACGTTGCAAGCGATGTGCCGGCATGAAATACTGTCTCGCTCTGCTGAGCACGCCAAGCTTTTTAGAGGCCAATTTGGCCCCCCCTTCCAAGTGACCACGAAACTGCACACTATTCGATATGTCGACGCCAAGGATTCCGATACTAGCTGAGGCAGCAAGGGGAGTGCCTTGAAACTGAGGAGATACGACAAAGGGGTTCTTTTTTGCGGTAAACGCGCAAACTTGTGTCTTCTGGGGATTGAACTGTACTAAGATTTAGTCGGCCCCAATCCGAGGCTTTGTTAAGCAAAGACTCGACTTCAGACACAAGTTTGTCCCGGTACTCAGCGACGTTTTCCCGAGAAATATTGGCACGGCCGGTATATAAGGCATCACCAGTGCTGTCGTCTGCATAGCAATGAATGCTACCAGTTAGCAACATATCATTGATATGCAGGAGAAACAGCGTTGGTGATAGCACGCAGCCTTGTGGAACACTATGTCTACTATGACTTTGATGCTCCGATCAGCAAGGAAACTGGTGATCCATTTGCACAATTTCTCAGGAAGCCCATAGGAAGGAAGCTTCGAAAGAAGCGCTTTGTACCAGACTCGATCGAAGGCCTTCGCTATGTCCAAACTAACGGCCAATGCCGCCCCCTTGGACTCTACTGCCTCCGCCAATCTATGAGCCAGATAGACTAGAAGATCACCAGCTGATCGACCTCGACGAAAACCGTACTGGCGGTCACTAATCAGCTGGTGATCCTCAAGGTACCTCATGAGCTGGCAGTTTATAATGGATTCCATTATTTTGGAGAACAAGGAGGTGATCGCGATAGGCCTATAGTTGGACGGGTCTGAGCGGTCGCCTTTTTTAGGGATCGGGTGGATCAAAGCTGTCTTCAATGAATTCGGGAATACGCCTTGGGAGTAGGAGTACCGGAAAAGACGCGTTAAAACCCGTGCCAACTCCGGAGCACACGTCTTCCGCACAATGGGAGCGACTCCATCAGGCCTACTCGACTTGCTGACGTCCAGGGAGAAGAGTGCTTTGCGAACCGAGCGCTGTGTAAACCGCACATCCGGCATGGAGCACTCACATCGCGGGATGTTCGGCAGTGTGTTCACCCCGTCATAAAGAGTCGAGTTGGATGCAAAAAGGGAGCCTAAAAGGTAAGCTTTGTCTTTTGCGTTTTGGGCCAGTGAGTCGTCCTCCCTGTGCAGAGATGGTAGTGATGGCTTACAGAAATTCCCTGGGACAGTCTTGGCGAGAGACCAGAATGCACGGGTTCCCGAAGGAAGGCGAAGTAGCTTCTCTCCAATTCTGTCGAAGTGCCGATGAGGATCTAGAGGCGGATTTATACTTCTTTTTAAGTGCGCTGGTGTTTACATCCCAAGACGTTGATGCGTCAGCCCAGGCCCGGTAGCACTCCTGCTTATAGCGTGATGCTATTTTACAGGAGCGACCAAACCATGGCTGGGATCTGCCACCGATGGGCACCACAGAGGATGGAATAAAAAGTTCCATACCCTGAAGTACCACATCAGCAACAGAATCGGCAACAACACTGGGATCTTCCGGCGAGAAGCAAACCCGCCCCCAAGGGTAGGATGCAAAAAAAGACCGCATCCCGTCCCAATCAGCTGACCTATAGTGCCAAACACGGCGGCAAGCTGCAGATCGCATCTGCGATTGGAGCGTGAGTGGCACCGTACTCCGGATCAGACAATGGTCCGAATAGCCCAGAGGAGCATCGACGGAGACCTGATATCCGTCCGGATGAGAGGTCAGCAGAAGGTCCAACAGGGAAGGTACATGGTCTTCCACATCTGGGATCCGCGTAGGAGAAGTAACAATTTGTGTTAGACCATATGCCAAAGCAAAGTCATAGACAGATCTACCCGCATGATCGGTTAAACAAGAACCAAGCCATTCAGCGTGGTGGGCGTTAAAATCACCGAGTATCACGATCTCTGCGGATGGGACCTGTTGTAGCACGGAGTCTGCAGCCATTTGGACATGGTCGATGAGTCGGTCTGTGTCGGCATTACCGCTATGGGACCTATAGAGGCACCCGTAGACGCGGGGATGTTCGTCGCTGTCTACGCGCAGCCATAGGATGGACAGATCCGTACCTTCAAGACTGCCGAGGCGTCGAAAACAGATGTCCTCTCTGACGTATACGCAAACTCCAGCCCGGGGCACAAAGGAGTGTTCCAATTTGTACCCCGGGTAGGAGTGATATGAAGTATCGGCCGGAGAGGACACCTGAGTCTCGGTTAAAAAGAGCAAGGCTGGCTTCGCCGTCTCTAGATGTTAATGGATAGCGTTAAGGTTTGAATAAAGTCCCCTGATGTTGCAAAAATTCACGGATAGCGTGACAGGGGTCGCCTTGGTTGTATTGCTCCGCTTGCCCCGAGCAGCATTAGTCGCGAGCGGAATTTTGCCCCTCCCAGAATACGCGGGGCAGCTTGAGCACCCACGCTCAGGAGTGAAGTAATTTGCTCGTGGATGCTCAGCGAGGGATTCTCCAGGGGTGCTGGTACCCTCCTGGGGTAGTCTTTTATTTAATTCCACTACCATGTTGATGGGGGGGGGGGATTGGGCCTCCGGCCACCTGCACTCACCAAGCGCAACGCAGAGGTAAACCTCTACTTCACGCTGGTATTCTGCGAGGTCGTGGTACCACCCCGGTTCGAGCTGACCCATCCGTGCGACAGCAAAAGCTACCGCTTAGCTCTACCAACCACTGTTAAACTGTTGACAATAAAAGTTATCTATGATCAATAGTCTTTGCCTTGTCATTGCCACTGTCTATGTCTAGCTCTAGCATCTACGGACTACAACAATATTTACCTATGATAATTGATAACATTTTAACACTTTTACATAATGAAAATCACAAACACAAACTAAATTACTAAAGTTTACACTTTACAAGAACAATTAAATTTACTACAGTATAAAAATCAAATAATAAAATTAGTTAATTATCAACATAAAACTATTGGAATATGAATAAAGGGAATACTTAAGTTATAGCAAATTAGTTACATAGAATTGGAATACGATTGATTTATATTCTAGCCTATTGCTGACGGTTTATAAAACTAAAAATAGTTATTATGTTACCAGACAAAGTAAACTGTAAGAGAAGGAAAAAAATAAGAAAGGAGATAAACATAACCAAAATATGATAATAAGAATAACAAGGATACCTTGTAAAGTTAAAAGCAATGTAGGAATCACTTCTTGCCTACCAGTCGTCTAGATCTCTTTACGTCATCAATGTGAGTTACAGCTGAAGTTTGAGTGCGACATGCTGCATCATTTTGCCGATTCGAAGCGCCCTGTTGCATTGGAGTGATCTTTGTATTAGGGCCCTTGTTTATCTAAAATCATCATCAACATCTAAAATCAAAATAATTTATCCTCTACTATTTACAGCATTACTATAAAAATTTCCATTAATACAAACGACTATATAGTGGAAAGTTTTTCACGTTACTCTCACAAATCTTTCTAATAAAATCGAGCATAATTTGAATTTCAAAAGCACCTGGCCACAAACACGTAATTTTTCAGTTATACTTAATGCTATTATCGAACAAAATAAAATAAATTTAAGATTCAACATCAGATGTAACATTATTTTTAAATAACAGTTTCGTTTTTAAATTAAACTAATTTTTACGGATTCTCTCGCACTTAATTTAACTTTTCAATTCCCGACGTTTCGATATTATCCATTTCGCGATAGAATCCATAATAATTAGTTTCATTTAGTGAGTAGTGTTCGCGTAAATATTAGAAATCAAGTTTCATTATTGTTTAAATTTCTATAGAACTATGTTAAATGTCCACTTACATGATGAAATAAGGAAAATTTACTTGGATTTTAATCCAACCCATTAATCTTATTAAACAAACAGTAATAGATATAATGGAGAAATTATGAGCCTGAGGCTCTTCTTTCTTCATCAGCCCGTAAAAATCCTCTCCTATTCGTTCATGAGATGTTTTGTCATTTCCCAGAGTCGCTACTTACGACACCTCGGAATGAAACGGAGTAATGGATTACATATTTTTTACTTTACTATTGACTTTTTCAAACACAATGGTATATAGGATTTTTTATTAAATGACTGTCGAAGATTTATAAGAATAAAGTATATTTATTGTTCCGTAGCAACACACATATTATTATCTTTATTCAAGAACGTGCTGTCTATTTAATTAACTTTAGAGTTGTATATTTATTTAGTTTGCATTATTTCAATGTATGTACAATAACAAATAATGACCGAGCTGCTTTCCTGCTTATGTAGATAATAGAGAGTAAAATTTTTTATTGCTTTATTTTATTAAACATAATTATATTACATTATTCAGTACAATACTAGCATATAAGACTCTAGGAACATATCTACGCTAGAGTGTCGTCTTATATAAACAAAAATGTATTAATATTAAATACTATAATATTTACATTGATTCATAGATCATGCCTCCAATCCCTTTTTAGCAGAGCACCCAAACTTGTACTGCTATTAAATAGGCTTAATCGTCGTTGCACTAAGATACAGACAACGCATTCCATCTCAGTCCTCATGGTTGACAACGCATCTGCATTTTGATTCTTCTTCTTTTCATTTTGATTGATCGAAGACAGATCTAGATGTATATGGGCCACAATTATCCACTTATCATTAGGTGGACTGTGTGCTTGTTTGTCACCTTACTATCAATGGCGAATGCATCATTTATCTTCTGAGTATCGACGATGTAGTCATTATGATAGACTTACCATGGAGGACCTTAGCACTATTCTCAACGATCTTATTATCCAGTTTCTTCTGAAGGTTAGGTCTGAACCATCAGGTGGACTGTGTGCTCGTTTGTCACCCTATCCTATAAATTTTTATTTAATAAAAAAGAAATATTTTAACGTTGATATAATAATACCATAGTTTTCTTTCACACTCTTTCCAAATGTATATCCAAATTTGTGATATTACGATGAACCACATTTTAATTGATATCAAAGTTTTCTTTACACTGTCCCATTATTTACATAATTACTTTTTTTTAAATACTCCTTTCAAACAAAACATATCAAAGAAAAGTGGTCATTTTTTAATTATGGTTATATATTTATTTAATTCTTATAAAACCATGATTTTTTATCTATATACTAATGTTTTAACGTTGATATAATATACCATAGTTTTCTGTCATACACATATCCAAAACATGATAATTTCAAAGAATAAGTTTCAAGCTAACGGTTATTCCTTTAGCCATATGACCTATTTTTGCATCTAATGAAACGTGAACATTGCAGTTTCTAATAAAATGAACATCTTATAAAAGCTTCCAGAGGAATAACTCGGTTGAACTTACAATAACGACCTATTAAAGCAACTGCAGCAGAAAATTTATAAAACCTATAATTTAAATTTTGCATCAAAAGGAACAAATGCTTCAGTAGATAATAATTTCTTATTAAATCTAATTTGTATAAAATGAACTGAGTTAATTTTAATATGCAAATAATATGAAGTGTCATAAAGAATTCCATAAGGCATTCAGTCCTTCCTTTGTAACCCCTAGTTGAATATGTGCTTGTAATAGGTCTTCATAACAATCGGTATTTTATTTTAAATGTATTAATTTTATATATTGTCGAATATCACTGTAAATTAGCTTATATAGCTAGAAGATGGTTCATGACAGTAATTGAATGACAAATTCCAACATACGACTTTTTAGTTTCGTGTTTACCATTTCACAAACAAATCGTAAAATAATTGTTATTCCGAAAAAATTTGAAACAAGTTGTACTCGTCTTCATAACTGTCGATTTCTCCTTTCCCGCTACATCAGTCATTTATTTATTGCTATCTGGATACGTAGGAAATATGAATGCATGAAATTAAAAAAAAATTAAGCTACGAAGCGCCGACTTGTATTGTGAATTAAGCCTTTTTAAAGAACCTCAAATAATTACGGATGAAATTTAAACACGACACTATACTACAATACCCAAGGTTTTAGGTGAAATGTTTATGTTAAAACTATAAATTGACGAAATACAGTACAAAATTACACTATTAGCTTTGATAAGTCTAACAATAAGATAAGTGAATAAGAGGTATTACGGCACTTTGCAGTTAAATGTAACAGCTATTGTTAACAAAATACGGCGACGGATTGTTAGACAAGATGGAGTGGGACGTTTGACAGCTATAAGAGTATTTACTCACATTGGTCGCGCCGCCAGCGCCCACTTATCTTTTATATAATCATAATCTTCTTTTCTATTGATATAAAATCCATATTTTGTTCTGCGTAACATAACACGTATGTTTTAAATATAATTTGTTATTTTATTATATGTTAGGTTGTATATTCTATGTACTTATACATTAATTCTTTGCTCGGAGTAAAACGAAATTGGCGGAATATATCGACATAGGTCGATAATTTACAGTTGAGCTTTAGATTCATAAACGACTAAAGCTTCCTTCGTTATTTAAGACCCACGCAAAAGATTTATTTCATCTGTTAATTGAAGAAGGTTTAAAATGGTTATCGCAAGGTATTATTTTCCTTAACATCGTCATCATTATCATTATCTCTTTCTCTTTTTTTAAAAAAAAACGTTATCCCCACACTAGGATTTTCTCCTGTGTCGTGGAGGCAGTTTACAAACATAGATTGCACAAGGACAAACATACAGACCCGGAACAATTATTATAGGCCATACAAATACTTGTTCCGTGCGGGATTCGAACCCGCGGCCCCCAGCGCAACAACTGATTGCTAAGCCACTGCGCCACGGAGCCGTCATTATCATATTCTATCAAAAGTAAAATGCCTAAAATTGGGTTTCGCCATAAATAGCAGTGGGAATTGAATTAATGAACAGCTTTTAGAAACAGCATTTGTATTAGAAACGAATTAACTGTTTTTCATTATTTGTTTCAAAAATCTTATGCAATGTATTTAATTGAGTAAAGAAAAAAGATAACTCAATCTTATTTTAATATGACGTTTATTAATACTTAAGAACTGTTTCATATAGTAACACGTTATTACAGACATAGTAACACATTAATGCACAAAACAATAAATCAATCTGTTAAATCATGTACAAAACTTCAGCTCTTTCAATTTGTTATTTTTCTATTAAAACTGTCATATTATATCGCCACGATAACAGTCATTGTCTAAGGGATGGTATTTGATATTGTTTTCACACTTATCACGAGTGTAGACCGCAGTTTTTTTTATTAATTTGAGTTATTATCAGGAAAATGCCGCTGCCCAATACTTGTTTCATTACGTCATATAGTCTCTTACGATACCTACGGGATAAAATATGTGGAAGTGGATTCCTCAAGTTGTCAAGCTATTGTTGTATAATATTTAAGACAGATATTTATTTATTTATTCATTAGAGCCTATTTAAAGTCCACTGCTGAAGATAGGCCTCCTCTTTTTAGCCATTATTGGGTAGAGGGGTCACAGCTGCTGTTTTATGTATTATGATTAGGTTCTTATCAGAAAGATGCTGCTGCACTTCTCGAGTTCGAGTTTCCCTCGGTCTGAATTTTCGACACCCATGGGACATGCGGTAGTGGATTTCCTTACGACGTCACGACACGACAAGACAGGTATTAAATGACGTGAACAAGATTGGTAGCTCAAAGGATTGAAAATTGTTTAACAAAAACCACTGCACTGAAATTATTCCCATGTTGCTCCTTGTTTAATACTAGTGGGAAGCTCATGGCGGACCCTACACATGTAAAATAAAATTTTGACGAATTATTCTCTGCTCCATAATCATTAATCAACTTATAAACGAAATGAGGCCTATGTGGAGTAATAGACTTTCAATTGTTTTTCTTTCCCTTTTTTTCTCTTTTCTTCTTTATTTTTATAGAAATAAGTAATAATGTCCTCCAGACCGAATTTCGGTCACGGCGGCCAATCCCAACGGAGACTAGCCATCGGCGCAGAACAGAATTATAGTGCTGAAGTGTATGCGCAAGCACAGGTGCACTCTCTATTCCCTCACTCTCATAGTCCGATGGGACGGTAAACCGACACGTCCAGAGAGAGATCAGGCGCAGGACCAACGGCTTTCCGTGCCTTTCCGAGGCACGGGGGTGAGACACTGCCAACTTCCTGACTCCGGGCAGCTACTGAGAATTTCTTGATGGGAAAACTCAATAACTGATTTTTTTGGCCCGAGCCGGGATTCGAACCCGGGACCTCATGATCAGCAGTCGCACTGCTAAAACCACAAGACCAACGAGGCAGTATTTATTATATTGGGCAGAGTTTTTATAGTATTGGGGCAACGCACGACCTAACTATCCATGTATTGACAAACATTTATATCATATATTACTGCTATACATTACAGTTCATAGACTTCTGCAACCAACCACTTCTGCTAATGGACACAGAGATAGGTTCGGAGGCTGTAGGGGGTGAGTTCCGGCGGCGGAACTCATCCTCCACTGCCTGGATATGTGAGGGGTCGATGGGTTGAGAGCTAGGAGAGCATTGAGCGGCAATGCTGTCTGCAAAGCACTCAGCCTTTTCCTCGTCCTCGAAGGCAACCATACCGTCGGGACGGAAGAGAGGGGGAGTGTGGGTGATAGCGTCTATGCCGAGGGCTCTTGCCATCTGATAGTACGCTGTATGAAAGGGAGAGATATTCTCGGACAAATTCGAAATAATACTTTTAAGTTTCGTGTTTACCATTTCAAAGTAATTTTAAAATAATTATTTATCCGAAAAAGTTTGAAACAAATTGTAGTCGTAAATATGTAGTAGTAGTAGTAATAGTACGTAAAAACAATGAGCTACAAAGCGCCAATTTGTATTGTAAATTAAGAAATTAAAGAACTTCAAATTATAAGGACTTTATAAAAACGGAATTTAAATATGGCACTATACTACAATACTCTAGATTTTACACGAAATGTTAAAAATGTTAAATGTTAGACTATAAATTGCTAAAATACTTACAATACGGAATACAGTATTAACTATGATTAAGTCTAACAACAAGATAAGTGAATATTATGATTTACAGCATTTTGCTGTTATTTTTTTATTGCGACGAAAATGCCATATTTTGTTCTGAGTAACATAATATGTATGTTTAAAAATATTATTTGTTATTTCATTGTCTGTCGGGTTTTATAAGACTTTACTTATATATTTTTTGTTCTTTGCTCAAATTGAATTAAATTGGCGAAATTGTTAATTCTTTTTTTCACCAATTTAATAACGCGATAGTCATTTTTTTCATTAAAATTACGTTTAAGTTACAGCCTATATACCTCTTACTCCTGGGCATAAGTCTTCTCTTATTTTTCAAAGGATTATCGAAGAATTATACCGCAGCCAGTGCGTGTTGGCAGACTTCTCAAGTCTTCAGCTATGCTCACAATGTCTTTTTTTTTCACGATGAAAGTACGATATGGTATAATCAACGACGGAAGAATTGAACCCGGATCGTACCTTTAAATTAACAACGAACGCTTTGTCTCTGAGCTACCACAGCTCTTTAATATGAAAATACTATCACGTGATTTATATGTAATGATAAAAATTGATAACTATCGAAGTGACAGAAAATGGAGACCGTTCTTATTTTTGGTTGACCGTAACCTTCCTGGATGTACCGATTCAGAATATATTAAATTTCCTGAAATTGCTGTTGTTGTGAATATAAATAAATAACCTGTTGTTAATTTACTCACTGGTTCAACTAAATTTAGTTTAACAGCCTGACGTTTTGGTTCAATGTCCGTAAAGTATTAGTGGACATAGAACGATAATTTATCGTTGAGCTTTAGAAACATAAACGACTAAAGCTTCAGAACATAACAACACAACAACACAACGAATACTCGTACGAAACAGCATATGTGTCAGAAACGAATTAAATGTTTTTTCATTATTGGTTTCAAAAAGCTTATGCAATGTATGCCATTGATTAAAGAAAAAAAGATAACTCAATCTTACTTTAACATGACGTTTATTAATACTTAACAACTGTTTCATATAATAACACGTTATTACAGACATAGTAACACATTAATGCACAAAACAATAAATCAGTCTGTTAAATCATGTACAAAACTTCAGCTCTTTCAATTTGTTATTTTTCTATTAAAACTGTCATATTATATCGCCACTAAAACAGTCAATGCCTAAGGGATGGTATTTGCTATTGTTTTCATACTTAGCACGCATGCAGACCGCAGTTTTTTTTATTAATTTGAGTTATTATCAGGAAAATGCTGCTGCCCAATACGTGTTTCATTACGTCATATAGTCTCTTACGATACCTACGGGATAAAATGTGTGGTAGTGGATTCCTCAAAGGTTAGAGTAACTATTGTTGTGTAATATTCTAGACATATATTCTTTTATTTATTCATTAGAGCCTATTTAAAGTCTACTGCTGAACATAGGCCTCTTCTTTTTAGCCATAGTTCGGTAGAGAGTTCGCAGCCGCTGTTTTATGTATTATTATTAGGTTTATATCTATTCTCCTGTTTGAGTTTCTCTCGGTCTCCTTTTACGACATCCACGGGATATGCGGTAGTGGATTTCCTTACAACACGGCAAGGCAGGTATAAAATAATATGAATAAGAGTGGCGCCACAAAGGATTGAAAATTGTTTAACAAAAACCGCTGTACTGAAATTATTCCCATGTTGCTCATTGTTTAATACTAGTGAAAACCTCACGGGGGCCCGCCACATGTAAATATAACATTTTGACGAACTATTCTCTCCTCCATAATCATTAATCAACTTATAATCGAAATGAGGCCTGTGCTGAGCAATGGACGTTCAAATGTTGTTCTTTCCATTTTTTTTCTTTTCTCTTCTTTATTTTATAGTATTGAGATAACAAAAGACCTAACGATCCATATCATATATAATAATAATAATATAATACCGAGAGGTCGACACGGTTCAACCAGAATCGTCTCTTCCAGAGTGATCAGAAGAGGCTATATAAATCATTTGAGCGACCAATGGTACGTGGAACGGGCCAAGCACCGAATCAGGCCGACACTATCGCATTCTGGCGCGGCCTGTGGTCAGAGCCCGTAAACCACAGTGAGGGCCCTTGGACGGAAGTTGTGGTGAGTCAGTGTGCGAATCTTACGCCCATGGACCCCGTCATTATAACGCCGGACGATGTAGCTGAGGCGGTCCGAAGGACCCCGAACTGGAAAAGTCCGGGGCTCGACGGGCTGCATCACTACTGGCTGAAGGGGTTCGTGGTGTGTCACGCTGTGCTCGCCCGACAATTTCAAGAGGCTCTCGACCAAAAGTCGCTCCCGAGCCTCTTCACTACTGGGATCACTCATTTGATTTCTAAAGACCGGGATACCATAGACCCAAGCAAATACCGCCCCATCACGTGTCTACCCACGATATATAAGACACTAACATCCATTTTGAGCGCGAGAATCACTCGTCACCTGAACTCGTTTCTGCGAACGGGTTAATCCCAGTCAGCCTCCCGGGTCATCTGAGGCGACTGGGACTCCCTGACGGACCGCTCCAGGCTCAAATGCAGAAGGCGGTGCTCCTCGATACCGCCCGCATTGTCCGCCGGTTTCTTTCCCTTTCCCCCTAACCCTCGGCCGTCTGGTCTCCCCTGCCGAGGGCTTCCATCTGGTTGGGTTTTTATATATTTATGTATTTATTTTATTTTATTCATATTTATGTATGTTTACCATTTTCATTTACAATTATATATTTATACTGCCCAACCAGATGAGAAAACTTTATAGATACCCCAAAATAATAATAATAATAATAATCCTCGAGCTGTACAAGGTTGACTGTACAGTTCGAGACTTCCTCGGGCAGTATATGGGGCAGTGGAGTACGATCCTTTGTCATCTAGGCCAGCGGATGACGGCTACGGAGAACCACATAAGGATAAGAAGGGGTATCTTCCAGGGCGATTGTTTGAGTCCAATCTGGTTTTGCCTCTCTCTGAATCCTCTCAGTACCTTACTGGAGGGTTCTGGGAGGGGATTTCAGCTTCGGAAAGGAGGTACAAAAGTGACCCACCTTTTCTATATGGATGATCTCAAGTTATTCGCCTCCAGTCGCTCCCATCTTGTGGAATTGCTAAACATCACTTGTGATTTTAGCAATTCTATTGGAATGGAGCTGGGGACGAATAAGTGTGCGATCCTCCATGTCGAAAGGGCAAGGGTTGCTTACTCTGAGGGCATGGACTTATCTATGCCCATCAGCATAAGGACCCTTTCCGAGGCTGAAACATACCGATACCTGGGTATGTCACAGAACATCGGTGTCGATGAGGCGGGTATGAAGCAGTCAGTTTGCGATGTGTTTTATGCACGCTTGACAAAAATGCTTAACAGTCTTTTGTCGGGCGTTAATAAGACACACGCTTATAACGGCTGGATCATGCCTGTTCTCATGTATACCTTTGGCATACTCAGGTGGACTCAGACCGAACTGAACGCTCTGGACAGAAAAGTCCGCACTATAATGACGTCCCACAGATTGTATCATCCGAGATCGTCGGTAATGAGGCTGTACTTGCCGCGGAAGCATGGTGGGCGCGGCTTTTTAAGCGCGCTTACCCTGCATAATCGCGAAGTGTGCAGCCTTCGTAATTATTTTCTGTCGAGAGCGGATGATCCATTCTATAGGGACGTTATTTTTTGTGATAAAGGACTTACCCCTCTATCCTTAGCCAACGAGCAATGGCAAGACCCGGCAGTACAGAGCATTTCCGACCGGAAGACCGTATGGAAGGAGAAGGAGCTCCACGGGAGGTTCTACAAGGCTCTACATGATTCTTTCGTAGATACAGTTGCCTCCCTCCACTGGCTACGTTTTGGTGACCTCTTCGGGGAAACCGAGGGTTTTGTCTGTGCAATACAGGATCAGGTTATTAAGACCAACAATTATCGGAAATACATCCTAAAGGATGGCGCCGTCGACATCTGTCGAGCTTGTCGCCATCCCGGTGAGTCACTTAGGCATGTCATCTCCGGTTGTTCGGCGCTTTCTAACTCTGAGTATTTGCACAGACACAACCTAGTAGCCAGGATTCTACACCAGGAGCTCGCTCTGAAATACGGTCTCGTGGATCGGAAACTGCCATATTATAATTACTTGCCGGAAGCCGTGCTCGAAAATGACCGCGCCAGGCTCTACTGGGACCGGGCCATCATCACGGACAGGACTATTCTTGCGAATAAGCCTGATATTGTGCTGATGGACCGGGCACAGTCAAGGATATTTTTGGTCGACATTACCATTCCTTATGACGAGAACCTCGTGAAAGCCGAAACAGATAAGTTGACAAAATATCTGGGCCTGGCTCACGAGGTGACCGACATGTGGGGTGGTCTGCCGGCCGAAATTATTCCTGTGGTCGTCTCTGCGAACGGGTTAATCCCAGTCAGCCTCTCGGGTCATCTGAGGCGACTGGGACTCCGTGACGGATCGCTCCAAGCTCAAATGCAGAAGGTGGTGCTCCTCGATACCGCCCGCATCGTCCGCCGGTTTCTTTCCCTTTCTCCCTAACCCTCGGCCGTTTGGTCTCCCCTGCCGAGGGCTTCCATCTGGTTGGGTTTTTATATATTTATGTAATTTTATGTATTTATTTTATTTTATTGATATTTATGTAAGTTTATCATTTTCATTTACAATTATATATTTATACAGCCCAACCAGATGAGAAAACTATACAAATACCCCATAATAATAATAATAGTACAAATACCCCATAATAATAGACCCCTAAAATTCAACCACACATCCTGTTCCGAACATCTGAACACGTGGGGGGGCGGGCAACACTACATTTCTATTACTGGAGTGGCCAACGTGGCAAAGGTAACCCATTCAAACCATGGAGACACGATCAAAGAGTAAACGTTTAATGCCGCTACCCGGGGGATATCGCCGGGGCCCACCTGGAGCTGACGCTGGGTGTTGCAGTGGACGAGCCGTCGGCTGTGAGGAGTTGAGTAGGCGGGCTACCACCGGGTCACAAAATGCTACAGCCAAACAAACACACTTAAACTTACCCAAAAACATATCTTCTTCTACATTACAACCGTGCAACCCAAGTACTGATTCAAATACATCCTCACTTACACTAGTTACTGAAGATAATAGAGAATCCGTAATCCCTACCTCTGATGTTGCGCAGGAGGCTGCTAAGGCCTTTCTACCTGCGTACATAAAGGCAGGAAAGCCCAGGATGCGCATGAAATGGACATCTGAAGTCAATACATTTATTATGCGCACATATTACTATATCACGAAGTTAGAAACAGATTTAACCACATATAGAACCCTTCTTCACCAACAATTTACGGAACAGTACCCAGGAATAAACGTCTCAGAGCAAAGACTATCTGATCAAAGAAAAGTAATAGTATGTAATAAGCTATTAAGTAACGAAATTCTGAGTCGATTATAAGAAGAAGTAAGGAATATATTAATTGAAGAAGATAAGACACACAAAGACTCATATACCACAATATCAACGTTGGCAAAATGTAAACAACTACAATCATACAATTCCTTTCACCATCCTAGCACTCAATATAAAAATAACACGCATTCGCAATCGACAAACTTAATGATAGAGGTACCAGACATGCAATTACAGACACAAAATCCATTAATCAGAGGCACACCAATGTACCAAAATTGTAATCTTATGTCAGACATATCCACTCAAACAGATACCCTAGTAACAAACACCATGATAATTGAAAACGAAATAGAAACACCAGTCCTAGATGAGATAGACAACGAGTTAATGAAATCACAACTTAGGGAAAAACTACAAACCGCTATCTTACAATATACTGGAATAGACCCTACAGTGCGAACTAAACTCCCAAAGCTTAAATATAGCAGACAACTCTTTAAACTAATACACATATTTAATAACAACATTTTGAGTCAATACATACAGGAGACCTCAAAAATTACTGATATATATTTACTGTACTGCATTTGTAATATCTCAAGAATTAGGATACAAAATTACTAATAATGATAGGCTTACAAAACGTAAACAGGATACTACACCAATATGGCAGATTCGATTACAAAGAGATATAAATAAGTTGCGTTCAGATATAGGTAAAATAACACAATACATTTTTATGAACAGAAGATCTAATAAGATAGTGGATAGAGTTACAGCGATATTTAAAAACACAAGTTTACACACAAGACATGAAAGCAACAATAGCAAACCGGAAATGGAGTTCATGGCGAAATAGATATTAGAAGAAAAAGCTCGATGGGAAACAATAGAGGAAATGAAATTTGAGGAAATTACACCTGAAGATATAAGAAAAATAACATATAAATTACATAATTGGAAATCGCCTGGTATAGATAAAATTCATAACTTTTGGTACAAAAAATTAGAAGTCTTACATAAATGTATAGCTAAAAACTTAACAGAATTTATACTTCGAAAACAAGATTTACCCCAGTTTATAACTCTTTGAGCCCTTTATGGTTTTGTCTTCCTCTTAACCCTTTGTCTCATATCCTAAACATTCCGGGCACAGGATATCACCTTAAACATGGTAACACCGATACATCAATAACTCACTTAATATACATGGACGACATTAAACTATATACAAAAACCTACAAAGAAATGGACAAACTAATAAATGTTACTGCTGAATTTAGCCGAGATATCAATATGGAATCTGGATTAGACAAATGTAGGATCCTCCATATAATAAAGGGTAAGATACGTACAGGAGATTACGCAATAGATGACAATGAAAATCAGATAATAACAGCCATGGAACCGAATGACGTTTATAAGTATCTGGGATTTCACCAGCTCAAAGGCTTAGATCACAGAACAATAAAAAAAAACCTCATTATTGAATATAAAAGAAGATTAACTAACATCTGCAAAACTAAACTGTCTGGAAAACACCTAATAAAGCTGTGAATACTTACGCCATACCAGTACTTACCTACTCATTCGGTATAGTTAAATGGAGCAAAACCAATATTTATTCTATAGAGAGAACCACACGATCAATATTAACAAAACACAACTACCACCACCCAAAATCCGCTATAGAAAGGTTAACAATAAAGAGATACAACGGAGGCAGATGACTCATAAATATACAAAACCTATGGCAAAAACAAGTAAGCGGATTGCAAAATTTCTTTTATCAAAAATCTGATACGAGTGACAAACACAAAGCAATCCAATGTAATGACCTCAACTACACACCACTAAACTTACATAAAAGTACTTCACAAAGACCCCATAATTTAGTTACAGACCCAGAGAAAGTTTTAAAAGAAGCATGGAAACAAAAAGTACTGCACGGCCAACATTATCATGACCTGGAACAACCCTTGATTGATAAAGCTGCGTCAAATCAATGGTTAAAATAGGTTCTTTATTCCCTGAAACAGAAAGTTTTATTATCGCAATTCAAGACCAAGTTATAAATACTCAAAATTACAGGAAATATATCATTAAAGACCCCACTGTATGAGATGATAAGTGTCGAAATGCCACATATATTCTGAAACCATTCAGCATATAACTGGAGCATGCCCCCATCTCGCCCAAACCGATTACACTCATAGACATAACCAGGTAGCTAATATCATACATCAAACTCTTGCTATTCAACATAACCTCATACAAGACACTATTACACCTTATTATAAATACATCCCAAGCACAGTTCTAGAAAATACAACACATAAGTTATACTACGAGCGCGCCATCCTAACTGACAAAACAATACATTATAATAGACCAGACATTACACTACAAGATAAACTTAATAAAATCACATACCTCATTGTTATAGCTTTACCAAACACACATAATATTACAAAGACAATTACAGAAAAAATCCACAAATATACAGATCTCCAAGACGAAGTTAGCAGAATTTGGAAACAAGAAAAAGCATATGTAGGGGCGAGGTCGTCCATGGTGAATAAGTAGTCTCAGAGATTTACGGAACACTATTTATTTTATTTTATTATAAATTGCAGTAGTGCACTTTTACAATCAAGGATAATAATTAATTCTATATTAATTATCTGTGAGCGTCTAGGATAAGCTACAACCTGGTACAACTAGTGCACCGAGTCACGCCAGAGCCGAGACTGCCGATCCGTCGCTGCGTGTTCGTTTTATACCCGTTGCAAAACAAGTCGAGTAGTGGGACGGTGGGGGAAAGCGTGCGGCGCGCCGGTGACGTGATCGGTGCACGTGCTGTTTACAGTTATCAGCTGTGCCGGCGTACGACGACGCTGTCGTTATGCCGTCACGGCCATTCTGACATGCGGACGTCCTCGTACGCAGCAACAGAATCACTATCGTTCTGAAACAGTAGGCATCGCTCGATTATCCTGACGAAAAATCATAAATGTTTACAAATTCGGCAATATGTTCTGGTCCGGTCTATAATGACCCTGCAGATATTAATAATCAGCTCTGGTCCGGTCTAAATTAGCCGGACCAAAACTGATTAGTGTTGCAGGGTTCCTTTGAACCCTGCAACACTAATCAGTTTTGGTCCGGCAATATGCCCTTCAAAACGTCTTTTTTTTTCTCTCTTTTTTTTTGTAACTCTTATCATTGGACCGGCTAAGCCCTACAATGATAATTTTCAAGATACATGTTAATCACTATCATTAGCTCTATGGATATCAGCTTGTGTTACTATAATTGTTGGTTCAGAATAAACAGACATGGTATCTTAAGAATCAATTGAAATCGTACGTGAGCTAGTAGTATGATAGTCGTCTTTTTCTGAAGTTAATGTACTAGAGCCAGCAGTATCAGTTTCAGAGGTATTATCAAGTTGGGCATAGATTTCATGATCATTAATATCCGCTTGCTGTAGTTCTTCGTTATCTTCACTACAGTTTTCAATAATATCTAGACAAGCAGAGGGACCACGGGGCACCTCTCTTAAGTTTTCATGGGAATATTTAAAAATTCGATTTGACCCATTTATATGTTTTAATTCATAGCGATCATTATTCAAGACAGCAGTAATTTTAAAAGGACCTTTGTACTTCCTATCTAGTTTGGTCTGATGTCTTTCTTCGGATTTCACAAACACGTAATCACCTATAGAAAATGGTTTAATTTTGGCTTTACCTTTGTTGAAGCGAATGGAGTCTGCTTGTGATAATTTAATGATATTATCTGACGCGCTTGCTCTAATGTTATCAAGGTCTAATCTATGTTTTTCATTGTCTGGGAAAGAAGTAGCTATTTTAGACAGCCCTAAGGAATTACCTTGAATTCCAAACATTAGTTCGATAGGTGTGAATCCGGTCACCCTACAACGTGTGCCATTGAGGGCTAATTGAATTTCACCTATCTGATCCTGCCACGAGCTATCGGAATCGCATTCTATTATCGTGAGCAGACTTTTAAGAGTTCGCATCACTCTTTCGACCTGGCCATTAGCTCTACTGGAACCCGTTGCAATTAGATGTAAATGAATGTTATGATCTTTACAAAATTTTTTAAAATCTGAATTGTCATATGAACGTCCACGATCAGCAATTATTCTTTTGGGGGCACCAAAAAGATTTACCAAATTTTTCAGTGCTTTAATAGCATGACAAGAATTTAACGAAGTAGTATGTTCCAAAATTACAAATTTTGTAAAGGCATCTATAGCAACAGAGCAATATTGTTTTAAATCGCTTTTACCAGTTAGTTTGCCAGACAAATCTAGATGAATAGTATGCCATGGAATAGCTGGTTTTGGGATTGGGTGTAATTGTACTTGTTGAGCACCCGAAGGTCCCTTAGATGCTTTGCATATTACGCAGGAATCGATATATTTTTTAACGTATTTTGCCATATTCGGAAACCAGTAGAGATCATACAATTTATCGAGAGTTTTTTCGTAGCCAAGATGTTTTATTTCATTGTGAACATGGCCGATTAGGGTCCATGTTAATGATCTAGGAACAATGGGTAACCATCTTGAAATTTTGCCCCGTTCAATTTTTCGAAAGAGAACGCCCTGTCTAATATCGTACGTGTGTGATATTTCAGTCGGATAATCACTGGACCTTAATTTTGAAATGGTATCTGCGATCTCAGAATCACGTTGTTGTTCTACAACAAGCCATCCCTTTTCCAGCTCTGTAAGATTAACGATCTTTGGTGTTTGATTGACTCTTTAAGATAGATCGTCATGAGCAAAATTACGTGAAAAAAAACCAGCATGAGCCATATTTCTACCTTCTTTATAAACTATATCGAAATCATAGGACTGCAATATAGCCCACCATCTATGTACTCTGGGCATCAAGTCTTTCTTTGAGTGAGAAGCTTTTAGAGAACTGCAGTCAGTAAAAACTGTAAATTTACGACCGTACAAATAGTGCCGAAAATGCTCTACAGCCTTAACTACCGCCAAAGTTTCGAGCTCGTATGAGTGATAACGACTCTCTGCACCAGTTGTTCGGTGGCTGAAGTAAGCAATCACGTGAGGTAAATGATTTACTTTTTGTATCAGAACTGCGCCGTAACCTTCGCTACTCGCGTCTGTGTGAAGTTCTATGGGTAGCTTTGGATCAAATATTTTAAGAACAGGCTCGGTTGTCAAATGAGTAATTATAGTTTTTAGGACTTTATTATGATCGGGGGTCCATGATATTTTCCCTTTCCCTGCGGCAGTCAAAGGGTAAAGAGGTTTTAGTAATTTAGAGAAATTGGGAATGAATTGACGGAAATAAGAGGCCAAGCCAATTTATTGTCTTACTTGTGTAACGGTGCTTGGGGTTGGCAATTTTTGCAAAGCTTCTATTTTCCGATGATTTGGTCTAATTTCTCCAGAAGAAATCGTATATCCCAAATATTCGATCGTCTTTGACGGGGTTAGTGCACGCAATTGAGGGAGGGCGGGAGGTGCTTCTTCATACTAGGTAAGACACATCATTTTATTTTATAACGCGGATATTTGCGAAGTAAATTTTTGTAAAAGCTTTTAGAAAACCCTGAACTAGAAAGTGTTTCTAGTAATTTGTCTAGCCTCACTAAACCTTCACTGACCGTTTCCGATACAGAGAGTACGTCATCCATGTAAACTAGGATTCTGTCATCGTCAAGGGGCTTAAGTGCGGAGTTGATGGCTCTTTGAAAGACCTGTGGGGCATTTCGAAGCCCAAAAGGCATAGTTAGATATTCGAACTGACCGATTGGAGTAATGAAAGCAGTTTTTTCTACCGAGTCTTCATGAACCTTGATCTGATGAAACCCAGAGGCCATATCTATACTTGAAAAGTAATTTGCTCCGTGTAGCTTATCTATTTGGTCACTAATCAATGGAAGTGGGTAGCTATCAGAACGCGTATTTTTATTCAACTCCCGATAATCAACACACAAACGATCACTACCATCTTTCTTTTTTACTAACAATGTGGGACTTGCAAAGGGTGAAGAACTTTCTCGGATAATATTTGCATCTAATAGTTCTTTGACTTTATTATTAACGATTTCCAACTCCAAAGGAGATAGTCTATAAGGTCGCCTATGAGCTATTTTGTTTGGGTCAATAAGTTGAATTTTTAACTCGCCAGTGGTAACCTGCGTGGTTGGTAGCTGGTTAATAAAATTGTTGGAATACTTATTTAAAATACTAATAAGCTTTTCTTTATCGGAGCCCGTTAAGTCAGTATCAATAGTTTGTAGTCCATTGTTCAGCTTTGTACAGAAATTTGTTATCTTGGGCTTGAAAAAATGTATTGAGTTACTACTAATTTCCACAGAAACTTCGTTTTGCAATATATCACGTCCTAACAAAACCTCTTCGTTTGTACATTCGTCCGGTAATACGTGAAAAGTTACATTTAAAGGCAAACCCTGAATGCAAACCGAGCATCTTACTTGCAAAGGAGATATAATGCTATTGACCCCTATACCCTTTAATAGAATCTGATTATGAAACCTATCACCCTCAAGGTGATCACTTTTACTTTGTTTAATGAGACTACATTCTGAACCAGAGTCAAAAATAAACGACAACTTCATACCACTAGTTTCCAGGGTACCGCGAGCTGCCTTGGAGCACAGGTTGACTTGCTTGCTGCCCGATGGGGCGTCTTCTTTCTTGACAGGTCGCTTAGGACAGTTGCTGGCTATGTGGCTGGTGTCATGACAGATGTAGCAGGATGTCATCGTCTTCCTTTGCTCGGGTTTATGTGAGACAGAGATATTTTTATTAGTGAAACGATGTTTGTCACGACATTCGAAACCGCGGTGTCCAACTCTTCCACAAATGTGGCAATTACCTTTAAACATTGTAGACGTTCGAATTTTCTTGTGTTCTATTTCTGATGAGACGGACTCGTCATTGCATCTTTTAAGTGAAATTCCCCGCAAGATACGAAAAAGTTGATGTTTATCGTTTACGACAACTGAATTCAATTCACGACGAATTTTGTCGTCACATTGGGATAAAACAGAGACCACAAAACCAGTGATAACGTGTTCGGGTAAGTTGGCATCAGGGATTCTTTCAATCAGCTGCCATAAACGCAAGCCGGCCTCAGCGGGACTATCTTTATTACAAATGCGAAACTTAATTATTTGATCGAAATGATCTTGCATCATCATAGGTTTACAAAAATTTGAGATAAGCATTTCCTTAATGGTGGGCCAAGAAATTTTGTCAGGTTGTATTTTTGTAAGGCAGGTAGCAGCACGCCCCTTAAGGGAATGAGTTAGTGCAATGATAAGGTCAACACCTTCTAATTTTCTTTTTTCTATGATCATTTCGCTTAATGCGCACCAGTTGCTAATATCAGACTCAGGGACATCGGGGTCGAAAGATACCAAAACTGTCCGTATGGTAGATGAACAGTTTTGTTGCGAATTTATGCTATCAGCCATTTTTTTGAACATTGTTTCCATTCCAGAGAAAAAAGAGATTGGTGGTTGTGCCAAAACATTATGGAGTGGGGGTGGATCTGATCCCACTTCTGATGTAGGGGCGAGGTCGCCCATGGTGAATAAGTAGTCTCAGAGATTTACGGAACACTATTTATTTTATTTTATTATAAATTGCAGTAGTGCACTTTTTCAATCAAGGATAATAATTAATTCTATATTAATTAACTGTGAGCGTCTAGGATAAGCTACAACCTGGTACAACTAGTGCACCGAGTCACGCCAGAGCCGAGACTGCCGATCCGTCGCTGCGTGTTCGTTTTATACCCGTTGCAAAACAAGTCGAGTAGTGGGACGGTGGGGGAAAGCGTGCGGCGCGCCGGTGACGTGATCGGTGCACGTGCTGTTTACAGTTATCAGCTGTGCCGGCGTACGACGACGCTGTTGTTATGCCGTCACATACATAGTACCGATTGTGTTATCAACCACAGGAGTTATTCCAAAACATCTTCACCACAGCCTGAAACTATTAAATATAAAAGAGAATAAATACGTACAATAACAGAAAGCCGCCATATTAAAAACGTGCCGTATTGTGAGAAATTTTTTACAAATAGATGAAAACGAAGTTACGCCCAATATCCCAGAACACACTACTTAATAAAATGCCCATATGCTTTTTACTTGGTGAACACCCGTAATTAGCATTAATAACGGCCGCAAGGCTAGAAAAAATAAAGATTTAAAAATAATAATAATAATAATTTATTTCTTTAAAAGAAGTAGTAAGTTGTTACAATATTACTCTCTTTTAAGTAAATAGATACCTGTAGTAGAGGGACCCGCTCTTCCGTAGTACAGTTACATTACAGTTATATTACTTTGAGTGAGTGAGTGAGTGAATGAGTGAGTGAATGAGTGAGAGTGTGTGTGAGTAGGTGAGTGAGTGAGTGAGTGAGTGAGTGTGTGTGTGTGTGTGTGTGTGTGTGTGTGTGTGTGCGCGCGCGCGCGTGTGTGTGTGTGTGTGTGTGTGTGTGTGTGTGTGTGTGTGTGTGTGATTACTACATTAAATTAGAATTAAATAAAAAAATTCTACACAAGGGTATAATTAATAATATTTGTGTGCAATAACGTTTGTATGTGTTTGTGATCGTGTGTGTGTGTGTGTGTGTGAGTGAGTGAATGAGTGAGAGAGTGAGTGAGTGAGCGAGTGAGTGAGCGATATATTACAGCTATACATTACAGCTCATAGACCTCTGCAACCAACGTTAATATAAAGTCCACAGATGCATTATCATATCTTTGGACTATGGTGGTACACGTCACAACACTTAGTTATACTAGCTATTTTATCAAAAATTCTCCAGCAGTAGGTGTACCTTCTGTTGGGCGGCAAAAATTACTATAAAATTAGCCTGTTGTTTGTTTACGTGTTTGCTAGTGTTATAGTTGTCAAAAAAATATTAGATTTTCTCTCAATATTTTTTAATATAGGATAACGGTAACAAACGATCACACAGTCCAACTGACGGTAAGTGATTGCTATGGTCCATAGAAATCTACATCTATGCTCGATTACGAATCAAAATGCAGATGCGTTTTGACCTGATAGAATTAAGCCCGAATGCCACGTTTCCAGTAAAAAGGGTCTCCGGTTCTCTACACTCACCATACGAAATACAACAGCGTTAAGGTGCTACTTACGGGAACGTGGACCTTCCCCGGTAAAGCCGACCCATTCGTGCTACAACTATACCAGTAATATAGACGTAGTACGGCTCTACCATGTAAAAGAGAGTGTAAATGGACTACATTTTTTGACTAAATATTTAACGAAGGCAATATGATATGCGGTAAAACACAAATTTTGAGCTCCGATGAGCTTACTTTCCGACTGTGAATGGAAATGGTTCCCTGGCTACTTTAATCGCTGTTTTCACCTACTCTCGTGATATATAACCTGCTCGAATAAATCTACATCTACGGTCTACGAGCTCATGCATTTGTCTGAGTGATTATTCCTATTGTGATTTTTCCCACTGCACGGGCAAAGCCTTTGAACAAAAAAATCAAGGAAGGAAAGAAACTCATCATTAGATATAATAGATAATTTTTATTCAATATAGATTATTACATAATACTTATTCACTGCTTCGGAATATACCTCTGTCATGGGAAAAACCAGCAAGGAACCCAGTGGGACTTTTTTAACTTATTTCACATAACAATAATTTTAAATATTATATACAACACAGCGTATCTGCATTTTGATTCTTTATTGGGGATAGATGTAGATGTCTATGGGTCACAGCAACCACTTACTATCAGGTTGACTGTCTGCTCGTTTGTCACCTTATCCTATAAAAAAATTAATAGTTATATGATATAATGCATAACTCTAGATACTTGGCCAATATTATGATCGAACATATATTATCAACGATACGATGCGATGCCTTACTACTGCTTGCCGGTTAAGTGCTGATTTACAAGAAGAACATCTTGAGGATCGCAAGGACATATGAAAACCACAAACATGCGTTGAGGGAGCGCGGTGGACCCTTTTCTGACGTTTTACGTCAGAAAAGACTCGTCGTCACTCTCAATAATCAGAGGAGGCCTGTGCCTAGCTATAGAACGTTATTTTTATATTTACTTGTTTTATTAACATTTACACCTACCTATACCTACACCTATTTCTTTTTACTTGTTTTATTAAACAGTTTGTAATTTTGTGACCGACTTGTGCTCACGTGAGTACTAGAATGTGCAAATGACACTTTTTCTCAACAATAAATATTGAGAACGGTAAATTTTACTTAAAAGCAAGTTTATTGAAACTAACGTCGTTCGTATTTAAACGCAAAATTTCAATAAGCTACGTACGTCAAGGAGTCTATGATAAATACATTTGTGATACACAGAAAGACACAGGTGATTCTGTGATTGCTTTACTTGCATTATTTCAGCATAAAAATTCGAAGTTCATCGAGCGAAGCTTTAAGAAAAAGCTTATAAATAATAGATTTTTAAGTGACACCATACATAATTCGAAAAACAAGAAAGTAATTTATTTGAAGCGTATATATTTTATGTTTGTTCACTCCGAAAATAAAGCTATTTTTCTGTTCGAATTAAATGATTTTTCTTAATTCAATATATACTTCAGCGGTCGTCCCGAATGAATTTAAAGAAAAAATTCTGCTCCTAAAAAATTTAAACGACATTCTAGTTGTTACCTTGAGCTTGTCATATAATCTAGACCACTCAAAAAGGTGAAATAAATTAATTTTTAGTAAGAACTGAACTGAAGCCAAATTCAGTATCTATTAATATAATAGATACTAAACTGAATATTATAGACAATGGCATATACACACATTTGTAGTTTTAAGTAAAACAAGTTTAGTTATACATGTCAAACAATTTTATTGCTCATTAAGTAGTTTCTTAATATTCCTGGCACAGAGAATTCCCTTTTATTTAATTTCTGATTAAAGGACTAAAAACGGATTTCACTTTTTCAATTTGCGTAAAAACATTACCAGGATAGAGCTTATATTTATAGTCGCTTATTATTTTCTTTGCTTTGTATGTAATTTCAAAATGAACGCAGACATAAAGTAAAAATGACATGTTTGTGAGAGACTTATAACATTGTGTTTGGTGAGGTTTTTTGAATTTCAAATTCGGCTCAATTTTATTGGAAAGGATGGAACGAATCGCGTGAATAGCATTCCCTTATATCTACGAAGTGGTGCCTGTATAAAGAATATTGATGAGAATATATGTATGTCTGTATAAAGAATTTTGATGAGAATTGTGTATTTCAAACTTAGCTTTATAGGGAAGACAATTTTTTTCTATTTTATTTTCATTTTAGTAAGTGAACGCTCTCACGGCTCATAGATATGTCTATTCATCTGTGACCACTGTCATCACATTAGAATCTCAAGAACACACAATGCGATATTTTTGTGGCATTCGGAAAATTGCTATACATCACACGCGACTAGCGCATGTTGTCTAAGCGTGATTAATTGAACTATTAAATTAAGAGCTAGTCAGGCGAGCGAGTCCGCGAGGTACGGTTAAAATTTACCATATCCAGTGAGAAATGGTCCATGTAAAAAATGCAATACTTATAAAAATAACAATAAAAAACTAAAAACAAAAATTATGAAACAAATCTGCTTTCTGTGGTATAGTGCCAAAACTTCTTGCTGAATGGTTTTGAGCGAAAAAAACCAACCTCTACCGCAATTATAGGTATAGAAGTTATTAAACGAATAATTATATAAGAAATAGAATTTCACGAGGATATGAAGTATTTATATATTTGAAGCTCATAATCAAGCAATGCTCGAACAAAACATTTCATAGTAATCGATTATGACAAATCTTCCTTACACAGGAGCAGATCTGGTAAATAATGTAAACAAGATATTTGTTCGGATTTTGTTCGGATAACCAACTGTAAAGTCATTTGCTCCACGTGGACAGACTGTTGACGTCCCCGAATATAAGATGAGAACCATTCCAGGACTGACGGTGCAAACCTATAATAAGAAAGGATAGCAAGAAGGATATCATGGTCAACTGTGTTAAAAGCGTTGGAAAGGCAACAAGCACCACAACTGTAACTTTCTTGTTTTCCATTCCTTCTCTAATATCTTCAGTTATTTTAAGTAAGGCAGTTGTAGTGCTGTGACCAGAATGAAACCCGGACTGAAAAGTACTCAGCAGGTTATGTTTATATATGAAATTGGAAATTTGCTTATGAACACAGGCTTCCAGAACTTTAGATAGAAAAGGTAAAACTGATATGGGACGAAAGTGATTGGGAAGTGTAGGATTGGATACTTTAGGAAGGGGTCTTACGAAAGCGTTTCTCCACTGATTCGGAAACTGACCCGAGTCAAGCGAAAAATTAATAATATGTGTAATTGCGGTGAGAATGTGTTCTAGAATATAATAATTATGGCTCCACTAATAACATCGCAACCAACAGCCTTGGATTTTATTGCCAGAAGAGTCTTTCTAATTTCATCCTGATCTACAGGGTTAAAAAGAAAGACTGGAATGTGCGGAGATGGAATTGAAGCTATGTAAGCGACTGTTTGGGATCGGATTAAAAGGTCCAATGCAGAAGCAAAAACAAAATTAAGATTTAAAGCATCGTTAGAAAGAGATAAACCACAAGCCAAAGAAGGTGTTTTACCCACACCTAGAGAACTAAGGAATTTCTGTACATCAGCTTTTCGAAGAATTACTTATATTTCTATGGATAAATCGGCGTTTTGCAGAACGTACCATCTGATTGCATCTGTTTCTGGCCTTCTTAAAAGACAACCAGTTTTCCTCGGATCTGCTCCTCTTGAACCGGGCAAAGGCTCGATTTCGCCTGGTCATAGCCTTCCGTACCTCTTCAGTTATCCAAGAAGCTGGTGGATGTCGTGGTTTCACTTTACGTACAGGAGCATGGTTATCATACAAAACATGAATCATGTTATTGAAAATAGTTACTTTATCATCTACAGTGGATGCAGTTGCTAATGGCGTAAAATCTATAAGCGATGCGTCTTTCAAAAGCTTATCCATATTAAATCTACTAAAATTACGCAAGAACAGTACAGTAGTTTGATATTTGGGAGGTTTAAGATTGTATGATATGTAAATAATATCATGGCGGGAAAATCCCGGCGCTTCAAGTTGCCCATATGATAGCACACTTTCAGAGGAGTCAGCTCAGAGATCAATCAGAGATTCATCAGTGTCGCTATTATGATGAGTTGCCTTTAAAGGAAGAATGTTGAGATTGACAGACTCAATGATTTTACGAAGCTTTTGAGACCGGACTGAATTTTTCTGTAAATCCGTGTTGAAATCTCCCATGATTACACAGTAAGCGTACTCAAAACCAATGTTATCAAGGGCCACTTCTAAATTGGCGAAGTAATCAGTGGAAGGAGGACAACACACTGCTCCAAGAATCATCCTTGAGCCTTTTAAATATAGTTCTAAAAAAAGGAATTCAGCGGTAGCAGTATAAGGAGAAGGGGATGCTAATATGATTTTGTAAGATATTGAAGCGTGGATATATATTGCAACTCCACCTCCTCCTTTATCTATACCATCATTTTCAATCAGCACAAACCCAGGAAGAGGATACAATGCCGAATGTAAATGGCTGGGAATGCTTTGTGCGTTAATATGGCAAACATTTAACGTTTTATCAAAAAAGTGAAAAATGCTATTCAATTGGCTACTTAAAGTGGGCACACTATAATTTATCTGATTATCAAAAGATACAAAAGAACTCTCTGACTCAATAGAATAAAAAGAGTCAGAGTCAGACATGATAAGTTAATAGTAATAGGATAATATCCCCAATATCAAAATAAATAAAATAGAAATATATAAAAATACGATTTAAGTTAAAATATTTATCGATATTATATAAAAATATATAACCAAAATATAGAAAACAATGACTAAAATATTAATAAATCATGAAACATCATCCCTCCAGTTAACTGTTTACATGATATAATCAGTATTAATAACAATAAAAGCAATTCTACTGAACTACCAATTAAAGCAGGAAAGAAATATATAAAAAAAAAATACAAAACATAATCTAGGTAATTAAATAGCAAGCCATCACTATGTTGATTCCAATTATAAACAAAAATTATGTAAATTTTAAATTAAAAAGAAAACTAAATATCTAAACAGCAAGGCACTACAGTATTTTAATAATCGAAAAAAACTAGCAGTAAAAATCAGCTTAAAATAACTCAAGATTTTGAAAACAAATTACGTAAAAACATTAGGAAAATTTAAATCTACAAAAGTACAAAATTCGGCTGTATGGCAAAAGGATCTGTGCCCATGTTACCATTACTGTGTTGACATTAAAAGTTATCTATGGTCAATAGTCTTTGCCTTGTCTTTGCCACTGTCTATGTCTAGCTCTAGCATCTCCGGACTATAGCAATATCTACCTATGATAATTGATAAAATTTAAACACTTTTACATAATGAATATCACAAACACAACTAAATTACCAAAGTTTACACTTTACAAGTACAATTAAATTTACAACAGTATGAAAATCAAATAATAAAATTAGTTAATAACTAAATAAATTAGTTAACATAAAACTATTGGAATATAAATAAAGGAACTTAAGTTATAGCAAATTATTTGCATAGAATTTGAATACGATTGATTTATATTCTAGTCTATTGCTGACGGTTTATAATACTAAAAATAGTTATTATGGTACCAAACAAAGTAAATTGTAAGAGAAGGAAAAAAATGCGAAAGGAGATAAACATAACCAAAATATGATAATAAGAATAACAAGGATACCTTGTAAAGTTAAAAGCAATGTAGGAATTACTTCTTGCCTACCAGTCGTCTAGATCTCTTTACGTCATCAACGTGAGTTACCACTGAAGTTTGAGTGCGACGTGCTGCATCATTTTGCCGATTCGAAGCGCCCTGTTGCGTTAGAGTGATCTTTGTATTAGGGTCCTTGTTTATCTAAAATCATCATCAACATCTAAAATCAAAATAATTTATCCTGTAATATTTACAGCATTACTATAAAAATTTCCATTAATACAACCGACTGTACAGTGAAAAGTTTTTCACGTTACTCTCACAAATCTTTTCAATAAAGTCGAGCATAATTTGAATTTCAAAAGCACCTCGCCACAAACACGTAATTTTTCAGTTATATTTAATGCCATTATCGAACAAAATAAAATAAATTTAAGATTCAACATCAGATGTAATATTATTTTTAAATAACAGTTTCGTTTTTAAATTAAACAAATTTTTACGGATTCTATCGCACTTAATTTAACTTTTCAATTCACGACGTTTCGATATTACCCATTTCGCGATAGAATCCGTAATAATTAGTTTCATTTAGTGAGTAGTGATTGCGTAAATATTAGAAATCAAGTTTCATTATTGTTTAAATTTCTATAGAACTATGTAGAATGTCCACTTACATGATGAAATAAGGAAAATTTACTTGGATTTTAATCCAACCCATTAATCTTATTAAACAAAGAGTAATAGATATAATGGAGAAATTATGAGCCTGAGGCTCTTCTTTCTTCATCAGCCCGTAAAAATCCTCTCCTATTCGTTCATGAGATGTTTTGTCATTTCCCAGAGTCGCTACTTACGACACCTCGGAATGAAACGGAGTAATGGATTACATATTTTTTACTTTACTATTAACTTTTTCAAACACAATGGTATATAGGATTTTTTATTAAATGACTGTCGAAGATTTATAATCTTTATTCAAGAACGTACTGTCTATTTAATTAACTTTAGAGTTGTATATTTATTTAGTTTGCATTATTTCAATGTATATACAATAACAAATATTGACCGAGCGGCATTCCTGTCCTGCTTATGTAGATAATAGAGAGTAAATTTTTTTATTGCTTTATTTTTTATTAAACATAATTATGTTACATTATCCAGTACAATACTAGCATATAAGACTCTAGGGACATATCTACCCTAGAGTGTCATCTTATATAAACAAAAATGTATTAATATTAAATACTATAATATTTACATAGATTCATAGATCATGCCTCCAATCCCTTTTTAGCAGAGCACCCAAACTTGTACTGCTATTAAATAGGCTTAATCGTCATTGCACTAAGATGCAGACCAAGCATTCCATTTCAGTCCTCATGGTTTACAACGCATATGCATTTTGATTCTTCTTCTTTTCATTTTGATTGATCGAGGACAGATCTAGATGTATATGGGCCACAATTATCTACTTATCATTAGGTGGACTGTGTGCTTGTTTGTCACCTTATTCATAAAAAAAAAACATCATCAATGGCGAATGCTTCATTTATCTTCTGAGTATCGCCGATGTAGTCATTATGATAGACTTACCTTGGAGGACCTTAGCACTATTCTCAACGATCTTATTATCCAGTTTCTTCTGAAGGTTAGGTCTGAACCATCAGGTGGACTGTGTGCTCGTTTGTCACCCTATCTTATAAAAAATTTTTAATAAAAAAGAAATATTTTAACGTTGATATAATAATACCATAGTTTTCTTTCATACTCTTCCATAACATGATAATTTCAAAGAATAAGTTTCATGCTACCGGTTATTCCTTTAGCCATATGACCTATTTTTGCAGCTAATGAGCGGTGAACATTGCAGTTTCTAATAAAATGAACATCTTATAAAAGCTTCCAGAGGAATAACTCGGTTGAACTTACAATAACGACCTATTAAAGCAACTGCAGCAGAAAATTTATAAAACCTATAATTTAAATTTTGCATCAAAAGGAACAAATGCTTCAGTAGATAATAATTTCTTATTAAATCTAATTTGTATAAAATGAACTGAGTTAATTTTAAAATGCAAATAATTTAAAGTTTTATAAACATCCCATAAGGCATTCAGTCCTCTCTTTGTAACCCCTAGTTGAATGTGTGCTTGTAATAGGTTTTCATAATATTATAGTAGTAGTATTAGTTTTTTTTATATTGTCTATAACCACTTTAAATTAGCTTATATGGCTAGAAGATGGTTCATGACAGTAATTGAATGACAAGTTTGAACATACGACTTTTAAGTTTCGTATTTACCATTTCAAAAACAAACCGTAAAATAATTGTTTTTCCGAAAAAGTTTGAAACAACTTGTACTCGTCTTCATAACTGTCGATTTTTTCCTTCCCGCTACATCAGTAATTTATTTCTTGCTATCTGGACATATAGGAAATTTGAATGCATGAAATTAAAAAAAAATTAAGCTTACTTTACGAAACGCCGATTTGTATTGTGAATTAAGCCTTTTTAAAGAACCTCAAAAATTACGAATGAAATTTAAACACGATACTATACTACAATACCCAAGGTTTCAGGTGAAATGTTTATATTTAAACTATAAATTGTCGAAATACAGTACACAATTACAGTATTATCTTTGATTAAGTCTAACAATAAGATAAGTGAATAAGATGTATCACGGCACTTTGCAGTTAAATGTGACAGCTATTGTTAACAAAATACGGCGACGGATTGTTAGACAAGATGGAGTGGGATGTTTGACAGCTATAAGAGTATTTACTCACATTGGTCGCGCCGCCAGCGCCCACTTGCCTTTTATATAATCCAAATCTTCTTTTCTATTGATATAAAATCCATATTTTGTTCTGCGTAACATAACACGTATGTTTTAAATATAATTTGTTATTTAATTATATGTACGGTTGTATATTCTATGTACTTATACATTAATTCTTTGCTCGGAGTAAAACGAAATTGGCGGAATATATCGACATAGGTCGATAATTTACAGTTGGGCTTTAGAAACAATAACGACTAAAGCTTCCTTCGTTATTTAAGACCCACGCAAAAGATTTATTTCATCTGTTAATTGAAGAATGTTTAAAATGGTTATCGCAAGGTATTATTTTCCTTATCATCATCATCATTACGAGGGCTGCACTAAAAGTATCGGGAATAGAATATTTCCACTGTTCCTGTCATATTAAAATATTTTTAATTGAAAAGTCCTTAGTTTTAAAACTCGAATACCATTTATTTATTTAAAAAAAGATTCTCGGTCTAGCCACAAGGTTTTATCAAACTTGTTTAGTCGTTGAGAAAATGGAATTGACTCCAGAAAATTTAAGAGCGATGATTTATTATGACTTTCGAAGTGGTTTAACACAAAAACAGTGTGTTGACGTTACCCCCACACTAGGATTTTCTCCTGAGTCGTGGAGGCAGTTTACAAAGATAAATTGCACAAGGACAAACATCCAGACCCGGAAGAATTATTTGTAGGCCATACAAATACTTGTTCCATGCGGGATTCAAACCCGCGGCCCCCAGCGCAACAGCTGATTGCCAAGCCACTGTGCCACGGAGCCGTCATTATCATAGTCTATCAAAAGAAAAATGCCTAAAATTGGGTTTCGCCATAAATAGAAGTGGAAATTGAATTAATGAACAGCTTTTAAAAGCAGCATTTGTATTAGAAACGAATTAACTGTTTTTCATTATTTGTTTCAAAAATCTTATGCAATGTATGCCATTGAGTAAAGAAAAAAAGATAACTCAATCTTACTTTAACATGACGTTTATTAATACTTAAGAACTGTTTCATATAGTAACACGTTATTACAGACATAGTAACACATTAATGCACAAAACAATAAATCAGTTTGTTAAATCATGTACAAAACTTCAGCTCTTTCAATTTGTTATTTTTCTATTAAAACTGTCATATTATATCGCCACGAAAACAGTCAATGCCTAAGGGATGGTATTTGGTATTGTTTTCACACTTAGCACGCATGCAGACCGCAGTTTTTTTTACTTATTTGAGTTATTATCAGGAAACTGCTGCTGCCCAATACTTGTTTCATTACGTCATTTAGTCTCTTACGATACCTAAGGGATAAAATATGTGGAAGTGGATTCCTCAAGTGGTCAAGCTATTGTTGTATAATATTCTAGACATATTCTTTTATTTATTCATTAGAGCCTATTTAAAGATTTAAACATAGGCCTCCTCTTTTTAGCCATAGTTCGGTAGAGGGGTCGCAGCCGCTGTTTTATGTATTATTATTAGGTTGTTATCGGAAAGACGCTGCTGCCCATCTCCTGTTTGAGTTTGTCTTGGTCTCCTTTTACGACACCCACAAGATATGCGGTAGTGTATTTCCTTATGACGTCACGACTCGGCAAAACAGGTATTAAATGACGTGAACAAGATTGGTAGCTCAAAGGATTGAAAATTGTTTAACAAAAACCACTGCACTGAAATTATTCTCATGTTGCTCATTGTTTAATACTAGTGGAAACCTCATGGGGGACCCTACACATATTAATATAACATTTTGACGAACTATTCTCTGCTCCATAATCAATAATCAACTTATAAACGAAATAAGGCCTATGTGGAGTAATAGACTTTCAAATGTTTTTCTTTCCCTTTTTTTCTCTTTTCTTCCTTATTTTTATAGTAATAAGTAATAATGTCCTCCAGACCGAATTTCGGTCACGGCGGCCAATTCCAACGGAGACTAGCCATCAGCGCTGGACAGGATTATAGTGCCCAAGTGTATGCGCAAGCACAGGTACACACTCTATTCCCTCACTCTCATAGTCCGATGGGACGGTAAACCGACACGACCGGAGGGAGATCAGGCGCAGGACCAACGGCTTTACGTGCTTTTCAGAGGCACGGGGGTGAAACACTGCCAACTTCCTTACTCAGGGCAGCTACTGAGAATTTCTTGATGGGAAAACTCAATAACTGATTTTTTTTGGCCTGACTCGGGATTCGAACCCGAGACCTCATGATCAGCAGTCGCACTGCTACAACCACTAGACCAACGAGGCAGTCTTTATAGTATTGGGCAGAGTTTTAATAGTATTGGGGCAACGAACGACCTAACTATCCATGTATTGACAAACATATCTATTTATATCATATATTACTGCTATACATTACAGCTCATAGACTTAATTGCAACCAACGATAGTATAAATTCCTCAGATGCATTACACCTTTGGACTATGGTGGCACACCTCACAAGACGTAATTATTCTAGTTATTTTATCAAAACTACTCCAGGAGTAGGTGTACCTTCTATTAGGCGGCAAAAATTACTATAAAAACAGCCTGTTCTTTGTTTATATGTTTGCTAGTGTTGTAGTTGTTAAAAAAACTTTTAGATTTTCTATCAATATTTTTTATAGGATAAGAATAACAAACGAGCACACAGTCCACATGATGGTAAGTGGTTGCTGTGGCCCATAGACATCTACATCTATCTTCGATTACGAATCAATATGCAGATGCGTTGTCACCCTTTTTTGCGCCCAGTAGCAATTGAAGTGGGCTACCCCCGGAATGCGAGAAGGGTGGCTGTCGTAGTTATCTGGGACTCACTGAACTAACCTAACCTAACCTAAGTGCCTACCAACTAAACACCACCTGTGAGACAGGAATTGGCTTATGAAGCCTTTCTGTCGAATCGGAAGCGACTCTCTTTTGGGAAAAGGGGGCGCAGGTGGCTACGAGCCGCTGAGGGGGAGCCTACTAAGGCAAATTTAAGAAGAGTCGGCCTTAGCCGCCAGTTCAGGTCGGTTGAAAGTTTGTTTGGCGGGTCCGAGAGAGAGTTTCTCGGCCTGCGGATAGCGAGAGGGGAGTGGGGCTGCATAAGAAGCTGCCTCACGAATAAAGAGATTGGAATGAGACTCTGAGGCTTTGAAAAAATTCTCAGAGAGTGTATTCATAAATTGGTGGACTGTGGGGAGCCCTAAATCTCGATGGAGGTCGGCGTTACGGACGTACCAGGGTGCGTTCGTAGCTCGACGACAGAAATGATTTTGAACTATTTGGAGTTCGTTAATGATTTTGGGGTCAGCGTGAGCAAATATAGGGCCCGCGTAAGTCATGACTGGTCGTATACAGACCTTATAAAGGTTTCGCTTGGTTCGTAGGGACATTTTACGGTGTCGGCCCAGCATACTGTTGAGCCTACTCAGATAAAAACGTGCGTTGCGGGTTACTTTTTTGACATTGGGCCCGAAGGTGAGCCTCGTATCAAGGGTGGCACCTAAATATTTGGCGGACGTATGCCGGGGGACAGGGGTCCCTAGCATACGGATTGGCGGAATGGTAGAGAGGCGGCGTCGTTTATGATCAAAGTGAATGGCGGAGCTCTTCTCCGGGTTCACATTGATGTGCCATTTTTGGAACCAAGCTCCTAAGTCATCAACTGACTTTTGGATCTTGTTCCGTATAAAAGGAAGCGAGATACCTTTACAAAAGAGGGCGGTGTCGTCTGCGAATAGGGAGAGCTGAACACCTTTTGACGGGATGGGAATGTGGTTGGTGAACAGGATATACAGGAGAGGAGCAAGTACTGAGCCCTGAGGGACACCAGCTTTGATGGGGCGCTGAGAGGAGAGCGTGCCTTCGTGTCTAATACGAAAGGTACGATTCTTCAAGTAAGAGGCCACGAGACGTACAAGACGATCAGGGAGACCTATTTTATATATTTTGTAGATGAGGCCTTCGTGCCCGACTCTATCACAAGCTTTTGTAATGTAGAAAAAGTCCGCGATGGTCTTATGACGACGAGGATAGAAACCGCTGAGGATATATTACACAATACGGTGAACTTGTTGGGGACTAGAATGTTTCGCTCGGAAACCAAATTGGTGGGGGATGACAAGAGGGTTACCGTCTGTGGGAAACAGATGGAGCCTCATGCAAGTGAGGATGACTCCTTCGAAGAGTATTTGCCCATGGCCTTGAGGAGGCTGATGGGACGATGACTGGAAGGGAGGTTGAGAGGCTTTCCTAGCCTGGGGATACCAATGACAGTTACCTTTTTCCACGTAGTGGGAAAGTAACTTAGATTGAAGCAGACGTTGAAGATAATAGCTAAAAAAGTTAACACCTGCTCAGGGAAATGTTTAAAGGCTAGGTTGGAGATGCCATCCGCGCCTGGAGCCTGTTTGGGCTTCAGTCCCTTGATGAGACACAGAGATAGGTTCGGAGGCTGTAGGGAGTGAGTTCCGGTGGCGGACCTCATCCTCCACTGCCTGGACATGTGAGGGGTCGATGGGTTGAGAGCTAGGAGAGCATTGAGCGGCAATGCTGTCTGCTAAGCACTCAGCCTTTTCGTCGTCCTCGAAGGCAACCATACCGTCGGGACGGGAGAGAGGGGGAGTGTGGGTGATAGCGTCTATGCGGAGGGCTCTTGCCATCTGATAGTACGCTGTATGAAAGGGAGAGATATTCTCCATGAGCCTACTCTTTTCGATGTCTCGAAGTTCGGAGAGTCGGAAACGGACTTCGCGTTGAAGTGGACTGGCCTAGGATTGGATTGGGGTGGGATAGATTGCTGCTCTCCGGAAAGCAGCTCTCTTGGCTTTTATTACGTTGCTAATATATAGGGGAAGACCCTCATTATTAGCAACCGGAACGACCCTTTCATTATCCTTAAGGGAGGATTTTATAAGGGTAGAGAGAGAATCGACCGCGGTGTCGATTTTTTCGGGACTGTCGAAGTCCGACGATAGGGAGATGGGGGAGTCCTGTGAGTCCATAGGTTTAGCTAGGGACTCCTTAAAGCCCTTCCAGTTAGTGAACGTTTTCGAGGAGGGGGTAGAGGGAGGTGGCTGATGGCCAAGAAAGAGGGAGACCGGTTGGTGGTCGGATCCTAGATCGTCTAGAGCCTCGATTGTCCTGAGGTTGAGGGAAACTCCTTTAACTAGCGCAAGTGTAGCACGTCGGGAGCGTGGTCGGTATTGTCGGTAAGGTCAAGAGACTGCGTGATATCAAGCAGTTTCTTGCCACTCTGGAAGTAATACGGCAGGTCCGTTCAGTATGCTTAGAATTAAAATCTCCAAACATAATGTCTGAGTTGCCTAAAGATAAGATAGCCTTAAAATCTTTTTTGCGGGGAGGGTTCCACTGGGGATGCAGCGTGAGGCAATGACAATGGACTAATTTCCTGTCATGGCTAGCCTGCATACCGTGGCTTCCATGTTGGTATGTTGCGGAGTAAGAACGTGAGAGCAATGAAATGTCTTCTTGTATTAAATGGCAGTACCGCCGCCTTTACGGTCAGGTCTGTCATTACGAAGAAGAGAAAACTTTTGAATGGAAAGGCCTTTATGTCCTTAATTTTGAGATTCGTTTCCTGGAGGAGGAGGAGGTCGGCTTCGTGATCTCGAAGAAAGAGCTTAAGCTCTGGGAGGTTATACGACCGTAAGATTTTGGGAGAGCAGAGTGCTCTGTCATTGTAAAGTTACAATGAGCACAAAAGATAGTGGTGCTCAGCAAGAGCAAGGAAACGGTCCTGAGGGGACCGAGCAGCATGCAATTTGCACGCTATTATGGCAATCTCGCCCACGTCAATGCTCTGAATAGCGGTATACACTGTATTCAGGTCATCAACCATTAAGGGTTGCGCTTGTTGAGGGGCGGAGGGTATCCGCGAAGGCTCGGCCTTTTTGGGACCCCAGGGGAAAACTGGAGGCTGTGTGGGCTTGGAAAAGCCTGGAGGGGGCCGAAGAGGTTCTGAGGGGGCCTTGGGGACCCTGGGAGGGTCGAGAGGTGCCCTGATAGTAAAAAAAACGGAACAGATGCGTCAGAAAAAATAGTTTCTTATTTAATGTAATTTGTATAAAACGAAATGAGTAAATTTTAAAATGCAAATAATTTGAAGTGCTATAAAGAGTGGCATAAGGCATTCAGTACTCCCTTTGTAATCCCTAGTTGAATGTGTGCTTGTTTTCATAACAAGCGCTTCTTTATTTTAAATGTATTATTTTTTATAGTGTCGATAATCACTTTAAATTAGCTTACATAGCTAGAAGATGGTTCATGACAGTAATTTAATGACAAATTCGAAATAAGACATTTAAGTTTCGTGTTTACCATTTCAAAGTAATTTTAAAATAATAATTTATCCGAAAAAGTTTGAAACAAATTGTAGTCGTCAATACGTAGTAGTAGTAGTACTTAAAAACAATGCTACGAACAAAGATAAACGAGAGCTACGAAGCGCCGATATGTAGTGTAAATTAAGATATTAAAGAACTTCAAATTATAAGGACTTTATAAAAACGGAATTTAAACATGGCACTATACTACAGTACACTAGATTTTACACGAAATGTTAAAAATGTTAAATGTTAGACTATAAATTGCTAAAATACTTACAGTACAGAATACAGTATTAACTATGATGAAGTCTAACAATAAGATAAGTGAATATGATGAATTACAGCATTTTGCTGTTATTTTTTTATTGCGACGAAAATTCCATATTTTGTTCTGAGTAACATAATATGTATGTTTAAAAATATTATTTGTTATTTCATTTTCTGTCGGGTTCTATACGACTTTATTTATATATTTTTTGTTCTTTGCTCAAATTAAATTAAATTGGCGGAATTGTTAATTTTTTTTTCACCAACTTCATAACGCGATAGTGATTTTTTTCATTTAAATTACGTTTAAGTTACAGCCTATATACCTCTTACACCTGGGCATAAGTCTTCGCTTGTTTTTCAAAGGATTATCGAAGAATAATACCGCAGCCAGTGGGTGTTGGCAGACTTCACAAGTCTTCAGCTTTGCTCACAATGTCTTTTTTTTTTTCACGATGAAAGTACGATATGGTATAATCAACGACGTAAGAATTGAACCCGGATCGTACCTTTAAATTAACAACGAACGCTTTGCCTCTGAGCTACCACAGCTCTTTAATATGAAAATACTATCTCGTGATTTATATGTAATGATAAAAATTAATAACTATCGAAGTGACAGAAAATGGAGACCGTTCTTATTTTTGGCTGACCGTAACCTTCCTGGACGTACCGATTCAGAATATATTAAATTTCCTGAAATTACTGTTGCTGTCAATATAAATAAATAACCTTTTGTTAATTTACTCGCTAGTTTAACTAAATTTAGGTTAACAGCCTGACGTTTTGGTTCAATGTCCGTAAAGTATTAGTGGACATAGGTCGATAATATACGGTTGAGCTTTAGAAACATAAACGACTAAAGTTTCAGAACATAACAACACAACAACACAACGAATAAAAACAGCATATGTATTAGAAACGAATTAAATGTTTTTCATTATTTGTTTCATAAACCTTATGCAATGTATTTCATTGAGCAAAGAAAAAAAGATAACTCAATCTTACTTTAATATGACGTTTATTAATACTTAAGAACTGTTTCATATAGTAACACGTTATTACAGATATAGTAACACATTAATGCACAAAACAATAAATCAGTCTGTTAAATCATGTACAAAGCTACAGCTCTTTCAATTTGTTATTTTTCTATTAAAACTGTCATATTATATCGCTACGAAAACAGTCAATGCCTAAAGGATGGTATTTGCTATTGTTTTCACACTTAGCACGCCTGCAGACCGCAGTTTTTTTTTTATTAATTTGAGTTATTATCAGGTGCTGCTACCCAATATATGTTTCATTACGTCATATAGTCTCTTACGATACCTACGGGATAAAATGTGTGGTAGTGGATTCCTCAAAGGTTAGAGTATCTATTGTTGTATAATATTTTAGACATATATTCTTTTATTTATTCATTAGAACCTATTTAAAGTCTACTGCTGAACATAGGCCTCTTCTTTTTAGCCATATTTTGGTAGAGAGTTCGCAGCCGCTGTTTTATGTATTATTATTGGGTTTATATCTATTCTCCTGTTTGAGTTTCTCTCGGTCTCCTTTTACGACATTCACGGGATATGCGGTAGTGGATTTCCTTACAACACGGCAAGGCAGGTATAAAATAATATGAATAAGAGTGGTGCCACAAAGGAATGAATTTTTTTTAACAAAAACCGCTGTACTGAAATTATTTCCATGTTGCTCATTGTTTAATACTAGTGAAAACCTCATGGGGGCCCTAGACATGTTAATATAACATTTTGATGAACTATTCTCTCCTCCATAATCATTAATCAACTTATAATCGAAATGAGGCCTGTGCTGAGCAATGGACGTTCAAATGTTGTTCTTTCCCTTTTTTTCTCTTCTCTTTTTTATTTTTATAGTATAGGGATAACAAAAGACCTAACGATCCATATCATATATTATAATAATAATAATAATTTATTGCTTTAAAAGAAGTAGTAAGTTGTTACAATATTGTTGGGTACTCTCTTTTAAGTAAATAGATACCTGTAGTAGAGGGACCCGCTCTTCCGTAGTACTATTATATTACTACATTAAGAATTAAATAAAAAAAAATTCTACACAATTTAAAACATGCAGTAAGGTATAATTAATAATATTTGTGTGATTGTGTGCAAGAATGTTTGTGTGTGTGTGAATGAGTGAATGAGTGAGTGAGTGAGTGAGTGTGCTAATGTGTGTGTGTGTGTGTGTGTGTGTGTGTGTGTGTGTGTGTGTGTGTGTGTGCGTGTGTGTGTGTGTGATTACTATATTAAATTAGAATTAAATTTAAAAAAATCTACACAATTTAAAACATGCAGTAAAGTATAATTAATAATATTTGTGTGTCGTGTGCAAGAATGTTTGTGTGTGTGTGAGTGAGTGAATGAGTGAGAGGGTTAGTGAGTGAGCGAGTGAGTGAGCGATATATTACAGCTATACATTACAGCTCATTAACCAACTTTAATATAAAGTCCACAGATGCATTATCACATCTTTTGACTATGCTGGCACACGTCACAACACTTAGTTATACTAGCTATTTTATCAAAACTTCTCCAGCAGTAGGTGTACCTTCTGTTGCGCGGCAAAAATTACTATAAAATTAGCCTGTTATTTGTTTACATGTTTGCTAGTGTTATAGTTGTCAAAAATATTAGATTTTCTCTGAATATTTTTTATAGGATAACGGTAACAAACGATCACACAGTCCACCTGACGGTAAGTGATTGCTATGGTCCATAGAAATCTACATCTATGCTCGATTGCGAATCAAAATGCAGATGCGTTTTCACCTAATAGAATTAAGCCCGAATGCCACGTTTCCAGTAAAGAGGGTCTCCGGTTCTCTACACTCACCATACGAAATACAACAGCGTTTAGCTGCTATTTACGGGAACGTGGACCTTCCCCGGTCAAGCCGACCTATTCGTGCTACAACAATACTATATAGTAATATAGACGTAGTACGGCTCTACCATGTAAAAGAGAGTGTAAATGGACTACATTTTTTGACTAAATATTTAACGAAGGCAATATGATATGCGGTAAAACACAAATTTTGAGCTCCGATGAGCTGACTTTCCGACTGTGAATGGAAATGGTTGCCTGGGTACTTTAATCGCTGTTTTCACCTACTCTCGTGATATAACCTGCTCGAATAAAGCTACATCTACGGTCTACGAGCTCCTGCATTTTTCTGAGTGATATTTCCTATTGTGACTTTTCCCACTGCATGGGCAAAGCCTTTGAACAAAAAATCAAGAAATGAAAGAAACTCATCATTAGATACAATAGAATAATTTTTATTCAATATAGATTATTACATAATACTTATTCACTGCTTCGGAAAATACCTCTGTCATGGGAAAAACCAGCAAGAAACCCTGTGGGACTTTTTTAACTTATTTCACTTAACAATAATTTTAAATATTATATACAATACAGCGTAACTGCATTTTGATTCTTTATTGGGGATAGATGTAGATGTCTATGGGTCACAGCAACCAATTACTGTCAGGTGGACTGTCTACTCGTTTGTCACGTTATCCTATAAAAAAAATTGATAGTTATATAATATAATGCATAACTCTAGATACTTGACCAATATTATGATCGAACATATATTATCAATTGCAATCGATCCGATGCCTTACTACTGCTTGCCGGTTAAGTGCTGATTTACAAGAAGAACATCTTAATGATCGCAAGGACATATTAAAACCACAAACATGCGTTGAGGGAGCGCGGTGGACTCTTTCCTGACGTAAAACACTCTCAGTAATGAGAAGAGGCCTGTGCCTAGCCATAGAACGTTATTTTTATATTTACTTGTTTTACTAACATTTACACCTACCTATACCTACACCTATTTCTTTTCACTTGTTTTATTAAACAGTTTGTAATTTTGTGACCGACTGGTGCTCACGTGGGTACTAGAATGTGCAAATGACACTTTTTCTCAACAATAAATATTGAGAACGGTAAATTTTACTTAAAAGCAAGTTTATTGAAACTAACGTCGTTCGTATTTAAACGCAAAATTTCAATCAGCTACGTACGTCAAGGAGTCTATGATAAATACATTTGTGATACACAGAAAGACACAGGTGATTCTGTGATTGCTTTATTTGCATTATTTCAGCATAAAAATCCGAAGTTCATCTATCAAAGCTTTAAGAAAAAGCTTATAAATAATAGATTTTTAAGTGACACCATACAGAATTCGAAAAACAAGAAAGTAATATATCTGAAACGTATATATTTTATGTTTGTTGACTCCGAAAATAAAGCTATTTTTCTGTTCGAATTAAATTATTTTTCTTTATTCAATATATACTTCAGCGGTCGTCCCGTATGAATTTAAAGAAAAAATTTTGCTCCTAAAAATTTAAAGGACATTCTAGTTGTTACCTCGAGCTTGTCATATACTCTAGACCACTCAAAAAGGTGAAATAAATTAATTTTTAGTAAAAACTGAACTGAAGTCGAATTCAGTATCTATTAATATAAAAGATACTAAACTGAATATTATAGATATAATGACATATATACACATTTGTAGGTTTAAGTAAAACAAGTTTAGTTATACATGTCAAACAATTTTACTGCTCATTAAGTAGTTTCTTAATATTCCTGGCACAGAGAATTCCCTTTTATTTAATTTTTGATTAAAGGACTAAAAACGGATTTCAGTTTTTCAATTTGAGTAAAAACATTACCAGGATAGAGCTTATATTTATAGTCGCTTATTATTTTCTTTGCTTTGTATGAAATCTCAAAATGAACGCAGACATAAAGTAAAAATGACATGTTTGTGAGAGACTTATAACATTGTGTTTGGTGAGGTTTTTTTGAATTTCAAATTCGGCTCAACTTTATTGGAAAGGATGGAACGAATCGCGTGAATAGCATTCCCTTATATATCCAATAGCATGCATAGTACGAGGTGGTGCCTGTATAAAGAATATTGATGAGAATTGTGTATTTCAAACTTAGCTTTATAGGAAAGACAATTTTTTTCTATTTTATTTTCATTTTAGTAAGTGAACGCTCTCACGGCTCATAGATATTTCTATTCATCCTCGATGAAGATCAAGCTGTGACCTCTGTCATCACATTAGAATCTCAAGAACACACAATGCGATATTTTTTTGGCATTCGGAAAATTGCTATACATCACACGCGACTAGCGCATGTTGTCTAAGCGTGATTAGTTGAACTATTAAATAGAGGTACGGCTAAAATTTACCATGTCCAGTGAGAAATGGTCCATGTAAAAAATGCAATACTTATAAAAATAACAATAAAAAACTAAAAACTAAAATTATGAAACAAATCTACTTTCTGTGGTATAGTGCCAAAACCACTGACTGTGACTTTTTGAATAGTTATACTTACCCTTTGAGCAAAAAAAACCAACCTCTACCGCAATTATAGGTAAAGAAATTATAAAACGAATAATTATATAAGAAATAGAATTTCACGAGGATATGACGAAATTATTTATTTGAAGCTCATGAGCAAGACTTGAACAACTCATTTCATAGTAATCGATTATGACAAATCTTCCCTGTCCAGGAGCAGATCTGGTAAATAAGGTAAACAAGAAATTTCTTACAAAAAAAAAACTACCAGGGTGGTATAATCGCATCAGCAACAAAGCCCTTTACATATGAATAAAAGAAAATTGTTAGGATTTTTTTCGTATAATAACAAAAGTGAGATTAAAGAAACTGTAATAAGTAAAATCTACCCGTAATAAACATCTAAAATCAAAATAAATTTATCCTCTAATATTTACAGCATTACTAGAAAAATTTCCATTTATGCAACTGACTGTACAGTGGAAAGTTTTTCACGTTACTCTCACAAATCTTCTCAATAAAATCGAGCAGAATTTGAATTTCAAAAGCACCTCGCCACAAACACGTCATTTATCAGTTATATTTAATGCCACTATCGAGCAAAATAAAATAAAATTAGGATTCTTCATCCGATATAACATAATTTTTAAATAACAGTTTCATTTTTAAAGGAAACTAATTTTTACGTATTATATCGCGTTTAATTTAACTTTTTTTAATTCCCGACGTTTCCATATTATCCAATTCGCGATAGAATTCGTAAAAATTAGTTTCATTTAATGAGTAGTGTTCGCTCAAATATAAGAAATCAAATTTCCTTGTTGTTTAAATTTCTCTAGAACTATGTAGAATGTCCACTTATATGATGATATATGGTAAACCTACTTGGATTTTAATTCAATCCATCCATTTTCTTACAATAACAGTAAAAGCAATATAATTTCGAAATTATGAGTCCGAGCCTCATATTTCTTCATCAGCCCGTAAAAATCCTCTCCTGTTACAAGCCATGAAATCTTTTATCATTTCCCATAGTCGCTGATAATGATATAATATAAAAATAAATATTTATTGTTTCGTAGCAACACGCTATTCTATTGTTATCTCCATTCAAGAACGTGCTGAGTATTCAATTAACTTTAGAACTGTATATTTATTCACATTCCATTATTTCTATGTATACACAATAACTAATAATGACCGAGCTGCTTTCCTGTTACTCTTATTATTCGACAGATATTCTCGTTACGGATTTTACCCCGAAAAATAATCCTTTCCATCGCATGGTGAGTGATTTGAGCTTCCTCATAAGTTCTGCAGTGAGAGACAACGTTTGAATTCCGTAAGTCATCAATGAGAAAGTGCACTGGTTGCACACTTTCGTCTTAAAATTCTGTGGAATAATAGATAAGGAGATTTGTCGCAGTTTTCCGTACAAAATTCAGCCGAGTTTGATTTATCGGTTGACTTCTAGGTCGAAGTTTGACATAACTAATCGGACATTTCATCCCAGGTACACATACTTGTCAACAACTTCGAGCGTAGAATTCCCACCAACTAGCGGCATATGTGTAACTTGGACGTTAGATATGATTTTTGTCTTGTCCATGTTCATCTTCAGACCTACCCTTCAGGAGAAACTAGATAATAAGATCGTTGAGAATAGTTCTAAGGTCTAAGGATTCTACCATAATGATTACATCGTCGATACTCAGAAGATAATTGATGCATTCGCCATTGATGATGGTTTTATTAGAAAAAGGGTGACAAACAAGCACACAGTTCACCTAATGATAAGTGGATAATTGTGACCCATAAACATCTAGATCTATCATCGATCAATCAAAATGAAAAGAAGAAAAATCAAAATGCAGATGCGTTGTCAACCATAAGCACTGAGATGTAATGCATTGTCTGTATCTTATTGCGAGGGGTGACGATTAAGTCTATTTAATAGTAGTACAAGTGTGGGTGCACTGCTGTTTTGAGCTTAAAAACGATAGCAGGCATAATCTATGTATTCCCTATTATCTACCTAAGCAGGAAAGCAGCTCGGTCATTATTAGTTATTGTGTATACATAGAAATAATGGCATGTGAATAAATATGCAGTTCTAAAGTTAATTGAATACTCAGCACGTTCTTGAATGGAGATAACAATAGAATTGCGTGTTGCTACGAAACAATAAATATTTATTCTTATATTATATCATTATCAGCGACTATGGGAAATGATAAAAGATTTCATGGCTTGTAACAGGAGAGGATTTTTACGGGCTGATGAAGAAATATGAGGCTCGGACTCATAATTTCGAAATTATATTGCTTTTACTGTTATTGTAAGAAAATGGATGGATTGAATTAAAATCCAAGTAGGTTTTCCATATTTCATCATATAAGTGGACATTCTACATAGTTCTAGAGAAATTTAGACAACAAGGAAACTTGATTTTTTATATTTGAGCGAACACTACTCATTAAATGAAACTAATTTTTACGAATTCTGTCGCGAATTGGATAATATGGAAACGTCGGGAATTAAAAAGTTAAATTAAACGCGATATAATCCGTAAAAATTAGTTTCCTTTAAAAATGAAACTATTATATAAGAATTATGTTATATCGGATGAAGAATCCTAACTTTATTTTATTTTGCTCGATAGTGGCATTAAATATAACTGATAAATGACGTGTTTGTGGCGAGGTGCTTTTGAAATTCAAATTCTGCTCGATTTTATTGAGAAGATTTGTGAGAGTAACGTGAAAAACTTTCCACTGTACAGTCAGTTGCATAAATGGAAATTTTTCTAGTAATGCTGTAAATATTAGAGGATAAATTTATTTTGATTTTAAATGTTTATTACGGGTAGATTTTACTTATAACAGTTTCTTTAATCTCACTTTTGTTATTATACGAACAAAATCCTAACAAATTTCTATTTTTTTATTCATATATAAAGGGCTTTGTCGCTGATGCGATTATGCCGCCCTGGTAGTTTTTTTTTTTTGTAACAAATTTCTTGTTTACCTTATTTACCAGATCTGCTCCTGGACAGGGAAGATTTGTCATAATCGATTACTATGAAATGAGTTGTTCAAGTCTTGCTCATGAGCTTCAAATAAATAATTTCGTCATAACTTCGTGAAATTCTATTTCTTATATAATTATTCGTTTAATAATTTCTTTACCTATAATTGCGGTAGAGGTTGGTTTTTTTCGCTCAAAGGGTAAGTATAACCATTCAGCAAAAAGTCACAGTCAGCGGTTTTGGCACTATACCACAGAAAATAGATTTGTTTCATAATTTTAGTTTTTAGTTTTTTATTGTTATTTTCATAAGTATTGCATTTTTTACATGGACCATTTCTCACTGGACATGGTAAATTTTAGCCGTACCTCTATTTAATAGTTCAATTAATCACGCTTAGACAACATGCGCTAGTCGCGTGTGATGTATAGCAATTTTCCGAATGCCAAAAAAATATCGCATTGTGTGTTCTTGAGATTCTAATGTGATGACAGAGGTCACAGCTTGATCTTCATCGAGGATGAATAGAAATATCTATGAGCCGTGAGAGCGTTCACTTACTAAAATGAAAATAAAATAGAAAAAAATTGTCTTTCCTATAAAGCTAAGTTTGAAATACACAATTCTCATCATTATTCTTTATACAGGCACCACCTCGTACTATGCATGCTATTGGAGATATAAGAGAATGCTATTCACGCGATTCGTTCCATCCTTTCCAATAAAGTTGAGCCGAATTTAAAAATCAAAAAAACCTCACCAAACACAATGTTATAAGTCTCTCACAAACATGTAATTTTTACTTTATGTCTGCGTTCATTTTGAGATTTCATACAAAGCAAAGAAAATAATAAGCGACTATAAATATAAGCTCTATCCTGGTAATGTTTTTACTCAAATTGAAAAAGTGAAATCCGTTTTTAGTCCTTTAATCAAAAATTAAATAAAAGGGAATTCTCTGTGCCAGGAATATTAAGAAACTAATTAATGAGCAGTAAAATTGTTTGACATGTATAACTAAACTTGTTTTACTTAAAACTACAAATGTGTGTATATGTCATTATATCTATAATATTCAGTTTAGTATCTATTATATTAATAGATACTGAGTTCGGCTTCAGTTCAGTTTTTACTAAAAATTAATTTATTTCACCTTTTTGAGTGGTCTAGAGTATATGACAAGCTCGAGGTAACAACTAGAATGTCGTTAAAATCTTTTAGGAGCAGAATTTTTTCTTTAAATTCATACGGGACGACCGCTGAAGTATATATTGAATAAAGAAAAATCATTTAATTCGAACAGAAAAATACCTTTATTTTCGGGGTGAACAAACATAAAATAAATACGCTTCAAATATATCACTTTCTTGTTTTTCGAATTCTGTATGGTGTCACTTAAAAATCTATTATTTATAAGTTTTTTCTTAAAGCTTTGATAGATGAACTTCGGATTTTTATGCTGAAATAATGCAAATAAAGCAATCACAGAATCACCTGTGTCTTTCTGTGTATCACAAATGTATTTATCATAGACTCCTTGACGTACGTAGCTGATTGAAATTTTGCGTTTAAATACGAACGACGTTAGTTTCAATAAACTTGCTTTTAAGTAAAATTTACCGTTCTCAATATTTATTGTTGAGAAAAAGTGTCATTTGCAAATTCTAGTACTCACGTGAGCACCAGTCGGTCACAAAATTACAAACTGTTTAATAAAACAAGTAAAAAGAAATAGGTGTAGGTATAGGTAGGTGTAAATGTAAATAAAACAAGTAAATATAAAAATAACGTTCTATGGCTAGGCACAGGCCTCCTCTCAATACTGAGAGTGTTATACGTCAGGAAAGAGTCCACCGCGCTCCCTCAACGCATGTTTGTGGTTTTAATATGTCCTTGCGATCCTCAAGATGTTCTTCTTGTAAATCAGCACTTAACCGGCAAGCAGTAGTAAGGCATCGGATCGATTGCAATTGATAATATATGTTCAATCATAATATTGGTCAAGTATCTTGAGTTATGCATTATATTATATAACTATTAATTTTTTTATAGGATAAGGTGACAAACGAGCAGACAGTCCACCTGACAGTAAGTGGTTGCTGTGACCCATAGACATCTACATCTATCCCCAATAAAGAATCAAAATGCAGATACGCTGTATTGTATATAATATTTAAAATTATTGTTAAGTGAAATAAGTTAAAAAAGTCCCACTGGGTTTCTTGCTGGTTTTTCCCATGACAGGTATTTTCCGAAGCAGTGAATAAGTATTATGTAATAATCTATATTGAATAAAAATTATTTTATTGTATCTAATGATGAGTTTCTTTCATTCCTTGAATTTTTGTTCAAAGGCTTTGCCCATGCAGTGGGAAAAATCACAATAGGAAAAATCACTCAGAAAATTGCAGGAGCTCGTAGACCGTAGATGTAGCTTTATTCGAGCAGGTTATATCACGAGAGTAAGTGAAAACAGCGATTAAAGTAGCCAGGGAACCATTTCCATTCACAGTCGGAAAGTCAGCTCATCGGAGCTCAAAATTTGTGTTTTACCGCATATCATATTGCCTTCGTTAAATATTTAGTCAAAAAATGTAGTCCATTTACACTCTCTTTTACATGGTAGAGCCGTACTACGTCTATATTACTGGTATATATCTTCATCTCTTGGGATGAACCAGTTCCACACGAATTACACGTGTTATTTAGTAAATGGATATCAGAAGTAAAGAAATTAGGTCATTTGGAAGTACCTAGACCCGTTGCCGAAGGCGTCGGCAGGGGGGAGTTACACACTTTCACGGACGCTAGTGAGAAAACATACGCCGCCGCGGTGTATTACGTCACCACGGACGAGCTATGAGAAAGGCGGATCACGTTGATCGCCGCAAATGCAAGAGTAGCTCCGTTGAAGCCAATTTCCATTCTAAGGCTTGAATTGCAAGCAGCTCTTATGGGCAGCCGATTAGCTGCATCAGTTAAAGAAGAGAGAAAGTATGAGATATCGGAACGAATATTCTGGACGGACTCACGTACGGTGTTATCGTGGATTAAGTAAGATCCTCGCGTTCGGCCAATCGATGAGCAACCATTCGTTGCTCATCGATTGGCTGAGATCGAAGATCACAGTAAACCTTGTGAATGGCGATGGGTACCAACGTGACAAAACGTGGCAAACGATGCCACTAGGAGTTTTCCTTCCACCTTCGATGAAAGTCATCGCTTGTTTCAAGGACCTGAATTCCTCAGGATAAGTTAGAAACGGGTGAAGAAAAATCAAAGCTTTTGAACAAAAAAATCAAGGAATCAAAGAAGCTCCTCCCAAGACCACAACTCATCTAGTATAATTCCGACACTAGGTTGACGATATGCTTAAGTCATTAGTTTATGTAAAGTACCCTTAAAAAATTATGTTACGTAATATTTTTAATCACGTTATGTATATTATTTTAATATTGATGATTCGATAGCGCATTGGCTGGGGGCTTTGTTGCGATATTGAAGGTCGCGAGTTTGACTTCGCATCTAAGAAGTATCTGATGGCCCATAAAAGTACATATAACGCCACCACGATACAGTAGAAATTTCCAATTTTAAAGTAACGATTTTGTAATAAAAAATATCAGCTATTGTATCTGACTGTAAACACTTAACTTACAGTAAACTTAACATTGTCACAGTCACAGCACGTGATTTTGTACAATTTGTAAAAATCCATATGGAAACAGCATGAGACAGTATTGTCCCACGTGTGTCGTAAAGACACTAAGGAAAATTTCGGTGAAATCTCACAGTCTCCGACAGGTTTGAGTAGTCCTTTTACGTCTCGTCTACATGACGAGGTAAGACATAGGTATATACGCGAATCAAATAGTCTATTTATACAGTTGTATATTCTATCTAATTACAGATTGAATCTTGAAAAGTTTAATTTACGTGTTGAAAAAAATAAATGTTAAATGTAAGTCGCTTAATCTTTAACATAAATAAAGGAATATTAAATATAAATCATAAAAAAATACTTACTATCTTTCTTTAATAATCTTATTTAAGTTTTACATTTTTTTTAAGTTCTTTTTATTTTATTCTTTTTGTTTTGTTTTAATTTATTTGTTTTCAATCCCTTTGCTCTCTGTCAATGTTCCTCTATAAATCATTGACCCTCGTCTACTAATTCACAAAGGACATTTATACAGAATGTTTAGCGGCTTTGCGTTAAAGGGTTTCTCCGCAATAGATAACAAACAAAAGATTGTTATAAAGCTGAACTCCAGCAAATTTTACAAGGTCAATTGCGTAGTTTTAACTAATTTAAGCTTAAGTACAAATCACTACTGTCACTAGATTTTGTTCCAAATTTATTTAAAACACAATGGAAGGAACGAAAAAATGTTATGGATGTTACTGTTGTGTACTTATTCTTGTTAGCGTTTTATAAATTCTGTTATAAAAAGGGTTATGTTTTCCTTATAAATTATTCTGACTATGATTATTGCAATACTCTCTTTATATTTTAGTAGCTTGGCAACTGAGCTTCACTCGGAAAATAAGATAAATTTGAAAATCAAAACATGATCTAATTACAATGCTCCACATTCGCTCTTGTTCCTATACGACTGTTTCATCTACGTGTGCGGGTTGCTCTGCAACTCGTAGAGCCTCTCGTCGTATCCGATCGAGTTCGGCGTCACCAAATATTTTTGGCGCATGATGCACCGAACACGGTCTGCCAGGTTTTGTGCGATGACGGTAATAGATGGTTCCAGCTCAGTACAAAAGCGATGCATCTTAGCTCGATACGCAAACCCTTCGTCTTCTCTCCCTTTCGCCCTGAAGTACGCCCGCAATGCGCTCTCATTACTTTGAGTTGGACATCGCATGTCCCGAGGCGTACTGCTCCAGGAGCGGGTGCCGCTTGCAAAGTCCAAGAGGACAATGCCGACACCAAGCCATCTGGTGGGGGTAATGGATGCAAGGTGCTTCTGGGTGGTCGTGCAGCACCTCGCGTTCGGCTGACGACTCGTATGCTGTCGCGTGCAGCGCTAACTCCAGACGCGCCCCGGCACCCTACAGGCAGCGGCTTTTTATTTCTACTGAATATATTAAATTTATATATTAAACTTTCCTCTAAAACTATTTTTTAATTAATTGAACAAATTAACTCCCTGAAAAGAATATAATCACTTATACAAACATACAAAATGTCTCAACAAAGTAACGACACAGTTGGCACAACAGTTAAAAGTTCTGTTCATTAAAATTTAAGGTGTTATAAAATATACCTAACTAATCATCATTGCAGAATGCCACAAAACATTCGTCATCATTTATATGTAATAGAGACATACTGCAGCTATATTAGTAGTATAGTAGTAGCAAGAATGGGTCGGCTCGACCGGAAAAGGACCACGCTCTCACAGAATACCAGCGTAAAATAGCAGCTTAACACTGCTGTGTTTCGTATGGTGAGTGTAGAAAACCGGAGACCCCTTTTACTGGAAAAGAGGTATTCCATCTTACTCTTCACGGGTGACAACGCATCTGCATTTTGGTTCTTTATTGAGGATAGATGTAGATGTCTATGGGTCACAGCAACCACTTACCGTCAGGTGGACGGTGCGCTCGTTTGTCACCATATCCTATGAAAAAAATTAATAGTTATATGATATATTGCATAACTCTAGATATTTGACCAATATTATGACCGAAAATATAATTGATTCGACGCCTCACTACCGCTTGCCGGTTAAGTGCTGATTTACAAGGAGAACCTATTAAAGATACCTGGATGTTTGGAAACTTAAAAAATTTCCAAGGACATATGAAAACCACCAACATGCATGGAGGCAGACGGCGAACTCTTTCCTAACCCGAAACACTCTCAGTAATGAGAGCTCCTAATCAGAGCAGGCCTGTGCCTAGCCATGAAACGTATGTATGTTGCTATTTTTTACTTTTCTTATTAAATAGTTTGTAATTTTCTGACCGACTGGTTTTCATAGCTCACATGAGTACGAGAATATGCAAATGAGACCTTTTCTCTAAAATAAATATTGAGAACGGCAAACTTTACTTAAAAACAAGTTTATTTTTTATATTATAGGTAGGAAGGGAGTATAACTGGATTCATGGAATTCTAATAAGACAATTTTCAAGATCGATTTACTCAAACTAGTAAAGATAACAATCTGTATTTCATGGTGTATTGAATAACTCACATGATTATCTTAATACAAGCTTATTATTTTTACTTTCAAAATGTAACCCCATATACCTATCGAAAATTTTAATTTTTAACATCACGTCGCCCGTATTTAAATGCAAAATTTCAATCAGCTACGTTAAGTAATCTATGAGAAATACTTTTGTGATCAACAAACCGATGTTAATCGATCAAAGCCTCAAGAAAAAGCTGATAAATAATAGATTTTTAAGTAGACAACATACAGAATTCAAAAAACGAAAAAGTTATATGTTTGAAGAATTTTTTTAGGCTTTCTTCTTAATTCTCTGATTCACTACATATTTTTGGAAGTTATTTTTACTGTTTTTTTTTAAAAAATATTTATCATACAATATGTATTATGAAACCGACTGTATTAAGAAAAAGAATTATTTTTTTTTAAATATTAAATAAATTATGAAAAAAGAAAGAAAAAAAGTCAAACATAAATATTTTAATACTTATACGAAATTCTATGACTATGTCATACAATTACGATATTCAAGAACTATCTAATAAAAATGCTTTTTTTTAAAGTACATATTTATTTTGACCAAATTAAGTTGTAAATCTTGTTTGAAAAGTGCATGACCGATTACATAATCTTATACATCTCGTATATTGTCATCTCACGTTTTAAACTACTACACTATTGTAACTTACTAGAGTGATTTCACAAAATAGGGAACTTTCATTTGAGTAATGAATATAAAATAATATTTAAAACCATTCTAAGATTTCTGAGAAGCATCTCTTGTGAGAAAAGAAGCCTTAGTTCAGCACTGGACTTATGAAGATAGATGTTTGATAGAGATAATGGTGAACATTTCAAAGTAGAAACTAGTTTTAGTACATACTTAAAATGTTTTTAATGGTAATATTTTCAGTAAGAGCCACATTTCAAATGGTTTTAAAATAAGAGAGAAAACTTTATATGACATCATAAAAACAAGAGATAAACGAAAGTTAAAAATAAATAATGATTTCTTATATTTACGCGAACACTACACATTGAATAAAACTACTTTTACGGATTTTATCGCGTTTAATTAAGTTATTTTATATTCCCGACGTTTCGGTTGCTTTCCAGCAACCGTCCCCCGTGACCACGGTTGCTGGAAAGCAACCGAAACGTCGGGAATATAAAATAACTTAATTAAACGCGATAAAATCCGTAAAAGTAGTTTTATTCAATGTTAAAAATAAATTTAAATATATATTTAATAACCAGAGTAATTGTGTGATGTCAAATTAGGTTCCTATTTCAGATAACTGCTGTTGTACTGAATGACAGCAGCGCTAATTTTCAATGAAAACCCAATATTGACTTCAGGTACAGCTTCGTTCAGAGATGCCAGTGGGAGAGAAATCAGCATAAAATGAGAAATTCATTTGTAATATTTTTGTCAATTTTTAATTTATAATAATTGTAATGGTTATTTGTTCACTTTTTTTATATAGGATAGGGTGACAAAGGAGCACACAGTCCACCTGATGGTAAGTGGTTGCTTTGGCCCATAGACATCTACATTTATCCTCGCTTTGGAATCAAAATACAGATGCGTTGTCACCCATGAAGACTAAGATGGAATGCCTCTTTTCCAGTAAAAAGGGTCTCTAGTTCTCTACACTCACCATACGAAACACAGCAGTGTTAAGCTGCTATTTTACGCCGGTATTCTGTGAGAGCGTGGTCCTTCCCCGGTCGAGCCGACCCATTCGTGCTACAACTATACTCCTAATATAGCTGCAGCATGGCTCTACCACGTTACTGTAATATGAACGCGAAAGTGATAAGTAATCCAAAATACTACAAATTAATGATTTATGCAGTTGCTACACACTGCTGATGTTTATTTTGCTATTATTTATTTGCTATAAACTCGTTTCTCTTTCTTTCTTGTGTAATAGGTAGAGTTAATGTGTAATAGATGATACAGTTATAAGAAATGATAATTTTTGTGTAATAGGCAAAGATGAGAAAAGTAATTATCAATAGAGCGGTTTATAAACACAATTACGCATTATACGCAGTGGTAGAGCCACGCGGCAGCTTTTGCTGTCGCACGGATGGGCCGGCTCGAACCGGGGTGGTACCACGACCTCACAGAATACCAGCGTGAAGTAGAGTTTTACCTCTGCGTTTCGCTTGGTGAATGCAGGTGGCCGGAGGCCCTTTTTACTGGAAATGAGGCATTCCATCTTAGTCCTCACAGGTGGCAACGCATCTGCATTTTGATTCGCAAACGAGGATAGATGTAGATGTCTATGGGCCGCAGCAACCACTTACCATCAGGTGGACTGTGTGCTCGTTTGTCAGCCTTATCTTATAAAAAAAAATTACTATACGTGGCGGGTACGGTTTAAGAATATATACCACTTCGTATCAACCCGTGTGTGTTGTAAGTAGCGACAAAGGTAAACAAGCCAGGAGATTGGTAGCAGCGTCTTCTGCGTACTGAAAGTAAAAATCTGCGGTTGGCAACCCGCGTGCCAAGCGTAATGTTAATATAATATTATAATGCTGTTACGAGTAAAGTTCAACTTTGCTATGCTTATAAGATTTAATACATTAATAAAGAGCATAAAGCTAAGAGTATTTTGTTGTGTAACAGTAACAATTATAGTTGTTTGATTTCTATACAATTCGCAATCTCTGATTGGCAAAGTTGCATCGTAGCTTGCTTAGTAGACGGAAAGATCGATGAAGGCACACGGTATCCTTGGTTTTCGTAATTTAGCTAATATAGTTTTCAATATGAGCGCTGTCCATAACTAAATAGCATTAAAAATTCTTATAAAAGCTACTGTGTATCATCTTTAGTGGCAGTAGGTGATTGAATCATTATTTTACGAGACATTTAAAATTCTTCCGTTAACCTGCCTTTTATAAAAATTAATGGATTTGAATGAGAGCAAACCTCGATACAGTCATAAGCCTTCTGACTTATGTATAACATGTATAGAGGTTATTTCGTACCCTCGCAACATAAAAAGCCCAAAGTATGCGTTGGCAGAAGTATATGAAAATATTCCTCATGGTATATTAAATCCATCAAAATATAGATTTACTATATTTTGTGTATTAATCGGAAGGAAACCTGTACGGCTTGAAGGTTTTTCCTTTTGAGGAAATGTGAAATCCACCATCATACACTAGAGTAGCGGGGCGGACTAAATGCTCTATAAACCCTCAGAAATGAGAGGAGATCCTTGCTCAACACACGAGTAGACAAGGGTAGAAAATTAATATTTATATTGGAAATAAACGTAAATCTAAAAAGTAAACTCTTCTTAGTTATAAGAGAAAGATTTAATCAGAAATTAAGCTTATCTATTAGAACCTGTCTTGCTCACGCTCTATTATAATAATAGAACACGAGGTGGAGTTGCATATTACTTATAACGCGTAAATATATAGTACCTCGCTAATGCATCCTATATTAATGGATTTTGTAGTACTTTTTATATCATAAAATATAAATAAAAAACTGTTTCATCTTTCAAGAGCCTGAAAAGTTAAAGCATATTTATAATACAATTTTATAATGTTAATAGCATCCTAGGCCAATATCATCACCATCGTCATCAGTAAATACATTTACAATTTAATTCCACAAAACATTGAGTTACACGCACCCCTGGACATCCTGCATATTGCACCTTGTCGTCACGCCATCTAGTGGGAAGCCGCCCTATAATGTGCTTATCATTATGAGACTTCCATTTGAGATCCTATCTTCTCCGTCGGTTGTCAGTTCTTCAACAGAAGCCGACCCATTGACACTTCAGATTACTGGTCCATTGCGTTATGTTGGTAAATCTGGTGGTACTGCGTATATCTTTGTTGCGCTTTCATCGCAATAAAGATATACGCAGTACCACCAGAGAGCAATATCGAGTACAGGTCTCTCCATAAACTGCGACGTTAAGGATCCTCATACCATATGCATCATTGTTTTACAATCTCGATTTAACATTTTTAGGAATACCTTACAATAAGATAATATATTATAATTTTCGCAACGCTGCGGGACTGACAGGCTGAACACGTTGTAACCATCAGTTTGACCTCTTGGTCGAAGTTGAACGTACTTGATCGGATAATTTGTCCTAAATAAACATACTCGTCAACAACTACGAGCGTAATTTTCCCTACAATAATACTTATACAAAACAATTGTTATTTGGAAATTATTTAAACATAATAGCAACTTTAAACAAACTTTGAATAATTTGGTACTTTCGGAGGTACTAATGTAGGTGAAAACTGCAATTTTAAGTGAAATTATGTCACATAATTAACAGTATAGAAAAAATCGTGAAGAAACCTACAGATGTAATAAATTAAATCTGCTATTCTTCTTAGAAGTGAGAGGCTGTCTTTCCTGCCAGTGGAACCTACAAAGGCCATAACTTTAAGTTATCCGTATTAATGTTTTATTTACTAAAACAACTTAATAGCCACCGGGATATAGCGTCAAATTAAACAGGCCACTAGTCTTTTTATATATTTATGATTTTGTTTTTTGTTGCAGCAAGTATTTGTACAAAAGGTGAGCTTAATGATATATGGCATGTATTTTTCGCAAGTCCACAGGTAATTTGTTCCAGAAGGAGATGGAAGTAACTGTGAAAGAAATTGACATAAACCAAGATTGGTAGAGAGGAGTAGACAGGAATAAACTGTGTGAAGAACGAAGATTGAGAGAATGAGTGTCACTACGGAATTTAAATCTTTCTTTTAGATAAAGGGGTGAGAAAGAATCATGAAGAAATAAACACAGAGTGGACAAGATTCGGTAATCTCTGCGCTGGCATATAGTCAACCACTTTAACTGAGAGCGAAATTCTGAAACGTGATCATATTTGTGCAGGACAAAGATGAATCAGATACAGTTGTTAAGTAACCTGTCTAACCTGTTTAGCAGCTCCTGAGAAAAATAGGTAGACAAACATCGGCATAGTCAAATAATGGAAGAATTAGAGATTGAATGAGAAGAGGTTTAGTTGAAGGAGGTAGAAAGGACTTAAGGCGATAGAAGGAACGAAGTATGCCTGTGACTTTACGATAAACCTCGGACACCTGTGATATCCAACTAAGAGACGGGTTGATAATTAAACCCAGACCCTTGACACTAGTTCCGAAGGGTATTACGCAGTTTTCATAGTGAATGGATGGTACTTCAGATATGTTCAGTTGTGACACCAATCGACGACTACCAATGACGATAGCCTGGCATTTACTGGGATTTACCGTTAGACCAAAGTGCTGTGACCAGTGTGATATACGTTGTAAGTCACGATTAATAGCTGCGATAGCAGTATAAATTTCAGTCAAGGACGCTTGTGAGTATAACTGGAGATCGTCAGCATAAAGGTGGTAAGAACATTGAAGGTGGGTAGTTAGAAGATTGATAAATACCGAAAACAAGAGAGGATAAAGAGTGCCGCCTTGCGGTACACCTAGAAACAGATCGCACCAGTCAGAAAAATCCTGACCAGACTGAACAGCCTGCTGGCGACTGCGAAGGTAAGAGCAAAACCAGTTCAGTGCTAACGAAGAGAAATTTAGTCGTGAAAGTAATTCAAGGAGTAAGTCGTGATCGACACAATTGAATGCGTTTGAAAAATCAGTAAGGACAAGAACATTCTTTTCTAACTTGAAGTAATGCTGTGGTTGTACCGTATCCCAGGCGGAAGCCAGACTCATATGTACTAAGGAAATTACATTTTGAAATGAAAGAGGTGACTTGTTTTTGTACCAATAATTCAAGTGCTTTGGAAAGAAATGGCAGTATAGAAATATGTCTTAAATGGTAAGGAAGCGATGGATTTCGTAGTTTAGCCAGGGGCATGACAATATCTTTTAACCATAACTTAGGGAAAACACTGGTAGAAAATGAGAAATTGATGATGTGAGTGAGAACTGGAGTAATGATATCGAGTATGAGAAGTATCATAGATCTACTGACCTCATCATAACCGGTTGCGGAAAATTTTATTGAAAGTACGGCGTTTCTAGTATCCTCATCAGTCACCGAACTGAATTTGACAGAATTACTCGATAGCAATAGCATAGAATTAAGTTATTGGAGGGTTGTAACTTTAGTGGAATAATGCAGACGCGAAGCGGAAGAGTATGTTCAAGTCATTGAGTGAAATAGGTATTTGGAATTAGACAATTAGAACGCGATTTTCCAAATCCCAGGGAATTAAGGACCTTCCATATGTTTGCAGAAGAAGATTTTGAAATACTCTAGTAGTGACCTGTTTTAATATGAGATGAGCCAACGATGTAAATATTATATATAAGATTTGTAGTGGTGTTTTGTTAATAATTTCTATTTACGTCAATTTTTCACGTTTTTTATTAGCATTTAAAGGCTAGGTTACCCTAATGTCATACAATTTTACAATATTTTGACTCAAAAAACGAAACACAGCCAAATATCAAGTCTAGATGAAACCATTATAAGAAACAAAACGTTTTGCATTTTGGGCGATATGAAAGTAATTAAAATTTACGGCTTTTTGAGAGGTTTTTAAGATTTATTAATATAAATCGAAAATTAAAAATGGTAATGAATATAATACACCTCTTTAGAATTTGATTCTACTATTACTCTCGTAAATCAATATGCCATCAAAAACAAAAGTTGTAAAAAAAGCCAAGTCTCGCAATTCAGTTCTTCTACCGTAAAAATTGTGAGATCCATGTAATACCCAGTCGGTTAATTTATTCAGTTACTACTTAAGGGTCTTACTGTCTTAAATTATTACGTAATTAGCTAACCTAACAACATCTTATAGTGACCATATCCATACTAAAAATCTTTTATATTTTAAATAAATAGATTGACTTGGCCATCTCATGAAAACACAATGTATCTCTCAAGTAATACATATTATATTAAATTTGATTGTTTAGTGCGATTGCCAAGTCAATTTATTTATTTAAAACATGAAAGATTTTTGATGGCATTTCATTTCTTTTTGTAGATAGTTATATCTAGGTACCTGTCTACACCTATTATTCCATTATATTATACATATATAGGTACACTGATTAATTCACTGCAAATATTACTTTGTAATCCTATATATTTATATAGGATTACAAAGTTATTTATGCAGTTGGCGTATCTCGAAAACGGGACCGAAATTGCAAAATGTTTTAATTTTTCCTTGATTTATATATAAAAAAATAATTGTATTCCAAATTTGAAGCTTCTATGTCTGCTATAAGAGCCTAAGAGTATTGATGATCGGTCAGTCAGTGAGTGACGAAATTTTGACTAGTTATAATTCTTAAACTACTCGTGAATGTTTAATGAAATTTGAAATATACTGAGTTTATACAATGCCTACTTGGTAAATGAAAATTCAGTCTTCTAGTTTTATCCACTAAGAAGTTATAGGTTTTAGAAAATGGCCTGAACTGCTTCGAGAAAAGGATGGTACGGCCGTGCCGCTTTTCTGCTCGACTTGGCGGGGGCACTGCTGTGCCCCCAGATACATTCATTTTAAAAATCAGAATGTAAGCGGTAAATACGATGAACTACATATTCGGTATCTTTATTACATGCAAACTTGGGGTATAAGCTGCCTAATGATACAGTATAAGAGGGCATTAATAATTTAATTTGAATAAAGTACTTTTTTTATGGAATTTGGAGATGGAGATAGAGAGATAAGTTTACAATGAAGTACATATTTTTATTCATTAAAACTCTGAAATATTTAAGAATAATTTATATGATACGGTGGTATGAATGCTTTGTCTGCCCATTATTGAAAATCTATACCCTGCAATCTTAAAAAAAACACCGATTGTTGCATTCGGTTTAAAGAATGGGGAAACCAGTATAATTACAATTTTATTTTATTACGGTCTTCAGAGACGGACAGCGACTTTGTGGCGTTCTGTGCTTGCATTTGATTGCAGGTGCCCATAAACTAATGTAAATAATTAGAGATAGGTAAGAGTTAGATACTACTACAATAAAAAGTTTTCATATTTAATTTTGAAACAAGCATTGTGTATAACGCTGTCTCTCTCATTTTTACTTTTAATAAGGTACGAGGAATGCAGTTTTTATTACTAAGAACTACGTATTAGGAATAACCATTTTAGCCTAGGAGTACGTCCGTATATAGATATGATCACACAGTTGAGATTGTTGCCAAATTAATTTGTTGCCATCAAATTATTACTCCTTCATTTTGTGTTATTTCAAATGACCCTTATTCAATAGCCTGTGGAGTGTATGTTAAGTAAAAAAAAGCGTTAATTTTATTCTTTGTGTTTGAGATATCTGTGTTATAATGTGTAGTTAAATGTGAAGCACAGCCTGCTTAAAATACAAACTTAAAAAATACTGAATTGCAGTCGAATAAAGCATTAAACATTGACGCTTACGAATTATCATATGTGTATATCTTAATGAATAAAAATCTAGGGTAATTAGTTTAGGCACGAAAGCTGTTCCTTAAACAATTAACACTGATATGCATCAAACCGCCGCTATTATTCACTTGCGCTCCATATTCGGGCGTAATCGTTGGCAGGGTACTTTACTAAATTCGTCTTTAGTCGTTCTGATAAACGCTTACGTTAATAATGATTACACGTCAGTAACAAATTGAGCATACAAAAACGAAACGTATGAATCACCTGTCAGCATACATATATTTATCTGTTGATTCAAGGATTATTGACACAAATTTTAGGTATGACCATATTTATTGCTACACAAGTTATTGATTTTTGAGTTTCGATTAATGAGTTGTATTTCACACTATCTCAGCTATTATTTTGCTATACTTATCCCTCTTGTCTGATTCTGGCCAAGGAACAATATTCAGGATTTATTAAAAAGTAAAACTAATCTCGAACAAAAAAAACTAACACTGTAACAAGCTAAGTAAACGATTATGTAAGAATAATTTTATGATGTCTTCTGCTGGATCATTGAAGTAAATTCCTATCACAGTCCTTTTACAGCAACTTTAACAAGGCGGTACCGTCTCCTCGTTCACCAACCTGCCTACCGAGCGTAATGAGTATGCGCAAATATTTCAAGTAATGACTGCAGATTGAACATTTTAAAAGTACCTATTCCCAGGCACAAATTTAATGCCATCATAAACATAACTTATAAAAAAAAACAAGTCTCGCAACTCAGTTCCGCTACCGTAAAAAGTTGTGAGATCCATGTAATACCAAGTCGGTTAATTTATTCAATCCCTACTTAAGGTGACCTTGTCAATATTAAAAAAAAATTATGTTTTAAATACATAGATTGACTTGACCGTCTCATGAAAACACAATGTATCTCACAGGTATCTAATACATATTATGTTATACTATATTAGATTGTTTAGTGTGATTTCCGAATTAATCTATTTATTTAAAACATAAAAGAGTTTTAATATTGATATGGTCTCTATAAGGTTTTGTTAGGTTACATAATAACTTAAAACAGAAGGACCCTTGGGCCGGCCACATACATACGGAATTTCGTTTCGTGATTCCGTTTCGGAATCCCGACACACATACGTTTATTTCCGTTCGGAATAACAAGGCTTAGTTGAGAGACGTTAGCCATTGAGTCTAGACATTCTGCCAGCGAACAATTACGACGATTTTCTGATTGCGATTGCATTGTTGGTGTATTATTGTTACTGAGTGCATCCCTTTATCACCATTAGCTTGCAATATAGTCAATATTATGTAAGAAGATCATCTATTCAGAGATATTTTTTTAAATATGGATGTCTGTAAACCCTTTCGATCAATTATTAAACAAAATAAGATGAAAGGTTACGAAAGGCTATACACATATTATAAGATTAAATGTAAAAACGTACATAAACACATCTACTCGCTTTGGTCGTGCGACGAACACTGACTTTTATATGGACTTGCTCCGTTCGGAATCCCAAATCGGAATATTGAAACGGAATCCCGAAACGAATTTCCGTATGTATGTGGCCGGCCTTAAATAGGGACTGAATAAATTAACCAACTTGGTATTACATGGATCTCACTACTTTTTAGGGTAGAAGAAGTGAGTTGCGAGACTTGGTTTTTATACAAGTTATGTTTTTGTGACATCTTATTTCTTTTTGTAGATAGTTATATCTTGTTACCTATCTATAACTATTATTCCATTATATTATACATATACAGATACACTGATTCATTCGCTGCAAATGTAACTTTGTAATCCTATATATTTATATGGAATTATAAAGTTATTTATGCAGTTAGTGTATCTAGAAAACTGGACCGAAATTGCAAAATATTTTAGTTTTTCCTTGATATATATATACTAAACACTAATTGTATTCTAAATTTCAAGCTTCTATGTCTGCTATAAGAGCCTTAGAGTTTTGATGATCGGTCAGTCAGTCAGTGAGTGAGTGACAAAATTAAGAAACTTTGACTAGTTATAATACTTAAACTATTGGTTCAAATTGAATAACATTTGAAATATACCGTGTTTTAACAATGCCTGCTTGGTTCAAATTCAGGCTTCTTTATCCACAACGAAGTAATAGGGGTCGAAATGACCTCAACTGCTTCGAGAAAAGGATGGTACGGCCGTGCTGCTTTTTTGGCGGGGGCACTGCCGTGAAGGACTCAGAAAAGGCTATTGATGTTTACCAATTACGTGGACAAACTTGGTGGTAAAAACTTGTGAAGATTAATCACTAAACCTCCTATTGAGATAAGGCTTCATCAAAATTTGATCCGTAATTATATTTTACATGCTCGATCCCCTTAACATCATACACATACGTTCAAAGGACTGGTGCGCTGCAATTAACGTGAACCCCGAAGTGCATATTAATTATTATCGGAACGGAATGACGGTTAAATTCTGTTTAACATACTTAAAATACCTCTAATTTGCATATATTCGTACTTTCTAATTTTAAACATAAGCTTCTAATGAGATGGTGATATATTTTTTTGTTATAACAAAACAACCCATCCCTTGTTGAGCATGTCATAGGTAGAACTGCGGTCTAAGACGGTATGGCCACGTTTGCCTTAATGACTTTTCTTTGAAAAAAAATTATTGAATTTCTTTTTCGTATTTTGTTTGCTTAAACATTCATCCAGATTAGCCAGATTCATCATAAATAGTATAGGTTAGTTTTATATCTAGCATTAGGATTCATCTCTCAACTGACCTTAAATATTGATTTTTGTTAAACAAGTCGGAAAAAAAGCGCTTCCGAACTGCTTTATCTGCGTGCGCTGGCATAATGGTAAGTGATACGTAAATACAATGCAATATAAACATTGAACTTTACACCATATAAAAAAATTCTGCTGTACCATATGTCTACATTTTATTTATAAGCCACAGTGAGCTATTTTATAACAAAAAATTATTGAAATTTAAAAAGTTATTTATGAGCGTTATTATAAGGCATGGCATATTAATTCTTAGTGACAAAAATAACTTCATCGTCAAAACAATTGTATGAAGATAAACTTTGCTATTTATAGCGTGTTGTTTGGACGCATAGCTTAAGAAATATTGAAAACTTAAAATATTTCAACACTCGGCTTGGAGCGCGGACGACGCATAACCCTTTTTTTGTTTTTCATGGAAAAATGCTTCCTCGGGAGAAGACTACTGCTCCCCCATCTCCTTCTCAGGATAAGCGCACCAGAACATATGGCGCGATGTCCTCCGCGGTCTTCAACTTCACCTGCGCAACGGATGCCCTCGTGTCCGATGCACGAAGACCATGGGGCCAGGAAAAATGAGCGCTCAGAAGCACTAACGTTACTGACCCCAGCGGCGGAACTGGCCTATGGCTCCGCAATACCAACACTCCTCTCCCCCTGCAGCCCCACTACCACCGCATCAACGGTGCGGCCCAGTCAGAATCGTGGAGGATAGGGCGAGTGGCACATCACTATACCAACGCTTTATAGAATAAGAGTGACAAACGAGCACACAATTCATCTGATGGTAAGTGGAGGCTATGGCCCATTGATATCTGCATGTAACCTTGATTAAGAATCAAAATGCAGATGCGTTGTCACACCTGTGTCTAAGATGAAATGCCCTTTTCCAATAAAGATGGTCTCCAGTTCTCTACACTCACCATACGAAGCACATCATTCTTGAGCTGCTATTTTGCGCCGGTATTCTGTGAGAGCGTGGTCCTACCCCGGTTAGGACCCATTCGTGCTACAGCTAATATAATAGCGTGGCTCTACCACGAGTAAAAGTTTGTTGAATCTCTATAATTGATGCACTTGTAATATTTTAAAAAATATTTAAAAGACTAAACCCTTTGTTAGAAAAGGCTTTATCGGGCATATAGACGATGACGATCTAACAGCGAAAACGGGATCAACGGCTTAACTTTCTTTCAGCTTTACAGGAGCAATTTAATATTTTTCATACAATATATTAATAAGCTACAAAGGTTTTTTTTGTTCTATTTATATTCAAAAACTAAGCTAAGCTAAGCTAGGTGGCATATGATCATTATGTCGTTTAGAAACTTTTACTATTATAAATTAAATACATCTTAGTAATTATATATAATATATTAATGCAGATGTTTCCGCAAAAACGCTAAGATGTACGCATTTATATTCTTAAAATTACTGTGCATATCTTCATAATTTCAATCTCCTAACCAAAAATATATATACTTCCATATATCCTTATCCTATTAATTTCCCTAATTTCCTATCTTCACCTCAAGAAGAAAGGACTGCAACGATGTTAATTGACGTCAGTGCCAAGCAAAAATAACTTCAAAAACAAAATAATAAACCGACGCGCGTGGCATACCGCATTCGCTAAATAATTAATTAAAATATTATTTTGGCTTTAAACTCAAAGAGAAAATTCTCTCTAATAAATATATAGAAAATAAAGAGAAAAATTTTGAGTGTCGTGTTGTGTTATATTGTGTAATACAAGAAGGAAACATGCCTGCATCGAGCAATAGAAAAACTGCAAGATATTCTACTTGCCTATGAACCATGTGGTCTGGAACTATGAGGTTCCAGACCTCGTTGTTCTTCCCTGTAAACGAGAAGCATCTTAATCCCGCATTTCCTACCCTAACGCACCATTCGCAGCAACAGTTATTTACTTAATGAGTATTTCACGTAGCCAATCAAGATTAAGTTAATTATCTTGTTGCTTATAAACATAACCGTTCAGGGACTCAGGACTAGAACGATGGATGTGACAGCCTCTGGGAAGGTCATCAACTGCATAGCGCTTGTCAACATGGCACGATTTATCTTTGCTATTTAATTAGGGTTTCTAATTTCGCGGCCACTAAAAAAAACACAATATGTTACTTTGCACATCTGGTTGATGTTATTGCGTATATTTTTATTTTTATTTTTATTTAATTTATTTATTTGATATTTTTATTTAAAATTAATGTTGTAACGAAATATTTAGGTGAGAATGTTTCGTTTTTTTTTCAAAGTTAACTTTCTTTAAAATTTTCTGCACTGTACGATTTAAAAAAAGGCAACAGATGCGTTGTCAACTTTGAAGATAATGATGGCATGCCTTACAGCCTATAATCATACTGGATCTCTACACTCTTTCGACCGGATCACAGCAGTAGACGAAAGGCGTTTTACTTTTGAAAGAAAACGTCACAAATAAGTAACATAATATTTTTGTTGTATATCAGAACATTCATGATATACGTGACAGAATTACTATTGGGATATCCTTGGGGTAGAGATTATCCCACTGACAGTATTTGTTTGTACTTACCAATATTTGTGCACTTTAGTTCCGTTAATAAATGGTGCTTATATTAAAAGTTTATTTTATTACTAAGCGGCTTAATAAGCGCTTTTTTACTTAATATTATAATCATTAATTGTAATAAGATATTTCCGATTATTTACATGTGTATTACAAATGAATATACAATACAGTCTTCTCTACAAAAACTCTGCAAAACAGCCATACATTCAAACACATACACGAGTGGTAATGTGTTAGTGTGATAACTGCAGTTTCAAAGTGCTCCATTCACTTGGATTCACAACTGTACGTGCAATTAAAATCTAAGTGATATTGCGTGTACTAGTAAAATAAAATCAGGCTTAGTTTTGTTGGGAGCTGTATTAAATACCCTATAAATGTTTAAAATATGTTAATATTCTTTATTCATTCAACAAAGAGAAATAACATACTTATGTTTTTTCCTTCTAATTATCTTCATCAAAGCAGCCCTTCGATAGTCCACTGCTGAACAAACCTCCCCCAAGGAACGCCATTAAACACGGTCATCACCTGCATCCATGGATTTCCTTATAATAAATATTAAAACAAAATATATTTAATAATCATAATATATTTCTACTAATTGAATGTTACTTCTCGATAGTATTTAATTGATTGGTTCTCAGAATATGAACACCATCATCTATATTGAACGGCTGACACTACGAAAATTAAACCGTTTTATCGCTGTGGCGTGGAGTAAGTGAGTAATCATCGGTAGTTTCAACTCGTAATGGCGTCGGAGCAACTTTAATAAGTAAACGTACATACTAGAAGCGTTCAATAAAAGTAAGAATGTGTAAGTATGTTACAGGCTTACTCGTAACTTTTTAAAGGTTTTTTTGGTATAAAGTAACCTTTTAGAGTACAATACACTTGGAATATGTCTTTTTTCTATGCTTAAAGTTTTATTTCTTAAGAATATTGCAACCTGAGCACCTAAAATGTTAATCTTCAAGCGTTCATGTTAAATGTTACACTTGTGAAATAGTTTATTTCTTCAGCAATAAACCTGTACACTACAATCTGCAAAACCACTGTTTAGATGTCTTCTTTTAAATCAGTTAGAACAGTAGAACCAGAGTATTTGACATGGCCTATAGGATCAGTCAGTGATATTATGCGGTCTTAAGATTACTGACTGATTTAGGCTTAAATATTTTTAACAGTAATCTTAAGCTTAAGTTTTATGTCTACTGTATTTATTTTAAGCTCAAATGCTAACGTTATATTAAAATATATTACTCGCTCATTTGTCAAAAAATATGTGAACTAATACATTTGGTGAAGCTCCAACAGTGTATATGTATATGCCTGCCAAGTTATTTTAAAACCTGAACCAATTTCTAAAGGCTCTATAACACAACTATATGTACGTGCTACTATTAAATGTAAAGTCCTATCTAAAGTCCACAGCTGAACATAGCCCGCCTCATAGATTGCCTCATAGAAGGAGGAAGAGGGTTTCATTTTGGCAGAAGGCTTTGCAACTGCAGTTTTTTATACTTCGTTGTTATTAGGACGACACTGCTGCCAATCTCTTGGTCTGTTTGCCTTACGATACCTAAGGGAAGTTATGGGGTGTTAGATATTATTACAACTCATTTCACTCTGTGTAATCCGCTGAATAAGCTCTATATTGTTACTTGCAGAGTGTAGTGTATAGACAACTTTTGTTTTGTACTATAAATATTCAAGAATGGACAATATTCATAGAAACTACAATGTGTCGAAAACATTCTTTTAAATTAAACAAATATGCGATGAGATTTCGATAACGGAAGTACAGATATAATTGATAGACTTAGGATTTAGAAGTAATTATATTAGCGCAAAATCATGGTTCAGCTGTTCAGCAGGATGCTTGGCGGTTCACCACTGTGCGATTTACAAGGAGCTTTCTTCCTCCCACGACTTCTTTGTATTCCAAAGACAATTTTGGTAATTCACTCGGCAGTTTATAATTGTCTTGAACTCCAAGCTCGTAACAGTACTTAAACCGTTTAATGAAACTACAAATTGCAAAAGAAGTAGTGATTATTATTTGTGTATTTACATACACATTATACTCCATTATGCTCCAGTCTGCTTCGGATTGTTCCATTCTGCGTCATTCTGCTCGATTATTATCACAATTAAAAAAAAACTATAATAAAATAACTAAAACTGTATAAAAATACTATCGAATTGTACATAAACCGTTTATTGAAACTACAAATTGTAATAGAAGCACTGATAATTATTTGTGTATTTACATAGACACTACTCCATTCTGCTCTAGTCTGCTCCGCACTGTTCCATTCTGCGTCATTCTGCTCGATTATTATCACAGTATAAAAAATATGAAAAAATAACAAAATATGTATAAAATATTATCGAATTTTACTTAAACCGTTTAATGAAACTACAAATTGTAAAAGAAGCACTGATTCAAACCCACGACCTTATCAGATTGCAGTCTTGCGCACTGCCGTTATGCTACAGTTCCTTTTTTGTATGTTTTTATATAAATTTAAGTAATAATGTTGAAGACCAAAAAAAGTCTTATTTAAACTTTTTTAATTGCACTGCAGCACTTTTTAATTACAAGAGGAAAAATTCTTACTTTCTTTGCAAACATTACACATGAATGAATTAATTAGTTGTACTTTGGTAATTAAAAATTTATTCCTCTTTATACAATCAAAAAGCAGATAGGGCAACCGTTACAAAAGAATACAATTAGCACCTACGTACTTGGAATATTAGCTTTATTTGTTCACGAAACATTGTATTAAACTTTTCATAAATTACGTAAATAATAAATAATTAGAATTAAGAACTATGTAAGAACTGTGTAAAGTTAATTGATTGTTGCAATGTACCAAACATTGCTATTAACTCTTAATATCAGGTACACAATTCAACTTTACACTAAATGTAGTTATAAATTTCTTCTCACTGACTCTTTGGCTGCCTCATTAGAACAGTGGTCGTTAACGCGATTACTGATCATGAGGTTCCGGGTTCGAATCCAAATTCAGTTATTGGGTTTTTTGTCAAGAAATTCTCAAAACCAGCCCGGAGTCAGGAAGTTGGAGGTGTTTCCCCGCCGCGTTGTCGCGATATCCTCATATGGAAGGTTGAAGGCATAATATAAAGCTAAAGTGATAAATTTGTAAAATACTTTAACGAATACTAGTCTTGTCAAAAATATAACGTCCGTGGATTTCACAACACGTAACGACTTCTTCGAAAACTGCATATCTATGCAATTTCGTCTTAATATTATGCATCCTATAAAATCTGCCTTACCATGACTAGTAAGGTAGTACCCACATTTATCGACGTGAAATGGGCGTAAACCTTGTGCGTATCACCACACTACTCGGCTTAACACTGATCAGCTGTTGAGACGGCTATTCATAAGCGTTCGGTATTTGAGTCATTCGTTCGGCCATTTACTTGCATTCGACAGTCCTTTCCCCCTAACCACCGTCGCGACGGCTCTTCTCTTCCGTTCGGCAGTCAACTCCTCCGAACGGTTATTGCAACGGTTGTTCACATTCGACTGTTGTCGACAACGCCGTTCGACCGTCTTCTGAACCGTTCGGCTCCCGTCGGAGAAGAATCATGGGAGAGCATCATTTCAACGACTTTCGGCCGCCTCCGGCGCCATTCTATTGCAGTCGGAAAGTTACACACGTCGACGTGGACGTTCAGCTACTTTCAGCATCGTACGGATGCGATCAACTAACCGGAAAAGTGTTCGTTTTGCCGTCAGTCGACGTCGCGACGCGTCGCCTGAGCCGAGCCGATTAGAATGACATAAGCAACACCCGTATTTCGTAGATAAAGGTTTTTCTGACTGGCTGAAGCCGATTCCACGGCGATAAATGTGGGGACTCCCTAAATAAATCCTTTTCGTATTTTCGTATCTACGGTAAAATTATGTTTAACAATAATATTGTGATCAAAAGCAGTTAGATAATTAAGATATTAATTCCTTTTTACATTTATTTTAAGGATTTAATTGCTATTTAAATTACTATAAAATATAGAAAAAGCTTCTAAATTGCGCAAAATACGTCTCTAAGAATATATAGAGGACGCGTCATAATAACGCGGTTTCAGAAACAGCACTTGGATTGCATCGTTGCATTGCGCAGTCAGCCCGCGATATTCTTTTTTTAGTGTGGTTTTCCACAGCTATGATGTGGCTTAATATAAACTGTTATCCCCGCTTATTTCAAACCGGTGGAATTATTTTTAGAGCGGTGAGCAATATTAGCATCCACTAAAAAGGCCATTACTCACATTCTATATCAGACTCTTTACATCTAAACAACAAATCTGAGATTACAAAATGCCCGAAGTACGAGTATATTGTCTTAATGCTCTAACTTTCAATTGCGTTTTGGCCTCTACTATTCCCACAAAATAAGAAATACTTTTTGGCTCCTCTAAAATCACAGACATTATGAAAATCTGTGTCAACCATTTTTAACTATCCTGATGGCGCAGGCGAATCATACGCTCCGCAGCTCTTAGCTTAGCTCGACCTAACATACACAAATGAATTCGTACGTTTGTTATTGCGTCGCAGCGTGCGGCAGCCGCGTGCTTTACTGCTAATTTAACTATACGTGCATTTTGTACGTGAACACTTGCATATCATATTCTGTTTGATATTTCTCGTTTGTTCCACGAGCATACGTAACAAACACAGAAAATGATAAGAAGATATAGAAAAGTATATCAGAAAACAATGTGGATACATGAAATCATTGAATAAAAAACAAAAAAAATAAGGATTCCCTTTGTTTATAACTTGCTTATTTCGTTGCGTAATACCTTGTTCCATAATGTTCCATAACTCGTGCTATCTATAGCATTTAAGATTATATTTTACTTACAAATAAAACGCTATGATAAATAGACCTTAATATTATATAAACGGAAATTAATATATGTAAATCATTTTAATTCCTAAATAAAGTTAAAACTTAAGTCATCATCACACATAGGCCTCCTCCAAGGAATTCCACAAAGCACGGCCCTGACCCACCTGCCTCCATCCACTTGCTGCATGTCGACCAGGTCGTCACTTTATCTAGGGGGGTAGGTCAACCTATACTTCACTTACAGGTACAAGGCCGCCACTTGAGAACCTTTTTTCCCTATCGTTTGCCGGTTCTTCGAGCTATATGGCCGGCCCATTGCCACTTCAGATTACTAATCCTTTGGGCTACGTCGATCGCTCTAGTTCTACTGCCTCCTCCCTTACCTCTACAGCTCCCGCAGCTGCCTCGAACCCCGCAGCCCCCGCCGCTGCCTACAACCCCGCAACCTCTAACGCTGCCTCTATGCCGTCTCCAACCCCGCAGCCTCCGCCGCTGCCATTACCCCCCTAATGTTGTTAGACACCCTACCACCTTCCCAGCCAGCATCTCGCTGTGCCCGGCTAACTACAGAGGCTGCCCTTGCACTCCTCACCCCCGTCCCACTAAAGTAGCTCCACCGCCGGTCAATGACAAGTCATTCGCGGCTCTCCAAGCTCCCTCTCAAGCTTAAATATCCCCTCAGGGCCTTTCCCAGCCTCTTGATGACCCCTCTCGGCCACCTCAGAGTCCCCTAGGCCGAGCCCTCTTCGGCCCGCTCTGGTCTTCACTTGACCCTCACAGCCTCCAGTTTTCCTCTGAGGCCCCAAAAGGGCCGACTCCCTGCGGACTTCCTCCGCCCCACAACAGGCACAATCCTCATTGTTTGATGACCTGAATACATTGTATGCTGCTATTCGGAGTATCGACATTGGGGAGATTGCAATCTTAGCACGCAAACTGCGCGCTGCTCAAATCCGTCCAATTGTGTTCGTTGTAAGTTAATTTAATTTAACTTAACTTAATGTTTAGGCCCAAAAAAGGTAATTTGTACGATATCCAATCACGTTTGACTTCGTGAGTTGCACGATAGCACCAGGTGTCACGCGCATCGAGGGGAGGGGGAGCGGTAGGCAGCGTCCAAGCGTGTGACGCTCGTGGGCGAGAGAGAGTTGCTCGCTGGCCACGATGCGGGGAACCCGCGTATCTCGATTATCGCGGCCGAAGTTCACGCGACCGTGTAGGGTAGGGTGATTTAGGCGTGTTACTTCGCTACGTGGATATGTGAATTTTGCAATATTTAACTTGTTCGGGTGATGTGGAATTGTGCGCGCGCGCGTCTAGTAGATATACGGTCTAGGATTCGAACCGCGCATTCCTTGGTCCAGAGCGTCTCCTGGTTGATTGTTTGGAAATCATTATAATTGTGTCGTCGCGTGCCCCTTTTTGTGTGTTGGTTGGTTTGTTAGTTTACGTGTCAACGAGGCGTATTTTGAATCCTTTTCGCGACGTAAGTTCCTTCATTCGACACCGAAACACGGTGTCGAATGAAGGAACTTAGTTGTGTTTAACCGTATGACTCATTAAGAGATCGCGTTAGTTCCCTATTTATAATTTTGTGATAAGTGAATCCGGGACATTGAATGTCGAATTTTGAACTACTGTCCCTACTGTGTCGGGTATCACGTGTTCGATTCTACGATGAATGTGGAATTAGGCGAGTTTAAGTTAGTTAAATGTACAATGGAGCTAATAGACTGAAATAGTGACAATGAAGAAAGAAATGGTCCAGCGGTGGAGCCTGCTGGAGCGATGCAGCATTGTGGGGCAGCCTGGAACTCGGCCGCTGCTGGTCGCCTAAGCTGGTCCAGGTCTCAGACATTTATACATCACTCAACACTACTTGCCATGCACCTCACACCCACTTACGGCCTGACTGAGCCTTGGGGCGATCTAAGGGTCGGAAACAGGTAAGTACTATATTTCCCTAGCCTTCTACCATATAGCTTAGTATGATAGAACATTCCTCTATGTGGCCATTTGAGGCCAGACCTGCGGCTGCTCGTTGAATCTTCCGCTCATGGGCCCCGGGATATTCGGCCTTTGCAGGGGCAGCTATAGGCCGTAACACTTAATAATGTCAGAGCACTCTGCTCTTCCAAAATCTCACGGTCGTATATAACAAGCGATAAACCCTTAGGCTTACTAAGGGATTATCGCTTGTTTTTTTTAATATTCGCGGACTGCCGAATAACCTCCCCGAGCTTAAGCACTTTTTTCGAGATCGCGAAGCCGAAATCCTCCTCCTCCAGGAGACCAATCTCAAAACTAAGGACCTCAAAGGCCTTTCCATCCAAAAGTATTCTCTTCTTCGTAACGACAGACCTGACCGCAAAGGCGGCGATACTGCCATTGACTACAATAAGATACTTCATTGCTCCTACATCATCACTCCGCAGCTTACCAATATGGAAGCCGCGGTATGCAGGCTAGCCTTGACTGAACATCAGTCCATCGTCATAGCCTCCTGCTATATCCCTAGTGGAACCCTCACGTCAAAAAAGATTTTGAGGCGATCCTTTCTTTAGGCAATCTAGTCATTATGTTTGGAGATTTTAACTCCAAGCATACTGAATGGACCTGTCTTACTACTTCTCATAGTGGCAAGAAACTGCTTGATATTACGCAGTCTCTTGACCTTACCGTTCACACTTCCCTCGGTGTCACTCACTATCCCGACAACACCGACCACTCTTCTGACGTACTAGACTTTGCGCTAGTTAAAGGAGTTTCCCTCAACCTCAGGGCAATCGAGACTCTACAGATATGGACTCACAGGACTCCCCCATCTCCCTCTCGTCGGACTTCGACAGTATCTAAAAAATCGACACCGTGGTCGATTCTCTCACCACCCTTATAAAATCCTGCCTTAAGTAGAATAGAAAGGGTCGTCCCGGTTGCTAATAATAATAGTCTTCCCCTACATATTAGCAACCTAATGAAAGCCAAGAGAGCTCCTTTCCGGAGAGCAGCACTCTATCCCACCCCTGAACATAGGCATATGGCCAATCGTCTTCGAGGAGAAGTCCGATCACGTCTTTCTAATCTTTGAGACCTCGAAAAGAGTAATCTCATGGAGTATATCTCTACCTCTCATACAGCGTACTACCAGATGGCGAGAGCCCTACGCATAGACGCTCACTCACTCTCCTCCTCTCTCCCGTCTCGACGGTGCTATTGCCTTCGAGGATGAGGAAAAGGCTGAGTGCTTTGCAGACAGCATCGCCGCTCGATGCTCTCCTAGCTCACAACCCACTGACCCCTCATACATCCAGACAGTGGAGCGGAACTCACCCCCCACAGCCTCTAACCCTATCACTGTTTCCTATGATGAGATCTCATCCATCATCTTAGGACTGAAGCCCAAAAAAGCCCCGGGCGCGGATGGCATCTCCAACCATCCCTCAAAAATTTCCTGAGCAGGTGATAACCATATTAGCTATAATATTCGACGCCTGCTTCAAACTTAGTTACTTTCCACCGCGTGGAAGGAGGCAACTGTCATTGGTATCCCCAAGCCAGGAAAGCCTCACCACCTCCCCTCCAGTCACCATCCCATCAGCCTCCTCAAGGCCATGGGCAAAATCTTTTAACGAGTCATCCTCACTCGCATGAGGCGCCATCTGTTTCCCACAGAAGGCGACCCTCTTGTCATCCCCCACTAATATAAACCCAACAATACTTAGGTGTCACCCTTGATACAAGGCTCACCTTCGGGCCCCATGTCAAGAGAGTAACTCGCAACGGGCGCTTTTATTTGAGTAGGCTCAACAGTATGCTGGGCCGACACAGTAAAATTTCCCTGCGAAACAAGCGAACCCTATATAAGGTCTGTAAACGAGCAGTTATGACTTACGCGAGCCCCATATTTGCTTACGCCAAACCCAAAATCCTTAACGAACTTCAAATAGTTCAAAACACTTTTTGTCGTCGGGCTACGAACGCACCCAGGTACGTCCGTAACGCCGACCTCCATCGTGACTTAGAGCTCCCCACAGTCCAACAGTTCCTAAAATCACTCTCTGAGAACTTCTTCAAAGCCTCAAGAGTCACACCCCAATCATCTCATTCAGGCAGCTTCCTATGCAGCCCCACTCCCCTTTCGCTATCGAGTCCACAGGCCGAGAAACTTTCTCTCTCGGACCCCCAAACAAGCTTTCGGCCGACCTAAACTGTCTCCTGGCGGCTGAGGCCGAATCTCCTCCCCGTTCTTAATTTGCCTTAGTTAGGCGCACCTCTCAGTGGCTACTCGCCACCTGCGCCCCCTTTTCCCTAAAGGCGGCCGCTTCCGATTCGGCAGAAAGGTCATACAGGCCAATGCCAGTCCCACAGGTATTGTTTAGTGGGTAGGAACTTAGGTTTCGCAGTGAGTCCCACATAACCACGCAACCGTCTAATGACTTTCTTCTGTTCACTAATTTAAAAAAAAAACAATATTGCATTGCAATATAATATATGTGTTTAAGCAATTAGAATAGAATTAGAAGCGTTTTATATACTCATTCAGCACTCGAAACGTCTTAATTATATAAAATAGGTAAATTAAACGTACGTGTAGAAGTTTAAAGTATTATATTCTCTTAATATTATAAAGTTATAACCTTTTTGATATTCTGAACTTCGCTGAAGTTCGTTGGAAGTAAGCCGTAAAAGATTAACAGCGTGCGATGCTGTGAGGTTACATTAAATTGTTGCTATATTGATGAATTATATTATAACATTTTGTGTTCTTAGCCACAATATTTTAATAATCTTGTATATTGAAGTATAAATTCTAAATTCTATTTATGAACTTCTCAATCATCATCTTCATCGTATCCCTTCAACTTCATTCAATGTCAGATTATTGATTGATAGTTACTATACCATTTTTTAATTAATTGAAATGACAAGCGAACCCACAGTCACCTTATGATAAGTGGCACTGCAGTCCACGGCAACTTCAGGCAACTTCAAATAAAAAAGCTACAGGTGTGTTGTCACCTCTGAGGACTAAGATGGAATGCCTCGCAGCTCTCTATACCCTTCAGACCTTCAGCAAATAAAAGTAAACGAAAAAATTTTGAGAATTTAGTGAATAGTTTTATAAATTTATCTTACACTAGCTAGTTACCTAACTAGTATACTTGTAAGATAAATTTACCAAACTTTGTATAAAATGTGTAATGTGTAATAACTATGCAAGATTACACATAAATAACAAGGTTTATGCGCTTACTAGTTTATGGTTTAACTTCAGCCAAAGTAAGAAGATCCCAAGTGCTGATGAGATATAAACGAATGTTGTTTTTTTATTAGTACAGGAGATAAAATGTGCAATTAAAGAATGTAAGCCAAAATATTGAAATTTCTTGAGCAGCAGAATTAATAAAAAATTAGCTGGCCTTCATTAAAATTACAAATTAATCTGGAAAATGTGTGTTGAGAATTGAAAGTTCGAAATAGTGCTCTAAGGCAATGTGGCAATGACATAAATCAGGAAGTTATAGCAGGAATTATATCTACTGGTGCTGGATGATATATCCAGCTTCATATTGGTGCGCTTGTATGAAGCAGCGCGTAATTAAGTTTGCCAATGGTGGTTACAAACGGAGGGGCATTGTATAATAAAAGAAGAGGTGGAGCATGTAAAATTCATCGTAAATATGTCGTATAAAGGAATACCAATGATAGCCGTAGTTGCAAACGTATTTTGAGTAAACCTTTATACGGCACAAGCTCGACGCTTCCTCTAACGTTGCGACAATTGGTCCAGTAGGTAGTGTCCCGAGAATTAAAAAGGGCTTTAAATGTTAACATATATGTATGACTAAGTTACATATATACTACAAATTTTCATTTCTGGGTGCTAGTACAGACGGCAAATATGAACCTAGTTCTTTCGAAATGAAATGCTCGTGATCTGATTATAATATGGAACCCGAAGAAGTATCAAACTAAAGAAAATTGACTTTTGGTTGTATAAATCTAACGTTTTCACAGTCATCATAAAAATAAATGGTACTACCAAGTTCAGGACTAATTAATTACGAACTGTTCAAAATACGAGTATGTGTATTTTTGCCTGTGGATTGATTAAAGCTAAATTTAAATTCACAAAAAGAGACAACCAATTCTATAAAAAAGCTTTTAGTAAAATAAAAAAAATAACTGCTTACCAAATAACCTAAACAAATGTTTAAAATTGGCACTACTATAAATCAAGAAGAATGTATATCCTATGGTGTCCCGCAAAGACCTGTCCTCGGCCCAACTCTGTTCTTAATATATAATTGTGTAACTTAAGGAACTATAGAGGACAGATCTTCTTATACGTGGACGACACTGCGGTTGTATTAAAAATCTGTGAACTATTATCGGTTGGCAAATTATATATTTTGAAACTTCTTCTTTACCTTCACCAAAAACTACCTTTCGACCCCAGTAAAGTAAAAGTCAGTAAAAGACGTATGGAAAAAGTTGCACCATCTCACGCAGTACGTACTGCCTTTGCTCGTCGTCAACTGACAACACGGTCCGCTTACTTATATAATACTTTAAATCGAAAATTAAATATATACCCTGAAAATTAATGTGAATGTAAAAGGATATTAACTAATTTCTTATCAGATTTAAGTTATGATGAAACAGAGTAACTCATAGATACAATTGTGTAAGTTCCATACACCTAATCAGACTCACACACATACCCACACTTACACAACCTCTCTGCACAATGGCTAACCCCGATCGCAAAACTGAAGTCGTAGGGCTGGCAGAGGGACACACACACACACACACACACACACACACGTGCACCTACATAAACATATATACTCTCACATTCTCTCTCTCTCTCTCTCTCTCTCTCTTTCTTCTTGTAATAAACTTTTTCTTTATTTATTATGTATGCACTTTTAAATTTTAAAAACTGTATAATGGGTTGAAGAGCGAGGCATCCCCGATACGAGTATTGAAATTACCCTCTGGGGCGTCTCAAAAACATGTATAATTTAATTTTTGATAAATGAAAGTATTTATTATTATAAAGTATTCTCATCTGGTTGTGAATAATAAATATACATAAATATATATTAAATATACTAACGTAAATAAATAATACATAAATAGATAAAAACCCAACCAGATGGAATCCCTCGGCAGGGGAGACCAAACGGCTGAGGGTTAGGGGGAAAGGGAACCGGCGGACGATGCGGGTTTTGAAGTGATAATAGTCTAATACCTACAATAGTAGTGGATAGTTGGTGTTAATATAAACTTTATAATGTTATCTGTTAAAAGAAAAACCTAAATTAAACAAAAATAACATAGCATTAAAAGTGAAATGTAAAAACTAGTACGAAATAATAAAAGACACAATTATACATTCATTATGTGTGTGATAAGCTAATTCTTATTTTAGTAATAATTGAACATTTAAATTTATCAATTTATTAACATAATAACTCATTTTTTAAATTTAATATAATAATTACGTTAAAGTGTAATTGAAAACAATAAAATCAATTAATGATCAATGTAAAAATCAAAGACCATTTCGTAAACTTTATAAACAAACCAGAAAACAGTGAATCAATAAATTTTGTGACACTAATTACATGGTTATGTTATTCTGTTACAGAAAATTTTGAGAATAAAGAGATTACATGTGAGTACCCACTTACAAAGATATGTAAATACATAGTGTGGTATTACGATTAACATTTTCGGATCTGAGATTCTAAGAAAAAGTTAAATAGCTCAGCAGGAAACTCTAAGACTACGAAGGCGAAAGTCATTGGTTCGAGCCTCAAATTGATAAAGCTTTTTTAAGTTTTTTAATTCAATATACAGTCCATCATAGCGCTTTAAATATAAATTTAAAAAATAATCAATATAAATCATAATTGAAGAAGTCTAAAAAAATGTGTCAAAGATACAGCTGAACTGTTGCAACGAAGAGAAAGACGATGAAGATTGCATATGTTGTACGAAATGTAAACACGGATACTACCGCCCGTGTGCTGAACTGCCCGGTCGACTTCAACAAACAGTTGAAGTCGACCGGGCAGTTCAGCACAAATACAGAATCCGCGACTGATTGGATGTGTCCTGCTGTGTTTTTAAGAAGTCTTATCGATAGCCTTCATGTTATATAGAAATCATTACATAAAATGATGTGCATTTATTTTAATATAAACTTGGTAGTGTTTCTTTGAAACTGACAAGGTTTGTTTTACCCAATACTTAGAATGACGCTGATGAAACCACATAAAAATTAGGTAGGATAGGTTTCGTTTTTGCAAAATGCCCCGTTAATGGATCTTTATAAATGATCTTCAAACGTAAAATACCGACCGAAAATCAAATAATTATTGGTAGTTAATTTTTTAAATTAATTGAAAATTTTTAAGATTTTGTTGAGGCTCCACTATAATTGTTAAAGAAAATAAGGTACCTAATATTATACATCGCATCCCACCAAGACTTTCTAATGTAAGCTAAACTGTGATAATAATTGTAAACAATTGAATAAAAAAAATAATGAAAACATTTGTAAATACTTGCTTTACAACATTTAACCGTAATAAAATATAACAAGATAGTCTTCGGTAAGTATTGCTTGCGACCTATTTGTGTGTGCGCGTGTTTGTGCGTGTGTGTGTGTGAGTGTGTGCGTGCTTGCGTGCATTCGTGTGGGCGTGCGTACGTGCGTGCATGCGTGTGTGCTTGCGTGCGTGCGTGTGTGTGTGTGTGTGTGTGTGTGTGTGTGTGTGTGTGTGTGTGTGTGTGTGTGTGTGTGTGTTGTGTGTGGAAAATAAAAATAAATCTCTCAATTCAAATATTAATATTTTTAAGACATTTTTTTATGTAAAAACTATGTAAAGTGCTAGTGCCGTTTTGGAGAAATTTTGCAAAATATGACGTATATACATATATTATATCGTGCTCGTGGCGTCCTATACAAAGTTATTTTGTAATAATGCTCAACCCGCACCCCATTCTCAAACTTACAAATAATATTAACATCATTATCATGTCAGATACCAAATGCGATTGCAAAGTTTCGCCAACTAACTTTACTTAATACTTGTAAAATGAATATCACTTCAAGTATCCTCATACCAACAAAAAAAATAAAACGGAGCGCTGCGTACATTTCAAAGGATGCTAAAACCAAGCTGAAGCCATGCTTACCTTGTAAGAACACGTACTCACGTACATGTATGGATCTAAAATCATTTGCAACCATTAACATGGTTTTAGGTCACACAGAATACCAGCGTAAAATAGCAGCATAGCGCTGCTGTGTGTCATACGGTGAGTGTAGAGAACCGGAGACCCTTTTTACTGAAGATGAGGCATTATATCTTAGTCCTCACGGGTGACAACGCATGTGCATTTTATTTGATGTAGATGTCTATGGGCCGCAGCAACCACCTACCATCAGGTGGACTGTGTGCTCGTTTGTCACCCTTATCCTATAAAGAAGGTGCATTCATGTATGCATCTATCAGTAAACTTTTATGGGCTGATAAAGAAAACAAGAAAAAAGATGTATGCGAGAATGCGTGAAGTCAAGCAGTTGAGCATGGTTTCAGCTTCACTTAAAATGTACGAAGCGCTCCGTCTTTCTTAATCTGTGTAATGGCTGAACCGATTGCAATAAAACATGACTAACAGATAAAGAGCAATTCCAGGAGTGATCTAGGCTGTATTTTATTCGAAATTCTTGGAGATTGTTATTTTTTTTGAAATTTATAAAATATATGGTTTTTGAAAATAACAAAATCCAAAAGGGACAAGTACAAGATATTTTTTTTATTTTTTTAAATAAAAAAAAATATCTTGTATCTCGCACCATGAGCCTAGTAGAAAAAGAAATGGCCCCGAGTTCCCGGCGCCCCTTTAATGGGGCAGGGGTGCGAAGAATCTCCGGGAGAAAAACCGGCGACGAGGTTCGCCACCCGTCACGTCCTGTCTCCCGGAGGGGCGAAAAGTGGATTGCGGAGGCCCGTCTGGCTACGCTGAATGTATGTGGAGCAATGAATGATAAGATGGATGAAGTATGCGAAATGATGAATGATAGAGGAATAGATGTGTTATGTGTAAACGAGACGAAACGAAAGGGAAGAGATGTCACTGCACATGGCATGTATACCGCTTACTGGTCTGGAGTAGACGAGACCGAGCGGGCATGCCAGGGAGTCGGTGTCATCCTTTCAGAAAGAATGGGTCAATGTGTGAAAGAGTATGAATGTGTTAGCCCAAGGCTGCTGTGGATACGAATGAAAGTGGGCTTAAAGAAGTTGTTTGTGCTAGGGGTGTACGCCCCAGATATGTCTAAGCCCACTTATATCCGAGAGCAGTTTTGGGACATGGTAAGGCTGGTGTTGATGAAATGTAAGGAAAATGAAAATATTATTATGTTAGGAGATTTTAATGGAAGGGTGGGAGTGAAGAGGTCTGGTTATGAAAGGATATTAGGAACGTTTGGCGATGAAAGAATAAATGAGAATGGTGAAGACCTCCTCACCGTATGTGTGGAAAAGAATCTTTTTGTGGCGAACACTTTCTTTCGCCATAAGAGGATTCACATGTATACATGTGAAAGAGGGGATGATAGAAGCATGATAGATTTTATAATTGTGGATGAAAGAATGAGGAGCGCAGTGGTAGATACAAGGGTTTACCGGGGGTCCAACGTAGGGACGGATCATTACTTGGTCTTATGCCGAATTAATGGTCTATTCAGACGTTGGCGGCATCGGACATCGGTATCTACCACTGCGTTACAGCGTATAAGAATAGAGAGGTTACAAGATGAAGGTGTGAAAGAGAAGTATAAATGCAGACTGAGGGAAAATATAAGTGGGTTGAATGAATTATGTATGAATGATTTAGAATTGAAGAATGTATGGAATAATATTAAGAAAGTTTTGGTGGATGCAGCCACCGAAGTATGCGGTGTAAGTAAGAGAACGAATGAAAGGAAAAGTATTACGTTGTGGTGGGATGATGAGGTACGGATGGAAGTTGAAGCAAAGAAGAGAGCATGGCTAGATTTACTAGCAACTAAAGCTGGTAATTCTGGCGGTATGAATGATGAGATTGAAAGAAAAAAGGCAAACTTTAGACGTATAAATAAGAGAGTAAAAGAAGTTGTTGAAAGGAAAAAGCAAGAAAGGATAGATAAAAATGATAGAAGGATATCTGATAACTTCCAGGAAAATATTAAAATGTTCTGGAAGCTCGTAAGAACTGCCAGGGGAAATTCAAAACAGCCTAGAATGAATGCTATACGAGACGAGAATGGCTGCATGCTGAATGATGAAGTTTCGAATTTAAAGAGATGGAAGGAATACTTTGAAAGCGTGTTTAAGAGTGAAGAGTCGTCTGAAATAAGTGAAATAGAAATTCCGGAAGAAGTGGAGAGAGGTAGGGAGATAAGTGTAGATGAAATAATGAAAGCAATGAAAAGCATGAAAGCAGGTAAGGCAGCCGGATATGATAGAGTATCACTCGAAATGCTAAGGGCTGGTGAGGGTGTGGTTGCAGGCCTGCTGCACACCTTGTTTTAATTTATGTTGGGAACTGAAACGGGTACCGGAAGACTGGTGCAAAGCCGTTGTAGTCCCAATATATAAGGGAAAGGGGTCGCAGCAGGACTGTAAAAACTACCGTGGTATCAGCTTGCTTAGCATTGTGGGTAAACTGTATGCTAAGGTGTTAATTGAAAGAGTTATGGAAGAAACTGAAGGAAAAATTTGGGATGTGCAAGCTGGATTTAGAAAGGGGATGGGGTGTACGGATCAAGTCTTTTCCATGCGCATGATAGCGGAGAAGTTTTTGGCTAAAAACCAGAAAGTTTTTTGTGCGTTCTTAGACTTGGAAAAGGCTTATGACAGAGTGGACAGGAACGTGTTATGGCAAACACTGAACTCATTTGGGTTGAGCGCTGGCTTGATACAGGCATTAAGGTCTCTTTATAGGGACTCTAGTGCTTGTGTCAGGATCAACGGGGTCTACTCGGACTGGTTTGGCATTCATAAAGGTGTCAGACAGGGATGTGTGGCTTCCCCGTGGCTGTTTAACCTATTTATGGACAGTTGTTTGCAAACTTTGAAAGTTGAAGAATGTGGGTTGAGAATGGGTGAGTCAACCGTCAAATGCCTTTTGTACGCCGATGATCAAGTCATATTTGCATCGTCGGCGGCCGAGTTGCAAATGATGGTTACTTTAATGAATTGTTCATTGAAAGAAAGGGGTATGAAAGTGAACGCAAGTAAGACGAAAGTGATGGTTTTTGAAAGAGAAGAAAGTAAAACTTTATGTAAAATAAGAATAGAAGGGGAGTTGATTGAGCAAGTGGATGAGTTTGTATATTTGGGATGTTTATTTAGCAGGGATGGTAGATATGATAAGGATATAGAACGACGAGTGAACGCAGGAAATAGAGTGAATGGGGCTCTACACGCTATTGTGAGGAGTCAGAATGTGTCAACTAAGGCACGTATGGCAATTCATAATGCTGTGTTAGTACCGACTTTAATGTATGGTAGTGAAAGTTGGGTCTGGCAGAAGAAGCATGAGAGTAGAATAAATGCTGTAGAAATGCGTTCCTTAAGGAGTATGCTAGGGCTGAATCTGAATGACAGGGTGAGAAATAGTGTAATAAGAGAAAAGTGTGGTTTGCAAGATGACGTTGTGACAAGGATTAAGAAAGGAATGCTTCGGTGGTTTGGTCACGTAGAAAGAATGTACGAGGAAAGAGTGACAAAGCAAATTTATGTTGCAGAAGTGAACGGCAGGGTCGGGAAGGGACGCCCTAGACGAAGGTTTATCGACCAGATCGGCGATACATTGAAAATGGGCCAGATTAGGAGTACCCTTAACCGACGAGCGTGTATGCGTAGATATATGGATGTGAAAGAGGCGAGAGAGGCGTGTCAGGATCGCGCCAAATGGAAGTCCGTAGTCTCTGCCTACCCCTCTGGGTGACAGTCGTGAGTGTTTATGTTTTTTAAATACTAGTAATGCTATTAATTATCACTAATATTCCCTTTAACAATTTCTGGTAAGCTTAAAATGCTTGTGTTAGAAGTGGTTCACGACAGTAGTCGAATGGCGGATCGAACCCACGACCTTTCGAGTTCGCGGTCCACGCCCTGCCATTAGGCTACTGGCGTTTCAATTATTATTAATAATTGAAGCGCCAGTAGTAATTATATTAATAACGTCTTATGTATTTGGCCGAACTTAGAATGTTTCAAATATGCTCTCTATAATACCAGAGTCAAATAACAGCACAATGTTGCTGTGTTTGATGTGGTGAATGCTGAGAATCAAGGTCTTCGGTTTTACTTGTAACGAGGAATGCCTCGTTGTAATGCCATCTTATTGCTGAATGCTGACAACGTATTTGCATTTTGTTTCTTAAATTTAATAATTAATTAATTGATACATACAATATTAAAAAAAATAAAATAAAAATAACTTTTGTTTCTTAATGATATAGGTAATAATAATAAGTTGTAGGTATCAATATTCCACAACATCAGATCAATTGCGTCCTCCTTTGTCATTTTTACTATTATAAAAACAAAAAATCTGTAATGTCTAAATAAAAAAAAATTGAAAAGCCTTCACTGCGGTATGGTAATAATAATTATCTTCGTACCAATCGTAATAATCACTTCTTGAATATTCTAAGTCGGCTAAGAAAAATAATAAAAAAAACATGAAACCTCGCGTATCCTCAGTGTAAAATACCAAACTGATCACATCAGCTACGGGATGCAGCGTATGTACAGACCGTCTGGTCCCGCGATCGATATCAAAGTATGGCGATCTCCCCTAATAAGGAGAAAACCTTCTACAGTAGTATTAGTGCACCCCGGTTCTATAAATATCTGTTTTATGGACTAAAAAAGAAGATGAACTCAAAAAAAAAATTCATTAAAGATAAAAATAATCTACATATTACACATAATCAAATAACACGTAAAATAAATAGTGATATTATAATATAAGTCTTATACCATTTCCCTTTAGCGAAAATTGTCATCATAACGCTTATTGCAATATCCTCCGGTAGCCGTCGAGACCTTCCAAATGAGTCCATTATTTCATTAGGTGAAATGGAGCGGCGGTGAAATAGAGTAAAGGGAAATAAACTGCCTACTTGAAATGAAGACGTCGTTTGTTCATAACCAGCTCGTTAATTCCATAATTACAAATTAGAAGAGCGAGCTACCAGTAACAGATGTGCCACTTGACTTGCGAATCTCAGACGTCTTAAAATACTTGAACATTTTTCAACAGCTTTCTTAATTACGTGAATAAATATGGAAGTTAGTTCTCATTAAAACTATGATTTATATTTTGTCCTCGTAATTTTTTTTAACTAACTATTTCATATCTATATAATTTGTAAAAATATGACACAAACTCTTAAAATCAAACACAAATAGCAAAATAAATAAGTTATCTTTTAGTGTAATTTAAAGTGAATATGGTACTGAACGTTGTATGTTTATTAGTTTTTATTTAAGTAAAATTTAAAGCAAACGTTATGTTGCAGAGGTGATTGGCAGAGTCGGCAAGGGGCAACCTAGACGAAAGTTTGTCGACCAAGTCGCTGATAATTTATTGAAGATGGGCCATGCCAAATGGAGTCCGCAGTCTGTCTACCCCTATGGGGTACAGGCGTGTGAGTTTATGTATGTATATATGTATGTATGTTACAAATATTAATAAAATAAAATTTTCAAAATAATATATTTAAGTTACAAACGAAAAGTTACACTGGGTGAACGAAAGTCAACTTAAAATTAATAGGAGAACGGTCCTTTAGAATTTTCTGTATAATTCAGAGATTGCATCGCCGTAAATATCATAGTACACGAGCAACCCGGTTTCGATCCCCGCCGTCACGTGCTCGATAATGAAGAATAACAACGAGAGGAAACCTGCATGTCTGAGAAATCAAGGAGTGGGACGTGTAGCCTATACACGAACGCCAATTTAAAATTAAAACTTTACGCTAATACTTTACCTTACTTTAATTTGTTAACTCAAAACATAAAATCGTTTTCTCTTCAAATTATTCCTTTTAAATAATGCTTTTGGTGCGAGTTTATCCTAAAAACACATCTTACCACGAATTAAAACAGAAATTGTTAACATAACCGTTGCTGAACTCTAAACTTTTGACTTTTATTGCGCTGGACGCGTTTACTACGGGAAGTTTATTATTTATTTACAGTCTTTATATATGCTGAATGTCAGTTACCTGCGGCATATAGCCTTTTAGCCAGTTATCATTTAACTAATGCTTCCATTGTTATTTTCTCCTCAAATTTCAATGCAGTATTTAGCGAGATTTTTTGAGTACTTTCTTACATGTAATCATAAACCAAATTAATTGTCTTGTAGCAGCGTCGTAGTAAGTTTCTATGATTAAAATATATTTTTTAAAACGCTGTTCAATAGGATAATTATTTTTTGTAATTATCCTATTGAATGCCATCAAACTTTTATTCTAACCTATTTTTAATATTACTTAATTACATGCTTTCACAAAAGGAAAATTAAAGTCGACCAACAGGAAAAACTAACGTGACAAAAATACATAAGTCACTTTAATAAAAAATAAGTAGTGTCTTTACACTTCCATAATTTAATCTATTAGATTTATTCTTTCATTGATATGCACATAAAAATAATTTATGAGCTTAAATAAATATTTTCTTGCGTAAATTTTGCCCTATCAAATCATCTGTTTATTAAATAAATAAAGTATAAAGTGTGGTGTATAATATTTTGTAATATTGACTTCTTTGAATCCCTTCTAAGTTTCTCTTGAGCATAAATCCTAAGAGATGAGGGTTCTCGACTACAACAATATCTGGATGAGCCAATTAATTTCGATCTGGGGCTCTGCCCTTAATCTGATGGTCACTCACGCCCAAAACTTGTAATTGAATTTCAGTTAAGGAATATTCACTAACTTGCTCATCTCTGACATTACGATATTACGTTGCAGTGATTCATGAAACATTATGGAGAATATTACGATAGGAACTTGTACGGTTAATAGTTAACAATTCCGAGTGAGGTACAACTTTATTTGATTACTTTATGTGCCCCAATACACGCCAATACAATTACTACGATTTTTATATGTTAATATAATAACACAGAGAGGTAACCTTTGTGAATGTAGTTTCACGAAAGTGACAAACGGATGAAGAAGAAAATACATAACACAAATTGTTTGTAGGTAATTTTTGTAGCGTAGTGAAATATAAAAAGATTTGTTCACCATTGGTATCAAATTGGGCTTTACGTAGACGCTTTTCCAACCGATCACGTCTATCCTTTATGCGAAATCGATTCGAACATTTTATGTGACATTTCCGACGAATTTAATAGCCGAGGAGACGACTGGACGCGAAGCAATAAACGCGAATAAGTATTTTTACACATTAACTTATAATGTGTATTTGCGACTAATCGTAGGCGACATCGTTCTTCGTGTTTATTCAAAATGGCTGTTTAATTATGTGCATTATATTATATAATACTACTTATAAAACGATAACTATTGACCATTTGGCGGTCAGTCATTCAAACAAGTTCAAACATTTTTAGGTGTTTTGAGTTCCCTCTTTTAGAAAAGTACATTTCTAGATTTTTCTTAAAATAACTTACTGGACTAGAAAAATACAATTTGCATTTTATTTTCATACTTCTAATCAATCAAAAGCGCTTAAATTTTATTTATATTTATAATCACATTTTCCCATCACTCTAAATTGAAGTATGCTTTCTTACTTTAATGGCATTGTTTCCCTACTAAAGTGTAGGGCTACAATATTTCAATCCAATAAAATGGGTAGTTTCATAAATAATGCAATAAGTTGTAACAGGTAAGTGGCACTTGCGCGTTACAGCCGCCATGACGACCGGGAGAAATCTGCTCTCTATTTGTCAGGATGAGATCATATAATGTTTTATTTCACAGCATCATTAAATGTTACATCTCATATGGTTTCCATTAATAATATTATCTTTTAATATAACATTTCAATTAATGCCTTAGAAAAAAAAGTACTTAAGACAAAAACAATAATAACAATTTCTCTTGTGCAAATATAACAATGGCCACCATTTTTACGACGTTTCCAATTCTGAGCTATGCTTAAAGTTCTAAGTATTTAGCTTATGGTTAACTTACTTTAAGAAAAATTACAAAATGTGTACCAAACAAAAACCAAACAAACAGACAGGTAACATACAGAAAAACGAACAAACAGACAGACAAAAACCGTGACAGTAAAAAAGTAGTAAAATATTATACCTATCCTTCTTTGTGATTTATGAAAACGATACAATCACTTTAATAATTAATTTCATTGTCCATCCATCTGTCCCTTTATGAATTAATTACCTACCGCTTATTTTGTTGTGCTTGACGTAGAAGTTGGACCAAAACATTATATAAGACAATGAATTATTTATAAAATATTTTATGATTTGAAATAAATGTTATATTGAAATATGAAAGGATGTTTATTTAAAAGCATGTCATATTTTTTCATATACGAGTAATATATAATTTTATGGTTATTTAAACTAATAAGTCTCAAATTTAATAAAATATTTACTTCTGAAACTAAAACTAAACTAATCTCTCTTTAAACAGTCTCAGATAGTTTAATCAGTGGGCGACAGTAGGAATCCATACGAGTAGATAAAAGTTACATGATCTTTACAATGAAAGATCATATAATCATAGTGTCTCATTTAGAGAATATGTAAAAAAGTATTCCAAAATATTAAAAAGAGTGCACAGACTTGCCTTTAATTTAAGAAACAAAATTATGAAAGCCTCTAATAAAATTAACATTACTTTGAGTATTATATCCCAAACTTTCAATTAAATTTTAACAATAATTTAACGAAATCAGATGAAGATGTTGCAACGGCTATGAAAAATATTTTACTGACATTTCGATCTTGACTACAAAGTCACTTAATTCCTCCCCAGCTGCCGCGGTGTCATTACTCAAACAAATTTATTATTAATGGGAGCAATTCTTCCGGATCCGTAGTATCTATGGGTTTTCCTCAGAGTTCAATTCTTGACCAGTTCTGTTCTGAGTTTATATTAATGATTTGCCTTACTTGGTAGAGAATAACCATGACATAGTATTATTTTCGGATACTACACTTCGTTGATTTTCCGACATAAAAGGCAATTATTGAAATATGAAGAAGTAAATAATGCTATATCAAAAGTAGTACACTGGCTTAACGTCAATAATTTTCTTTTGAACAGTAATAAAACAAAATGTATTAAATTCACCACACCTGATGTTAAGCAGGTAAATACCAGTGTGCTTTTAAATGGGGAGGAGCTGGGAATTATTGAATCCACTGTTTTTCTCTTTATGACAGTTGAAATTGGCCTTCAATTGTTCCCTCATATATCTAAACTAGCTAGGAAAGTTAGTAAAAACATCAGAGGCCTTACATATGATGAAACAGCCAGATTGTTTATTTTAGTTATTTGCATAGCATAATATCATATAGAATCTTGCTATGGGGTAATGCGACTGACATTGAAAATATATTTGTTTTGCAAAAGAGAGCCATAAGAGCAATTTATAACCTAGACCCAAAGGTATTCTTTAGAGAAAAATTTAAGGAAAGAAATATATTAACTTTGGCCTCTCAATATATTTACGAGTATTTAATGTATGTACACAAAAACAAAATAGTTCTATAATTAATAGAATCAGGAGTTACTTTGCGCAAATCCATTATATAAAAGCTTTTAGAAAAAATTACTTCGCAAATATCCGAGTTATAAAATAAAATGATGTGTCTTACCTAGTATGAAGAGCACCTCCCGCCCTCCCTCAATTGCGTGCACTATCCCCGTCACCACTAATCCCAGCACCGCTACTCCCAACACCACTACACTAGGCAAGACACACCACTGACGATAATACGACACGTGTTTCGCCTCTACACGAGGCATCCTCAGGTGATATAGGCTCTACGGTGGCTAACTAGCGGTTAGCCACCGTAGAGCCGCTATTTGATAAATTATATTAAGTTATATTAAATAATTTTCTTTACATAATGGGACAGTGAACAAACGGTTAATGTAACAATAAAAAGCGGCTACTTTATGTTGCCACGGATGACACGATGACGCGGGGATGACCGTGTCGGTGTGAGTTGGCTTTCGATAAATTTGGAAAATATGTGACGATTCTTTTCTTGTTATTGTTAAATCGAGAAAATGTTACTAACTCACCTCTCTTAAATATCTTTAAGTCTGCTCTCTAAAAATAGAGAGCCTCGCAATATGGTCCTTTGTCACCCTCACGGTGATCGGCGATTGGTTGCGTGGTTGGAGGGTGGACGTTATGCGGCGGTTTGTTTTAATTATACAAACGGCTGCGTAAGTCCGGCGGTGATTGGTCGCATGTTTTATCGCATGACGCAGTCGCTCGCTCTTTAAGTAGAGAGCGGTTGTGTCATCGGTCTGTATAAAAGGCACTTGTTTTGGCTCGCCGCTCACTTAGCGGTTAGCCACCGTAGATTCTATATCACCTGAGGATGCCTCGTGTAGAGGCGAAACATGTGTCGTATTATCGTCAGTGGTGTGTCTTGCCTAGTGTAGTGGTGTTGGGAGTAGCGGTGCTGGGATTAGTGGTGACGGGGATAGTGCACGCAATTGAGGGAGGACGGGAGGTGGTCTTCACACTAGGTAAGACACATCATTTTATTTTATAACGCAGATATTTGCGAAGTAAATGTTTCTAAAAGCTTTTGTAAAATAGTTCTATTAAAAATAGTGGTGTGCATTCTGTAAATACTAGGAACAAGCACAAGTTACTTATACCCGTTACTCGACTCTAAAGAGTTAGTTATCCTTTATAGGGAAATATATACGCTTTTACAATAAAGTCACAGAAAATATGCAGACCTTATCTATCAAAAGGTTTAAAATATTTATTAATCAATAATTGTCTAGTAAGGGTTATTATACTACTAAGGAATATACGAATGACAATAATTTCTAGGAATGTGGTGATCGCTGCCATGCTGTTTCTAAAAGTTTTCATAACAATTGTATAATATATTATGTTGTAAATTGTGCGTTTGATAAAAAAGTCCCGCAAGGGTTCTTGCTGGTTCTTCCCAGGACAGAGGTTTTTTTCATAACCGTTGGTAAAAGTAAAAAATGACTTTCAATAAGTATTACATGTAATCTATATTAATTAAAATGATTCTATTCTACGCACCAATGTAGAACTACCGACCGATTTATTTTCTGAGCCTTCAATTCCGTAAAATTTGGATGGTGTTATAGTCTCTGCAGCGGTGCCAGGGTGACTATCGGAGTGCTAAAGTGTTTGTCAATAAGGCTGCGATAGCTATCCGAGTATAAAATCAGAGCACGAAACATTAACACTTCACAACCAAACTCTCTCAATTTTTGAGTGACCAAAGATGTGTGTGATGAGGCGTGATCATGATGAAAGACCACTCCTTTTCTGTTGATCAATTCCGGCCGTTTTATCTCAATTTCTTGCTCGAGTCTCATTAGTTGTTGGCAGTTAAGATCCCTTCCAATCGCACCATACACACAGCATCACGTTACTGCATGTTAATCCAGGTTTCGCTAACGTCTGTGGAGCTTGACTACCCTTTGACCATGATCTTTTTCGCACGTTCTTGTCGTAGATGATCCACTTTTCATCATCAGTGATCTACCTTTTCAAAAATAGTTCAGTTTCATTACATTTCAATAAAGTATCGCAAAAGAGTACACGATTCATTCGTTTTCTTTCAGTGAGCTCATGTGGTACCCAAATATCGAGCTTTTTTATATAGCCAGACTTTTTCAAATGGGTCAAAACTGTTTTGTGGTTAATCCTCAATTCCTTGGCTATATTTTAATTACTGATATGGTGACTTTACTCCACTATTTAAAAAAGGCATCGATTTTATCCGTATGAGGGCAACCAGAGCAAGCTGCACCTTTGACATCAAAATTCTCGGATTGAAAACGCTTGAACCAACTTTGTGCTCCTCTTGTTGATACTACATTTTAATAAATATTATTTTTAAATATTACTAAATTTTTTACAATATTAAAAACTATAATAATAAAAAAAACTTAAACTAGGAACTTAATTATCATATAGTCCTACTCCCCACGGTATCGTGCCAAGAACGCTGGCTGCGTTTCCCCGTTGAATAGCTATACTTAGCCATTGAGCGAGAAAAGAACCAGCCCTCTTATCACCAGCAGCAACGATCAGCCGCGGATGGAGTTCCTGTAGGAACTTCACTGCACGTGGACCCCGCGGACCGATAGTCTCTACAGCAAATGGCACAAATATGTAGTCATCTCTCAGAGACTCATATTTGCGCCACTTACTCAGTTCAGCTGCCTCTGATGCTGCCCCGGCTTTAAACGAGGTTCCCCTGAGATGAGAGGCTGCCAGAGTGTCTACGCAAGTAGCATCCCACACTAGGGCTTTACCTCACTCCCAAGGGACCAATGTCATACCGTCGGGTCTCCTGCCATCGTGTCTAAATATTCCACAAGGCTCTAAAACCGAGGGAACATTTATAGAGACAAGAGCCCTTCGGATGACATCGTTTAAAGAACTGTGTTGTGAAAACCTACCAGCGCTTTTCTTACATGAAAGTCCGTGGAGCCCAAACTTGTCGACGCTGCTACCGCAGGGGCACTGATGGGGTTGACAAATCGCCGCTCCCAGTCGGATTCCTACGGCAATGCGCAAGCTTTCCCCATCAAGTAATGTGCCGAGATTACTTGATGGTAAAGCGTGTAACCAGTGAATTATGAATTGGGTGTGAATTAGGTACATAAACGTCACAAATTTTTTTCGCGGCTTGAGTCGCATTTTTCCTTTTTTTAATACGCTTTTATTAACTTTGTATGTATCTATCTATCCATCTAGCTATGTAATGGAATATTTTAATTTCATTTTCACCAACTTGTAAACGACCGATTGACTTGATAATTTGCACTCTTAATAAGGGTCGATGATAATACAATAATTTAATTACTTTATCCTAGTATGCTGATCGGGATCACCGGGTTAAAATAATTGTCAGGATCATCACAGCTTATGATCGCTGCGTGTTGTTTAAGTTTTTTTTTTACTCTAAAATTACTGTTATAAAACTTGAGAATGTATCAAATTTCTTTGTTAGATTCACTCACTTTGGCATACAGAAAAACAATTAAAAATGGCGGGATAGTTTTGTTTTACTTTTTATTTTTCATTTTCTTAGTCCTATTATATGTATTGATAATAAAGACAGCCAGATACAAACAGTAAAACAAAAGAGATTTTTCTTCAATTTTATATAAACAAAACACGAAGAAACTTGTTCCTCGTCCTATTATATTATAAAAGGAAGTGTTAGCACTTGTATTTCTCTATCTGTCTTGTGATGATATGGGGTAGTAGATTGCCTTTCGTCGCTACCTCACGGCAAAAGACAAAAATACACAATATTAATTTATTTGTGTCAAATTGGAAAAATAAAGTATATCGTAAGGTACGAGCTAATTAATTTACTATCGAACAAAATAAACAGAAAAGGTGATAAATAGGTGTATATATAATCATCGGTTGTCTGTTCTCAGAGCTTTGTGGTCAGTTCATTGCCACGAGGAGGAATAGAGAAATTGGTCAAAGAAAAAAAAGAGGAATTAATTAATTATTGACAAATTTTAAATAATAATCTATGACTCACCTTACTTATGTTGAAAAGTGAAACTACTGAAATAATAATTCAGAAGTATATTATTTACAAATGAAATATATATGAGACAAAGTGTTAATGAAAACTATTTATTATTTTAAAAAAAACTGTCTTTTGAAAACAGAAACATACCTTACAATTTTACACTTGGTCAACATTTAATACTTCTACTAAGACATTTCCAAAGGGCGACTGAAATCAATACTGAGATTCTATCAATCCAATAAATTATTAACGGCGACGCGTCCTGTCCTGTGTCGCGTAACTGTTATGCCGCTACTGTGGAATTCTCCAGAGAGTCCCGAATAGCTTCCAAAATAGATAAGCTTGTAATATATGCATTACCTCGGTATCGATAACTTAACTCTATTATTTATTAAATTATTACTTTATTTAATAATTATTGTTTAACAATGGTTACTAATATAGAGAATAGTAATTAAATGTGATTATAACACAATATTATAACATAACTTTTTAAAATAAAATATTAAACAAATTAAAAGAAAAACTTGTATCCCTCTCCGCGGGCTAAATATTTGCGCTCATTGTTAGACTCGACAACAGTAGCAGCCGCGGCTACCTTGTGTGAAGTTGTCAGAAGATGTGATGGTAGTAAGGTGACAAGTCGTATCCCATTTTAAGTTTTACCGTGGAATTAGCGTCATTCTTCTTTCAGGCTTCTTGCTACCGTCCTGAATAATACTCTAAAATTGCAAGTACTTTGGTATTGGTTAAGGCCCGTCGAATGACGACATTTATTTATTATCTTCCTTGTTTTTTAAACTCTACACTATAAATTTCTCCTTTATCGTGGAGGCTGTTTACAAACATAAATTGCACAAGGACAAACATCCAGACACGGAACAATTATTTGTAGCCATACAAATACTTGTTCCGTTCGGGATTCGCACTCGCGGTCCTCAGCGTCGCAACTCATCATTGCTAAGCCACCGCGCCATGGATGCGTAAACTAATAGTGGCTTTGTGACGTTTAACCTGCTATGAACTAAAGACAAGAAAGCCGGAAGCGCTACGCTGGAAACTCCACAAAGCAAAGTTCCACAAAATAAAACCGCAAAGTTCAACGGGTAGGGTGGCTTGAACCCGGGAATTTTTATATACTTTCTTATTTACCATGGCAGTTGTAATTCATAATATTTAAGTTTATCTGACAGCCAACTTTATTCGTAATCCTAATCGAGTGATGCAAACCGACTAGCCAATAGATGAAAATAAGGGTAACTACAAAATCAGTAACAGTTTGATCATCATCATCATCATTACAGCCCTTCACAAGTCCACTGCTGAACCTGCATCCATCGACTTCACTCCATATAGTGGTGGGTCGCCTTACACTTCGCCTACCAGTACGAGGCTGCCACTCCAAACCCTTTTTTCCTCGTCGATGGTCGGTTCTTCGAGCTATATGGCCAGCCCATTGCCAGTTCAGCTTATTAATACGTAATCCGAATAACAATTTAATCGCAATGAAATAATTACAATCAATATCAATACTATAGACTAAACAGTTTGATCGATTTAAAATTTTATATTTGCGGTTGGTCTATAGGTTTCGAGTATATAACTTCCTTCTTATGGTTAACGTTCGGAATGAGCCCTGGGCTAGCTTTGGGACGTATCTAGGCTGTAATTTTACTCTACTTGTATTTTATTTTTTTATTATTCCTATATCCACAATACTTTTCTTTCATATTTTTTTGTTATTTAAGAAAATATATCTTTTTAAAATTAGATATTACATATTGATATTATTACAAATAACTTTATTATAATATACTAATACCTCTATAAGATATCGAAAAATACCGATGGATGTCTATATATCTCAATCTACATTAGTGACTAGTAGTTTTTACCTAATCATTCCACCGAACCCAATTTATGTTTCTATTTTTTCAGTCAGTCGGTTATTCACTAAATTATGTCAATAACTTACGATGATTACTTCGACCTAATATGGTGGAATCGTCAATTTAGTAATGTTCCGCGTACGTAACTTTCCGTTCATATAACTAAACCTAATAAAATCTGCATTTTAATGATTGACATTAGTGAGAGTGTTTCGAATCATATCACGTAATAATCAATCAACATTTACAAAACACTATCTACTTTAACATCCTACGTAAATTTTGTTGAGAGACTTTATTAATTCAGAACACTTATTATTGGACGAGTTAACTGTTTTAATGTTATTCAACTTAGTTGGTATTATCCCATGTGCCGATACGTAATTTAGTGGAAAAGGTTGCGACCCCGCTAGTTTGTATTACCCCGACAGTGATATAGGGTATTAAGTTCCCTTCCCTGCCTCCCTTAACGCGTAAACAAGACAGAACCTTTCTACGTATCGCCCTCACAGAGGTTAATAATTTAAGTGACTAAGCGAGAGAGCTTTCTGTCTATTTTGTGCCCCAACTAATATTGTTTTGTTCAATTGTCGATTTTTATTGTTCGTTGCGCACAAATAAAGGATGTTGAATTCATTATGACAACATAAATTTAAAATCAATATTTTAGTAAAATAATGTTTGTTAAAATTAGTTTTTGTCCCATTACTGTAGAAAAGCTTCCTTCATAGATTGTCACAAAATACGGTTATGAGATGCCAACTTTCTTAAAATATTAAATGTTCATTTATTCCATTTACTATTAGCACTTGCACTAATTATATAAAGGCAATTAAAACTGTTAATAATAATTACAAATTTGTGATATTTATTTTGAATTCCTTGATTTTTCATTTTTATTTTCCGTTACGAATATCCTACCTCATGTTACGGTCATATGTTAATAATTTCTTATATTATCTTGAAAATTATACATTGTGTAGAATTTTTTTTTATAGATTTTATGAGATTAACTTTAATTTATATTCACGACATTTTGAGTGTTCTGCAACACCCGCAATCACGTGAAGAATGTTATGTGGTTTGCGACGTCCTTACGATACGATACGATATCCATACTTAAACTTGGAGTGTTTACTTTGAGTGGATGCCGCAGTGCATATTATTTTCCATTCTGTATTTACTATTCTACAGTAAAAACTTTAATTAGGTAATGCGAAAAAATAGAAATTTTCATTCGCAGTTTCTTCTTCGGTCAGAGGAATCTCATTTTGGAACGGTTGTAAACTTGAAAAAAGTGACATTTGATAAATGAAATTTTATTTCTTACATGAATATATTTCTTTTCACTTTACTTAATTGAAAATTTTATTGAATGTTGTATGCCGATACCAACTGTTGAAATTTTGTAATATTTTTGATTTAAATAGGGTTCAATTAAAAATAAAATGCAAAAACATGTAATATTAAAAAATAGTACTGTTAAAACCTATTTTACAGATGCCCTACGGTAACATTTACGAACATCAGAAGTGTTGCGAGGTTGTTGACAGAAAACTCACTCGTTTTCAAAGCCTGTCGATAAACCGTACTGTCATCATATCTATAGACCTTAGAGTAATAAGTAATAAGAAACATAATATACTGCAGATATTTTGGAAGCGTACACTTCTATAGCTGTCTTTATCAAGCAATATAAATAGCGAATTGTCTTTATATTATATTTTAGTATACGCTACACTTATCGGGCGGAGTTTTCTTGTTTACTTTTAAATCTGTTCTCCAGACGTTATCACAATGGCCATCTATTTTATCAAATCCTAGTCTGCCTTGCAGGATTCTTAGGAGTCTGTTTTTTATTTATTTATTTATGTACATACAACAAGACAGAGAAACAGTCTTATTGTGAGTTTGTACAAAGGTTCTACTTATTTCAAAATTTGCTGAATTATCTTCCAGTAGACCAGCAAAAGAAAATATATTAAAAAGACAAACTTATTGCGTACAATAATACTACTATAAATAAAACACAAAATGTTACGTAAATTATATTAAATGGTATACTATAAATAAAAATAAAATAATACAATAAATAAAAATAACACATACAATAGCTACTTATAATATATATAAACTAATATTAATATAATAAAATAATATATATGAATTAACAGGATGCAAAGAAATTATCTCTAATACAAAAGTATTAGAGATAATTTCTTCGCATCCTACACAAAACTGCTGAAACATTATTGTTATTTAAAAACTTAAATAACAATAATGTTTCAGCAGTTAACAGCAATAACAGGCGTCAGCATAACCAAGCAGTGGTAGGATAAGAATGAGCACGAGTGATATTTTAGCTTTTAGGGGTAAGATATTTTGGAGACATTTAAATGAATGCAAGGTAAAGTGGACCTTACGACTAACCTCAGCGATGTGCGTGGACCATGATAAATTGTGATCAAATATGTCGCCAAGTTTTTGACAGTACCGGCAAAGGCTATAGGAACGCCGTTAAAGTAAACGTTAGGTAATGACGTAAATTCTAATTTATTACGCAGATGCATGCTGCCTATTGTGATGGCCTGCGATTTCGTGGGATTAGCTAATATTATTTAATACGAAGTTATTCCTTATTAATTATTAATAATTCTTATTTATTATTAATACTTCTTATTTAATACGAAGTTTTTACTTACAATTTAACCAACTACAATGTATAATTATTATGTATGTTTTTCCACTGTATGTGCAACGTTACCAAATAAATATGTCTCCGTCTAAGCTAGTACTAGTTTGGTAGTTTATTATTTTCTGTAAATTAGTCTACAATCATCAATAAGTTGTTATATATACAAATATACTTATTTAAACAACTTATCTGAACAGTACCTACTAACTAATGAATCGTTTCTTACAGCAATTAATTTAACGACTGATTTATTAAAAAAAGTATTCTAACAACTAATATTTACCTGACCTTATACGTAAACAAAATCATAATAAGTTTCTTATTACATTTTTTTCTGAACGAATCGAGGCAGTTCATACAATATGGTTAACGAAGTGTAAGCCGATTTGCAAATTCGATAAGTTAAGCGAAATCGCGTGGACACGTCCCAAATAAAGCCCGCTTTGATCCTATTAACGCTCGGATAACGGGTGGGATCTTGTGACAGTGCTCCTGCCTGATCCTTGTATGGACCCATGGAAGGATTTACGTCTTTCTGGGTTTTTTTTAATGAAATTTAAAACAATTACTGCATTTCACATTATGTTGTATACTGCTATAGCTGATAGCCTGTTAAACAACAATGTAGATCGATAAGACTGAATAAATATACCAATAGTCCTTCACATTAAAACAATCATTACTCAACATTTAACGAATCGACGTCATTAAGCCAAATAATGGTTTTACAGTTACGTTCTGGTAACAGAAGTGTTAAATCGATTTTAATTAAAAATTGGTCAGATAATATTTTATGAATAAAACAACACTTAATTTTTACAATTACACAATTACCCAGATTTGTCTTATTTATATATTTAATTATTAATTTATCCATCATTAATTTTGTGATTGTCTTTTATATTAAATTAATAATAAAATGTACGTAGTTTGTATGGGTGACATCAGAGAATACATTACCCCTTATATCATACTGTGGGTGTCGAATGAGTCGAGAGAGGGAAACAAAAGATGCAGAAATTTCTTGAGAACAGCTCTAAATAATAAAAAAAAACTAAAACTTTCAACGTGACTGCATTAATTCATACACACATATATATGGACATATTTTATACAGATTCTCTTACGCCGTGTAATATGTACGAGTTTACACATATGTATAGCCATGGTAGCTCAGTAGATAAGCTAACGCCTAAAAATTTCTTAGTACGCGAGCAAACCGACTCGATTCTGGGCACACTCAATTGCAATTTTATATACTAAGCCGTAAAAGAAACAATCGTAAAGACACCTGCATGTAATGTAAGATTTAAAAGAATATTTCTAAGATCACGTGCAATATGCCCACATGAAATAGGGCAACATGAACATGTATACAGAATGTTTATTTTCTTAGATACTTAAGTAAGTAAGTACTTAACATATTTTAAGTAAAATAAAATAACAGGCTACATACTTCATTGTTAGATAAAGGCCTACTCTCATTTTTGAGAATATAACCGAGCTGAAAATGACCTCCAGTGCAGGTTTCCGAACTTCACATGCCATCGAAATACGATACTTAGAATATCATGTTGTATAATAACAGGTTGCTCGATAACTTTCCTTAAATATTGGATTACCAATTTTAATTCTTGAAGCATGAATAGATAAGGTATTATTAATATTATGACAAGCACTAATGATTTTAATTTTAGATACATGCTCATAAGTGTCCATCAAACTCGACTCGGTTACACACCAACTAGACAGTCGATTATAACTTTACTGGATATAAAAGTGATTACTATTAAACTATTTTATTCATACTACTATAATTTTTCAATTTATTTATGTTGTATTTTATCATACGGACCTGATGATTGATAATCGAACCTTAAGGTTAAAAAATATTTATATTGCAGAATTTAATTAAAGGAATCTAAGATTATTTATGATGTTGTAATAATTTCCTCACTGATTTCAGCAAAGCTCACAACAGTTGACAAAGGAAAACGTTAAAGTAATCTAAAATAATCTACAAAAGAATTAATCGTGTAAAACCATACGGAAGACTACGTCTTTATTATAAAAATCCATCATATCAGAAGTCCATTGAGTCTTTAACAGGAAAATAATAGCAGATAGATTCGATTTTTCATGAATATTATAATCATTTTTACTCACTAAGCTGGGTGAGGTTAGAATCCAATACGATTTTAAATTTTATAAAGAGCGTTCTGTTTTCAATTTGAGAGTTTTTATATTAATTTTTTACCATAATATTTGCTTGATATAAGTTTATTTTAATTATTTAAACTCTACAGATAATACTTTTTTCTCTTGGTTAAGCATTTACTAAAAAATACTTTTGCACCCTTGTAGTGCATAATTATTTTTATCATTACGACCCCTCACAAATTACTTATGTACTTGGACCTTCCCCACAATTAGCCAGAAATCACGGTATATTTTATAGTCCATATAGTAGTTGGATACCCTATACTACCCTTGTTAATACGAGACTACCATTCGAGATATGTTCTTATACTTAAAAGTGAGATGTCAGTGCCAGCCAACTGCCACTGCAGTTACTTATTCCTTTGGCTATGTCAATATATTGTGTTTAAATCCTCTTGTTCTGTCGTGAATATCCCTAAAATGTTGTAATTATAGTGAAATTTAATAAGCTTTTAAACTTTAACTTAAAAAGCAGCAGATATCTTCCTGAATAATATTATAACAATCAGTTTCCTATGTCGATATATAACCGATAATGAGCTATTGAGATTAATTATGTGGATGGGGTAATTGTTACCAGACTAATTAATTCTAATCTATGCTTTTATTTTAATTATATACAATATTAAAAACTATAATAATAAAAAAAAACTAAAACTAGAAACTTAATTATCATATAGTCTTACTCCCCGCGGTATCGTGTCAAGAACGCTGGTTGCGTTTCCCCGTCGAATGGCTATACTTAGCCTTTGAGCGAGAAAAGAACCAGCCCTCTTATCACCAGCAGCAACGACCAGCCGCGGATGGAGTTCCTTTAAGAACTTCACCGCACGTGGATTCCACGGACCGATAGTCTCTACAGCAAATGGCACAAATATGTAGTCATCTCTCAGAGACTCATATTTGCGCCACTTACTCAGTTCAGCTGCCTCTGATGCCGCCCCGGCTCTAAACGAGGTACCCCTGAGATGAGAGGCCGCCAGAGTGTCTACGCAAGTAGCATCCCACACTAGGGCTTTACCTGTAAAGTGGTAAAGTAAAAAATGACTTTCAATAAGAATTACACATGTGATCTATATTGAATAAAAAATTATTCTATTCTATTCTATTCCTCTCTCCCAAGGGACTAATGTCATACCGTCGGGTCTCCTGCCATCGTCTCTAAATATTCCACAAGGCTCTAAAACCGAGGGAACATTTATAGAGACAAGATTCCTTCGGAGGACATCGTTCAAAGAACAGTGAAAAAGCAAATAAATAAAATTAAAAAAATATAATTAAAATATTGTAATTTGAAAAAAAAAATCTATGCTTAGATAATATTTTAGATTATACAAGTCCAATAAATATGGCCAGAAAACGATCTGAAGTGTTCTATTTTATAGTAATTTTTCATTCAATCGTATATTACAGCTCGTCAGAAGTCCACTGCTGAACTTCTTCTCATGTCAGGTCATGTCCATAAAATATCTTATAGGTGTGATATTTTCAATAGTGACTACACTTAGTTTAAATAGCCTATTTAATTATATAAGATCCGTGGTAACTTAGATTATATACACTTGTCGTATATTTCATTTAACGCGAGCAACCCAAGTTCGATCACCCCGCGCATTAATGAAATAGTTAATTTCGATTTTAAGTGCTCATTTACTACGTGCTTGAGGATGATGAAATACATCATAGGGATAATCTAGATGTATGAGAAATTAAAAAAAATCAAGTCATCGCCTCAGAAATTAGGGAAGTCCTCTGCCTAGTAGTAAGACGGATAAAGGCTATAACTTATCTGTCTAATCATCGCGTCATATAAAAACGGAGTATATGTTTATATCTTCTAGAATTTTTATAAGAGAAAAAACTAGTAAATTTAAATTAGGCTGTTTTATTGGAAATACTTATGGGTATCGTTCATGGAAATACTTATGGCTATAGTAAGTAAGCAAATGGTCTTGTTTTGTCATAAACCACTATGTTAATAATTCGGTAGAGGCATATTATTACAAGGCATTGCAAAGTTGAAAATATGTTGAAAATTTTTAACTTTAAATAGTTTCAGGATAATATATTGACTAACCAGACAAGCAAATTACGCTCTAATGAAGTCGGTACAAACAATTAAAGATGAAATAATTTGGCCAAAACCTAAAAGGTATTCTGTGCATTTATGGACTGATCGGATGAAAAGCTTATGACGGAGTGGACAGGGTTGTTTTATGACAAACACTGGACTCGTTTAGGTTGAACGCTGAGTTTATACAGGCATTAAAGCCTCTTTATAGGGACTCTAGAGCTTGCGTTAAGATCAACGGGGCCAACTCGGTCTGTTTTGATATCTATAAAGGTGTCACGCAGGGTAGTGTAACTTCCCCGTGGCTGTGAAATATATTTATGGACAGTTGTTGGGAAACAAAATTTAAATTTGAATAATGTGAATGGGTGGGCAACCGTTAAATAGCTTATGCGTCATTTTTGCGTTGTTAGCCAACTTGCAAAAATAATGTTTAAAATAATGAACAGGTCATTAAAGGAAAAGGGAATGAAATACTTTGCAATAGAAGAAATAAAACGATGTATAAAATAGAAACAGAAAGGGAGTTGGTTGAGCAAGTGCATCAGTTTGTGTATTTAGAATAGATGGATAGTAGACCTGACAAGGATATAGAGTATATAACGTAGTACACAGAGTAAATGGGACTATTTCTATTGTGAGAAGTCAGAATGTGTCACAAAAGCCTTCAAAATGCAGTGATAGTCCTCAACTTAATGCATGGTAGGGAAAGCTGGGCGTGGCAGCAGGTGTATAAAATTAAAATGAATGCTGTAAAAATGTCTTTGTTATTTATAATATCAATATACTAATTCACATGCATCAAGTTTATTCAATATAGTATTAAAAAAATCAAGTATTGCGTTTTTGAAGAACAACACCATATGCAGTTTTTGGCAGAACAGTATTCTTAGGAGAGATATAAGACCACAGGGCATTTTTACATACTGATGGCATTCAAATAAGATTATAAAATGGTGTTTTATTCAACGAATTCATTATACAATAAGTAAGTTAAAATAACAGAGATGACTCAGAATGTAAGTCATAATTATATTAACATTGCGCCATGCATATAATTACATAATAATTTGAATATTATGCTGCAGCTATATTATATTTGTAGCACTCTACAGGGGAAGGATCACGTTCTAACAGAATACCGGTGTTACGCTTAATGCTACTGTGTTTCGTATGGTGAGTGTAGAGAACCGAATACTTTTTTTCCTGGATAAGAGGCATTCCACCTTAGTCCTTAAGGGTGACAACGCATCTGCATTTTGATTTTAATCGACTATGAATGTAGAAGTTTACAGTCCACAGTATCCACTTATCATCAGGTGAACGATTTGCCCATTTGTCACGCTTATTTTTTAAAAAAAGTACTTAAATGGTCTGTTATTATCATACCGGCGTCGAAAATTAATATTAGTTTTTCTTTTTGTAAATTAAAACCCCAACAAAGCCTGATGCTGAAAAAAAAAACAAGATTTTTATTTTATTAAACTGAAATGGAAATAGTAGTAAAAAGGGCACATGTTTCGGATACATCAGAAACCATGAACCAACCATGCCATACTTTAAGTACCCAAGGACGCACGCGGATTTAAGGGTTGACACAGAAAGAGAAGGCACGATAATCTTGATTAATTCGAAACAAACTGGTCCCGAGCGCAGCATGAAACGTCTCAGGGAAGCTTTTTCCCAGCAAGAAATGGTACCTTAACATCAAGTTAAAAAATGTACCAAAATAAAGTCTTGGCAAAAAAAATCATTTGGGTCGCTTTGTTCAAAATATTTGTAGTGCTATTTATTCATGCTTCTCGTTTGCTCGGCTCGGATGACGTGATCGGGAAACGAAACATAGTGATTATTCACCTTGGTATACACAGTGTTACGTCAAGTCTTTGCCATTTAACGGTTTATTTTCCTTCATTAGGGTAGGTTTCAAATTGTTCAAAATAATCAATAATTTACTCTAGCGATTGCTGTCACTTAGTGAAATATTTTTTATACTGTTGTTCTTTATTTATATAATATTTATATCGACAGTTTTGCCTTCTGGCATCATCAATGAACATATTTTCTTATAACTAAAATTATTTTTAAATCATTTTTGAATTACTTAATATTATAATTTTATTATGATTTATCATACAAGGTTACAAAAAATTAAATGTAATGGGTTACAATCAACCAACTGCAGGTATAATTGTCTCTTTTATCCAAAGAGATTTAAATATATAGATTACTACTACTACTTAAATTTCTTTACTTATATGGGGGCAAGGCAGTGCTCCCGCCAAGTCGAGCAAAAAAGCGGCACGGCCGTACCATCCTTTTCTTGAAGCAGTTCAGGCCATTATTGAAACCCTATAACTTCGTTGTGGATAAAACTAGATGCTTAAATTTTCAGTAACCAAGGAGGCATTGTATAAACTCGGTATGTTTCAAATTTCATCAAATTTGAACCAGTAGTTTAATATTTAGAACTAGTCAAAGTTTCTTAATTTTGCCACTCACTGACTGACCGATCATCAAAACTCTAAGACATTTCTAGCAGACATAGAAGCTTCTAATTTGAAATACAACTATTATTTAGTATATAAATGAAAGAAAAATTAAAATACTTTGCAATTTCGGTCCAGTTTTCGAGATACACTAACTGCAGAAATAACTTTGTAATCCTATATAAATATATAGGATTACAAAGTTACATTTGCAGTGAATGAATCAGTGTTCCTATATATGTGTAATATAATGGAATAATTGGTGTAGATGGGAATAGAATAGAATAATTTTTATTAAATATACATTACATGTGTAATTCTTTTTGAAAGTCATTTTTTACTTTACTTTACCACTGGTTCGAAAAAAAACCCTCTGTTCTGGGAAGAACCAGCAAGAAACCCAGCGGGACTTTTTTTTGAACAAATTTTATAATTTAAATGATTACAAACTATTTACAAAATTTATTTAAGAAACTGCTTGGAGCGACCACTTCATTCCCAGGGTTTATTATCAACCATGTATTCATTTATACTATAATAACCCTTTTTATACAGTTTCAGCTTAATAAAACATTTAAACTTGGTAATAGAGAGAACCTGTACACTTTCCGGGACCTTGTAATAGCGTATATATTGCCCCAATAATGAATTACTGACTCTGTGGAGTCGAGAAACTGGCATCACTAGCTTGTGTTTGTTCCTAGTGTTTACAGAATGTATATCACTTTTTTTACTAAATCTATCTTTGTTTTTGTGAACATAAATTAAATTTTTGTAAATATACTGAGAGGCCAAAGTTAATATATGTATTTCTTTAAATTTATCTCTAAGAGACTCTCGGTTTTAGATTGTAAATAGCTCTAATGGCCCTCTTCTGTAAAACAAAAATAGTTTCTGAATCAGCCGCATTTCCCCATAGCAAAATCCCATAAGACATTATGCTATGGAAATAACTGAAATAAACTAATCTAGCCGTCTCGACACTAGTGAGACCTCTAATCTTTTTTACAGCATAGGCTGCTGAACTTGTTAATTTGGATATATGGGAGCCCCACTGAAGCTTTGCGTCGAGAGTGATGCCAAGAAAACAGTGGATACAAAAGGGCTCAATTCCTCCCCATTTAAAAACACATTGGTATTCAGATTTTTAACATTCGTTGTTGTAAACTTAACACAATTAGTTTTATTTCCGTTCAAATGCAGATTATTAACGTTAAACCAATGCACTAATTTTGATATAGCATTATTCACGTCGTCACATTTAAATGATTGACGTTTAAGTTTAAAAATCAAGGAAGTATCATCAGCAAATAATACTATATCATGACTATCCCCTACAAGGTGAGGTAAGTCATTAATATACACCAGAAACAGGAATGGGCCGAGAATCGAGCCCTGAGAAACACCCATTAGTACAGGTGACCCGGAAGAACTTTTACCATTGATAATAAACTTCTGTTTTCTATTACTTAAATATGAAATAATAAGTTTAAGCGCTGTGTTCTTAACACCATAGTACTGTAGCTTCATGATTAATGTCTCATGGTGAACCCAGAACACAACTTGAGACAGAAGGACCCTTAAGTAGGGACTGAATAAATTAACCGACTTGGTATTACATGGATCTCACAACTTTTTACGGTAGAAGAACTGAGTTGCGAGACTTGGTTTTTTTTTTAAAGTTATGTTTTTGATGGCATATCAACTATCCTCAAAGCAAGAAATCATTTTAACCGTGAAGTTTTCTTTTAAAGTGAAAGACGTAAATTATTACATAGAGTTACAAATAAATATAACAATTGATCGAGTTAGGGTTTCTTGCGAACCGAAGGAATTAATTAAAAGAATTCGTTGCCAATATAATATTTGTTACAAATGTATAAATTATAATTTTACAAGCAAAAACAGACTCTTGTATTGGTTGAAAATTATTAAAGAAGGTAAGTCTATTAAAGAAGGTAATTATATGTTAGCCTGTGGTGGCAGCTCATTTCTTATGCATTCAGCGCGCCTTAATGCCTTCATTATCATTAGTTTAAAGTATTAAGCAAACTTTGAAGCGGTAAGGCGTCTCAGAGATTTGTTTAAGTGGTTGGCATATTCTGAAAACATTGTACCGGAATCCAGAAATCTGTACGCAAAACAATTTCACCGTCAATATAACAAAATAAAGCGTTTAGTTTTACTTTGCTTTATTAATCTACTTATGAAACATTTTTAAAGTATTTATTTCGAGTTGGGTTACAGAAACATGGCAATATAGCCAAATAGTAAGTGCTTTTTACTTATTTATAAGCCAGTGCTTCATTACAATCCCACCTGGTGGTAAGTGCTGATGTAGCCTTTGATGGTAAATCACACTGTCTTAGCGTAATCAAATCCTATTCACTCTTACCTTCAAGACGCCCAGTTGTATTCGGACGGAAAGATAAATGTCGGCAAATTATTCCACTCCTTTCCTGTACGCATTACAAAATTCGAAGCAAACCATTCGATTCTAATGCGTGCAATATCTACAAAAAAGGGGTGAAGACCCGCCAACCGCTTGGTCATCCGATGGTGGAAAGGAAAGGGAGGAATTAAAGCGTGTAATTACTTTTATTTTATTTTTTTATAGAAAAGGGGGCAAACGAGCATGCGGCTCACCTGATGGTAACTAACTGCCGCTGCCCATGCAACACCAGGGGTATTGCAGATATGTACATTCCCGGCGTTTTAGAAAGGCTTAAGTTCTTTTTCTTGAAGGTTCCTAAGACGTATCGGTCTGGAAAAATCGCCGGTGGTAAGCAATTCCACAGAGAAGTTGTACGAGGATGTAAACTCCTAGTAAAACGCACAGTGGTGGACAGCCAAGCATCCAGGTGGTAAGGATGGTATCGTGAATTTTGGCGCGATGAGCGTTCTTGAAGTTTGGTGGTTGGAATTAATCCAAACAATTCCTCAGATCGCTCCCTGTGGTAGATTCGATAGAAAATGCAAAGGAATGCAACATCTCTAGGCAGCGCCAGTGTCTCGTGCCGATCAGAAAGTTGTAAAGATTTGTGCGCTTTGTAAAGTTGCAAGCGATGTGCCGGCATGAAATACTGTCTCGCTCTGCTGAGCACGCCAAACTTTTTGGAGCACACAGCCTTGAGGAACACCAGCGTTAGTAGGCTTGTAATCAGAGCATGCACCGTCTACTATGATCTTGATGCTCCGATCAGCAAGGAAACTGGTGATCCAATTGCACAATTTCTCGGGAAGCCCACAGGAAGAAAGCTTCGAGAGAAACGCTTTGTGCCAGACCCGATCGAAGGCCTTTGCTATGTCCAAACTAGCGGCCAATGCTTCCCCCATGGACTCTACTACCTTCGCCCATCTATGAGTCAGGTAGACCAGAAGATCGCCAGCTCATCCACCCCGAAGAAAACCGTATTGGCGGTCACGAATCAGCTGGTGACTCTCAAAGTACCTCATGAACTGGCAGTTTATAATAGACTCGATTATTTTGGAGAACAAGGAGGTGATCGCGAAAGACCTCTTTAGGATTGGACGGGTTTGAGCGGTCGCCCTTTTTGGAGATCGAGTGGATCAAAGCTGACTTCCATGAATTCGGGACTACACCTTGGGAGTACCGGAAAAGACATATATTTTATATGAATTTGCAAGATTTTTTTCATATTTACAATAACTCTACCCTCTTTTAGGTTTTTTTTTGTTAATATAAAATTTGTACAACTTTAAACTAAATTTTGTATATTAGTTACTAAAACAAGTCCAAAGTCTACTCTATTATTATAAGTTTCATAACATACTAGTATTTTTTATTATAGACACCGAAACATAAAATTATGTTATCTGCTTTAAAAATGGTCTCTTCTAATGTTAATAAATATTTTGTTAGACAAAATATAGGTGTGTAATAGCGTATATCTTAAACTGTCTCAATTAAGATAAATATATTCCATAAAAGTCATAAAATAAAAAAATAGTAATGTGTTTTCGACTATCATAAATAACTTTAATAATGAATACTTGATAATTTGTGTAAACGTATTATCACAATGAAATGTAACTACCTAAAATGTGTAAATTAAGAAAAAATTATTAAAACAAATATTTAACAGTAAACTATTAGGAAAGGTAAATTATTTTATTCACGATATTATTTTATTGTATTGTTGAAAGTAAGTTCCATCATACGATGTAATCTCAAACGTTTCCATATACGTGTACTTTGGAATTTAAAACAAAGGTGTCACAAATCGCTTAGGCGGCTGGGATCGCAACATGTATTTTGATCTGTCTGTTGTTATGTTAACGAAAATGATTAAGTACGTTGCTTTGCATTGAATTCTTTGTTCTAGATTACTTAATATGAACTGTAATAAATTACTTTCGGTAAAATATTGATTAAACTTTCAAATCATAAACTTTTATCTGTTACAATTCATTATTTTCTGGGAAATGCCAACTTACTTGTATGGATTATTAAAATAATTACCTACTTAATTTAATACGATTTTGAAACTCATTATACTATGTTTACAATTAATTAATTTAAATTTTGTTTTGACCAGAATATTGTGAGCCTGAATCCCTGACTGACAACGATATACCTAAATATTATACGAGACTATATGGTAATATAAATTTGTAATGCCTGTAAAATAATAAAAAAATATTATATATTTATTATATTAAAATCTATGATAATAAAAAAAAAAAACTAAAACTATAAACTTAATTATCATATAGTCCTACTCCCCGCGGTATCGTGCCAAGAACGCTGGCTGCGTTTCCCCGCTGAATGGCTATACTTAGCCTTTGAGCGAGGAAAGAACCAGCCCTCTTATCACCAGCAGCAACGACCAGCCGCGGATGGAGTTCCTTTAGGAACTTCACCGCACGTGGACCCCACGGACAATAATTATAATAATTATTATATTGCCTAATTATGTCAAATATGTATGTTGTATTTATAAATGATACATCATACCAAATCTATTGTGTCCTTGAAATTCTATGGGACAGGGGGATCTGGCCACCCAACTTACCCATAGAATATACCTCTTTTGACTTTTGTAATTTATATTCTTATTAGATTTAAGTTTAATTTCGATTTTATAGTGAAAAAAAACAAACGTAATCATTTCTTTTCTATATTTTATTGTCGGTTTGAGATGTGATGTAATGTAGCTCCCACGACAATATATTATATTGAGTTAAGTTTACAAAAAAAGTAGTATAATTAAGGTTCTAGTACAAATAACACGTCTTCTATTCATTCAACTCCTTCCACATCACAAGGCCTCCAGCCACTTACACTTACCAAGCCAAACGTAGAGGTAAACGTCTACTTCACGCTGATATTCTGTGAGGTTGTGGTACCACCCCGGTGAGAGCCGGTGCATCTGCCGCGTGGCTCTATCACTGTTACCTGCGCATGCTCACCGAAATGCATCTTATATAATACCGACAGGCTGGATTTTAACCAAATAAAGGTTATCAATGAGCCTCTTAGCACATCTCTCTACTGAGTCCAACGCTACCAGGTGTCATTTTGCAGCACCAGTCCATATGTGACAGCAGTACTCCATGCACGATCGTACTTGCGCTTTACCACCGCACCCTTGCAAGGACACCAAGTTTCCTTGCGGCTGCTTTGACTCTGCGCTCAATGAACCACCCATAGTTGAGGTTCGGAGAAAATTCAACCCCTAACAACTGAAGGCAGTCAGTGTACTCCAAGGATACATTCCGCAAAGTAGGAACCAGGGTGAGCGGGCTCCTATTAGCTGTGAAAAGATACGCTTGTGTTTTGGAGACGTTGAATGTCACGAGGTTGGCATCGCTCTATTCGGAGACTAGATATAGTGTGAGATTCACACGCTCAACCATAGCTTCTTTTTCGGACTGGATTTGATCCCGACTGACCCGGGCACTTGGTAGGTATCGCTCCACAACTGTGCTATTTTCTGTATACCCATAGATACCGGGCATAACCAAATCATTTTTTTTATTGATCCACCAACATTTGTATCATTAAATACAATGAACCGATAAGAATTAACATGTAAAAATGATAACAGGCGGATACCACATGCCAATAACTATCTCAGCACTGTCTAACTTAATTTCCAGGATAAAAAAATAACTGACAATGATATACAGTGCTAAAAATACACAGAGCGGGAAGAAAAGAAAATCTTTTATAGAATATTACAAGAGATGGTCTCTTAATGTGCGACGGAGCTTGTTAGGAGGATCGAAAAATATAGCGATTGTTTCGCTAAATTTGTTAACAATTTTACTCATTCTCCAATTACTAATTGGAGAATTGGAGCCAAACACTGTTCTGCGATGAGGTCTAGTCAACGGTGGAATCTTACGAGCAAAACGCTGATAGCTATAGGGAACGCACAAATTAAATTTACTTAAAATTTCAGGACAGTCAATAACACCACTAATAATTTTCGAAGCAAAAATTAAATCATTAATATGAAGCAGGAAGAGAGTTACGGAGAGAACGGACCCCTGAGGAACACCGGCGTTAAGTGCCACAGAATTGGATGAGCAGTCATCGACGACGACCTGAAGAGGCCGTTCACTCAGAAAGTCCTTTGCCCATTCAATCAGACCATGGGATAAGCCGTACGCTGGAAGCTTACCCAAAAGCCAAAGCATACCAAACTCTGTTAAAGGCTTTCAAGTCATCAAGGGAAACAGCAAGTGCTTCCCCACTGTTCCCGAGTGCCTTGTCCCATACATGTATTGCATAATGCTAGAAGCTGACCAATTTCGGCGAAACCCGTATTGCCAGTCACTAAAGCGGTCATTCTGTTCTAAGTATGCCGTTAAGCGGGCGATCAATATACGCTTCATATGTCATTTACGCATTCATATACGCATCATTGCAGAGTATGGAGGTAATTGAAATTCGCCGATAGTTGACAGGGTCGGCACGGCTATCTTTTTTAAGCAAAGGCTGCACATTGACGAGATTCCGAAATTTGGGCACTATTCTAGTCCAGAATGATAGGCGAAACAAGCGCGTCAACACAGGAGACAACTCAGGTGCACACCTTTAGAACTATAGCTGAAATACATCAGGTCCACTAGCTTCATTCTAGTCTAGACTTCGCAAGGTATTAAGAACCTCCTTGTTGGTGGTACGGACCTCTGACATATAGGTACCGCAGTGAGGTAATTGAGATGGTACGCTGTTGCTACTGTACAGACGTGAATTGCAAGCAAAAATAGATCCGCTTTCTCCTTGGGCACATGCACCACTGAGCCATCTGGTTTACCAGCGGAGGCAGCGTAGACCGACAGAAGTTTGTCTTGAACACTATGGCGAGAGACCAAAAAGCTCTACTGCCAGATACTTTGACAGAGAGCTTTGTACCGATGCGTTTAATGCGGTCGCAACTGGCTTGCCGTAATGCCTTTTCGCAAGACTTGGCGGCTTTGTTGAAGGCTCTCTTCTTAATGATAACATCCGGAGCTTTACGGTATCGAGCATGGACCCAAGATAAGTACAATATATGCTTGTGCTTTTCAGCACGAGCGATATATATATATATATATATATATATATATATATATATATACTAGCTGACCAGGCAGACGTTGTTCTAGCTTTTCCGAACGACCATTTGGTTTCCAAAAAATACTCCTGAAATTAGCAATAAAAAAATTGAGGGTTTCCATTAAGTGAATGGGATAAAAACTATCTCTCAAGTTGGACCAAACTGCACACAGTGTGCAAAATTTCATTGAAACACGTAATTTTTATATATATATATATATATATATATATATATATATATATATATATATATAATATGGATAAAATCACATTAGATGACATGGCTAACGCATGGCTACAGCTTGCAGGCTTATAAAGTCCAACCCCATTGTGGCCAGACGGTATCTACGCATTCATTCATTTTTAAGGTAATTTTTTTATTTGCTCTCTGAAAAGGATATTCATTCAGTCCCTCACAGATCGGACGTTTTAATATTCCAACCTGACCTACACGCGGTACAGCCTGCTGATTGAAGTACGAAGCGAAAATCCACCTTAAAATAGGGGAAACAACCATTTCAACCAAGAAAATATCTATTTACTTGTTTCTTTATGAACACTAAATTGTAGTAGTTTGGGAACTCTGACGTAGATGAATAATTCTAATCCTTTGCTGTACGAACCAAAACACTTTGTATGCTACCGACGTACATCTATCACGTAAGGGTGAAATTCCATCATACTGAGCTGTTTAATAGAAATATGAAGTTGGAGGAACAAATAATACAACTAAAGAATACTGGGTAAGGTTTGTGTCCAATACTCGCTCCTCGCTCGCAAAATAAGTGCTGATTTACGAAGTGTGAAAATATTTCTAGAACTTGTGAATTTTGGCAATATGCAATGGCGATATTTTTCTCTGCTCTCAAAATGGAAGGGGCTCTTAATTAAGAGAAGATATGTTCCCTACAGTAATATCTATGAAGATTACAACCTTATCTTAGGCTAGTTTGGTACATGTATACTCGGATTTCTTCGGAAATATCTAATTTTTATTTTATATATTTTATTTTCTAAAAGACACAGTAACACATTTATAAATAGAACTGTATGGTGTGGCTTTTGTCTACTAGATCAATAATAATTGGAACATCCTATTTTATGTACTTTTTAAATTAAAAGGTATAAAATAATGATATAAAGTGCTTTTGTATAAAAATAAAAAGCGACTGAAGAAAATTTTAACAAAATGATACAAAACTAACAAATACCCATAAAGTACAAACATTATAATGATAATTGAAGTGAGAAGCTTGAATATAATCATCATTAAAACCCTTCACAAGTCCACTGCTAAATATAAGGTTCACTAAGGCATTTCACAAAATACGGTCCGGAGCCAAATGCATCAAACTACTTCCTTTATATCTTACCAGGTGATCGCTACATTTAGAGAAGGGCAACCCTATACTTCGCTAACAGGTACGATGTCGCAACTCGGGAAACTTTCGTCCCCACCGTTTGTCAGTTCTTCGAACTATACCGGCCACCTTAATGACATTTCAGCTTATTGATCCGGTGGAAAATGTCGGTTCTTTTGTTTCTACTGTGGATATCTTTATTACAAATTTCATCACATAGAGAAACTCTAAGCCTGCTTATCCGGCCATCAATGTAGGACCACGTCTTAGATCCATAAGTCATCACTGGCAATATACATTGATCATTCATTCTTGTTTTCAAGTTATAGGAAAACGTGTCAATTTAAATACGCCATTGCAAAAAGAAACCTAACTAAATCAACAAGCCGCCATGTAGTAATGGCGCAAGGAGATCCTTTATCATTTATCCCCGGATGTCCTTAGAATCCATAGAGAAAAAAGAAACAGAATTTTGTTGCACTTATTTCTGATAACAACTTATAGTAATAAAAAACTGAAGTTTCCCACCCGTCTGCCAAACATGGCAACGGAACTCCTATGGAAAATATTTAGAACGGTGACTAAACATGTCGATTGATTTCTCGGTCTAAGTTGAACTTACCTAGTCTGGCAATATGCCCTAAGTAAACATTTTCATCAACAACTTCCAGCGTAGTGTTCTTTATAACTAACGACATTGGTGTAACATACGAGTAGACCTTTGTCTCATCATATGACCTATCCGTTGAGAAACACTATTGAAAACAATGGGCATAGTGTTAAGATCCTCCAGCGATTCTGTCATTGTGACTATAATGACTTGTCATTATTGTTTAAAACGTCTTCCAATACAGCGGTAAAGTTTCGGGGATACATCGTCATCATGTCTTACTATTTAAATACAGTCAATTTGGCACCGTTAAAATTACTGTAACTGTACTGCTCAAATTTTAATGGAAACAAAGGCTTTTTCAAAGCCCACATACGGTGTACTCATTATATAGTCATTTAGTACGTGGTAGAGCCATACTGCAGCTATATTAATAGTATAGTTGTAGCTCGAATGGGTCGACTCGACCGGGGAAAGACCACGCTCTCACAGAATACCAGCGTAAAATAGCAGCTTCACACACTGTGTTTTGTATGGTGAGTGTGGAGAACCGGCGACCCTTTTTACTGGAAAAGAGGCATTCCATCTTAGTCCTCACGGGTGACAACGCATGTGCATTTTGAGTCTTTATTGAGGATAGATGTGGATGTCTATGGGTCACAGCAACCACTTACCATCAGGTGGACTGTGTGCTTGTTTGTCACCCGATCCTATATAAAAAAAGTCCGTGCGCTTTGCCATCTTTGGCTGCAGCACCACTTACCATCAGGTGGGATAGTAGTCACGCACTGGCTTATCTATACAAATAAATAAAATTGAAGTATCTGTTTGTATGTCAAAATTACAGCGTTTTACTAAATGCATATGAAAGTATAAACGGTACTTATAACAAAAATACACTATTTTAAATTTTTGCCTGTCTGTCTGTCTGTCAGTTTATTCCGGATAATCTCCGAAACAGCTGAACCGATTTTGACGGGACTTGCACTGGCAGATAGCTGATGTCATAAGGAGTACCTTAGGCTACTTTTATTTAAGAAAAATAATTAGGGTTCCTCGCAAAAAATAAAAGCCTAAATTACACGCGGGCGAAGTCGCGGTGAACAGTTAGTATTATCTAAAAATATGCAAAACAAAGTAGCAAACTGTATTGTTTGGATTGCATTGATCGAATCGATTTTGCTCTTCAGTCTTCTGCACAATTCGCTAATCAACTATCAAGAGACGAGTTATATTTACTATCAATCGAATACAAATTTACAACGTACTTTTCTAAAGATTTAAAAATTCACAGTAGAAAAATCAGAACAAAGACTGTCTTAGCCCGTTGAGGGATTTGAGTAATTGAGATGGGCATTTTATTAGACACGGGCGATACAAGTCGTACGTTTATTGAATAGCGATTTATTGTTCTTGAATTGAAGTTATATTCAATCCTAACATAATTCTGACTCACTATTGTTTTATTTGATTAGTTTATTACTACGTTATTTCTATAAAGTACTTAAATGTAATATTTTCGGTCCATCTTTATCATCGTTATTAGAGTTTACAAATGTTGTAGTAAATAATCTATATACTACTACATAATATACAAATAAATATTGAAGTATTTGCAAAACTTAATGTCAAAATAGAAGCTTTTACTAAGTGCATATGAAAGTATATACGGTACTTATACAAAAAAAAACATTGTTTTAAAATTTTTGTTTCTGTCTGTCTGTTTGTTCCGGCAAGTCTTCGAAATCATTGGACCGATTTTAACATTACTGACTTTTCACTGGCATATAGCTGATTTTTAAAGAGTAACTTAGGTTACTTTTATTTTAGAAAATGATTTAGAGTTCGGCGCAAACAAATAAAACCCATCCAAACCAATCGTAACAAATTCTATGCGGTCGAAGTTGCAGGGAACATCTAGTGCAATAATATAAATGTGATGTAAATATTTCCCGTATTTTGGCATCGTAAGAGAATGCGTCTTCTGATCTCGACTCGGGGAATTCTTAAGAATTGCCTTGGGGAAATGCCAAAATCTAGTAGCTTTCGACAGCTACAGTAAGTATTTCGTATTTACAACGGTGTCTGTGAAAAAATACCTTGACCGACAAATGAGTGCAGCATCAAAGTTACGGTACTAGTGTCTTAGTGGCATTAGAGCAATCTACGAGTAAGGCCTATATCCTTTTAAAAGCAAATAAATAATCAACTATATTTCAACTATATATATAGTTAAAGTAGATGCGACTTTGAGGTCAGCTTGCATTCAGACTATAACTTTTCATTTTCTGGATTTTTTACCCTTTCGCTACCATGGCTCTTCTACAGTACTGTCATTTTTTGTCAATGTCCTCCAGACCCAATTTTGGTCATTGTGACCAGTTTTAGTGGAGACTAACCATCTGCGTAGGATAGGATTATAGTGCCAGAGTGATTGTACAAGCTCATTCACATGTCCGATGGAACGGTAATCCGACACGACCGGAGAGAGGTCAGGCGCAGGACCTAACCATTTACGTGCTTTTCACAGCAAAGGTGTGAAACATCGCCAACTTCCTTACTACGGGCTGCTACTGACGATTTTTTTGACAGAAAATAACTGATTTAGTCCCCACTCTTGATGAAATATAAACCTGGGACCTCTTGATCAGCAACCCTGTTTACAACCACTAGACACATTATTTTGAGGCAGTGAAGTCAAGCCATTTACGCATATACTACACATTGAACCCCCTGTGACCATTATTGATGAAAACGGCGTATAGTCAGTAATTTAAAAAGTAAAAATTAAACGCGATAAAATTTGTTTTATTCAATGTATTTAAATATAATTAAGTTTACAAGCACTGTTTTGAAACTTGTACAACACAAAGGCCATATTGATGACAGCCTTTGTGTTGCAAAAACTTAAAGTATTTTAAAAAAATCAGCATACCGAACAGTAATAAAATCTGTATGTATTCTACAAAAATTAACACGACAACCCGAGAGCTAATTGAAATGTGATATTTATTTTAAATAAACAACATTCACCGTGTTCTCTCCGCTCTTAAATTACAATAATGAGGTACAACACTCCCAATACACATTTATCAGCGAGGTCGGTAACGATTCAGTTAATTGGTGTGTTAAATTTAATGACACCTTAAGATAGGTAAGGCAGTGACTTGCAAAGGGGAAGATTTTTCGTCTCCCTATACAGGGCAGTTGGGAGTGGTAATGGTCGTATATTAGAGCCATGATTATGAGTTTCATTAGTGGTGAATCCACTAGCAATTCATGTAGAACGTGCCTATTAAAGCGACGTGGCTGTTTTGATAATTACCTTAATAAGTCTTTCTTGGCAAGGTAAACCAGACTATGGTTTTAGTGTTGTTTCTTTTTCGCTTATTTGGCGACGTGACTGAATGATTGTCTTAAGTTTATGGTTCTGGTTTTTGGTACAATTTATTCATGAAATAATATGTGCAACCCAGTAATCATAGACATATGGTTTTAAATATTATGACTATAAGGCCCACCTTATAAAAAAAGAAGACAAAGATTGCCTTATTGAGGGGGTGTTTGCAATATTTAACTCACTGTCAAGACCGCAATAACATAACGAGCACATCTAGTTCTACTCGTCGAGGAGTTCCAGTAGCAGATACCGAAGTACACCTTCAGATCACTCCATAAAGTCCAAGACGTATCATCATCATCATCATAATCATTACAGCCCTTCACAAGTCCAATGCTGAACATAGGCCTCCCCCAAAAACTGCCACTAAGCACGGTCACGAGCCACCTGCCGGTACGTGTAAGTATATTTTCATATAAATCCTACGTACTTTTAGCGAAACAAAATATTGTAGTAAAAATCTGTGATTATAAAAATAATAACCATGGTCAAGTATGTATCAAATTTGGTTTTTGGAATATTTCGTATTTCTACAGCGATCGATATTTTTCCGCTGCTGCGAGGCAAAGCAAAGTGTATTTAGTAAAATAAATTATTAAAACGCTGCTCAAAACACCAAAAATTTCGGGATTTCCTAGAAATAATTATAACTAAACAAAACAAAATTAAACTGCCATTTACATTCCATGGCTACCCACATGATAGATGAAGAGATTAAAAAATAGATTGAGTTAAACAATTGATAATTTCAAAAATTATCGTGTTTACCCTTTAATGCGGACTTGATAAATCTATGCCATAAGCCACTAAAGCTTTTTTAATGTAAAAATAGCAATTAATCGATTTTAAAAAATTGATAACTTCAACAATAATTTATCTTTCTCACAATGTGCTTTTTATATTATTTATATGTTCAAAATGATTGTTAGATACGATTTCATGCGACAAAACGTTTGAGTCTTGATTTTTAGGCGCTAGTAGAACATACTACGCGCTTTGCGCTTAAGGCATGCAATACGTGATTTACGCTTAAGTCATGCAATATTTCAAATATAAGTTATCGTGTTCGTTTCATTGAAGGAAAAATATACAATATTTAAAAAAATCATTTTATTACATATTATTATGTTTTTAGTAGTATATTTTATTTAGTTTGAAGATTGCTATGGTTAGAGTTTTATTACCGCTTTACCACCAAGTGGGATTGTAGTTAGGCACTGGCTTAATACAATATGTAATAAACCCTGTCCCATCTGTAGGTGTTTGATAAGAGTCTGTTCATTTAATCCTTTTCAGAGAATAAAAAAATACCCCGCAAGAATAGAACATAATTTCATACAATAGGGAAACATGCTTATCAATATATGCAGCGCAGGCGGCCGTCATGTAAACAATACCGCCACATGTTAGAACATACAGTCGCCGCTGACGATGTTGCCAGATTTTTTAAAAATGCAGAATTTTAAGCACCCCTGATGGTAATTGGTGATGTAGCCGGAGATGGTAAAGCGCTTGGCTTAAATAAAGACTTAATAAAAAACAGTTGTCTCTTGCCTTGAAGACAACCTTATTCTAATCAGACGAAAAGATAGGCTTTATCAAATTATTTCACTCTGTACTCATCACGAACAATGAAGATAATCTTTTCATTAATTCGAAAGTGTTGTCTGTTGACAACAAAGGGGTAGAATTTGTGTCTGATGGTAGGAGGAAGATGGAGTAATTAAATCATGTAATTTCTACGCACACTCTCCGAAATGTATCCTACAGAACAGAGATGTCACACTTTTCTTTTAACGCAAAACTTATGATTTATCGGAATAAATGCGTTAAATGTGATTTTTCTTATAAAAAGTGATAAAATCGAGGGTTTCCGAGCTTTTCATCGGTTTTATGTAACAATATCTATGAATTAATTGATGAAATTAAAATGTATGAAACTATAAACACATATCCTTGGAAGCGTAGAGAGGAATCTAAACTAGAAGTAACGGTCCATTTAGCAATTAATTTTGAATGTATTTGCAAACGGGGCTGTTTGGAACAGCTATTTAGTGTAAGAAAATGTTAGCAAAAAGAGTAATATAAACGTTTAGAATAAGGCCAGCGAAAAAGAATATTTCAAGTTGATTTTTATTTGATATAAATGTATGCCATATTAGAAGTTTCATAAAATAGGTAATTCATTATAAGAGTGTTATGCAGGTGGTAAATTTGTAGTTATTCTATTGAAGAAGATATATTTAAAGACAATAAAATTATACGTCAAAGTCATCATGTTGCTCATTGATATTATTTGTTGAAAGCAGCTTTTAAGTTGGTTTTTATTTGATTTGTTTTATAAAATTGTTACAAAGTACGGAAATAAAAATTGTTGTATTAAGCTAGGTTATAAGGAGAACGAGATAATTTAAGCATATTTTTGACAATTTGATTATATCAATAACAGAAGAAAAAAAACAAACATGGATTGTCCAAATGATTTCATGGTTACCCAAGTTTGTTATAAAAGGGTTCTAAATAAGTTATTTAGAACACTTTTAAAATAACGCTTGCCCCGTCAAATTAAATATATTCTTCAGAATTCAAAAAAGTTGTATACGGTACCCAGTGATTTCCAAAAACTCTTAACTATGAGGCTATTTGAGACACCTAAAGAAAAACATAAATATGGAAAAATCCAATACCGTAGTAGAATTCTATTCTACTACGGTATTGGATTTTTCCATTAAAATAGGTATAAAAAGTGTGGTAAACCTACGAGTTTTCAATATAATGACATTGTTGCAGCAAATTTGTGTCAAATAGTCCCTTTTAACGTTAGGTCATGTACCAAATTGACGAAATACCAAAATGTGGTAAGATTGTAAGTATTATAATATTGTAATGTACAAAATGTCTTTTTTGCAATATAATACATATTATGTATATAAGAAGAAATACAATGTGACTACTTACGAGCTTGATTTTCGGAGCTTTCACGTAATTTATGTATGGCGGCACAAATGCCAATTTATTGCTGAGTAATGGCGTTGTTCGGAGATCTGCGAATGGGCTAGCCGAGTAAGAAAAGAAATCGTTCGAAACGTGCGGTTGCTAAATGTATTTATAATTTACGATACAAATCCAAATTGTTATAGCAGTAATTGTTTCAAATTTTCAACCATGCCTTAGTTGGTATAAGAAATAGAAAGTGTTTTAGATTATCGAAATTATAAGGGTATTTATGGAATAAACAAATTTTACGGATTTTATACATACATACATACATATAATCACGCCTCTTTCCCGTGGGGGTAGGCAGAGACCAGTTCTTTCCACTTGCTACGATCCTTGCATACTTGTTTTGCTTCGTCCACTTTCATTATTCCCTTCATACATGCTCTACGGTTTAGGGTACTCTTGACCTGGCCTTTTTTCAAGACGTCCCTGATTTGGTCTAGAAATGTCCGCCTAGGTCTACCCCTTCCAACACTTTCATTCACACTCGCCTTATACACTTTTTTCGTCAATCGTTCTTCATTCATTCTCTCGACATGGCCAAACCATCTCAGCATACCTTTCTCAATTTTTGTCACTACATCTTCTTTCAGACCACAACGTTTCCTTATCTCACTATTTCTTAGCCTGTCACTTAGTTTAACTCCTATCATACTTCTTAATGCTCTCAACTCAACTGCATTTATTCTGCTTTCATGTTTCTTCTGCCATACCCAAGTTTCACTTCCGTACATGAGTGTCGGAACCAACACCCCCTCATGCACAGCCAAACGAGCCTTGTTAGACACCTTCCGACTGCTCATAAAGGAGTGCAAAGCTCCATTCACCATGTTTCCTGCATTCACTCTTCTTTCGATATCACTCTCACACTTTCCATCTCTTGTAAACTTTGAACCCAGATACACAAACTCTTTCACCTGTTCAATTTGTTCATCTTCAATCACAATGTTGCAGTCTGTCACTGCCTCATCTTTTTCAAACACCATCACTTTCGTCTTCCTTACATTCATCTTCATTCCCTTTCTAACAAAAGCTCCACTCATAGCAGTTACCATCTCCTGCAACTCCTCGGCCGAAGACGCAAGTAATACTTGGTCATCAGCATAGAGAAAACATTTGACGAGTAACTCATTCATTCTCAACCCACTTTCATTCTCTTTTAAATCTGTCAAACAATTGTCCATGAACAGATTAAACAGCCACGGTGACGCTACACATCCCTGTCTAACACCTTTTTCGATATTAAACCATTCAGTGTATGCCCCGTTTATCCTTAGACAAGCACTAGAATCCCTATAAAGAGATTGCATTGCTCGTATGAGGATACTGCTCACACCGTTCACGGACAGTGCTGACCACAACTCATTCCTCACCACTCTATCATAGGCCTTTTCTAGATCTACGAACGCGCAGTAGACTTTCTTGTTTTTAGCCAAATACTTTTCGGCTATGCACCGCAAGGAAAAGACCTGATCCGTACATCCCATTCCCTTTCTAAATCCCGCTTGTGCATCCCATACTTTCTTGTCTCTTTCATTCATAATCCTTTCAATCAACACTTTCGCATACAATTTACCGACGACGCTGAGAAGGCTTATACCGCGGTAATTTATGCAGTCCTGCCGTGACCCTTTTCCCTTATACAATGGCACGATTACGGCTTTGCACCAGTCTCCCGATACTTGCCCATTTCGCCAGCACAGATTGAAAAGGCGGTACAGCTGACAAGTCACCAGGCCCTGTCCAGCCCTCAGCATCTCGACGGTAATCCTGTCATACCCTGCAGCCTTACCTAATCTCATACTTTTCAACGCTTTCACTATTTCATCCATGCTTATCTCATTTTCATCAACATTTATATTAGTTTCCGTGGAAGGTGGCAGATGCTGTACCTGCACTTCCTCTCTTTCAAACAAACTTTCAAAATACTCTTTCCATCTCTTTAACACACATTCTTCCCCTTTTATAATGCTAACGGATTTTATTATTGCGTTTAATTTTAACTATAAGGATATTTATATCAATTTGTAACACTTAATTGTGAAATGCAAAAGTCATATTATGCTTAGGTACGTTAGGTACCTTATATTCGCTAAAATATTACTAAAGTTATGGACGGTAGTGTCACAAATTTTCTAATAACAGAAAATTTTGATAGAGCCATATAAGGCAATATGAAATGATTCGAGTTAATTGACCGTCCTTTGGTATCTGACCCATCTAAACTTACATATTTGTGAGGCTTTCTAATATCGAGATGCAATAATAACCCGTATGCTCACAGATATTATATAATATACTATATAATGTAGTTATATTCTGGTAATTAATAGGATTTTTTTAACTTATTATAAGCCAGTGCTTGACCGCAATCCCACCTGGTGGTAAGTGGTAATGCAGCTTTATATGGTTAATCGCACTGTCTTAGCGTAACAAAAATCTATTCACTCTTGCCTTGAAGATGCCCAGATTGTATTCGGGCAGAAAGATAGACGCCGGCAAATTATTCCACTCCTTTGCTGTACGCATTACAAAAGACGAAGTAACCGTTTAGTTCTAATGCGTGGAATATCTACAACAAAGGGGTGAAGATCTACCAACCGCCTGGTTGTCCGATGGTGGAAAGGAGAGGGAGAAATTAAAGCGTGTAATTCTTGCGCACACTCACCGAAATTCATCCTCGAATGGCGCGCGGAGGCACTATGCCGGGGGGAAACCCCGCTGCCGCGGCAAGTTGTCGTGCAGCGGACAGACTTCCGGCATGATCTCATGGCGACATGGAGAGAGCGACTGTCGCAACCCCGTGCTGGGCACGCCACTATAGCGGCGATAAGACCCCTCTTTGAGGAGTGGCTTGAGAGACGCCACGGCGTCCTCACCTTCCGCCTGACGCAGGTCCTCACCGGACACGGTGTGTTCGGGAGGTTCCTGCACCGAATCGGGCGGGAGGAAACGCCCGGGTGCTCCCACTGCGAGGATCGACCGGAGGACACGGTGGAGCACACCGTGGAGGTGTGCCCTGCCTGGGCGGAGCACCGCCGTGTCCTCGTAGCGACGATAGGCGGCGGCGACCTCTCGCGTCCGGCCCTGGTCGAAGCCATGGTCCGGAGCGAGACGGAATGGGCTGCCGTCACCACCTTCTGCGAAGCAGTGATGCTAGCGAAGGAGGTGGCGGAGCGGGAGAAGGAGAGAGCAGCAGCTTTCCTTCCCGGCCGCCGCGGGAGATGCCCCGGGCGTCGGGGGCTACGTCGTGGCCCCCGGCCACCGTAGGCGCGGGCCTGTGGACGGCGAGCAATGGGTAGCTCGCCGTCCGTACGTCTAACGATGACAGGCCGTGTCGACGGCGCGTTTTGTTCCACGCGCGCCTCAAAGAGCTGTCAGCAGCGTGAAGGGGCCCGCAAGGGCCGACGCCTGCCGGGGCTGCGGGCTGTTCGAAAGAGATACCGCAGCTCCGGAACGTAAGGGCACTGAAGGAACACGGATGGTTTTTAGTCAGTAAAAGTCTGACACTCCCTTCCGCTCCACCCAGAGCGAAAGGCGTCATTTGATGATTTTCCATCCGCAAAAAAAAAAGGTAAGCGGGCTACTTTTAGCGGTGAAAAGACAAGCTTTTTTGCAAGTATTTTGGAGTTGTTAAATCTCACGAGATTGGCATGACCCTATTCGGAGACTGCCTGTAGTGTGAGATTCACACGCTCAACCGTAGCTTCTCTTTCGGACTGGATTTGATCCCGACTGACATGGGCACTTGGTTAGTATCTCTCCACAACTGTGCTATCATCTGCATACTCATAGATACCCTGAGGAACACTGGCGTTAGTCGTCGATTAAATAAAAATAAAGTTACTAATAATTATTAGTTCTTTCTCGTAGTCAGAGTTTTGTCACTAGCAATTGTTTTTTTTTTTTTCTTTAACTGTCCTCGTTATCCTAAAAACCTCCATTTTAAAAATAATTGTATTAGAAAGTAAAACCTAAGCGAAATATGCGTCAATTAACTTTACTATAGTTTCATGGCATTTCAATCAAATTGCTACTCTATATTTTTCTAAGATAAAATTTTCTTCCTTTCATGCAAAATTTAGTACAAGGAGTACTCGGTCATGCCTTTCTTAGTATAAACATAAAACCTTGATTGACATCAACTTAACAAAGTGCTGGAAATATAGTATAAAAAAAAAATTAAATCACATTTGCTAAAAAGCCAACACTCGTAGGAAAGTTGTAAAAACTAACTAACTTGTCGTTACTACCTATCACCTGCGCCTTTGTCCGATGATTTATGCAGTACCTCATCTTAAAGTGTGTGCCAGCCAACCACTTGAGCCAAACGTGGCGATGGCACTAGGTTGAAGATTTCTATAAAAAAATAACAATATTTTATATATACTTTATGTAATTTTATTCAAATTGCTCAGATATGCAACCGTATCTCGGGCGATATCTGAAAATCAGTGTTTTGCTACTTTGTAGGCAATATGCGACACTGATCTACGGCCTATTTGTACCATTGCAGTGCACACACATCCAAATTGTGCCCGGAATATGTTTGTTTTATTCGTATTTCTAAATCGTTGTATGCTTTCATAAGATATAAATAAACGACTATCTATGTACATGGAAACCTATACCTAAACCCGATGAAAAGTTATTTAATGATTTGCTCCCAGATAATTTAGTAAAACTAAATATTGTACATTGATAATTTCCACCGCAAATTTAAATTTTTGTTGTAAATTACGACCAATTTTTATTGTGTAATTTGTAAAAATTTTTTCTGTGTATGGGAGAATTCAGGGGATGCTTTAAGTATATTTTTGTGATGTTGAAGTCTTTCAACTACATTCACCATGAAATATTAATCAGGAAGCTACATCATTATGATGTAAAAAACTTACTTAAACTTATTTCATCATATTTAAATTAAAAAAAAAAAGTTTTAACTAATGGTAGTATTTCTTTCGGATCGGTAGTATCTAAAGGTATTCCGCTGGCCCCTTCCTATTCTTAATTTGTATTAATGACTTACCTTATGTAATTGGTAGGGAATAACCAAAATATAGTTTAATTTGCTCATGATACTTCGTTGATTTTCCAAATTAAAAGGCAATTGTTAAAATATAACGAAGTAAATAATGATTTATCAAAATAGTACACTGGTTTAACGTCAACAATTTACTTATAAATCGTAATAAAAAGAAATGTATTAAACTCACCACACCTTGTGTTATACAGATGAATACCAGTGTGCTTTTAATTGGCGAGGAGCTGAGCCTTGTTGAATCCACTGCTTTTGCGGAACTACATTTGACGCGAAGCATCAATGAGGCCAGGATGTATCTAAACTAGCTATCAACCTAAGTTCTTCAGCATATGCTGTAAAAAAGGTTAGAGGCCTTACCATGTGTTAAAACCGCTACATTAGTTTATTTTACTTATTTCCATGACATAATGTCATATGGAATCTTGCCTAATGCGACTGACATTGAAAGCCATAAGAGGATTCCTTGGAACCTAGGATATAAATATAATCCTAGGTCCCAAGAAATCCTTTAAAGTAAAACTTAAAAAAAATATATTTACTTTGGTCTAAACAGTTTCAATTAAAGACTGATGTGCATTCTGTACATACTAGGAACAAGCACAAGTTACTTATACCAGTTACTGGACTCCAAAGAGTCAATAATTCTTTTATGGGCAATGTATATGCTTTTACAACAAAGTCCCAGAAAATATGCAGGTCCTAACTGCAAAAGGCTTAAAATTTATATTATTCAAAAATTGTTTAGTAGTGGTTATTATACCACTAAAAATTACATGACTGAGTATAACTCCTGGATATTAGTTACCTTGCCGTACGTAAGTATTATATTGTAAATTAATTTTAGTTAACAAAAAGTCCTGCTGAGATTCTTACTGGTTCCATAACAGAGGATTTTTCTAAACCGGTGGAAAAGTAAAAATTACTTTTTAAGAATTACATGTAATATATAATGAATAAATGTGGCAAAATATGATAATGCTCTCTTTATACCCTTTCTCTATTCGAGTTTTATATCTTCCTCGTTTGCAGTCCAAACCGCGCGCCTATGGAATGACCTGCCTGAAAAATTAAGACAACCTACCTGTAAACAAACATTTAAGAAGAATGTTTGAGATCATTTTCTAAAATAGCTTTATAACTGCTAACTTCCGTTTTCATCATAGCTGTAATATCTGTATATTAATATAGAAATTGATATATTTGTATATATATAATATTTATAGGTGTGTGTGTGTGTATGTATATTTTTTGTAACTGCCTTCATAGTTCTATCACTGTCCTGGGGTTGGCTTTGCTATGTTTTTAGCATTAAGTCCGTCTTTGATCCTGTACTTAATATGTAAGGTTCAATAAAGTTTAAATAAATAAATACATAAATAAAAATGATTCCATTCTATTTCATTTTATTATTAACTTGCTAAGATCGATCTAAATTGCTTAGTCGTTAGACGTTGTCTCTCTAGATGCAATTTAATTTGTTGCACAAACTACAAGCAAGCTATTAGTGTTTTGTTTTTGAAGTTTATTATTACTTTATATATATTTTGCAATAACCAGCCAAATTTGCAGAGAAGGTCCATAATAAGTAATATAGGCAAATGGTGAAGAAAACTTTATTAGAAAAATCTCAAACTTTCTATAATTTTTATCTTTTAAATTCAAAATTTTAACTGATTTGTAACTCGCACGCACACATCATGAGGGTTGCTCAGTAAAGTAAGTATCCTGTCGCGGGTCTTCCCAAGCAGCTTCTATTTACAGCTACACCGTTAAGTTCCTATGTCTGCTCGCCCGACAGTTGACATTGTTGCCCGTGACCTCATTACTTGCGCTTCGTTACCCATGACGTAACGAAAATATTCGAACCGCGGATACTGTGAAACTACGAAAGAAAATTTTACAGATAATAAAACTATTCAAGTGCAGTGAGCGATAATTGAAATAGTGAATCTGCAAACTCATCGGAACTTTGACCGTTATGCTGTGTGTACATCTGTGTATAAAAAGTTGCGTTTACGTTTTTTTTTTTTATAGGAGACGGGGCAAACGAGCATGCGGCTCACCTGATGGTAAGTGACTACCGCCGCCCATGAACAACTGCAACACCAGGGGAATCGCAGATGCGTTGCCGGCCTTTTAAAAAGGAGTACGCTCTTTTCTTGAAGGTCCCTAAGTCGTATCGGTCCGGAAAAATCGCTGATGGTAATCGATTCCACAAGGAGGTCGTGCGAGGAAGAAAACACCTTCTAAATCGCACAGTGGTGGACCGCCAATCATCCAGATGGTGTGGATGGTATCGGGAGTTCTGCCGCGATGTGCGTTCGTGAAATTTGGCGGCTGGGATTAATCCGAACAATTCCTCAGAGCACTCCCCATGGTATATGCGAAAGAAAATGCAAAGGGATGCAACATCTCTTCGCAGTGCCAATGAATCGAGCCGATCGGAAAGGGCTCGGTCGTCGACAATTCGAGCCGCTCTGCGTTGGATGCGGTCAAGTGGAAGGAGCTGGCACTGGGATGGGAACAGTATTCCATGTGAGGCCGAACTTGCGCCTTGTAAAGTAGCAGGCGGTGTGCCGGCATGAAATACTGTCCCGCTCTGCTGAGCACGCCAAGCTTTTTAGAGGCCAATTTGGCCTTCCCTTCCAAGTGACCACGAAACTGCACGTCACTCGATATGTCGACTCCGAGGATACCGATACTGGCTGAGGCAAGAAGGGGAGTGCCTTGAAACTGAGGAGATACGACAAAGGGGTTCTTTTTAGCGGTAAACGCGCAAACTTGTGTCTTCTGAGGATTAAATTGGACTAGATTTAGTCGCCCCCAATCCGAGACTTTGTTCAGCAAAGACTCGACTTCAGACACAAGTTTGTTCCGGTACTCAGCGACGTTTTCCCGAGAAATATTGGCACGGCCGGTGTATAGAGCATCACCAGTGCTGTCATCCGCATAGCAATGAATGTTACCAGTTAGCAACATATCATTGATATGCGTCCAAAGCTATGAAGCCCGCTATAGTAAAATTATTGCTGCGTTCACGGAAGTTAAAAATGTTCAAGCACAGATAGTAAGTGTTAAAAAATATTTTAAGAAAATGTGCTCGGCTATGCATAATGAATGTGGATAATGAACCGGCCTATTTGACCGTTCCGCAATTTTCGGAAGCCCCCGGCTGCGCGGAAGCAACCAGTTCGGTTTTTCTCGCCTCGCCAGTCGATACTATCGTCCTACACCGTCTGTAATGTCGGTTTATAATTATTTATTTATTTTAACTTCAATATTGAACTTGGGTATTCTTTGAAAAATGACCCTATATATTCGCACCACGCAATAAATATATATTTTAAGGGAGATATGAACGTACCACACAAGTAATGAAAATAAAGTCGACGTCAGCACTGCAAAAACCTGAGAGCTTTCTAAAATAAATACGTGTACTTTGGTAATTTTTAAATAAAATTAATATAAGATTAGTATTCATCGAAAAACCGTTGCAATCTAATAACTGTAATTGTATTACTATAATATGTATTACTATAATATACTTTATGGTATGTAATGGCCTGCGTTCGTGATTTGAATGATCGACCTGAATGAACTGCATAGAGGAAAGTAGGGTAGACTGGGTACGGTTGAAACATTTTAGCGTTTATCGTCCATTGCATCTAGATTAGTTAAGCGAGCGATGACTAAAATATATTAATTAAAAGACCATATATCTGTCTTCTAATGGGCAATGTTATTAGAGATTACTGTATTGTATTTTGTGTATAAAATCAAATTTAAAAAGAAAATTAATTTGTTTCAACCGTCCCCCTGCCAGGGTCGGTTGAAACAGTGCCTGGGGTCAATTGAAACATACAAATAATACAAAATATACTTAATAAAAATGTTTAATTCGTCGTCTTATAACATTTTAGGACTCGTAATTGTACAGTTGAACATCACAAACATCTTTTTTAAATAATATTCAAGTCTTTCAAGACACTTATAATCTAACATTATTTTTAATCAAGCAGTTGGAGTTTTTGTGAGCAGTGGGGAGGGAAAGATAACATTTTTGACGTGGTAGTACCATGCTGCAGCTATAAATAGTATAACTGTAGCACGAATGGGTCACTCGACCGGGGAACTGTTCATGATTTTTTCTCATAAACATGATAAATCACTTTTCACCAGCCATTTCGTTGTTATCTCAAGTCCGAGGTTAGCATATAGCATCCTTTTTAGTTTGGATAAAATATATTCCTATTTAAAGAGTTGATTGGGAGTCTTATATCCCATTTACTGATTTTCATCACCACCAGTCGTATCTCGTTTATACCTCAACAGGGAACAATGGTTCAGTCCATTATTTTCTGCCGCTGTTCTTAACGAAGATCCGGCTTTTAGATCTTCATAGGCTTGTTTGTACGTTGATAAGTCGGCCTGACCTCTCGTAGTCTTCTTTTGGCGTATACTTGACACCTAAGAAACAAGAAAACTAAATAAATAAACTGTTTCAACCGTACCCACAAAAATGTTCCAACTGTCCCCAACCCCCCTTCTGAGTATAAAACGGTTCACAGTAAGAATGATAATAAATTTGAATAAAAACTAATTATACAGCCATATTCTACAAACTTTAAATAAAACGATACAACACTCTGAATACTCTAACTTTAATAAAACCATAATAATTGCAAAAAATGTACGAACAGAAAATACTTACTTTTCCGCCATAAAACACAATGAGCACAACGCGCGAAGAGCGACGCAACACTAAAATTCATGTTTCGACATGTCTCCCGCTTCGTTCTCCCTTTGGACCCTTCACCTCATCACGCAAAGTGTCGAGATATTGGCTTTGTTTCAAGCGTCCACCGTTTCAACCGTACCCAGTCTACCCTAATATATGTCTGATGAACCGGTGCGTAGTGTTTACCCCTACTCCGGTAAAAGTTTTACTTCAAAAACTGCTAATTGCTGCAATATGACGTCATCGGTGATCGTTGAATCCACTAAAAGCTATATTCACATGAATCCTCATTACGAAAATTTCATGTTCGCCTTAATGTTTATACTTTAATTTTAAGGTTATATAGCCATAATATTATGATGCCATAAAATAAAACTTTTTATTAATTGCTTTACCATCAGTTAAAGAAATCATCGACCACATTCTGATCGCATTAAATATTCCACGTATGTTATATTTAAGTTGGGTATTAATCACTCGTTGAGAAGACGAATATCTAATATGTTGAAAATATATATCTATGTGTTGAAACAGTGGCTAACTAGGATGCCAACATTTGTATTTTATTGTAATTAAATTGAACTAAAATCAACCTGTTCTAGAGTACTCATGCAACTGTATTATTTACACGCTAAAATAGTGGAACGCTATGGAAGCAGTGCAGTGGTGCAAAAGCTATTTCTGGTTATGTATGAATTGAAAATAATTTACAATACAATTATTAGCATAATGATTGGTGTATTTTTTTGGATTATCATAAACACAATAGTAATAATGATTATAAATACAATTATATTTTTTTCAAAATGCATTTATCATAATTCACAATTTAAAACCAATTTGAATGTCCAAATAAATCAGATGATCATAATTTAGAGCATTATTTAACTTTCTAAGATTATAGCTACCTCAAGAATGATTGCGACGAGCAATCGATTATTTCAATAACTCGAGGAGTTTTGCATATTCATAAAGACTATTTTAAAACATTAAGGTTGTAAAACGTCGTCATCACGAAACATTTTGTCAATTCGCTATGCTATACTGCTTCTTCACCTATGACGGTAGTTGTTGGGAGCACTAAGCTCGAAGTTGTTGACGAGTATGTTTACCTGGGACAATTAGTCCGACTAGGTAAGTCCAACTGGGCAGCGTTTGGAAACTTACGACACATCTTCTCGTCAGACATACCTCAAAACCTTAAAACGAAATTGTACAACCAGTGCGTGTTGCCAGTGATGACTTACGGAACTGAGACGTGGTCCTTCACTGCTGGCCGTATGAGAAAGCTCAAGGTCGCTCAGCGAGCTATGGAGAGGGCTATGCTCGGAGTTTCTCTGCGTGATAAACTTAGGAATGAGGATATCCGCAGTAGAACCAGAGTAGCCGACGTGGCCCAACGGATTAGTAAGCTGAAGTGGCAATGGACCGGCCATATAGCTCAAAGAACCGACAACCGCAAGGGCAAAAATGTTCTCGAGTGGCGGCCTCATACCGGCGGACGAAAAGAAGGGCATCTCCCACTAGATGGAGTGACGACCAGGTAAGACATGCAAGAAGTCGATGGATGCAGGTGGCTCAGGACCGTGCTTTATGACATAACTTGGGAGAGGCGTATGTTCAGCAGTGGAATTATGAAGGGCTGTAAGGGATGTGCAATAGCAAATTAAATTTTCGATAATTAAATTACAAAAAAAATGAAGTAAGTAATAATAATAGACGTGGAGCAATTACGGATTGTAAGGGATCATTTAAGGAATAATTAATTGGCATACAGAATAATTAAAAAAATAGATAATTTGTAAATAGAATTAAGCGTTACTTTGCGAAAATCCATTTATATCAAAGTTAGTAAAAATTACCTCACGTCATCGTTGGAGCCACACGCAAGTGTGAGTAACGATCCAAGAGTGAGTCTTATCTGACACTATTCCGAAGATATCCCGGACGTCAGTCTGAGCGAGATTAGAATGGCTCTCCTAGGTGAGGATGGAATTATAGCGGAGCTTCTGAAAGCGGGTGGAAAACCGGTACTTGAAGTCCTTCAGAAGCTCTTTAATTCCGTCCTCCATGGTGACATTACACCGGAGGCGTGGAGCAGAAGTGCGGTGGTCTTGTTCTTCAAGAAAGGTGACAACGCTCTCTTGAAGAACTACAGACTGATTTTCCTTCTGAGTCGCGTCTACGTGCTGTTTTCGAGAGTCATTACAAGTCGTCTCGCGCGCAGACTTTACGACGACTTCCAGCCTCCCGAACAAGCCGGTTTCCGAAACGGCTTTTGCACCATAGACCACATACATACCCTTCGACAAATTGTACAGAAGTTCGAAGAGTACAATTTGCCACTATGTCTGGCGTATGTGGACTATGAGAAAGCCTTTGATTCCGTCGAAATTTGGGCGGTACTGCACTCCCTTCAGCGGTGCCAAGTTGAGTGTCGGTATATCGAAGTGCTGAAGTATTTGTACAGTAGTGCTACGATGGCTATCCGAGTACAGAACCAGAGTACGAAACCTATCCAATTGCAGAGAGGTGTAAGACAGGGTGATGGTATATCCCCGAAACTCTTCACCGCTGCATTGGAAGACGTTTTCAAGCTTCTGGACTGGAAACGATATGGTATTAACATCAATGGCGAGTACATCACTCACCTTCGATTTGCCGACGATATAGTCTTAATGGCAGAATCGCTGGAGGACCTAAGCACCATGTTCAATGACCTCAATAGTGTCTCCCAACGAATAGGTCTTAGGATGAACATGGACAAAACAAAGATCATGTTTAATGTCCATGTCACACCTATGCCGGTAGTTGTTGGGAGCACTAAACTCGAAGTTGTTGACGAGTATGTTTACCTGGGACAAATAGTCCGACTAGGTAAGTCCAACTTCGACCGAGAGATCAATCGACGGATTCAACTCGGCTGGGCAGCGTTCGGGAAACTACGACACATCTTCTCGTCAGATATACCTCTGATAGCTATGGGGAGGGCTATGCTCGGGGTTTCTCTGCGTGATAAACTTAGAAATGAGTATATCTGCAGTAGAACCAGAGTATCCGACACAGCCCAACGGATTAGTAAGCTGAAGTGGCAGTGGGCCAGCCATATACCTCGAAGAACCGACAACCGATGGGGAAGAAAGGTTTCTTGAGTGGCAGCCTCGTACCGGTCGGCGAAGTGTAGGGCGACCCCCCACGAGATGGAGTGACGATCTGGTAAGACATGCAGAAAGTCGATGTATGTAGGTGGCTCAGGACCGTGCTTTATGGCATTCCTTGGGGGAGGCCTATGTTCAGCAGTGGACTTATAAAAGGCTGTAATGATGATGATGATGATGAAAAATTACCTCACGTACATCCGCTCGATAAAATAAAATGATGTATCGTCTTGCCTAGTTTGAAGAGCACCTACCGCCCTCCCTCAATTGTGTGCACTATCTCTGTCACCCCTAATCCCAGCACCACTACTCCCAACACCAGTACACTAGGAAAGACATACCACTGACGACAATACGACACGTGTTTCTCCTCTACACGAGGCATCTTTAGGTGATGTAGACTCTGAGGTGGCTGACCGCTCTTCAAACTAGGTAAGACACATCATTTTATTTTATCGAGCGGATGTACGCGAGGTAATTTTTACTAACTTTAATAGACATTTTATGTTATATAGCAAAATAAAATTTTCGAAAATTTAATTTTCAAAAAATTAATTAAAAATTAACTAATAGCAATAGACGTGGAGAAATTACGGATTCTAAGGGAGCATTTTAGGAGCAATTAATTGGCATACAATTTATTTAAAGAAATAATGTTCTACGCTAACTACCTTCTGGTTAATTAATGGAGCTGTAATTAGATATACTAAATGTATGAAGTGCATATTAGGAAAATGTTGGAGTATAAAAATCTTAGAGTATAATAGCTTACTTATAAATGCTCCTGCTTAGGTGTTTTATTTTAAATTTAACACTGATAGTATATATTATAACTTCCTGGTACCTGCTTGAAATAGGTATACTTTCCTCTACTTACGAAGATTTTTTTATTTGACAGTATTTGTACTTAATGCTCGGTTTCACAGTCAGTCTGAATAATGTAGGCGATATAAACCATTCCAGTGCTGGACTAAAATTCAAATACCGATTTAGTGGAAGAAGAACTAAAAAAAGAAAAACGGATTTTGATGAGAAATTGGGTAAGCTAAAGAAATATAAAAGTAGGTGTTACGTGGTAGAGCCATGTTGCAGCTATATTACGAGTAGTAGTATCGTTGTAGCAGGAATGGGTCAGCTCGACCGGGGAAGGACCACGCTCTCACAGAATACCAGCGTAAAATATCAGCTTAACACTACTGTGTTTCGTATGGTGAGTGTAGAGAAACGGAGACCCTTTTTAATGGAAAAGAGGCATTTCATCTTAGTCCTCACAGGTGACAATGCATCTGCATTTTGATTCGCAAACGAGGATAAATGTAGATGTCTATGGGCCACAGCAACCACTTACCATCAGGTGGACTGTGTGCGCGTTTTTCACCCTATCCTATAAAAAAAGGCTCAACCTCAACAATGCTTTTACAACAGTTTGAGTCAGAAAACCCCTCTCTAAATACCTACAGATTAGCAATGAATGACGGGAGAAAATTTTTAGTTATTAATTGTTATCACGTAGCGATGTGACGATATACCTAAAATACGAGGGTGGATATAAAAGTACTCGGCCTAACCAAGAAAATAAACACATACTAAATCAGTTATATTTTTATTTTTCTACATAATCACCATCAAGTTCAATACACTTTTGTCACCTCCCCTTCCAAGCATTTAGACCGTTGAAAAAAAATTATTCTTCCTTAGAGTCAAAATATGCGTCTACAGCTGCTTTGACCCCGTCATTTTTCGAAAATCTTTGACCTCCCAAGTGCTTTTTTAGGTTAGAGAACAGAAAGAAGTCTGATGGTGCCAGATCAGGTGAATACGGCGGATGCGGTAACAGTTCAAAGCCACAGTTGTGAATTTCAGCCATGGACTGTACTGACGTGTGAACACGGGCGTTATCTTGATGAAACAGGACTTTTCTTCTGAGCATTCCTCGACGTTTTTCTTTTATTTCCTCTCGTAAACGACGTAGTAAGGTGCAGTAGTAATCAGAGTTTATATTCTGACCCCTTTCAAGATAATCAATCATAATCACACCTTTCGAGTCCCAGAATACTGAAGCCATCACCTTATTTGCCGACAAAATCGACTTAGCCTTTTTAGGGGGTGGTGAACCAGGTCTTCTCCACTGTTTTGATTGTTGTTTTGTTTCCGGTGTACAGTAATGAACCCATGTTTCGTCCATAGTAACAAAACGATTCAAAAAATCATCTGCATCGGCTTCAAATAACTCCAAACAGTCGCGTGAAATAGTCAATCGCGTCCTTTTTTGTTCAACTGAAAGCAGTCGCGGAACCCACCTCGCAGACACCTTGTGGAAACCCAACTCGTTGACAATGATGTTTTGAGTTCGTTCATAAGAGATGCCTATAATCTCGGCTATCTCTCTAATTTTTAATCTGCGGTCTCCCATTATTAAATCAAGTACTTTTTTAATATTTTCGTCAGTAGTTGACGTCGAAGGCCTTCCAGAGCGGGGTTCATTTTTCACACTCTCTCTACCACGCTTAAATTCTGCTATCCATTTTTTGACGGATGAATATGACAGAGCACAATCGCGTAATGTACTGACCATGTCATCATGGATGGCTTTTGATGATAGCCCCTTCTTATGGAGGTACTTAATGACGGCACGCTGCTCGATTTGCTCCATTCGCGGAAATTATGTCCGATTACTTTGTTAATAAATTTATAAAATCACAACTAATTATCGCACACGTTTCGAACTTCACACAATGAACTAGTCTGAACTGAACTAAATAATGTGGGTAGATTTGATTTTTAGAATTGAATGGATCTGTGTTAGGCCGAGTACTTTTCAATCCAACCTCGTACAGGGATTAGCGTCAATAGTGCAAGACGTTTGACACTACGTATATGGATGTATGAGAAGAAGAAAAACTTACAAACCGTTCAAAAACCGTGGCATGACACAGGCCCTCAAAATTATGGCGTTTTTGTAGGCGACAGAAGAAAACTGAAATCTTAATAATGTCGACCTTTCCCTTTCCGCCTAACCCATGGCCGTTTGGTCTCTCTTCCATCTCGGTGGGTCATTATTTATTTTTCTTATTAACGAATAATATTTCGATTTCTTTCCCTTTCTTCCTAACCCAATGTAATGGCTACAGTTTCGTGCTACAACAGATCTTATCCGCAGAGATGATGCTCGTGTACGGTGATTTAACACTCTCCACGCTGAATCGCTCGGTTCTCGTAAAACCAATCATATAGTGAGTTCTGTTTATCACTTTGCCGTTCTCTTTTGTCTGACACAATTGGTGACTTCGCTCACGCGAATTTCAGATGTGGAAGATCCTACACCATCATTGTGGACCTGCTCACCTCTCACTCAGTCCCTTAAAAAGAGCGACCGATTAGACCCATTTTACTACAGATCTATTGCCATCACCTCCTTGTGCTCCAAAATAATGGAATACTTTATAACTTCAAACTCATGATGTCCAGAAGAGCATCAGCAAATTCGTAGAAGCTAATACGGTTTCCGTCGAGATCACTCAGCAGATGATCTTCTTGTCTACCCCGGTAGGTGGAGTTAGTCAAAACCAAGGGGGAGGTCTTGGCGGTATATTTGGACACAGCGAAGGCCTTCGATCGGGTTTGACACAAAACGCTTCTTTCGAAGCTTTCTTCCTATGGGCTTCTCGAGAAATTATGCAATTATATCACCAGTTTTGAATGCTGTGAATAATGATGTTTTACAAGGCTGCGTGTTACCGCCTACCCTGCTCCTTCTGCATGCCAATAATATGCTGAAATAGTACATTTTATGTCGCATGCGTAAAAATAAATAATTCTCATCAATACATGCATACAGCATTGGTGATGCTTTATACACTGGCCGTGCTAATATTTTTGGGCACACGTCGTCAAGTTCCGAATAAACTTACCTGAATTCAAGTCTTTGTTAAACAAAGTATCTGACAGTTTAACCCCCAAAAGACACAGACTATAAAAGCTTTTACAAAAATTTACTTCGCAAATATCCGCGTTATAAAATAAAATGATGTGTCTTTCCTAGTACGAAGAGCACCTCCCGCCCTCCCTCAATTGCGTGCACTATCCCCGTCACCACTAATCCCAGCACCGCTACTCCCAACACCACTACACTAGGCAAGACACACCACTGACGATAATAAGACACGTGTTTCGCCTCTACACGAGGCATCCTCAGGTGATATAGACTCTACGGTAGCTAACCGTTAAGTGAGCGGCGAGCCAAAACAAGTGCCTTTTATACAGATCGATGATGCAACCGCTCTCTACCTAAGGAGCGAGCGACTGCGTCATGCGATAAAACATGCGACCAATCACCGCTGGACTTACGCAGCCGTTTGTAAAATTAAAAACAAAAAGAAAAAAAAACACAGACTTCCTCCCTTTTGTTGGTCTTGTTGCCTCAGTCAGCATCAGTATTCTTGACATCGACATATCGAATGGCGTACAGTACCACAGTCACATGAAGGCAAGGCTAAACTGTTACTAAACGTTTGTGCTCAGTAGATCGAGACGGGTTTTGCGTGCTGACCCACCACTTGCAGTTTCAGCTTTACAAAGCGCTTTTCAGCCTCATAGCGAACAATGTTCTCGTCTTTGGGCTAGAGCACCGAGTACCAGCTCCATCCACTTGACTGCATTCAACGGAGAGCTGCTTGAATAGGCGACCACCACGCTCGGCGTTCTTTCCGATCGGCTTGATTCAATGGTTTCCTAAAGAAACGCTTAATCTCTGTGCATCTTCTATCGAATACACCACGGGGAGTACGGCAACAGGAAATGTTCGGATTAATTCCAGCTGCTACATTCACTCATGCTTTTTTTATAGGAGAGGGGGCAAATGAGCATGCGGCTCACCTGATGGTAAGTGACTAACACCGCCCATGAACAACTGCAACACCAGGGGAACCAGGGGAATTGCAGATGCGTTGCCGGCCTTTTAAAGAGGAGTAGGCTCTATTCTAGAAGGTCCCTAAGTCGTATCGGTCCGGAAAAATCGCTGTTGGTAATCGATTCCACAAGGAAGTTGTGCGAGGAAGAAAACATCTTCTAAATCGCACAGTGGTGGACCGCCAATTATCCAGATGGTGTCGATGGTATCCGGAGTTCTGCCATCAACTCTGTGCATCTTTTATAGCACATATCACGGGGAGTGCTCGGAGATTATTCTGATTAATTCCAACTATTAAATACTACCATCGCTTTTGCACTGCGACAGAACTTGAAATTCCATTCCCATTATATCGATGGTTGGTGATTCACTACCGTTTTACTCGGAATTTCTACCACGCATGTAATAATTAAATAAAAATGCACTCCAAAATATTTCATTTCTTATTACAATCGAGAATAAAGCATTACTTTACCTGTACGATACAATCATATCTGATAGTGACATGTTAAGTATTATCACTTTTTTATGTAGTAGCATGAAGTCACGTGAAAAAAAAAACACGAAGAATGAGTCACATCTCTGCAAACATTTATAAATTAACGTCCACGCGAAAAAGTCACAATGATAAAACGGATAAAATGTTTATTTTAAAAGTTCATTTGCCAATTCAGATTGACGACCCGTTACGTATTTATTTATATTTATTCCGTAGATTGCAAAAGTCAAGAAGTAATTTATCCTGTAAAATGAAGTTTCTAATTTTAATCGTCCACCCCGCCATTTCTCGCGATTCCGCCCTTTGAAGCAATTTTCGATTATAAATTGCTTTTTCGACACCTTCACCTTCATAAAATGATGCAAGAATGGACAAATTAGTCAAACGATGCGAACTCCATTCCCGGTCAGCAAACGAAATTGCGTTGCGATTTTTATTTCGAAAGTCAATTAAAATTTCCATAAAATTTCATTTGTTCACTCATTTCATGCTATATATTTCATTCCAAAACAAAATTAATTGTTTTCTATTAATTGACGTGATATGTTCCGATTGCTTCATGAACAAAATAAAAAATATTTTTATTAAACCGATGTGGCTAACTTTGTATAACTTTTTCCATTACATTGCGCTTACATGTTTTCATTTATTTTATTATTAGCACTTTTGAATGAGATTGTCACAACTTAGTGATAAAATAAAATAGTCTTAATCGTAGTTAACTAACCATAGGATAATGATGGTATGTTAAACTTATGGTACACGCGCCAAAGTTTGACTCGTGACAGCAAAATAATTACGGCTTTAACTGAAGTACAAAATCAAGACAATTTATTTTTAAAACGTTACAATTATTTACCATTGGCCCTTATTTGTATTATTTACCTTGCTATATAATTGTATTACTTACCTTTGTTACATAATTATACTCCTTAGAAATAAATTATTATTTTATCTTTTTACTTGTAAACTTTAAATAAATTTTATTTTGCCGTTGATGTTAGCGTTAAAGAGACCATTCGAATCCATCCCGTGGGTGTCGTATGATGGGTGGCTTTTGGAAACTGCCATAAAATTCTTCCGATAGATTGCCGCATAACCATCCCGTTTACGTCAGACGTCAAACACGCCACGGGCAGTAGTGAAAAGATTTTTCTTATCACACACAGTCCACCTAACGGCAAATAGATGCCGAGTCTGAAAGACACCTACATTTATCCTCGATAACGAATCAAAAGTACATCACTTTTAACCCTTGAGAACTAAAATAGAATGCCTTGTTACCAATAAAACGGTGTTAAGTTCTCTACACTCACTGTATGAAACACTACAGTATTAAGTTTTTATTTTAAACTGGTAATCTGTAACAGCGTAGATAGTTTTAATATAGCTGCAGCATGGCTCTACCACGTTAAAAGTTAAAAGGTGCGAGACGACTAGTACTGAGATTGTCACTCTGCATGCCGTTATGGTTCAGACAAATCCTCAACAACAACAGAAGTACATGTCCAGAAACAGACCTTTAAGAGCTGGTAAAGAAGAAGAAGAATAAAAACAAAGTATTAAAATTTATTTTATTTTTATTTTATAGAATAAGGTTAAAAAACGAGCATACAGTCCACCTGATGATAAGTGGATGCTGTGGCCCATAGAGAACTACACCTATCCTTAATTAAAAATCAAAATGCAAATGCGTTGTCACTCCTGAGGACTAAGATGGAATACCTCGTTTTAGTAAAAAGGGTCTCTGGTTCTCTATACTTACCATACGAAATACAGCATCATTGAGCTAATTTACGCTGGTATTCTGTGAGAGCGTGGCCCTTCCCCGGACGATCTGACCCATTCTGCTACAATCATAATATAGCTGCAGCATGGCTAAGTAGTTTTACACCTAATTTATTAAAATAGTTCTAGAAAAAACTCAATGCGTCGGCTTTCAAATATAATTAAGTATATTCGACACTTGATGGAGACTCTTTGTGTCATGTGAACTAAAAATATAAAGGTACGTAGAGCTCAGTATTAGTAAAATAATCATACGAAGGTGCTGAAATTTGTTTTGCATTCAGACATAAATTTTAATCGCTAAAATATTATTTTTATAGTTTATAATCATTTTGTGAAGAGGCCGCCATCTATCGTCAAGGTAGCTCATCGATATGGAACGATTCGAGTAGTTTTACTATTTATCGGTAGATGTAGATAGTGTAAAGTGGGCGGCGCTTAACATCCTCTCGCCCCGCAAATTGTCACGCGTTGTTACATAGTGAAATCTAATTACAACACCTCCTTTTTGTATTCGCTTCATGGCCTATGCAAAACCTTTATCTTATTTTAAAAATACCTACCTTTGCACTTTATTTATATTATTACTTTGCGAATTTTCTACGATAATTTTGTATTATTGATTTTTTTAATAAGATTAATTTATAAAAACAGCGAACATTTTTCATGCAGGGAAATAAGGGTATCTTTTAAATGTTAGTAATAAACTTTTTTTAAAGATCTGCAGTGATTAATTAAATAAATTATTTTCCTCTTGTTTGTGAACATAAAGTTATAAGAAAATGGTCCACAGTAACCTAAGCTTACGAATTATTTTAATTATTAATTCACACCAACAAAGAAAGTACGGAGCGGCGGTGCGCTGAACACATTTCAAGCGATGCCGAAACCGTGCGTAACTTCTTGACACGCAGTCACGCACACAACTTTCTTCTTTCTTTATCACCTCATAACAGTTATCTTTATCATATAATCATATGTACTTCAACCATGTTAATAGTTTCAAACAATTTTAGATGTACACGCACACAAGGTGATTACGTGTACTTTATTTTTACGTCATTTGAATTATTACGAATTATTTTTTCTTGCAACGACTTAAAATGATAAAAAAACATATTCTATTTGTAAATATGTTTTAAGTTCTAAAATTAATAAAAATGCAGATATATATATATATATATATATATATATATATATACTATATATATAGTATATAGTACAGTTATAGTTACTTTTATCGTCTTTATTAGACCTTGTTTTTGCTATCAATAAATCGAATATAAGTACTAAGTAATTGAATAAGCCGAAACGCACAATAATATGTATTACAAAATAGCTTCATATAAAAGGTTCCTTAAATAAAAATATTAAAAATAATTTAAATTAAATAATAAAAATTTAACTTTCTGGTTCAACTATTTTGTCTTAGTTCAACAGTGGTAGAGCCAAGCGGTAGCTTTTGCTGTCGCACGGATGGGCCGGCTCGAACCGGGGTGGTACCACGACCTCACAAAATACCAGCGTGAAGTGGAAGTTTACCTCTGCGTTGCGCTTGGTGAGTGCAGGTTGCCGGAGGCGAAGCCGGCCTTGCTATTTTTAACCGAGACTCAGGTGTCCTCTCCGGCGACTTCATATCTCTCCTATCCGAGGTACAAATTGGAACACTCCTTAGTGCCCCGGGCTGGAGTTTGTGTATACGTCAGAGAGGACATCTGTTTTCGACGCCTCGGCGGCCTTGAAGGTACGGACCTGTCCATCCTATGGCTGCGCGTAGACAGCGACGACCATCCCCACGTCTACGGGTGCTTCTATAGGTCCCATAGTGGTAATGCTGACACAGACCGACTCATCGACCACGTCCAAATGGCTGCAGACTCCGTGCTACAACAGGCCCCATCCGCAGAGATCGTGATACTCGGTAATTTCTACGCCCACCACGCTGAATGGCTTGGTTCTCGTTTAACCGATCATGCGGGTAGATCTGTCTATGACTTTGCTTTGGCATATGGTCTAACACAACTGGTTACTTCGCCTACGTGGATCCCAGATGTGGTAGAACATGTACCTTCCCTGTTGGACCTTCTGCTGACCTCTCATCCGGACGGATATCAGGTCTCCGTCGATGCCCCTCTGGGCTCTTCGGACCATTGTTTGATCCGGAGCACGGTGCCACTCACGCTCCAATCGCAGTTGCGATCTGCAGTTTGCCGCCGTGTTTGGCACTATAGGTCAGCTGATAAGGACGGGATGCGGTCTTTGTTTGTATCCTACCCTTGGGGGCGGGCTTGCTTCTCGCTGGAAGATCCCAGCGTTGTTGCCGATTCTGTTGCTGATGTGGTACTTCAGAGTATGGAACTTTTTATTCCATCATCTGTGGTGCCCACCGGAGGCAGATACCAGCCATGGTTTGGTTGCTCCTGTAAAATAGCATCACGCTATAAGCAGGAGTACTACCGGGCCTGGGCTGACGCATCAACGTCTCGGGATGTAAACACCAGCGCACTTAAAAAGAAGTATAACTTCGCCTTCAGATCCTTCAAAAGCGTCATTGCCAAAGCAAGGTCTGAGCACATCGGCAGAATTGGAGAGAAGCTAGTTCGCCTTCCTTCGGGAACCCGTGCATTCTGGTCTCTCGCCAAGGCTGTCCAAGTGAACTTCTGTCAGCCATCTGTTCCATCTCTGCACAGTGAGGACGACTCACTGGCCCATGCCGCAAAACAGAAAGCCGATCTGTTGTGCTCTCTTTTTGCGTCTAACTCGACTCTAGATGACGGGGGGAACACACCGCCAACCATCCCTCGATGTGATTGCTCCATGCCGGATGTGCGGTTTACACAGCGGTTCGCAAAGCACTCTTCTCCCTGGACGTCAGCAAGTCAAGTGGGCCCGATGGAGTCCCTCCCATTGCGCTGAAGACGTGTGCTCCGGAGTTGGCACCGGTTTTAACGCGTCTTTTCCGGTACTCCTACTCCCAAAGCGTAGTCCCGAATTCATGGAAGACAGCTTTGGTCCACCCGATCCCTAAAAAAGGCGACCGCTCAGACCCGTACAACTTCAGGCCTATCGTCATCACCTCCTTGTTCTCCAAAATAATGGAATCCATTATAAACTGCCAGCTCATGAGGTACCTTGAGGATCACCAGCTGATCAATGACCGCCAGTACGGTTTTCGTCGGGGTCGATCAGCAAGTGATCTTCTAGTTTACTAAACTCATAGATGAGCGGAGGCAGGAGAGTCCATGGGGGAGGCATTGGCCGTTAGTTTGGACATAGCGAAGGCCTTCGATCGGGTCTGGCACAAGGCGCTTCTTTCGAAGCTTCCTTCCTATGGGCTTCCCGAGAAATTGTACAAATGGATCACCAGTTTCCTTGCTGATCGGAGCATCAAGGTCGTAGTAGACGGTACATGCTCTGATTTCAAGCCTATCAACGCTGGTGTTCCACAAGGCTGCGTGCTATCACCAACGCTGTTTCTCCTACATATCAATGATATGTTGCTGGTAGCATTCATTCACAGCACTGCTGATGACTTACATACCAGCCGTGCCAATATTTCTCGGAAAAACGTCGCCGAGTACCGGGACAAACTTGTGTCTTAAGTCGAGTCTTTGCTTAACAAAGTCTCGGATTGGGGCCGACTAAATCTAGTCCAGTTCAATCCCCAGAAGACACAAGTTGGGGCGTTTATCGCTAAAAAGAACCCCTTTGTCGTATCTCCTCAGTTTCAAGGAACTATCCTTGCTGCCTCAGCCAGTATCGGAATCCTTGGCGTTGACATATCGAATAGCGTGCAGTTTCGTGGTCACTTGGAACGGAAGGCCCAATTGGCCTCTAAAAAGCTTGGCGTGCTCAACAGAGCGACACAGTATTTCATGCCGGCACATCGCTTGCAACTTTACAAAGCGCAAGTTCGGCCCCACATGGAATACTGTTCTCATCTCTGGGCCGGGGCACCCCAGTGCCAGCTCCTTCCACTTGACCGCATCCAGCGCAGAGCGATTCGAATCGTCGACGACCGAGTTATTTCTGATCGGCTCGATACACTGGCACTGCGTAGTGATGTTGCATCTCTTTGCGTATTTTATCGCATCTATCACGGGGAGTGCTCTGAGGAATTGTTCGGACTAATTCCAGCCGCTCAATTTCACCATCGCACATCGCAACAAAACTCGCGTTACCATCCATACCATCTGGATGATTGGCGGTCGCCCATTGTGCGATTTGGAAGAAGTTTTCTCCCTCGCACAACTTCTTTGTGGAATCAATTACCACCAGCGAATTTTCCGGACCGATATGACTTAGGAACCTTCAAGAAAAGAGCTTACACCTTTCTAAAAGGCCGGCATCGCATCTGCAATTCCCCTAGAGCTGCGGTTGTTCATGGGCTGCGGTAGTCGCTTACCATCAGGTGAGCCGCATGCTCGTTTGCCCCCTATTCTATAAAAAATAAAGTTCTTTTTCGTACAACCTTTTTGTGGAATCGTTTACCACTGGCGATTTTTCCGGTACCAATACGTCTTAGGAACTATGGGGGCTATTAGGTGGGAATGATGGAAAAGATCTCTACTAATCTATCAGGACGCAGCTGAAGTTACATACATATATACATGTATATACATACATACAGCAATCAAGAAACGAGCTACGCTATTGCATTTTGGTGGCTCTGGTGTTTAAGAATTTTTTTACAATTTACCAATTGCTAAAGAGTGCCAATGTCGAATCATCAAAAACCGCTGATGTATTTAAAATTGCCATAGAAAAATTCGACGAGTATTTCAACCTAAACAAAGCAAAGTTTATGAGCGGCATGCTTTTCGATTGCTAAAATAGGAAGAAAGAGAAAAAATTGAGTTTTTGATAAAATTGCGTCATCAAGCCCCAGAATGTGCAGTCGAAAAGCAAGATGATCATCTCATAGATCAAATTGCGGAAAAGTGTAATTCAGCAACATTGCGAAAGAAAAGTTGATATTAGAGGAAGGTGTTACGTTAGACTAAATAATAACGGAAGCAAACACATTTGAAGTAGTAACCAACAGTTAGAATACTATGGAAACAAAAACAAAATGGAAATAAACCTAATTACGAAGGAAAACAGAAATGATAACAAGAGAAAATTTAAATAAAAATAATTTTACGGATTTTATCGCGTATATTAACTTATTTTATATTCTCGACGTTTCGGGTGCTTTCCAGCACCGGCTACCTTCAGTTTATTAATATTAATTTTTGGTTCGATTTACGCAGAATGAGCTTACAGTATTTTGAAGTCTAGCAGTGGTATACTTGGGTTTGGATTTGATTTTATTAATTATGGGATCCCAAGCAGATGGCAGCACCCATCCATCTTCTCTATTGAAATCAGGGTGTTTTTTAATTTCAGTAGCCTCGCGAATCATCCTTGGGAGGAATCGGTGTTCTTTTGCGAGGATTTGTTGTCTATCAAATCTAATGTAATGGCGGGGACGATCTTGAACATGTTCACAAACTGCAGACTTCCCGATACGTCGGTGCTTCACGTCAGCTATATGTTCTTTAACGCGGGTTTTATAGATCTTTTTGTTTGTCCTATGTACGTCTCTCGTTCTTTCACATTCATCACGTTCTCGCTCACATTCACAATCCAGCTTGTACACTCCTGCATCTTGTAGAGGGATATGACACTTGACGGATGGTAAAAATTGACCAATGTTTTTCAGCGGCTTGAAGTATGTTTAAATGGAAGCTCGCTTCAAGATGTAGCCAACCTTGTCTGTGACTCCTCTGACATAGGGTAGTACAGCAGGCACACGCTCGACTGTGGCTGGCTTCACTCGGTCACTGTGACGTAGGCGCGGGACCCGAAGCTTGTTGTCTTGCAGTACTTGCTCGACGTGCTGAAGCTCGGCGGCCAGATATTTTCTGTCACAGATCCCTCGTGCTCTCTGAAACAAAGATTTTCCCTCGGTAGCTAACTGTGAAGGATGATGGTGCAATTCACCATTTAAGTATCGGTTGGTATGGGTATTTTTTTCTGTACACAGTATGACCAATAGTGTTATCAGGATATCGGATGACTAAAACAACTAGGAAAGCTAAAGTATTGTTTGCCTCTAACTCCATTGTGAATTGTATTTTAGGGTTTATGGAATTTAGGTGGTTTAAAAATGCAGTTACTTTGTCAGATGGTAAAATTGTGAAAGTATCGTCTACGTACCGCTTGTAGAATCTTTTTACAGTCTCAAAGTCCTCCATGAATATGTCGGCGACTACGGGAGATACAGGTGAGCCCATTGCCATTCCATCTACTTGCATATAGAATTCTTCTTTCCACAATAAATAGCCAGATGTGAGGCAGTGTTTGAGTAATACTGCATATTATGTTGGCATGTTGTTATCTTCTAGCTTTCTAGTAACAATTGAGATGCAGTCTTCAATAGGTAGGCATGTGAATACAGACTGAACATCAAAACTGACCATAGTTTCATTGTCAGCGACATAGAAGTATTAGGCTTAGAACCGCAAAAGGCGCACGCAAAATGAAGCCACTTCATGTTAGCCTTAAAAGGCTAAGTACGACTTTTGGCGCGTTAGTACTCGAGTCCACATAGTCTTGTAAACAGCTCGCACAATTTTTAAAAAAAATAACGTACTGTACTGTGAAAGGGTGTCACAACTCATCACATAATCACGAAAAAAATTTAAAAATCTCATTTCACGGTTAAGTACTGCCTCGCATCTTATATTTTTGTAAAAAACATTCATCAAAAGAAAATAATAAATAATAAATTTTAATAAATTTAAAATATTTTACCCCATTTTTTCTTATTACTATAATTATAAAAAATGCATATTGAAAAAAATACATACATACTGCTAATAGTCTCATTCACATATAAATAAGTATTTTTATTTGCCAAATATTATTAGAGTTCCCATTTGCCACGAAAAAAAATGTGTTGATTTTATTTTGTTTTGATAATGTGCAGTTGTTTTTACCTTTTTATGGTATGTGTTTTCGGATAAATAACATAGCCTTTGATTGTTATTTTTTAATTCTAATTTACATATGTTTAAAATTTTTAGTTCGATTCTAAGGAAAGGAATTTAAAAAATTTAAATCCTCCTAACGCATTGAATTTTCTTACTAATTGTTACATGCTAAAGGAAAAAGCAATTGTTTTTATTCGGCTGCCCACTATCAATGCTGACTGTATTACAACGCCTGGACAGTAAGCCACATTTAATCTTCCTTTTTCTTCAGCGGGAAAACAAAGAAAAGACACACCCACACAACGGAAACACGACGGCTCTTAATTAATTAGCGAGTATCTCTGTATTGTGACGAACTTCATTCGAACGTTTGCGAATTTTTCGCTCCTTTTATTCGGGTTTTTATTGTGTTCACTCAGTGATCTTTTTAAATACTAAAACTCTATTTGTGTAATAGCCTTTTTAACAACAATTTTCTGACAGCTTTTCATTTACAAATGAAATATTGACTTTGTTGAAGACAAGGAGTATAATTATCGTTAATATACTATTTTAGCTGAACACTTTGCTTAACAACTAACTTAGTGTTTTATTTTGTCTGTTTTCGGATTTGTATTATTGCTTTAAAATTATTTTATAATTTACTTAAATTTGTAGTGACGTGTAGTAGCGAAGTAAGAGAATTCTCTTCACCACATACTCACATGGATATTACGATACCGCTTACGAGTGGCGACAGAGGGAAATGAAACAGGTGACGGGGAGCAGGATCTTCCTAATAACGACTAATAATAATACTACGGTTGCCTACGTATTATACGTATGAAGATTGCTTCATACGTATAATACGTAGGGAAGGCCTATGCCATGAAGCAAATACAAAGAGGAGACGGCATAAATAACTGTTCACTGTGATCCTAAGTAGGTCCTGACGTCATCATAGTGGGCGTGGCTTTAGTTAGTATACTCTCAGCATTCGTCCTGTGCGCTTATGTGTTGAAAATCGGAAGTTGGTATATTTTCGTAGTATTAAGAAGAAAAGGCCCCCCTTGTAGTGACGGGTAAGAATACTCACTACCCCATGTCTTCCCGTTGGTGTCGTAAGAGGCGACAGAGGGAAACTGAGGCAGAGGATGGGCAGTAGCATCTTTCGAATAATAGCAAAAAACAATAAAAAAACTGCGGTTGCCTACCCGCTCGCCAAGCGTCGCAACTATGGAAATATACCGTCCATGAACAATTACATTAATAAACGGCCCCCAATCCCCGGTGGCCCCGCTAATCCTGGCTACGGTGGTGACCATGGTAACGGCGGGGCAGGGATGCTAAGAATCTCCGGTGGAGGTTCGGTTGCCACCTACGACGACTCGACCTGGCAACTTATAAGGCACGCACCCTAAGGACTGACGAAAAGATCCTGGACCTGGAAGAAGAAAAAGACAAGTTGCGCTGGAATATCATAGGATTATTCGAGGTCCAAAGAGAGGGGGAGGACACGGTAATCCTCGAATCCGGCAACTTGTTCTACCACCGGGAAGGCAACCATCTATCCCAAGGACGTGTTGGATTTATCGTCCACAAGTCTCTCGTTAACAACGTTATAAAGATTGGGAGTGTGTCGATGAGGGTTGCGTACCAAACGGTATTCACTGAAGATCGTATAGGTTTACGCATCAATCTCGACACACCCCGATGTTGAGGTGGAGGAAATGTATGGTGATATCTCTAGAGCCATGCATTCCTCCAAAATCCACTATACGGTGTTAATGGGAGACTTCAACGCAAAACTAGGCACAAGAGAGAACGGTGAGCTAAAAGTAGCGAAATTCGGAATAGGGCAACGGAAACAAAGGGGTCAGCAGCTGGCTGACTTCATGGAGAAAGAGGGACTCTTTATGATTAACTATTTCTTCCAGAAGCAGCCCCACAGGAAGTGGACCTGGTTGAACCCCGACGGTTTGAAAAAAATGAGATTGACTTCATTATGACGGCCAGACAACAACTGTTCCGTAATGTCTCAGTGATCGCGAGGGTGAAAACCGGCAGCGATCACCGGATGGTGAGAGGCACACTGAACCTAAACGTTAAGTTGGAGAGGTCTCGTCTAATGAAGTCAACGCTCCGTCCCCCTCGTGCTCTAATCCAAAGTCCCGAAACCTTTCAGCTCGAGCTACGAAACCATTTTCAGTGCCTAGAAGATTGCAATGCAGTGGACGATATGAATGACAAGCTCGTGGAAACTGTCCATGCAGTCGGAGCTAAAATATGCAAGACCCGCCGCAGAAGAACACAAAAACTCTCCGATCACACTTTTAATCTCATGGTTGCTAGACGAGATATGAAGCTGCAGTCTTCAGTAGATTTGATAGCATACAGACAACTGAACAAATAGATCTCCAAATACATGCGGCGGGACTTACGCAACTTTAATACTGCTCGTATTGAAGAAGCGATCGAGCGGAACCAAGGCTCCAAAGTCTTTGCCAGAGATCTGTCTGCCAGAAAGAGCCAACTATCAAAGCTGAAGACCGAATGTGGCAGCATCGTTTCCGGGGCACCTGAGATTTTGAGTGAGATTGGGAGGTACTATGGGCAGCTGTACACGTCATCGTTGGAGCCGCACGCAAGTGTGAGTAACGATCCAAGAGCGAGTCTTATTCGACATTATTCCGATGATATCCCGGACGTCAGTCTGAGCGAGATTAGAAGCTCTCTAGCACCTTAAAAACGGCAAGGCCCCAGGCGAGGATGGAATTACAGCGGAGCTTGTGAAAGCGGGTGGAAAACCGGTACTTGAAGTCCTTCAGAAGCTCTTAAATTCCGTCCTCCATGGTGGCATTACACCGGAGGCGTGGAGCAGAAGTGCGGTGGTCTTGTTCTTCAAGAAAGGCGACAACGCTCTCTTGAAGAACTACAAACCGATTTCCCTTCTGCTCTGTCTGCATCTGCATCTGCTGTTTTTGAGAGTCATTACGAATCGTCTCACGCGCAGACTTGACGACTTCCAGCCTCCCGAACAAGCCGGTTTCCGAAAAGGCTTTAGCACCATAGACCACATACATACCCTTCGGCAAATTGTACAGAAGTCCAAGGAGTACAATTTGCCACTTTGCCTGGCGTATGTGGACTATGAGAAAGCCTTTGATTCCGTCGAAATTTGGGCGGTGCTGCAGTCCCTTCAGCGATGCCAAGTTGACTGTCGGTATATCGAAGTGTTGAAGTGCTTGTACAGTAGGGCTACGATGGCTATCCGAGTACAGAACCAGAGTACGAAACCTATCCAATTGCAGAGAGGTGTAAGACAGGGTGACGTCATATCCCCGAAACTCTTTACCGCTGCATTGGAAGATGTTTTCAAGCTTCTGGACTGGAAAGGATACGGTATCAACATCAATGGTGAGTACATCACTCACCCTCGATTTGCCGACGATATAGTCCTTATGGCAGAATCGCTGGAGGACCTAAGCACTATGCTCAATGACCTCAATAGTGTTTCCCAACGGATAGGTCTTAAGATGAACATGGACAATACAAAGATCATGTTTAATGTCCATGTCACACCTATGTCGGTAGTTGTTGGGAACACTAAGCTCGAAGTTGTTGACGAGTATGTTTACCTGGGACAAATAGTCCGACTAGGTAAGTCCAACTTCGACCGAGAGGTCAATCGACGGATTCAACTTGGTTGGGCAGCGTTCGGGAAATTACGGCACATCTTCTCGTCAGGTACCTCAAAACTTGAAAACGAGACTGTACAACCAGTGCGTGTTGCCAGTTACCTATGGTACTGAGACGTGGTTCTTCACTGCTGGCCGAATGAGGAAGCTCAAGGAGTTATAGAGAGGGCTATGCTCAGTGTTTTTCTGCGTGATAAACTTAGAAATGAGGATATCCGCAGTAGAACCAGAGTAACCGACATAGCCCAATGGATTAGTAAGCTGAAGTGGCAATGGGCCGTATAAATAGCTCGTAGAACCAACAACTGATAGAGAAGAAAGGTTCTCGAATGGCGGCCTAGTACCTGTGGACGATGTGTAGGGCGTGCCCCCACTGGAGTGACGACCTGGTAAGATATGCAGGAAGTCGATGGATGCAAGTGGCTCAGGACCGTGCTTTGTGGCTTTCCTTGGGGGAGGCCTATGTTTAGCATTGGACTTGTGAAGGGCTGTAACGATGATAACGGTAATGATGAATAAGAAAAGGATGGCATTTTTTCACTTTATAAGTTTTATTACACAAGCCATAAGTAGCTTTAGCTATTGTACTTATAAATATTATTTACTCTCTATTTTATAATGAAAGTTTGAAGTATAAGCATCGAAACTCCACTTGTATAACACTATCTGTTCCCTAGTGGAATTTAATCCAAATAAATTGAGAAAATCCGCTTTATAATTTTTTAGATTTAGCTGGCTCAGCAACGACGGTATACTGGGATTTGGCTATACAAAACCGATATTGTTGTCAATTAATCAATATTTCTAGAATGCGCGACGTTATGTAATAAAATTGCATACTGAAATACACCATAATATGTATTTTTTTTTTGTAATGATCTGATATCCAAAATTTCAAATCTAGTCCTATTTCAAATCAACATTCTCCTCTCGTTATTTTGAGACTTGCTTAGCTATTTTCAAAAAGATGTAACGAATTTTAGTAACAATATATCTCGAAAAGAAATAAAGATATCGTCTCTAAACCAATTTTATTAAACGCGTAATTGCATACTAAATACCTTATAATATATTTAATACAGCCGATTGTTGTTTTTAAGCAAAATATGAAATTACAATCTGTCTCTAATTATTTATTGTAATTCGATATGGTATTCGTTTCATTGAATAACAAATATGGAATATTTTAGAAAACCGTTTTTATTACATATTATGAATTAAGTAGGACATTATATTTAGCTTTGTCTAGAGTTTCTTTACCGCTTTACCACCAGGTGGGATTGTAGTAGGCTAGTAGGGCATAGGCTTAATACAATATGTAAAAAAACCCTGTTCCATCTGTGGGTGCTTTTAGGTATCGTGATAAGAGTCTATTCATTTAACTCTAGGGGCATTATTAAAAAATACCCTGCAAATATAAAATATAATTTCATACAATAGGGAAATTTGCATAGCAATACAAGCGGCGTAGGCGGCCGTCAGATAAACAATACCGCCACATGTTAGATTTTTACATCGTATAGCATAGTCCGTGGCGACGGTATTTTCTAACAGTTAGAAGATAGTTAGAAGATACAGTCGAAGACTTCGACTATAATTTGCTTAAAAGTCGCAGAATTTTAAGCAAATTATAGTATAATGCTTATATTTTAATACCAATAATTGTTTTTATATTGAATAACAATATGATATTTCACTACTGTTACGGACGGCGAAGGGAGCCGCCGCCCCGTCGCCCCTTCATACCCCGTTGCGCCCCGCGCACCCCGCACACCGGCAGCAGATCACGTGATGTCGCCGACCAATCAGCGCGCGGCATTGCCACACGACGCTACTCACATACTGAGACGCTTTCTTGCGAGATATAAGAAGGGCGTTTTGGTCTGTGAGCCGTTCATTTCGGAAGCGGCACTCGAACACAACAAAAGAAGAAACCTCAAGAGAAACCATCAAGAGAGAATAATTTATACTCCATTGAAGACTCCCCTCTGTGTATATAGTTAATTAGTGAAAGCCGCATTTGTAAATAGTTTAATACATTATACTCTACAGTACCATCTTTTTTTTAAGCAGTCCCTAGTGTAGTATACGTCAGTCAATCAGTCAGTCATACAGTCCACTTGCAATAATAAATTCATATAGTCCACTACAGTCCCTAATATTCTTGGTCTATCTCCGCCGGATAGAAGCCAGAAGAAGGAAGGTAATTACAGAAGAAAGAAGATAATCATAGAAGAAAGAAGATCATTACAGAAGATCTTCAAGGAAGAAAGTAGTCCGTCGACGAAGAGAGAAGATCGTCGGTACTAATTTTTCTTCCCCGTTTCTTATTACGTCTACGTCATATACGTCTATTATCTGTTTCCAGACAATTTTCTTGTTTCTTAACCGCGTTTACGCGGCCAGGTGGTTGCTCCCTAACGGTGCCAAATTGTGACGCCTGGTAACACCCTTGCGGCCTGAACGGCGTCCAATACGTGCGTCTTTTTGAAGACGATCGGAAGCCGCAACGTGGGACGTCATGAGGAAGACAAGAAGCCAGAAGACACGGAACGACAACGAAACGCCGGTAGGAATGCGGATATTCGAGGAAACTCCCGCGTCCCCGTCCGATTATCTCGCGTTGGGACAAAATAGGCGCCCGCGCCGTCGCGCCCCGCTATGTCCGTGTCCACAACCGATCGCTTGGGAGAGGTTAGCACATCCGCGCCGCGTACAGAGACGCTCGCCGCGATTATAGAAGATCTTCCGATTACAGAGACTAGTTCGATAGTGCGTACCGTCGCGCCTGTAGCAGACGTTGTACATAGGCCCGCGCCCCGCGCCCCGTCGGTTCGTTCAGCCCGGTCAACAGATAGCGAAGTTAAAATAAATCGAGTATATATAATACCGCGGAGGAACTAGCTGCAATTAGAAGGAAGCAATTGCAAATCGAAGAAGATGACATCAAAAAGAAATACGCTAGGGACTTCGCTCAACTGCAAGAAGAAACGGATAGGGATAGTTTAAACGAAGACGATTTAGTGGAAAATAGGGTACGCGTTGATAGGTGGTTAGAGAGCGTGGAGACTGTGGGGAGCCGCCCTACCGCCCGTCTCAGCCCGCGCCCCGCATCGAGATAGAGCAGGCCCCGCCGAGTAGGGGAACCGGTTACGACCACGCTGAAGATGCCCAGGGGAGGTCGGTTGCGAATGATGTTCAACCGCGTCGCGTAGATACGATACACAAGGACAATGGAGTCGCCGTAGAAATGAACCAGGTGGATCGCCGTGTACGGGTTACGTCGCCGTCGCGCCTCCAACGCCGCACTCTATCGCCTATACATAGATCGCCACATCGCCACGCGGATCATAGATTACCGTCGCCGTGTAGGGATGTAGGTGTACATACATCGCCATCACCACATCGCTACGCGGATTGTAGATTACCGTCTCCGTGTAAGGATGTAGGTGTACATAGATCGCCATCGCCACATCGCCACGCGGATCGTAGATTACCGTCGCCGTGTTACAAGGATGTAGGTGTACATAGGTCGCCAGCGCCACAGCGTAGGTTAGAGGGAAATAGGGATAGAGATAGGTCGCTCACCCCGCGAGGGAAAAATAGGGGTATACAATGATTAGCGGAAGCCTTAGAAGGCATGATAAGGCTTAGACCAGCCGCCGCGAAGGAAACACAGGAGTTGCCTATTTTCAACGGCTCAGCCGCGGAATGGTTATCGTTTAAAGCCGCGATGAGGGAGTCCACGCGTCTGTATGGATTCATCAATACGGAAAATATGGCAAGGTTGAAAAACTGTTTACGTGGTGAGGCTAGGGAGGTAGTATCGGATCCAGCAGACATTATGCGGACACTGGAGCAGTGTTTCGGCCGCCCGGAAGTGATTATTGATCGCGCGTTAGATGACTTAAAACGCCATCCGCGCCCGGGTCAAACCGCCCAGGAGTTAAATTCGTTCGCTATTAAGTTGCAAAATATAGTATGTATTATGCAGAACGTCGACGGTAAAGGATATTTACAAAATCCGATGCTAACTAGGGAGGTTACGAGTAAGCTTAGCCCTCACTTACGGTCGCGTTGGTGCGATTATGCGGAGCACTACGGAAGTGCGGACGAACCGGACATTGTCACACTATCCCGGTTTATGATGAGAGAGGCTGACCGTGCGTTAAGTCACGCCTATATGTCCGTAACGGCGACCAAGGAATCGCCCGTAAGACGAGAAGCGCCGCCGTCGAAAAGGATAGTGTTGACACGCCGCTTAGAGGTTAAGGTCCGCGACGTAAAGACGTTTACCGCCCAGGAGGACACCAGTAGTGCCTCGTGTATGTGTTGTGGGGGTGAACACGCTACCGCCAAATGTAGGAAGCTGGCGCAAATGGGTTTGCACGACCGGTGGAAGTGGGTAAAGGAAGATGGGGTGTGTTTTAGGTGCTTAAGCAGCAAACACCGACGACTACGTTGTAAAGCTAGGAAGTGCGGCGCGACGGCTGCAACGCCCCCCACCACGCCCTCCTTCACGCTCGCAAGGCCCGCATGCCTGAAGCGTCGGTAAAACCGGATGAAACCGTGCTCGTCGCGTAGAATGTTAATAGTAGTGCGTCCGTGTTATTGAAAGTATGCCCCATTACCGTGCGCGGACCGCGCGGCAAGGAAGTTGATACGTATGCGCTACTTGACGAAGGCTCTACCATATCGTTGATCGACGACGACTTAGCTCGCGAGTTAGGAGCGGAAGGACCGGTAAAGCCGCTCAATATTAGAGGCGTAAATAATAGTCAACGCGAGGCCAATAGTAGGTTAGTAAATATAGGGATACGTGGCAAGACGCGCAGTGAGATGTATAATGTAAGCGCGCGAACAATAGCAGATTTAAAGATAGGCTCGCAGTCGGTGAGTAGGGAGTGCTTACGGTTGAAGCACTTACGCGACTTACCGAGTTCGGTATGTTACGACGACGCGAAGCCGAGATTATTATTAGGCGCCGACAATTGGCATTTAATAATCACCCGTAATTTGAGAATAGGACGTCGAAGGCAGCCCATATCTGCACGTACGTTGCTAGGGTGGATAATTCAGGGAACCGTGCCGCGGTTAACGTGTAGGGAAGACGGCGAGACCGTATTACACGTAGCAAGCACTAGCGGACGGCCAGATAGGGACATCCGAACGTTTGCCAGTCAGGACGAGGAGCTAACGGAACTCCTCAAACGGCAATATGAGATAGATTCCATTGGTATCTCGCTAAAGAGTATGCCGCGACGGGAAAAGGAGCGCGCTGTCGACATATTCCAGCGCACCGTCAAGAAGGTCGGCGAACAATACCTAGTTGGGCTGCCATGGAAGGACGACAACGTACGGATGCCACGCAGCTATGAAATGGCAGCTCGAAGACTACGGACGATTTAAAGGAAGATGGACCAGTCGCCGGAGTTTCGGAACACCTACACAGCCCAGATAAACAATCTCCTGTTGAAAGGATACGCAAGGGAAGACGAGGGGACGGAGAGAGAGGACCCCAAGAGCTGGTACCTGCCACACTTCGCAGTACGGTACCCGAACAAGCTGGGGAAGACGAGAGTAGTGTTCGACGCGGCAGCGCGCGCATCCGGTAGATGTCTTAATGACTATTTACTCGACGGCCCCGACTTATTACGGAACTTACCGGGCATACTGTTTAGGTTTAGAGAGAATGAGATAGCCGTGTCCGCGGATATTAGGTAAATGTTCTTACGTGTGAAAATCGACCGTCGCGACCAACCCGCGCAATTGTTTCTCTGGCGAGGAAACGAGCGACACAGCCTACCGCGGGAGTATGTTATGACGTCAATGATTTTCGGCGCTAGAAGCTCACCGTTTCTCGCACATAGGGTTAGAGATTATAACGCGCTCGCACACGCAGAGACATACCCGTTGGCACTTAACGCTATCGTACGTGGTCATTATATGGACGACTACTTAGACAGTTATGCAACGGTAGATGAAGCAGTAAATATGGCAAGGCAGGTTACGGAAGTGCACCAGAAGGCCGGTTTCACCTTGGCAGGCTAGAATTCTAACCACGCAGCCCTATTGGGAGACAAGCCGGAGGAACTACTGGCGCGCAGGCCTAAGGAAGTAGGCTTAAGGCAAGACAGCCCAGGCAGAACGCTAGGGTTGTTATGGATGGCCAACGAAGACGCCCTAACCTTCAACACATCGATGAATAGAGTGCCGCAGGAAGTAAAGGCGCTACAGCGACCACCGACCAAGAGGGAAGCATTAAGCGCAGTCATGTCTGTGTTTGACCCGCTCGGACTGCTAAGCTACCTCACCATCACCGCCAAGATCCTGCTACAAGACCTATGGCGTATGAAGAAGGTCGGATGGGATGACGAACTACCTGAGGAGGCAGCGGATGAATTACAGAGGTGGCTGTGAGTCGTCGAGGAGGTGTCACGACTGCAACTGCCAAGGTGCTACGCTCCTACGGGGGGAGTGGTAGAACGCCAACTTCACATATTTAACGACGCAAGCGAACGTGCGTACGCATGCGCGGCATATTGGGGAATACGATACAGCAACGGAACGGTTAGGGTACGATTAGTGGCGGCCAAGGCGAAAGTCGCTCCGATTAAGGCGCAAAGTATACCGCGATTAGAGTTGCTGGCAAATTTAATAGGCGCGTGACTCGCGGAATTCCTGCAAGGCGAGCACAGAGTGGTAGCAGATAGGGTCGTATATTGGACGGACTCTACTACGGCGCTCCACTGGATACAAAATGATACGGCGCGTTACACTCCATACGTGGCTCATCGGTTAGGGGAGATAGCCGAAAAGACATCACCCGAGCAATGGAGGTGGATACCGACTGCTAAGAACATAGCAGATCAGGCAACGCGCATGAACTTCGTGACCAAATAAGAAAGCGATAAATGGTTCACAGGACCGTCATTCGTTTACGAGGACGAAGACAGATGGCCCCACCGACAGGAAGAGAAGGCAGGGGAATAAGAAGAGTTGGAGGAAATCGTGGCGCACCAGAGCAACACGAAGGACTCTCCACACCTGCCAGACATAGAACGATTCTCATCCTACGAGAGACTGATCAGGGCCACAGCACGAATACTGCAGTTCGTCGATGGCATACGAAGAAGGGCACAAGGACTGACATTGCAGCACATCCAGAGGGGAGAGCGCATGTGGATAGAACACAGACAACGTGAAAGCTTCGCTGAAGACATCAGCCGCCTTCAGCGGGGAAAGAACCTGGCCACCGGCAGCGCACTGAGGAAGCTCGACCCCATATTGGAAGATGGAATGCTACGAGCCAGGGTAAGGATCGACGCAGCCGACGTGGGCGTCCAGATGAAGAGACCCATCATATTGAATGGACGCCACCAATTCGTGAAGCTGCTTGTGGAGAAGGCGCATCAGGAAGCAAGCCACGCCAACAGAGAGAGGGTTGTTAACGACCTACGCACCAGGTTTCATATCCTCGGATTACGACCTACCGTACGAGAAGCGGAGCGGAGATGCCTGTGATGGAGGGTACGCAAGGCGACACCACGGCCTGCGATTACAAGAGACCTACCACCCGAACGGTTAGGGGAGTTTGCGCGACCATTTACGTACACCGGAGTCGACTATTTCGGGCCTCTGATAGTTACGATAGGACGACGGCACGAAAAACGGTGGGTAGCACTATTCACGTGCTTAACGACGCGCGCGGTTCATTTAGAACTAGTTTACTACCTGACAACGGACTCGGCGATATCGGCATTGCGGCGCATGGCGGCTAGGCGTGGGTGTCCACGGGTCATATACTCCGATAAAGGCACAAATTTTCATGAGGCAAATACTGAACTGCAACGGGCGATGGAAGAGTGGGCACCGCAGCTGAAGGACTACGCGCTGACTCGGCGGACAGAATGGAAATTCATCGCAGCGGGCGCGCCTAACCAGGGAGGCGCATGGAAGCGTCCCGTGCACTCAGTGAAGACCGCACTCGAAGCCACTCTACATCAAAAGAGCCAACGGGAGGAGACGTTAGCGACGCTTCTGACAGAAGCAGAGAACACAGTAAACTCTCGACCGTTGACGCCCGTACCGGTCGATATCAACGATGAAGAGGCGCTGACACCCAACCACTTTATACTGTTGGGACCATCGGGCCTACCAGTCACCGCACCGTGCACACCCATTGATCGTCAAGCGTGGAAAGCGGCGCAGGGGCTCGCCGACGAGTACTGGAGGCGCTGGGTGAAAGAGTACCTGCCGACGCTGGTTGCGCGCGGGTACTCCCGAGATGCTCAGCAGCGCCAAATTCAAGAAGAGGACCTCGTCGTGGTTGCGAACGGCAACCAACCAAGAAACGTGTGGCCGCGGGGGGTCGTGAAGAAGACATTTCCTGGACCAGACGGCGTGGTCCGCAACGTCGAGGTTAGGACCAAGGGCGGAGTGCTGCGGCGACCCGTCAGGAAAATAGCCGTCCTCCCGAGGGAAGCTTAGGCTCGCAGGCTACGCCGGGGGGAGGATGTTACGGACGGCGAAGGGAGCCGCCACCGCGCACCCCGCACACCGGCAGCAGATCACGCGATGTCGCCGACCAATCTGCGCGCGGCATCGCCGCACGACGCTACTCACATACTAAGACGCTCTCTTGCGAGATATAAGAAGGGCGTTTTGGTCTGTGAGCCGTTCATTTCGGAAGCGGCACTCGAAGACAACAAGAGAAGAAACCTCAAGAGAAACCATCAAGAGAGAAGAATTTATACTCCAGTGAAGACTCCCCTCTTTGTATATAGTTAATTAGTGAAAGCCGCATTTGTAAATAGTTTAATACAGTATAGTCTACAGTACCATCTTTTCTTTAAGCAGTCCCTAGTGTAGTATACGTCAGTCAATCAGTCAGTCATACAGTCCACTTGCAATAGTAAATTTATACAATCCACTACAGTCCCTAATAACTACTATACCCGTGATGGTTAATAGTGATGTAGCCGAAGATGGTAAAGCGCACTGACTTGGCTTAATAAAAGACAATTCTCGTTTGCCTTGAAAACAACCTTATTTTAATCAGATGGAAAGACAGGTTTTATCAAATTATTTCACTCTGTACTCATCACGAACGACGAAGCAAATCCTTTCATTTATTCGAAAGTGTTGTCTGTCGACAAAAAAGTGTAGTAGAGAATGTGCGTCTGATGGTGGACGAAAGATGGAGTAATTAAATCATGTAATTTCAACCTTCTAAAACTTTTAACCTTCCTTTAAGCCAAAACTAATGATCTTTTTCGTTACTTGCCATATTTGTCTTTACTAGAGATAGCTTATCGGTAAAAATTATATAGCCCCAATTTTTTTATGGATATATGAAACGAACTAACTATAAGATATAAGTAGATATAATTTTAATACGGATATTGGTAATTAACGGTTATTTTCTACATCTGGCAACAATTTTACTAATAATGTATGAACTTCACATCATAATTATCGTTTTGATTTTTTATCGGAATAAATGCGTTGAATGTGATTTTTCTTTTAAAAAGTGATAGAATCAAGGGTTTTGGAGCCTTACATCATCTGTTTGATGTAACCATATCTATGAATTAATTGATGAAATTGAAAATGTATGAAACTATAAAGACCTATTCTTGGGAGCGTAGAGAGCAATCTAAACTTGAAATAACGGTTGATTTAGCAATTTATTTTGAATGTTTTCGCAAACTGGGCTATTCGGAATAGCTATTTAGTGTAAGAAAATTTAACCAATTAGAGTAACATATACAGGGTATTTTTGAAACGCTCCCGAAAAAGAAGACAGACGACAGTACCAACTATAACTTTGATGATAGTTGAAATATAAAATCGATCCTGATGAAAAAAAAATATCTTTTCACAACATTTTATTAGATTTATTCCTGATCCATGATGTTACTACAGCTAAATGAAACGATAATATCATTAAAAAAAAACATGAAAATATTGAAACATAAAACCAGCAGTAGAATTACTGAATTACAATCAGCTGACTAGAGGTCAGTACGCGCGAACGCTGAATTCGCGCGGCCTGCAACTAACGGGCCATACCACAATACCTAATAATTTACAACACTTGTCTAAATACCTAACTTATCTTCTTAACCTACTACTTTGCCACTGTGCTTGTCTCCACCTAGCCACTTTAATTTGAATTCACAGGTTAAATAACCCAAATAATTGGTTCGATTCCCCGCTAATGAAAAAAATACTTAAATGAAATGTTAACAAGGTTAATCATGCTTTTTTATTCTTCGTGTAGGTATGTTTATTATTCTGATACATTCAGTTATGTACCTATTTAGGTCAGTTCAGTACTAAGTTATTTAAAAAAATTAGGTACAAAACAGCTTACTGCTCTAAATCCTTCGTGGTCTTATGAGATGCGGTTGGTTTTACGGTGGTAGAGCCACGCAGCAGTTTTTGCTGTTGCACGTATGGGCCGGCTCGAGCCGGGTTAGTGCTCTGCTTCCGCGTTTCGTCTGGTGAGTGCAGGTGACCGGAGGCCCAATTCCCCCCCCCCCCATCAACATGGTAGCGGAATTACGTCAAAAACTACCCCAGGAGGGTACCAGTACCCCTGGAGAATCCCTCGCTGAGCATCCACGACCATGCTATTCTACTCCTGAGCGTGGGTGCTCAGGCTGCCCCGCGTATTCTGGGGGGGGGGGCAAAATTCCGCTCAACACAATAACTGCTCGGGGCAAACTGAGCAACAAGACCAAGGCGACCCCTGCCATATCATCATCATATCCGTGAATTTCTGCAACATCAGGGGACTTCACTCGAACCTAAACGCCGTCCACTACCATCTTGAGACGGCGAAGCCGACCTTGCTCTTTCTGACCGAGACGCAGGTGTCCTCTCCGGCTGATACTTCGTATCTCTCCTGCCCGGGGTACAAATTGGAGCACTCCTTTGTGCCTCGTGCTGGAGTTTGCGTGTATGTTAGAGAGGACATCTGTTCTCGACGCCACGGCAGTCTTGAAGGTTCGGACCTGTCCATCCTTTGGCTACGCGTAGACAGCGACGACCATCCGCGCGTCTACGGGTGCCTCTATAGGTCCCATAGCGATAATGCCGAAACAGACCGACTCATTGACCACGTCCAAATGGCTACAGATTCCTTGCTACAACAGGTCCCATCCGCAGAGATCGTGATCCTTGGCGATTTTAACGCCCACCACGCCGAATGGCTCGGTTCACGTTTAACCGATCATGCGGGGAGATCTGTTTATGACTTTGCCTTGGCATATGGTCTGACACAACTGGTTACATCGCCTACGCGGATTCCAGATGTTGAGGATCATACACCTTCCCTGTTGGACCTTCTGCTGACCTCTCATCCGGACGGATATCAGGTTTCCGTCGATGCCCCTCTTGGCTCTTCGGACCATTGTCTGATCCGGAGTGTGGTGCCACTCACGCTCCCCTCGCGGTTGCGTTCTGCAGGTTGCCGCCGTGTTTGGCATTACAGGTCGGCGGATTGGGACGGAATGCGGTCTTTCTTTGCTTCCTACCCATGGGGGCGGGTTTGCTTCTCGCCGGATGATCCCAGCGCTGTTGCTGACTCTGTCACTGATGTGGTGCTACAGGGAATGGAACTATTTATTCCATCATCTGTGGTACCCATCGGAGGCAGATCTCAGCCTTGGTTTGGTCGCTCCTGTAAAACTGCTTTACGCAATAAACAGGAGTGTTATCAAGCCTGGGCTGCGGCTTCGGCGACTCGGGATGTAAACACCAGCATACTTAAAAAGAAGTATAACTTCGCCTCCAGGTCCTTCAAAAGAGTTATTGCCAAGGCAAAGTCAGAGCACATAGGCAGAATTGGCGAGAAACTAGTTCGCTTTCCTTCGGGAACCCGTGCATTCTGGTCTCTCGCCAAGGCTGTCCAAGGGAATTTCTGTAAGCCATCACAACCATCTCTGCACAGGGAGGACGACTCACTGGTCCATGACGCAAAAGAGAAGGCCGACCTTTTAGGCTTCCTTTTTGCGTCCAACTCGACTGTTGATGACGGGGGGAACACACCGCTGACCATCCCGCGGTGTGAGTGCTCTATGCCGGATGTGCGGTTCTCACAGCGCTCGGTTCGCTGAGCACTCCTCTCCCTTGACATCAACAAGTCGAGTGGGCCTGACGGAATTCCCCCAATTGTGCTGAGGACGTGTGCTCCGGAGTTGGATTTTCTCCGGGGCGATCTACGGTAACAGCGCTGCGTGTCTTGCTCAGCACGGCAAAGTATTCTCGGGCATGCTACGTGCAGGCAATCTTTCTTGATATCTCCGGCGCCTTCGACAACGCCTGGTGGCCGATGATGATGGTTAAGGCGAAACGAGGTGGTTGTCCACCCAAAATTTACAAAATGCTGGTGGATTACTTCACCTCCAGACGTGTCGGCCTTTCCATCGGTGACCGGGTAGAGTGGAAGACGTCGACCATGGGATGTCCTCAAGGCTCCGTGCTGGGCCCTACACTGTGGAACGTATTGATGGACGACCTACTCCGACTCCCTCTGCCTGAGGGAGTAGCAATGACTGCCTATGCTGATGATGTCACTATTCTCATTGAATCACAAACCAGAGCAGGCATCGAATCCAGGGCCCGAGTCACTCTGGACCTTGTACGGGAGTGGGGGCTAAGGAATCGACTGGAGTTCTCCTCATCAAAGTCGACCACAATGACTGTTAGAGGGAAACTTCAGCGCCCCCCCGTTATTAGACTTGGTGGAGAATCCATCAAGAATGTGACCAATACTAAGGTACTAGGCGTGGTTTTGGATTCGGGACTATCGTTTGTGCAACACGCGTCCGATATTTCTGAAAGAGCGACCAAGGGATTCGGTAAAATGACTCGCGTATCGACATCATCATGGGGTGTCCGATACCCGAGCCTAAAAATAATCTATAGAGGAGTGTATGTATCCACGCTTACGTACGCGGCAGAGTGCTGGTACGAGCGTGCGAACATGTACGCAGTTCGCAGTGCACTACTCAGATCGCAGCGAACCGCCCTTATATTGTTGACCAAGGCGTACCGATCCACTAGCACGGCGGCCTTGCCGGTGCTGGCTGGTGTTCTTCCTGCTGACCTGGAGGTCATCCGTGCTGGTATGATGGGTATGGCACGTATGAACGTGCCCAAAGAGGAGTTGAGCAGGCGGAAACGCGAAATTTGGACTGAGGTGATCGGTGTATGGCAGGATCAATGGATGAATGACTCAAAAGGACGCGAGCTCAATCGATTTTTCCCGGAGGTGGCGTTGAGACTTAGGTATACCTGGGTCTCACCGGACTATCAAACCTCTCAGATTCTCACCGGACATGGATGCTTTCGGAAGAGACTGAGTGAAATGCGACTGTGTGAAACAAGTATGTGTGAGTGTGGTGCGATAGAGGAGGACGTTCACCATGTTCTATGGGAATGTCCTCTGTATGACGACCTAAGAACGAAAATGATGGATGGACTAGTTCGGTCGGTTCAGGGACCGGTCTATTACTCGGATCTCGTCAGCGGTGAGGTGAACTACAGGCTGTTGCGCGAGTTTGCGCACAGATGGCATGACCGCAGGAGAAGTAATGACAGAATGTTGGCAGACAGGACTGACGACGTAGGCGTCAGTGTGCCGTCAGCCCCAGAAGGGGGAGAATGACGTAAATACAGGGACAAGGAACAGATTAAATATTTGTTGGGAGTCAAGAAAGTGCGCGCGGGAAAGAGCCACGTGCAAGTACCGCGCGCATCTCCCGAGATTCGGCCCGTATGACCTGAGGGTCGGTGGGGCCATGTGAGGTGGTGGGTTGCTCCGGAGTTGGCACCAGTTCTAACGCGTCTTTTCCGGTACTCCTACTCCCTAGGCGTAGTCCCGAAATCATGGAAGACAGCTTTTGTCCACCCGATCCCTAAAAAAGGCGACCGCTCAGACCCGTCCAACTACAGGCCTATCGCCATAACCCCCTTGTTCTCCAAAATAATGGAATCCGTTATAAACTGCCACCTCATGTGGTACCGTGAGGATCACCAGCTGATTAGTGACCACCAGTACGGATTTCGTCGGGGTCGATCAGCTGGTGATCTTCTGGTCTACTTAACTCATAGATGGGCGGAGGCAGTAGAGTCCAAGGGGGAGGCATTGGCCGTTAGTTTGGACATTGCGAAGGCCTTCGATCGGGTTTGGCACAAAGCGCTTCTTTCGAAGCTCCCTTCCTATGGGCTTCCCGAGAAATTATGCAATTGGATCACCAGCTTTCTTGCAGATCGGAGCATCAAGGTCGTTGTAGACGGTGCATGCTCCGACTACAAGCCTATTAACGCTGGTGTTCCACAAGGCTGCGTGCTATCACCAACGCTGTTTCTTCTGCATATCAATGATATGTTGCAAGCCGGTAGCATTCATTGCTATGCGGATGACAGCACTGGTGATGCTCTATACATCGGCCGTGCCAATATTTCTCGGGAAAACGTCACCGAGTACCGGAACAAACTTGTGTCTGAAGTCGAGTCTTTGCTGGACAATGTCTCGGATTGGGGGCGACTAAATCTAGTCCAGTTTAATCCTCAGAAGACACAAGTTTGCGCGTTTACCGCTAAAAAGAACCCCTTTGTCGTATCTCCTCAGTTTCAAGGTACTCCCCTTGTAGCCTCAGCCAGTATCGGAATCCTCGGCGTCGACATATCGAGTAACGTGCAGTTTCGTGGTCATTTAGAAGAGAAGGCCAAATTGGCCTCTAAAAAGCTTGGCGTGCTCAGTAGAGCGGGACAGTATTTCATGCCGGCTCAACGCCTGCAACTTTACAAGGCGCAGGTTCGGCCTTTTGACCGCGCCCAAAGAGGAGTTGAGCAGACGGAAGCGCGAAATCTGGACTGAGGTGATCGGCGCCTGGCAGGAACGATGGACGAATGATACAAAAGGACGTGAGCTACATCGGTTTTTCCCGGACGTGGCGTTGAGACTCAGATATACCTGGGTCTCACCGGACTACCAAACTTCCCAGATTCTCACCGGGCATGGATGCTTTCGAAAGAGACTGAGCGACATGAGACTGTGTGAAATTAGTATGTGTGAGTGCGGTATGACTGAGGAGGATGTTCACCATGTGTTATGGGAATGTCCTCTGTATGACGACCTAAGAGTGAAAATGATGGATGGACTAGTTCGTCCGGTTCAGGGACCGATCTACTACTCGGAACTCGTCAGCGATGTGGTTAACTACAGGCTGTTGCGCGAGTTTGCGCATAGGTGGTACGATCGCAGAAAATGGCATGACAGAGGGCTGGTAGGAAGGCCCGACGACGTAGGCATAAGTGTGTCGTCAGCCCCAGAAGGGGGAGAATGACGTTAAACTGGGACAAGTAACAGATTAAATATTTGTAGGGAGTCAAGAAAGTACGCGCGGGAAAGAGCCATGTGCAAGTACCGCGTGCATCTCCCGAGATTCGGCCCGTATGACCTGAGGGTCGGTGGGGCCATGGGAGGTGGTGGGTGTTCCCATCTCTGGGCTGGGGCTCCCCAGTGCCAACTCCTTCCACTTGACCGCAGCCAGCGCAGAGCGGCTCGAATCGTCGACGACCGAGTCCTTTCCGATCGGCTCGACTCATTGGCACTGCGAAGAGATGTTTCATCTCTTAGCATTTTCTTTCGCTTTCGCGATTAATCCCAGCCGCCAAATTTCACGAACGCACATCGCGGCAGAACTCCCGATACCATCCACATCATCTGGATGATTGGCGGTCCACCACTGTGCGATTTAGAAGATGTTTTCTTCCTCGCACAACTTCCTTGTGGAATAGTTTACCACCAGCGATTTTTCTGGACCGATACGACTTAGGGACCTTCAAGAAAAGAGCCTACTCCTTTTTAAAAGGCCGGCAACGCATCTGCAATTCCCCTGGTGTTGCGGTTGTTCATGGGCGGCGGTAGTCACTTACCATCAGGTGAGCCGCATGCTCGTTTGCCCCCTCTCCCATAAAAAAAAAAGAAAAATGCGGCTCAAATTGTGCTCCATTCATTTCGATGCGATGCAGATGACGTGCTTAACGAAACCAGGCACGCGTTGTTGCTGGTCTAATAACCAACGGCAGAAAACTCGCCGGCGGTCGTGATCACCGGGAACTAAAGATTGCACTTTGTATATTTTGTACAGGCGCATTCGGTTACGCTTTAACACTTTGTGAACTGTACAATATGACACACTTGTTCCATCCCGATACCTTAACAATTTAGCGATACTTCGTGTATCTAGGTTCGGATTCCGGCGAACGACATATAAAATGCGCTCCTCTGAGTGAACAGCCACTTGACTTCCACCTCCTGCCGCTACCAGAGCAATGGGTCGATTTTCCAAAACTCGCTGAAACGCTGCTGTTATCAGACGAGAGTCAGCTGGATGTCGAGCGGTCGGGAATTTCTCTCGGTAAATCCGTAATGCATGCGAAGCATTCCCGCGAGCTTCTTCAAGGCACATTAACATGTTGCCGTATTCACGAGCACTATAAACGTACGCGTTAGGCATTATAAAAACAAAATAAGAAACTTAAAACGTAGCAAGAAGAATAATATCATTAAGTAATAAATAACAAATAATAACGACAATAATTTAATAAACAAAACAATTGAACTGTCTTTTGTGATAGTTAACACGGAACTGTCTCAAAAATTAAAGTTATTAATCAATTCTGCTAAAGCAAATGCGCACAAGGTAAAGTCGTTGAAGCACTGGTACCTTCCACACACCGTTAAAGCGTTATGTATGTTAAGACATTGCCAATGTTTATTTTATTTAAAAGTTTAGTTATCCCTACGACTAGTCTTCATATGGAATTTAAATTTATGGTTGTCATTTTTAATACAATTACACAATCAATTGTACCCTGACGCAAAAAGCAGTTCTTTACTACAAAATTATTGAAATTAATAAACGTACCTAATTGGGTACTCAGTACTCACGCAATTATACACACTATTTCATCGTTATCTTTGATTTTTTATAAGAAAATAGAAATGAAATTTTACTGAATAATTTAATAGTTAAAATCAATTGCAATTATGATCGACAGTTGATTAATCTATCAGAATTAATGTAAAAAATAATACTTTTTTTATTTAATATAATCAATACTTTGAATTTAAAAAGAGGTACGTCAAAATTATTAAAAATTACTTGCAAGTTTTATAGTGATTGCCGCCTCATTTTCTTCCGGCCGGCTCGCCGGCAAACTAAATTTCATTGCAACATGGCAGTGTTGCCAATGCCATGCAGTGGAGGGAGTGTCTGCGTATGGGTACAGTCGCGTTCTAAAGTACTGCATGGTATTAGGCTATTGTTTTATAATATTATAGTAATTAAAGTAATTAATTTGCTGCCGGGAACAAAGTCAATGGTGCCCTGACTGCGTTAGTCAAATGGCAAGGCGTAGCGAAGAGTGCACGCCTTGCAATACATAACGCAGTATTGGTACCGACTTTGTTATATGGCAGCGAAACCTGGGTATGCCAGAAGAAGCATAAAAGTAAGTTGAATGCAGTGGAGATGCGATCTCTTCGTAAAATGTGCGGCGTTACCATGGCCGACCGAAAGCGAAACGACGAGATTCGCAATATGGCAGGTTTGAAAGATGACCTTATCACAAAAATTGATAAGGGCGTGCTTCGGTGGTTTGGGAACGTTGAGCGAATGAGTGAAGACCGAATGGTGAAGAAAATATATAGCGCGAAAGTTAATATTAAAAGGTGTCGAGGTAGACCGAGACTAACTTTCGAAGACCATGTGAGCAAATTGCTCGAAGAGGGTAGGGTCAAAAGTACTCGGATACCTAGACGTGCATGCATGAAGAAGATAATGAATCTGAAAGAAGCGAAAGAGGTTTGTAAGGATCGTGACACTTGGCGATCTGTTCTCTCTGGCTACCCCGTCAGGGATTGTGCGTGAAGATAAGTTAAGTTAAGTTAAGTTAGTAATTAATCGTTTTATTGTAGAATCATAATAGGTGTTTTGCTAGCTACTTAGAACTTTGGAAGAGGTTGGAATTAAAAATGGATAATGTTTACTAAAGCATTATTTGTTATTTCTATCGTAACATGTAAAGTAATTTGTAACAAGAAAATTTAAGCTAAGGGTGACAGGCCGTAAATTATATCGTCTTGGGTCACATGGAAGCCAGATGTCAATGGTGTGTTGATGTTGCTGGATGCTACTTCATCATCACTTTCAACTTCACTTGAGCTTCCGTCATCAGAATCATCATCATCAATGCGAATGATAAATGTTCAAGTCATCAGGTCGATCACACGGAAATTTTTTCGGTATTCTTCCTCAATACTTTTAACTTTACTGCACAATTTTGCCCATTCACATTCTCCCATCATATTTACCTTTTCGTTCACTAGTTCAGTCATAAAACAATAGATATAAATAATTTTTCTTTCCTTCCTTTTTAAAACCATCGTCACGAGTCGCAAAATAAGCTGTGTTTGCAACTGTATTTTGGGAGCGAATAAAGTGCGGGAAGCATTGCGAGCGTTCTCCAGTAGCGCCCATTTCGTATCGCCAATTTGATCGATAAATTGCTCAGTGCCTAGATTCAAGGCCAACGTTCTTTTTACGTGACAGGACCTCTAAGAGTCCAGCGTCCGCAAGGATATTGACCATATTGTCAGCTGATGTTCTTTTAAGTTTCACTGCTGGTTTTTGTTTAAATATCTTCGTGACTTTTTTATGAAATTATCGTTTCATTTAGCTGTACGAACATCTTGGAGCGTGAATAAAGTTAATAAAACGTTGTGAAAAGATGATTTTTTTACCTCGGGATCAAATTTATTTGTTATCCATCTTCTAAGGTGTAGTACCTACTATCATCTGTCTTTGTTTTCGGGAGCGTTTCACTAACACCCGGTATACGTCTAGAATAAGGCCAGCAAAAAATAAAGTTCTAAGTTGGTTTTTATTTGATCTTGAGTTGATTTTTATTTGGTATATTTGTAATGTGTTTGCGACACCTAAACAAAAAAAAGTGTCCATTAAAACATGAATAGTGTGGTAACCCTACGAGTTTTCAAGATAATTTTACGGTATGTCATGTAACAACCATTAACGAAATACCAAAATGTGGTAAGAAGTAAGTTTTATAATATTGTAATGTTAGAAATTTTTTCGTTGTAAATCATACATATTATGTATATAAGAAGAAAAACAAAAGTGACTACTTACGAACTTGATTTTCGGCGAGCTTTCATGTAATTTATTTATGGCGGCACAAATGCCAATTTATTGCTGAGTAATGGCGCTGTTCGAAGATCTGCGAATGGGCTAGCCGAGTAAGAAGAGAAATGGTTCGAAACGTGCGGTTGCTAAATGTATTTATAATTTACGATACAAATCTGAATTGTTATCACAGAAATTGTTTCATTATTTTTATCTATGTTGTTGTTAGTATGAGTAATAGAAAGTGTTTTAGACGAACGAAGTTATAAGGGTATTTATGGAATACAACCAAGTTTATGGATTTTTTCACATTCAATTTTAACTATAAAGGTATGTATATCGATTTATATATAACACTTAATTGTGAAATGCAAAAGTCATATTACGCTTAGATACGTTAAGAAACTTATGTAAGTATATTTGTTAAAATATTACTAAATTTATGGACGGCAGTGTCGAAAATTTTCTAATAACGGAAAAGGTTGATAGATCCATATAAGGCAATATGAAAGGGTTCGAGTTAATTGACCGTCCTTTGGTATCTGACCCATCCGTACTTACTTATTTGTGAGGCTTTCTAATATCGAGATGCAATAATAACCCGTATGCTCGCAGATATGAAGTAATATTTTATAAAATGTAGTTTTATTCTGGTAATTAATAGGATTAAATAAAATAAATTTTATCTATTATTAGTTCTTTCTCATAGGATCGGAGTTTTATCATTGCGATTGCTTTTTTTAAATCATACTATCCTCGTTATCTTAATAACCTCCATTTTAAAAATAATAGTATTAAAAAGTTATTACTTAACGAGCGACGCGTACATTAACGTTACTGTACATTCATGCCATTTCTATTAAATTTCTATTCTATATTTTTCTAAAATAAAACTTTCTTCCTTTTCAAAATTTTGTACAAGTAGTACTCAGTAATGCATTTTTATTATAAACATTAAACCGCGGCAGCTACTGGCTGGTAGTTTCAAACCACAAAGTGCTGAAATTATAGTTTAAGAAAAATTTAAATCTCATTTGCTACAAATCAAACACTATAGCCAACACTCCTAGGAATATTATCATTATTGACTCGACGGCAGATTGTCTTTACTACCTGTACCGCACCTTTTCCCGGTGATTTATGCAGTGCCTAATCTTAAAGTGTGTACTGGTTGGCTTGAGCGAAACGGAGATTGCGCCAGGTCGTAAATTTCTTTAAAAAACACTTTTTGTTAAGTAATTTAGGTAATATTTTTAATGTTACGGCAAATCACCTTTATTTATAACACCTTAATTAATTCAAATTGCTCGGATATGCAACCATCGAACCAACAAATCAACCTCGGGCAGTACCTGAAAATCAGTGCTTTGCTTATTTGTAGGCATTATGCGCACTGTTCTACAGCCTATTTGTACCATTGCAGTGCACACACATCCATACACAAATTGTGCCCGGCATTTATTTGTTTTACTTAAATTTTTATTTTATTCCTATTTCTAAATAGTTTTGTGTTTTCTCTAAAGATCTATCTATTACATGGAAACCTAAAATTCATACTCTATTCACTGTGAAAATATAGATGCAAAATAACTGTACGAGTATATATTTATATAATACGACTAGTTATAACATTATTAACTGTTTTAATATCACTTTCTCCTAAGATCAATCAAAATTACTTAGTCGTTAGACCTTGTCTACACAAGCAAGCAAGTAGTGTTTTGCTTTTGAAGTTTATTATTGCTTTATTTATATTCGTCACACGCTATAAATATATATATTTTACCGGAGATATGAACGATCATTACTGTGAATGATTAAAAAAAATGTCAGCATCTCTAAAGTCGACCCAGCACTGCAGAAATCAGAGAGCAAATATTATAAAAACATTATTTACATAACATAATTCACAATATTTTATTATATACAATATTAGAAACTTTAATTTAAAAAAAAACTAAAATTAATAACTTAAATATCTTACAGTCCCACTCCCCGCGGTATCGTGCCAAGAAAGTCGCGTGCGTTTCCCCGCTGAATGGCTATAGAATATATATATATTTGAGCGAGAAAAGAACCAGCCCTCTTATGACTAGCCGCAGCAACTACCAGCCGCGGATGGAGTTCCTTTAGGAACTTCACCGTACGTGCACCCCACGGACCGATAGTCTCTACGGCAAATGGCACAAATATGTAGTCATTTCTCAGAGACTTACTCTTACTATTTGCGCCACTTACTCAGTTCAGCTGCACCTGATGCCGCCCTGGCTCTAAACGAGGTACCCCTGAGATGAAAGGCCGCCAAAGTGTCTACGCAAGTAGCATCCCACACTAGGGCTTTACCTCTCTTCCAATGGACCAATGTCATAGCAACGGGTCTCTGGCTATCGTCTCTAAATATTCCACAATGCTCTAAAACCGAGGGAAAATTTATAGAGACAAGAGCCCTTCAGATGACATCGTTTAAATAACCGTGCCGTGTAAACCTACTAGCACTTTTCTTACATGAAAGTCCGTGGAGCCCAAACTTGTCAACGCTGCTACCACAGGGGCACTGATGGAGTTGACAAATCGCCGCTCCTAGTCGGATTCCTACGGCGATGCGCAAGGTTTCCCCATCAAGTAATGTGCCGAGATTACTTGATGGTAAAACGTGTAACCAGTCACTAGATTCCTTAGTCAAAACAGCTAGAAGGCGTATCTTATTATGGTCACTATGAAAATTATGAAACAAAAAATTTCTGCACGCTCTGTACCAACGGAATATCCCACTGTTTTTGTTGATTAACTTCCAGTGGAACATTTTTGCCGGGACAGAGCATTTGCCATGTCTGCCCTTCCTCCGTAGTAAAGCACAGGTCTACTTTATTATTTAAAATTAAGTTACATAAATCACTGACACTATGCACGGAAGCAAGGAAAGCAGACAATGCAACGCTAAAAAGATTTCTCACACCAATACCACCAAATCTTATAGGTAAAGTAGCTTGAGTCTAGGCTGTTGTATTTAAAGTTAAATTTTGAATTTTTTCTATAGCTATTTTAAGATTATTATCAATATCTCTTAAAATATCCGAACATTTCCAATACATCTAGATACAAGGAGCCAATATTTTATAATAGTAGGAGCAATGGGAGTTTAATTTATACAATTTATCAACGTGGTTTAAAAATTGATCAAAATTTGGTTTTAAAACAGGTTTAATACTATAGGATAGTGATTCCGTAATCATCATCATCATCATCATCATTACAGCCCTTCACAAGTCCACTGCTGAACATAGGCCTCCCCCAAAGAATGCCACAAAACACGGTCCTGAGCCACCTGCATCCATCGACTTCCTGCATGTCTTACCAGGTCGTCACTCCATCTCGTGGGGGGACGCCCTACACTTCGCTATGTTTACCTGGGACAAATAGTCCGACTGGGTAAGTCCAACTTCGACCGAGAGGTCAATCGACAGATTCAACTCGGCTGGGCAGCGTTCGGGAAGCTACGACACATCTTCTCGTCAGACATACCTCAAAACCTTAAAACGAAATTGTACAACCAGTGCGTGTTGCCAGTGATAACTTACGGAACTGAGACGTGGTCCTTCACTGCTGGCCGTATGAGGAAGCTCAAGGTCGCTCAGCGAGCTATGGAGAGGGCTATGCTCGGAGTTTGTCTGCGTGATAAACTTAGGAATGAGGATATCCGCAGTAGAACCAGAGTGACCGACATAGCCCAACGGATTAGTAAGCTGAAGTGGCAGTGGGCCGGCCATATAGCTCGAAGAACCGACAACCGATGGGGAAGAAAGGTTCTCGAGTGGCAGCCTCGTACCGGTAGGCGAAGTGTAGGCGTCCGTAATGACTGTTTTTATTCCTGGAGAAATATGATTGAAATTTTGAATTAAGGTGTCTCTATTAGATGTAGATAAATTATTGGATAAAAGTGTTTCACATTTATTGCTATTAGATTCAAGACCATTACATTTAAAATTTCGAAAAATATAAGTAAGATCACTGAGGACGTCTGCTCTCCCTCCAAGTGTACCGTCATCCAGGTATCAGACATTCAGCTTGGATTTCAAATTTATAATAATGGATTGAATTCCCAAATTGAAAAGTGCTGGACCTAGTGAGTCACCCTGCTGAACACTAACAACAGAATCGGTTTTCGTAAACACCACCTCTAGTGCTTTGGTACATAATCTTGCACGATATAAGAATGCAATGAAATTTGGATTAACATTACCAGAACGCATAAAGTTACATTATTTTGTAATCTAATTAAGAAGTACTCCGCTGGCGTCACCGGCAGAAGCGCTTAGTAGATCTTTAAGATCATGAGGCGTAATTCCGTCAATGCCACCAGCAGAGCCATTCGAAAATGACATAATAGCTTTTAAAGTATCTTTTTCAGAAATTTGTAAAGGTTGCATAGAAGTCTTGGGAGACAGGTGTAAATCTTGAGAAAGATTAACCGAAGAATGCTTCTGACGAAGGCTTTCAAGAGTTTCGACATTACTAGGAGCCAAGATGTCGTTTAAGAATAAAATAGGGTATACATTTTCTAAGTCGCCATCCATTATTTTCGACTTAACTACTTTTTAAATCAAAGGGGAAGGAGACGTCTCCATGCATTCTTGGGCCCAAGTGTTAACACCAGGTAGGACCATTTAAAGCGTATGTATGAACAATTTATAGCTGAAAATCTGGCAAGATTCGTCCATCTAAGAGCTGAGTTATTGTACAATTTATATTGATTATTTAATATGCTATTTTTCACAATGATTACTTAAAGATATAAAAGCAGGATCAATATAAAATCACCAAAAAAGCTGTGGTTGATAATCAAATGAAATGGTGAAACGATTAACGAAAGTTAAAACAATAACCACTAAGTGAAGTGAATATTGAGGATATCGATATGTGATCGATTACTTGAATTATTGTTATAACTGTTACTTGTTGGAATTTTGATATTTTGTATTTTTTATTATTATTTTGTAGATACGAGTATGTACGCAATTTTTTTATCTCCCTGGTAAAAATATAAAAATAATCAAAAATAGATATTAAAATGCTAATCGAGAATCGATTATATTGCGCTCGTTTCAAATCGAATCGAAAATCTGTTATTTCTTTTAAGTAAATAGTGTGAAGTTTGAACTGTCAAGTTTCAAAATGAGAAGTCTTCTATTGGAATATTGCGTTAAGAAACGAGAATTTTACTAGTATATTCTTTAAGGTAATCGATTTATTACCATAAATAATACACTACAATCGATTTTTTACTTGTTTCTTATTTTATTGATTTTTCGAAATCTAGATTGTTATAAAAGCTACTTTTTTGTACTTTATTTAATTTGTTAAATTTCTTTATTCAATTGTTAAAGTATAAACCAATTAGTTAACTTCAGCCCCAAAAATCCCATTCTCGCTTAGGACGTTTTCGAGATAAATGAGTATTAATTGGTTAATCTAAATTTTGAGAAGATGGCTCTTTTAGATGAGACGTAATTGATTTATTTATTGTTTTATCAAAATGGAAATGGGAAACTCTTTTCACTATTAGTAAAACAATTTTGAATAGTGCATGACAATGCTTTAGCAAGCTGCATCCTCGCACCTCTAGGAACTCTTTTAAGCACTTACGATGATAATTATAAATTTGCTCCGAAAAAAGGGAAAAATTTGTGTCATTAGATGAATTACTAATAGAGTTATGAATTTCTACGGTAGGCTGTGTAGCCGAAATACTTTTACTATGGCATCGTTTTATATGTACATATATTTAATCTCCTTTTACCTTTAAACAGCCTACCGTTGGTACAATTTTGACACTGTAGGAAATCCGGCTGTGAATGTAGCGGAGCGGAGAGATTAATTAAAAATCTAAGTAGATCTCTTATTGATTGACCCTCTTATATCTTAATTCTCATTGACTTGAAATGTGCTATACCCCGCATCTTTCCCTGAAACACAATCATTTACGGCCTAAATAAAAGCACTTTACTCTATATATGAAATATAATCACATTACTTCCAGGATTTATTCCATATAGTTAAAAATTGTATGTAGTAGTTTTGCTTTGACAGTTCACAGCGACGCAGCAGAAATATTTATCTGTATAAATGAGTAAGTATTATGTCTGAAATCAAAAAAGAATTATTATAATAACTGTCTTATATATTTACTGATCTTTTTATTGAAATTTGTAAGACAGAATTGGGCTCTAAATAACAAAAGTTAAATATACGTAGCTATTGACAGCTGAAATTTTTTATAAAAGAGCATATTAACTAATTCGAAAATTAACTCAGTTGCTACAATGGAATCTAAGGTGAAGGAAAAGGTGAGGCAACCTGCACGTCTGAGAAATTAATAATCTTTTATCTCTGCTACATTTCTCCATGGTACATAAGACAAGTTGACAGTTGGTTGACAGTTGTTATGTGTTTATATAAAGTAGTACAGCCGAGAGTACTTTGTGCTTGGATCTGCGGCGCAATAAAAGTTGCGTACGCCATTTCGTAGTCATGGAAACATGAATACATAACGTAACCCATGACGTAGCGTTTGATTTTACTACCCATAAATTTTCAAACCATATATGAAAATCGATTCTTAAAGAGTAAACTCCAAAAATGTATCAATGAGCATAGCGTTTAGAAAAAAAACTTTTGTAGTCCGCCAACACGCACTGGAGCAGCGCAGCGAACCAACTGCTCCTCTTATATGACTTGGAGAAGGTTTTTGCTCAATAGTTGAAAGTATTATAAACTAGTAAGATATATCTTTGCTTTAGACGTACTCATTTAAGTTAGGTGTAAAATACGGGAAGTAGCGTTAATAGTACAAGACGTTTAGCACTACGTTTATGGCTAGATGAGAAGAAGACAAACTAGCAAACGTTCAAAATACTCTTAGACCCTTAACTTGAGACCTATTGCAATCACATCCTTGTTCTCCAAATTAATTGAATCATTTATAACTTCCATCCAACTCATGAGGCCCGGTTTACGTCGATTCGAGATCACTCAGCTGGTGATTTTCTTGTCTATTTGACCCCCGATTGGAGGAGGTATTTGAAACCAAATTGTGCCTTGGCAATATGTTTGAACATAGGGTAGGCTTTCGATTTGGTTTGATACAAAGTGCTTCTTTCGAAGCTTCTTTGTTATGGGCTTTCCGAGAAATTATGCGATTGGGTTACTGGTTTTGAATATTGTGAATACTGGTGTTTTACTAGGCTGCGTGCTATCGCCTACCCTGCTCTTGATGAATATGTTGAAAACTAGAAACGTTCATTGTTATGCAGTCGACAGCACTTACGATGATTTATATACCAGCTGTGCTAATATTTAGTCTGAAGTCGAGACTTTGTTAAGAAAGTTAACAGTTAACCCTCAAAAGACAAAGGTTTGCACGTTTACCATTAAAAAGAACACTTTTTGGTGTCTCCTCCCTTTTCTTAGCACTCATTTTGTCGCCTCAGCCACCATCAGAATTCTCGGCATCGATATATGGAATGACGTACAGTTTCACAGTCACTTAGTAGGGAAGACCAAACTGGCCTCTAACAAGCTTGATGTGCTAAGTAGATCGAGCCGGTTATTCGTACCGACCCACCGCTTGCAGCTTTACAAAGCTCATGTTCAGCCTCATAGTGAATATTGTTCTCATCTTTGTGCTAGAATACCCGAGTACAAGCTCCTTCCACTCGACCGCATTTAACGGAGAGCAGCTTGAATAGGGGACGACCATATTCTTTCCAATCGGCTTGATCCATTGGTTTCGTAAATAAACGCTTCACCTTTGTGAATCTTCTATCGAACCTACTACGGGGAGTATGGGTACAGGAAATGTTCGGATTAATTCGAGCTACTAAATTCACTAATACCGCAACATCTATAGCATATATCACGAGGAGTGCTCAGAGAAATTGTTCGGGTTAATTCCTACTGCTAAATTCTACTATCTTACTACTTTCTTTATTATCTTACTGTATGTATGTATATATATATCTTTATTATATTATCTTACTGCGACAGAATTTGAAATTCCATCCCCATTATATCAGTGGCAATCCATTACTGTGCGTTTTACACAGAATTTCTGCTACGCATTTAATAATTAAATAAAAATACACTCCAAAAATATTGCATTACTCATTAAATTCAAGTTTAAAGCATTACTTTGTCGGGTAGACGAAGTAATGCTAAGCATGAAAAACAAACCCTATTATTATGAAGTCACATCTATGTAAAAATTTATTAATTTACATGTCATCTAGTCCAGTCAAATAAGATCTGAAATCAAAATTTTGGCACACAACTTTGTATTTTTGTATAATGTAATTTTAATGATAAACAAACAATGTGTACAGGTTCTATTTGGTACCCCCGGTAAGTGTTGAAAAAAAATTGTCAAAAAGGTTTTTTCGCAGTTACTTTAAAACGGTAAAAAATAGACAAAATAGATCTTTTAAAAATGTGTAGAGCTCAAAATTTTACATAAAAAAGATTCTGTGATTATTTAAGGGAATTTTAAGTTTTTTTTTTTAAATTAATTAAAAAATCTAATATTTAATTTTTTTATTGTTAAAAAAGTCTCTACACCTTATTCGGACCTTATTTGACTGGACTAATTATAATATCTCAAATTATTATTTGATTTATATTTACTTTATCGTCAAATTCTCGAGGACATACCGCATAAAATATTTATTTTAAAAGTTTATTTGTCATTACAGATTAACGATCCGTTACGTATTTATTTTGTAGATTGCAAAAGTCACGAAGTAATTTATCCTGTTTAATCAAGTTTCTAATTTTAATCGTCCACCCCGGCATTTCTCGCGATCTCGCGCCCTTCGAAGCAGTGGTCGATTATAAATTGCTATTTCGACAACTTCACCTTCATCAAATGATGCAAGAATGGACAAATTAGTCAAACGATGCGAACTCCATTCCCGGTCAGCAAACGAAATTGCGTTTCGATTTTTATTTCGAAAGTCAATTAAAATTTCCATAAAATTTCATTTGCTCACTCATTTCACGCTTTATTTTTCATTCCAAAACAAAATTAATTGTTTTCTATCAATTGAAGTGAGTTCATGTTCCGATTGGTTTGTGAACAATCTAAAATATTTTTATTAAACCGATGTGGCTAACTTTGAATAACATTTTACATTACATTGCGCTTACATATTTTCATTTATTTTCTTAATAGAACTTGTGCATAAGATTGTCACAACTTAGTGATAAAGTAAAATAGTCTTAATCGTAGTAAGCTAACCATAGGATGGTGATGGTATGTTAAACCTATGGTACACGCACCAAAGTTTGACTCGTGACAGGAAAATGTAAGCACGGTTTTAATTGAAGTACAAATTATTTTTAAAAGGTTACAATTATTTACCATCGGCACTTATTTGTATTATTAGCCTTGTTACATAAATGTATTATTTACCCTTGATACATAATTTTTCTTCTTATAAATAAGTTTTGTATTTTTACTTGTAAACTTTAAATGAAATTTATTTAAAGTTTACAAGTAAAAATACATGTTACAAGTAAAAACGCTGCCATCAAACGGCAATATACAATTATTTTGCCGTTTGATGGCAGCGTTAAAGAGACCATTCCATTTCGTCCCGTGGGTGTCGTAAGATACACCTATGGAAACTGCCACAAAATCTAATGACTTCCGATAGATTGCGGTAAAACCATCCCATTTACATCAGACGTGAAACGACACGGGCAGGAGTGACAAAGATTTTACTTATCACACACAGTCTACCTAAGGGCAAGTGGATGTAGAGTCCGATAGACGCCTTCATCTATCCTCGATTACGAATCAACTGTTTATGAGTTTTTAGCCCTGAGGATTAAAATAGAATGCCTTGTTACCAGTATAAGGGGTCTCCAGTTCTCTACACTCACTGTACGAAACACTACAGTAATAAGTTTTTATTTTAAGCTGATATTCTGTAAGAACGTGGCTAGCTTCAATATAGCTGCAGCGTGGCTCTACCACATTAAAAGTTAAAAGGTGCGAGACGACTGGTACTGAGATCGTCACACAGAAGATCATGTCCAGAAATAGACTTTTACGGGCTGGTTAAGAAGAAGAAATTTTTATTTTTATTTTATAGAATATGCGTAACAAACGAGCACACAGTCCACCTTGGTAAGTGGATGCTGTGGCCCATAGACAACTACACCTATCCTTGATTAAGAATCAAAATGCAGATGTGTTGTCACTCCTGAGAACTAATATGGATACCTCGTTTCTAGTAAAAAGGGTCCCCGGTTCTCTACACTAACCATATGAAATACAGCAAGCAGCATTGAGCTGCTATTTTACGCTGGTATATTGTGGGAGCGTGGCCCTTCCCCGGGCGATCCGATCCATTCTGCTACAATTACAATATAGCTGCAGCATAGCTCTTCCACATATAAATGATTTTTTGTGTATCCGTCCATCTATCCATTACAGCCTACAAAAGTCCACTGCAGAACATCCGCCTCCCCCATAGAGTGCCTCATAGGGAGGATTTTGCCATATCTGTCACGGTTGGCAGGTGGGTAGGCAACCACTTTTTTTAGTTCTTATCAGGAAGATGCTGCCACCCATCTCCAGTTTCAATTTCCGTCGTCTCTTACGACAGGCACGGAACAATATGGGGTATTGGATATTCATACTTTTAACAATAAACAGTTAACAATAAACAATTTATAAGCATGGTTTATGTATATAAATTGTTTATTGATAGGTATGGAATAATGTACGAATCTCTGCTCGAATAGGTGAACGTAAGTAGTAGTTAATTAACATTATAAAGCATGCAAAATCACTGTCAAATCACATCAATGCAAGTGATATCCATCGCCTTGTTTCTGTATTCGATATAATATATTGGAAATAATCCCTTTTTTAATTTTCAACTACGCAAAATACATTGTGCCACAAATGTAAGAGCAAACTGATGTGCACTTACTCGTTATGAAAGTTAATAAAAGGCTTTGTTTTATAGACACATATAAAAGGAATTTAAACAATTTAATTCCTCCTAACGTATTGAACCTCCTAATGAAAAAGCAATTGTTTTTGTTCGGCTGCCCACTATCAATGCTGACTATATTACGACGCCTGGACAGTAAGCCACATTTAATCTTCCTTTTTCCTCAGTGAGAAAACATAAAGAAAAGACACACTCACACAAAGGGAAACGTGACGGCTCTTAATTAATTAGCGAGTATCTCTGTATTGTGACGAACTTCATTCGAACGTTTGCGAAATTTTCTCTCCTATTATTCGGGTTTTTATTGTGTTCACTCAGTGATCTTTTTAAATACTAAAACTCTATTTATGTAATAGCCCTTTTAACAAGAATTTTCTGACAGCTTTTCATTTACGAATGAAATATTGACTTTGTTGATGACAAAGAGTATAATTATCGTTAATATACTATTTTAGCTGAACACTTTGCTTAACAACTAACTTAGTGTTTTATTTTGTCTGTTTTCTGATTTGTATCATTGCATTAAAATTATTTTATAATTTACTTAAATTTGTAGTGACGTGTAGTAGCGAAGTAAGAGAATTCTCTTCGCCACATACTCACATGGATATTACGATACCGCTACGAGTGGGAACAGACAGAGGGAAATGAAACAGGTGACGGGGAGCAGGATCTTCCTAATAACGACTAATAAAAATACTACGGATGCCTACGCATTGTACGTATAAAGCAATCTATAGGAAAGGCCTATGCAAAACCTTATCTAATTTTAAGAATACCTACTTTTGCACTTTATTTATATTATTACTTTGCGAATTTTCTACGATAATTTTGTATTATTGATTTTTAATAAGATTAATTTATAAAAGCAGCGAACGTTTTTCATCTCCATCTTTTAAATGTTACTAATAACCTTTATTAAAAGATCTACAGTAATTAATTAAATAAATTATTTTGCTCTTCTTTGTGAACATAAAATTATTAGACAATGGTCCACAGTGACCTACGCTTACGAATTATTTTAATAATTACTTCACATTAACAAAGAAAGAACGTCGGTGAGCTGAATACATTTCAAGCGACGCCGAAACCGTGCTTAACTTCTTGACACGCAATCACGCACACATCTTTCTTCTTTCTTTATCACCTCATAACAGTTATCTTCATCATAAACTCATATGTACCTCAACCATGTTAATAGTTTCAAACAATTTTAGATGTACACGCACACAAGGTGATTACGTGTACATTATTTTTACGTCATTTGAAATGAACGCAGGCAGCACTCTGTCTGCTTTGTTGGTCTGTAATTATTACGAATTATTTATATTTCTGCAACGACATAAAATGATTAAAAATATACTATATTTGTAAATATGTTTTAAGTTCTAAACCTAATAAAAATGCAAACCTAATAAATGTATATACATAAACACTCACGCCTGTCACCCAGAGGGGTAGGCAGAGTTTATGGACTTCCATTTGGCACGATCCTGACACACCTCTCTCGCTTCCTCCACATCCATATACCTACGCATACACGCTCGTCGGTTAAAGGTACTCTTGATTTGGCCCATTTTTAATATATCGCCAATTTGGTCGATAAACTTTCGCCTAGGGCGACCCTTCCCGACTATGCCGTTCACCTCTGCAACATAAATTTGCTTTGTCACTCTTTCCTCATTCATTCTTTCTACATGGCCAAACCACCGAAGCATTCCTTTCTTAATCCTGGTCACAACATCATCTTGCAAACCACACTCTTCTCTTATTAAACAATTTCTCACTCTGTCATTCAGATTCATCCCTAACATAGTCCTTAATGACCGCATTTCTACAGCATTTATTCTACTCTCGTGCTTCTTCTGTGGTGTGGGTGTGGTGTAAATGTATATGTTATCATATATATCATAGAGTTATAGTTCTTTTTATTACCAAACAGTCTTTATTAGACCTATGAATGTATCTGCAATTCTCCAGGAGTTGCAGTTGTTTATGGGCGGCGGTAGTAACTTACCATCAGGTGAGCCGCATGATCGTTTTCCCACTCTTCTGTATGAAAAATGCGTAATATGAATTTTTGTCTGTCTGTTTGTTCCGGCTAATATCCGATTTGGCTGGACCGATTATGACGGGACTTTAGCTGATGTTATAAGGAGTAACTTAGGCTACTCTTATCTAAGAAAAAGAATTAAGATTCCGCCAAAAAGTTAAAACCCATGAAATCCAATCGTAACAATTCCACACGGACATAGAGGGGAACGTCTAGTGCAATATTATAAATGTGATGTAAACATATCCCGTATTTTGGCATCGTAAGAGAATGCGTCTTTTCATCTAATGTTTGTGTATACATCATCATCATCCTTACAGCCCTTCACAAGTCCAGTGCTGAACATAGACCTCCCCCAAGGAATGCCATAATGCACGGTCCTAAGGCACCTGCATCCATCGACTTCCTGCATGTCTTACCAGGTCGTCACTCCATCTAGTGGGGGGACGCCCTACACCTCGTCCACCAGTACGAGGCCGCCACTCGAGAACCTTTTTTTCCCATCGGTTGTCGGTTCTTCGAGCTATATGACCGGCCCATTGCCACTTCAGCTTACTAATCCATTGGGCTATGTCGGTTACTCTTGTTCTACTGCGGATATCCTCATGTCTAAGTTTATCACGCAGACAAAACCCGAGCATAGTCCTCTCCATAGCTCGCTGAGCGACCTTGAGCTTCCTCATACGGCCAGCAGTGAAGGACCAGCTCTCAGATCCATAAATCATCGATGGCAACACGCACTGTTTGTACAGTCTCGTTTTCAAGTTTTGAAGTGTACCTGACAAGAAGATGTGTCGTAGTTTCCCGAACGCTGCTCAGCCGAGTTGAATCAGTCGATTGACCTCTCGGTTGTAGTTGCACTTGCCTAGTCGGACTATTTGTCCCAGGTAAACATACTCATCAACATCTTCGATCTTAGTACTCCCAACAACTACTGGCATAGGTGTGACATGGACATTAGTGATGATGTTTGTTTTGTCCATGTTCATCTTAAGACCTATCAGTTAGGTCCTTCAGCGATTCTGCCATAAGGACTATATCGTCAGCAAATCGAAGGTGAGTGATTAACTCACCATGATATTAATACCGCATCCTTTCCAATCCAGTAGCTTGAAAATGTCTTCCACTGCAGCGGTGAAGAGTTTCGGGGATATAACGTCACCCTGTCTTATACCTCTCTGCAGTTGGATAGGTTTCGTACTCTGATTCTATACTCGGATAGCCATCGCAGCTTGACTGTATAAACACATCAGCACGTCGATATACCAACAGTCAACTTGGCACCGCTGAAAGGACTGCAGCACCGCCCAAATTTCGACGGAATCAAAGGCTTTCTCATAGTCCACATACGCAAGACAAAGTGGCAGATTGAACTCGTCTGTCTTGTGTACAATTTGCCGAAGAGTGTGTATGTGGTCTACGGTACTATAGCCTTTTCGGAAACAGGCTTGTTCGGGAGGCTGGAAGCCGTTAAGTCTGTGTGCAAGACGATTGGTAATGACTCTCGAAAACAGCACGTAGACGTGGCTCAGAAGGGGAATAGGTCTGTTGTTCTTCAAGAGAGCGTTGTCGCTTTTCTTGAAGAACAAGACCACCGCACTTCTGCTCCACGCCTTCGGAGTAGTGCCACTATGGAAGACGGAATTAAAGAGCTTCTGAAGGACTTCAAGTACCGGTTTTCCACCCTTACTTGGGGCCCTGGCGTTTTAAAGAGCTCGAGAGCCATTCTAATCTTGCTCATACTGGCGTCCGGGATATCTTCGGAATAGTATCGGATAAGACACGCTCTTGGTTCGTTACTCACACTTGCATGTGGCTCCAACGATGACGTGTACAGTGACAGAACATAGAACATCTCAATCTCTCAACTCAAAATCTCAGGTATCCCGGAAACGATGCTGCCACACTCGGTCTTCAGCTTTGTTAGTTGACTCTTTTGAAAGATTTGGAGCCTTGGTTCAGCTCGATCGCTTCTTCAATACAAGCTGTATTGAAGTTGCGTAAGTCCCGCCGCATGCATTTGGAGATCTATCTGTTCAGTTACCTGTATGCTGTCAAATCTGTTGAAGACTGCAGCTTCACCTCCCCTCTAACAGCCATGAGATTAAGAGTGTGATCGGAGAGTATTTGTGTTCTTCTGCGGTGGGTCTTGCAAAACTTATCTCTGACCGAATGGACAGTTTCCGCGAGCTTACATTCATATTGTACACTTCATTGCAGTCTTCTAGGCACTGAAAACGACTTTGTAACTCGAGCTGAAACATTTTGGGACTAGAGCACGAGGGGGATGAAGTGTCGACTTCATTAGACGAGACCTCTCCAACTTAACGTTTAGGTTTAGTGTGCCTCTAACCCTTCGGTGATCGCTGCCCGTTTCCACCCTCGCGATCACGGAGACATCACTGAACAGTTGTCTTCTGGTCGTCATAATGAAATCAATCTCATTTTTTGTCGAACCGTCGGGGCTCGACCAGGTCCACTTCCTGTGGGGCCGCTCCTGGAAGAAAGATTTCATCATAAAGAGTCCCTCTTTCTCCATGAAGTCGGTCAGCTGCTGGCCCCTTGGGTTCCATTGCCGTTTCCAAATTTCCCTACTTTCAGCTCACCGTTCTCTCTTGTGCCTAGCTTGGCGTTGAAGTCTCCCATTAACACCGTATAGTGGGTTTTGGAGGAATGCATGGCTCTAGAGATATCCTCATACATTTCCTCTACCTCCTCATTGGGATGTGCTGACGTTGATGCGTAAACCTGTATGACTTTCAGTGAATATCGTTTGGTGGTTCTGGGTATAAGGTACGCAACCCTTGTCGACACACTCTCAATCTTTTCAATGTTGTTAACGAGAGACTTGTGGACGATAAATCCGACATCTCCTTGGGACAGATGGTCGCCCTCCCGGTGACAGAACAAGTTGCCTGATTCGAGGATTACCGTGTCCTCCCCTTCTCTTTGGACATCGGATAATCCTATAATATGCCAGCGTAACTTTTCCATATCTTCTTCCAGCTCCATGATCTTCTCGTCAGTCCCCAGTGTCCGTGCGTTGTATGTTTCCAGGTCGAGTCGTCTTAGGTGGCTACCTAACCTCCACCGGAGATTCTTAGCGCTCCGTGCCCCGCCGTTACAGTGGTCGCCACCGTAGCCAGGAATAGCGGGGCCGCCGGGGACTGTGGGCCATCTCTTCGTTACCATCATCATGTGGGGGTGGGGTTATTGGCATAGTTGCCACGCTTGGCGGGCGGGTTGGCAACCGCAGTTTTTTATTGTTATTTTGCTGTTATCAGGAAGATGCTGCTGCCCATTTCCTGCCTGTTTCCCACTGTCGCCTCTTACGACACCCACGTGAAGATATGTGGTAGTGGATATTCTTAACCACCACTACTACTACTATCGGGAATCAAGGAAGTGACACAACATTACTATTTAAAAAGGTATTTATTGCTTTTCGAAGTATTCTCCGCGAAATTTGACACGTTTTGCCATACGATGAAACCAATCATTGAAGCAACCATTCCATTCGGAATTTGGGGTCTCCAAAATGGCCGTTTTTTAGGCGTCCACAGCTTCTTCAGGTGATGAAAATCTCTGTCCACACAATTTATTCTTTATTTTAGGGAAAGTATAGAAATCATTAGGGCTTAGGTCGGGGCTGTACGGCGGACGGTCTAATAATTCTATGTTTTCTTGTACTAAAAACACTTTTGTTATGTGTGCGGTGTGAGAACTCGCATTGTCGTGATGGAGGATAATGCGGCGATTGCAGTTCTCTTTACGGAGTTCAGAAACAACCTGTGGAAAACAAACGCTAGCGTACCATTCTGCATTAACCATTCTTTGTCCCTCAAGAGGAATAATCGTAACATGGCCGGTTTTGGAGACAAACGTGGCCACTATTTTTTTTGCAACACTCCGTGAACGAACAATTTTTGTTGGCTTTAACTCATTTTCGAACACCCAAACTCGTGACTGGTTTTTTGTTTCGGATTTGTACGCATATATTCAGGATTCGTCACCTGATACGATGTTCTATACAGCATTTGAGGATCCTGCGTGGAATCTTTCGAAAGTTCTGACGCAACAAGTAACGCGAGCCGCTTTTTGCTCTTCACAGAGCGAATGCGGTATCCATCGGGAAAACAACTTTTTACATCTAATTTTTCATGCAAGATTATTTGTATTTGACTCATGCCAATGTCTAAAGTTGCCTGAATTTTGCAGTATGTCACATGTCGATCTTCTTCAATCAGCTTACGCACAGCATCAACGTTTTCTTGGGTGACTGCAGTTTTTGGACGACCTTGACGGGGATCATAAGTGAGCTTTAAACGTCCACGTTGAAATTCAGCAATCCAGCGATAAACTGTGGTTTTGGATGGGGCTTCATCACTAAATGCAGAAATCATCCGGTCAACACACTGTTTTTGTGTTAAACCACTTCGAAAGTCATAATAAATCATCGCTTTTGAATTTTCTCGAGTTAATTCCATTTTCTCAACGACTAAACAAGTTTGACAAAACCTTGTGACAAGACCGAGAATCTTTTTTTAAATAAATAAATGGTATTCGATTTTAAAACCAAGGACTTTTCAATTAAAATGATTTTAATATGAGAGGAACAGTGGAAATATTCCATTACCGATACTTTTAGTGCAGCCTATGTACTACTTTTACTTTTTACACACACAGTAAATATTATTATGTTTTGTTTTATTTACTAATGATATACCATACAGTAATACACAAACTCACACAGAGAGAGGCTTGGGCGAGAGTGGACGTGTTATACTTAAGTGCGTGCCGAACCTGTGTTACACTACACCGATTTGAGAAGATAGCAGACAATACAGTACTTATAACGGTATCTGTGAAAAAGTACCTTGACCAACAAATGGGTGTAGCGTCAAAGTTGCGGTACTAGTGTCTTATTGGCATTAGAGCAATCTGCGAATAAGGCTTATATCTTGTTTTTAAAGTAAATTTATAATCAACTATATTTAAACTATATATGTATTTATGTAGTTCATTATTTATTTACTTTTAATGATAAATGCTTTATTGTTGTTTTCATCATCATCATCATTACAGCCCTTCACAAGTCCACTGCTGAACATAGGCCTCCCCCAAATAATGCCACAAAGCACGGTCCTGAGCCACCTGTATCCATCGACTTCCTGCATATCTTACCAGGTCGTCACTCCATTTAGTGGGGGGACGCCCTACACTTCGCCTGCCGGTACGAGGCTGCCACTCGAGAACCTTTCTTCCCCATCGATTGTCGGTTCTTCGAGCTATATGGCCGGCCCATTGCCACTTCAGCTTACTAATCCGTTGGACTATGTCGGTCACTCTGGTTCTACTGCGGATATCCTCATTTCTGAGTTTATCACGCAGAGAAACTCCGAGCATAGCCCTCTCCATAGCTCGCTGAGCGACCTTGAGCTTCCTCATCCGGCCAGTAGTGAAGGACCACGTCTCAATTCCGTATGTCATCACTGGCAAAACGTACTGGGTGTACAGTCTCGTTTTCAAGTTTTGAGGTATACCTGACGAGAATATGTGCCGTAATTTCCCGAACGCTGCCCAAACGAGTTGAATCCGTCGATTGACCTCTCGGTCGAAGTTGGACTTACCTAGTCGGACTATTTGTCCCAAGTAAACATACTCGTCAACAACTTCGAGCTTAGTGTTCCCAACAACTACCGGCATAGGTGTGACATGGACATTAAACATGATTTTTGTTTTGTCCATGTTCATCTTAAGACCTATCCATTGGGAAACACTATTGAGGTCATTGAGCATAGCGCTTAGCTCCGCCAGCGAATCTGCCATAAGGACTATATCGTCGGCAAATCGAAGATGAGTGATGTACTCGCCATTGATGTTGATACCGTATCCTTTCCAGTCCAGAAGCTTGAAAACATCTTCCATTGCAGCGGTAAAGATTTTCGGGGATATGACGTCACCCTGTCTTACACCTCTCTGCAATTGCATAGGTTTCGTACTCTGGTTCTGTACTCGGATAGCCATCGTAGCCCCACTGTACAAGCACTTCAACACTTCGATATACCGACAGTCAACTTGGCACCGCTGAAGGGAGTACAGCAACGCCCAAATTTCGACGGAATCAAAGGCTTTCTCATAGTCCACATACGCCAGACATAGTGGCAAATTGTACTCCTCGGACTTCTGTACAATTTGCCGAAGGGTATGTATGATGTCTATGGTGCTAAAGCCTTTTCGGAAACCGGCTTGTTCGGGTGGCTGGAAGTCGTCAAGTCTGCGCGCGAGACGATTCGTAATAACTCTCGAAAACAGCACGTAGACGCGGCTCAGAAGGGAAATCGGTCTGTAGTTCCTCAAGAGAGCGTTGTCGCCTTTCTTGTAGAACAAGATTACCGCACTTCTGCTCCACGCCTCCGGTGTAATGCTACCATGGAGGACGGAATTAAAGAGTTTCTGAAGGACTTTAACCGATTTTCCACCCGCTTCCAGAAGCTCCGCTGTAATTCCATCCTCGCCTGGGGCCTTGCCGTTTTTAAGGTGCTGGAGAGCCATTCTAATCTCGCTCAGACTGACGTCCGGGATATCATCGGAATAATGTCGGATAAGACTCGCTCTTGGATCGTTACTCACACTTGCGTGCGGTTCCAACGATGACGTGTACAGCTGCCCATAGAACCTCTCAATCTCACTGAAAATCTCAGGTGTCCCGGAAACGATGCTGCCACATTCGGTCTTCAGCTTTGACAGTTGGCTCTTTCTGGCAGACAAATCTCTGGCAAAGACTTTGGAGCCTTGGTTCCGCTCAATCGCTTCTTCAATACGAGCTGTATTGAAGTTGCATAAGTCCCGCCGCATGCATTTGGAGATCTGTCTGTTCAGTTGCCTGTATGCTATCAAATCTGTTGAAGAATGTAGCTTCGTCTCCCGTCTAACAGCCATAAGATTAAGAGTGTGATCGGAAAGTTTTTGTGTTCTTCTGCGGCGGGTCTTGCAGAACTTAGCTCCGAACGCATGGACAGTTTCCACGAGCTTGTCATTCAAATAGTCCACTTCATTGCAGTCTTCTAGGCACTGAAAACGGTTTTGTAACTCGAGCTGAAAGGTTTCGGGACTTTGGATTAGAGCACGAAGGGGACGGAGCGTTGACTTCATCAGACGAGACCTCTCCAACTTAACGTTTAGGTTCAGTGTGCCTCTAACCATTCGGTGATCGCTGCCGGTTTTCACCCTCGCAAACACTGAGACATCACTGAACAGTTGTCGTCTGGTCGTCATAATGAAGTCAATCTCATTTTTTGTCGAACCGTCGGGGCTCGACCAAGTCCAATTCCTATGGGGCTGCTTCTGGAAGAAAGAGTTGATCATAAATAGTCCCTCTTTCTCCATGAAGTCGGCCAGCTGCTGGCCCCTTGGGTTCCGTTGCCCTATTCCAAATTTCCTCACTTTCAGCTCACCGTTCTCTCTTGTGCCAAGTTTTGCATTGAAGTCTCCCATTAACACCGTATATTGGGTTTTGGAGGAATGCATGTCTCTAGAGATATCCTCCTACATTTCCTCCACCTCCTCATCGGGGTGTGCCGAGGTTAGTGCGTAAACCTGTATGACCTTCAGCGAATACCGTTTGATGATTATGAGTGTAAGGTACGCAACCCTCGTCGACACACTCTCAATCTTTACAACGTTGTTAACGAGAGACTTGTGGACGATAAATCCGACACCTCCATGGGACAGATGGTCGCCCTCCCGGTAATAGAGCAAGTTGCCGGATTCGAAGACCACCGTTTACTCCCCCTCTCTTCGGACTTCGGATAATCCTTTAATACGAGTATGCCAGGGTAACTTGTCTATCTCTTCTTCCAGCTCCACAATCTTCTCGTCAGACATCAGGGTGCGTGCGTTGTATGTTGCCAGGTCGAGTCGTCGCAGGTGGCAACCGAACCTCCACGCAACCGAACCTCCACCGGAGATTCTTAGCACCCCCTGCCCCGCCATTACCATGGTTGTGGCAAGCATGGTAATGGCGGGGATAGCCAGGAATAGCGGGGCCGCCGGGGACTGGGGGCCATCTCTTAGTAATTTTATACATTTGGGAGGTATTTGCCATAGTTGCCACGCTTGGCGAGCGGGTTGGCAACCGTAGTTTTTTTATTGAATTTTTGCTGTTATCAGGAAGATGCTGCTGCCCATCTCCTGCCTGTTTCCCTTTGTCGCCTTTTACGACACCCACGGGAAGATATGGGGTAGTGGATATTCTTAACCACCACTACACGGCAACTAACTAATATGAAAATCACTACATAATAACTAATATTAAAATCAGCAATATAAACTGTAAAAGCAAAAAATACTGTTATTATTTATTATGGTTATTTTATGTATTAAAGTCTTACTACAGTTGGTAATGTGGTATTAAAAACAAAACAAATTACATTTTCTTTCACAGTTCCAAGCTACACCTTTTATTTTCCTTCAGAAATCCGCATTCTCATCGTTCACCCTAGTGTAATACATCACGAAATCGCGCGTAGAACATAAACAAACCGACGCCCCGTGGCGACCTGACGCCCGGGGATGTTTATCGGTACCGCGATGTATGTAGCAAGGAACTTCAATTTAAATTTTTAAACACTACCAAGAAGACATATGACGTTGCTAGGTGACATAATGTATGAAATTTGTTCTATTTTATGGAATATGTTCCGTATAAAGAATTAAAAAAGGTGAGAAATCATAAAAAAATTTGTAATCGGTTTCTTCCTATCTTTATACAAGTAAACGCTGACCTTAATATTTATAGTATGTAATTAAACCGAGTTCGATACACCACTCAAATAATAATTGAAAATTTAAGTGTGGAATTACAATGTGCTTAACGGTAAAGGAAAACATTGTGAGAAAAACCTGCATGTCTAAAAATTCAAAAATAATCGAGGGTATGTGAAGTCTGTCATTACGCATGTGGGCAGCATGGCTGAGTTTTCCTTGTCTTCAAAGTCTCTACGGAACGTGATGCCCATCGGGGGGACTTATATAGACTGCTATATTATTTTTTACTATGCTCGTATTTTAATGTTTATTTCATTCTTGTCATTCTAAAACAGTGAAGCATTTTTTTTATAGGATAGGTTGACAAACGAGCACACAGTCCACCTGATGTTAAGTGGTTGCTGTGGCCTATAGACATCTACATCTATCCTCGTCTGCGAATCAAAATGCAGATGCGTTGTCACCCGTGAGGACTAAGATAGAATGTCTCTTTTCCAATAAAATGGGTCTCCGGTTCTCTACACTCACCATATGAAACACAGCAGTTTTAAGGTGCTATTTTACGCTGGTATTCTGTGAGAGCGTGGTCCTTCCCTGTTCGAGCCTACCCATTCGTGCTACAACTATACTACTAATATAACTGCAGCATGGCTCTACCACGTTAAAAAGGTCTCGGTAACCACCACAAGGTACGAAATAATCTACTGTAATTGCACAAAATTTGTACTATTGAAGAATTATCACAAACACAAAGGCATCATCAACTTTTCATTTAATTTTTTTTAGATTGATCAATATAGTTTATAATATGATTTTTTTTTAATAATATGTGAGTGACAAACGTGCACACAGTCCATCTGATGGTAAGTAGATGTGGAGGTCCATAGACATCTACATTAATTCTCGATAAAGGTTCATAACAGAGATGCGTTGGCACCCCTGAGGACTAAGATGGAATGCCTCGTTTCGAGTAAAAAAAGTCTCCGGTTCTTTACACTCAGATACGATACACAGCATCATTAGACTGCTATTTTACGGTAGTATTCTGTTAGAGCGTGGTCGCACCCCGTTCGAGCCGACATATTCGTGCTACAACTATAGCGTAGCTGCAGCGTGGCTCTACCACGTCTAATATGCCTTGGCTTCACAGATTGTAATTTCCCAGAAACATGTTACTTCGACCTAATTTTGGTCACGGCTGCCGGTCTCAACGGATCTAATACTCGTGCACTATATATAATAATAGACATTATTATACATATATATATACAGTGCACAAGTGCGTACGCAATCACAGGTGCACTTTGTATTTCCTCACTCTCATAGTCCGATGGAACAGCAATCCGATACGACGGGCGAGAGATCTGGCGCAGGTGAAACACGGCCAACTTCCTGAATTCGGGATACTACTAAACATATTTTAACAGAAAAATCCAATAAGTGACTTATTTTGGTAGGACCCGTGTTTTGAACGCGGAGGGAACAAATGACCACTAGATCAACGAGACAGTCAATATAGTTTATTAGGAAATTTGCCAGAAATATTATTATGTTGCCAGAAATATCGGAATGTCTTTATATGAACTTCCTTGAAATTTTTTATTGTATCTTATTATCGTCAGGTAAGAACATGTTTCCTAGAAATTGTATATAGTATTATCATCTAGTTACCTAACAACTAACTATCGAAAATGTGTTGATTCATGATATCGGCCTTAAAAGGTCAGGAATATCGTTTGATAATTTGGTTGGTCATGGATAGTCACTTCGTAGACTGAAACTGTTCGCTGGTTTGTAATGTTGGTAGACAACTGTCAATGAAGCTTAAACTTCGATTTATTGTTATAAGTTCTAGTTTACGTTTATTAATATTAAATTAGTTTAGTGCGACGACCGATGAAGACAGGAGGGACATTCGATTTTTGAAACCGCAGGAGTTTACAAAATAGAATGTTCTACAATGTTCTAGATATTCAAGTATTTTTTACTGTTATCTATAGTCGATACATTTTTATATATTATTATGTCGGGCAACAACACGACATCAGAACCTTATAAGATTAGAATGTGAATTTTTATCGATATCTTTGTAGTTTATTATATTATTATGAAATACAACCATTTCAGTGGATCCTCAAATTACCTAACCTTCAAAGCTAACTAGCCTTTTTAGGTCTTTAGCGAGGTCCCTCACAGCTTGTTGTTGAAGGTATAATTTCATCGTACTCTGCAGGCGTTACTACGCGCGTATACTAAGTAATAATACCCTACGTTACTATTCTTTGTATGAAGTATGTAGGTATGGCTATGGCTACCTAAAATCAAATGGACTTGTATCTCGTTTGTCACTGTGTTTTATTTGGCACACTGCTTGAAAACGACGCCATTTGATGATGTGCTGCGGTGATCTGCTAGGTTTCTGTTAGCAACTACGGAAGCAACTTGATTGAACACAATTCCATAAATAATATAAAATTCTTAAACCTAAGACAGTAGAATGACTAAGTTTAAAGTAACTGCACATAATTAATCTACGTAGATGAAAACGGCTTTCGCCTAAGATTTTATTGATTGCCAGCGCTTAGATAATACCTGATAAAGTAATAAAGAGCAAATTCTGGCATCTGTGTTAGTAATTTTAATTGTTATTTTTTTTATCAAATTTAAATTAGTTTGCAAAAACAACTTTGGAGCACAAGCAGCATAACTGACACATTTATTAACAACCAGGCTACGTCCGGAGCGATTCATTTGGTGCAGTTTCGGCAAATAAAACTAACGATTCTAGAGCGTCTGAGCTCGTTAAAAGCGTAAGAGTATTGATGGAGCGTCCGTTCACGTAACGACCGCTGTGCAGCCGCATCCGTCAATGACAAGGGTCACAAGCACGTCGCTGCTCAGCGACATATGCAAGTAAATGTTGAAACGTATGCCCCATTATTCTTTGCTTTATGTATGTGAAATATAACGAGACTATCAGCAAAGGCAAAGTGATAGGCGTCGTGCTATCTCATAGGCAAAGCTCTGTTGTAAATTCTACTGTGCACGAGCAACCCAGGTTCGATTCCCGCCAATAAAATTGTTAATTGCAATTTTTAGTGCTAATTATCTACGTGCTTGACGGTGAAGGAAGAAGGAAACGTGCGTATTTAAGTAATAAAATATTCCGAGAACGTGGAGTGAGAGAACGAGAGTGCTGCCAACATGCAATGTAGCTGCGCGGTGGACTAATCCTCTCAGAAATGAGGGTGGCCTCTGCCCAACAACGGCACGTATATAGACTGTAATTATTTGGAAAGACAAAAAAATTGGATGCTTGTGTGTGTGTGTGCGTTTAATGGTGTTCTTCAAACTAGGTAAGACACATAATTTTATTTTATCGAGTGGATGTACGCAAGGTAATTTTTACCAACTTTAATATAATGGATTTCCGCAAAGTAACGCCTGATTCTATTAATGAAATCCAGGAATTCATATTTCAGTAGACTCCTTTCCTACCTATGAGCACATCCGCTTAGTCGGCTCTTTGAACTATTTTCTACTGTCAAGCAGTAAAACTAGAAACCCGTTTCACCTGTTTCTGATCCTCCGAAATAAAAGTTTCAGTCGCCTGTTGCAAAATAACAGTCTGTTTTCAAGTTTCGATAGAATCTGCCTTTTAACTGTGATATGAGTTCGTAACCGTTCGTGGAACTCGGCAAATCTTACCACAAATTTAAGTTAGTTTTGGCCACAGACGTCAAAAAAGAAACTTTCGGATACACTTAAAATGTTACAACCTTATGCTTGTAACATAGTAAATGTATCCGACAGCTTAGAATATACTTTCTATAGGCAGTATATTCAAAGTCTAAGGTTAAAAATAAGTGCATAATATAAAAATAAGGTTGTTAACCTTTTGATTTTGCCTGCTACGATAAATACGCTTTACTCCTAAGAGCTAGTATGACAGCCAAATAACAAAGCATCTGCTGCACCCTTTGTTTGAAGTTATATTCAGTAATCTTTTAGCTTCTGAAGCCACTTACTATTAAGTGATATCGCCGTCGACAGTCGTAAGAGTTTGACTCAGTTCTGAGGGTGCAATGCATCTTTAGTAGTGGGGTTAAGATGAAATGCTATCTGGCCTGTTATTTTACTGGCATTTTAATCTCTTTAATTGGAATAAAGCAGTGGATGCATTGTTTAATAAATAGATGAATTATAATAAAATTAAGGCAGCAAGATGAATAAAGAAATAAAACTAAATATTAATATAATTCTCAATTGGCTGTGTACATTTGAATTAAGAATCAAGGTGTTCGTAATCTCCGTTCGCGAGATTTGTTTTTTAGTATACTAAGGAATACTTTAAATAAACTACGTCGCAATTTCAATTTATAAAAAATATGAACAATATTTTGTAATGTAATTTTGCCACAACATTGAACTTCACCCAGCGTCGATTATTCTGTGATCAATTGCACTTCAAAGCCCGCACTCATAGCAGCCGATGTGCGGAAAAATAACTGGTGAAATGATGGAACTGTTTTTAAATGAAGCGTTTATTGATTTGATACTTGTATGTAACGAAGTGCCATTAATTTTAAACTTGTACAAAAACAATAAACATTTCACCTCTATCGAATGATATGATCCTTTTACTATATACTAATATACTGAACGACTCTACTGATTCTATTCTCAGACTCTAATCAAATATACTGATAAGACATAGCCCAACGGATTAGTAAGCTGAAGTGGCAATGGGCCGGCCATATAGCTCGAAGAACCGACAATCGATGGGGAAGAAAGGTTCTCGAGTGGCAGCCTCGTACCGGCAGGCGAAGTGTAGGGCGTCCCCCCACTAAATGGAGTGACGACCTGGTAAGATATGCAGGAAGTCGATGGATACAGGTGGCTCAGGACCGTGCTTTGTGGCATTATTTGGGGGAGGCCTATGTTCAGCAGTGGACTTGTGAAGGGCTGTAATGATGATGATGATGAATATACGGAATATAATATTAATTAAAAAAAATAATCTTTAATAAAGTCCAATCAAACCATTGCGCATAAAATTACTTTTAACTTTTAAATTTTTAGGAATGAACTTCCAAGAACTATTTACAAGAGTCGGTGCAAAGATAGTGTATAGAATAATAAAAGAACTGACTTTATGAAGATGTTATGTGGAAAATTATTTATTCTTTTTTCTTTAAAGTCGACTTTTACTTTTTATTAAAAGTTTAATTGTTTTTAATCCTTTTTCAATGGACTAAATATAATTAATGACCTCAATATTGTCTCCCAACGGATACGCATGGACTGGACAAAGGTCATAAGTAACGCCCATCTCACTCCTTCGCCAGTAGTTGTTGGGAGCACTACGCTCGAAGTTGCAGACTAGTATGTTTAGATAAAGCAAATTGTCCGACTAGGTCCAAGTGCAACTTCGACCCAGAAGTCTTTCGACGAATCCAACTTGTCTGGGCAGTGTTCGAAAGTTTACGAAATGATATTTTTTCGTCACATTTCGAAGTGCAAAAACAAACTTGTTTATGCATAAAAACAAACAAGTTTGTTTTTGCACTTCGAAAGTTAAATGACGTGACAAGCAGACATTATGTTATATCACCCTTACATTTTTTCCATTATAGGGTATGGCATAGTTGTTTGGGAAAATTCCTGTGACATCACAAGGGTGTTTATAGCACAGAAAATATGCATTCAGACACTGTACGGCATGGATTGGTCGGAACCATCTAAACTTTAAATCTAAGAATCTACTAACTGTTCCCTGCATCTGCATCTGCTCACCGCTAACGAAAGTACGTTAAAACGTAAAATTAACCACGTGCCCTTAAAAATGCCTGTGCCTAAGCTAGAACTGTTCAAAAAAACTGTGCCTATATGGCACCTCTAATATATAACTCTTTTCTTAAAGGAATAACTGAGTTGCCATATAAAACGTTATGTTGTGCCTTTCGAGAATGGTTAATCCCAGAGTTTCTATACTCTTAAATTTTTTTTGGCATGGCATTTTTTACATCGTATTGTTCGAAGTTCTGGGCAATGAGAACCGCCCAGGGACCCGGGAGTACGTATGTACGCAGTGTGGAGGGTGTGCGGCGCGCCCGTCTGCGGACTTGCTGCGTCCCATCCGTTGTTGTCCTAATAGTGTTTGTGGTACTAGCTGAGTATGTATTGTTTATGTGTGACTAGCCGGTGACATTTCGGTATCTTCTTCCTTTATTCAAATGACAGGTTTTTTATTTGATATATTTAAACCTAGACCGCTTCTTTTCGTAATTGCCCAGATTGAATTTTCAATTGGTTTCAGGAAGCTATGTGGTAAGGTGTAAGGGAAAGCAAAAGCCATGCTTGCCCGATAAATCAGAAAAGGTAACGCTTCTATGTAACAATTTTGCTGTTTATCAATTTGATTTTGATTTATTAGACATAATTTAAGTTTTGTCTATTGGAGTAGAGTAATATATAGAATAAAGAGTCGTTACGATTTGTTACAGTAGCCAAGTTTTTCCACCATCAGTGCCAGGTTACCGGACGAGCGTATTAGCACAAGCTGATTGGCTGCCGCTGTCGGCCGGCTGGCACATGCTTTTTTTCACCGCCTCTATATTTGTTCATAGCCTAGGTCTTTTTGGTGTCTTTTGGAAGAATAAATATTGACGAGAGCAATCGGAAGCTGTCGGTTGTGCTAAATAATATCTTAATTACTTTTCTGATCAAGGAACTCCGCTTCTATTGGAAAGTGGTCAAAACAAGAAACAAAATATTTTTAATCTTTATTTCACTTTGGGTCATATATCGCTTGAAAAGCGCTCACAATATATTTATCATATCACTACTGTGGCGGCGCTGTCGTTGCCATATGTATGTCTTAATAAAGTTCCGAAGTTAAAGCAGCATATGTAGAATAGCTCCAAACTACCACACGGAGCGTTGGCCGCTCCCCGGGCAGAACACCTTGCCCGGTGGGAGATCTCCCCTTTTTCCTTCCACCCGCCATACTGGTGACCCCGACGTGATATGAACACGCAACCAACAACCATCGGAAACTACAACTTCAAATCTTCGTCATCATCCTCAAGTACCCCATTCATTCGCTCCCGAACAGATATTGTCTGCAGTCTTTACATTCTGCAAGCCATCTAGCTTTACATAGGTTCATCGCAGCATTGGAATAATAATGCTTCCTGTTCCTTCAAGCTACTCTCTGCGCTACAGTGTTCGGCACGGCTCTGAGCCTTACCGCTCGCCTCTGCTTCACGGCACTCTCGCAGATTACTTGCCTTCTTCTGGACTCACCGCAGACTTGCAAGGTAATTCCCTGGCACTTGCAAATTCGTCGACATCTAGACTGCACTATCGACCTCCGGTCTGAGCAAGGGGGTGATGTGGCGGCGATATCGTCGCGCCACAAGGGAAACATATCAAAGCCTTAATCGCACTAATAAAGTTCCGAAGTTAAAGCAGCATATATAGAATATCTCCGAACTACCACACGGAGCGTTGGCCGCTCCCCGGGCAGAACACCTTGCCCGGCGGGAAATCTCCCCTTTTTCCTTCCACCCGCCACACTAACTTTATCACTACAGCCCATCACAAGTCAATTACTTAACATATGCCTCCCCAATAGATTGCCTGAAAGTGCGGTCCCGAGCCACCTACATCCATGGACGACTGTTTAATCAGGTCGTCCATCTAGGAGTCACCAACACTGTGCTTGCCAGTACGAGGATGCCGCTCAAAAATCTTTCTTCCCGATCGTTCGTTGGGTCTTCGAGCTATATGGGTGGTATTTATAATAAGTGAATATCCACTAAAATGGCTTCGAACTCACATTTTTTTAACTTATGAGAGGCACACGATCCACACACCAACGCCGTATGCTATGAGTGCCAATCCAAGCAACGTACTGCTCCCAAAGAGGGAAGAGAAGTCCAAGGAAAAATAAATAACAAACATTTTAAAAGAAGATTGGCCCTTTAGTAGTGAGTAAACACAGATATCGACCGAAGTCGCTAATGTCAATGCGTATAATAGCTACACAGAAAAAGACAAAATCAAGCCTCGGTGAATACGTTCCACGTTGAGCAGCTTTCGGTTGCAACTTTGAATAAATTTTATTTCCAACTACTATATCTGTAAAATATATTCAATACACTAAACACTTTGAGGTTAATAATTTTTGTTATATATATATGCAATATTTATTCTAACGTCTTAAAGTCGGTTACTTTAATGTAACCGAGTTTAAGACTGATTTTACAAGTTCTTAAAGTGATACCTAACATTAATTAATTGAATATTATTCATATAAATATAAAATAGAATATACTTTTGGTTTGTCACATATCATCAAACTTATATTTTAGAAAAGGCGTTTCTATATTTGCATGTTCACTCATTGGTTTTGTTTATCGATTAACACAAGACAGTTTGATATCAAATTTTAAATGCAAAATATGCATTTAAAATTTGATTTCAAACGCTATACCATAAACGTATGTAAGTATAGAAATATTAAGTAACTAAGTAAAATTCAGTAGATTCCCGTACTGAGACAATGAAAAGTGTGTTATTAAAAATGACATTGATACAAATATTTTTCTTGAAATTCCTACATTTTATATTAGAATTGAGAAATCTCTCTTATAATTAGAAGAGAGAAAATTAAGAAGAATTTTACAGAGAAAAGTTCTATACTAAATATAACAAAACAAAATTTAAATCTTTCTTGGGTGCAATATTAAAGGTTAAAAGAAAAGCCTTTAAAGCAAGAAAATATTTGAGGTTTATTGCTGCACAACTCTCATCAAAGATATATAAAAACTATACTATAACTAATAAAAACTATTTATAAAATACATTTGAGGTAGTATGTTTTGTTTAAAAAAATGATTATAAATGTTACCTGTTTCTAAATCATGAGCCTACTGTTACAAATATACTCTCAAAAGGACTGCAACAGTTTTTAATTTTCCTAAGTTCCCACTTATGAAACTTTGCTCTAGAGATATCCTCATACATTTCCTCCACCGTGTGCCGAGGTTGGTGCTTAAACCTGTATGACCTTCAGCGAATACCGTTTGGTGATTCTGAGTATAAGGTACGCAACCCTTGTCGACACACTATAAATCTTTACAACGTTGTTAACGAGAGACTTGTGGACGATAAATCCGACACATCCTTGGGACAGATGGTCGCCCTCCCGGTAATAGAGCAAGTTGCCGGATTCGAGGATTACCGTGTCCTCCCCCTCTCTTCGGACTTCGGATAATCCTATAATATGCCAGCGTAACTTGTCTATCTCTTCTTCCAGCTCCACAATCTTCTCGTCAGTCCTCAGGGTGCGTGCGTTGTATGTTGCCAGATCGAGTCGCCGTAGGTGGCAACCGAACCTCCACCGGAGATTCTTAGCACCCCCTACCCCGCCGTTACCATGGTCGCCACCGTAGCCAGGAATAGCGGGGCCGCCGGGTACTGGGGGCCGTCTCTTCGTAACTTTCATCATGGGGGGTATATTGCCATAGTTGCCACGCTTGGCGAGCGGGTTGGCAACCGTAGTTTTTTATTGTTGTTTTTAACGTTGTTAAAATCGGTGCGACTTTGAGGTCAGAATGCGTAAACGCGTAATAACTTTTAGTTGTTTTTTTATAGGATAGGGTGATCAACGAGCACATAGTGCACCTAAAGGTAAGACATCTACATCTATCCTCGATGACGAATCAAAATGCAGATGCGTTGTTGCCGGTGAGGACTAATATGGAATGCCTCGTTTCCAGTAAAATGGGTCTCCGGTTCTCTTAACTCATCATTCGAAAGGCAGTAGCGTTAATCTGCTATTTTACGCTGGTATTCTGTGAGAGCGAGGTCCTACCCGGTTGAGCCCACCCATTTTTTCTACAACTATATCAGTAATATAGCTGCAGCATGGCTCTAATACGTTCAATTGTTTGGATTTTTTACCCTTTTGTTACCCTACCTCTTCTACAATGCTACGATTTTCTTTTCAATGCCCTCCAGACTGTATTTCGGTCACGGCGAGCAGTTTTATTGGAGGCTGTCCATCGGCTCTGGATAGGATTATAGTGCAATAGTGCATACACAAGCACAGGTGTACTTTTGTGAGGTTGAGATACTCGTGCTATATAGTGTGTTTGGTACCAACAAAGAGGTTAGTCATTTCTGCTAACATCTTAATTCTTAATAGTGCATCTCATACAAGTTTTTCAATATATTCATATTTCCTTCTGTAGGCCCTATGATTGTTCCACCCAGGCGGAGGTCACTTTTTTATAGGAGAGGAGGCCTAATGAATATGCGGCTCACCTGATGGTGTGTGACTACCGCCGCCCATGAACAACTGCAACACCAGGGGAATTGCAGATGCGTTGCCAGCCTTTTAAAAAGGAGTAGGCTCTTTTCTTGAAGGTCATCTTCGAAGCTCGATGATTCCGTTTCTATCCATTCCCTCATTCTCATTTTCCGATGGGACGGTAATATATATAACACGACCGGAGAGAGATGAGGCGCAGGACTTACGGATTTACATGCTTTCCGAGGCACGGGGGTGAAACGCCACCAACTTCCTTACTCCGAGCCGATACTGAGAATTTTTTAACATAAAAAACTGATTCCGGCCTGCCCGGTATTCGAAACCGGGACCCCTTGATCAGCAACCTTGTTTACAACTACTAGACGAAGCTGACCTTTGCGCGAATACTACCTACACATTGAAACCTTGTCACCATGGTTGCTGAAAACACCGAAAATGTCAGGAATTAAAAAAAGTTAAATTTAGACGCGATATAATACGTAAAATTTGTTTTATTCAATGTGTTCGAATGTAATAAATTTTGCAAGCACTCTTTTGAAATTTTTGCAACACAAAGGCCGTATCGATGACAGCCTTTGTATTCCAAAAACATAAAGAGTTTTTAAAAAATCAGCATACTACTATATGTATTCTACAAAAAGAAACAAGACAACCCGTAGGCGTATTACGTATCTTGCAGAAGGCTAGCGATAGCGAAATTAGAACAATAATTGCTGATAAATCGCAGATTCGTATTATGTATCAGCTATAACCAAGCTAACTAGAGACAACGCTGCCTTGTGGTCGCTAGGGCTAGGGCTTGGTTATCGCTGGTACGTAATACGAATCAGCGATTTATCAGCAATTATTGTTCTAATTTCGCTATCGCTAGCCTTCTGCAAAATACATAATACGCCTACCGAGAGCTAATTGAAATGTGATATTTATTTTAAATGAACAACATTCACAGTGTTCTCTCCGTTCTTAAATTACAATAATGAGGTACAACACTCCCAATACACATTTATCAGCGAGGTAGGTAATCATTCAGTTAATCAGTGTATTAAATTGAATGACACCTTAAGATAATATGTAAGGCAGTTACTTGCAAAGGTAAAGGATTTTTCGTCTCCCTATACAAGGCAGTTGGAAATGGTAATGGTCGTATATTAGAACCATGATTATGAGTTTCATTAGTGGTGAATCCACTAGCAATTCATGTAGAACGTGCCTATAAAAGTGACGAGGCTGTTTTGATAATTACCTTAATAAGTCTTTCTTGGCTAGGTAAACCAGTCTATGGTTTTACTGTTGTTTTTTTTCGCTTATTTCTGTAATGTTGTGATGGCAACGTGACTTAATGATTGTCTTCAAGTTTATGGTTTTGGTTTTTGATCCCATTTTGCTGATGAAATAAAATGTACAACGAACTAATCATAGACTTAAGGTTTCAAATATTATGACTATGAGGCCCACCTATGCCACTGTAACTATGTCAGACTTAATCGCACATAACATAATTAACTCAATGTGTAAATGTATATACCTATTTTGTTCATTAATCCCCAGCACTGCAACGTAGCAAATACATCATCATCATCACTATTACAGCCTATCATAATTACACTACAAAAAACAGACCTCTCCTAAAGATTGCCTCATTGAAGGGATATTTGCGATATTTGCCACACTGTGCAAACCGCAAGATAGCTAAGCAGTTTTTCATTTTCTAGTTATTAGATTGCCTATATTCTGGTATGTATCCCTCTGTTGGCTCTTATGACACCCACGAGACGATATAGAGTAATGAATATTGTTCTTACCATAGATTTAGTATATGCGTTCTTACACTGCTACTACACGATAAAGCAAACATCATGTCACTTAAATTAGTATCAAGGCATGGTTTGCACAAAATTCCTGTTGTAATCAATGCATATTATAATAAAATCGTGAACAGTTTTTTCTTCTGTTTTTCTGTGTATTTTTGTGCGCTAATCTGACTATTCTTGCTATGGAATATTGGGTAAGATTGGGCTAACATTTTTAATTTTTTTAAAAATTGGTTCGCAAATAAAAAATAACTTTTATTTTCAAATTACGTAAAGCAAAACTAAAAAAATCGTTAGTTAGAAATTTCTAATTTCAATATCATTACTTATATCATTTACTTATTCGTATCACATCTCATAAATGAAAGACAATTATTTAAAACTAAGCAGTTACTAATAGACCAAAGTAAAAGTTATAAAGAGATGGATTAAGCAATGTGAGAAATAATTTTAATAAAAAAGCTTCGATTTATTTGTTATTCATTTAAATGTATAGTACCTTAAAAGTTTAAGTCCAAGAAAGGGTTGGAAACATTTATGAAAGATTTGTAATTAAAATAGACTAAGATATGCCAAAGTTACATAAGCACTTTATAAGTTTGATTACCCAAGTCATAAGTAGTTTTAGCTATTGTACTTATAAAGGTTATTTACTCTCTATTTTATAATGATAGTTTGAAGGATAAGCATCGAAACTACACTTGTATAATACTAGCTGTTCCCTAGTGGAATTTAATCCGAATAAATTGAGAAACACCGCTTTATAATTTCATACATTTAGCTGGCTCAGCAACGACGGTATATTGGGATTTGGCTATATCGAACCGATATTGTTGTCAATTAATCAAAATATATCTAGAATGCGCGACGTTATGTAATAAAATTGCATACTGAAGTACACCATAAAATGTATTTCTTTTTTTTGTAATGATCTGATATCCAAACTTTCAAATCCAGTCCTATTTCAAATCAACATCCTCCTCTCGTTACTTTGAGACTTGCTTAGCTATTTTCAAAAAGATGTAACGAATTTTAGTAACAATATATCTCGAAAAGAAATAAAGATATCGTCTCTAAACCAATTTTATTAAACGCTTAATTGCATAGTAAATACCCTATAATATATTTAATACAGTCGATTGTTGTTTTTCAAGCAAAATATGAACTTAAATTCAGTCTCCAATTGTTTACTGTAATTCGTTATGGTCTTTTTTTTTTCATAGGAGAGGGGGCAAACGAGCATGCGGCTCACCTGATGGTAAGTGACTACCGCCGCCCATGAACAACTGCAACACCAGGGGAATCGCAGATGCGTTGCCGGCCTTTTAAAAAGGAGTACGCCCTTTTCTTGATATTTTTGATATTTTTTTTTCTTTCTTGGTATTCGTTTTATTGAATTACAAATATGGAATATTTTATAAAACCATTTTTATTATATATTATGAATTTAGTAGTACTCGTACATTTTATTTAGATTTGAAGAGGGTAATGTCTAGAGTTTCATTGCCGCTTTACCGACAGGTGTGATTGTAGTAGGGCACCGTATTTGATACAATATGTAAAAAAACCTGCCCTATCTGTGGGTGCTTTTAGGTATCGTGATAAGAGTCCCTTCATTTAACCCTAAATACCTAATAGAAAAATACCCTGTTAATATAAAAGATAATTTCATACAATAGGGAAACTTGCAAAGAAACACATGCTGCGCAGGTGGCCGGCAGGTAAACAATACCGCCATATGTTCAAAGATACCGCCGCCGCAAACGATGTAACCAGATTTAAAAAAATGCTGAATTTTAAGCCAATTATAGTATAAAACTTATATTTAAATAACAATATTTTTTTTATATTGAATAACAATATGATATTTCACTACTACAACCCCGATGGTAAATGGTGATGTAGCCGAAGATGATGTAGCACTGACTTGGCTTAATAAAAGACAATTATCTCTTGCCTTGAAGACAACCTTATTCTAATCATATAGAAAGACAGGCTTTATCAAATTATTTCACTCTGTACTCATCACAAACGACGAAGCACACCGTTTCATTCGAAATTGTTGTCTGTTGCCAACAAAGGGGTAGAAATTGTGCGTCTGATGGTTGAAGAAATATGAAATAATAATTCTTCCATCATGTAATTTCTTCGCAAACTCTCCGAAATGTAGGTATCCTACAGAACACACAGAGGTCAGAACCTCTTTTTAACCCAAAACTTATGATATTTTTCGTTGCATGCCATATATGTTTTTACTATAGCTAGCTTACCGGTAAAAAGGGGCTATTTGAGTTTTGTGTTGATATTTGGAACCAACTAATTATAAGAATTAGATAGATATATTTTTAATATGAATATTGGTACTACTTTCGATATCTGGCAACAATTTTACTAATAATGTATGAACTTCACATCATAAGTAAATATCATTTTGTGTTTTTATCGGAATAAATGCGTTGAATGTGATTTTTCTTATAAAAAGTGATAAAATCGAGGTTTTCGGAGCCTCACACCTGTTTGATGTAACCATGTCTATGAATTAATTGCTGAAATTGAAAATTTATGAAACTATAAACACTTATTCTTGGGAGCGTAGGGAGCAATCTAAACTTGAAATAACGGTTCATTTAGCAATTTATTTTGAATGTTTTTGCAAACAGGGCTATTTTGAATAGCTATTTAGTGTAAGAAAATGTAAGCAATAAGAGTTGTATATATACGTCTAGAATAAGGCCAGCGAATAATAAAGTTTTAAGTTGATTTTTACTTGATTTTGAGTTGATTTTTATTTGGTATAATTGTATTGTGTTACGAGGCTTTTTGCGAAACCTAAAGAAAAAAAATAAATATACAATTCCAGTATGGTATTGGATTTGTCCATTAAAACATAAAGAGTGTAGTAAGCCTACGAGTTTTCAAGATAATCTTACGGTACGTTATGTAAACAACCATTAACGAAATACCAAAATGTGGTAAGAAGTAAGTTTTATAATATTGTAATGTTTTCTTTGTAAATCATACATATTGTGTATATAAGAAGAAATACAAAAGTGACTACTTACGAACTTGATTTTCGACGAGCTTTCATGTAATTTATGTATGGCGGCGCAAATGCCAATTTATTGCTGAGTAATGGCGCTGTTCGAAGATCTGCGAATGGGCTAGCCGAGTAAGAAGAGAAATGGTTCGAAACGTGCGGTTGCTAAATGTATTTATAATTTACGATACAAAACCGAATTGTTATCACAGAAATTGTTTCAAAATTCTCATATATGTTGTAGTGGGTATGAGTAATAGAAAGTGTTTTAGATTAACGAAGTTATAAGGGTATTTATGCAATACAACAAATTTCACGGATTTATATGTAACACTTAATTGTGAAATGCAAAAGTCATAATATTATACTTAGGTATGTTAGGAACCTTATATAGGTATATTCGTTAAAATATTATTAAATTTATGGACGGCAGTGTCGCAAATTTTCTAATAACGGAAAAGTTTGATAGAGCCATATAAGGCAATATGAAAGGGTTCGAGTTAATTGACCATCCTTTGGTATCTGACCCATCCGTACTTACTTATTTGTGAGGCTTTCTAATATCGATATGCAATAACAACCCGTATGCTTGCAGATATGAAATAATATTTTATACAATGTAGTTTTATCCTGTCAATTAATAGGATTAAATAAAATAAATTTTTATCAATTATTAGTTCTTTCTCGTAGGATCGGAGTTTTATCCCTGCGATTGTTTTTTTTTTAATCGTGCTGTCCTCGTTATCTTAATAACCTCCATCTTAAAAATAATTGTAATAGAAAGTAAAACCTAAACGAGCGACACGTACGTTAACGTTACTTTTTATGAACATATACATATAGATTCATGCCATTTCAATTTAATTTCTATTCTATTTTTTCTAAAATAAAACTGCCTGCGTTTTCCAAAGTTTAGTACAAGTAGTACTTAGTAATGCATTTTTTATTATAAACATAAAAGCATGGCAGCTACTGGCTGGTAGTTTCAAACCACAAACAGCTGGTAAGAAAAATTTAAATCTCATTTGCTAAAAATCAGGTACTATAGCCAACACTCGTAGGAATATTATCATAATTGACTCGACGACAGATTGTCTTTACTACCTGTTACCCGCACCTTTTCCCGGTGATTTATGCAGTGCCTAATCTTAAAGTGTGTACTGGTTGGCTTGAGCGAAACGCGGAGATTGCGCCAGGTCATAGATTTCTTTAAAAAACGCTTTTCTTCAAGTAATTTAGGTAATATTTTTAATGTAAAAAAAAACTCAAACTAGTAACTTAATTATCATACAACCCTACTCCCCGCGGTATTGTGCCAAGAACGTCGGCTGCGTTTCCCTGCTGAATTTCTTTTTCTCGCTCAAAGGCTATACTTAGCCTTTGAGCGAGAAAAAAACCAGACCTCTTATCACTAGCAGCAACGAGCAGTCGCAGTAGGAGTTCCTTTAGGAACTCCACCGCACGTATACCCCACGGAGCGATAGTCTCTACAGCAAATGGCACAATTATCTAGTCATCTCCCAGAGACTCATATTTGCGCCACTTTCTCATTTCAGCTGCCTCTGATGCCGCTCTGGTTCTAAACGAGGTACCCCTGAGATAAAAGGCCGCCAAAGTGTCTACGCAAGTAGAATCCCACACTAGCGCTTTACCTCTCTTCCAAAGGACCAATGTCATACCTTCGGGTCTCTGACTATCGTCTCTAAATATTCCACAATGCTCTAAAACCGAGGGAAAATTTATAGAGACAAGAGCCCTGATGACATCGTTCAAATAACCGTGCCGTGTAAACCTACTAGCACTTTTCTTACATGAAAGTCCGTGGAGCCCAAACTTGTCAACGCTGCTACCACAGGGGCACTGATGGAGTTGACAAATCGCCGCTCCTTGTCGGATTCCTATGGCGATGCGCAAGGTTTCCCCATCAAGTAATGTGCCGAGATTACTTATGGTAAAGCGTGTAACCAGTGACTAGATTCCTTAGTCAAAACAGCTAGAAGGCGTGCCTTATTTTGGTCACTAGGAAAATTATGAAACAAATATTTCTGCACTCTCTGTACCAACGGAATATCCCACTGTTTTTGTTGCTTAACTTCCAGTGGAACATTTTCGCCGGGAAAATGCGTTTGCCATGTCTGCCTTGCCTCTATAGCAAAGCACGGGTCTACTTTATTATTAAAATTATGTAACATAAATCACTGACAATATGCACGGAAGCAAGGAAAGCAGACAATGCAACGCTAGAAAGATTTCTCACAGCAATACCACCAAATCTTATAGGTAAAGTACCTTGAGTCCAGGCTGTTGTGTTTAAAGTTGAATTTAGAATTTATTCTGTAGCTATTTTAAGATTATTATCAATATCTTTGAAAATACCCGAACATTTCCAGACTGGACTCGAGCGGAGTAAGTATGTAAATCTAGTTACAAGGGGACAATATTTTATGTCATAAATCATTTATTTGCCTGAAATTTGGTTGATACAAAAGATGTTAATTAAGTTGTAGCACAGGACATATTTCACCCTCATTACGGGCATGTAAAATTTTAATAAATTCACAACAATTATTCGAATAAAATTACAATTATTATAACTATTTAAATAGCAACTTAGAACTATTTGAATTACAATTATTACAATCTTTTAAATTTCAATTATTTGAATTACAGTGATTACACTAACATAAATTATTGAATTAGTATATTAGACAGTATCTTAGTAGGCACAAAATTGGCAAGTGCCAAAAAAATTTTAAGAGTATAGAAACTCTGGGATTAACCATTCTCGCAAGGCACAACAGAACCTTTTATATGGCAAGTCAGTTATTCCTTTAAGAAAAGAGTTATACAGGGTCATTTTTAATTTACTGAAGACCTTTTGGGAATATATTGGCTACATCATTACAAACAATTTTAGTGAGAGCACTCTTCACAGAATATAATACATTTACGAAAAAACTACTTTTAAGGTTTTGTTGTCATGTCTGACTCCTTTTAAGTCTGTATTTTGTAGTACCTAAACAATGTCAGAATAAATCGTCAAAGAAAATGCCTAAATAAGGTATTTTTACACTTGACACAGTATCAAACATTGTGTTGAAATCATTAAACATAATTAAATGAGCAAATGACATTCAAAAAAAAACCACAAATATTAAAATTTATAATAAGTAAGAATGACCGCCGGGCCGGTCGACGCCCGCGCTCAGCTGATTACGTTGCGAGTAGGGTTACCAGATGACAAAATTAAAAGTCCGGAGAAGAGGCCTGATTTCCATTTAAAAATCCTGAGATTGTTTTACAGTTTGAGAAGAAAACCTTACTTAAAAAGGTATCTTCACATATTAAGTATGATAAAACTGTTTAAGTACCTACTTGGATAAATAAGTTTTGATTTTAGTTGTGGAATTATTACCAAAGGAAAATTATTTTTAGTTTGTTTAACTTTTTATTAAGAGATCTTTTATCTGTTAGCTGTATTATATTGAAAGTTCTAAAAATCCTGAGATTTCATGAGATTTGCAAAATCCAGCCGCAATCCTGAGAAGAGTCTAAAAATCCTGAAATCTCAGGACAAATCCTGAGATATGGTAACCCTAGTTGCGAGAGCCTACTAAATCATTCGTCACTGTGCCTATTGCACCAGGGCGCCACTTTAAATGACTTTACATTAACTTTTCATATACTTCTTTATTTTGGATAAAACCATTTGATGAACTAAGTATGTATGTATTTGATTCTTTTATTAATTTCTTTAAGAATTAATAGACATTCTTTAATAGACATTTAGGTAGTTTTTTTACGAATACTGTTTGCTAGCAACTCTGCCTGCATCCAAGAGGCAACGCCTCAACGTCGCACATGCGGCGGCCCAAGGCCAAGCCAACGATATATTATAACGTCGACACAGGTGTCACCGTCATCAAAGGCGCCGCCTGCCCTTTTCGGTTTGCAGGCATCGATTTGGTGATCGATGTTTGCAGCACGTGCAAATTAAATGAGTATTATTAACTATTTTTTATTTCATGTAAGTTGTATTTAAAAAATAGATGCAGGTTAAAATAATTACAAATATTACAATAAAATATTTATAATGATTAAATACAAATTAACAGTAATTGAATAAAGATATTAAGGTATAATGGTTCAATAAAAATATTATTTTATTTATCTTCACGCACAATCCCTGACGGGGTAGCCAGAGAGAACAGATCGCCAAGTGTCACGATCCTTACAAACCTCTTTCGCTTTTTTCAGATTCATTATCTTCTTCATGCATGCACGTCTAGGTATCCGAGTACTCTTGACCCTACCCTCTTCGAGAAATTTGCTCACATGGTCTTCGAAAGTTAGTCTCGGTCTACCTCGACACCTTTTAATATTAACGTTCGCGCTATATATTTTCTTCACCATTCGGTCTTCACTCATTCGCTCAACGTGCCCAAACCACCGAAGCACGCCCTTATCAATTTTTGTGATAAGGTCATCTTTCAAACCTGCCATATTGCGAATCTCTTCGTTTCGCTTTCGGTCGGCCATAGTAACGCCGCACATTTTACGAAGAGATCGCATCTCCACTGCATTCAACTTACTTTTATGCTTCTTCTAGCATACCCAGGTTTCGCTGCCATATAACAAAGTCGGTACCGACACTGCGTTATGTATTGCAAGGCGTACACTCTTCGCTACGCCTTGCCTTGTGACTAACGCAGTCAGGGCACCATTGACTTTGTTCCCGGCAGCGACACGCCTGTCCACATCTAAATCACATCTTCCATCCCGGCTAAAAGCACTCCCCAAGTATACAATTTCATTTACCTGTTCTAGATATTCCTGATTTACCCATATTTCACACTTCGTTCTCTCTTCGTCCCTTTCAAATACCAGAACCTTAGTTTTATTAGCATTCAAACGGAGACCTATAATTTCACATTCCTCTTTCATACACGTGACTAATGCCTGCAGTTCTGCCTCTGATGGTGCAATAAGCACTGCATCATCAGCATACAGCAGACAATTTACTTTTATGTCACCCAATTTCACACCCAAACATCTTTCAGCTTCTGTAAACAGCTGTCGAGATACAGTATGAACAGCCAGGAAGACATGACACAACCTTGCTTTACGCCCGTTTGGACGTTAAACATGGGTGACAGGTCATGCCCTACCCGCACACAGGCTTTACAGTCACAGTAAAGAGACTGCACAGCCCTTAGCAATCGACCATCCACACCATACCCCGGCAACAGTTCCCACATTTTCTTCCTTACAACCTTATCAAATGCTTTCTCAAGATCCACAAAAGCACAGAAAATCTTCTGGTTAGCAGCCAGAAGCTTTTCCGTGATCATGCGGAGAGAAAACATTTGATCCCTGCATCCTCTTCCAGGTCTAAATTCGCATTGTGCTTCCCATAGGAATCTTTCCAATTTCTCTTGCATCCTACGTGTCAAAACCTTCGAGTAAACTTTACTTGCTAAACTGGTCAAGCTGATCGCCCGATAGCAACCGCAGTCAAAATGTGAACCTTTATCTTTATATAAAGGCACAATGACTGCGGATCGCCAATCATCCGGGACATCCCCCGTCCGCCAGCACAAATTGCACAGCAGATGGAAGCTGTTCCAGACGCGAGGCCCACCATACTTGACCATTTCAGCAGTAACTCTGTCTAGTCCCGCAGCCTTACCACATTTCAAACTTCGAATCGCATGTTCAATCTCTTTCATACTGATGACCTCAGTGTCATCGAGGTCCGGGTCTGGCGTACCAGTCACGGCGTCATCCCCGGATCCCTCACTAAGATCATCACACGCATACATTTCTCTATAAAATTCGCTCCATCGTTGCATGACGTTCGATTTTTCTGAGAGGACGTCATTAGTTCTCGAAAGCACTTTATTCATTTTTAAGGCCTTCGCACCACTTCGGGTCCTTCCAACCTCTTTCCAGAAGAGTTTGGAGTTCTCCTTAAAGTTGTGCGACAACCTTTCGTCCGCTTCCATTCTACACCTTTCACGCACTTCCTCAATCAGTGCTTTCGTGTGAACTTTCTGCAGCCTATATCTTTCTTTCATCTTCTCTCTTATATCCTTATCATTACTAGAGGCCAAGTAGTCGAACCATGCTTTCTTCTTCTTCTTTACAGCTTCTTTCACTTCATCATTCCACCATGCATCTCTTCTTTTACTACTGCCTCTTTTTATTGTCCCACACACTTCTTCCGCTGCACTTACCATTCCATCCCTAAGGTTCTGCCATGTTCTTTCTACACATTCTTTTCTGCCATCGATGGTGTCAAGCTTTTCCGCTACCCTCGCATTTGTCCCTAGTATCCGCTTCCTGAAGCTTCCAGCTTCAGATGCGACAAACCGACTGTGGTTCTGTTACTGCCGTCCGGTAGCGCCAACGCCAAATTAGTACATTGTTAGATTTAAAGTTTAGATGATTCCGACCAATCTATGCCGTACAGTGTCTGAATGCATATTTTCTGTGCTATAAACACCCTTGTGATGTCACAAGAATTTTCCCAAACAACTATGCCATACCGTATAATGGAGAAAATGTAAGGGTGATATAACATAATGTCTGCTTATCACGTTATTTACCTTTCGAAGTGCAAAAACAAACTTGTTTGTTTTTATGCATAAACAAGTTTGTTTTTGTACTTCGAAATGTGACGAAAAGATATTATTTCGTAAACTTCCGAACACTGCCCAGACAAGTTGGATTCGTCGATAGACTTCTGGGTCGAAGTTGCACTTGGACCTAGTCGGACAATTTGCTTTATCTAAACATACTAGTCTGCAACTTCGAGCGTAGTGCTCCCAACAACTACTGGCGAAGAAGTGAGATGGGCGTTACCTATGACCTTTGTCCAGTCCATGCGTATCCGTTGGGAGACAATATTGAGGTCATTAATTATATTTAGTCCATTGAAAAAGGATTAAAACAATTTAACTTTTAATAAAAAGTGAAAGTCGACTTTAAAGAAAAAAGAATAAATAATTTTCCACATAACAGCTTCATAAAGTCTTTTATTATTCTATACACTATCTTTGCACTGAGTCTTGTAAATCGTTCTTGGAAGTTCATTCCTAAAAATTTAAAATTTAAAAGTAATTTTATGCGCAATGGTTTGATTGGACTTTATTAAAGATTGTTTTTTTTTTAATTAATATTATATTCAGTATATTCATCATCATCATCATTACAGCCCCTACAAGTCCACTGCTGAACATAGGCCTCCCCAGGGAATGCCAAAAAGCACGGTCCTGAGCCACCTGCATCCATCGACTTCCTGCATGTCTCACCAGGTCGTCACTCCATCTAGTGGGGGTTCGCCCTACACTTCGCCTACCGGTACGAGGCTGCCTCGAGAACCTTTCTTCCCCATCGGTTGTCGGTTCTTCGAGCTATATGACCGGCCCACTGTCACTTCAGCTTACTAATCCGTTGGGCTATGTCTTATCAGTATATTCGATTAGAGTCTGAGAATAGAATCAGTAGAGTCGTTCAGTATATTAGTATATAGTAAAAGGATCATATCATTCGATAGAGGTGAAATGGTTATTGTTTTTGTACAAGTTTAAAATTAATGGCACTTCATTACATACAAGTATCGAATCAATAAACGCTTCATTTAAAAACAGTTCCATCGTTTCACCAGTTATTTTTTCGCACATCGCATCGGCTGCTATGAGTGCGGGCTTTGAAGTGCAATCGATCACAGAATAATCGACGCTGGGTGAAGTTCAATGTTGTGGCAAAATTACATTACAAAATATTGTTCATATTTTTTATAAATTGAAATTGCGACGTAGTTTATTTAAAGTATTCCTTAGTATACAAATCTCGCGAACGGAGATTACGAACACCTTGATTCTTAATTCAAATGTACACAATCAATTGAAAATTATATTAGTATTTAGTTTTATTTCTTTATTCATCTTGCTGCCTTAATTTTATTATAATTTAATACCCTCTCATCTATTTAATAAACAATTCATCCACTGCTTTATTCCAGTTAAAGAGATTAAAATGCCATTGTAATAACAGGCCATCTTAACCCCACTACTAAAGATGCATTGCACCCTCAGAACTGAGTCAAACTCTTACGACTGTCGACGGCGATATCACTTAATAGTAAGTGGCTTCAGAAGCTAAAATATTACTGAATATAACTTCAAACAAAGGCTGCAGCAGATGCTTTGTTATTTGGCTGTCATACTAGCTCTTAGGTGTAAAGCGTATTTATCGTAGCAGGAAAAATCAAAAGGTTAATAACCTTATTTTTAAATTATGTACTTAATTTTAACCTTAGACTTAGAATATGAGTATATTGCCTATACAAAGTATATTCTAAGCTGTCGGATACATTTACAATGTTACAAGCATAAGGTCGTAACATTGTAAGTGTATCCGAAAGTTTCTTTTTTGACGTCTGTGGCCAAAACTAACTTAAATTTATGGTAAGATTTGCCGAGTTCCACGAACGGTTACGAACTCATGTCACAGTTAAAAGGCAGATTCTATCGAAACTTCTTACGAGAAAACAGACTGTTATTTTGCAACAGGCGACTGAAACTTTTATTTAGGAGGATCAGAAACAGGTGAAACGGGTTTCTAGTTTTACTGCTTGGCAGTAGAAAATAGTTCAAAGAGCCGACCAAGCGGACGTGCTCAAAGTTAGGAAAGAAGTCTACTGAAATATGAATTCCTGGATTTCATTAATAGAATCAGGCGTTACTTTGCGGAAATCCATTATATTAAAGTTGGTAAAAATTACCTTGCTTACATCCATTCGATAAAATAAAATGATGTGTCTTACCTAGTTTGAAGAGCACCATTAAACGCACACACAAACACACGCATCCAATTTTTTTGTCTTTCCAAATACACACATGCACAGTGGAATTTACAACAGAGCTTTGCCTATGAGATAGCACGACGCGTATCACTTTGCCTTTGCTGATAGTCTCGTTATATTTCACATACATAAAGCAAAGAATAATGGGGCATACGTTTCAACATTTACTTGCATATGTCGCTGAGCAGCGAGGTGCTTGTGACTCTTGTCATTGACGGATGCGGCTGCACAGCGGTCGTTACGTGAACGGACGCTCCATCAATACTCTTACGCTTTTAACGAGCTCAGACGCTCTAGAATCGTTAGTTTTATTTGCCGAAACTGCACCAAATGAATCGCTCCGGGCGTAGCCTGGTTGTTAATAAATGTGTCAGTTATGCTGCTTGTGCTCCAAAGTTGTTTTTGCAAACTGATTTAAATTTAATAAAAAAAAATAACAATTAAAATTACTAACACAGATGCCAGAATTTGCTCTTTATTACTTTATCAGGTATTATCTAAGCGCTGGCAATCAATAAAACCTTAGGCGAAAGGCGTTTTCATCTACGTAGATTAATTATGTGCAGTTACTTTAAACTTAGTCATCCTACTGTCTTAGGTTCAAGAATTTTATATTATTTATGGAATTGTGTAAGACATCAAGTTAGTTCCGTAGTTGCTAACAGAAACCTAGCAGATTACCGCAGAACATCATCAAATGGCGTAGTTTTCAAGCAGTGTGCCAAATAAAACTCAGTGACAAACGAGATACAAGTCCATTTGATTTTAGGTAGCCATAACCATACCTACATACTTCATACAAAGAATAGTAACGTAGGGTATTATTACTTAGTATACGCACGTAGTAACGCCTGCAGAGTACGATGAAATTATACCTTCAACAACAAGCTGTGAGGGACCTCGCTAAACACCTAAAAAGGCTAGTTAGCTTTGAAGGTTAGATAATTCGAGGATCCACTGAAATGGTTGTATTTCATAATAATATAATAAACTACAAAGATATCGATAAAAAATCACATTCTAATCTTAAGAGGATCTGATGTCGTGTTTGTCGCCCGACATAATAATATATAAAAATGTATCGACTATAGATAACAGTAAAAATTGCGGTTTCAGAAAATCGAATGTCCCTCCTGTCTTCATCAGTTGTCGCACTAAACTAATTTAATATTAATAAACGTAAACTAGAACTTATAACAGTAAATCGAAGTTTAAGCTTCATTGACAGTTGTCTACCAACTTTACAAACCAGCGAACAGTTTCAGTCTACGATGTGACTATCCATGACCAACCAAATTATCAAACGATCTTCCTGACATTTTAGGGCCGATATCGTGAATTTAACACATTTTCGATAGTTAGTTGTTAGGTAACTAGATGATAATACTATATACAATTTCTAGGAAATATGTTCTTACCTGACGAAAATAAAATACAATAAAAATTTTCAAGGAATTTCATATAAAGACATTCCGATATTTCTGAAAACATAATAATATTTCTGGAAAATTTCATCACTCACTTGTTTCCTCCGGGTTCAAAACACGGGTCCTACAAAAATAAGTCACTTATTGGATTTTGCTGTTAAAATATTTTTAGTAGTATCCCGTATTCAGGAAGGCGGTGTTTCACCTGCGCCTGATCTCTCGCCCGTCGTATCGGATTGCTGTTCCATCGGACTATGAGAGTAAGGAAATACAAAGTGCACCTGTGATTGCGTACGCACTCGTGCACTATATATAATAATGTCCTACTATGTCAAAGCCAAATGGCTTTACTAGGCATATGCACAGTACAGGACTATTAGATCCGTTGAGACCGGCAGCCGTGACCAAAATTAGGTCGAAGTAACATGTTTCTGGGAAATTACAATCTGTGAAGCCAAGGCATATTAGACGTGGTAGAGCCACGCTGCAGCTACGCTATAGTTGTAGCACGAATATGTCGGCTCGAACGGGGTGCGACCACGCTCTAACAGAATACTACCGTAAAATAGCAGGCTAATGATGATGTGTATCGTATCTGAGTGTAAAGAACCGGAGACCCTTTTTACTCGAGACGTTATGAACCTTTATCGCGGATTAATGTAGATGTCTATGGACCTCCACATCCACTTACCATCAGATGGACTGTGTGCTCGTTTGTCACTCACATATTATTAAAAAAAATCATATTATAAACTATATTGATCAATCTAAAAAAAAATTAAATGAAAATTTGATGAGGCCTTTGTGTTTGTGTTAATTCTTCAATAGTAACAAATTTTGTCCAATGACAGTAGAGTATTTCATACCTTTTGGTAGTTACCGAGACCTATTTAACGTGGTAGAGCCATGCTGCAGCTATATTAGTAGTATAGTTGTAGCACGAATGGGTCGGCTCGACCGGGGAAGGACCACGCTCTCACAGAATACCAGCGTAAAATAGCACCTTAAAACTGCTGTGTTTCGTATGGTGAGTATAGAGAACCGGAAACCCATTTTACTGGAAAAGAGGCATTCCATCTTAGTCCTCACGGGTGACAACGCATCTGCATTTTGATTCGCAAACAAAGATAGATGTAGATGTCTATGGGCTACAGCAACCACTTAACATCAGGTGGACTGTGTTCTCGTTTGTCACCCTATCCTATAAAAAAAATACTTCACTGTTTTAGAATGACAAGAATGAAATAGACATTAAAATACGAGCTTAGTAAAAAATAAAATAGCAGCCTATATACGTCCCCCCGATGGGCATCACGTTCCGTAGAGACTTTGAAGACAAGGAAAACTCAGCCATGCTGCCCACATGCGTAATGACAGACTTCACATACCCTCGATTATTTTTGAGTTTTTAGACATGCAGGTTTTTCTCATAATGTTTTCCTTTACCGTTAAGCACATTGTAATTCTACACTTAAATTTTCAATTATTATTTGAGTGGTGTATCGAACTCGGTTTAATTACATACTATAAATATTAAGGCCAGCGTTTACTTGTATAAAGATAGAAAGAAACCAATTACAAATTTTCTTTGTTTTCTCACCTTTTTTAATTCTTTATACGGAACATATTCCATAAAATAGAACAACTCTCTTACATAATGACACCTAGCAACGTCATATGTCTTCTTGGTAGTGTTTAAAAATTTAAATTGAAGTTCCTTGCTACATACATCGGGGTACCGATAAACATCCCCGGGCGTCAGGTCGCCACGGGGCGTCGGTTTGTTTATGTTCTACGCGCGATTTCGTGATGTATTACACTAGGGTGAACGATGAGAATGCGGATTTCTGAAGGAAAATAAAAGGTGTAGCTTGGAACTGTGAAAGAAAATGTAATTTGTTTTGTTTTTAATACTACATTACCAACTGTAGTAAGAATTTAATACATAAAATAACCATAATAAATAATAACAGAATTTTTTGCTATATTGCTGATTTTAATATTAGTTATTATGTAGTGAGTTTAATATTAGTTAGTTGCTGTGTAGTGGTGGTTAAGAATATCCACTACCCCATATCTTCCCGTGGGTGTCGTAAAAGGAGACAAAGGGAAACAGGCAGGAGATGGGCAGCAGCATCTTCCTGATAACAGCAAAAATACAATAAAAAAACTACGGTTGCCAACCCGCTCGCCAAGCGTGGCAACTATGGCAAATACCCCCCAAATGGATAAAGTTACTAAGAGATGGCCCCCAGTCCCCGGCGGCCCCGCTATTCCTGGCTACAGTGGCGACCATGGTAATGGCTATGCTAAGAATCTCCGGTGAAGGTTCGGTTGCCACCTACGACGACTCGACCTGGCAACATACAACGCACGCACCCTGATGATTGACGAGAAAGTTGTGGAGCTGGAAGAAGAGATAGACAAGTTATGCTGGCATATTATAGGATTATCCGAAGGCCGAAGAGAGGGGGAGAAAACGGTGGTCCTCGAATCCGGCAACTTGCTCTATTACCGGGAGGGCGACCATCTGTCCCATGGAGGTGTCGGATTTATCGTCCACAAGTCTCTCGCTAACAACGTTGTAAAGATTGAGAGTGTGTCGACGAGGGTTGCGTACCTTATACTCAGAATCACCAAAACGGTATTCGCTGAAGGTCATATAGGTTTACGCACCAACCTCGGCACACCCCGATGAGGAGGTGGAGGAAATGTATGAGGATATCTCTAGAGACATGCATTCCTCCAAAACCCAATATACGGTGTTAATGGGAGACTTCAATGCAAAACTAGGCACAAGAGAGAATGGTGAGCTGAAAGTAGGGAAATTTGGAATAGGGCAACGGAACCCAAGGGGCCAGCGGCTAGCCGACTTCATGGAGAAAGAGGGACTCTTTATGATGAACTCTTTCTTCCAGAAGCGGCCCCACAGGAAGTGGACCTGGTCGAGCCCCGACGATTCGACAAAAATGAGATTGACTTCATTATGACTACCCGACGACAACTGTTCAGTAATGTCTCAGTGATCGCGAAGGTGAAAACCGCCAGCGATCACCGAATGGTTAGAGGCACACTGAACGATAAATTGGAGAGGTCTCGTCTAATGAAGTCAACGCTAAGTCCCCCTCGTGCTCTAATCCAAAGTCCCGAAACCTTTCAGCTCGAGTTACAAAACCGTTTTCAGTGCCTAGAAGACTGCCATGAAGTGGACGATATGAATGACAAGCTCGTGGAAACTGTCCATGCGGTCGGAACTAAGTTCTGCAAGACCCGCCGCAAAAGAACACAAAAACTCTCCGATCACACTCTTAATCTCATGGCTGTTAGACGGGAGATGAAGCTACATTCTTCAACAGATTTGACAGCATACAGGCAACTGAACAGACAGATCTCCAAATGCATGCGGCGGAACTTACGCAACTTCAATACAGCTCGTATTGAAGAAGCGATCGAGCGGAACCAAGGCTCCAAAGCCTTTGCCAGAGATCTGTCTGCCAGAATGAGCCAACTGTCAAAGCTGAGGACAGAGTGTGGCAGCATCGTTTCCGGGGCACCTCAGATTTTGAGTGAGATTGAGAGGTTCTATGGGCAGCTGTACACGTCATCGATGTGTCGAGTGTGAGTAACGATTCAAGAGCGAGTCTTATCCGACATTGTTCCGATGATATACCGGACGTCAGTCTGAGCGAAATTAGAATGGCTCTCCAGCACCTTAAAAACTGCAAGGTCCCAGGCGAAGATGGAATTACAGCGGAGCTTCTGAAAGCGGGTGGAAAACCGGTACTTGAAGTCCTTCAGAAGCTCTTTAATTCCGTCCTCCATGTTGGCATTACCGGCGTGGAGCAGAAGTGCGGTGGTCTTGTTCTTCAAGAAAGGCGACAACGCTCTCTTGAACAACTACAGACCGATTTCTCTTCTGAGCCGCGTCTACGTGCTGTTTTCGAGAATGATTACGAATCGTCTCGCGCACAGACTTGACGACTTCCAGCCTCCCGAACAAACCGGTTTCCGAAAAGGCTTTAGCACCATAGACCACATACAAACCCTTCGGCAAATTGTACAAAAGTCAGAGGAGTACAATTTGCTACTATGTCTGGCGTATGTGGACTATGAGAAAGCCTTTGATTCCGTCGAAATTTGGGCGGTGCTGCAGTCCCTTCAGCGGTGCCAAGTGGACTGTCGGTATATCAAAGTGCTGAAGTGCTTGTGCAGTAGGGCTACGATGGCTATCCGAGTACAGAACCAGAGTACGAAACCTATCCAATTGCAGAGAGGAGTAAGACAGGGTGACGTCATATCCCCGAAACTCTTCACCGCTGCATTGGAAGACGTTTTCAAGCTTCTGGACTGGAAAGGATACGGTATCAACATCAATGGCGAGTACATCACTCACCTTCGATTTGCCTACGATAAAGTCCTTATGGCAGAATCGCTGGAGGACCTAAGCACTATGCTCAATGACCTCAATAGTGCTTCCCAACGGATAGGTTATATGAACATGGACAAAACAAAGATCATGTTTAATGTCCATGTCACCTCTATGCCGGTAGTTGTTGGGAGCACTAAGCTCGAAGCTGTTGACGAGTATGTTTACCTGGGACAAATAGTCCAACTAGGTAAATCCAACTTCGACCGAGAGGTCAACCGACGGATTCAACTCGGTTGGGCAGCGTTCGGGAAATTACGGCACATCTAATCGTCAGGTATACCTCAAAACTTGAAAACGAGACTGTACAACCAGTGCGTGTTGTCAGTGATGACATACGGAACTGAGACGTGGTCCTTCACTGCTGGCCAGATGAGGAAGCTCAAGATAGCTCAGCGAGCTATGGAGAGGGCTATGCTCGGAGTTTCTCTGCGTGATAAACTCAGAAATAAGGATATCCGCAGTAGAACCAGAGTGACCGTCATAGCCCAATGGATTAGTAAGCTGAAGTGGCAATGGGCCGGCCATATAGCTCGAAGAACCGACAACCGATGGGGAAGAAAGGTTTTCGAGGCAGCCTCGTACCGGCAGGCGAAGTGTTGGGCGTCCCCCCACTAGATGGAGTGACGACCTGGTAAGACATGCAGGATGTCGATGGATGTAGGTGGCTCAGGGCCGTACTTTGTGGCATTCCTTGTGGGAGGCCTATGTTCAGCAGTGGACTTGTGAAGGGCTGTAATGATGATGATGATGATGATTATGTAGCTGGTTATATCCATTCATTTTTCAGCATACACTGATAAAGCAACTGAGCAGCTTTATGTATACGGACTTTGCAATAGACATATTTTTTATTTTTCAATTGATTTTAATTAAAAAAAATATTGTTAGTTCGCTGAGAGTTTTGAGACAGAGAAAAGAGTTCGCAGTATTTAACAAAATTGGTATGACGGACTTCACATATTCACGAAATATTTTTTAACTCCTCCAGACATTCAGGTTTCTTTAAAAAGTTTTCCTTCACTACCTAGCATAAAATTTCTTGCTATTAACAACTTTTTATAGAGTAAGAGTGAAAAATAAGCACACACTCCACCTGATGGTAAGTGGATGCTGTGGCCCATAGACATCTACATTTTTCTTCGGTTAACAATGAAAATACAGATGCGTTGTCAGCCCTAAGGACTAAGATGGAATACCACGTTTCCAATAAAAGGAGTCTCTTGTTCTCTACACTCAGCATACGAAACACAGCAGCTATTTTACGCTGGTATTCTGTGAGAGCGTGGTCCTAATGCGGTCGAGCCGACCTGTTTTTACTACAATCATAATATAACTGCAGCGTGGCTCTATCACGTATACATTTCATTATCCGTGGCAGGAATCGAATATGTTTTCCTCCCTGCTATGAAATTTTACATCGAGTTACCTAAGGGTGGGTACATACACACATGTATGTATAACGTGCTGTTTCAGAGAAACGTACAACATACATCAGTCACTGCTGTTCCACAGTTCATCACCAACTGCTTTAAAATAAGCAACTTAAGTAATGAAAGACAGAACTTTCCTTTATGTACTTTAAAGTCGGATCAAAGTAGCCTATACAGGGTTATTTTGCAATAACCGGCCAAATTTGCAGAGAACGTTCAGTATAAGTAATATAGGCGAATGGTGAAGAAAAATAAATAAATAAAAACTCAAATATTCTGTCCTTTTTATCTTTTTAATTAAAAAGGCGTTATAATGGATTATTTTAACTGATTGTTATTTATAAATACCTAATACCTACATTTTACTAGGCACGCACACATTCGTAAGGTTGTTGCCCAAAGAGCACATTAAATTTGCGATAATTTCTAATAAAAGTAAAAACCTCATTTACTCGTATTTTCAAAAACTACAATTAAAATATACCATTATTTATATATTTTAATTTAAACTTAAAATTTGGCTATACTGTGAAAATTGTCCAGGGTCCTGAACTACCTATTCACTAAAGAATAACTTAAAACTTAAACTAAAAACTTCATGGAATTTCTTACAGTAGTTTTTGTGTTAATCATGTAAACGTAAACGTACAAACAGACAGACATACAAACGGACAATCAAGTCTATGCTCCTTAGTCTATGGAGCAAAATGTAGGATACATTTACTAGTTTTGTTCAAAAATATTTAAATTTCAGACACGAAATTTCTTCAGATTCATCATGTTGTGTATATGATGTAGTTTTTGCGGAATTATTTTATCGTGTATGTCGACTATTATAATGGAATATTATAACTGCTACTGCGGGGCTTTATCATAGAATCTAAAATAGTTGAACGCTTTAATATAGTTACATTGCATGTGTTATAATTTTAATTGTCAATGTTTACCGTGTGATGGCGGCGAAAGAGAATCCATTGACCCTTTTCATCCCGTGTGTATCACTGGAGGCGACTAAGAGAAATGCCAAAAATCATATGGCTACCGATAGATAACGGTACAACTATTTACATGCTTAAAATACACCGACTGGTATGGCAGCAGCGCCAAACAATGACGTATTATATATTACATCATTGGCGCCAAAGGTGTGAATCATCTGGTAGTTCGATCTTCCTTCCGCTTGCCAAATCTTCCTAAAACAGGAGAGGACCGTATCCAGCAATAGACTTTTACGTGCTAATAAAAAAGAAGAAGGAATTTTGAGGTAAATGTATGCTAATTTCGTTGACAATTTTGTGTAAATAAGTTCTAAAATTTTCCTTTCCTTTTCTATGTGTTTTATATTTAATTGCTCTTTCTTTACAATAGCATTTATAAAGCATTTTATATATGCTATTATAAAATAATATATACAAAAGCGTAAATAAAGCATTTTTATACATCAAAGAAAGAAGGCACGCTTTTCAGTATTCCAAATCACATTTTTATGTATTCTTATGAATAATTTATTCATAATTCCATTCCGCTTCTGTGTCCGAAACCGAAATCTTACCGTTACCGTTACGTTATTAAAGTCCACTCCTGATCAGAGGCCTCCCAAATAGATTGTACCTCATAGGGAAAATATTTGCCATAGTTGCCGCAGCGTGGGCTTGTCAAGCGTGTTGGCAACCATACTTTTTTATTTTTAGTAGTTATTACAAAGAAGCTGCTGCCTATCTTCTGATTTGTTTTCCTCTGCCGCCTCTTACGACACCGTCGGGATGATATTGAGTAATGGATATTCTTGCACCGTCACCACACCTTCCATCCATTCCAACCTGTAAAAGTCCACCCCTGAACATAGGCGTCCATCAAAGAATGCCTCATAGACGGAATTTCATCATAGTTGCCACATTTGACTGGCGGGTTGGCAACAGCAGTTTTTTATTATTTTAAATTGTTATCGGGAAGGTGCTGCTGTTCTGTTTCAGTTTCCTAGAATATTCATAAATTTCTGAGTAAACATTTTGGGTATTCAACTTTCTCTCTTTAATTATCACCTACATACTATACGAAACACTTAAAATATAGAATGAATTTAAACATGTTGAGAGAATATTTTCTTTAAATCGATAAAAAATTAGTAATTAGACGTTTGCATGATAATGTGCCTCCCTTATAACCAGACCATTTAATCCAATAACTGGAATTCCTGGAGTTAAAATAATAATGAATGTAGGAAAACACATTTAATCCTATTGTTTGCCTCCTAATATTACTCAATAAATTTTATTTTAATTTTAGTAAATAATAAATCAAACGTGATGAGAAATGTTCTCAGTCCATGATCAGAATAGACGATTAGTCAGTTTGTATTACATAACCGTGCAAACCTGAAACTAAAGTTTTATTTTCATACAAGATTAAAATGTATATACGATTGTATTGTATTACGATATATTTTAATAAATTACCGAAGAGTTCAAATTTGTTTTTTTTAATGTATGCTATCTTTAAAAACTTATTACTACGATTATTTATGTACTAGCTGTTCCCCGCGACTTCGCCCGCGTGTTATTTAGGGTGTTAATTTCATTCTAATAAATTACCGAAGAATTCAAATTTAATAATAGCCTTAGTTACTCCTTGTGACTTCAGCTATCTGCCAGTGAAAATAACGTCAAAATCGGTCCAGCCGTTTCGGAGATTAGTCGGAACAAACAGACAGACAGACGGACAGACAGACAAAAACTTTATAAATTGTATTTTTGTTATTAGTACCGTATATTACTTCATATATATTTAGTAAAAAGATGTAATTTTGACATTACAAACAGACACATCAATTTTATTTATTTGTATAGATATAGTGTAGTAGTTCTTTAATGATTATAAACATATAATTTGCGGAAAAATAATATTGAGATTTAAGCTTTAACGAGAGATCAGAAGTGGGATCTCCTGTTCTATAATACCTATAAATTAAATATTACAATAGTGAAGGTCATGTTGTTTTGGATTTGTTTACCAACACAGGCCACTCGCCCTCATACAATATGCAGATCGGTCGGGCGACTGATTCGAGTCTGTATCCTAGTTGTCGCTCTCACTGAGCGATTATGTTATAATGTACTATGCGTATGTGAAAATTTTTGTTTAATGTTTATTATATTTTTAGTGTAAGTTTCGTAGTGACCATTTTTTTTTGTGTGCCCAGATTTCTCCCCCAAATAATGACAGACATCTTTGTATCGGGGAAAAATGCTGTGGCTATTCATATCCGTTCCGTTGGTCGTGTGCCTCGTGTACCCGTGTTGCTCTATGCCTATCTCAGAGTAACAACAAACTCTAAATATTCTATGGAGTTCGTTGCAGAGTGAGTATAAGCATTTGGTATAGTTATATCGGTCGAATTTCGACCACTAGGCAACCACTAATATTAATAATTATTACATTGCTTTAGTAAGTATCCCCTTTTTAGAAAAACGTAGGAAGTTTCGAATAGTCCAAACATCAGAGTCCACTATCCGAATTCATTTTGTAATATCATAAAAAGCGACTATGGAAACACTTTGCCGTGTTTTGGTGGCGTAAAATGATCCATCACCACTTTTCGTCCAGCCGGAGATCTCCCGCCGGTTCAGGTGATCAGTCCTGGGAGCGACCAACGCCACGAATGGACCAGCTGATCCATTCGTGCTATAACGGTAATAAAGTTGCAGTATAGTTATACCACGTAACAAATATAAACAATGCACCAATAGACGCAACAATCGTAAACGTAAAGTCTAGTACTAAAAGTCTTACACTTCAGTACAAACGAACATAGCCAAAATCCTTCTTGTATAGTTATTTTACAAAAAAAAAAATACATAGCTTTGGAGAAGGAAACTAGGGAATATGATTATTTCGTAAACTTTTCATAGATTTAATCAGTCCAATTTGTGGTTGTTTAGCTGAATCGTTTTGTCACTGCAACAGCAACAGATTGTTATAAACATGTGTATTGAAATTTCTTGCAGCCCGAATATTCTTATTATGCGAAATTTGATATGCTTACAAAATGAGTATTTATACAAAACATTAGATTTCCCGTCTTTATTATTATCCTAAGTGTCCGCGAGATAATATTATGCAGATTTGAAAAAAAAATGGAATGTCCACAGAGAAAATTAGGTCATTACCCTTTTCTAAAGCGTTTATCGTGCAGAACTTATAACTGTGTATTTTTTATTAAACTGAAGTGACAAACGAACTGGCAGTCTACTTGATGGGGGTCCCCGCCCCAAGCGCCCGTAACCCACGAGTCCATCCTTGATGATGGTGTTCCCCTCCCCGTTTGTGGTAGGGGAACAACATCATCAAGGAAAGGACCGTGACGAATGTCTTGGCGACATCATCTCCGAGTGCGATATACCCTCTCACGCCACCGCTCAGCAGCCTCCTTCTAGAGCAATATGGTAGTCCATGGACACCTACAAACAACTTCAAACAAAGAAGGTCCACCTCTTAGGGCTATTTGTCTTAATTTGCTTCAACCAATGTATCTGCTATAATGGCTTTAGATTTTTTGTTGATTAATAAAGAAACAAAATTATATAAAGAGTATACAGCTAGGTACACAATTACTGTCCAACATAAACTTAGTTTATCACAGGTAAAAGAACGCTGCTTGAATTTCTTATTGATTGATATTAGTAAAGTTCTTTCTTAACACGTGCTACAACACGGAAAACTTTTGGTCAGCATTGTGTTTTTACTAATATTAAATTATCGATAAATTTCTCTTGTTTAATGTGTAATAATTATTATGAATAAATATTATCGGTACTACATACTTACTACAATAGCATACATATCGGTAGTTTATAATTACATTACAGTGTTTGCAGATAATTATAGTAAATGATAGATCTTCTAGGCTAGGCGACTTTAACCAACTGCGCAGGACATCTTATAGGGTCACAAGTTGACGTCTAAATACAGTCGCTCACTCCGCTGTTCCCACCAAAAACACCCAACCAATATGAAAAAAGTAAAGAAGAATATGGTAAAACAACGGCGGCACTTCCTTCCGCTTGAAGTGCACCTCACGAATAGTAGAGGGTTGCAGACTAAGCTCGATTCGGTCCACCACCGCGTCGAGACCGAGAAGCCACACCAATTCTTCATAAAGGAGACACAAATAGAAATTTTGTCTAATGTGGCGTACCTCAACTACCCAGGCTAAACGCTTAAACATAAGTTCAAACAGCGCTCTGGGGCCTCTGTGTACGTCCGCGCTGATATTTGCAGTCGGCGTCTCCGTTTCTATGAGTTTTCAGGGTTTTCTACGATGTGGCTTTTGGTGGACATCAGTGAAGAGACAACATTCTATGTCTGTGTCTATAGATCGCACATTGGAGACCAGGAGACGACCACGGTTAATTGAACACCTGACAAAGATGGCAGACAAAGCCCAACAATGGTATCCGCCTGCGGAGCTAGTTTTTCACTGGGACTTAAACGCTGATCACAAATAGTGTTTGTTCACATACGAGAAAACCGACCATGATAGGAAAGAGGCGCGCAAACTTGTGTTGTCGCAGATCTCACACAGCTGGTTCAAGTAGCGATGCGAGTACCAGATATAGCCGGATGGACCCAATTGCTTAGACTTTCTGCTGATAACAGACCCAGTCAGATACTCAGTATAAGTCTCAGCTGCGCTGGGTTCATCCGATCACTATCTGGTGAAATCCGTATCGATCATCTCACCCCCGGATGACTGTTCAGCAGGTACGAGAAAAATATTGTGATACGAGTCAGCAGACTGAAATGAGATGCGGTACTTGTACTTGTTTGCATCCTATACGTAGCGGTAAGTGTGTATTTCTTAGCATCAACCCTCTGCCTATGCGGTTGTGAACGTGATAAGGCAGGGAATGAAATATTTTATTCCGTTTCCCGATATCTCTCTAGGTCACAAGGCTTGGCCCTGGTATAATGCGAACTGTTCTCGTATTGAGTCCTAAAAAGAGTTCACCTGGATTCTAGCTCGCGATCGTAAAGTTAGGGCTAGGTTCATGTGAGGAAGAGAGCTTTTAATTTTGCTGCCAAGTCATGCAAGCAGCAAAAGAGGAAGCATATTTATCTACATCTCTGTTTGAGAACAACAATCGTCTAGATGCTGGCTCTAAGCAACCGCCAACCCTAACTCGCTGTGATTCTTCAATGCCGAAAGTCTCTATGAAATCTCTCTATGAAATCTATATGAAAGAGGTGGGTAGAACTTTGCAAAACCTATACGTGAACAATAATAAACCTGATAATATTCCTCCAAGGGTACTTAAGCACCTGAGTTATCTCTTCTACTGTAAGAAACTCACGAAGTTATCTCTACTTTCTACTATTTCTAATATATCTATTGATGGCAATGTCAATGTCAATTTGTATTTATTTTAATTTTTACATTGCTTTTAATTTTTCTAAAGGAGTTATTTTATACACACATATATATATATATATTGCGGAAATCCATTATAATGGGGCCTTAGCAGCCAGCCTCCGCAGAGTCTACTTCACCTGAGGATGCCTCGTGTAGAGGCGAACCACGTGTCGTGTCGAGTGATGTGTCGTGCCTAGTGTGGTGGTGCTGGAGATGATAGAGCTGGGATTGACATTGTAGAACAGGTATAGTGCGCGCGATTGAGGGAGAGTGGGAGGTACCCTTAAAACTGGGCATGACACATCATTTTCTTTCTTTACGCGGAATTAAGCAAAATAATTTATAACAACCCCATTAAAAATGTATGTTTAGATAAGGAAGAGCGGGGTTTCCAAACACAAGCATTACTTGCTTAAATGGAGACCCCAATCAACTATCTAATTAATTTTTAGGTGGTTTGCTGAATTGAAAAGGGGTAAAATTAATATTAAAGATGACCAAAGAACCGGGACCCCGCAAACAGCAGTAACGGCAGAAAATGTATGGACTACTGAAATGTTGGTGCGCGAAGACCCACGAATCACATATACGGACATCGAAAAGATTGTAGGCATTAGTTCGGGGAGCATTCATACCATCCTTTTTTTTACATGGGGAAATGCCTACGCATACCTGCCTCGCGGGGGCAAGGACGGGTTATGTCGCACTAGCACCGACTAAAACCCCATGCTGTTCCACTTTTGCCGCATATTGACAGGGCCACGGGAACGCTTTCGCACACTTCCGCGGAATCACGCTGCATCAAGGTAACGCCTCTTCACATACCTCCCTTAGAACAAAAGCATTTATTGAGGAATCTGGTGTTGAAACTCTAAGTCACCCACTCTATAGTCCTGACTTAGCTCCTTGTGATTTCTTTTTGTTCCCAAGAATCAAAGAAAAAAAAAAGCAAGTTTTTTTTCAAGCGCCGATGAAGCCGTGGCTGCCTACGAAAACGCGATTTCCGACCTGTCAGATCAAGACCGGCAAAGGTGTTTTACAGAGTTGGTTTAGGCGAATGGAACTTTGTGTAGAGCATGATGAAGAATACTTTTTGTATATCTCAAAACTTATTGAGTGACCTACGTATGCAATACCTCATATCGTCCCGAGGTTATCCTAATAGATAGAGATAAAATTAAAAAAGGGATTGGTCAGCATCTTCTTGATAACAACTCAAAATAATAAAAACCCGCTTGCTAAGCGTGGCAGCTATGACAAAATTCCCCATGAAGCAATCTATGAGGGAGGCGTATATTCAGGAGTGGAATGTTTTACGCTGTAATGGATGGACGCCTGTTATAACTTCAACTTACATATCGGTTGGCTTTTGTTGATTACTCTGATTCTACTGCAGATATTCTCTTTACGAAGTCTAGCAAACAGAGAAACTGCAAATAGCCACAAAGTTGACAGCTCCGTGGCTTAGTGGCTTAGCAATTGAGTTGCAGCACTAAGAGCCGCGGCTTCGAATCCCGCACGGAACAAGTGACAACATACAAATAATTGTTCCGGGTCTGGATGTTTGTCCTTGTGCAATTAATGATTATAAACTGTCCCCATGATACAGGAGAAAATCTTAGTGTGAAAGGTACGTTTTTAAAAAAAATTGAAAAAAATTAGAAAGTCCTTTCCATAGCTGGCATTGCGATCTTGAGCTTTCTCATACAGTAAGCAGGGAAGGACCAAGTCTCAGATCTATATGTCATTACTGGCGATACGCTTCCTTGTTTTCAAGTTTGGGGTGTAATATATAGAATAAACGATTTATTTTGCATCATCATAATGATGATGATGATGCAAAATAAATCATTTATTCTTTATATCATATATTCAGTATAATTCATAATTCCGACCAATGCATGTCGTACAGTGTCTGAATGCATTTTTTCTGTGCTATAAGCACCCTTGTGATGTCACATGAATTTTCCCAGACAACCATGCCATACCGTATAATGGAGCAAATGTAAGCATGATATAATGTCTGCTTGTCGCGTCATTTACCTTTCAAAGTGCAAAACAAACTTGTTTATTTTTATGTACAAACAAGTTTTTATTTGCACTTCGAAATGTGATGAAAACATATTATTTCGTAAACTTTCGAACACTGCCCAGACAAGCTGGATTCGTCGGTAGACTTCTGGGTCGAAGTTGCATTTGGACCTAGTCGCAGTGCAACTAGTCTGCAACTTCGAGCGTAGTGCTCCCAACAACTACTGGCGGAGGAGTGAGATGGGCGTTACTTATGACCTTTGTCTAGTCCATGCGTATTCGTTGGGAGATAATATTGAAGTCACCAATTCTATTTAGTCCACTGAAAAGGGTAAAAAACAATTAACTTTTTTAGACTTTAAACAATAAAGAATAAATAATTATCCATATAACAGATTCATAAAGTCAGGTATTCAATTATTCTATACACTATCTTTGCACCGACTCTTGTTAATCGTTCTTGGAAGTTCATTCCTAAAAATTTTAAAGTTAAAAGTAATTTTATGCGCCGTGGTTTGATTGGACTTAATTGAAGATTGGTTTTTATTTAATTAATATTATATTCACTATATTAGTAAATAGTAAAATGATTATATCATTCATTAGAGGTGAAATGTTTATTGTTTTTGTTAAGGTTTAAAATTAATTGCACTTCGTTACATATAAGTATCGAATCAATAAACGCTTCATTTAAAAACAGTTCTATCGTTTCACCAGTTATTTTTCCGCACATCGCATCGGCTGCTATGAGTGCGGGCTTTGAACTGCAATCGATCACAGAATAATCGATGCTGGGTGAAGTTCAATGTTGTAGCAAAATTACATTACAAAATATTGTTCATAATTTATATAAATTGAAATTGCGACGTAGTTTATTTAAAGTTTTCCTTTGTATACAAACCTCGCAGCAAACGGAGAATACGAACACCTTGATTCTTAATTCAAATGTACACAATCAATTGAAAATTATATTAATATTTAGTTTTATTTCTTTATTCATCTTGCTGCCTTAGTTTTATTATAATTTAATATTAATTTGGCTTTCTTTTACCTTTTACCTTAGAAGTATGTTCTATTTGGTATTAGTCCCCCTCATCTATTTAATAAATAATGCATCCACTGCTTTTTTCCAGTTAGAGATTAAAATGCCAGTATAATAACAGGCCAGTTACATTTCATCTTAACCCCACTACTAAAGATGCATTGCACCCTCTAAACTGAGTCAAACTCTTACGACTGTCGACGGCGATATCACTTAATAGTAAGTGGCTTCTGAATCTAAACGATTCCTGAATATATCTTCAAACAAAGGGTGCAGCAGATGCTTTGTTATTTGGCTGTCATGCTAGCTCTTAGGAGTAAAGCGTATTTATCGTAGCAGGAAAAATCAAAAGGTTAACAACCTTATTTTTATATTATGCACTTATTTTTAACCTTAGACTTTGAATATACTGCCTATAGAAAGTATATTCTAAGCTGTCGGATACATTTACAATGTTACAAGCATAAGGTCGTAACATTGTAAGTGTATCCGAAAGTTTCTTTTTTGACGTCTGTGGCCAGAACTAACTTAAATTTGTGGTAAGATTTGCCGAGTTCCACGAACGGTTACGAACTCATATCACAGTTAAAAGGCAGATTCTATCGAAACTTTTTACGAGAAAACAGACTTATTTTGCAACAGGCGACTGAAACTTTTATTTCGGAGGATCAGAAACAGGTGAAACGGGTTTCTAGTCTTACTGCTTGACAGTAGAAAATAGTTCAAAGAGCCGACCAAGCGGTCGTGCTCATAGGTAGGAAAGGAGTCTACTGAAATATGAATTCCTGGATTTAATTAATAGAATCAGGCGTTACTTTGCGGAAATCCATTATATTAAAGTTGGTAAAAATTACCTTGCGTACATCCACTCGATGAAATAAAATGATGTGTCTTACATAGTTTGTAGAGCACCATTAAACGCACACACACACACGCATCCAATTTTTTTGTCTTTCCAAATAATTACAGTCTATATACGTGCCGTTGTTGGGCAGAGACCACCCTCATTTCTGAGAAGATTAGTCCACCTCGCAGCTACATTGCATGTTGGCAGCACTCTCGTTCTCTCACTCCACGTTCTCCGAATATTTTATTACTTAAATACGCACGTTTCCTTCTTCATTCACCGTCAAGCACGTAGATAATTAGCACTTAAAATTGCAATTAACAATTTTATTGGCGGGAATCGAACCTGGGTTGCTCGTGCACAGTGGAATTTACAACAGAGCTTTGCCTATGAGATAGCACGACGCGTATCACTTTGCCTTTGCTGATAGTCTCGTTATATTTCACATACATAAAGCAAAGAATAATGGGGCATACGTTTCAACATTTACTTGCATATGTCGCTGAGCAGCGAGGTGCTTGTGACTCTTGTCATTGACGGATGCGGCTGCACAGCGGTCGTTACGTGAACGGACGCTCCATCAATACTCTTACGCTTTTAACGAGCTCAGACGCTCTAGAATCGTTAGTTTTCTTTGCCGAAACTGCACCAAATGAATCGCTCCGGACGTAGCCTGGTTGTTAATAAATGTGTCAGTTATGCTGCTTGTGCTCCAAAGTTGTTTTTGCAAACTGATTCAAATTTAATTTAAAAAAAATAACAATTAAAATTATAAACACATACGCCTGAATTTGCTTTTTATTACTTTATCAGGTATTATCTAAGCACTGGCAATCAATAAAATCTTAGGCGTAAGGCGTTCTCATCTACGTAGATTAAATATGTGCAGCTACGTTAAACATAGTTATTCTACTGTCTTAGGTTCAAGAATTTTATGTTATTTATGGAATTGTGTAAAACATCAGGTTAGTTCCGTAGTTGCAAACAGAAACCTAGCAGATCACCGCAGCACATCATCAAATGGCGTAGTTTTCAAGCAGTGTGCCAAATAAAATACAGTGACAAACGAGATACAAGTCCATTTGATTTTAGGTAGCCATAGCCATACCTACATACTTCATACAAAGAATAGTAACTTAGGGTATTATTACTTAGTATACGCACGTAGTAACGCCTGCAGAGTACGATGAAATTATACCTTCAACAACAAGCTGTGTGTAAAGACCTAAAAAGGCTAGTTAGCTTTGAAGGTTGCATAATTCGAGGATCCACTGAAATGGTTGTATTTCGTAATAATATAATAAACTACAAACAAATCGATAAAAATACACATTCTAATCTTAAGAAGATCTGATGTCGTGTTTTTGCCCGACATAATAACTAATAAAAATGTATCGACTATAGATAACAATAAAAAATACATGAATATCTAGAACATTTTATTTTGTAAACTCCTGCGGTTTCAAAAAAATCGAATGTCTTTCCTGTCTTCATCAGTCGTCGCACTAAACTAATTTAATATTAATAAACGTAAACTAGAACTTATAACAATTAATCGAAGTTTAAGCTTCATTGACAGTTGTCTACCAACTTTACAAACCAGCGAACAGTTTCAGTCTACGATGTGACTATCCATGACCAACCAAATTATCAAACGATCTTCCTGATCTTTTAAGGCCGATATCATGAATTCAACACATTTTCGATAGTTAGTTGTTAGGTAACTAGATGATAATACTATATACAATTTCTAGGAAACATGTTCTAACCTGACGAAAATAAGATACAATATAAATTTTCAAGGAATTTTATATAAAGACATTCCGATATTTCTGGCAACATAATAATATTTCTGGCAAATTTCAAGTGTGTTTTTACAAAAGTTTTGTACAAAAGTGTTTCACCTGCGCCTGATCTCTCGCCCGTCGTATCGGATTGCTGTCCCATCGGACTATGCGAGTGAGGAAATAAAAACTGCACCTGTGATTGCGTACGCACACGTGCACTGTATATGTCCTACTCAAATGGCTTAAAGGTCGCTGCATACAGGACGGAATCAGCACGTGCACGGGACGGAGACGGAACGTGGTTGTATGTCAACACGGACGGGAGTTTAATGCATACGCACCGTGACAGTGACTCGAAACTAACGTGCTAGTGTTGTGAAAGATGAATTTTTCATTTCAAGAATTGGCATTAATTGCTATTGCTTTAGATGATGAAGAAGCTACAACCGTCAAGAGTAAAAGGAGATTTTCTGTACATCCTACGTGGCAGAAAAGAGAACAAGAAGGTGAATACCACACTCTCTACAAAGAACTTTTGGATGACGAGACTCAATTTTATATGTATTTTCGTATGACAAAAGAATGTTTTGCTTTACTGGAAAACAAGCTAAGCCCTCACTTACATAAGAAGGACACTTTTATGAAAAGAGCCATCACACCCCGTGAACGATTTGCTGTATGTTTACGGTAAATAATAAACACTTTATTTTTACATATTTATTTTAAAATTTTGGTATATTAATTCTTTGTACTATCATACTCTCTGAGCTTATACTGCGAGAAGTAAGATTGTATTGACTCTGTTGTCTTTGGTTGTTCAGAAGACTGCGGAGGAGATGACAAAATAACTGGCATTGATGAAGATGAAGGCGAAGGAGATGACATTATAATAGGTGTAGATGGAGACGATGAAATTAAATTTTCAGTCAATTGTTGAAGCTCCAAATCGTGAATTACTTTAAAAATTTGTCCTTTGGCTAAATGTTGATAATAAAGAGAAAATGATTTCAATGTTGGTGCTAGTCCCTTCAAAAATGCGTCCATAGGATGTTCCTCTTCTTCTCTTTCTTTAATTTTGTTTTTATTATTCATAAGAACATATTTCATTAAAATACTTGAAGCAGATTCACTATCGGGGCCAGACATCTTTTTTTTCAAACGCTTAGTCGTCTGAGTCGCTGATAATGGAGAGTCTAGTGGAGACTCAGCTTGTTCATTTGTAGCCGAAGATGTTGCTGGTGACATTGCTGATGACGTAGGCAATGGACTAATTACAACATCATCGTGGTCCTGCAAATTTAACTGCTGATTTATGTCAATTAAATCGTTGCTCATAGATTGTATCTCAGATGATGGAGAAGGTATCGTTTCACTGAATTGTACAAAATTGCTTATAGAATCTCTATCTTCGTCAACACCCTTGAGAAATTGAAGTTGTTCAGAAAACTTATACAGTTTGATTTTCTTTGCAGCTTGGCCAGTAACAGTTTTTTGACTTTTTATATTTTTTTTGTACTGGTCTCTTATATTTGTCCATCTTTGTTTGCAGGAGACCCAATCTAAAAAATTAAAAAATATATTTATTAACAATAAAGTTTAAGTTATATTTTGCTTTTTTTAGATTTTTGGCCACTGGTGACTCACATATGACAATATCATTTAGCTACCGTTTAGGTCATAGCACAGTTAATAAAATTGTCAAAGAGACATGCAAAATTATTGTTGACCAATTAATGAGTGAGGTATTACCCGAGATGACTACGGAAATGTGGAAAGCGGTTGCTGAAGACTTCTGGCTACTGTGGAATTTCCCAAACTGCTTAGGAGCACTAGACGGTAAACATGTAGTGATTGAAGCGCCACCGAACAGCGGATCTTTTTTTTTTTATAGGAGAGGGGGCAAACGAGCATGCGGCTCACCTGATGGTAAGTGATAATATAATTTTTAATTATAAGTCAACATTTTCTATTGTTTTGTTGGCTCTAGTAGATGCAAAATGCAATTTTATTTACATAAATGTAGGTGCGCAGGGAAAAAATCATGACGCAGGAATTTTTATGACTTCTTCGCTAAGGCAACGTTTAGAGAATGGTACTCTAAATATACCTCAAAACAGAGCTTTACCCGGTACAAACATTGTTGCCCCTTATGTCATCATAGGTGACTCTGCTTTTCCACTAAAAACATACTTGTTACGTCCGTATCCATATAACAGTGGAAACCGCGAATTTGAAGTCTTCAACTATCGCTTAGGTCTCGCTCGTCGCTGCGTAGAAAATGCTTTTGGTATTCTTACTCAGAAATTTAGAATTTACCAAGGAAGAATAAAAATGAATCCAGCATCGGTAGATAATATAATACTAACAACATGTGTCTTACACAACTTTATAAGAAAAAATAGTGAAAATGAGGTTAATTCATTTAACTTAGAAAGTTTAGAGGATTCGAGCCTTAACAATTTACGTTCTCAAGGCGGCAGTGCATCTAGTCAAGCATTTCGTGAACGAGAAAAATTCAAAGTTTTTTTCAATTCTCCTGTCGGCATTTCTAGCATGAGTGAATACTAACACCCTTACCCATAAACACACTACCTTCACATTTAAACCCATTGAGTTATATGTACTACGTACTAGAGAAGCCATTCCAAGCAAAAATTGTGTCCTACTCTATGTCTTCGCGCATGCGCGGGAGTAGTAGTCGCGCATGGGCGAAGACTTTAATTTGATATAAAATAAGATATTTATATAAAATAAATATAAGAATTTAATATAAAATATCTTAATTTAATCTAAACAAACACATTATATTTAAAAATAAAATGTAATAATAATTATTTTATGGAATTCACAAATCTTCAATTTACGCAATATTTAGTTTATATGGATTGCACTACAGTTCAGTTGAACATAGTCTATGTTCGGAATGGCTTCTCTAGTACATAGTACATATAACTCAAACCAAATACTCTGTCAATAAATTGGTTATGTACCTACTTGATTTCTGTTGTATTTAATTCTACTGATGTAATAAATATCGACATTGTAAAACATGAGTCAACTTTATTTACGTACCTGTCTTTTGATTTGCGCATAAAAAATTTCAACTGTTATTGTTACATATTAAGATATATTGTAAACCCATGAAAACAATAAATAAAAAATAAAATTTATATATACTAACCATTTGCAGTAAGTGATAATTCGACTGCAATTTTCCGCCACAGAAAATTTTTATATTTTGTGTCCAAATATTTCGGGTGTGCAAAATTATACAAGCATGGATATGATCGTACACATTCAATTAATTTTTCGTCGTCCATTTTGTTCGGTACGGCACGCGCATCACTGCGTAGCCAACGGGGAGACTGTGCATACGCAGCGGAACCACGGACGAGACGTGGCGCGCACGGGGCGGGACGGGGCAAACATCGTCGCCGACGATATTTTTCTCGTACCGTTCATGCCACGTCCCCGTCACGTCCGTGCACCCGTAACGTATGCATTATAACGTACATTTTCTATGAAACGATATTTCCAAAATTTCACGTCCCGCTCCGTCCGGAATAAAACACGTTACGTATGCAGCGACCTTTACTAGACATATGCACAGTACAGGTCTATTAGATCCGTTGAAACCGGCTGCCGTAACCAAAATTAGGTCGAAGTAACATGTATCTGGGAAATTAAAATGTGTGAAGCCAAGGCATATTAGACGTGGTAGAGCCACGCTGCAGTTACGCTATAGTTGTAGCACGAATATTTCGGCTCGAACGTGGTGCGATCACGCTCTAACAGAATACTACCGTAAAATAGCAAATAAAAAATCTTATTATAGAATATATTGATCAATCAAAAAAAATTAAATGAAAAGTTGATGAGGCCTTTGTGTTTGTGATAATTCTTCAATAGTAACAAATTTTGTGCACCTACAGTAGAGTATTTCGTACCTTGTGGTGGTTACCGAGAATACTTCACTGTTTTAGAATGACAAGAATGAAATAAACATTAAAATACGAGCTTAGTAAAAAATAAAATAGCAGCCTATATACGTCCCTCCGTTGGGCATCACGTTCCGTAGAGACTTTGAAGACAAGAAAAACTCAGCCATGCTGCCCACATGCGTATTGACAGACTTCACATACCCTCGATTATTTTTGAATTTTTAGACATGCAGGTTTTTCTCACGATGTTTTTCTTTACCGTTAAGCACATTGTACTTCCACACTTAAATTTTCAATTATTATTTGAATGGTGTATCGAACTCGGTTTAATTACATACTATAAATATTAAGGCCAGCATTTACTTATATAAAGATAGAAAGAAACCAATTACAAATTTTCTATGTTTTCTCACCTTTTTTAATTCTTTATACGGAATATATTACATAAAATAGAACAACTTTCATACATTATGTCACCTAGCAACGTCATATGTCTTCTTGGTAGTGTTTAAAAATTTAAATTGAAGTTCCTTGCTACATACATCGCGGTACCGATAAACATACCCGGGCGTCAGGTCGCCACGGGGCGTCGGTTTGTTTATGTTCTACGCGCGATTTCGTGATGTATTACACTAGGGTGAACGATGAGAATGCGGATTTCTGAAGAAAAATAAAAGGTGTAGCTTGGAACTGTGAAAGAAAATGTAATTTGTTTTGTTTTTAATACTACATTACCAACTCTAGTAAGACTTAAATACATAAAATAACCATAATAAATAATAACAGCATTTTATGCTATATTACTGATTTTAATATTAGTTATTATGTAGTGATTTTAATATTAGTTAGTTGCCGTGTAGTGGCGGTTAAGAATATCCACTACCCCATATCTTCCCGTGGGTGTCGTAAAAGGCGACAAAGGGAAACAGGCAGGAGATGGGCAGCAGCATTTTCCTGATAACAGCAAGAATACAATAAAAAACTGAGGTTGCCAACTTGGCAACTATGGCAAATACCCTCAAAATGGATAAAGTTACTAAGAGACGGCCCCCAGTCCCCGGCGGCCCCGCTATTCCAGGCTACGGTGGCGACCATGGTAACGGCGGGGCAGGGGGTGCTAAGAATCTCCGGTGGAGGTTCGGTTGCCACCTACGACGACTCGACCTGGTAACATACAAAGCACGCACCCTGAGGACTGACGAGAAGATTGTGAAGCTGGAAGAAGAGATAGACAAGTTACGCTGGCATATTATAGGATTATCCGAAGTAAAAAGAGAGGGGGAGGAAACGTTTATCGTCCACAAGTCTCTCGTTAACATCGTTGTAAAGATTGAGAGTGTGTCGACGAGGGTTGCGTACCTTATACTCAGAATCACCAAACGGTATTCGCTGAAGGTCAGACAGGTTTACGCACCAACCACGGCACACCCCGATGAGGAGGTGAAGGAAATGTATGAGGATATCTCTAGAGCCATGCATTCCTCCAAAACCCAATATACGGTGTTAATGGGAGACTTCAATGCAAAACTAGGCACAAGAGAGAATGGTGAGCTGAAAGTAGGGAAATTTGGAATAGGGCAACGGAACCCAAGGGGCCAGCAGCTGGCTGACTACATGGAGAAAGAGGGACTCTTTATGATTAACTCTTTCTTCCAAAAGCGGCCCCACAGGAAGTAGACCTGGTCGACAAAAAATGAGTGTTTACGCCCGAACGCTGATTTCGGGATTGACGTCAGAGGGCGTGCGGCTTGGCGATACCGGTTTGACGTTCGGTCGTGCGTAGAACGCGCGAGGGCAAATAGGAGTCGTCTGCCAGCTGTGCTTGGGACAGCACGCTGTCATTTTTGGGCGCTTCTAGTAAATATACTGTCTGGGATTTGTAACGCGCATTCCTTGCTTGAGAGCTTCACCCGGGACTTCTTGTGTCTGACTCAGAATCTGTTTAAGTGCATTCGACAATATTAGCTAGTGCGGCATTTGATATTCTAGAAATAACGGTTGCCACGCGAAACGTGGCTTCTGTAAGTTAGTTAATCGTACGATAGAGTTAACGGTGTTGACGTCCGGGCTGCTGCCGACGGCAAAGGTCTAATAAGGTCAATCACCACCAGTCACACCCAGATACACATCACAGCACCTTATTTCCCTTGCACCACACAACCACATGCGACCTGACCGAATCCTGAGGGATCAGTAGCCTTGGATATAGGTAAGTAAGCTCGGTTTAATATTCTCCCTGTTGAATGGAAGTAGTAAAGAACGCTCCCCCTCATTGTTTATTGTAATTAGAGACTTTCCACGCGGCCTATTGCTGAGGCCCGACCTGCATCTGCTTGTAAGGGCCTACGCTATGGGCCCGGAAGATTCTACTCTTATTTAGGCAGCTGTAGGCCGTAACAATGAGATTGACTTCATTATGACGACCAGACGACAACTGTTCAGTGATGTCTCAGTGATCGCGAGGGTGGAAACAGCGATCACCGAATGGTTAGAGGCACACTGAACGTAAACGTTAAATTGGAGAGGTCTCGTCTAATGAAGTCAACGCTCCGTCCCCCTCGTGCTCAAATCCAAAGTCCCGAAACCTTACAGCTCGAGTTACAAAACCGTTTTCAGTGACAAGACAAGTTCCGACAAGCTCGTGGAAACTGTCCATGCGGTGGGAACTAAGTTCTGCAAGACCCGCCGCAAAAGAACACAAAAACTCTCCAATCACACTCTTAATCTCATGGCTGTAAGACGGGAGATGAAGCTACATTCTTCAACAGATTTGACAGCATACAGGCAACTGAACAGACAGATCTCCAAATGCATGCGGCGGGACTTACGCAACTTCAATACAGCTCGTATTGAAGAAGCGATCGAGCGGAACTAAGGCTTCAAAGTCTTTGCCAGAGATCTGTCTGCCAGAAAGAGCCAACTGTCAAAGCTGAAGACAGAGTGTGGCAGCATCGTTTCCGGGGCACCTGAGATTTTGAGTGAGATGGAGAGGTTCTATAGGCAGCTGTACACATCATCGTTGGAGCCACACGCGAGTGTGAGTAACGATCCAAGAGCGAGTCTTATCCGACATTATTCCGATGATAACCCGAACGTCAGTCTGAGCGAGATTAGAATGGTTCTCCAGCACCTTGAAAACGGCAAGGCCCCAGGCGAGGATGGAATTACAGCGGAGCTTCTGAAAGCGGGTGGAAAACCGGTACTTGAAGTCCTTCAGAAGCTCTTTAATTCCGTCCTCCATGGTGGCATTACCGGCGTGAAGCAGAAGTGCGGTGGTCTTGTTCTTCAAGAAAGGTGACAACGCTCTCTTGAAGAACTACAGACCGATTTCCCTTCTGAGCCGCGTCTACGTGCTTTTTTCGAGAATCATTACGAATCGTCTCGTGCGCAGACTTGACGACTTCCAGCCTCCCGAACAAGCCGGTTTCCGAAAAGGCTTTAGCACCATAGACCACATACATACCCTTCGGCAAATTGTACAAAAGTCTAAGGAGTACAATTTGCTACTATGTCTGGCGTATGTGGACTATGAGAAAGCCTTTGATTCCGTCGAAATTTGCGCGGTGCTGCAGTCCCTTCAGTGGTGCCATGTGGATTGTAGGTATATCGAAGTGCTGAAGTGCTTGTACAGTAGGGCTACGATGGCTATCCGAGTACAGAACCAGAGTACGAAACCTATCCAATTGCAGAGAGGTGTAAGACAGGGTGACATCATATCCCCGAAACTCTTCACTGCTGCATTGGAAGACGTTTTCAAGCTTCTGGACTGGAAAGGATACGGTATCAACATCAATGGCGAGTACATCACTCACCTTCGATTTGCCGACGATATAGTCCTTATGGCAGAATCGCTGGAGCACCTAAGCACTATGCTCAATGACCTCAATAGTGCTTCCCAACGGATAGGTCTTAAGATGAACATGGACAAAACAAAGATCATGTTTCATGTCCATGTCACCTCTATGCCGGTAGTTGTTGGGAGCTCGTACTTGTTGATGAGTATGTTTACCTGGTCCAAATAGTCCGACTAGGCAAGTCCAACTTCGACCGAGAGGTAAATCGACGGATTCAACTCGGTTGGGCAGCGTTCGGGAAATTACGACACATCTTCTCGTCAAGTATACCTCAAAACTTTAAAACGAGACTGTACAACCAGTGCGTGTTGCCAGTGATGACATACGGCACTGAGACGTGGTCCTTCACTGCTGGCCGGATGAGGAAGCTCAAGGTCGCTCAGCGAGCTATGGGGAGGGCTATGCTTGGAGTTTCTCTGCCTGATAAACTCAGAAATGAGGATATCCTTAGTAGAACCAGAGTGACCGATATAGCCCAACGGATTAGTAAGCTGAAGTGGCAATGGGCCGGCCATATAGCTCGAAGAACTGACAACCGATGGGGACGAAAGGTTCTCGAGTGGCAGCCTCGTACCGGCAGGCGAAGTGTTGGGCGTCCCCCTACTAGATGGAGTGACGACCTGGTAAGATATGCAGGAAGTCGATGGATGCAGGTGGCTCAGGACCGTGCTTTGTGGCATTCCTTGGGGGAGGCCTATGTTCAGCAGTGGACTTGTGAAGGGCTGTAATGATGATGATGATGATGATTATGTAGCTGGTTATATCCAATCATTTTTTTAGCATACACTGATAAAGCAACTGAGCAGCTTTATGTATACTGACTTTGCAATTGACATATTTTTTATTTTTCAATTGATTTTAATTAAAAAAAATATTGTTAGTTCGCTGAAAGTTTTGAGACAGAGAAAAGAGTTCGCAGTACTTAACCAAATTGGAATGACAGACTTCACATATTCACGAAATATTTTTTAACTCCTCCAGACATTCAGGTTTCTTTAAAAGGTTTTCCTTCACTACCTAGCATAAAATAGCTTGCTAATGAGGCTAGCTTGGAAATGAGGCATTCCATCTCACGGGTGACAACGCATCTACATTTTGATTTGTAATAGAGGATAGATGTACATGTCTATGGGCCGCAGCAACCACTTACCATCTGGTGGACTGTGTGCTCGTTTGTCACCCTTATCCTATAAAAAAAAATGTTGTGTATATGATGTAGTTTTTGCGGAATTATTTTATCGTGTATGTCGACTATTATAATGGAATATTATAACTGCTACTGCGGGGCTTTATCATAGAATCTAAAATAGTTGAACGCTTTAATATAGTTACATTGCATGTGTTATAATTTTAATTGTGAATGTTTACCGTGTGATGGCTGGGAAAGAGAATACATTAACCCATTTCATCCCATGGGTATCGCTGGAGGCGACTAAGATAAATGCCAAAAATCATATGGCTACCGATAGATAACGGTACAACTATTTGCATGTAAATAGTTGTACCATTATAGTTGTACAACTATTTACATGCGTAAAATACCACGACTGGTATGGCAGCAGCGCCAAAGGTGTGAATCATCTGGTAGTTCGATCTTCCTTCCGCTTGCCAAATCTTCCTAAAACAGGAGAGGACCGTGTCCAGCGGTAGACTTTTACGTGCTAATAAAAAAAAGAAGGAATTTAGAGGTCAATGTAGGGTAATTTCGTTAACAATTTTGTGTAAATAAGTTCTAAAATTTTCCTTTCCTTTTCTATGTATTTTATATTTAATTGCTCTTTCTTTACAATAGCATTTATAAAGCATTTTATATATGCTATTAGAAAATAATATATACAAAAGCGTAAATAAAGCATTTTTATCCATCAAAGAAAGAAGGCACGCTTTTCAGTATTCCAAATCACATTTTTATGTATTCTTATGAATAATTTATTCATAATTCCATTCCGCTTCTGTGTCCGAAACCGAAATCTTACCGTTACCGTTACGTTATTAAAGTCCACTCCTGATCAGAGGCCTCCCAAATAGATTGTACCTAATAGGGAAAATATTTGCCATAGTTGCCGCAGCGTGGGCTTGGCAAGCGGATTGGCAACCACAGGTTTTTATTTTTAGTGGTTGTTACAAAGACGCTGCTGCCTATCTTCTGATTTGTTTCCCTCTGCCGCCTCTAACGACACCGTCGGGATGATATTGAGTAATGGATATTTTTACACCGTCACCACACCATCCATTCATTCCAGCCTGTAAAAGTCCACCCCTGAACATAGGCGTCCCCCAAAGAATGCCTCAGACGGGATTTCACCATAGTTGCCACATTTGACAGGTGGGTTGACAACCGCAGTTTTTTTATTATTTTAAGTTGTTATCGGGAAGGTGGTGCTGTCCTGTTTTAGTTTCCCAGAATATTAGTAAATTTCTGAGTAAACATTTTGGGTATTCAACTTTCTCTCTTTAATTTACACCTACATGCTATACGAAACGCTTAAAATATAGAATGAATTTAAACATATTGAGAGAATATTTTCTTTAAATCGATAAATAATTAGCAATTAGACGTTTGCATGATAATGTGCCTCCCTCATAACCAGACCATTTAATCCAATAACTGGAATTCCTGGAGTTAAAATAATAATGAATGTAGGAAAATACATTTAATCCTATTGTTTGCCTCCTAATATTACTCAATAAATTTTATTTTTATTTTAGTAAATAATAAATCAAACGTGATCAGAAATATTCTCAGTCCATGATCAGAATAGACGGTTAGTCAGTTTGTATTACATAACCGTGCAAACCTGAGAAATGCACTAAAGTTTTATTTTCATATAAGTTTAAAATCTATATACGATTGTATTGTATTACGATATATTTTAATAAATTACCGAAGAATTCAAATTTGTTTTTTTTTAATGTATGCTATCTTTAAAAACTGATTACTACGATTATTCATGTACTAGGTGTTCACCGCGACTTCGCCCGCGTGTTATTTAGGGTTTAAATTTTTTTGCGCGGAACTCTTATTCTTTTCTTTTTCTAAAATAAAAGTAGCCTAAGTTACTCCTTGTCATATCAGCTATCTGCCAGTGAAAATCCCGTCAAAATCGGTCCAACCGTTTCAGAGATTAGCCGGAACAAACAGACAGACAGACGGACAGACAGACAAAAATTTTAAAAATTGTATTTTTGTTATTAGTACCGTATATAACTTCATATATATTTAGAAAAAAGCTGTAATTTTGACATTACAAACAGACACATCAATTTTATTTATTTGTATAGATATAGTGTAGTAGCTGTTTAATGATTTAAACATATAATTTGCGGAAAAATAATATTGAGATTTAAGCTTCGGGTCTATTACTTATAAAATACAATCAAGTCTATAACACGCGAAAGGAAAACTTTGTACCCCTTTTTAAAGCATATTGCGCGTCTATGCCTTATTACTGATAATGAATAATTGCGTAAGCAAGAGAGCAAGTTGAACATCCCGTCTCACACTTTTATTATTATTAACAATTGACCTTATCCTGATGTATTTACGAGATCAGAAGTGGGATCTCCTGTTCTATAAATTAAATATTACAATAGTGACGGTCGTGTTGTTTTGGATTTGTTTACCAACACAGGCCACTCGCCCTCATACAATATGCAGATCGGTCGGGCGACTGATTCGAGTCTGTATCCTAGTTATCGCTCTCACCGAGCGATAATGTTATAATATGTCTATGTGTGTATGAAAATTTTAGTTTATTGTTTATTATATTTTTTTATTGTAAGTTTCGTAGTGACAGACGATTTTTTTTGTGCCCAAATTTCTCCCCGCAAATATTGACAGACATCTTTGTATCGGGGAAGAAATGCTGTGGCTATTCATATCCGTTCCGTTGGTGGCTCGTGTTGCTCTATGCCTATCTCAGAGTAACAACAAACTCTAAATATTTTCTGGAGTTCGTTGCAGAGTGAGTATAAGCATTTGGTATAGTTATACCGGTCGAATTTCGACCACTAGGCAACCACTAATATTAATAATTATTACTTTGCTTTAGTAAGTATCCCCTTTTTAGAAAAACGTAGGAAGTTTCGAATAGTCCAAACATCAGAGTCCACTATCCGAATTCATTTCGTAATATCACAAAAGGCGACTATGGAAACACTTTGCCGTGTTTTGGCGGCGTAAAATGATCCATCACCACTTTTTGTCCAGCGGGTGTCGTAAGAAATGATTACGGGGAATGCTAGAAAAATGTTATGGCTTCTGATAGATGGCGCTTGACATCTTAGTTACGCCAAGTATACCCAGACAGTCAACGGCGAGCAGCGCCAAAGACGCACGAGACATCTGGTACTACAATCGTCAATCTATTCTATTCTATTATATTCTAATCCGAGGCAAATCCTCCCTACAACGAGAGAGACCCTTCTACAAGATGCAGAACAGAACATCGATTCCCTGTTCTCTACACTATGAAAACTTATTTATATCTTTAAATTCCTCCGACACATAGAACTGATCATTCTATTATTACATATTTTTATTAAGCTCAAAGTCAATCCATAATCAGCTATTGCATCACAGTGTGAAGTGGTGCAGCTAAAGCTCACATAGTTTAAGCTGGGAAAGCTCAAAGAGCAATCCTTAAGCCTGCAGTTAGTCTCCCCTATAGAAATGCTACTACGGAGCTGTACAAGTTATGGGATATCCTCACCGTTAGGCAAATATTTATATTTAGTGGCGTCAGATCAGCTTCGTATAGCCCACAGAATTGGCCCGACCCTCCCAATCCACCTGTTTGAGTATTAGCTATTTAGCCACTCTCGTATAGATAACTAGAAGTGAGCTGGACGGCCGTCATGCTGATAAATCAAATTACTTTTAGTTTCTTCTAGAATCTTCTACTAATAAGTTTTCCAAATCATTTCGCGAAAATTTTCGTAATTTTCACCGTTTAAATTTTGTGGCATAAAATAAGGTCTAATAAGTTTGTAATTTACAATATCCATCCATACATTCAAAGAAAATCTGCGCTGTGACGCCGTTATTTAAGTTTAAGTTTTTGGATTTTTATCCAAGAAAGCATACAAAATTCTGGGTGATTATTGAAAAACCTTTAAAATCCGTATATCACAAGACACATTTTCGGACATACATATGGGGGGGGGGGGGTGTCAAATTTGTAGCATTTTGACTCCCCTATCACGACCTGCCAGGAAGTTGTCGATTTCCCAGTAACCCTGTATTTCAAATGATCGAAAAGAAAGTCATAGCCTCTAAAAGTGTGTCGGTTTAATAATTGTCTATTGAGATTCTTTTTACACATTCTGTTGTAACTATAAGCAACTTCGTTTGAACGCATTCCGTACAACAAATTTGCTTAAGGCTTAAAAAGAAATAATCTGCAAATTACAAAACATGCATCGCAATTATAGTACATGTACAACACCTCACGGAATGTTCGAGGAACCACAATGAAAACAAACTAAATTATTCAAACTAATTAACCTCCCTCTGAACCAAAATTAGTCGCTGCTCAAATAATGAACAAATTATTTGTAATATTATACCAAATATTTAAATTAATAATTGTTAAGTTCGAGCATTATAATTTACTTTGGATTTTCTGTGGGCACTATGACACTCGAACAGTGTTTGGACGCACGGAGTGCGCATTCTTAATTAAGGCTTAAGCTGCTATTTGGATAACTTTGTGCCAATTTATAAAACACTCCGTTGTATTGTGTGCAATTTAGACCAGAATAGCAGCCTAAATGTAACCTTCGGCCGTAAGCAGCTCAGGGATCGCACACCGAAAGACAAGTTAGTTCCTTTGCCTTTTTTTTATTAAATAAATAGATCTCGAAGGCTCGTAATAACCTGAACGGTTGTGATGGAACCTGCTTATTAAAAATCGCGAGTCTCCCAATAAAATAGAATGAAAATTCTAACAACAATACACCTACCATCAAACAATATAAGGGAAACCTGTTATTGGCCATACTTTTAGTTTGTTACATTAATGTTAATATTTTCTATATACGCTGTTGGTTTTCTAAATAAATAAATAAAAATAAAATAAAATAAAACATGATTTCCTAATTAAACAAATAACATCTTAAAGCAAATCAGTCCGAGCGTTTGTGTGTGTTAAAATGACTTAGCAAAGTGAAAGTAAGATTGCTGCAAAACTAACAAAATAACAAAGTCATTCTAACGTAATAAAAATATGTCTTTTACGTTTTAATGTGCGCAATGTGTTTATTTTTAATTGATAATTCTAACGAATGGGTCGGCTCGACCGAGGTGCTACCACGCCCTCACAGAAAACCAGCGTAAAATATCAGCTTTATGCTGCTGTGTCTCGTATGGTAAGTGTACCAGGGAACCTTTTTATTGGGAACAAGGCATTCTATGTTAGTTTTTAATGGTGAAAATGCATCTGCAGTTAAACTCCTAATCGAGGATAGGTATAATAATGTCTTAAAGACCGAATTTCGGTCACGGCGGCCAGTCTCAACGAAGACTAGCCAACGGCGCAGCACAGGATTATAGTGCCCAAGCACATATAAGCACAGATGCACTCTCTATTCCCTCCGATAGATCCGATGAGACGGTAAACCGACACGACCGGAGAGAGATCAGGCGCAGGGATAGCTTTACGTGCTTTCTGAAGAACTTCTTGATTCCGGGCAGCTACTGAGTATTTCTTGATGGAAAATCTCAATAACTGTGTTTTTTGGCCTAACCCGGGATTTGAACCCGGGACCTCATGATCAGCAGTCACGTTTAAAATCACTAGATCTATGAACAACAGTATCCATCTACTAACAAGTACACTGTGTGCTCGTGTGTCACTCTTATTCTATAAAAAATTTAAGAGTGATATGCCATGGTATTTTTTTTCTAAACGTCAATAACGATGGCCGAGAGTCTTACGTAGTCTGTTGGCGAAATTTAAATCATACATAAAATTGATGGATAAGCATATTACTACTGTAAGAGCATCGACTATGCGCTCATCAACCCACTTGGCGAAAATGAGCAACTCTAACATCATATTGCATTAAGCTAGAATATGTAGCATTTTTAGCCAGCTATAGACTTAAAAAGCTGATGTTGAAGCTGTAAGAAATAATCTAAATATTATAGTGTATATTACAGTCCATATAAAGTCCACTACTGAATACAGGCCATCCTCATAAATTGCATTATATGGGAGACATCTGCCAAAGTATCCAGGCGGGTGGACAACCACTGTTTTAATTTTTAGTTGTCCTTAACAAGACCCTGTTACCCACCCTCTTGTTTATTTCCCTATGTTGCCTCTTACGTCACCCATGCGGTGATATTATGTGGTTGTGGATATTCTAAACACCGAGCAGCACAAGCGAAACGAAGGTCCGATCGGCTCTAATCATCACGAACAAGCTTGCCCGGCGAGGTTAGGTTGGGTAAATCTTGAGAAATACCATTTCAAGTACACATTTCTGGTGCATCCTTAGAAAATCCTATGTTATGTACATGCACAGTTTTTTTCAATATGTATGTATATAAAAAAAAACTGAGCATGTGATGCCTAAATTAAATATGTTAACTAGCGATTAATTGAAATCACAGTAAGAATTAATTTCTTACTTTGTTTAAGACTAATCAATGTTTCTGATTGTAGACTTGTTTTATAAATGAACATCGATTCCTGCCAAGGATGATACGTGAGGCTATTGAAATTAAAAAACATCCTAATTTCAATAGAGAGGGAGGCTGGGTACTACCACCTGCTTGGGAACCTGTAATTCATAAAATTAAAACTAAACCCAAGCATACCACTGCAAGACTTCAAGACACAGTTAGTTCATTCTGCGTAGATCGGAACAAAATTAATAATTAAAAAGCTGAAGGTACTCCGGGTTAACTTTGACATCGGGACGTCAATCATCTCAGTCCTCCGTGACCACGGTTGCTGGAAAGCAACCGAAACGTCGGGAATATAAAATAAGTTAATTAAACGCGATAAAATCCGTAAAAATAGTTTTATTCAATGTGTAGTGTTCGCGTAAATATAAGAAATCATTAAATAAAAATACTTTTTACTGAGTGGGTTAAAAGCAACTTGTAGACGTTCTTCTTTTCGTTTTAACGAACCTTATTAACAAGATTTCGCTGAAGATTTCTGTGCAGAAACGAGGAGCTTAAACTTTTTTATTATTTTAAAGTATATTATTAACCTTCTTAAGTGCTGATTTTCAAACTGCACAATTTCTATATTGTAAAAATTATATGCGATAAACTGTCTTCGCTTAACTACTCCTACGTTGTAGTGGAATTAAAACAGTGAGATTGCGATACATCAATGTCAGCAAACAGCCAGCAATGTTGAAATAAAAAGAAAAATAATCATTTTTCTTTATTGATTGCACATATAGGTACGATACCACATTTTCATTGATTTCTAACTTCATATTAAATACAGTTTAATAGGTGTGCCCGCACATAGAGTCGCAGACCATCGTCATTGCTATTTGTGCAAAAATTAATTTGTAAATAATAAAAAATATTAGTAATTGAAATCTGATATTACCGTAAATATCAGATTTTAATTACAAACCTTTTTTATTATTAATGATTACCGTAAATACGTACCTATGCTAAAAGCTAATTCTAAAAGTTATTAAATTAAATCAATAATATTCTTAAAACTACTATTCATACATGAGAAACTGTGCTATTTTTGTTACATAATAATTATTTTGTACAATTAATATTTTGTACAATTTTGTGCTGTGAAATCGGACAACATTATTATGCGATTGGGCATTCTGTACACCAGGTATCAAAACCGATCCTGAGGAATATTATTCCATTCTTTCTTTTATAAGCGCCTTTTCTTATTTAAGATAGCGAAGTGTCATTGAGGGAAGATTTCAATGTTATCCGCATTGTCCAAAATCGTCCCGAGAATGTTTGATAGGACAGGATAGGGAGGTATGGACTGCGTGCTGGCATCGCCCTTTCCCATTTTAGGAAGTCATATACTATCCTAACCGGATGGCGAAGGGCGTCCTCTTGTATAAAACACGATTTTCACCCAAACTTACCATAATGGACACATCATTCTCATTTAGGATTCTGTTTACGTATCTTTACCGACATAGCTATAGAGACTTTTAGAAAATATTGACAAATCGTAGTGAGGTTCTCCCACAAGGAAATCTATCTGTCCACCTCATAGCCTCCGATAGGTAGTAGTATATAAATTTTTAAAAATGAAATACACGACTATTTTGTGGAATCTGCTATAATCAGATGCGACATAAGTACCTTTAAAAAAAGTACCGTAGGTACCTACTCTTTTTTAAAAGACCGCTAACGCACCAACCAATCCACTGGTAAGTAAGTTGCTTGCTCATCTGTCCATAAATAAAAATGAAGTGGCTGTTTGTAATTTCAAAATAATTGCTTTTTACTTAATGCATATGAAATGTAGATGGCGGATAGACTAGGTACGACTAACCGCAGATAAACGATATTTTTACTTGGTATATATATACTTTGTAATCACTTTCACAAACTGACAGAGTTACTCTTCACTCCTTTACTTACTGGCGGTTACAAAACAACTGACCGATCTATCCGTCACAGCGGCCTTTTATACAATTTAGATATTAACCTAATAATGAACATTAATATTCTTATTACTATAAATATTGCATCATAAATTATAAAATAACTGTCAAACACTAATAACAATTGTTTATACACATTTAATAACATTAATCTTAGGTTCGCCGGAAGCTGACAAGCGGAAGGCGTCAGTTATTATTTAATCATCATTTATTAAGTATTATAAAAATTATGTTATTAATCTAATAAAGGTTTTGTAATTCTCTGGGAGATTAAAATAAACTTAATTATGCGAAGAGCTCGTGAAACCAGGACCGGAAGACGATAACACTCGGCCATCCTGCGTTTGTCGTGTCCCACGGCGATCAGTCACGCCACTAGGTCCTGGTTTCTCGCTGGAGTACGGCATCTGAAATTTGAATAGTACCAACAGTATGCTTGTCGTTGCGAGTTCATGCAATATATATTTGTATGTCTTTATACATAATAATTCTGTTTATCTGTCATATTTCATTTTTATTGTAATATATTACACACAGCCTTTATTAGTGTATAGGAGTACAGAGTTTTTAATATGTTGTCACACAGCATTTATTATGGGATCACACAGTTTTATTATAGTATCACACAGCCTTGATTAGGATCACTCAGCTTTTACTATGAGATCACACAGCTTTTATTTACTTTAGGGTCACACAGCTTTTGTTACAAGTTCACACAGCTTTTGTTATGGGGTCACACAGTTTTTATATGTACAGGATCACACAGCTTTTGTTTATATAGGATCACACAGCTTTTATTATGGGATCACACAGCTTTTATTTACTATAGGGTCACACAGCTTTTGTTATAAGGTCACACAGTTTTTATTATGGGGTCATACAGCTTTTTTAATTTTTACAGGATCACACAACCTTTGGTTATATAGGATCACACAGCTTTTATTATGGGATCACACAGCTTTTATTTACTATAGGGTCACACAGCTTTTGTTATAAGGTCACACAGTTTTTATTATGGGGTCACACAGCTTTTGTTTATATAGGATCACACAGCTTTTATTATGGGATCACACAGCTTTTATTTACTATAGGGTCCCACAGCTTTTGTTATAAGGTCACACAGTTTTTATTATGGGGTCACACAGCTTTTTTAATTTTTACAGGATCACACAGCCTTTGGTTATAAAGAATTACACAGATTTGATTTTTTGGAGTCTCTTCTATTTTATGTATATAGAGTCACACAGCTGTCAATTACATAGAGTTACATCCTACAATGTAGCAAATCAGAGTAGTTTTAATTAGATAGGATCAGGTAGCATTTATCGAAAATCTGTTTTTCTTTATACATATATTACCACAAAACATATTTTATCAATCGTAAAAATAATTTATAACAGTCAAAAATAGTTGTAGCGAAACACCTAAGGTAACAGACATTTTTCTTCCTATATTTATTGGGGAACATTTATTAACTCATAATATAATTTGTCACAGGATATTAATAATTTAATTGCATACTTTTATTGTACATCCACTTGCATACTATTATTCTATGTAATATTGATATTAATATAGCCCGAGATTCAATTAGCTTTCTAACAGATCTATAGGATCATCCCTGTCAACTTCATGATCACTACCGCTACTGTCATCGGGGATAGACGAATTATAAGGCCGGAGGACTTCGCCGCGTACAACTGCCGAAAAGTTCCTGTATCCCTTCATACCCTTGATGCTGCTTATCGTGTATCGGTCTAATGAGTGGTCAGCTTTGCATACTTTATACGGTCCAGTATACAAACCGTTAAGCTTCCTAGTAATATTAGCATTCTTCCTAGTTATTCCTCCTTTCCATAGTACCAATTGTCCTACAGAATATTTAACGCATTTCTTACGAGTTCGGTCGAATCGGTCTTTCATAAGAGTCATATTTTTATCAATACGCAATTTAGCCTTGCCGCGTCTCTCTTCTAAAGCTCGAGCTTGACTTTTAAAGTCTGCAGGTTCCCCACAGGGGTAGGCTGGTAAACGCGAATTAGAATGGCCAAATAATAATTTGAAAGGTGGGAAACCAGTTGTGGCATGAGGTGTGTTATTAATGCCCCAAATTATATCGGAGACATGGTCGTCCCAAGTGCATTCACTATTGGTCATAGTATTTAAGTCGTTAATCAACGTTCGATTGACATGCTCTACTTGGCCATTTGATCTAGGACTAGCAATGGCGTTTAGAACATGTCTAAATTGCATTTCTTTAGCAAACTCCTTGAAATATCTGCTAGTAAACGCTTTACCTCTGTCTGTAATTATTCTTTTAGGATTGCCGAATTGATTGATTATATCTTTTAAATTTTTTATAGTTTCTATTGACCCGCAGTTTTTAACAGCTTTTGCAAATACAAATTTTGTAAATGAGTCAATAATAATAAGTATATAACAGTTTCCCTTCCGAGTCTTAACGAATGGCCCCAAATGGTCGGCATGTAATGTATGCATGGGGACTGCTGCCTTTTCGATCGGGTGCAGTTCTCCCTGCAATTTACCGTATTCTCCCTTCCCATAGGCACAGCGACGACATGATTTGATATATTTTCGAATAAACCTTGTCATGCCTGTAAACCAAAACTGTGCTTTTATAATCTTTTCGGTTTTATCAAAGCCTGGATGTCCTATTTGATCATGAAACTTCTGCATTAGGCCCCATTTAGCTAATTTGGGTATAACGAAACGTTCCCCATTTAGAGTTTTCCTATAAAGAAGATCATCCTTTATTTTATAATTACTAGTAATATCTCTATTGTCTGTACCATTTCGTAATTGAGTCAAAATCATCTGAATGTTTTCGTCCTGTAACTGTAATGTCACTAGCCAATCAGAGTCTTCTATCAGTAAAATTGTACTCGATGGCGGATTTCTACTCAAAGCATCTACGTGCCTCATTCGGCCACCAGAACGGTACTCAATCTGCAAGTCATAATCTTAGATGGAAAGCCATCAGCGGGCTATGCGGGGAATAAGGTCTTTCTTAACTAAAGTGGTTCGTAGTGCCGCACAGTCTGTCACTATAGTTACGGGAATTCCTACGAGGTAGATTTGAAATCTTTTTAAGGATTCTACAACGGCTAATGTCTCTAGCTCATAGCTATGATAAAATTGTTCTTCCTTAGACGTGACCCTACTAAAATAGGCAATTGGTTTCAGGCTAGTATCGGTTTGATATTGCATAAGGATACCACCTAACCCTAGCTTACTCGCATCTGTATGGAGCTCAGTACGTGCATGTCTGTCATATATCCCTAAAACCGGTCTTTCCACAAGACGTTCTTTAAGAGTTTGAAAAGCACTTTCTTGGTCCGGGCCCCAATTCCATTCCATGTTCTTTTTAGTAAGTTGTGTGAGGGGTCTAGCTATTTCTGCAAACCCACGAATGAATTTCCTAAAGTATGAAGTCAAACCGATAAATTGTCGGATCTCATGCACATTTCGTGGTTTCTTATATTCAGCTACACAACGAATCTTATCCTGTCCCGGTCGTATCGTGCCCGCAGTAATCTCATGCCCTAAATAGTTAGCGCTTTTCTTTAAAAATGAACATTTACTTAAATTCAGTTTTAAATAAGCTTCCGACAATAGTTGTAAGACACTTTCTAGAAACTTCAACCCATCATCAACAGATACCGTTGGCAGCATGACGTCATCAAGATATGTTGCTACGTCATTACCTAACCTACCTAAAACAATTTTTATAAGACGTGAAAATACTGCTGGAGCATTAGCCAGGCCAAAAGGCATTTTCAGGAACTCATACTGACCAGAAGGTGTATCAAATGCGGTTTTGTGAATAGAATCATCAGAGATTCTGACTTGGCAATAGCCCTGTGCAAGATCTAGTGTGGTAAATAATGATTTTCCAGATAAGCGAGTAACCTGATAATGAGGTAGTGGATATCGATCCTTAACAGTACGCGAGTTCAGTGCTCTATAATCTATGCATAGCCTATAGTCACCCCCTTTTTTTTTAACAAGGACCACTGGGCTTGCGTATTCAGACATGGACTCCCTTACAATGCCTGCAGCAATCAGGTCTTGAACCTTTTCATTAACTATTTCATTCTCTTTGTGAGAAAGTCGATAGGGCTTGCAGAAAACGGGTTGCTCGGTTGTGGTATGAATACGCATCTCTAACACATCGGTACAACCTAAATCTCTTGTATTTCTGGCGAACATGTATCCAAATTTATTTAATAATTCTAGTAATTTATTGGATTCTTCTGTGTCCAAATCACCTACACCTAAGTCCGATAATAATAACTCATTGTGGGAAGGATGGTCAATCGTCATTACTTCGCTCTGCTCACTATGCTCTAAGCCACTAACAAGTTCAGCACGCGCTATGAGCCTATTCGACTCCCACTCAATAACATCGTCTCCTATGTTTATTACTTTTAAATGGCAATTCCTCGACCTTATAAGACCGCCTACAATAATATAAGACATACTCCCTAACTCATAATATACAGGTTTAGTTAGTAAAGTACAGTCATGATCATTTATATCAATGAAAACTTTTACATATGCCAAACATCGTTGCGGTATTACAGTACAATCATTTAAGTATATTGGAAATTTTGTAATGAAATCTATTTCACTTAACTGCATATCACATAATTCACTTTCTTGTTCAAGGTTTTTTACAAAATTGACAGAGTTCTCAGTAATAACTAAGCACAAATTTCTCTGATTTATCATTGTTTGACCGATAATTAAGTCTATATCAGCTAAATCATTATTCGTTAACTCAACAGAACCACTTATAATAATATCATCTATTCACACCGATCCGCGAGGTCCCCAATGATTTCGAATATGCACCTCCAAATCCTTTCATCTTTATTGAAGAAGGCACTACTTCTAACATCAAACTATTAGCTTGTGTCGCAGTAAGAATATTCAGTTTACTTCCTGTGTCTATGTATGCAATAAGTTTTTGCCCATTAACCCTTACCACTTTTTTATATAGATCTAGATAAATATTACATGTTGTGAACAAAATATTACTGACCTTATGTGGCTGTTGTCGAGGATTACTGGTGGCATACCAACAGTTGGCGATGGTGTGGCCAGGCCGGTGACACACCTCGCACCGTGGAACTTTGCAGTCCTTTACTTCATGCCCTTGTCTTCTGCATGCGTAACATTTCTTAGGTAGTACATAATTTTCTGGTGTAGCCGATGTAATATTGCCACCTCTCTTCCACGTCGTACTGGGTCGTTGGAGACTGTCGGCAGCTTCTAATTGCTTATAATTTTCAAGGGATGATAAGTATCCATAATAGAGCTGCTGCGGCGAGTCGCACTTAAAAGCTTTTGCATTAGCTCTTATTTCGACCGGTAAACCTCTGATCATAGATGATATCGCTTCCTCGCCTCCAATATTGCATTTTTTGAGTAAAGATATTTTATCGTGATAGTATTTTGTCATAGTTTCACTATTAGATTTCTTCCTTGCAAGCATAGCTTCTAAAAGATCAACATAGTCTGTAGACCGTGGAAACGCGGTCTCTAGCGCATTTTTCCACTCACTCCAAGTAAGATTATAATCTTCTAAATCGTCATACCAATCTCTGGCAGAACCCCGAAGGCGAAGTTGCATGATGAACTGGCGATACTTATTATTCCAATTGTACACATCACCCAACTGGTCGATTTTATGCAACCAACCCTTGACGTTGCTTGTTTTTTCATCTGGCTGAAACGTTGGAATAACTTCAGCATCGGTTTGAGTTACATGTCTCCTTTTCTGCCGGCGGTATTCGTGATCGGAATCCTCATCACTAGTTGAAGAAAAAAAATCTTGGTTTTCGTTGTATTCGGAAGACAAATTTTTTCTATACCTTCGTTTCTTTGCGCCAATACCTTGAATATATGGGCCTGACATTATCCCACTTCTGAAATGTAGATGGCGGATAGACTAGGTACGACTAACCGCAGATAAACGATATTTTTACTTGGTATATATATACTTTGTAATTACTTTCACAAACTGACAGAGTTACTCTTCACTCCTTTACTTACTCCTTTGGTTACAAAACAACTGACCGATCTATCCGTCACAGCGGCCTTTTATACAATTTAGATATTAACCTAATAATGAACATTAATATTCTTATTACTATAAATATTGCATCATAAATTATAAAATAACTGTCAAACACTAATAACAATTGTTTATACACATTTAATAACATTAATCTTAGGTTCGCCGGAAGCTGACAAGCGGAAGGCGTCAGTTATTATTTAATCATCATTTATTAAGTATTATAAAAATTATGTTATTAATCTAATAAAGGTTTTGTAATTCTCTGGGAGATTAAAATAAACTTAATTATGCGAAGAGCTCGTGAACCCAGGACCGGAAGACGATAACAGAAAGTACGAGTATATATGATACTTATTACAAAAACCCTTTTTTTTTTTAATTTTTGTCTGTCTGTCTGTTTGCTCCAGCTAAGCTTCGAAACGGCTGAACCGATTTCGACGGGACTTTCACTGGCAGATAGCTGATGTTATAAGGAATAACTTAGGCTACTCATATTTTAGAAAAAGAAAAAGAATTAGGGTACCGCGCAACATAAGTAAAACCCTAAATTACACGCAGGCGAAGTTGCGGGAAACAGCAAGTATTATATAAAAATAGACTTGCATCAAAGAGTCTCAAGAATATTTCAAGTTTCTAGTCTTTCTAGAGCCCGAAGAATATTTTAAATTTCTTGTAAGCAGAATGCTCTCTTCAGCTCGTTGAACTTTCAAACGTGAATGAATCATTATATTCTATGTTTGAAATAAATTTAATTACCCAAAGCGTACCCGATTCCGTGCTCTGTAAACTTACCTAAAGTACAAAGGACCTTGTTCAATTATTTGTTTATACTTTAAAATAAAAAATAAAGCTTATCTCAAATTAATAATAATATTTATTTTGCGTTCAAAATTTGTCTTGTAACACTATAATATTAGATTAAAAATAAAAAATAAATAAATTGATGATGACTTTATATTGGCCTAATAAAAACATCAAGTCGTTCTTACCGTAAATATAAATACGGGAGCCAAGCTACCAAGCTGCAACTGTATTATGGCTGCAGTCTCCAGTGTAAAAGGCTCGACCGCGGTAGCATCACGTTCTCAAAGAATACCAGCGTAAAACAGCAGCATAATGATACTGTGCTTCTTATGATGAGCGTAGGGAACCGGAAACCCTTTTTATATTGGTAACGACGCCAATGACTTTTTCTTTAGGAGAGGGGGCTCAATCTAACCAGCGCTCGGCCGTACCTGACCATGTTCGATTAGCCATCACAACGTCTTCCTCATTGATTATTGTTGTAGAGACTTCTACGAATCCCTCGACATCAAACCCCAATCTTGTCAACGACACAATATTCGGAGCAAACTGCAACACTGATCAACACATTAGAACACAAAAGTGTCACTTATTATTTTCAATCCATAGCATGTTAATGTTAATCCTTTATTGTAGTAAAACCCTTAAACGTTTTGAACTTCAAAATATAGCAAATGATAATCATGTTTCGCGTGAACTATCAAATTACAACAAAACTTGATACAGGTTAATTAGAAAGCCTCCAACATTTCTTTTGACATTTGTTAACATATTTAGGTACGTCAAGAAATAATGAAAATACTTGCGGGTACTTTTAATACAAATCGAACAAATTAAAAAAATGTTGCTTAAATAATTTCACTTTGTCTTTTCTCTACACTTTAATGATACGACAATATCGTAAGTAGGACAGCAAATTTCATTACGGTATTTAACAAAAAAGAGATCCATCAATGCGAAATGCATTATAGCCTTTACAAATGTAATAATTCTCATACTATTCGAAGATTATATGTGGGCAATAAGAGGGACTTTATCCCACTTCTGATGTAGGAAGTATAGTGGGTATAGTACAGAGACTGATTTTGTAGTTAGGAATAATAATTAAATCGTTTACACGAATTAATTATCCAACGAGTCGAGGATAAACTAGTAACGGAATACGACATGCGCACCGTTCCACGTCAGAGCCAAGACTGCCCTAACGGCGGTCGCTCCGTCCGTTTTATACAAGCAAAACGGGCGCCACCGCAGGTGCAATGGTGCAGGTGTGCGGAATACGTGTTATTTATAAGAATTCCGTCTAGCTAAACCAACGGCGCCTTATTATAAATACCACCCATATAGCTCGAAGACCCAAAGAATGATGGGGAAGAAAGATTTTTGAGCGGCATCCTCGTACTGGCAAGCACAGTGTTGGTGACTCCATACTAGATGGACGACCTGATTAAACAGTCGTCCATGGATGTAGGTGCCTCGGGACCGTACTTTGAGGCAATCTATTGGGGAGGCATATGTTGAGTAATTGACTTGTGATGGGCTGTAGTGATAAAGGTAGTGTGGCGGGTGGAAGGAAAAAGGGGAGATCGCCCGCCGGGCAAGGTGTTCTGCCCGGGGAGCGGCCAACGCTCCGATGGTAGTTCGGAGCTATTCTATATATGCTGCTTTAACTTCGGAACTTTATTATTGCGATTTAGGCTTGATGTGTTTCGCTTGAGGCGCGACGACAGCGCCGCCACATCACCCCCTTGCTCAGACCGGAAGTCGATAGTGCAGTCTAGATGTCGACGAATTTGCAAGTGCCAGGGAATTGCCTTGTAAGTCTGCGGTAAGTCGAGAAGAAGGCAAGTAATCTGCGAGAGTGCCGTGAAGCAGAGGCGAGCGGTAAGGCTCAGAGCCGTGCCGAACACTGTAGCGCAGAGAGTAGCTTGAATGAACAGGAAACATTATTATTCCAATGCTGCGATGAACCTTTGTAAAGCTAGATGGCTTGCAGAATGTGAAGACTGCAGACAATATCTGTTCGGGAGCGAATGAATGGGGTACTTGAGGATGATGACGATGATTTGAAGTTGTAGTTTCCGAAGGTTGTTGGTTGCGTGTTCATATCACGTCGGGGTCACCAGTGTGGCGGGTGGAAGGAAAAAGGAGAGATCTCCCGCCGGGCAAGGTGTTCTGCCCGGGGAGCGGCCAACGCTCCGTGTGGTAGTTCGGAGCTATTCTATATATGCTGCTTTAACTTCGGAACTTTATTACGACATACATATGGCGACGACAGCGCCGCCACAGTAGTGATATGATAAATATATTGTGAGCGCTTTTCAAGCGATATATGACCCAAAGTGAAATAGAGATTAAAAATATTTTGTTTCCTGTTTTGACCACTTTCCAATAGAAGCGGAGTTCCTTGATCAGAAAAGTAATTAAGATATTATTTAGCACTACCGACAGCTTCCGATTGCTCTGGTAAATATTTATTCTTCCAAAAGACATCAAAAAGACCTAGGCTATGAACAAATATAGAGGCGGTGATAAAAGCACGTGCCAGCCGGCCGACAGCGACAGCCAATCAGCTTGTGCTAATATGCTCATCCGGTAACCTGGCACTGATGGTGAAAAAACTTGGCTGCTGTAACAAATCGTAACGACTCTTTATGCTATATATTACTCTACTCCAACAGACAAAACTTAAGATATGTCTAATAAATCAAATTCAAATTGATAAACAGCAAAACTGTGACATAGAAGCGTTACCTTTTCTGATTTATCGGGCAAGCATGGATTTTGCTTTCCCTTACACCTTACCACATAGCTTCCTGAAACCAATTGAAAGTTCAATCTGGGCAATTACGAAAAGAAGCGGTCTAGGTTTAAATATATGAAATAAAAAACCTGTCATTTGAATAAAGGAAGGAGATACCGACGACCGAAATATCACCGGCTAGTCACACATAAACAATACATACTCACCTAGTACCACAAACAATGTTAGGACATCAACGGATGGGACGCAGCAAGTCCGTAGACGGGCGCGCCGCACACCCTTCACACCGCGTACATACGTACACCCGGGTCCCTGGGCGGTTCTCATTGCCCAGAACATCGAACAATACGAGTTATATACGAACAGGGGTTAGCGGACCCCGTCAAAGCCGGGGTCCACCGGTTGGCTTTTATTGATTACTCTGATTCTACTGTAGTATTTCTCTTTACGAAGTCTAGCAAACAGAGAAACTACGAATAGCCACAAAGTTGACAGCTCCGTGGCGCAATGGCTTAGCAATTGAGTTGCAGTGCTAAAGGCCGCGGGTTCGAATTCCGCACGGAACAAGTATTTTTATGGCCTAATATAATTGTTCCGGGTCTGGATGTTTTTCCTTGTGCAATGTATGTTTGTAAGCTGCCCCAATGATACAGGAGAAAATCCTAGTATGGAGGTTAGGTTTATAAAAAAATAGAAAAAAAGTAGAAAGTCCTTTCCGTAGCTTGCATTGCGATCTTGAGCTTTCTCATACAGTAAGCAGTGAAGGTCGAGGTGAGACGTGCTTAGATCTATAATGTCATCACTGGCGATACGCACTCTTGTTTTCAAGTTTTGGGGTGTAATATGTCATAAATCATTTATTTGCCTTTAATTGCCTGGTTGATACAAAAGATGTTAAATTAAGTTGTAGTACAGGACATATTTCACCCTCATTACGGGCATGTAAATTTTAATAAATTCACAACAATTATTCGAATAAAATTACAATTATTAGAACTATTTAAATAGCAACTTAGAACTATTTGAATTACAATTATTACAATCTTTTAAATTTCAATTATTTGAATTACAGTGATTACACTAACATAAATTATTGAATTATTATAATAGACGGTATCTTAGTAGGCACAAAATCGGCAAGTGCCAAAAAAATTTTAAGAGTATAGAAACTCTGGGATTAACCATTCTCGCAAGGCACAACAGAACCTTTTATGTGGCAAGTCAGTTATTCCTTTAAGAAAAGAGTTATATATTAGAGGTGCCATATAGGCACAGCTTTTTTAAACAGTTCTAGCTTAGTCACAGGCATTTTTAAGGGCACGTGATTAATTTTACGTTTTAACGTATTTTCGTTAGCGGTGAGCAGATGCAGATGCAGGGAACAGTTAGTAGATTCTTAGATTTAAAGTTTAGATGGTTCCGACCAATCCATGCCGTACAGTGTCTGAATGCATATTTTCTGTGCTATAAACACCCTCGTGATGTCACAGGAATTTTCCCAAACAACTATGCCATTCCGTATAATGGAGAAAATGTAAGGGTGATATAACATAATGTCTGCTTTTCACGTCATTTAACTTTCGAAGTGCAAAAACAAACTTGTTTGTTTTTATGCATAAACAAGTTTGTTTTTGCACTTCGAAATGTGACGAAAAGATATTATTTCGTAAACTTCCGAACACTGCCCAGACAAGTTGGATTCGTCGATAGACTTCTGGGTCGAAGTTGCACTTGGACCTAGTCGGACAATTTGCTTTATCTAAACATACTAGTCTGCAACTTCGAGCGTAGTGCTCCCAACAACTACTGGCGAAGGAGTGAGATGGGCGTTACTTATGACCTTTGTCCAGTCCATGCGTATCCGTTGGGAGACAATATTGAGGTCATTAATTACTCGTATATTTAGTCCATTGAAAAAGGATTAAAAACAATTAAACTTTTAATAAAAAGTAAAAGTCGACTTTAAAGAAAAAAGAATAAATAATTTTCCACATAACATCTTCATAAAGTCAGGTCTTTTATTATTCTATACACTATCTTTGCACCGACTCTTGTAAATCGTTCTTGGAAGTTCATTCCTAAAAATTTAAAAGTTAAATGTAATTTTATGCGCAATGGTTTGATTGGACTTTATTAAAGATTGTTTTTCTTAATTAATATTATATTCAGTATATTCATCATGATCATTATTACAGCCCTTCACAAGTCCACTGCTGAACATAGGCCTCCCCCAAGTAATGCGAAAAAGCACGGTCCTGAGCCACCTGCATCCATCGACTTCCTGCATATCTCACCAGATCGTCACTCCATCTAGTGGGGGGTACGAGGCTGCCTCGAGAACCTTTCTTCCCCATCGGTTGTCGGTTCTTCGAGCTATATGGCCGGCCCACTGCCACTTCAGCTTACTAATCCGTTGGGCTATGTCTTATCAGTATATTCGATTATAGTCTGAGAATAGAATCAGTAGAGTCGTTCAGTATATTAGTATATAGTAAAAGGATCATATCATTCGATAGAGGTGAAATGGTTATTGTTTTTGTACAAGTTTTAAATTAATGGCGCTTCATTACATACAAGTATCGAATCAATAAACGCTTCATTTAAAAACAGTTCCATCGTTTCACCAGTTATTTTTTCGCACATCGCATCGGCTCCTATGAGTGCGGGCTTTGAAGTGCAATCGATCACAGAATAATCGACGCTGGGTGAAGTTCAATGTTGTAGCAAAATTACATTACAAAATATTGTTCATATTTTTTATAAATTGAAATTGCGACGTAGTTTATTTAAAGTATTCCTCAGTATACAAATCTCGCGAACGGAGATTACGAACACCTTGATTCTTAATTCAAATGTACACAACCAATTGAGAATTATATTAATATTTAGTTTTATTTCTTTATTCATCTTGCTGCCTTAATTTTATTATAATTTATCTATTTAATAAACAATCCATCCACTGCTTTATTCCAATTAAAGAGATTAAAATGCCAGTATAATAACAGGCCAGATAGCATTTCATCTTAACCCCACTACTAAAGCTGCATTGCACCCTCAGAACTGAGTCAAACTCTTACGACTGTCGACGGCGATATCACTTAATAGTAAGTGGCTTCTGAAGCTAAAAGATTACTGAATATAACTTCAAACAAAGGGTGCAGCAGATGCTTTGTTATTTGGCTGTCATACTAGCTCTTAGGAGTAAGCGTATTTATCATAGCAGGAAAAATCAAAAGGTTAACAACCTTATTTTTATATTATGCACTTATTTTTAACCTTAGACTTTGAATATACTGCCTATAGAAAGTATATTCTAAGCTGTCGGATACATTTACAATGTTACAAGCATAAGGTCGTAACATTGTAAGTGTATCCGAAAGTTTCTTTTTTGACGTCTGTGGCCAGAACTAACTTAAATTTGTGGTAAGGTTTGCCGAGTTCCACGAACGGTTACGAACTCATGTCACAGTTAAAAGGCAGATTCTATCGAAACTTCTTACGAGAAAACAGACTGTTATTTTGCAACAGGCGACTGAAACTTTTATTTCGGAGGATCAGAAACAGGTGAAACGGGTTTCTAGTTTTACTGCTTGACAGTAGAAAATAGTTCAAAGAGCCGACGAAGCGGACGTGCTCATAGGTAGGAAAGAACTCTACTGAAATATGAATTCCTGGATTTCATTAATAGAATCAGGCGTTACTTTGCGGAAATCCATTATATTAAAGTTGGTTAAAATTACCTTGCGTACATCCACACGATAAAATAAAATGATGTGTCTTACCTAGTTTGAAGAACACCATTAAACGCGCACACACACACGCATCCAATTTTTGTGTCTTTCCAAATAATTACAGTCTATATACGTGCCGTTGTTGGGCAGAGGCCACCCTCATTTCTGAGAGGATTAGTCCACCGCGCAGCTACATTGCATGTTGGCAGCACTCTCGTTCTCTCACTCCACGTTCTCGGAATATTTTATTACTTAAATACGCACGTTTCCTTCTTCCTTCACCGTCAAGCACGTAGATAATTAGCACTTAAAATTGCAATTAAAAATTTTATTGGCGGGAATCGAACCTGGGTTGCTCGTGCACAGTAGAATTTACGACAGAGCTTTGCCTATGAGATAGCACGACGCGTATCACTTTGCCTTTGCTGATAGTCTCGTTATATTTCACATACATAAAGCAAAGAATAATGGGGCATACGTTTCAACATTTACTTGCATATGTCGCCGAGCAGCGAGGTGCTTGTGACCCTTGTCATTGACGGATGCGGCTGCACAGCGGTCGTTACGTGAACGGACGCTCCATCAATACTCTTACGCTTTTAACGAGCTCAGACGCTCTAGAATCGTTAGTTTTATTTGCCGAAACTGCACCAAATGAATCGCTCCGGACGTAGCCTGGTTGTTAATAAATGTGTCAGTTATGCTGCTTGTGCTCCAAAGTTGTTTTTGCAAACTGATTTAAATTTAATAAAAAAAAATAACAATTAAAATTACTAACACAGATGCCAGAATTTGCTCTTTATTACTTTATCAGGTATTATCTAAGCGCTGGCAATCAATAAAATCTTAGGCGAAAGCCGTTTTCATCTACGTAGATTAATTATGTGCAGTTACTTTAAACTTAGTAATTCTACTGTCTTAGGTTCAAGAATTTTAAATTATTTATGGAATTGTGTAAGACATCAAGTTAGTTCCGTAGTTGCTAACAGAAACCTAGCAGATTACCGCAGAACATCATCAAATGGCGTAGTTTTCATGTAGTGTGCCAAATAAAACTCAGTGACAAACGAGATACAAGTCCATTTGATTTTAGGTAGCCATAACCATACCTACATACTTCATACAAAGAATAGTAACGTATGGTATTATTACTTAGTATATGCACGTAGTAACGCCTGCAGAGTACGATGAAATTATACCTACAACAACAAGCTGTGGGGGACCTCGCTAAAGACCTAAAAAGGCTAATTAGCTTTGAAGTTTGGATAATTCGATGTTTTAGAATGACTGAAATGGTTGTATTTCATAATAATATAATAAACTACAAATAAATCGATAAAAATTCACATTCTGATCTTAAGAGGATCTGATGTCGTGTTTGTCGCCCGACTTAATAATATATAAAAATGTATCGACTATAGGTAACAGTAAAAAGTACTTGAATATCTAGAACATTGTAGAACATTTTATTTTGTAAACTCCTGCGGTTTCAAAAAATCGAATGTCCTTCCTGTCTTCATCAGTCGTCGCACTAAACTAATTTAATATTAATAAACGTAACGATAATAACGAAATTATAACAATAAATCGAAGTTTAAGCTTCCTTGACAGTTGTCTACCAACATTACAAACCAGCGAACAGTTTCAGTCTACGATGTGACTATCCATGACCAACCAAATTATCAAACGATCTTCCTGACAGTTTAAGGCCGATATCGTGAATTTAACACATTTTCGATTGTTAATTGTCAGGTAACTATATGATAATACTATATACAATTTCTAGGAAACATGTTCTTACCTGATGAAAATAATATACAATATAAATTTTCAAGGAATTTTATATAAAGACATTCCGATATTTCTGGCAACATAATAATATTTCTGGCAAATTCCAAGTGTGTTTTTACAAAAGTTTAGTACAAAAGTGTTTCACCTGCGCCTGATCTCTCGCCCGTCGTATCGGATTGCTGTTCCATCGGACTATGCGAGTGAGGAAATAAAAAGTGCACCTGTGATTGCGTACGCACTCGTGCACTGTATATGTCCTACTCAAATGGCTTTACTAGGCATATGCACAGTACAGGTCTATTAGATCCGTTGAGACCGGCTGCCGTAACCAAAATTAGGTCGAAGTAACATGTATCTGGGAAATTAAAATGTGTGAAGCCAAGGCATATTAGAGGTGGTAGAGCCACGCTGCAGCTACGCTATAGTTGTAGCACGAATATGTCGGCTCGAACGGGGTGCGACCACGCTCTAACAGAATACTATATATACTGGAACTATGAAAGAAAATGTAATTTGTTTTGTTTTTAATACTACATTACCAACTGTAGTAAGACTTTAACATAAAATAACCATAATAAATAATAACAGCATTTTATGCTATATTGCTGATTTTAATATTAGTTATTATGTAGCTGGTTATATCCAATCATTTTTTTAGCAACTGAGCAGCTTTATGTATACGGACTCTGAAATTGCCATATTTTTTATTTTTCAATTGATTTTAATTTAAAAAAAATATTGTTAGTTCGCTGAGAGTTTTGAGACAGGGAAAAGAGTACGCAGTACTAAACCAAATCGGAATGACGCACTTCACATATTCACGAAATATTTTTTAACTCCTCCAGACATTCAGGTTTCTTTAAAAGGTTTTCCTTCACTACCGAGCATAAAATTGCTTGCTATCAATAACTTTTTATAGAATAAGAGCGAAAAGTAAGCACACACTCCACTAAAGAAAAACTTAAAACTTAAACTAAAAACTTCATGGAATTACTTACAGTAGTTTTTGTGTTAATCATGAAAACGTAAACGTACAAACAGACAGACATACAAACGGACAATCAACTATGCTCCTTAGTCTATGGAGCAAAAGGTAGGATACATTTACTAATTTTGTTCAAAAATATTAAAATTTCAGACACGAATTTTCTTCAGATTCATCATGTTGTCTATATGATGTAGTTTTTGCGGAATTATTTTATCGTGTATGTCGACTATAATAATGGAAAATTATAACTGCTACATACTGCGGAGCTTTATCATAGAATCTAAAATAGTTGAACGCTTTAATATAGTTACATTGCATGTGTTATAATTTTAATTGTGAATGTTTACAGTGTGATGGCGGCGAAAGAGAATCCATTAACCCATTTCATCCCGTGGGTATCGCTGGAGGCGACTAAGAGAAATGCCAAAAATCATATGGCTACCGATAGATAACGGTACAACTATTTACATGCGTAAAATACCCCGACTGGTATGGCAGCAGCGCCAAAGGTAGTTCATCTGGTAGTTCGATCTTCCTTCCGCTTGCCAAATCTTCCTAAAACAGGAGAGGACCGTGTCCAGCAGTAGACTTTTACGTGCTACTAAAAAAGAAGAAGGAATTTAGAGGTAAATGTATGGTAATTTCGTTGACAATTTTGTGTAAATAAGTTCTAAAATTTTCCTTTCCTTTTCTATGTATTATATATTTAATTGCTCTTTCTTTACAATAGCATTTATAAAGCATTTTATATATGCTTTTATAAAATAATATATACAAAAGCGTAAATAAAGCATTTTTATACATCAAAGAAAGAAGGCAAGCTTTTCAGTATTCCAAATCACATTTTTATGTATTCTTATGAATAATTTATTCATAATTCCATTCCGCTTCTGTGTCCGAAACCGAAATCTTACCGTTACCGTTACGTTATTAAAGTCCACTCCTGATCAGAGGCCTCACCCATAGATTGTACCTCATAGGGGGGATATTTGCCATTGTTTGCACGGCATCCACAGTTTTTTATTTTTAGTAGTTATTACAAAGAAGCTGCTGCCTATCTTCTGATTTGTTTCCCTCTGCCGCCTCTTACGACACCGTCGGGATGATATTGAGTAATGGATATTCTTGCACCGTCACCACACCATCCATACATTCCAGCCTGTAAAAGTCCAACCCTGAACATAGGCGTCCCCCAAAGAATGCCTCATAGAAAGGATTTCATCATAGTTGCCACATTTGACTGGCGGGTTGGCAACAGCAGTTTTTTTATTATTTTAAATTGTTATCGGGAAGGTGCTGCTGTCCTGTTTTAGTTTCCCAGAATATTCATAAATTTCTGAGTAAACATTTTGGGTATTCAACTTTCTCTCTTTAATTTACACTTACATACTATACGAAACGCTTAAAATATAGAATGAATTTAAGCATATTGAGAGAATATTTTCTTTAAATCGATAAAAAATTAGTAATTAGACGTTTGCATGATAATGTGCCTCCCTCATAATAGACCATTTAATCCAATAACTGGAATTCCTGGAGTTAAAATAATAATGAATGTAGGAAAATACATTTAATCCTATTGTTTGCCTCCTAATACTCAATAAATTTTATTTTTATTTTAGTAAATAATAAATCAAACGTGATCAGAAATATTCTCAGTCCATGATCAGAATATACGGTTAGTCAGTTTTTTTTCAAGATTAAAATGTATATACGATTGTATTGTATTACGATATATTTTAATAAATTACCGAAGAGTTCAAATTTGTTTTTTTTAATGTATGCTATCTTTAAAAACTTATTACTACGATTATTTATGTACTAGCTGTTCCCCGCGACTTCGCCCGCGTGTTATTTAGGGTTTTAATTTTTTTGCGCGGAACTCTTATTCTTTTCTTTTTCTAAAATAAAAGTAGCCTAAGTTACTCCTTGTGACATCAGCTATCTGCCAGTGAAAATCTCGTCAAAATCGGTCCAGCCGTTTCGGAGATTAGCCGGAACAAACAGACAGACAGACGGACAGACAGACAGACGGACAGACAGACAGACAAAAACTTTAAACATTGTATTTTTGTTATTAGTACCGTACATTACTTCATATATATTTAGTAAAAAGCTGTAATTTTGACATTACAAACAGACACACATCAATTTTATTTATTTGTATAGATATAGTGTAGTAGTTGTTTAATGATTACAAACATATAATTTGCGGAAAAATAATATTGAGATTTAAGCTTCGGGTCTATTACTTATAAAATACAATCAAGTCTATAACACGCGAAAGGAAAACTTTGTACCCCTTTTTAATGCGTATTGCGCGCACAAATCAGTGCGAGACCAATCCCACAATATATGAACTTTAACTATGGCAACATAGTTAAAGTTAAAGTATATATATATATATATGCCTTATTACTGATAATGATTAATTGCGTAAGCAAGAGAGCAAGTTGAACATCCCGTCTCACACTTTTATTATTATTAACAATTAACCTTATCTTGATGTATTTACGAGATCAGAAGTGGGATCTCCTGTTCTGTAATTCGCTGAATGGCTTGGTTCTCGTTTAACCGATCATGTGGGTAGATCTGTCTATGACTTTGCTTTTCCATATTGTCTAACACAACTGGTTACTTCGCATACGCGGATCCCAGATGTGGAAGACCATGTACCTTCCCTGTTGGACCTTCTGCTGACCTCTCACCCGGACGGATATCAGTTCTCCGTCGATGCCCCTCTGGGCTCTTCGGACCATTGTCTGATCCGGAGCACGGTGCCACTCACGCTCCAATCGCAGTTGCGATCTGCAGCTTGCCGTCATGTTTGGCACTATAGGTCAGCTGATTGGGACGGGATGCGGTCTTTTTTTACATCCTACCCTTGGGGGCGGGTTTGCTTCTCGCCGGAAGATCCCAGCGTTGTTGCCGCTTCTGTTGCTGATGTGGTACTTCAGGGTATGGAACTTTTTATTCCATCCTCTGTGGTGCCCATCGGAGGCAGATCTCAACCATGGTTTGGTCGCTCCTGTAAAATAGCATCACGCTATAAGCAGGAGTGCTACCGGGCATGGGCTGACGCATCAACGTCTCGGGATGTAAACACCAGCGCACTTTAAAAAGAAGTATAATTCCGCCTCCAGGTCCTTCAAAAGCGTCATTGCCAAGGCAAGGTCTGAGCACATCGGCAGAATTGGCGAGAAGCTAGTTCGCCTTTCTTCGGGAACCCGTGCATTCTGGTCTCTTGCCAAGGCTGTCCAAGGGAACTTCTGTCAGCCATCTCTTCCATCTCTGCACACAGAGGACGACTCACTGGCCCATGCCGCAAAAGAGAAAGCCGATTTGTTGTACTCTCTATTTGCGACTAACTCGACTCTAGATGACGGGGGGAACACACCGCGGACCATCCCGCGATGTGAGTGCTCCATGCCGGATGTGCGATTTACACAGCGCTCCGCACTCTTCTCCCTGGACGTCAGCAAGTCGAGTGGGTCCGATGGAATCCCTCCCATTGTGCTGAAGACTCGTGCTCGGGAGTTGGCACCGGTTTTAACGCGTCTTTTCCGGTACTCCTACTCCCAAGGCGTAGTCCCGAATTCATGGAAGACAGCTTTGGTACACCCGATCCCTAAAAAAGGCGACCGCTCAGACCCGTCAAACTACAGGCCTATCGCCATCACCTCCTTGTTCTCCAAAATAATGGAATCCATTATAAACTGCCAGCTCATGAGGTACCTTGAGGATCACCAGCTGATCAGTGACCGCCAGTACGGTTTTCGTCGGGGTCGATCAGCAGGTAATCTTCTAGTTTACTTAACTCATAGATGGGCGGAGGGAGTGGAGTCAAAGGGGGAGGCATTGGCCGTTAGTTTGGACATAGCGAAGGCCTTCGATCGGGTCTGGCACAAGGCGCTTCTTTCGAAGCTTCCTTCCTATGGGCTTCCCGAGAAATTGTGCAAATGGATCACCAGTTTCCTTGCTGATCGGAGCATCAAGGTCGTAGTAGACGGTGCATGCTCTGATTTCATGCCTATCAACGCTGGTGTTCCACAAGGCTGCGTGCTATCACCAACGCTGTTTCTCCTGCATATCAATGATATGTTGCTAACTGGTAGCATTCATTGCTATGCAGACAGCACTGGGGATGCCTCATATACCGGCCGTGTCAATATTTCTCGGGAAAACGTCGCCGAGTACCGGGACAAACTTGTGTCTGAAGTCGAATCTTTGCTTAACAAAGTCTCGGATTGGAGCCGACTAAATCTAGTCCCGTTCAATCCCCAGAAGAAAAAAGAACCCCTTTGTCGTATCTCCTCAGTTTCAAGGCACTCCCCTTGCTGCCTCAGCCAGTATCGGCGTCCTTGGCGTCGACATATCGAATAGCGTGTAGTTTCGTGGTCACTAGGAAGGGAAGGCCAAATTGGCCTCTAAAATGCTTGGCATGCTCAACAGAGCGAGACAGTATTTCATGCCGGTACATCGCTTACAACTTTACAAAGCGCAAGTTCGACCTCACATGGAATACTGTTCTCATCTCTGGGCCGGGGCACCCAAGTGCCAGCTCCTTCCACTTGACCGCATCCAGCGCAGAGCGATTGGAATCGTCGACGACCGAGTTCTTTCTGATCGGCTCGATACACTGGTACTGCGAAGAGATGTTGCATCTCTTTGTGTATTTCATCGCATCTATATCGTCTAGTATAGTTATACCGGTCGAATTTCGATCACTAGGCAACCACTAATATTAATAATTATTACTTTGCTTTAGTAAGTATCCCCTTTTTAGAAAAACGAAGGAAGTTTCGAATAGTCCAAACATCAGAGTCCACTATCCGAATTCATTTTGTAATATCATAAAAGGCGACTATGGAAACACTTTGCCGTGTTTTGGCGGCGTAAAATGATCCATCACCACTTTTCGTCCAGCGGGTGTCGTAAAAAATGATTACGGGGAATGCTAGAAAAATGTTATGGCTTCTGATAGATAGTGCTTAACATCTTAGTTACACCAAGTATACCCAGACAGTCAACGGGGAGCAGCGCCAAAGACGCGCGAGACTTCTGGTACTACAATCGTCAATCTATTCTATTCTATTATATTCTAATCCGAGGCAAATCCTCCCTACAACGAGAGAGATCTTTCTACGAGATGCAGAACAGAACATCGATTCCCTGTTCTCTACACTAAGAAAACTTATTTACATCTTTTTTTTTTATAGGATAGGGTGACAAAGGAGCACACAGTCCACCTGATGGTAAGTGGATGCTGTGGCCCTTAGACATCTACATTTATCCTCGTTTGCGAATCAAAATGCAGATGCGTTGTCACCCGTGAGGACTAAGATGGAATGCCTCTTTTCCAGTAAAAAGGTTCTCCGGTTCTCTACACTCACCATACGAAACACAGCAGCATGAAGCCGCTATTTGACGCTGGTATTCTGTGAGAGCGTGGTCCTTCCCCGGTCGAGCCGACCCATTCGTGCTACAACTATACTACTAATATAGCTGCAGCATGGCTCTACCACGTATAAATATTATATTAATATATTAAATATTTTTATTAAGCTCAAAGCCAATCTATAATCAGCTATTGCATCACAGTGTGAAGTGGTGCAGCTAAAGCTCACATAGTTTAAGCTGGGAAAGCTCAAAGAGCAATCCTTAAGCCTGCAGTTAGTCTCCCCTATAGAAATGCTACTACGGAGCTGTACAAGTTATGGGATATCCTCACCGTTAGGCAAATATTTATATTTAGTGGCGTCAGATCAGCTTCGTACAGCCCACGGAATTGGCCCTACCCTCCCAATCCACCTGTTTGAGTATTAGCTATTTAGCCACTCTCGTACAGATAACTGGAAGTGAGCTGGACGGCCGTCATGCTGATAAATCAAATTACTTTTAGTTTCTCCTAGAATCTTCTACTAATAAGTTTTCCAAATCATTTCGCGAAAATTTTCGTAATTTTCACCGTTTAAATTTTGTGGCATAAAATAAGGTCTAATAAGTTTGTAATTTACAATATCCATCCATACATTCAAAGAAAATCTGCGCTGTGACGCCGTTATTTAAGTTTAAGTTTTTGGATTTTTTTCCAAGAAAGCATACAAAATTCTGGGTGATTATTGAAAAATCTTTAAAATCCGTATATCACAAGACCTGTTCATTTTCGGCCATACATATGGGGGGGGGGGTGTCAAATTTGTAGCATTTTAACTCCCCTATCACGACCTGCCAGGAAGTTGTCGATTTCCCAGTAACCCTGTATTTCAAATGATCGAAAAGAAAGTCATAGCCTCTAAAAGTGTGTCGGTTTAATAATTGTCTAATGAGATTCTTTTTACAAATTCTGTTGGAACTATAAGCAACTTCTTAAAAAGAAATAATCTGCAAATTACAAAACATGCAACCCAATTATAGTACATGTACAACACTTCCTCACGGAATGTTCAAGGAACCACAATGAAAACAAACTAAATTATTCAAACTAATTAACCTCCCTCTGAACCAAAATTAGTCGCTGCTCAAATAATGAACAAATTATTTGTAATATTATACCAAATAATTAAATTAATAATTGTGAAATTCGAGCATTATAATTTACTTTGGATTTTCTGTGGGCACTGCGACACTCGAACAGTGTTAGGACGCACGGAGTGCGCACTCTTAATTAAGGCTTAAGCTGTTATTTGGATGATTTTGTGCCAATTTATAAAACAATCCGTTGTATTGTGTGCAATTTTGGCCAGAATAGCACCTGAAATGTAACCTTCGGCCGTAAGCAGCTCAGGGATCGCACACCGAAAGACAAGTTAGTCCCATTGACTTTTTTTGAAAATAAATAAATAGCTCTCGAAGGCTCGTAATAACGTGAACGGTTATGATGGAACCTGCTTATTTAAAATCGCGAGTCTCCCAATAAAATAGAATGAAAACATGATTTCCTAATTAAACAAATAGCATCTTAAAGCAAATCAGTCCGAGCGTTTGTGTGTGTTAAAATAACTTAGCAAAGTGAAATAAAAATTGCTGCAAAACTAACAAAATAACAAAGTCATTCTAACTTAATAAAAATATGTCTTTTACGTTTAAATGTGCGCAATTTGTTTATTTTTAATTGATAATTCTAACGAATGGGTCGGCTCGACCGAGCTGCTTGCTACCACACCCTCACAGAATACCAGCGTAATATATCAGCCTTATGCTGCTGTGTCTCGTGTGGTAAGTGTACCAGGGAACCTTTTTATTGGGAACAAGGCATTCTATGTTAGTTTTCAATGGTGATAATGCATCTGAAGTTAAACTCCTAATCGAGGATAGGTATAATAATGTCTTAAAGACCGAATTTCGGTCACGGCGGCCAGTCTCAACGAAGACTAGCCAACGGCGCAGCACAGGATTATAGTGCCCAAGCACTATAATCCTCTATAATAACATAGTATATAAGCACAGATGCACTCTCTATTCCCTCACTCTTATGATCCGATGAGACGGTAAACCGACACGACCGGAGAGAGATCAGGCGCAGGGCCAGCTTTACGTGCTTTCTGAGGCACGGGGGTGAGACACTGCCAACTTCTTGATTCCGGGCAGCTACTGAGTATTTCTTGATTGAAAAACTCAATAACTGTGTTTTTTTGGCCTGACCCGGGATTCGAAGCCGGGACCTCATGATCAGCAATTGCGTTTAAAACCACTAGATTTATGAACAACAGTATCCATCTACTAACAGGTAGACTGTGTTTTCGTGTGACACTCTTATTCTATAAAAAAAATGTAAAAGTGATATGCCATGGTATTTTTTTTCTAAATATCAAAGACGATGGCCGAGAGTATTACATAGTCTGTTGGTGATATTTAATCACAGAAAGAATTGATGGATAAGCATATTACTAGTGTAAGAGCATCTACTGTGCGCTCATCAACCCACTTGGCGAAAATGGGCAACTCTAACAACATATTGCATTCAGCTAGAATATGTGACATTTTTAGCCAGCTAACGACTTAAAAAGCTGATGTTGAAGCTGTAAGAAATAATCTAAATGTTAGAGCTATTATTACAGTACTGAATACATGTATGTAGTGTCCCCCATTATATGGGGGATATCTGCCAAAGTATCCAGGCGGGTGGACAACCACTGTTTTAATTTTTAGTTGTCCTTAACAAGACCCTGTTACCCACCCTCTGGTTTATTTCCCTATGTCGCCTCTTACGTCACCCATGCGGTGATATTATGTGGTTGTGGATATTCTAAACACCGGGCAGCATAAGCGAAACGAAGGTCCGATCGGCGCTAATCACCACGAACAAGCTTGCCCGGCGTGGTTATGTTGCGTAAACCTTGAGAAATACCATTTCAAGTACACATTTCTGGCGCATCCTTAGAAAATACTATGTTATGTACATGCACAGTTTTTTTTAATATGTATGTATATTAAAAAAAACTGCGCATGCCTAAATTAAATATATTAACCAGCGATCAATTAAAATCATAGATAGAATTAATTTCTTACTTGGTTTAATACGAATCAATGTTTCTAATTGTAGACTTGTTTTATAAATAAAAACACTTTTTACTGAGTGGGTTTAAAACATCTTGTAGACGTTCTTATTTTCGTTTTAACGAACCTTATTAACAAGATTTCGCTGAAGATTTCTGTGCAGAAACGAGAAGCTTAAACTTTTTTATTATTTTAAAGTATATTATTAACCTTCTTGAATGCTGATTTTCAAACTGCACAATTTTTATATTATAAAAATTATATGCGATAAACTGTCTTCGCTTAACTACTCCTACGTTGTAGTGGAATTAAAACAGTGAGATTGCGATACATCAATGTCAGCAAACAGCCAGCAATGTTGAAATAAAAAGAAAAGTAATCATTTAATAGTAAAGATCAGATTTTAATTACTAACCTTTTTGTTATTGATGATTACCGTAAATACGTACCTATGCTAAAAGCTAACACTAAGAGTTTTTTAATTAAATCAATAATATTCTTAAAACTACTATTGATACACGAGAAACTGTGCTATTTTTGTTACATAATAATTATTTTGTACAATTAATATTTTGTACAATTTTGTGCTGTGAAAACGGACAACATTATTATGCGATTGGGCATCCTGTACACCAGGTATCAAAACCGATCCTGAAGAATATTATTCCATTCTTTCTATTATAAGCGCCTTTTCTTATTTAAGATAGCGAATTGTCATTGAGGGAAGATTTCAACGTTATCCGCATTGTCCAAAATCGTCCCGAGAATGTTTGATAGGACTGGATAGGGAGGTATGGACTGCGTGCTGGCATCGCCCTTTCCCATTTTAGGAAGTCATATACTATCCTAACCGGATGGCGAAGGGCGTCCTCATGTATAAAACACGATTTTCACCCAAACTTACCATAATCGACACATCATTCTCATTTAGGATTCTGTTTACGTATCTTTACCGACATAGCTATAGAGACTCTTAGAAAATATTGACAAATCGTAGTGGGGTTCTCCCACAAGGAAATCTATCTGTCCATCTCATAGCCTCCGATAGATAGTAGTATATAAATTTTTAAAAATGAAATACACGACTATTTTGTGGAATCTGCTATCATCAGCGATTTTTCTAGACCGATGCGACATAAGGACCTTTAGAATAAGTACCGTAGGTACCTACTCTTTTTTAAAAGACCGCTAACGCACCAACCAATCCACTGGTAAGTAAGTTGCTTGCTCATCTGTCCATAAATAAAATTCAAGTGGCTGTTTGTAATTTCAAAAAATAATAGATTTTTACTTAATGCATATAAAAGTACGAGTATATATGGTACTTATTACAAAAACACATTTTTTTAATTTTTGTCTGTCTGTCTGTTTGCTCCAGCTAAGCTTCGAATCGGCTGAACCGATCTCAACGGGACTTTCACTGGCAGATAGCTGATGTTATAAGGAGTAACTTATTCTACTCATATTTTAGAAAAAGAAAAAGAATTAGGGTGCGGTACCCTAATTCTTAGGCAACATAAGTAAAACCCTAAATTACACGCAGGTGAAATCGCGGGAAACAGCAAGTATTTTATAAAAATAATAATGTCCTCCAGACCGAATTTCGGTCACGGCGGCCAGTCTCAGCGGAGACTAGCCATCTGCGCAGGACAGGATTATAGTGCCCAAGTGTATGCGCAAGCACAGGTGCACTCTCTATTCCCTCACTCTCATAGTCCGATGGGACGGTAAACCGACACGACCGGAGAGAGATCAGGCGCAGGACCAACGGCTTTACGTGCTTTCCGAGGCACGGGGGTGAAACACCGCCGGATTCCTGACTCCGGGCAGCTACTGAGAATTTCTTGATGGAAAAACTCAATAACTGATTTTTTTGGCCCGATCCGGGATTCGAATCCGGGACCTCATGATCACCAGTCGCACTACTACAACCACTAGACCAACGAGGCAGTCAAAAATATATATATATAAAAATAGACTTGCATCAAAGAGCCTCAAGAATATTTCAAATTTCTTATAAGCAGAATGCTCTCTTCGGCTCGTTGAAATTTCAAACGTGAATGAATCATTATTTTCTATGGTTGAAATAAATTTAATTACCCTGAGAGTACCCGATTCCGTGCTCTGTAAACTTACCTAAAGTACAAAGGACCTTGTTCAATTATTTGTTTATACTTTAAAATAAAAAAAAAAACTTATCTCAAATTATTAATAATATTTATTTTGCGTTCAAATTTTGTCTTGTAACACTATAATATTTGATTAAAAATAAGAAATAAATACATTGATGATGATTTTATATTGGCCTAATAAAAACATCAAGTCGTTCTTACCGTAAATATAAATACGGGAGCCAAGCTACCAAGTTGCAACTGTATTATGGCTGCAGTCTCCAGTATAAAAGGCTCGACCGCGGTAGCATCACATTCTCAAAGAATACCAGCGTAAAACAGCAGCATAATGATGCTGTGCTTCGTATGATGAGCGTAGGGAACCGGAAACCCTTTTTATATTGGTAACGAGGCCAAGGATATTTCGTTTAGGAGAGGGGCAAACGAGCGTACGGCTCACCTGATGGTATGTGACAACCGCCCCCCCCCCCATGAACAACTGCAACACCAGGGGAATAGCAGGTGCGTTGCCGGCCGTTTAAAAAGGAGTAAGCTCTTTTCTTGAAGGTCCCTCAGTCGTATCGGTCCGAAAAAATCGCCGGTGATAAATTATTCCACAGAGAGGTCGTACGCGGAAGAAAACTACTAGTGAAACGAACAGTGGTGGACCGCCAAGCATCCAGATGGTGTGAATGGTTTTGGGAGTTTTGCCGCGATGTGCGTTCGTGAAATTTGGCGGCTGGAATTAATCCGAATAATTCCTCAGAGCACTCCCCGTATTAGATGCGAAAGAACATGCAAAGGGATGCACTCTTCGCAGCGCCAGTGAATCGAGCCGATCGTAAAGGACTCAATCGTCGAGGATTCAAGCCGCTCTCCACTGGATGTGGTCAAGTAGAAGGAGCTTGCACTGGGGGAGCCCCAGCTCAGAGATAATAACAGTATTCCATGTGAGGCCCAACCAGCGTCTTGTAAAGTTGCAGGCGGTGTACCGGCATGAAATACTGTCCCGCTCTGCTGAGCACGCCAAGCTTTTTAGATGCCAATTTGACCTTCTCTGCCAAGTGACCACGAAACTGCACGTCACTAGATACGAGTATGTCGATGCCGAGGATTCCGATACTGGCTGAGGCAACATGGGGAGTGCTTTGAAACTGAGGAGATACGACAAAGGGGTTCTTTTTAGCAGTAAACGCGCAAACTTGTGTCTTGTTACCAGTTTGCAACATATCATTGATATGCAGAAGAAACAGCGTTGGTAATGCACGCAGCCTTCTGGAACACCAGCATTTATAGGCTTGTAATCGGAGTATGCACCGTCTACTAAGACCTTTATGCTCCGATCTGCAAGAAAGCTGGTGATCCAATTGCACAATTTCTCAAGGGATAAATATTTTCATTTTACTAATTATTTATGTTTGAAAATAATATTTTCTAAGAACATCAGTACCACGCTAATATGCAGCAGGGCGTAACAAACGCATGGACGGATGCTATAATTATTTAAGTTGGTTTCATATATGCTATCACAAAATAATTTTAAATATGTATTTGATGTATATAGTTAAGTGTACTTAGTTATAACCATCGTTGTAAAATTAAGTTATAGAAGATGTCGTATAATAATAGAATTTATTATTAAGCAATTGAAAATAAGCTGAAATATTATACGTTCTTATTTGTACTCCAAAGTGGTTTAATCTCTTAGTTTGATAGAATAATAATTGCGATTCTATTGAATCTTTAGTTTATTATTTTGCTAATAATAACCGATTGGACACAGAGATGAGAACAGAGCTCAACATTACACTATTATAATATAAAATTAAAAATTTTGTACAGCCGACTTCAATATAAGTTATTAAGAATATATAATGTAGAAAACTATTGGTCTGACCTTGATCAAATTCATATTCAAATTCAATATATATTCATTCACACGAGATGTATCAGCTTTCATATAAAAAAAGAATCATTGAAATCGGTTCACCCAGTAAGAAGTTATGAGGTAACACACATAAAAAAAAACTTTAAAAAGAAAACAGTCGAATTGAGTACCGTCTCCATATTGGAAGTCGGCCGAAAATATTACATAATTTTCTTAAAAACATTGAATATGTAATAAAACCTAACCTAACATAAATTAAAAATTAAAATCCACACCTTGAGATAATTTTTATTTACCTATACATAAATTAATAAATTGACTTCGTTTATTTTTTTTCAATTTGTACCATAGTTGCGGCGCTTGGTAGGCAAGTTGGCAACGCAGTTTTTTAATTTTCTAGTGTGTTCTCTTAGTCGCCTGTTTCAACACCCACGGGCTATTTCATTAATTAGTATTTTAATAGTTACTTTTATTATCTCTAGTGTTTGTCTGTAGCTAAAATTGTTTTTTTTTTCTAATATCCGAAAATCTATTTATACATAACATTTATAAACGCTCATGCCTGTAATCCAGAGGTGTAGACAGAGACTAAGAATTCTGGTTTTTGGCCATCAATTTTTTGTCATATAAAAAATAAAATCAAATCACTTGCTCATCCTAAATTTCTCCATTAGCCACTGTAGCTTTACAGTCCTAATACGACCCTTGTCCATTATACAGTAGGACTGCAACGGCTTTGTAATCTCCCGAAACTCTCTTCAGTTCCTAGCCACAATTAAAGAAAATGTACAGCAGTATCGGTAAAATTGAATGTCTAAAGTTTCAGAAATTTCATGTATGCCAAGACGCATTACCTACCATTACCATTACGCCTATTGAAAATCCTCAGCTGAACAAAGGTCTTCCCCATAGATTGCCTCATTGGCAGGATATTTGTAGTGGTCGTCACGCTTGGCAAGTGTCGGGGGGGGGGGCAACATCAGTTTATTTATTTTGAGTTGTTATCAGAAAAATGCTGCTGCAACACCAACTTAATGATATGGGACAGCGTACAGTACAGTTAAATCTCAAGTAGAATATTTACAACAGATGGTGTTTTAACTCTGAAAGTGATCTCTTCCAGACAAGCTTAGGAAACTGATGCAAACATTTGTTAAAAATAGTGGGAGGCGTACAAAATAAAAATAAAAATATCAAAAGAAAATTCATAAAATAAAGATAAGTGAAGAATATATATAATATAATATATTACATTTTATACGTGGTAGAGCCATGCTGCAGCTATTAGTAGTATAATAGTCGTAGCACGAATGGGTCAGCTCAACCGGGGAAGGACCACGCTCTCACAGAATACAAGCGTAAAATAGCAGCTTAACGCTGCTGTGGTCCGTATGATGAGTGTAGAGAACCGGGGACCCTTTTTGCTGGAAACGGAGTCGGAATCTTAGTTCTCACGGGTGACAACGCATCTGCATTTTGATTCGTAATCGAAGATAGATGTAGATGTCTATGGGCCACAGTAACCACTTACCATCAGGTGGACTGTGTGCTTTTTTGTCACCCTTATGCTATAAAAAAAAGATTAAATGAAAAGAGTACGAAAAAGGAAAAGTAATTTATCTAATAGCGTTCTAAGTAATACGATTTAACAAGACTTTTGAAAAAGTGAAAAGATTTAGCACGACGAATGTGGAGAGGTAAAGAGATCCACTAACGCACAGCAGTTACAGTAAAGGATTTCTTTACAAAAAAAGGAAGAGTGCAAAGGAGTAGAGAGAGAAAGATTGATAGAGGATCGAAGGAACCGATTATGGGTGAGGGAAAGTTACTGGAAACGGTCTTTTAAATAATGACGAGTGTAAGGATTAAACAGCACGCCATACAAAGAGAAAGAGAATGTGAGTATTCCTACGAAAGCGGATCGGGAGCCATTTGAGCTGTTTGCAAAATTCAGAGATATAATCATATTTGCGAAACCCAAATATAAATCTACTACATAAATGAATGCGCTCAAGCTTATTAAGCTGCTCCTCGGTAATGCCAAGATAGCAAATATCAGCATAGTCAAAGATAGGTAGAAGTATAAACTAGTCGAGCGTCGCTTTAGTTACTGTGGGAAGAAAATGACGAGAATGAGCTTAACCTCATTAACCTGTGAGGTCCAAGACATACAAGAGTCGAGATACAACGCCAAGTTCTTAACCTTGTTACTGTAAGGGATTAGAGTGCAGTCTAGTATAAGATGAGGTAGGGAAGAACAGTCAATTTTTCCAATCAATATAGAGCTACCGATGACAATGGCCTGAGTTTTCTTAGGATTCATAGTTAAATCACAATATTTACTCCAGTTCGAAATACAAGTCAGATCAGCGTTAATTGTGTCAACTGCTCTAGAAAAATCTTCAAGAGAGGTCTGAATATAGATTTGGAGATCATCGGCATACAAGTGGTAGGAAGAGGACAAATTATGACAGTTACGAGTATATGCGCATATTTCATATAATTTCAAGCAACGTGCTTTAAATATTATTCCATCCATTTCAAATTTTCTGCTTTGAGAAAATAAGTGCGGCGTAATTTCTTTAATTTCTTATTAAGCAATTTAAAACCAGTGAAATTTTAAAGAGTTTTAATTAAAGTTGATAAGGGTCTCGTAAACTTAAAAGTGAGTCGTCTGTAACTTAATTTTTTTTTCTGCCGGTAGAAATCTTTACTTAATAAATTAAGTTGCTTTAAAACAAATCACATTATTTTTGCTAGTTGATAATATATTATAATATTATTTTAGATCTGTATGACGAAGAATATGATAATCATGTACTTAGGGAATCAATAATACTTACCAGCTTTTAAATTTCCATTGAGATGATTATCTAATTAGTCACATGATTAAAAACAGAATGGAATATCCGTTCTCATAAAATTATTTAATAAAAATACTATCGGCCTCTGAGAGCCGCATATAAAATAAAACTTTCAATGTTTATACTCGTATCTTTGTTAGAAGAGCTGACTGCTTCTAACGAACATATTAACATTGAAAGATTTGAAAAGCTTCCTCAAAATACATAAGCAGGTTATAAAGATAGAGTAAAGGTAAATTTAATTAGAAATTTGTATGAAATAAATAAAATCATAACGAATTATAAAATAGAATGCAGTATAAGCAGACTGTATCAAAGAGAAATAATTGTGCTTACACGTGATATAAAAAAAATAACTTTCACGCAGACCTGTCGTGTCTCTAACAAGCTAATTATATTAGAATATTATAATTGTTTGAAATTGAATATCAATTGCAAACAATTATAATATTCTAATACATAGTTAAATTAAATAATATAAGAGTATAAAAAACTACCGGCAATTTGTTCTATCACCGAAAATCTGCCATAAGGATGTGTCGGATTTATCCCCGATAACAATATTGTTAATATGGTTGTAAAAATGGGACTAATGGGAAGATGTACACTGGAAGTGTGTCGTCGTTGAAGGTCATACAGGTTTATGCACCACCTCCGCTTAATCCTCATTGGATTAAGCGGAGGTTGGTGGAGGTAAATTATGCGTATGAGGCTACCTCCACAGTCTTAAATTCCTCAAAAGTACGGTTTTTATGGGAGACCTAGACGCAAAACTAGAAAAGATGATGAGCTGCAGATACAGGATTTGGAATAGGGTAACGGAGCCCATGGGGTTAACTGTTAACCGAATTCACAGGAGACTGAAACTCACTCAAAATCATAAACTCTTTCTTCCTCAGAGGCAGCCCCACAGGAACTGGATCTAGTCAAGTCCCGCACATTCGACAAAAATTAGATAGACCTCATTATAACGAGAAGACGGCAACTGTTTAATAATGTCTCAGTGATCACGAAGGTACAAAAACTGATATCGGGGATCCGTTAATGTTAAGAGGCACACTGAATCGTAACGTTAAGTTGGAGAGGTCACGCCTAATGAAGTCAACGTTCCATCCTCTTCCTACTTTAATCCAAAGCCCCGAAAACTATCAGTTCGTAATACAAAGTCGTCGTGAAGAAGCGATTGGGCGGAATAAATGCTTAAAAGTTTTTGTCTGAGATCTGTCTGCAAGAAAGAGTCAGCTGTCAAAATTGTAGACCGTCTCTGGCAACGTCGTTCCCGAGACACCTGATATTTTGTGTAAGGTTAAGAGACTCTGCAGACAGTTTTACACATCATCGTTGGGGCCACACGCATGTGTGAGTAAGGATTCAAGAACAAGTCTCATTCAACACTATTCCGATATATCCCGGATGTTAGACTGTGTGAGAATAGAATGGCTCTCTAGCATCTTATAAAAGACAAGGCCTCGGGCAAAGATGAAGAATAACAGCGAAACTTCAGAAGGCGGTTTGAAAACTAGTACTTGAAGTCCTTCAAAAGCCCCTCAATTCCGTCCTCAATCCGGAGTAGTGTACCACACACTACTCCGGAGGCGCGGAGCAAAAGCTCTCTTATGCGGTGCGGTGGCCTTGTACTTCAAGAAAGATGATAATTTTCTGTTAAAGAAAAGCAGACCGTGTTTTTTAAGAGTCAATACAAATTCCCTCTACTGTTACTGAGTCACCTGCATCTATCAATACTTATATAGGGAACTCAGAACTCTATCCTGTATGTCTCTCTCACAAGCTCGCCACTCCACGTAGTTTTTTTTTATAGATTAAGCTGACAAACGAGTATACAGTCCACCTAATGGTAAGTGGTTACTGTGGCTCATAGACATCTACATCTATCTTTTTTGCGAATTAAAATGCAGATGCTTTGTCAGCTGTAAAGACTAAGATAGAATGCCTCTTTTCCAGTAAAAAGGGTCTTGGCTTCTCTACACTCACCATACGAAACACAGCAGCATTAAGCTGCTATTTTACGCTGGTATTCTGTGAGAGGGTGGTCCTTCCTGAGTCGACCTGACCCATTCGTGCTATAACTATACTATTGATATAGCTGCAGCATGGCTGTACCACGTAAAACGCAGTGCGAGCTGTCTAACACTCCGCTTTCCGGAACGAAGCTTCTACTCGAGATTAATTCTTTTCCGTTGGTTTATCCAGTAACTTCAGCCCACAACTACTTCAGTTTACTGATCTTTTACTATTCTATTTCTATTTTGATTAAAACGTTACCTCCACATTAGGAATTTTCTCATGTATTGTGGGGGAATTTCACAAGGACAAAGATGCAGACCCGAAACAATTATTTGTAGGCCATACAAATACGTGTTCCCTTCGGGATTCGAACCCGCGGCCCTCAGCTCCACACCTCATTACTAAGCCACTGTGCAACGGAGTCTTTGGGCTTTATCGTGGTTCTTCTACGGATATCTTCATGCGTGTACAAATACTGCTCAGCTGAATAAGAGCTCTATATTATATTGGCGTCATATCATCATACACAAGGGAAATGTATAGGGTTATATTTCCCTATCTTGATATGACGCCCGGCTTAGCATGGATGATTTTTGGATCCCGACAACAGCGCCACCTACTAGATCCAACTATATCTAAGAACCATCCCATAAGTACCTCACAAGAATATTTATTTCATCAAAATCGGTCAATCCTTTAGGAGGAAAAGAATTACGAACATACGCATAATATTCCGGTGAATTTTAATATAAAAAAGATGTGCCAAAACAGTTTTAGTATTCCGGTATGAAAAGGCAATTTTAACATTACCTTTGACCCTAGATTTTATGTCTTTTCTATTGGGTCAGCTTGCCTTCACGCTGTCACATAATATTATTAGTTATTACTTTACTTTTACTGCCATATAGGGCTTTTCGTTAGGTTTCTTCATACGTAATCCTATTTCTTTATTATAAATGAAACCTGGGTATATAATTAGAAATAAATTACCAATCGAAGTTTATGGTTTTATTATACTCTGACACATTCGTGATTATTAGCATTGTATCAAGTATTTAAAACCGACTGTCGCTGTCATTGGTTGAATTACAAAAGAGAAAAATTAAGTTCTATATTTTTTAACTTTCAATGTTTATAAATACAACTAGGTAACGAGTCCGTCACTGTCTTGTCTAGAAGTCTGTATATAACGTCTTATCTATTGCTGGCACCAAATAGTAGTGTTTGCACCACTGTGTTCCGGTATGAAGGATATACAGAGCCAGTAGGTATACATGCTGTGAGGCATTCCATCTTAGTCCGGAGAGCTGACAACGCATTTGTGTAGCCTTCTTTGTTTGAAGTTGACTGTTGGTTTTCTTGGACTACAGTAGCCAGTTACCATCAGGTTGACGGTAAGTTTGTTAGTCTATTCAGTTTTATAAGAAACTCACTAATCAAGTATAATATTTCATTAATATAAATTAATGGATATCGATATTTTATAATAGCTTTTCTGTTTTTATTAATAAATTTAAAAATTATTTTCAAACGCAACTCATTTTTGTCTCATTATCTCACGAATCGTTATTTTCTACTATAACTAAATAAAATTATAACTTTTCGTGACCATTCGATTTTTGTGAATAACATACCATTAAGTTTTTGTAGATTAAAAAAAAGGAAGAAAGGTTCACGAGTGCCCACGAACCCTCACTAGATAGAGTGACGCTCCAACAGTGCGATTGTGTTATTCTGTTGGGAATCGTTAGCTTTGTCTTAATATTTGAAGTTAGGTTTCATTAAATATATCCATTGAAAGCCGATTTCTTTTTCATATTTATATCCTATTTGAGGTTATGAAATACAAAAAGGATAAAAAACGCAACACAGTTGCAGAGTAATTCCCACCGGCAATCGATTCACACTAGAGTTAAATAAACGCACTGTTGGTAAGACATACACGAATTCGTGTATGTCTTGTTGTGTTCCTTGAGGAAAGCCTATGCTAAGCAGTGGGCTTGTGAAGGGTTGTGATAATAATTAATGATGATGATGCCATGTATAAAATGCACGTATCTTGTAAGAAACAATATGTAGCTTGTACAATAAAATCATAATCTTTTGAAGAGATTCCAATCTAACAAATCTTGACGTGTTATTTGATATTGAAATTGTTTTAATAATCTTAAACAGAATGGAGTTGCGAATAGACATCTTATTTTTGTGTTTAGTCGCCCCTTTGATCAACTTTAATCATAATGATTTCTTATATTTACGCGAACACTACACATTTTTAAATAAAACTAATTTTACGGATTTTATCGCGTATATTAACTTATTTTTTAACTTATTTTAAAAATAAGTTACTATACGCGATAAAATCCGTAAAATTAGTTTTATTTAAAAACAACTTTAATCAGTTCTTTAATTGCAAGGTACTCTTAGGCTTCATTAAGAAAATTAACTTTACTTAATAATGCGCATAGGCGCATATAGGCACACAAATGTATGTTTCTGTAAGTTCACTGCTAGGCATAAATATCTCACATTGAACGATGACTTGCCATGACTGTAATGCTTGGCAGGTAGATTGGCAATCGCAGCACTAGGCGTCTCCTATTTTTATCTCTAGATATTTAACGTCTTTCCCCTAGGTCTACCTGTAGTAGCTTCCTGTAGTATTACGACAAGTTTTCTCTAAAGATGCATTAGTGACAATTCCAATCATCATCACCAGTATAAACGCATCTAAATCTTCATCAATGGTGGGTAACAAGCATCATCATTATATTAAGTGCACTGTCATAGTTATCAGCACAAACAGAACGTTACTATGACATCCAAACATCCAGAGTAAAAATAAATTTAAAGCATTGGTTTGTAATAAGTAAAATGTCAAGGTCAACATGGCATCTATACTTTAAATCGAAATTGTAGACAGTATAAAAGCCACAACTGCAACTTACAATTAAGTATAGAGTATGCTTATTTGTCACCCCCTGTTCTTGATATTGGTTGAAAATTGTTTTTAATATAATATAGTTTAATGATTGACCTGACGTGGCATATTACTATTTTATACGTCAGGTACGTGTGTTTATATAATATGTACGATTACAAAAGAAGCTACAAGGAACTGAATTAAAGGAGAAGGAGATGTCTCCATAAATTCTTGGGCTCAAGTGTTAACAAGATGAAAGTAGGACCATTTGAAAGCGTATATATAAGCAATTCATACCTGAAAATCTGGCAATATTTGTCAATCTAGGAACTGAGTTATTGTAGATAAGTAAATGTGAGATTATCTATTACCTACACTATAACAGGTGATTTTTCACTATAATTACACTGTAACAGGTTACTTTTCACTATAATACTTAAAGATATAAAAGCAGGATCAGTATAAAATCACCAAAAAATCTGTGGTTAATAATAAAACAAAATGATGATACGATTAACGAAAGTTAAAGCAACAACAAATAAGTGAAGTGAATATTAGCGACATAGATCTGAGATCGATTACTTCAATTGTTGTTGTAACTGTTACTTGTTGGAAATTTGATATTTTGTATTTTTTATTATTATTTTGTAGATATGTACGCAATTATTTTTTATCTACTTAACACAGAAAAATAATCGAAAATAGATGTTAAAATGCTCAATTTAATCGAGAATCGATTATATTGCGCTCGTTTCAAATCGAATCGAAAATCTGTCTTTTTCTTTTAGCTAAATAGTTTGAAGTTTGAACTGTCAAGTTTCAAAATAAGAAGTTCTCTATTGGAAGATAACGTTCAGTAACGAGGATTTTATCTTTATAGTAATCGATTTATATGCCATAAAGAATACACTACAATCGATATTCTAACTTATTTCTTATTTTATTGTTTTTTCGAATTCTAGATTGTAAAAAGAGCTACTTTTTTGTATTTTACTTTATAAAAATATAGCCAATTTTTAAAGTATAAACCAATTAGCTAACTTCAGGCCCAAAAAACCCCTTCTCCTTTGGTACACAAATAAATAGTTTTGAATAGGATTCTCTTTACCTAGTATCTCATGTGTTTAACATTTATAAAGAAAACTGTCGCGGAGAAACTTTATAAAGACCTTTCGTCTTTATAAGCTTTTTCCACACGACCGTAGCCAAATGGACAATACATACAATTTATTTTGTAGGTCGGCTCGACCGGGGAAGGACCACGCTCTCACAGAATACGAACGGAAAACAGTAGCTTAATCCCCTGTGTCTCATATGGTGAGAGTACAAAACTGATGACCCTTTTAACTGGAAACAAGGCATTCTGACTTAGTTCTCATCATCTGCCTTTTGCTTCTTATTCGAAGACAGATGTAGATGTGTATGAGCCACAGCATATACTTACAATAATGTGGACTGTGTACGCGTTTGTTACCATTATTTTATAAAAAAATGTAAAAGAAATATGGCATGGCATATTTCTTTTACATTTTTTTGCCATGAATATGCCATGCCATATTTTTTTTAATATCAGTAATGATGGCCGAGGTTCTAACAATGGACTGTTGACTTAATTAAATCATACAAACGATTGATGGGCATTTTGTGGCCAAAAATGTTTCTTCTGCATATCAATGACATGTTGCAAACCGGTAACATTCATTGCATTACGATTGAGAGCACTGGTGATGCTTTACACACCGTTCGTGCCAATATTTCTCGGGAAAACGTCGCCGAGTACCGGGACAAACTTGTGTCTGAAGTCGAAACTTTTTTGAACAAAGTCTCAGACTGGGGGCAACTAAATCTAGTTTTGTTCAGTTCCCCAGAAGACACAAGTTTGCACATTTACCGCTAAAAATAACCCCTTCCCCGTATCTACTCAATTTTAAGACACTCCCCTTGTTGCCTCAATCAGTATCGGAATCCTCGGAGTTGACATATCGAATGACGTGCAGTTTCGTGTATTCGCGTATTTCATCGCATTTACCACGAGGAGTGCTCTGAGGAATTGTTCGGTCTAATTTCAACCGTACAATTTCACCATCGCACATCGCGACAAAACTCGCGATACCATCCATACCATCTTTATGACTGACGGTCCACTACTGTGCGATTTAAAAGAAGTTTTCTTCCTCGCATTACTTTCTTGTGGAATCTATTACCACCAGAGATTTTTCCAGATCGATACGACTTGGGGACCTTCAAGAAAAGAGCGTACTCCTTTTTAAAAGGCCGGCAACGCATGTACAATTCCCCTGGTATTGTAGTTGTTCATGGGCGGCGGTAATCACTTACCATCAGGTGAGCCGTATACTCATTTGCCCCCTCTCCTATAATAAACAAATGGGCAACTCTAACAATCTATTGCATTCTAGCTATGTAGCATTTTAAGCCCAGCTAAGGATTATAAAAGCTGATATTGCATCTGTAAAAACTAATCTTAATGTTATAGCTATTGTTACAGCCTATCAAATGTCCACTGTTAAATACAGGCTATTCTCATAAATTGCATTATAGGGGGGATATCTGCCGAAGCTACCAGTCGACTTGGCAACCACAATGTTTTAACTATATATAAATAAAAAAATTAAACAGACTTCGGTTCTCAATAATCACCATACAAATAGAAATATAAATCAAAATAGAACTCACCATATGAAACGCATTAAGCTGCTATTTCACGCTAATATTCTGTGGCCATGAAGGAAAAGAGGAGATCTCCCACCGGTTGAGGTGATGTGTCCTGGAAGCGACCAACTCTCAGTGTTTTTAGTCAGAGCCAGAGCTGTTTTATATTTACCGCATTACTTGGGGACTTTGAAAGCGCGATTTAGGCTTCGGTGCGTTTCACTTGTGATGCCGCCACAAGAGTATAGACCCCTGGACAGGGGTCCAGCTTATCCATTCGTGCTGTAACGATAATAAAGTTGCAGTATGGTTCTGCCACATAACAAATATAAACAATGCACCAATGAACGCAACAATCTCTTTTAAAATTTTATTGGTTAACGTAAAGTCCAGTACTAAAAGTCTTACACTTCAGTAACAACGTCTCATTACAAACGGACATAGCCACAATACGTCTTATAGTTCTTTTACAAAAAACTTACCTAGCTTTAGAGGAGCAAACTTGGGAATATGATAATTTCGTAAACCTGTCATAGATTTAATCAGTCCTATTTGTGGCTGTTTAGCTGAATCGTTCGGGCACTGCAACAGCAACAGATCGTTATAAACGTATATATTGAAATTTCTTGCAGCCCGGATATTCTTTTTACGGAAATTTATAATTGATATGCTTACAAAATGAGTGTTATTTATTACATTAGATTTCCCGTCTCTAATATTATTCTAAGTGTCCGCGAGATAACATTACGCAGATTTGAAAAAAATGGAATGTCCACACAGAATTTAGGTCATCAACCTTTTCTAAAGTTGAGCGTTTATCGTGCAGAACTTAGAACTGTGTATTTTTTTATTAAACTGAAGTGACAAACGAACTGGCAGTCTACATGATGGGGCCTCCACCCCATGCGTCCATAACCCACAAGGCCCTGTTGTGGTAAGGGAACACCATCATCAAGGGGAGGACCGTGACGAATGTCTTGGCGACGTCGTCTCCGAGTGCGATCTACCCTCTCACGCCACCGCTCAGCAGCCTCCTTCTAGAGCAAAACGGTAGTCCATGAACACCTACAACCAACTTCAAACAAAGAAGGTTCACCTCTAAGGACTAAAATGGAATTCCTCACAGCCTGTTAATACCATAGTTCTCTTATACCCTTTAGATCGGAAGACCGTAATGCAAGCACTGATGTGTTCTGGTCTGAACTCACACAAGTCCAACTGCAACACTAATTTGTCTTATTTTGCTTCAACCAATGTATCTGCTATAATGGCATTAGTTTTTTTTTGATTAATAAAGAAACAAAATTATATAAAGAGTATATTGACACAAAAAAGTATTAAAAGAAACAGCTAGGTACACAATTACTGTCCAACATAAACTTGGTTTATCACAGGTAAAAGAACGCTGCTTGAATTTCTTATTGATAGATATTAGTAAAGTTCTATCTTAACACGTGCTACAACACGGAAAACTTTTGGTCAGCATTGTTTTTTTACTAATATTAAATTATCGATAAATTTCTCTTATTTAATGTGTAATAAATATTTTGAATAAATATTTAGCATATATATCGGTAGTTGAAAATTATATTACAGTGTTTGCACATAATGATAGTTAATGATAGTTCTTCTAGGCTATAATAACTATAATAACTCAATGTATTTATTTTAATTTTTTTGGATTGCTTTTAATTTTTCTAAAGGAGCCGTTGTTTTTTTACAGAATTGTTAAAAAAATCAAATACTCAATACTGATACATATACGTATATTTGCCAATTAAATTTCGTTAATAGAGAAAAAAATAATAACAAGAAAAGGCTATTCACATTCATAGCAAAATTTCTCTTGGATGATGAAAGGTAAAGGTAGTGACTGCTTGACTTTAATCATAATATGATATTTAACGCAAATACATTTTAAGACCTTTATTTGTAGCAATGTCCTCTAAACCGAATTTCACACGTCGCAGACGCCAGTATCATCGGAAACATCGTCATCTACGTAAGACAAGTTTTTATAGTGTACGGCTGTGTGCGCAAAAACAAATATACTCTATATCCAAAATCTGATATTTCGATGGGAAGGTAATGCAAAGCGACCGGAAAGAGATCAGGCGCAGGACCAACAGCTTAAGGTACTTTCCGATGCATGAGGGTGTAACATCGCCAAGTTCCAGCCTCCATCTCTATTGAAATTAGTATGTTTTTTTTTTAATTTCAATAGCCTCACGTATCATCCTTGGCAGGAATCGATGTTCTTTTTTTATTTTGTATTTTTTTAAAAAGAGAAAATTTGTGGTTTATCAAATCTAATGTAATAGCGGGGGCCGTCTAGGATATGATCACAAACTGCAAACTTCCCAACGTTCAAAACGTCGGGAATTAATAAAAATAAGTTAATTAAACGCGATAGAATCCGTAAAAGTAGTTTTATTCAACAGAATACTTCTTTGCACAGCAATAACCTTGTCAAAAATTTGTCAGTCATGTAATATATTCAAACCAGATGGATTTACAATATAATATCAAATACAACACTACTTGTAGTGTGTACACAAAAATGTGATCAGGAAAGGATCCGTTAAAATGAATGTTTTCGTTGCATATTTTCGTTTTTTAGATTAACTTGTCTCATGTAGGAATGAAGATTCTGTTCACTGAAAAATGAAATTCGGTAGGATAGTCTGTAGCCTCGTTTGGCTTTTTAATCATTAATGATTTCTTTTTGCATGCCTTAAGCGCGAAGCGCGCAGGTATGTTTTGCTAGGGCCTAAAAATTAAGATTCCAACGTTTTGTCGTATGAAATCGTATCTTACAATCATATTATACATATAAATAATATAAAAAGCAAATTATCAGAAAGATAAATGATTGTTGAACCTAGTAATATTTTTTTTTAAATAGATTAATTACTATTTTTACATAAAAAAGAGGTTTTAGTGGCTTATTGTGTGGATTTATCAAGTCTGCATGGCGGCGTAAACACGATAACTTTAGAAAATATCAATGGTTTAACTCGATCTATTTTTTAATCTTTTTATCTATCATGTGGGAAGCCATGGAATGTAAATAGCAGTTTAGTTTTGTTTTGTTTAGTTATAATTAGTTTTTTTTCGGCTGCGAAATGTCGAAATTTTCGGTGTTTGGCACCCTTGTATTTATTTATTTTACTAAATAGACTACCTCACAGCCTCACTCATTCACTTCAGCGTCAAACGCCGTCGTGAGATACTGAAGGGTACAGGAGCAAAAGAAGGAATGTTACAAAAACTTCAAATATAAATTAAGTATATCATCACGTATATATAGATTATTTGCCAATTAGTGCAGACAAGCACAAGGACCTTATGGACTTAAAAAGATTTTGTTCTATTGAAGCACAAGCCTATTTTGAAAGCATTACCCATACACAGTACTAGATTAGGACATTCCCTGTATGAGTTATATAGGACATTCCATTTTTAGTACTTTATAAAAGTTAATTACTTTTATTTTTAATTTATATACATTTGTTACTATTTACAAAATATTATTTGTATCCACAGCTGATCTCTGTAAGGTAAACTAAAGTTCCTATTAGTAGTTTTGAATCAATTAATATGTAAGACAAAGTTATAAACTTTCAAACATTAAAATGTTAATTACACAAAAACCTGTTTTAGTGACATTCCTTGTTTTGCCCCTGTACCTTTCCTGAATTAGTTGTTTGCAGCGGCTCAAAAATATCGCTGTACAAATACGAAATATTTGAAAAACAAAATTTCATACACGTTTGATTATTATAATAATCAGAGATTTTTATTACAATATTTTAAAAGCACAGAATAAATAATAGTTGTACGTACTAAACGTAAGTAGGACGTATATATTTATACTTAAATACGTGTTGGACTTTATGGAGTGACCTGAATAATGATATGATCAATAATATGAGCATTATGAGTCATGCGCTTTTGGATTTTCCAAACTTTTTTAAATTCAAGTTTGACATAAAATTATTGGAAAATTGGAAGTATAATATGGTTATTGGTGAAAACTTGTGTGTATTTAAACTACATTTAAAAAATCCGTATAATCATGTTATAGGTTTTTTTTTATATTCCACAATAAATAATCAAAATGCAGATGCGTCGTCACCCGTGAGGACTAAGATGGAATGCCTCTTTTCCAGTAAAACGGGTCTCCGGTTCTCTACACTCACCACACGAAACACAATTTATGTACTTTTTAATGCGCTTAGGACATGCAGTTTTTTTTTTTTAAATCAGCCTATATAAAAAAAGTGTTTTACTTAGTTTTGCTTTCGCCCCTTCTTAACTAAAGTCCATGCGAACTGTTAATGACTGAAAATTGCCTACATTTGTTCTTTTTCTCATGAAAGTCACACCCATTCATTTTTTGTAACTCTATAATTTGATTTACGTACGTATTCGGTCAAGGAGAAATACCTATCATACGAGTAATCATACGAGTATCTGTATATATTTAATATACAGATACTCGTATGATTATCTTCACAGACACGGACTCGTATTATATTTTTATACAAATTTATATGATACGAGTACGGTTGTTAAAAAGAAGGTGGTAGTACTTTAAGATAATTTTAATAATAGTATTTTGTGACTAAGACGAGAAGATAATATTATGTTCGATTTTCAGAGTGTTGCCACTCGGAGTTGGATTCATGGCTAAAAGAAAATTCTTTATTAATGAGAGCAACAGAGTAGTAACAACCCCGTGTAGTGGCGGGTAAGAATACTCACTACCCCATATCTTCCCGTGGGTGTCGTAAAAGGCGACAGAGGGAACATGAGACAGAAGAAGGGCAGCAGCATATTTCTGATAACAGCAAAAAAACAATAAAAAAACTGCGGTTGCTTACCCGCTCGCCAAGCGTGGCAACTATGGCAATATATCCATGAAAGTAATGAAGAGGCGCCCCCTGTCCCCGGCGGCCCCGCTATTCCTGGCTATGGTGGCTACCATGAAAACGGCGGGGCAGGGGGTGCTAAGAATCTCCGGTTGAGGTTTGGTTGCCACCTACGACGACTCGACCTGGCAACTTATAACGCATGACAAGAAGATCCTGGAGCTGGAACTTATAACGACTGACAAGAAGATCCTGGAGCTGGAAGAAGAGATAGACAAGTTGCGCTGGAATGTCATAGGATTATCCGAAGTCCGAAGAGAGGGCGAGGACACGGTAATCCTCGAATCCGGCAATTTGTTCTATCACCGGGAGGGAAACCATCTGTCCCAAGGAGGTGTCGGATTTATCGTTCACAAGTCTCTCGTTAACAATGTCTCGTTGTAAAGATTGGGAGTGTGTCGACGAAGGTTGCGTACCTTATTCTCAGAATCACTAAACATTATTCGCTGAAGTTCATACAAGTTTACGCACCAATCTCCGCACATTCCGATGAGAAGGTGGAGGTAATGTATGAGGATATCTCAAGAGCCATGTATTCCTCCAAAACCTACTATACGGTGTTAACGGGAGACTTCAACGCAAAACTAGGCACAAGAGAGAACGGTGAGCTGAAAGTAGGGAACTTCGGAATAGGGCCACGGAACCCAAGGGGCCAGCAGCTGGCCGACTTCATGGAGAAAAAGGTACTCTTTATGATGAACTCTTTCTTCCAGAAGCGGACCCACAGGAAGTGGACCTGTTCGCGCCCCGACGGTTCGACAAAAAATGAGATTTACTTCATTATGACGATCAGACGACAACTGTTCAGTGATATCTCAGTGATCGCGAGGGTGAAAACCAGCAGCGATCACCCAATGGTGAGAGGCACACTGCACCTAAACGTTAAGTTGGAGAGGTACACGTCTAATGAAGTCAACGCTCCGTCCCCCTCGTGCTCTAATCCAAAGTCCCGAAACCTTTCAGCTCGAGCCTCGAAACCATTTTCAGTGCCTAGAAGATTGCAATGCAGTGGACGATATGAATGACAAACTCGTGGAAACTGTCCATGCAGTCGGAGCTAAGTTTTGCAAGACCCGTTGCAGAAAAACACAAAAACTCTCCGATCACACTCTTAATCTCATGGCTGTTAGACGGGATATGAAGCTGCAGTCTTCAGTAGATTTGACAGCAAACAGGCAACTGAACAGACAGATCCCCAAATGCATGCGGCGGGAATTACGCAACTTTAATACTGCTCGTATTGAAGAAGCGATCGAACGGAACCAGGGCTCCAAACTCTTTGCTAGAGATATGTCTGCCAGAAAGAGCCAACTGTAGAAGCTGAACGAGTGTGGCAGCGTCGTTTCCGGGACACCTGAGATTTTAAATGCGATTGAGAGGTTCTATGGTCAGATGTACACATCACCGTTGGAGACACACGTAAGTGTGAGTAACGATCCAAGGGCGAGTCTTATCCGACACTATTCCGATGATATCCCGGACTTCAATCTGAGCGAGATTAGAATGGATTAGAATGTCTCTCCAGCACCTTAAAAACGGCAAGGCCCCAGGCGAGGATTGAATTACAGCAGAGCTTCTGAAAGTGGGTGGAATCCCGGTACTTGAAGTCCTTCAGAAGCTCTTTAATTCCGTCCTCAATGGTGGCATTACACCGGAGGCGTGGAGTAGAAGTGCAGTGGTCTTGTTCTTCTAGAGAGGTGACAACGCTCTCTTAAAGAACTACAGACCGATTTTCCTTCGAAGCCGCGTCTACGTGCTGTTTTCGAGAGTCATTACGAATCGTCTCGCGCACAGACTTGACGACTTCCAGCCTCCCGAACAAGCCGGTTTCCGAAAAGGCATTAGCACCATAGACCAGATACATACCCTTCGGCAAATTGTACAGAAGTCCGAGGAGTACAATTTGCCACTATGTCTGGCGTATGTGGACTATGAGAAAGCCTTTGATTCCGTCGAAATTCCGGAAGACGTTTTCAAGTTTCTGGACCGGAAAGGATACTGTATTAACATCAATGGCGAGTACATCACTCACCTTCAATTTGCCGACGATATAGTCCTTATGGCAGAATCGCTGGAGGACTTAAGCACTATGCTCAATGACCTCAATAGTGTTTCCCAACGGATTGGTCTTAAGATGAACATGGACAAAACAAAGATCATGTTTAATATCCATATCAAACCAATAACGTAATGCAAGTTGTCGATCTATTTTATTTTGTTGCTGGTTCTTTATGAGTTGCTGCTTCCGTTACTGACCAGCAACAAATATCTGGTAATTTTTTTTCTAAAATTTTCATAGAGATATAGCATGTACACAAATAATAAGTTACTAATTACTAAGTGCAGCTAATCGATTTATTTTATTTTGTTGCTGGCTTAATACGAATCGCTGCTTCCATACTGACTAGCAACAAAATGTCTACAATCTTTTTTCCTATAATGTTCATGTAAATATAGCTTGTACACAAATAATTATTAACTTATTACTTGGTGGAGCTTATCGATCTATTTTATTTTGTTGCTAGCTCTATGCGAGTTGCTGCTTCCGTAACTGACCAGCAACAAAATATCTGCTATCATTTTTCCAAAAATTTGCAATAAAATATAGCGTGTACACAAATATTTTTAACTAATAACGTGGTGCAACTTATCGATCTATTTTATTTTGTTGCTGGTTCTTCATGAGTTGCTGCTTCCGTAACTGACCAGCTAAAATTTCTACAATCTTTTTTCCTATAATTTTCATTAAATTATAGCATGTACACAAATAATTACTATCTAATAACGTAATGCAACTTGTCGATCTATTTAATTTTGTGACTGGCTCTTTATGAGTTGCTGCTTCCGTAACTGACCAGCAACAAAATATCTGCTACCTTTTTTTCTAAAATTTTAATGTTAATATAGCATGTACACGAATAATTAGTAACTAATTACTTAGTGCAGCTTGTCGATCGTTTTTATTTTGTTGCTGGCTCTATACGAGTAGCTACTTCCGTAACTGACCAGCAACAAAATAGCTACTATCTTAATTACTATCTATAATTTTCATGTAAATATAGCTTGTACACAAATAATTATTAACTTATTACTTGGTAAAGCTAATCGAAATATTTTATTTTTTTGCTGGCTCTATACGAATTGCTGCTTCCGTAACTGACCTGCTACAAAATATCTGCTAACATTTTTCCAAAAAATTGCAATAAAATATAGCGTGTACACAAATATTTTTAACTAATAACGTGGTGCAACTTATCAATATATTTTATTTTATTTCTGGTTCTTCATGAGTTACTGCTTCCGTAACTGACCAGCAAAAAATATCTACTATCTTTTTTGTCAAAAATTTTAATGTTATTATAGCATGTACACAAATAATTATTAACTTATTACTTGGTGCAGCTTATCCATCTCTTTTGTTTTGTTGCTGGCTCTTTATGACTTGCTGCTTTAATTATTGGCTAGCAACAAAATATCACACAAAATATCACATGTATAAAAATATAACATGTAAACAAATAATTTCTAACTAATAACGTGGTGCAACGTATCTATTTATTTTATTTTTTTGCTGGCTCTTTATGAGTTGCTGCTTCCGTTACTGACCAGCAACAATATATCTACTATCTTTTTTCCTAAAATTTTCATGATATAGCTTGTACAAAAATAATTATCAACTTAATAGTTGGTGCAGCTTATCGATCTATCTTATTTTGTTGCTGGCTCTTTATGCTTTCATAAATAAACAGCAACAATATATCTGTTGTTCTGTTTTTGAATCTCCCGTATAGGCAGCATGTACACATTTATTTGTAACTTATTACTTGATATAGCTTTTCGACCAATTTTATGATATTGTAGGCTGTTTGGGATTCATTGATCTATTTATTAACAGCAAAATTTTCATTAACTTGGAACTTCAGAATCAGTATCAAAACATAAATTGATTTTTATACATTTTTGATGTTTTTTAATTTTTAATTTTTTAATTTTAATTTTATTTTTTTTAATATTTTTTTGCATTTTATGTCAGCAACTAATTAGCAACAAATTATCCCGTTTTATCCGCTACGGCGGGGTTGATTGAAAGTTTTTACTGCTATCTTAATGTAAAGATAGCAGTAATTCAATTTACTCAAAACCGGTTGGAGCAACAAAATCGCGATTTTAGTAACTAATTAGCAACAAATTAGCTGCAAATTCATGGATAGAATTTTTATGTTTCTGCTGACTTTTCACTGCTATCTTTATAGAGCTATTATTTACGCCGTGTGGAAAGGCGAACCCTCGAGTTCAAACGCGTCTTACTAGGAGGTAGAGAGTAAACAGTTGTTATTTGGTGAGCACTGATATATGCGTGATCATTATTTATTGGGGAATGATATAATAATTTGCATTCACTAAATAGTAAGTAATAAATAAATCGTAATATAAAAACAATAGTAAGGTCACTTTTACAACACATACAGCACTAAATAGGGTAATGAATCCTCTTACGACGCCATGACAGTACATATTTTATACTCTTATTTCAAACTTTTTGTAGAAATTAGTTATCAGCAGCCTTATCATCAAAACTGATGCGGACAAACACAAATCTATCGTTAAACATTGTCCACCCAAGAACTACGTTAATCACTATAGCCTATAAAATAAAAGTCCACCACTGTATCTGGGCCCCTCTCAAAGATGGCTGTCAGATTGGCAACCCCAGTTATTTCTTATCTGTTGTTATCGAGACGATGTTGCTGAAGTAGCCTTACAACCTGCATCCACTGACTCTCTCCGTTCACATTTCATCAGATTGACATACCTATAGACGTCCTACACTCAATATTTTAATATACTAAAAATATATTAATAACTTTACTTAAGTAAAAATAAGAATAAATTAAAAATTAAAATTACAGAGCTCTTTCTACAAGAAGACCAGACGAACCTTCCCGAAGAGAAGAAGCCTAACTGAATCCAACTATCAGCTTCTTTTATAAAGTTGTTTCCACCTTACTGCACTTTCTTCATCTTGGATGATACTACTCTTTAACAACTTCAAGGAACCCACCACCAACGATAATCGTGTCTCGTATGATATGATCGATAAAAATGACTTTGTCTTATTTAAATTCATACTCATTCCACCACCATGATCACCGTTTACTTTGACGCCATTGATAATTGTCTTGAAAACCTCTTTCAGTGCGGTTATGAACAGTTTCAGGTGTAGGATCCACGATACAACTGGATAGGTTTTATAAGACCGCCTTGTACTTGTATGGAGATGAAGCTTGTAGTGTTTATGTCTCAACATCATAATATACCGTCAGTCAATCTTGGAACGCTGCGAGAAATCCAAAATAGCATAAGTTTCGATAGAATCAAAAGCTATTTCATATGCCACAAAAACAAGACGTTGAGGATGATTATGCTCATACTACTTCTGTATAATTTGTTTTACTGGTTTTCTTTAGACCACTAAAGCAAACCAGTAAAGCAAATATATGGTGCCATCACCTCTTCAAAATTCAGTCTGCTCAGTTGGTTAAAATTCATTCCATGCAAGTTCATTCGTGATGACTATTGAAAACAATTTATAGATGTAGCTCAGAAGCAAGAACATTATCTTGTCAATTTGCTTGTTCCTTCCTTACCCCACTTTCAAGAGCTCTGTTCTGTAACTCTATCCGCTCCTGGAGCTTTACCATTTTTTAATTGCTTGAGAGCCAAATCATTTTTGTGTTGTCAAGGTCTAGAAATCAAACGTTCGAAGCCGGGGTGGCTAGTATTTAACAAACTGATTCTATTCTATTCTCAAAACTTAGACTTGCGGCATATACGTTGCATGCTACATAAACTGTTACCCTCATCCTTAAGCAAATTATGAGTGTTAATATCCAATGTGCGTTTTGGGGTAGTCGATACAGAAGTTTGAGCTGGGAATGTTGAGATCCAGTTACAGTTTGAGGCGCATTTTCAGAGCGTAAACCTCGTCAGATGTGTTCTTTCTATCTTGAAATCTATATTCAAAGTACCTTGAACAAGTCGATAATCGCTTCTACTGAAGAACGTATATAAGAACGTAAATATGCGGTTTTTGTCCGTCGTGATGAAGTCGATCTCATCTTTTATCACGTTGTCATGGTTGTGCTAGGTCCACTTCCTGGCCCTAGGTGAAGGGCCAGTTCGAGAGCAAGCCTGCGGATGGGTGTTGGTAGGCTGTGGAGAGAGGATGTCCTGTCCTCCTACCGCCGCAGCCGAAGTGAAGTCTAGGAGAAAGAGGAGTGTTGGTATGGCCACGCACCACTCGCCCTATCCTCCGTGACTCTAGTGGAGCCGCAACGTTTATGCAATGGTGGCGGCGGTAGAAGAGGAGAATTGGTATTGCAATGCACCGCTCACCCTCTGCGGCCAAAACTTGGTTTACGGCTGAGCCGTCAACCTGAGGCGAAATCCGCCAGAGGGACACTTCGCGGAGGGAGTTGGAAGCCGCGGAAAAAGGCGCTCCTTGTAATGCGGAGATGTCCTCTCCCAAGGAGGGGCCGCAATGGGGTGGCGCTGGTGATCCGCGGATGTGTCAAAAAGCGTCAACGTAGCCCTGCCAATGCGTCGAATTCGGAACGCCATGAGTTTTAGTAGGTGCGATTATGACATCCATCCATTTCCATTGAAGCTTTTTTGGAAATAGAAACTTTGAAAAATAAGCTTCAGGTCTATTACTTATAAAATACAATCAAATCGCGAATCGCGAAAGGAAAACTTTGTACGAGTTTTCCTTTTTTAAGCATATTGCACGCGAGAACATACGAGTGTGAGACCAATCTCAAAATATATAAACATTAACTATGCCAACATACTTAAAGTTTATATTGGCGGAAGGTGCAGAATGATATAATATATATTATATCTTTCTATATAAGACATACATAGAGTAACACGGGAAACCGAGGAGCCATAGCGTTTTTCCCGATACAGAACTGATTGTCATTTTTTTGCAAGCAAGGAAGATGGTGCTGCAGAGAGGCTGCCCTGTCTTACGTTGAGATGTAATTATGACCTTCACGTTACTCCAGTGCGTAATTGTGATGGGGACATATTACGGTAAGGTCGAACTGTAATTGCCCCATTCTGAATGTATAGCGCGTTGCGCTGTCTTATTACTACTGACAATGATTAATTGCGTAAGCAAGAGAGCAAGTTGAACATCCGGTCTCACACTTTTATTATTATTAACAATTAAACTTATCCTGATGTATTTCCGAGATCGGAAGTGGGGTGTCCTGTTGTAAAATTCCTATAAATTAAATATTATATACAGATCAGAACTTCGTGCAGCCCACCCCAATCCATCTGTTTGAGTATTGGCTATTTAGCCACTCTCGTACCGATAACTGGAAGTGAGCTTCACGGCCGTCATGCTTATAAATCAAATTACTTTAAATTTCTTCTAAAACATATACTAATAAAATTTCCAAATCGTTTCGCAAAAGAATTTCGTAAGTTTCACCGTTTAAATTTTGTGGCATAAAATAAGGTCTAATAAGTTTGTCATTTACAATACTCATCCATACATGCAAAGAAAATCCGCGCTGTGACGCTCTTCTTTAAATTTAAGTCTTTGGATTTTTATCCAAGAAAGCATACGAAATTCTGGGTGATTATTGAAATATATATATAATAATAAGAAAGTTTTGGTGAATGCAGCCACCGACGTTGTGGTGTAAGAAAGAGAAAGACTGAAAGGAAAAGTAATACGTTATGGTGGGATGATGGAAGGCTGTGCACCTTGTTTAATTTATGTTGGGAACTGAAGCGGGTACCGGAAGACTGGTGCAAAGCCGTTATAGTCCCAATATATAAGGGAAAGGGCTCGCAGCAGAACTGTAAAAACTACCGTGGTATCAGCTTGCTTAGCATTGTGGGTAAACTGTATGCTAAGGTGTTAATTGAAAGAAGAAACTGATGGAAAAATTTGGGATGTGCAAGCTGGATTTAGAAAGGGGATGGGGTGTACGGATCAAGTCTTTTCCATGCGCACGATTGCGAAGAAGTTTTTGGCCAAAAACCAGAAAGTTTTTTGTGCGTTCATGAACTTGGAAAATGCTTATGACAGAGTGAACAGGAATGTGTTATGGCAAACACTGAACTCATTTGGGTTGAGCGCTGGCTTGATACAGGCATTAAGGTTTTTTTATAGGGACTCTAGTGCTTATTTCAGGATCAACGGGGTCTACTCGGACTGGTTTGGCATTCATAAAGGTGTCAGACAGGGATGTGTGACTTCCCCGTGGCTGTTTAACCTATATATGGACAGTTGTTTGCAAACTTTGGAAGTTGAAGAATGTGGGTTGAGAATGAGTGAGTTAACCGTCAAATGCCTGTTGTACGCCGATGATCAAGTCATATTTGCATCATCGGCGGCCCAGTTGCAAATGATGGTTACTTTAATGAACTGATCATTGAAAGAAAGAGGTATGAAAGTGAACGCAAGTAAGACGAAAGTGATGGTTTTTGAAAGAGAAGAAAGTAAAACGTTATATGAAATAAGAATAGAAGGGGAGTTGATTGAGCAAGTGGATGAGTTTGTATATTTGGGATGTTTATTTAGCAGGGATGGTAGATATGATAAGGATATAGAACGGCGAGTAAACGCAGGAAATAGAGTGAATGGGGCTTTACACGCTATTATGAGGAGTTAGAATGCGTCAAATAAGGCACGTATGGCAATTCTTAATGCTGTGTTAGTCCCTACTTTAATGTATGGTAGTGAAAGTTGGGTCTGGCAGAAGAAGCATAAGAGTAGAATAAATGCTGTAGAAATGCGGTCCTTAAGGAGAATGCTAGGGCTGAATCTGAATGACAGGGTGAGAAATAGTGTGATAAGAGTAAAGGGTGGTTTGCAAGATGACGTTGTGACAAGGATTAAGAAAGGAATGCTTCGGTGGTTTGGTCATGTAGAAAGAATGAACGAGGAAAGAGTGACAAAGCAAATTTATGTTGCAGAAGTGAACGGCAGGGTCGGGAAGGGACGACCTAGATGAAGGTTTATCGACCAAATTGGGGATACATTAAAAATGGGCCAGATTAGGATTACCCTTAACGGACGAGCGTGTATGCGTAGATATATGGATGTAAAGGAGGCGAGAGAGGTATATCAGGATCGCGCCAAATGGAAGTCCGTAGTCTTTGCCTAACCCTGTGGGTGACAGGCGTGAGTGTTTGTATTGTATTGTATTGTATTGAAATATCTTTAAAATCCGTATATCATAAGATCTGTTCATTTTCGGCCATACATATGGGGGGTCAAATTTGTAGCATTTTGACTCCGACCTTTTTTTAATAGGATAAGGGTGACAAACGAGCACACAGTCTACCTGATGGTAAGTGGTTGCTGTGGCCCATAGACATTTACATTTATCCTCGATTACGAATCAAAATGCAGATGCGTTGTCACCCGTGAGGACTAAGACTTAGATGGAATGTCTCGTTTCCAGTAAAAAGGGTCTCCGTTTCTCTACACTCACCATAAGAAACACAGCAGCATTAAGCTGCTATTTTACGCTGGTATTCTGTGCATGCGTGGTCCTTCCCCGGACGAGCCGACCCATTCCCAGTAAGCCTGTATTTCAAATGATCGAAAAGAAAGTCATTTCTAAGTGTGTCGGTTTAATAATTTTCTATTGAGATTCATATTAGACATTCTGTTGTAACTATAAGCAACTTCGTTTGAACGCATTCCGTACAACAAATCTGCTTAACGCTTAAAAAGAAATAATCTGCAAATTACAAAACATGCAACGCAATTATAGTACATGTACAACACTTGCTCACGGAATGTTCAAGGAACCACAATGAAAACAAACTAAATTATTCAAACTAATTAACATTCCTCTGAACCAAAATCAGTCGCTGCTCAAATAATGCACGGTGTAGAATTTAGTTTATCAAATTATTTGTAATATTATAACAAATAATTAAATTAATAATTGTTAAGTTCGAGCATTATAATTTACTTTGGATTTTCTGTGGGCACTGCGACACTCGAACAGTGTTTGGACGCACGGAGTGCGCTCTCTTAATTAAGGCTTAAGCTGTTATTTGGATGATTTTGTGCCAATTTATAAAACACTTCGTTGTATTGTGTGCAGTTTTGGCCAGAATAGCAGCTGAAATGTAACCTTCGGCCGTAAGCAGCTCAGGGATCGCACACCGAAAGACAAGTTAGTTCCTTTGACTTTTTTTTTTAAATTAAATAAATAGCTCTCGAAGACTCGTAATAACGTGAACGGTTATGATGGAGCCTGCTTATTAAAAATCGCGAGTCTCCCAATAAAATAGAATGAAAACATGATTTCCTAATTAAACAAATAGCATCTTAAAGCAAATCAGTCCGAGCGTTTGTGTGTGTTAAAATGACTTAGCAAAGTGAAATTAAAATTGCTGCAAAACTAACAAAATAACAAAGTCATTCTTACGTAATAAAAATATGTCTTTTACGTTTTAATGTGCGCAATGTGTTTATTTTTAATTGATAATTCTAACGAATGGGTCGGCTCGACCGAGGTGCTACCACGCCCTCACAGAATACCAGCGTAAAATATCAGCTTTATGCTGCTGTGTCTCGTATGGTAAGTGTACCAGGGAACCTTTTTATTGGGAACAAGGCATTCTATGTTAGTTTTCAATGGTGATAATGCATCTGAAGTTAAACTCCTAATCGAGGATAGGTATAATAATGTCTTAAAGACCGAATTTCGGTCACGGCGGCCAGTCTCAACGAAGACTAGCCAACGGCGCAGCACAGGATTATAGTGCCCAAGCACTATAATCCTGTATAATAACATAGTATATAAGCACAGATGCACTCTCTATTCCCTCACTCTTATGATCCGATGAGACGGTAAACCAACACGACCGGAGAGAGATCAGGCGCAGGGCCAGATTTACGTGCTTTCTGAGGCACGGGGGTGAGACACTGCCAACTTCTTGATTCCGGGCAGCTACCGAGTATTTCTTGATGGAAAAACTCAATAACTGTGTTTTTTGGCCTGACCCGGGATTCGAACCCGGGACCTCATGATCAGCAGTCACGTTTAAAATCACTAGATCTATGAACAACAGTATCCATCTACTAACAAGTAGACTGTGTGCTCGTGTGTCACTCTTATTCTATAAAAAATTTAAGAGTGATATGCCATGGTATTTTTTTTTCTATACTGACGATGGCCGAGAGTCTTACGTAGTCTGTTGGCGAAATTTGAAAAATTGATGCATACTCGTATTACTAGTGTAAGAGCATCGACTGTGCGCTCATCAACCCACTTGGCGAAAATGGGCAACTCTAACATCATATTGCATTCAGCTAAAATGTGTAGCATTTTTAGCCAGCTATAGACTTAAAAAGCTGATGTTGAAGCTGTAAGAAAAAATCTAAATATTATAGTGTATATTACAGTCCATCTAAAGTCCACTACTGAATACAGGCCATCCTCATAAATTGCATTATATGGGAGACGTCTGCCAAAGTATCCAGGCGGGTGGACAACCACTGTTTTAATTTTTAGTTGTCCTTAACAAGACCCTGTTACCCACCCTCTGGTTTATTTTCCTCTGTCGCCTCTTAGGTCACCCATGCGGTGATATTATGTGGTTGTGGATATTCTAAACACCGAGCAGCATAAGCGAAACGAAGGTCCGATCGGTGCTATTCACCACGAACAAGCATGCCCGGCGTGGTTAGGTTGGGTAAATCTTGAGAAATACCATTTCAAGTACACATTTCTGGCGCATCCTTAGAAAATCCTATGTAATGTACATGCACAGTTTTTTTCAATATGTATGTATATTAAAAAAACTGCGCATGTGATGCCTAAATTAAATATGTTAACCAGCGATTAATTGAAATCACAGTAAGAATTAATTTCTTACTTGGTTTAAGACGACTCAATGTTTCTGATTGTAGACTTGTTTTATAAATAAAAATACTTTTTACTGAGTGGGTTTAAAGCAACTTGTAGACGTTCTTCTTTTCGTTTTAACGAACCTTATTAACAAGATTTCGCTGAAGATTTCTGTGCAGAAACGAGAAGCTTTTTTATTATTTTAAAGTATATTATTAACCTTCTTAAATGCTGATTTTCAAACTGCACAATTTCTATATTGTAAAAATTATATGCGATAAACTGTCTTCGCTTAACTACTCCTACGTTGTAGTGGAATTAAAACAGTGAGATGGCGATACATCAATGTCAGCAAACAGCCAGCAATGTTGAAATAAAAAGAAAAATAATAATTTTTCTTTATTGATTGCACATATAGGTACGATATCATATTTTAATTAATTTCTGACTTCATATTAAATGCAATTTAATAGGTGTGCCCGTAGATAGAGTCGCAGACCATCGTCATTGCTATTTGTGCAATGGCACAAGTTAATATATTTGTGAATAATAAAAAAGGTTAGTAAATAAAATCTGATATTACCGTAAATATCAGATTTTAATTACTAACCTTTTTTATTATTAATGATTACCGTAAATACGTACCTATGCTAAAAGCTAACACTAAGAGTTTTTTAATTAAATCAATAATATTCTTAAAACTACTATTGATACATGAGAAACTGTGCTATTTTTGTTACATAATAATTATTTTGTACAATTAATATTTTGTACAATTTTGTGCTGTGAAAACGGACAACATTATTACGCGATTGGGCATTCTGTACACCAGGTATCAAAACCGATCCTGAGGAATATTATTCCATTCTTTCTATTATAAGCGCTTTTTCTTATTTAAGATAGCGAAGTGTCATTGAGGGAAGATTTCAACGTAATCCGCATTGTCCAAAATCGTCCCGAGAATGTTTGATAGGACAGGATAGGGAGGTATGGACTGCGTGCTGGCATCGCCCATTCCCATTTTAGGAAGTCATATACTATCGTAACCGGATGGCGAAGGGCGTCCTCATGTATAAAACACGATTTTCACCCAAACTTACCATAATGGACACATCATTCTCATTTAGGATTCTGTTTACGTATCTTTACCGACATAGCTATAGAGACTCTTAGAAAATATTGACAAATCGTAGTGGGGTTCTCCCACAAGGAAATCTATCTGTCCATCTCATAGCCTCCGATAGATAGTAGTATATAAATTTTTAAAAATGAAATACACGACTATTTTGTGGAATCTGCTATCATCAGCGATTTTTCTAGACCGATGCGACATAAGGACCTTTAAAATAAGTACCGTAGGTACCTACTCTTTTTTAAAAGACCGCTAACGCACCAACCGATCCACTGGTAAGTAAGTTGCTTGCTCATCTGTCCATAAATAAAATTGAAGTGGCTGTTTGTAATTTCAAAATAATAGCCTTTTACTTAATGCATATGAAAGAACGAGTATATATGGTACTTATTACGAAAACACATTATTTTAAATTTTTGTCTGTCTGTCTGTTTGCTTCAGCTAAGCTTCGAAACGGCTGAACCGATTTGGACGGGACTTTCAGTGACAGATAGCTGATGTTATAAGGAGTAACTTAGGCTACTCATATTTTAGAAAAAGGAAAAGAATTAGGGTACCGCGCAACATAAGTAAAACCCTAAATTACACGCAGGTGAAGTCGCGGGAAACAGCAAGTATTTTATAAAATTAGACTTTCATCAAAGAGCCTCAAGAATATTTCAAATTTCTAGACTAGTCTTTCTAGAGCCCGAAGAATATTTTAAATTTCTTATAAGCAGAATGCTCTTTTCGGCTCCTTGAACTTTCAAACGTCTCCAGTGTAAAAGGCTCGACCGCAGTAGCATCACGTTCTCAAAGAATACCAGCGTAAAACAGCAGCATAATGATGCTGTGCATTGTATGATTAGCGTAGGGAACCGGAAACCCTTTTTATATTGGTAACAACGCCAAAGACTTTTTCTTTAGGAGAGGGGCAAACGAGCATACGGCTCACATGATGGTATGTGACTACCGCCGCCCATGAACAACTGCAACACCAGGGGAATAGCAGGTGCGTTGCTGGCCGTTTAAAAAAGAGTAAGCTCTTTTCCTGAAGGTCCCTCAGTCGTATTGGTCCGAAAAAATCGCCGGTGATAAATTATTCCATAGAGAGGTCGTACGCGGAAGAAAACTACTAGTGAAACGAACAGTGGTGGACCGCCAAGCATCCGGATTGTGTGGATGGTTTTGGAAGTTTTACCGCGATGTGCGTTCGTGAAATTTGGCGGCTGGAATTAATCCGAACAATTCCTTAGAGCACTCCCCGTATTAAATGCGAAAGAACATGCAAAGGGATGCACTCTTCGCAGCGCCAGTGAATCAAGCCGATCGGAAAGGACTCAGTCGTCGAGGATTCGAGCCGCTCTGCACTGGATGTGGTCAAGTAGAAGGAGCTGGCACTGGGGAGCCCCAGCCCAGAGATAATAACAGTAATCCATGTGAGGCCGAACCTGCGCCTTGTAAAGTTGCAGGCGGTGTACCGGCATAAAATACTGTCCCGCTCTGCTGAGCACGCCAAGCTTTTTAGAAGCCAATTGGACCTTCTCTTCCAAGTGACCACGAAACTGCACGTCACTAGATATGTCGATGCCGAGGATTCCGCTACTGGCTAAGGCAACATGGGGAGTGCCTTGAAACTGAGGAGATACGACAAAGGGGTTCTTTTTAGCGGTAAACGCGCAAACTTGTGTCTTGTTACCAGTTTGCAACATATCATTGATATGCAGAAGAAACAGCGTTGGTGACGCACGCAGCCTTCTGGAACACCAGCATTTATAGGCTTGTAATCGGAGTATGCACCGCCTACTAAGACCTTTATGCTCCGATCTGCAAGAAAGCTGGTGATCCAATTGCACAATTTCTCAGGGGATAAATATTTTAATTTTACTAATTATTTCTGTTTGTAAATAATATTTTCTAAGAACATCAGTACCACGCTAATATGCAGCAGGGGGTAACAAATGCATGGACGGGTGCTATAATTATTTATGTTGGTTTCATATTTGCAAACACAAAATAATTTTAAATATGTATTTGATGTATATAGTTAAGTGTACATAGTTATAACTATCGTTGTAAAATTATGTTATAGATGATGTCATATAATAATAGAATTTATTATTAAGCAATTGAAAATAAGCTCAAATATTATACGTTCTTATTTGAACTCCAAAGTGGTTTAATCTCTTAGTTTGATAGAATAATAATTGCGATTCTATTGAATCTTTAGTTTATTATTTTGCTAATAATAACTGATTGGACACAGAGATGAGAACAGAGATCAATATTACACTATTATAATATAAAATTAAAAATTTTGTACAGCCGACTTCAATATAAGTTATTAAGAATATATAATGTAGAAAACTATTGTTCTGACCTTGATCAAATTCATATGGAACCATACGAGATGTATCACCTTTCATATAAAAAAAGGAATCATTGAAATCGGTTCACCCAGTAAGAAGTTATGAGGTAACATACATAAAAAAACTTTAAAAAAAATTTTGTCGAATTGAGTACCATCACCTTTATGGAAGTCGGCAGAAAATATTACATAATTTTCTTAAAAACATTGAATATGTAATAAAACCACATAAACTTAACTTATATTAAAAATTAAAATCCATACCTTGAGATAATTTTTATTTACCTATACATAAATTAATAAATTTACTTCGTTTATTTTTTTTTCAATTTGTCCCATAGTTGCCGCGCTTGGCAGGCAAGTTGGCAACGCAGTTTTTTAATTTTCTAGTGTGTTCTCTTAGTCGCCTGTTTCAACACCCACGGGCTATTTCATTAATTAGTATTTTAATAGTTACTTTTATTATCTCTAGTGTTTGTCTGTAGCTAAAATTGTTTTTTTTTCTAATATCCGAAAATCTATTTATACATAACATTTATAAACGCTCATGCCTGTAATCCAGAGGTGTAGACAGAGACTAAGAATTCTGGTTTTTGGCCATCAATTTTTTGTCATATAAAAAATCAAATCAAATCACTTGCTCATCCTAAATTTCTCCATTAGCCACTGTAGCTTTACAGTCGTAATGCGACCCTTCTCCATTATACAGTAGGACTGCAACGGCTTTGTAGTCTCCCTAAACTCTCTTCAGTTCCTAGCCACAATTAAAGAAAGTGTACAGCAGTATCCGTAAAATTCAATGTCTAAAGTTGCAGAATTTCATGTATGCCAAGACGCATTACCTAACATTACCATTACGCCTATTGAAAATCCTCAGTTGAACAAAGGTTTTCCGCATAGATTGCCTCATTGGTAGGATATTTATTGTGGTCGTCACGCTTGGCAAGTAGAATATTTACAACAGGCGGTCTTTTAACTCTGAAAGTGATTTCTTCCAGACAAGCTTAGAAAACTGATGCAAACATTTGTTAAAAATAGTGGGGGGCGTACAAAACAAAATTAAAAATATGAAAATAAATAAAATAAAGATAAGTGAACATTATATATAATATCATATATTACATTTTATACGTGGTAGAGCCATGCTGCAGCTATTAGTAGTATAATAGTCGTAGCACGAATGGGTCGGCTCGACCGGGGAAGGACCACGCTCTCACAGAATACCAGCGTAAAATAGCAGCTTAACGCACCTGTGTTCCGTATGATGAGTATAGAGAACCGGAGACCATTTTTGCTGGAAACGAAGCATTCCTTCTTAGTTCTCACGGGTGACAACGCATCTGCATTTTGATTTGTAATGGAAGATAGATGTAGATGTCTATGGGCCACAGTAACCACTTACCATCCGGTAGACTGTGTGCTTGTTTGTCACCCTCATGCTATAAAAAAAAGATTAAATGAAAAGAGTACGAAAAAGGAAAAGTTATTTATCTAATAGCGTTCTAAGTAATACGATTAAACAAGACTTTGAAAAAGTGACAAGATTTAGTACGACGAATGTGGAGAGGTAAAGAGATCCACTAACGCACAGCAGTTACAGTAAAGGATTTCTTTACAAAAAAAAAGAGTGCAAAGGATTAGAGAGAGAAAGATTGACAGAAGATCGAAGGAACCGATTATGGGTGAGGGAAAGTTACTGGAAACGGTCTTTTAAATAATGACGAGTGTAAGGATTAAACAGCACGCCATACAAAGCGAAAGAGAATGTGAGTATTCCTACGAAGGCGGATCGGGAGCCATTTGAGCTGTTTGCGAAATTCAGAGATATGATCATATTTGCGAAACTCAAATATAAATCTAATACATAAATGAATGCGCTCAAGCTTATTAAGCTGCTCCTCGGTAATGCCAAGATAGCAAATATCAGCATAGTCAAAGAACAGGTAGAACTATAAACTGGGCGAGCGTAGCTTTAGTTACTATGGGAAGAAAATTACATAATCTACGTAAAGAGCTTACCGCAGCGAACATTTTTCTACTAACCTCATTAACCTGTGAGGTCCAAGACATACAAGAGTCGAGATACAACCCCAAGTTCTTAACCTTGTTACTGTAAGGGATTAGAGTGCAGTCTAGTATAAGAGGAGGTAGGGAAGACCAGTCAATTTTTACAATCAATATAGAACTACCGATGACAATGGCCTGAGTTTTCTTATGATTCATAGTTAAACCATAATATTTACTCCAGTTTGAAATACAAGTCAGATCAGCGTTAATAGTGTCAACTGCTTTAGACAAATCTTCAAGAGAGGTCTGAATATAGATTTGGAGATCATCGGCCTACAAGTGGTAGGAAGAGGACAAATTATGACAGTTATATGCGCATATTCCATATAATTTCAAGCAACGCAGAAAATAAGTGCGGCGTAATTTCTTTAACTAAGCCTTAACTTATTAAGCAATTTAAAACCAGTGAAATTTTAAAGGGTTTTAATAAAAGTTGATCAAAGGGTCTCGTAACATAAAAGTGAGTCGTCTGTAACTTTATTCTTTTTTCTGCCGGTAGAAATCTTTACTTAATAAATTAAGTTGCTTTAAAACAAATCACATTATTTTTGCTAGTTGATAATATATTATAATATTATTTTAGATCTGTATGACGAAGAATATTATAATCATGTACTTAGGGAATCAATAATACTTACCAGCTTTTAAATTTCCATTGAGATGATTATCTAATTAGTCACATGATTAAAAACAGAATGAAATATCCGTTCTCATAAAATTATTTAATAAAAATACTATCGGCCTCTGAGAGCCGCATATAAAATAAAACTTTCAATGTTTATATCTTTGTTAGAAGAGCTAACTGCTTCTAACATAGATAATACATTGAAAGTTTTGAAAATCTTCCTCAAAATACATAAGCAGGAAAAATGTTATAAAGATAGAGGAAAGATAAATTTAATTAGAAATTTGATTGAAATAAATAAAATCATAACGAATTAAATATAGATTGCAGTATAAGCAGACTGTATCAAAGAGAAATAATTGTGCTTACACGTGATATAAAAAAAAATAATTTTCATGCAGACCTGTCGTGTCCCTAACAAGCTAATTATATTTGAATATTATAATTGTTTGAAATTGAATATCAATTGCAAACAATTATAATATTCTAATACATAGTTAAATTAAATAATATAAGAGTATAATAAAACTACCGGCAATTTGTTCTATCACCGAAAATCTGCCATATGTGTCGGATTTATCCCCGATAACAATATTGTTAATAAGGTTGTAAAAATGGGACTAATGGGAAGATGTACACTGGAAGTGTGTCGTCGAGGGTTGCGAACCTTATACTTAGAATCACCAAACGGTATTAGTTGAAGGTCATACAGTTTTATGCACCAACCTCAGCTTAATCCAATGAGGAGATAAATGATACGTATGAGGCTACCTGCACAGCCTTAAATTCCTCAAAAGTACGGTTTTTATGGCAGACCTCGACGCAAAAATTGAAGTCAACGTTCCATCCTCTTCGTGTTTCAATCCAAAGCCCCGAAAACTATCAGTTCGAAATACAAAACCGGTTTCAGTGCAAGATCCGTGGTAGGTGAACCCAAAAACTCTCAAAGTGCATTTTTAATCCCTTGGCTGTTAGACCGCATATGAAGTCTTCAACACATATGACAGCACACAGGCAACTGATCACACAGATTTTCTAAGGCATGCGGTGTGACTCACACAACTCCAATACTGTTTATTTTGAAGAAACGATTGGGCGGAATCAAGGCTTCAAAGTTTTTATCAGAGATCTGTCTGCCAGAAAGAGTCAGCTGACAAAAATGTAGACCGTCTTTGGCAGCGTCGTTTCCGAGACACTTGATATTTTGTGTAAGAAGAGATTCTGCAGACAGTTGCACACATGATCGTTGGGGCCACACGCATGTGTGAGTAAGGATCGAAGCACAAATCTCATCCAACACTATTCCGATATATCCCGGATGTTAGACTGTGTGACATTAGAATGGTTCTCCAGCATCTTAAAAACGGCAAGGCCTCAGGCAATGATGGAATTAAAGCGAAACTTCAGAATACGTTTTGAATACTTGAAGTCCTTCAGAAGCTCTTCAATTCCGTCCTCAATCCGGAGTAGTGTACCACACACTACTCTAGAGACGCGGAGCAAACGCTCTCTTATGCGGTACGGTGGCCTTGTACTTCAAGAAAGATGATGATTTTCTATTTAAGAAAAGCAGACCGTGTTGTTTTAAGAGTCAATACAAAACATCTCGCACGCAGACTTGAAGCCTCGTGAAGAAGACGGTTTTCCTTCCCCCTACTGTTACTGAGTCACCTGCATCTATCAATACTAATAAAGTAACTCAGAACTACATCCTGTATGTCTCTCTCACAAGGTCGTTACTCCATGTAGTTTTTTTATAGATTAAGCTGACAAACGAGTATACAGTCCATCTGATGGTAAGTGGTTGCTGTGGCTCATAGACATCTACATCTATCTTTTTTGCGAATTAAAATGAAGATGCTTTGTCAGCTGTAAGGACTAAGATTTCTATCTTAGTCCTTACATCTGACAACGCATCTGCATCTGTCTTCTGCTGCCTCTTTTCCAGTAAAAAGGGTCTTGGCTTCTCTACACTCACCATACGAAACACAGCAGCATTAAGCTGCTATTTTACGCTGGTATTCTGTGAGAGTGTGGTCCTTCCTCGGTCGACCTGAGCCATTAGTGCTATAACTATACTATTGATATAACTGCAGCATGGCTCTACCACGTGAAACGCAGTGGGAGCTGTCTAACACTCCGCTTTCTGGATCGATGCTTCTACTCGAGATTCTTTCTTTTCCGTTGATTTTTCCAGTTACTTCAGCCCACAACTACTTCAGTTTACTGATCTTTTATTATTCCATTTCTATTTTGATTAAAACGTTACCTCCACATTAGAATTTTTCTCCTGTATTCTGGGGGAAATTCACAAGGACAAAGATGCAGACCAGAAACCATTATTTGTAGGTCATACAAATAAGTGTTCCCTTCGGGATTCGAACCCGCGGCCCTCAGCGCCACACCTCATTACTAAGCCACTGTGCCAAGAGTCTTTGGGCTTTATCGTGGTTCTTCTACGGATATCTTCATGCGTGTGATCCCGATAACAGCGCCACCTACCAGGTCCAACTATAGCTAAGAACCATCCCATAAGTACCTCATAAGAATATTAATTTCATCAAAATCGGTTAAGCCTTTAGGAGGAGAGTAATTACGAACATACGCATAATATTCCAGTGAATTTTAATATAAAAAGATGTGCCATAACAGTTTTAGTATTCCGGTATGTAAAGGCAATTTTAACATTATCTTTGACCCTCGATTTTATGTCTTTTCTATTGGGTCAACTTGCCTTTACTTCACTTCATATAGGGCTCTTCGTTAGGTTTGTTCATACGTAATCCTATTCCTTTATTATAAATAAAACCTGGGTATATTATTAGAAATTAATTACTAATCTATCTAAGCTTAGATTAATGATAATTCATCGCGCGCTGTGACTAGATACCGCGCTACCTGATAGTAACAGCTCCGTGAATGCGGCATATAAGACAATTTGCAAGATGCTAGTGTGCGTGAAAAATTGTATATGCCAGCAACTTAACTATTACCCGATTAACAGGAAAAGTTATTTTATGCTATGGCTCAGTAGTTAAGTTCATAGTTATGAATGATTTCCAGAAATTCTTAAAATTGAATAGTTTATTAATAACAATTGTATCAATATATTTGTGTATATTATGTATAGATTTTTCTTCTGAATAAATAACATATAAATGATAAGGCCTGCTCTTTATCAATTTCATTTTTTTATTTACATGTCTAACTAATATTCACAAATTATTTAAAAAATAGTTACATATATGACGTAATCAAAATAGTGCTTTCTATTTCTCTTCTATGCGTCAATATCAACAACTTTTACTATAGATCTATCTTGGAAATCGCAAGAAAAATCAGGTCTTCCATACATTTTGAGCAAGTTTGTACGAAATTTTGTATTGAATAACTGACTTTGAGATATTTTTTCTAGGATCAGGGTGATAAACGAGCACTCAGTCCACCTGATGGTAAGTGGTTGATGTAGCCCATAGACATATACATCTATCCTCATTTAAGAATCAAAATGCAGATGCGTTGCAACCCCTGAGTACTAAGATGGAATGCCTCGTTTCCAGTAAAAAGGTTCTCCGGTTCTCTACACTCACCATAGGAAACACAGCAGCTTTTTGAAAAAGTTGTATTTTACTTTATAAAAATATTGCCAATTTTTAAAGTATAAACCAATTAACTAATTGGTTTATACTTTAAAAATTTAATAGTTAATTAACTTCAGGCCCAAAATCACCTTCTCCTTTGGTACACAAATAAATAGTGTTGAATAGGATTGTCTTTACCTAGTATCTCATGTGTTTTACATTTATAAAGAAAACTGTCGCGGAGAAACTTTATAAAGACCTTTTATCTTTATAAGTTTTTTCCACAAATGGACAATACATACAATTAATTTTGTAGGTCGGCTCAACCGGGGAAGGACCACGCTCTCACAGAATACGAACGGAAAACAGCAGCTTAATCACCTGTATCTCGTATGGTGAGAGTACAAAACTGATGACCCTTTTAACTGGAAACAAGGCATTCTGAGTTCTCATCATCTGCATTTTGCTTCTTATTCGAAGACAGATGTAGATGTGTATGAGCCACAGCATATACTTAAAATAATGTAGACTGTGTACTCGTTTGTTACACTAATTTTATAAAAAAATGTAAAAGAAATATACCATGCCATATTTTTTTAATGTCAGTAATGATGGCCGAGGTTCTAACAATGGATTGTTGACTTAATTAAATCATACAAACGATTGATGGGCATTTTGTGGCCAAAAATGTTTCTTCTGCATATGAATGACATGTTGCAAACCGGTAACATTCATTGCATTACGATTGACAGCACTGGTGATGCTTTACACACCGTTCGTGCCAATATTTCTCGGGAAAACGTCGCTGAGTACCGGGACAAACTTGTGTCTGAAGTCGAAAATTTTTTGAACAAAGTCTCAGACTGGGGGCAACTAAATCTAGTTCAGTTCAATTCCCCAGAAGACACAAGTTTGCACATTTACAGCTAAAAATAACCCCTTCCCCGTATCTACTCAGTTTTAAGGCACTCCCCTTGTTGCCTCAATCAGTATCGGAATCCTCGGAGTCGACATATCGAGTGACGTGCAGTTTCGTGGTCACTTGGATCAGAAGGCCTAATTGGCCTCTAAAAAGCTTGGCGTGCTCAAGAGAGCGGGACAGTATTTCATGCCGGCAAACCGCCTGCAACTTTATAAGGCGTAGGTTCGACCGCACATGGAATACTGTTCCCATCTCTGGGCTGGGGCTCCCCAGTGTCAGCTCCTTCCATTTGATCGCATCCAGCGCAGAGCTGTTCGAATCGTCAACAACCGAACTCTTGACTCACTGACAACCTGACACTGCGAAGAGTTGTTGCATCTCTTTGCGTATTTTATCGCATTTACCACGAGGAGTGCTCTAAGGAATTGTTCTGTCTAATTCCAACCGTACAATTTCACCATCGCAGATCGCGACAAAATTCGCGATACCATCCATACCATCTTTATGACTGGCGGTCCACCTACTGTGCGATTTAAAAGAAGTTTTCTTTCTCGCATAACTTTCTTGTGGAATCGATTACCACCAGAGATTTCTCCGGATCGATACGACTTAGAGATCTTCAAGAAAAGAGCGTACTCTTTTTAAAAGGCCGGCAACGCATGTACTATTCCCCTGGTGTTGTAGTTGTTCATGGGCGGCGGTAATCACTTACCATCAGGTGAGCCGTATGCTCATTTGCCCCCTCTCCTATGAAAAATAAATGGGCAACTCTAACAATCTATTGCATTCTAGCTATATAGCATTTTTAAGTCCAGCTAAGGATTTAAAAAAGCTGATGTTAAATCTGTAAAAACTAATCTTAATGTTATAGCTACTGTTACAGCCTATCAAATGTCCACTGTTAAATACAGGCTATTCTCATAAATTCCATTATAGGGGGGATATTTGCCGAAGCTGTCAGGCGGCTTGGCAACCCTAGTTTTAAAATTATATATAAATAAAAATATTAAACAGACTCCGGTTCTCAATACTCACCATATGAAACGCATTAAGCTGCTATTTCACGCTAATATTCTGTGGCCATGAAGGAAAAGAGGAGAGGTTGAGGTGATCTGTCCTGGGAGCGAACAACTCTCAGCGTGTTTAGTCAGAGCCAGAGCTGTTTTATATTCACCGCATTACTTGGGGACTTTGAAAGCGCGATTTAGGCTTCGGTGCGTTTCACTTGTGATGCCGCCACAAGAGTATAGACTCCTGGACAGGGGTCCAGCTTATCCATTCCTGGTGCAACGATAATAAAGTTGCAGTATGGTTCTGCCACATAACAAATATAAACAATGCACCAATGGACGCAACAATCCCTTTTAAAATTTTATTAGTTAACGTAAAGTCCAGTACTAAAAGTCTTACACTTCAGTAACTACGTCTCATTACAAACGGACATAGCCACAATCCGTCTTTTAGTTCTTTTACAAAAAATTTACCTAGCTTTTGAAGAGCAAACTTGGGAATATGATAATTTCGTAAACCTTTCATAGATTTAATCAGTCCAATTTGTGGTTGTTTAGCTAAATCGTTCAGACACTGCAACAGCAACAGATCTTTATAAACGTATGTATTGAAATTTCTTGCAGCCCGGATATTCTTTTTACGGAAATTTATAATTGATATGATTACATGCTGGGATGGAATGGTAAGTGCAGCGGAAGAAGTGTGTGGAACGATAATAAGAGGTAGTAGTAAAAGAAGAGATGCATGGTGGAATGATGAAGTGAAAGAAGCTGTAAAGAAGAAGAAGAAAGCATGGTTAGACTACTTGGCCTCTAGTAATGATAAGAATATGAGAGAGAAGATGAAAGAAAGATATGCAGCTTGCAGAAGTTCACACGAAAGCATTGATTGAGGAAGTGCGAGAAAGGTGTACAATGGAAGCGGACGAAAGGATGTCGCACAACTTTAAGGAGAACTCCAAACTCTTCTGGAAAGAGGTTGGAAGGACCCGAAGTGGTGCGATGACCTTAAGAATGAACAAAGTGTTTTCGAGAACTAATGACGTCCTCTCAAAAAAATCGGACGTCATGCAGCGATGGAGCGAATTTTATAGAGAATTGTATGCGTGTGTTGATCTTAGTGAGGGATCCGGGGTGACGCCGTGACTGGTACGCCAGACCCGGACCTCGATAACACTGAGGTCATCAGTATGAAAGAGATTGAATGTGCGATTCGAAGTTTGAAATGTGTTAAGGCTGCGGGACTAGACGGAGTTACAGCTGAAATGGTCAAGTATGGTGGGCCTCGCGTCTGGGACAGCTTTCATCTGCTGTGCAATTTGTGCTGGCGGACGGGGGATGTCCCGGATGATTGGCGATCCGCAGTCATTGTGCCTTTATATAAAGCTAAAGGTTCACATTTTGACTGCGGGTGCTATCGGGCGATCAGCTTGACCAGTTTAGCAAGTAAAGTTTACTCGAAGGTTTTGACACGTAGGATGCAAGAGAAATCGGAAAGATTTCTATGGGAGGCACAATGCGGATTTAGACCTGGAAGAGGATGCACGGATTAAATGTTTTCTCTCGCATGATCACGGAGAAGCTTCTGGCTGCTTACCAGAAGATTTTCTGTGCTTTTTTGGATCTTGAGAAAGCATTTGATAAGGTTGTAAGGAAGAAAATGTGGGAACTGTTGCCGGGGTATGGTGTGGATGGTCGATTGCTAAGGGCTGTGCAGTCACTTTACTGTGACTGTAAAGCCTATGTGCGGGTAGGGCATGACCTGTCACCCACGCTGGCTTTTCATATTGTATCTCGACAGCTGTTTACAGAAGCTGAAAGATAGCCGTTTGGGTGTGAAATTGGGTGACATTAAAGTAAATTGTCTGCTGTATGCTGATGATGCAGTACTTATTGCACTATCAGAGGCAGAACTGCAGGCATTAATCACGTGTATGAAATAGGAATGTGAAATTAAAGGTATCCGTTTGAATGCTAATAAAACTAAGGTTCTGGTATTTGAAAGGGACGAAGAGAGAACGAAGTGTAAAATATGGGTAAATAAGGAATGTCTAGAATAGGTAACTGAAATTGTATACTTGGGGAGTGCTTTCAGCCGGGATGGAAGATGTGATTTAGATATGGACAGGCGTGTCGCTGCCGGGAACAAAGTCAATGGTGCCCTGACTGCGTTAGTCAAAAGGCAAGGCGTAGTGAAGAGTGCACGCCTTGAAATACATAACGCAATGTTGGTACCGACTTTGTTATATGGCAGCGAAACCTGGGTATGCCAGAAGAAGCATAAAATTAATTAATTTATATTTATTAAATAAGTAATTATTAAAAGGTGTCGAGGTAGACCGAGACTAACTTTCGAAGACCATGTGAGCAAATTGCTCGAAGAGGGTCAATAGTACTTGGGTACCTAGATAGCTAGACCAAGAAGATAATGAATCTGAAAGAAGCGAAAGAGGTATGTAAGGATCGTGACACTTAGCGATCTGTTCTCTCTGGCTACCCCGTCAGGGATTGTGCGTGAAGATAAGTAACAGGATATGCTTACAAAATGAGTGTTATTACATTAGATTTCCCGTCTCTATTATTATTCTAAGTGTCCGCGAGATAACATTACGCAGCTTTGAAAAAAATACTTAAAAGAACTTAGAACTGTGTATTTTTTTTATTAAACTGAAGTGACAAACGAACTGGCAGTCTACATGATGGGGGCCCCATGCGCCCATAACCCTCAAGGCACCGTTGTAGTAAGGGAACAACATCATCAAGGGGAGGACCGTGACGAATGTCTTGGCAACGTCGTCTCCGAGTGCGATCTACCCTCTCACGCCACCGCTCAGCAGCCTCCTTCTAGAGTAAAACGGTAGTCCATGAACACTTACAACCAACTTCAAACAAAGAAGGTCCACCTCTAAGGGCTAAAATGAAATTTCTCACAGCCTGTTAGTATCCTGGTTCTCTATAACCTTTAGATCGGAAGACTGTAATGCAAGCACTGATGTGTTCTGGTCTGAACACACTCTTAATTTGTCTTATTTTGCTTCAACCAATGTATCTGCTATAATGGCTTAGTTTTCTTGTTGATTAATAAAGACACAAAATTATATAAAGAGTATAGTGACGCAAAAAAGTATTAAAAGAAACAGCTAGGTACACAATTACTGTCCAACATAAACTTAGTTTATCACAGGTAAAAGAACGCTGCTTGAATTTCTTATTGATTGATATTAGTAAAGTTCTATCTTAACACGTGCTACAACACGGAAAACTTTTGGTCAGCATTGTTTTTTTACTAATATTTAATTATTGATAAACTTCTCTTATTTAATGTGTAATAAATATTTTGAATAAATATTTAACATATATATCTGTAGTTGAAAATTATATTACAGTGTTTGCAGATAATGATAGTTAATGATAGATCTTCTAGGCTAGGCGGCTTTAAACAAATGCGCCACAGTTTTATAGGGTCACAAGTTGACGTCTAAATATAGTCGCTCACTCCACTATTCCCACCAAAAACACCCAACCAATATGAAAAAAGTAAAACAACAGCGGCACTTCCTCCCGCTTGAAGTGCACCTAACGAACAGTAGAGGGTTACAGACTAACCTCGGAGACCCAGAAAGCAGTTCTGTCTGATGTCACGTACTTCAACTACCCAGGTTACACGCTTAAACATAAGTTCAAACAGCGCGCTGGGGTCTGTGTGTACGTCCGCGATGATATTTGCTATCTCTGTCTATGTAAATTATATCAGGTACAAAATTTAAAATTTGTCATTTATTTTGCATATAACATGTGCTAATTAAATATAATATTACATAGTATCATATCACACTTACATTTTAATGATATTTTATGTTAATATTTCAAAAGGTAAAAAGTTAGTTAAAGTTAAATTTACAGCCTTTATACGTCAAACTGCTGGGCACAGGCCTCCCCACATTTCTGAGAGAGATTTAGGGCAAGGAAATAGTCCGCCGCTCTGCCCCAATGCGTGTTGGGGACCTTCAATGTCTTCGAAATATTTCTTTTTGTTGTTTTCCTTCGCCGCAGAGCACGTGGTATATCAGCACTTTAAATTGCAATTAACAATTTGATAGGTGCCGGCGGGGATCAATTTTACTCACCGATGAAATGTTATTCCTTTCTAATTGCTAACATTTCTTGAATTATTTTTGTGCAATATCTAAAACACACCATGGCATATTTTACCAAGATTTTTTTAATATAAGTAACACAGCTTGTCGCAACTCACTAGCGCCTAGCGAGCGACTGAGGAAATTGCGGCGATATCGCCGCAGTTGAATGGGACAGAGTAACTTAGTGCAGTGTAAGTACATAATAACTCAATGCATTTGTATTTATTTTAATTTTTCGGATTGCTTTTAATTTTTCTAAAGGAGCCGTTGTTTTTTTTACAGAATTGTTAAAAAAATCAAATAATCAATATATACATATATGTATATTTGCCAATTAAAATTCGTTAATAGCAAAAAAATAATAACAAGAAAAAGCTATTCACATTCATAGCAAAATTTCTCTTGCATGATGAAAGGTAAAGGTAGTGACTGCTTGACTTTAATCATACTATGATATTTAACGCAAATACATTTTAAGACCTTTATTTGTAGCAATGTCCTTTAAACCGAATTTCACACGTCGCAGACGCCAGTATCATCGGAAACTAGTCATCTACGTAAAACAAATTTTTATAGTGTACGGCTGTGTGCGTAAAAACAAATATACTCTATATCCAAAATCTGATATTTCTATGGAAAGGTAATGCAAAGCGACCGGAAAGAGATCAGGCGCAGGACCAACAGCTTAAGATGCTTTCCGATGCATGAGGGTGTAACATCGCCAAGTTCCAGCCTCCCTCTCTCTTGAAATAAGGATGATTGAAATTTCAATAGCCTCACGTAATCCTTCGCAGGATTCGATGTTCTTTTTTTATTTTTTATTTTCAAAAAAAGAGAAAATTTCTCGTTTATCAAATCTAATGTAATAGCGGGGGCCGTCTAGAATATGCTCACAAACTGAAAACTTGCCAACGTTCAAAACGTCGGGAATTAATAAAAATAAGTTAATTAAACGCGATAGAATCCGTAAAAGTAGTTTTATTCAACAGAATACTTCTTTGCACAGCAATAACCTTGTCAAAAATTTGTCAGTCATGTAATATATTCAAACCAGATGAATTTACAATATAATATCAAATACAACACTACTTGTAGTGTGTACACAAAAATGTGATCAGGAAAGAATCCGTTAAAATGAATGTTTTCGTTGCATATTTTCGTTTTTGCGATTAACTTATCTCATGTAGGAATGAAGATTCTGTTCACTGAAAAATGAAATTCGGTAGGATAGTCTGTAGCCTCGTTTGGCGTTTTAATCATTAATGATTTCTTTTTGCATGCCTTAAGCGCGAAGCGCGCAGGTATGTTTTGCTAGGGCCTAAAAATTCAGATTCCAACGTTTTGTCGTATGAAATCGTATCTTACAATCATATTATACATATAAATAATATAAAAAGCAAATTATCAGCAAGATAAATGATTGTTGAACCTATTAATATTTTTTAAATCGATTAATTACTATTTTTAATTAAAAAGAGGTTTTAGTGGCTTATGGTGTGGATTTATCAAGTCTGCATGGCGGCGTAAACACGATAACTTTAGAGAATATCAATGGTTTAACTCGATCTATTTTTTAATCTTTTTATCTATCATGTGGGAAGCCATGGAATGTAAATGGCAGTTTAGTTTTGTTTTATTTAGTTATAATTAGTTTTTTTTTCGGCTGCGAAATGTCGAAATTTTCGGTGTTTGGCACCCTTGTATTTATTTATTTTACTAAATAGACTACCTCAGAGCCTCACTCATTCACTTCAGCGTCAAACGCCGTCGTGAGATACTGAAGGGTACAGGAGCAAAAAAAAAGAATGTCACAAAAACTTCAAATATAAATTAAGTATAGCAACACGTATATATAGATTATTTGCCAATTAGTGCAGACAAGCACAATGACCTTATGGAATTTAAAAGATTTTGTTCTATTGAAGCACAAGCCTATTTTGAATGCATTACCCATACACAGTACTAGATACTCATACAGGGAATGTCCTAACATTCCCTGTATGAGTTATATGGGACATACCATTTTTTAGTACTTTATAAAAGTTAATTACTTTTATTTTTAAATTTATATACATTTGTTAATATTTGCAAAATATTATTTGTATCCACAGCTGATCTCTGTAAGGTAAACTAAAGTTCCTATTAGTAGTTTTGAAACAATTATTATGTAAGACAAAGTTATAAACTTTCAAACATTAAAATGTTAATTACACAAAAACCTGTTTTAGTGACATTCCTTGTTTTGCCCTTGTACCCTTCCTGTATTAGTTGTTTGCAGCGGCTCAAAAATATCGCTGTACAAATACGAAATATTTGAAAAATAAAATTTCATACACGCTTGATTATTATAATAATCAGAGATTTTTATTACAATATTTTAAAAGCACAGAATAAATAATAGTTGTACGTACTAAAAGTAAGTAGGACGTATATATTTATACTTAAATACGTGTTGGACTTTATGGCGTGACCTGAATAATGATATAATTAATAATATGAGCATTATGAGTCGTGCACTTTTGGATTTTCCAAACTTTTTTAAATTCAAGTTTGACATAACATTATTGGAAAATTAGAAGTATAATAGGGTTATTAGTGAAAACTTGTGTGTATTTAAACTACATTTAAAAAATCCGTATAATCATGTTATAGGTTTTTTTTATAGGATAGGGTGACAAACGAGCACACAGTCCATCTGATGGTAAGTTGTTGTTGTGGCCCATAGACATCTATATTTATCCACAATAAATAATTAAAATGCAGATGCGTCGTCACCCGTGAGGACTAAGATGGAATGCCTCTTTTCCAGTAAAACGGGTCTCCGGTTCTCTACACTCACCATACGAAACACAATTTATGTACTTTTTAATGCGCTTAGGACATGCAGTATTTTTTTTTAAATCAGCCTATATAAAAAAAGTGTTTTACTTAGTTTTGCTTTCGCCCCTTCTTAACTAAAGTCCATGCGAACTGTTAATGACTGAAAATTGCCTACATTTGTTCTTTTTCTCACGAAAGTGACACCCATTCATTTTTTGTAACTCTATAATTTGATTTACGTACGTATTCGGTCAAGGAGAAATACCTATCATACGAGTAATCATACGAGTATCTGTATATATTTAATATACAGATACTCGTATGATTATCTTCACAGACACGGACTCGTATTATATTTTTATACAAATTTATATGATACGATTGTTAAAAAGAAGGTGGTAGTACTTTAAGAAACTTTTAATAATAGTATTTTGTGACTAAGACGAGAAGATAATATTAGGTTCGATTTTCAGAGTATTGCCACTCGGAGTTGGATTCATGGCTAAAAGAAAATTCTTTATTAATGAGAGCAACAGTGTAGTAACAACCCCGTGTAGTGGCGGGTAAGAATACTCACTACCACATATCTTCCCGTGGGTGTCGTAAAAGGCGACAGAGGGAACATGAGACAGAAGAAGGGCAGCAGCATCTTTCTGATAACAGCAAAAAAACAATAAAAAAACTGCGGTTGCCTACCCGCTCGCCAAGCGTGGCAACTATGGCAATATATGCATGAAAGTAACGAAGAGACGACCCCCTGTCCCCGGCGGCCCCGCTTTTCCTGGCTATGGTGGCTACCATGGAAACGGCGGGGCAGGGGGTGCTAAGAATCTCCGGTTGAGGTTTGGTTGCCACCTACGACGACTCGACCTGGCAACTTATAACGCACGCGTCCTAAGGACTGACAAGAAGATCCTGGAGCTGGAAGAAGAGATAGACAAGTTGCGCTGGAATGTCATAGGATTATCCGAAGTCCGAATAGAGGGCGAGAACACGGTAATCCTCGAATCCGGCACTTTGTTCTATCACCGGGAGGGAAACCATCTGTCCCAAGGTGGTGTCGGATTTATCGTTCACAAGTCTCTCGTTAACAACGTCTCGTTGTAAAGATTGGGAGTGTGTCGACGAAGGTTGCGAACCTTATTCTCAGAATCACTAAACAGTATTCGCTGAAGGTCATACAGGTTTACGCACCAACCTCGGCACATTCCGATGAGAAGGTGGAGGTAATGTATGAGGATATCTCAAGAGCCATGCATTCCTCCAAAACCTACTATACGGTGTTAACGGGAGACTTCAACGCAAAACTAGGCACAAGAGAGAACGGTGAGCTGAAAGTAGGAAACTTCGGAATAGGGCCACGGAACCCAAGGGGCCAGCAGCTGGCCGACTTCATGGAGAAAAAGGGACTCTTTATGATGAACTCTTTCTTCCAGAAGCGGCCCCACGGGAAGTGGACCTGCTCGCGCCCCAAAGGTTAGACAAAAAATGAGATTTACTTCATTATGACGATCAGACGACAATTGTTCAGTGATATCTCAGTGATCGCGAGGGTGAAAACCAGCAGCGATCACCGAATGGTGAAAGGCACACTGAACCTAAACGCTAAGTTGGAGAGGTACACGTCTAATGAAGTCAACGCTCCGTCCCCCTCGTGCTCTAATCCAAAGTCCCGAAACCTTTCAGCTCGAGCTACGAAACCATTTTCAGTGCCTAGAAGATTGCAATGCAGTGGACGATATGAATGACAAACTCGTGGAAACTGTCCATGCAGTCGGAGCTAAGTTTTGCAAGATCCGCTGCAGAAGAACACAAAAACTCTCCGATCACACTCTTAATCTCATGGCTGTTAGACGGGATATGAAGCTGCAGTCTTTAGTAGATTTGACAGCATACAGGCAACTGAACAGACAGATCTCCAAATGCATGCGGCGGGAATTACGCAACTTTAATACTTCTCGTATTGAAGAAGCGATCGAACGGAACCAGGGCTCCAAACTCTTTGCTAGAGATATGTCTGCCAGAAAGAGCCAACTGTCGAAGCTGAAGACCGAGTGTGGCAGCGTGGTTTCCGGGACACCTGAAGTTTTGAGTGAGATTGAGAGGTTCTATGGCCAGATGTACACATCATCGTTGGAGACACACGTAAGTGTGAGTAACGATCCAAGGGCGAGTCTTATCCCACACTATTCCGATGATATCCCGGATTCAATCACCTTAAAAACGGCAAGGCCCCAGGCGAGGATTGAATTACAGCAGAGCTTCTGAAAGTGGGTGGAATCCCGGTACTTGAAGTCCTTCAGAAGCTCTTTAATTCCATCCTCATTGGTGGCATTACACCTGAGGCGTGGAGTAGAAGTGCAGTGGTCTTGTTCTTCTAGAGAGGTGACAACGCTCTCTTAAAGAACTACAGACCGATTTTCCTTCGAAGCCGCGTCTACGTGCTGTTTTCGAGAGTCATTACGAATCGTCTCGCGCACAGACTTGACGACTTCCAGCCTCCCGAACAAGCCGGTTTCCGAAAAGGCTTTAGCACCATAGACCAGATACATACCCTTCGGCAAATTGTACAGAAGTCCGAGGAGTACAATTTGCCACTATGTCTGGCGTATGTGGCCTATGAGAAATCCTTTGATTCCGTTGAAATTTGGGTGGTGCTGCAGTCCCTTCAGCGATGCCAAGTTTACTGTCGGTATATCGAAGTACTGAAGTGCTTGTACAGTAGGGCTACGATGGCTTTCCGAGTACAGAACCAGAGTACGAAACCTATCCAATTGCAAAGAGGTGTAAGACAGGGTGACGTTATATCCCCGAAACTCTTCAACGCTGCATTGGAATACGTTTTCAAGTTTCATTCAAGTTTCAAGAGTACGATTCGCCACTATGTCTGGCGTATGTGAACTATGAGAAAGCCTTTGATTCCGTCGAAATTCCGGAAGACGTTTTCAAGTTTCTGGACCGGAAAGGATACTGTATTAACATCAATGGCGAGTACATCACTCACCTTCGATTTGCCGACGATATAGTCCTTATGGCAGAATCGCTGGAGGACTTAAGCACTATGCTCAATGACCTCAATAGTGTTTCCTAACGCATAGGTCTTAAGATGAACATGGACAAAACAAAGATCATGTTTAATGTCCATGTCACACCTTTGCCGATTGTTGTTGGGAGCACTAAGCTCGAAGTTGTTGACGAGTATGTTTACCTGGGACAAATAGTCCGACTAGGTAAGTCCAACTTTGACCGAGAGGTCAATCGACGGATTCAACTCGATTTGGCAGCGTTCGAGAAATTACGGCTCATCTTCTCGTCAGGTATACCTCAAAACTTGAAAACGAGACTGTACAACCAGTGCGTATTGCCAGTGATGACCTATGGTACTGAGACGTGGTCATTCACTGCTGGCCGGATGAGGAAGCCCAAGGTCGCTCAGCGAGCTATCTAAAGGGCTATGCTTGGAGTTTCTCTGCATGATAAACTTAGAAATGAGGTTATCCGCAGTAGAACCAGAGTGACCGACATAGCCCAACGGATTAGTAAGCTGAAGTGGCAATGGACCGGCCATATAGCTCGAAGAACCGACAGCCGATGGGGAAAAAAGGTTTTCGAGTGGCGGCCTCTTACCGGCGGACGAAGTGTAGGGCGTCCCCCCACTAGATGGAGTGACGACCTGGTAAGATATGCAGGAAGTCGATGGATGCAGGTGGCTCAGGACCGTGCTTTGTAGCATTCCTTAGGGGATGCCTATGTTCAGCAGTGGCCTTGTGAAGGGCTGTAATAATGATGATGATGATGAGAGCAACAGAGAGGTTATGGGTTATGGCTAGATTCCAACAGGCTTGATGGTGGTTTATCCTCACGATAATAACTAGCCATTCAGATAATGGGTCTCGGGATGTCCATTTTGAACACAAAACCACATGCGCGGAGTAATTGAGTTGGCATTTCTTTGTAGATTACAATTCTTAGTTTTTTTTTTAAACCTAACTTCCACACTAGGATTTGTCCTGTATCGTGGGGGCAGTTTAGAAACATAAATTGCACAAGTACAAATATCCAGACCCAGAACAATCATTTGTAGGCCATACAAATACTTGTTCCGTGAGGGATTCAAACCCACGGCACTTACCGCTTCAACTCAATTGCGAAGCCACTGCGCCACGAAGCCGTCATCTCGCAAGCCACTGCTGTTACCACAGACCATTCGGCCTCAACAAGTACACCTGTAAAACTTTGCGGTAGCGCCTATAAGATACCCACTTAATTTGAATACTTATAACGCTTAATTTAACTAGACATAGATGATTACTTAATGGTACTCACGTGGTATTTGGCTCGACCGGTGAAGAACTACGCTCGGACTTACAGAATATAAATATGAAATAGAAGCGTTTAATTGCTTTTATACATATAGTGAGTAACATAAACCGTAGAAACCAGAGACCCTTTTCACTGGTAACGAGGTATTCCGTCATAGTCATCAGACACAGAGGTGACAAAACATCTATCTGTATTTTGATTCTTAACTGAGGAAAATACGTCAATAGGCGTCTGCATTCATTTACCATTAAGTAAGCAGTGTGTGCTTTTTTGCAATCCTCGTTTCAATAACAAAAAACATAGAAAGGTAACGCACGACACTTCCTGCTTGTGCAGGCCATATTAAGGCGGTCAAGGTTTAGACAATATTCTACATCCATAGGGTTTTATTTTAATCAAGGGATTATTCACAGCTCTATAAAGATAGCAGTGAAAAGTCAGCAGAAACATAAAAATTGTATCTAGGAATTTGTTGCTAATTTGTTGCTAATTAGTTACCAAAATCGCGATTTTGTTGCTCTAACCGGTTTTGAGTAAATTGAATTACTGATATCTTTACATTAAGATAGCAGTAAAAACTTTCAATCAACCCCGCCGTAGCGGATAAAACGGGATAATTTGTTGCTAATTAGTTGCTGACATAAAAAGCAAAAAATATTAAAAAAATTAAAAACAAAAAAATCAAAAATTAAAAAAAATCAAAAATTTATAAAAATCAATTTATGTTTTGATACTGATTCTGAAGTTCCAAATTAATGAAAATTTTGCTGTTAATTAATAAATAGATCAATAACTCCCAGAGAGCCTACAACATCATAAAATCGGTCGAAAAGCTGTATCAAGTAATAAGTTACAAATAAATGTGTACATGCTGCCTATACGGGAGATTCAAAAACAGAACAACAGATATATTGTTGCTGTTCAGTTATGAAAGCATAAAGAGCAACAAAATAAAATAGATCGATAAGCTGCACCAAGTAATAAGTTAATAATTATTTGTGTACAAGTTATATCATGAAAATTTTAGGAAAAAAATATAGCAGATATTTTGTTGCTGCTCAGTAACGGAAGAAGCAACTCATAAAGAGCCAGCAAAAACATAAAATAGATAGATAAGTTGCACCACGTTATTAGTTAGAAATTATTTGTTTATATGTTATATTTTTATGAAAATTTTAGGAAAAAATATAGCAGATATTTTGTTGCTAGCCAGTAATTAAAGCAGCAAGTCATAAAGAGCCAGCAACAAAACAAAATAGATGGATAAGCTGCACCAAGTAATAAGTTAATAATTATTTGTGTACATGGTATATTTACATTAAAATTTTAGAAAAAAGGTAGCAGATATTTTATTGCTGGTCAGTAACGGAAGCAGCAACTCAAAAAGAGCCAACGACAAAATAAAATAGATCGACATGCTGCACTAAGTAATTAGGTACTAATTATTTGTGTACATGCTTTATTTCTATGAAAATTTAAGAAAAAGTAGGTAGCAGATATTTTATTGCTGGTGAGTAACGGAAGCGGGAACTCATAAAGAGCCAGAAAGAAAATAAAATAGATCGACAAGTTGCATTACGTTATAAGTTAGAAATTATTTTTGTACATGCTATATTTCAATGAAAATTTTAGGAATAAAGTTAGCAAATATTTTGTTCCTGGTCAGTAACGGAAGCAGCAACTCATTAAGAGCCAGCAACAAAATAAAATAAATCGATAAGTTACACCACGTCATAAGTTAGTAATTATTTGTGAACATGATATATTTTTATGAAAATTTTAGGAGAAAATATAGCAGACATTTTGTTTATTTGTTATAGAAGCAGCGAGTCATAAAGAGCCAGCAACAAAATAATATCGATCGATAAGCTGCACCAAGTAATAAGTTAATAATTATTTGTGTACGAGCTATATTTACATAAAAATTATAGGAAAAAAGATAGTATATATTTTGTTGCTGGTCAGTTATGGAAGCAACAACTCGTATAAAGCCAGCAAGAAAATAAAAAAGATCGACAAGCTGCACTAAGTAGTTAGTTACTAATTATTTGTGTACATGCTATATTTCTATGAAAATTTTAGAATAACAAGTAGTAGATATTTTGTTGCTGGTCAGTAACGGAAGCAGCAATTCATGAAGATCCAAGAACAAAATAAAATTTATCGATAGGCTGTCGATCTATTTTATTTTGTGGCTGGCTTTTTATGAGTTCCTGCTTCCGATACTGACCAGAAACAAAATATCTGCTACTTTTTTTTCTAAAATTTTCATAGAAATATAGCATGTACACAAATAATTAGTAAGTTACTACTTAGTGCAGATTGTCGATCTTCTTTATTTCGTTACAGGCTCTATACGAGTTGCAGCTTCTGTGTCTGACCAGCAACAAAATATCTGCTAACTTTTTTCCTAATATTTTTATTAAAATATGGCATGTATACAAATAATTTCAAACTAATAACGTAATGCAACTTGTCGATCTATTTTATTTTGTTGCTGGTTCTTTATGAGTTGCTGCTTCCGTTACTGACCAGCAACAAATATCTGGTATTTTTTTTTCTAACATTTTCATAGAGATATAGCATGTACACAAATAATAAGTTACTAATTACTAAGTGCAGCTAATCGATTTATTTTATTTTGTTGCTGGCTCGATACGAATCGCTGCTTCCGTTACTGACTAGCAACAAAATGTCTACAAATTTTTTTTTCATATAATGTTCATGTAAATATCGCTTGTACACAAATAATTATTAACTTATTACTTGGTGAAGCTTATTGATCTTTTTTATTTTGTTGCTAGCTCTATGCAAGTTGCCGCTTCCGTAACTGACCAGCAACAAAATATCTGCTAACATTTTTCCAAAAATTTGCAATAAAATATAGCGTGTACACAAATATTTTTAACTAATAACGTGGTGCATTTTATCGATCTATTTTATTTTGTTGCTGGTTCTTCATGAGTTGCTGCTTCCGCAACTGACCAGCTAAAATTTCTACAATCTTTTTTCCTATAATTTTATTAAATTATAGCATGTATACAAATAATTACTATCTAATAACGTAATGCAACTTGTCGACCTATTTAATTTTGTGGCTGGCTCTTTATGAGTTGCTGCTTCCGTAACTGACCAGCAACAAACTATCTGCTACCTTTTTTTCTAAAATTTTAATGTTAATATAGCTTGTACACAAATAATTATTAACTTATTATTTGGTGAAGCTAATTGAAATATTTTATTTTTTTGCTGGCTCTATACGAATTGCTGCTTCCGTAACTGACCTGTTACAAAATATCTGCTAACATTTTTTCAAAAAATTGCAATAAAATATAGCGTGTACACAAATATTTTTAACTAATAACGTGGTGCAACTTATCAATATATTTTATTTTATTTCTGGTTCTTCATGAGTTACTGCTTCCGTAACTGACCAGCAAAAAATATCTACTATCTTTTTTTTTCTAAAATTTTAATGTTATTATAGCATGTACACAAATAATTATTAACTTATTACTTGGTGCAACTTATCTATCTTATTTATTTTGTTGTTGGCCCTTTATGAGTTGCTGCTTCCGTTACTGACCAGCAATAAAATATCTGCTACCTTTTTTCTAAAATTTTAATGTAAATATACCATGTACACAAATAATTATTAACTTATTACTTGGTGCAGCTTATCCATCTATTTTGTTTTGTTGCTGGCTCTTATGACTTGCTGCTTTAATTATTGGCTAACAACAAAATATCACACAAAATATCACATATATAAAAATATAACATGTAAACAAATAATTTCTAACTAATAACGTGGTGCAACTTATCTATCCATTTTATTTTTTTGCTGGCTCTTTATGAGTTGCTGCTTCCTTCCGTTACTGACCAGCAACAATATATCTACTATCTTTTTTCCTAAAAATTTCATGATATAGCTTGTACACAAATAATTATCATCTTAATAGTTGGTGCAGCTTATCGATCTATCTTATTTTGTTGCTGGCTCTTTATGCTTTCATAACTAAACAGCAACAATATATCTGTTGTTCTGTTTTTGAATCTCCCGTATAGGCAGCATGTACACATTTATTTGTAACTTATTACTTGATATAGCTTTTAGACCAATTTTATGATATTGTAGGCTGTTTGGGATTTATTGATCTATTTATTAATTAACAGCAAAATTTTCATTAATTTAGAACTTCAGAATCAGTATCAAAACATAAATTGATTTTTATAAATTTTTGATGTTTTTTAATTTTTAATTTTTTAATTTTAATTTTTTTAATATTTTTTGCATTTTATGTCAGCAACTAATTAGCAACAAATTATCCCGTTTTATTCGCTACGGCGGGGTTGATTGAAAGTTTTTACTGCTATCTTAATGTAAAGATAGCAGTAATTCAATTTACTCAAAACCGGTTGGAGCAACAAAATCGCGATTTTGGTAACTAATTAGCAACAAATTAGCTGCAAATTCATGGATACAATTTTTATGTTTCTGCTGACTTTTCACTGCTATCTTTATAGAGCTATTATTCACGCCGTGTGGAAAAGCGAACCCTCGAGTTCAAACGCGTCTTACTAGGAGGTAGAGAGTAAACAGTTGTTATTTGGTGAGCACTGATATATGCGTGATCATGTCGATATGAAGTAAATGTGTACGTGAAACGAGTAAACGGTGGAAATCTATTTAGGGAATGATATAATAGTTTGCATTCACTAAAGAGTAAGTAATAAATAAATCGTAATATAAAAACAATAGTAAGGTCACTTTTACAACACATACAGCACTAAATAGGGTAATGAATCCTCTTATGACAGTACATATTTTATACTCTTATTTCAAACTTTTTGTAGGAATAAGTTATCAGCAGCCTTACCATCATAATTGATGCGGGCAAACACAAATCTATCGTTAAACACTGTCCACCCAAGAACTGCGTTAATCACTATAGCCTATAAAATAAAAGTCCACCACTGTATCTGGGCCCCTCTCAAAGATGGCTGTCAGATTGGCAACCCCAGTTTTTTCTTATCTGTTGTTATCGAGACGATGTTGCTGAACATTTATTGTTTCCGTTTCCCTGTATCACCTCTTACGACACCCAAGAAATGATATAAGGCAATGGATATTATTATGCCGCCACTAAACTCCCAAAGAATAAGCCACCACCACCACAAAGTAGCCTTACAACCTGCATCCACTGACTCTCTCCGTTCACATTTCATCAGATTGACATACCTATAGACGTCCTACACTCAATTGTATAATATACTAAAAATATATTAAAAACTTTACTTAAGTAAAAATAAGAATAAATTAAAAATTAAAATTACAGAGCTCTTTCTACGAGAAGACCTTACGAACCTTCCCGAAGAGAAGAAGCCTTACTGAATCCAACTATCAGCTGCTTTTATAAAGTTGTTTCCACCTTACTGCACTTTCTTCATCTTGGATGATACTACTCTTTAACAACTTCAAGGATCTCACCACCAACGATAATCGTGTCTCGTATGATATGATCGATAAAAATTACTTTTGTCTTATTTAAATTCATACTCATTCCACCACCATGATCACCGTTTACTTTGACGCCTTTCCATTGATAATTGTCTTGAAAACCTCTTTAAGTGCGGTTATGAACAGTTTCAGGTGCAGGATCCACGATGCAACTGGATAGGTTTTATAAGACCGCCTTGTACTTGTATGGAAATGAAGCTTGTAGTGTTTATGTCTCAACATCATAATATACCGTTAGTCAATTTTGGAACGCTGCGAGATATCCAAAATAGCATAAGTTTCGATAGAGTCAAAGGCTATTTCATATGCCACAAAAACAAGACGTTGAGGATGATTATGCTCATACTACTTCTGTATAATTTGTTTTACTGGTTTTCTTTAGACCACTAAAGCAAACCAGTAAAGCAAATATATGGTGCCATAACCTCTTCAAAACTCAGTCCGCTCAGTTGGTTAAAATTTCATTCGTGATGACTATTAAAAACAATTTATAGATGTAGCTCAGAAGCTAGAACATTATCTTGTCAATTTGCTTGTTCCTTCCTTACCCCACTTTCAAGAACTCTGTTCTGTAACTCCATCCGCTCCTGGAGCTTTACCATTTTTAAATTGCTTGACAGCCAAATAATTTTTGTGTTGTCAAGATCTAGAAATCACATGTGCGATGCCAGGGTGGCTATTATTTAACAAACTGATTCTATTCTATTCTAAAAACTTAGACTTGCGGCATATATGTTGCATACTACATAAACTGTTACCCTCATCCTTGAGCAAATTATGAGTGTTAATATCCAATGTGCGTTTTGGGGGAGTCGATTCAGAAGTTTGAGCTGGGAATGTTGAGATCCAGTTACAGTTTGAGGCGCATTTTCAGAGCGTAAACCTCGTCAGATGTGTTCTTTCTATATTGAAATCTATATTCAAAGTACCTTGAACAAGTCGATAATCGCTTCTACTGAAGAACGTACATAAGAACGTAAATATGCGGTTTTTGTCCGTCGTGATGAAGTCGTACTCATCTTCTATCACGTTGTCAGGGTTGTGTTAGGTCCATTTTCTGGCCCTAGGTGAAGGGCCAGTTCGAAAGCAAGCCTGCGGATGGGTGTTGGTAGGCTGCGGAGAGAGGATGTCCTGTCCTCCTACCACCGCAGTCGAGGTGAAGTCTAGGAGAAAGAGGAGTATTGGTATGGCCATGCACCACTCGCCCTATCCTCCGTGACTCTAGTGGAGCCGCAACGCTCATGCAATGGTGGCGGCGATAGAAGAGGAGAATTGGTATTACAATGCACCGCTCACCCTCTGCGGCCAAAACTTGGTTTACGGCTGAGCCGTCAACCTTAGACGAAATCCGCCACTGGGTCAAGAGGGACACTTCGCAGAGGGAGTTGAAATCTGCGGAGGAAGCTGCTCCTTGTAATGCGGAGATGTGCTTTCCCAAGGAGGGGCCGCAAATGGGGTGGCGCTGGTGATCTGCGGATGTGTCAAAAAGCCATGAGTTTTAGTAGATGCGATTATGACATCCATCCATTTCCAGTGAGGCTTTTTTGGAAATAGAAACTTTGAGAAAAAAGCTTCAGGTCTATTACTTATACAATACAATCAAGTCGCGATACGCGAAAGGAAAACTTTGTACGAGTATTCCTTTTTTAAGCATATTGCACGCGAGAACATACGAGTGTGAGACCAATCTCAAAATATATAAACAGTAACTATGCCAACATACTTAAAGTATATATTGGCGGAAAGTGCAGAATGATATATATATATATATATATATATATATACATTATATGATATATAAGACGTACATAGAGTAACACGGGAAACCAAGGAGCCATAGCGTTTTTCCAGATACAGAACTGTTTGTCATTTTTTGCAAGCATGAAGATGGTGTTGCAGAGAGGCTGCCCTGTCTTACGTTGTTGCGCTTTCTTATTACTACTGACAATGATTAATTGCGTAAGCAAGAGAGCAAATTGAACATCCGGTCTCACACTTTTATTATAATTAACAATTAAACTTATCCTGATGTATTTCCGAGATCGGAAGTGGGGTCTCATGTTGTAAAATTCCTATAAATTAAATATTATATACAGATCAGAACTTCGTGCAGCCCACCCCAATCCATCTGTTTGAGTATTGGCTATTTAGCCACTCTCGTACCGATAACTGGAAGTTAGCTTGACGGCCGTCATGCTGATAAATCAAATTACTTAAAATTTCTTCTATACTAATAAAATTTCCAAATAATTTCGCAAAACAATTTTGTAAGTTTCACCGTTTAAATTTTGTGGCATAAAATAAGGTCTAATAACTTTGTCATTTACAATACTCATCCATACATTCAAAGAAAATCCGCGCTGTGACACTCTTCTTTAAATTTAATATTTTGAATTTTTATCCAAGAAAGCATACGAAATTCTGGGTGATTATTGAAATATATATATAATATTAAGAAAGTTTTGATGGATGCAGCCACCGAAGTATGTGGTGTAAGAAAGAGAAAGAATGAAAGGAAAAGTAATACGTTGTGGTGGGATGATGGAAGGCTTTGTACCTTGTTTAATTTATGTTGGGAACTGAAGCGGGTACCGGAAGACTGGTGCAAAGCCGCTATAGTCCCAATATATAAGGGAAAGAGCTCGCAGCAGGACTGTAAAAACTACCGTGGTATCAGCTTGCTTAGCAATGTGGGTAAACTGTATGCTAAGGTGTTAATTGAAAGATGGTGGTTATGGAATAAATTTGCATCATCCGCGGCCGAGTTGCTAATGATGGTTACTTTAATGAACTGGTCATTGAAAGAAAGGGGTATGAAAGTGAACGCAAGTAAGACCAAAGTGATGGTTTTTGAAAGAGAAGAAAGTAAAACGTTATGTGAAATAAGAATAGAAGGGGAGTTGATGGAGCAAGTGGATGAGTTTGTATATTTGGGATGTTTATTTAGCAGGGATGGTAGATATGATAAGGATATAGAACGACTAGTGAACGCAGGAAATAGAGTGAATGGGGCTTTACACGCTATTATGAGGAGTTAGAATGTGTCAAATAAGGCACGTATGGCAATTCTTAATGCTGTGTTAGTCCCTACTTGAATGTAAGGTAGTGAAAGTTGGGTCTGGCAGAAGAAGCATGAGAGTAGAATAAATGCTGTAGAAATGCGGTCCTTAAGGAGTATCCTAGGGCTGAATCTGAATGACAGGGTGAGAAATAGTGTGATAAGAGAAAAGAGTGGTTTGCAAGATGACGTTGTGACAAGGATTAAGAAAGGAATGCTTCGGTGGTTTGGTCATGTAGAAAGAATGAACGAGGAAAGAATGACAAAGCAAATTTATGTTGCAGAAGTGAACGGCAGGGTCGGGAAGGGATGCCCTAGACGAAGGTTTATCGACCAAATTGGCGATACATTAAAAATGGGCCAGATTTGGAGTACCCATAACCGACGAGCGTGTATGCGTAGATATATGGATGTAAAGGAGGCGAGAGAGGTGTGTCAGGATCGCGCCAAATGGAAGTCCGTAGTCTCTGCCTACCCCTCTGGGTGACAGGCGTGAGTATTTGTATTGTAATGTATTGTATTGAAATATCTTTAAAATCCGTATATCATAAGATCTGTTCATTTTCGGCCATACATATGTATGGTCAAATTTGTAGCATTTTGACCCACCGACCATTTTTTTTCATTATAGTTATATCACGACCTTTTTTTTGTAGGATAAGGGTGACAAACGAGCACACACTCTACCTGGTCGTAAGTAATTGCTGTGACCCATAGACATTTACATTTATCCTCGATTACAAATCAAAATGCAGATGCGTTGTCACCCGTGAGGACTAAGATGGAATGCCTCGTTTCCAGTAAAAAGGGTCTCCGGTTCTCTACACTCACCATAAGAAACACAGAAGCATTAAGCTGCTATTTTACGCTTGTATTCTGTAAGAGCGTGGTCCTTCCCCGGTCGAGCCGACCCATTCGTGTTACAACTATATCAGAAAATTAGCTGCAGCATGGCTCTACCACGTATAAAACCTGCCAGGAAGTTGTCAATTTCCCAGTAAGCCTGTATTTCAAATGATCGAAAAGAAAGTCATTTCTAAAAGTGTGTCGGTTTAATAGTTTTCTGTTGAGATTCATATTACACATTCTGTTGTAACTATAAGCAACTTCGTTTGAACGCATTCCGTACAACAAATCTGCTTAACGCTTAAAAAGAAATAATCTGCAAATTACAAAACATGCATCGCAATTATAGTAGATGTACAACACTTGCTCAAGGAATGTTCAAGGAACCACAATGAAAACAAACTAAATTATTCAAACTAATTAACATTCCTCTGAACCAAAATCAGTCGCTGCTCAAATAATGCACGGTGTACAATTTAGTTTATCAAATTATTTGTAATATTGTAACAAATAATTAAATTAATAATTGTTAAATTCGAGCATTATAATTTACTTTGGAGTTTCTGTGGGTACTACGACACTCGACCAGTGTTTGGACGCACGGAGTGCGCACTCTTAATTAAGGCTTAAGCTGTTATTTGGATGATTTTGTGCCAATTTATAGAACAATCAGTTGTATTGTGTGCAATTTTGGCCAGAATAGCACCTGAAATGTAACCTTTGAACGTAGGCAGCTCAGGGATCGCACACCGAAAGACTAGTTAGTCCCATTGACTTTTCTTTGAAATTAAAAAAAAATAGCTCTCGCAGACTCGTAATAAGGTGAACGGTTATGATGGAACCTACTTATTAAAAATCGCGAGTCTCCCAATAAAATAGAATGAAAACATGATTTCCTAATTAAACAAATAGCATCTTAAAGCAAATCAGTACAAGCATTTGTGTGTGTTAAAATGACTTAGCAAAGTGAAATTAAAATTGCTGCAAAACTAACAAAAATGACAAAGCCATTCTAACGTAATAAAAATATGTCTTGTAAACACACATTTATAATTGATAATTCTATTTGTTATTTTTTAATATGTGGTATCATGGTAAAGACATACTGCATATTATTGTTGTAGCACGAATGGGTCGACTCGATCGAGGTGATACCACGCCCTCACATAATACCAGCGTAAAATATCAGCTGCTGTGTCTCGTGTGGTAAGTGTATAAGAGAACCTTTTTAATGGAAACAAGGCATTCTATCATAGTTTTCAATTGAGACAACGCATCTGCAGTTTAACTCCTAATCGAGAATAGATATAATAATGTCTTGCAGACCAAATTTCGGTCACGGCGGCGGCCAGTCGAACGAAGCGGCCAACGTAGAGTAGCCACAGGACAGGATTATAGTGCCCAAGTGTATGCGTCAGCACAGGTGCACTCTCTATTCCCTCACTTTCATGATCCGATGAGACGGTAAACCGACACGACCGGAGAGAAATCAGGCGCAGGGCCAGCTTTACGTGCTTTCCGAGGCACGGGGGTGAGACACCGCCAACTAAATATCAATGACGATGGCGGAGAGACTTACGTAGTCTGTTGGTGAAATTTAATCACAAAAAAATTGATGGATAAGCATATTACTAGTGTAAGAACATCGACTGTGCGCTCAACAACCCATTTGTCGAAAATGGGCAACTCTAACAACATATTGCATTCAGCTAGATTATGTAGCATTTTTAGCCAGATAAGGACAAAAGCTGAAAAAGCTGATGTTGAAACTGTAAGAAATAATCTAAATGTTATAGCTAATATTACAGTCCATCTAAAGTCCGCTACTGAATACATGCCATCCTCATAAATTGCATCTTAAAGCAAATCAGTTCCATCGTTTGTGTATGTTAAAATGACTTAGCAAAGTGAAATTAAAATTGCTGCAAGACTAACAAAAATGACAAAGCAATTCTACTCGTAACGTAATAAAAACATGTCTTTTACGTTTTAGTGTGCGTTATGTGTTTATTTTTAAATGATAATTCTATTTGTTAATTTCTAATACATGGTATATGGGGGACATCTGCCAAAGTATCCAGGTGGGTTGACAACCACTGTTTTAATTTTTAGTTGTCCTTAACAAGAACCTGTTACCCACCCTCTGGTTTATTTTCCTCTGTCGCCTCTTAGGTCACCCATGCGGTGATAATATGTGGTTGTGGATATTCTAAACACCGTGCAGCATTGGTGTAACGAAAGTCCGATTGGCGCTAATCAGCACGAACAAGCTTGCCCGGCATGGTTATGTTGCGTATATCCTCCAAGCTTGAGAAATACCATTTCAAGTACACATTTCCGGCACATCCTTAGAAAATCGTATGTTATGTACATGCACAGTTTTTTTTAATATGTATTTATATTAAAAAAAAACTGTGCATGGGATGCCTAAATTAAATATATTAACCAGCGATCTATTAAAATCACAGATAGAATTAATTTCTTACTTGGTTTAAGACGAATCAATGTTTCTAATTGTAGACTTGTTTTATAAATAAAAATACTTTTTACTGAGTGGGTTTAAAACAACTTGTAGACGTTTTTCTTTTCGTTTTAACGAACCTTATTAACAAGATTTCGCTGAAGATTTCTGTGCAGAAACGAGAAGCTTAAACTTTTTTATTATTTTAAAGTATATTATTAACCTTAAATGCTGATTTTCAAATTGCACAATTTTTTTATTTTTTAAAACTTTTATATGCGATAAACTGTTTTCCCGTAACTACTCCTACGTTATAGTGGAATTAAAACAGTGAGAAGGCGATACATCAATGTCAGCAAACAGCCAGCAATGTTGAAATAAAAAGAAAAATAATCATTTTTCTTTATTGATTGCACATATAGGTACGATATCATATTTTCATAAATTTCTAACTTCATATTAAATGCAATTTAATAGGTGTGCCCGTACATAGAGTCACAGACCATCGTCATTGCTATTTGTGGATTAGCACAAGTTAATATATTTGTGAATAATAAAAAAGGTTAGTAAACAAAATCCGATATTACCTAATACATACCTATGCTAAAAGTTAACGCTAAAAGTCATGAGGATTAAATTATATCAATAATATTCTTCAAACTACAGTTTAAATGCCTTTTCTTAGTGCTACATAGTATATTGATAAATGAGAAACTGTGCTATTTTTCTAACATAATAATTTAATTATTTTTTGTACAATGCATATTTTATACAATTGTGTGCTGTAAAAACGGACTACATTATTATGCGATTGGGCCTGCTGTACACCAGGTTTCAAATCCGATCCTGAGGAATATTATTCCATTCTTTTTATATTCATTCTTATTATAAGCGCCTTTTCTTACTTAAGATAGCGAAGTGTCTTTGAGGGATGATTTCAACGTTATACGCATCGTCCAAAATCGTCCCGAGAATGTTTGATAGGACAGGATAGGGAGGTATGGACTGCGTGCTGGCATCGCCCTTTCCCATTTTAGGAAGTCATATACTATCCTAACCGGATGGCGAAGGGCGTCCTCATGTATAAAATACGATTTTCACCCAAACTTACCATAATGGACATATCATTCTCATTTAGGATTCTGTTTACGTATCTTTACCGACATAGCTATAGAGACTCTTAGAAAATATTGACAAATCGTAGTGGGGTTCTCACACAAGTAAATCTATCTGTCCATCTCATAGCCTCCGATAGATAGTAGTATATAAAAAATTTTAAAATGAAATACACGACTATTTTGTGGAATCTGCTATCATCAGCGATTTTTCTAGACCGATGCGACATAAGGACCTTTAGAATAAGTACCGTAGGTACCTACTCTTTTTTAAAGACCGCTAGCGCCAACCAATCCACTGGTAAGTAAGTTGCTTGGTCATCTGTCCATAAATAAAATTGAAGTAGCTGTTTGTAATTTAAAAAAATAATAGCTTTTTACTTAATGCATTTGAAAGTACGAGAATATATGGTACTTATTACAAAAACACATTTTTTTTTAATTTTTGTCTGTCTGTCAGTTTGCTCCAGTTAAGCTTCGAAACGGCTGAACCGATTTCGACGGGACTTTCACTGGCAAATAGCTGATGTTATAAGGAATAACTTAGGCTACTCATATTTTAGAAAAAGAAAAAGAATTAGGGTACCGCGCAACATAAGTAAAACCCTAAATTACACGCAGGCGAAGTCGCGGGAAACAGCAAGCGTTTTATAAAAATAGACTTGCATCAAAGAGCCTCAAGAATATTTCAAATTTCTAGACTAGTCTTTCTAGAGCCCGAAGAATATTTTAAATTTCTTATAAGCAGAATGCTCTCTTCGGCTCCTTGAACTTTCAAACGTGAATGAATCATTATTTTCTATGGTTGAAATAAATTTAATTACCCAGAAAGTACCCGATTCCGTGCTCTGTAAACTTACCTAAAGTACAAAGGACCTTGTTCAATTATTTGTTTATACTTTAAAATAAAAAATAAAACTTATCTCAAATTATTTATAATATTTATTTTGCGTTCAAAATTTGTCTTGCAACACTATAATATTTGATTAAAAATAAAAAATAAATAAATTGATGATGATTTTATATTGGCCTAATAAAAACATCAAGTCGTTCTTACCGTAAATAGAAATACGGGAGGCAAGCTACCAAGTTGCAACTGTATTATGGCTGCAGTCTCCAGTGTAAAAGGCTCGACCGCGGTAGCATCACCTTCTCAAAGAATACCAGCGTAAAACAGCAGCATAATGATGCTGCGCTTCGTATGATGAGCGTAGGGAACCGGAAACCCTTCTTATATTGGTAACGAGGCCAAGGATTTTTCATTTAGGAGAGGTCAAACAAGCATACGGTTCACCTGATGGTATGTGACTACCGCCGCCCATTAACAACTGCAACACGAGGGGAATAGCAGGTGCGTTAACGACCGTTTAAAAAGGAGTAAGCTCTTTTCTTGAATGTCCCTCAGTCGTATTGGTCCGAAAAAATCGCCGATGATAAATTATTCCACAGAGAGGTCGTACGCGGAAGAAAACTACTAGTGTAACGAACAGTGGTGGACCGCCAAGCATCCAGATGGTGTGGATGGTTTTAAGAGTTTTGCCACGATGTGCGTTTGGGAAATTTAGCGGCTGGAATTAATCCGAACAATTCCTCAAAGCACTCCCCGTATTAGATGCGAAAGAACATTCAAAGGGATGCACTCTTCGCGGCGCCAGTGAATCGAGCCGATCGGAAAGGACTCAGTCGTCGAGGATTCGAGGCGCTCTGCACTGGATGTGGTCAAGTAGAAGGAGCTGGCCCCAGTGCCAGCTCCTTCTACTTGACCTCATCCACAGCCCCAGCCCAGAGAAAATGACAGTATTCCATGTGAGGCCGAACCTGCCCCTTGTAACGTTGCAGGCGGTGTACCGGCATGAAATACTGTCCCGCTCTGCTGACCACGCCAAGCTTTTTAGATGCCAATTTGACCTTCTCTTCCAACTGACCACGAAACTGCACGTCACTAGATATGTCGATGCCGAGGATTCCAATTCTGGGTGAGGCAACATGGGGAGTGCTTTGGAACTGAGGAGATACGACAAAGGGGTTCTTTTTAGCGGTAAACGCGCAAACTTGTGTCTTGTTACCAGTTTGCAACATATCATTGATATGCAGAAGAAACAGCGTTGGTGATGCACGCAGCCTTCTGGAACACCAGCATTTATAGGCTTGTAATCAGAGTATGCACCGTCTACTAAGACCTTTATGCTCCGATCTGCATGAAAGCTGGTGATCCAATTCCACAATTTCTCAGGGGATAAATATTTTCATTTTACCAATTATTTCTGTTTGAAAATAATATTTTCTAAGAATATCATTACCACGCTAACATGCAGCGGGACATAACAAATGCATGGACTGATGCTATAATTATTTATGTTGGTTTCATATTTGCAAACACAAAATAATTTTAAATATGTATTTGATGTATATAGTTAAGTGTACATATTTATAACCATCGTTGTAAAATTAAGTTATAGAAGATGTCGTATAATAGAATTTATTATTAAGCAATTGAAAATAAGCTCAAATATTATACGTCCTTATTTGTACTCCAAAGTGGGATAATCTCTTAGTTTGATAGAATAATAATTGCGATTCTATTGAATCTTTAGTTTATTATTTTGCTAATAATAACCGATTGGACACAGAGATGAGAACAGAGCTCAACATTACACTATTATAATATAAAATTAAAAATTTTGTACAGCCGTCTTCAACATACTTAAGTTATTAAGAATATATAATGTAGAAAACTATTGGTCTGACCTTGATCAAATTCATATGGAACCACACGAGATGTATCAGCTTTCATATAAAAAAAAGAATCATTGAAATCGGTTAACCCAGTAAGAAGTTATGAGGTAACACACATAAAAAAACTTTAAAAAAAAATACAGTCGAATTGAGTACCGTCTCCATTTTGGAAGTCGGCAGAAAATATTACATAATTTTCTTAAAAACATTGACTATGTAATAAAATCACATAGACTTAACATAAATTAAAAATTAAAATCCACACCTTGAGATAATTTTTATTTACCTATACATAAATTAATAAATTCATTTTGTTTATTTTTTTTTTCAATTTGTCCCATAGTTGCGGCGCTTGGTAGGCAAGTTGGCAACGCAGTTTTTTAATTTTCTAGTGTGTTCTCTTAGTCGCCTGTTTCAACACCCACGGGCTATTTCATTAATTAGTATTTTAATAGTTACTTTTATTATCTCTAGTGTTTGTCTGTAGCTAAAATTGTTTTTTTTTCTAATATCCGAAAATCCATTTATACATAACATTTATAAACCCTCATGCCTGTAATTCAGAGGTGTAGACAGCAACTAAGAATTCTGGTTTTTGGCCATCACTTTTTTGTCATATAAAAAAAGACGATGATCCATTCATCCTATCCTCTTTCTAAATCCCACTTGCTCATCCTAAATTTCTCCATTAGCCACTGTAGCTTTACAGTCCTAATGCGACCCTTCTCCATTATACAGTGGACTGCAACGGCTTTGTAGTCTCCCGAAACTCTCTTCAGTTCCTAGCCACAATTAAAGAAAGTGTACAGCAGTATCCGTAAAATTTAATGTCTAAAGTTGCAGAAATTTCATGTATGCCAAGACGCGTTACCTACGATTACCATTACGCCTATTGAAAATCCTCAGCTGAACAAAGGTTTTCCGCATAGATTGCCTCATTGGTAGGATATTTATCGTGGTCGTCACGCTTGGCAAGTAGAATATTTACAACAGGCGGTCTTTTAACTCTGAAAGTGATCTCTTCCATATAAGCTTAGAAAGCTGATTCAAACATTTGTTAAAAATAGTGGGGGGCGTACAAAACAAAATTAAAAATATGAAAATACATAAAATAAAGATAAGTGAAGATTATATATAATATCATATATTACATTTTATACGTGGTAGAGCCATGCTGCAGCTATTAGTAGTATAATAGTCGTAGCACGAATGGGTCAGCTCGACCGGGGAAGGACCACGCTCTCACTGAATACCAGCGTAAAATAGCAGCTTAACGCTGCTGTGTTTCGTATGATGAGTGTAGGGAACCTGAGACCCTTTTTGCTGCAAACGAAGCATTCCATCTTAATCTTTTTAACGGTGGTAGAGCCTTGCAGCAGCTTTTGCTGTTGCACGTATTGGCCGGCTCGAGCCGGGTTAGTACCACGACCTCACAGAATACCGGCGTGAAGTGGAAGTTCCTGCTTCCGCTTCCGCGTTTCGTCTGGTGAGTGCAGGTGACCGGATGCCCAATCCCCCCCCCCCATCAACATGGTAGCGGAATTACGTCATAAACTACCCCAGGAGGGTACCAGTACCCCTGGAGAATCCCTCGCTGAGCATCCACGACCATGCTATTCCACTCCTGAGCGTGGGTGCTCAGGCTGCCCCGCGTATTCTGGGGCGGGCAAAATTCCGCTCAACACAATAACTGCTCGGGGCAAACTGAGCAACAAGACCAAGGCGACCCCTGCCACGCTATCCGTGAATTTCTGCAACATCAGGGGACTTCACTCGAACCTAAACGCCGTCCACTACCATCTTGAGACGGCGAAGCCGGCCTTGCTCTTTCTGACCGAGACGCAGGTGTCCTCTCCGGCTGATACTTCGTATCTCTCCTACCCGGGGTACAAATTGGAGCACTCCTTTGTGCCTCGGGCTGGAGTTTGCGTGTATGTCAGAGAGGACATCTGTTCTCGACGCCTCAGCAGTCTTGAAGGTTCGGACCTGTCCATCCTTTGGCTACGCGTAGACAGCGACGACCATCCGCGCGTCTACGTGTGCCTCTATAGGTCCCATAGCGGTAATGCCGAAACAGACCGACTCATCGACCACGTCCAAATGGCTACAGATTCCTTGCTACAACAGGTCCCATCCGCAGAGATCGTGATCCTTGGCGATTTTAACGCCCACCACGCCGAATGGCTCGGTTCACGTTTAACCGATCATGCGGGGAGATCTGTTTATGACTTTGCCTTGGCATATGGTCTGACACAACTGGTTACATCGCCTACGCGGATTCCAGATGTTGAGGATCATACACCTTCCCTGTTGGACCTTCTGCTGACCTCTCATCCGGACGGATATCAGGTTTCCGTCGATGCCCCTCTTGGCTCTTCGGACCATTGTCTGATCCAGGTTGTGGTGCCACTCACGCTCCCCTCGCGGTTGCGTTCTGCAGGTTGCCGCCGTGTTTGGCATTACAGGTCGGCGGATTGGGACGGAATGCGGTCTTTCTTTGCTTCCTACCCATGGGGGCGGGTTTGCTTCTCGCCGGATGATCCCAGCGCTGTTGCTGACTCTGTCACTGATGTAGTGATACAGGGAATGGAACTATTTATTCCATCATCTGTGGTACCCATCGGAGGCAGATCTCAGCCTTGGTTTGGTCGCTCTTCTAAGACTGCATTACGCAGTAAGCAGGAGTGTTATCAAGCCTGGGCTGCGGCTTCGGTGACTCGGGATGTAAACACCAGCACACTCAAAAAGAAGTATAACTTCGCCTCCAGGTCCTTCAAAAGAGTTATTGCCAAGTCAAAGTCAGAGCACATAGGCAGAATTGGCGAGAAACTAGTTCGCCTTCCTTTGGGAACCCGTGCATTCTGGTCTCTCGCCAAGGCTGTCCAAGGGAATTTCTGTAAGCCATCACTACCATCTCTGCACAGGGAGGACGACTCACTGGCCCACGACGCAAAAGAGAAGGCCGACCTTTTAGGCTCCCTTTTTGCATCCAACTCGACTGTTGATGACGGGGGGAACACACCGCCGACCATCCCGCGGTGTGAGTGCTCCATGCCGGATGTGCGATTCTCACAGCGCTCGGTTCGCAGAGCACTCCTCTCCCTTGATATCCACAAGTCGAGTGGGCCTGACGGAATCCCCCCAATTGTGCTGAGGATGTGTGCTCCGGAGTTGGCACCGGTTCTAACGCGTCTTTTCCGGTACTCCTACTCCCTAGGCGTAGTCCCGAAATCATGGAAGACAGCTTTTGTCCACCCGATCCCTAAAAAAGGCGACCGCTCAGATCCGTCCAACTACAGACCTATCGCCATCACCCCCTTGTTCTCCAAAATAATGGAATCCGTTGTAAACTGCCACCTCATGCGGTACCTTGAGGATCACCAGCTGATTAGTGACCGCCAGTACGGTTTTCGTCGGGGTCGATCAGCTGGTGATCTTCTGGTCTACTTAACTCATAGATGGGCGTTGGCAGTAGAGTCCAAGGGGGAGGCATTGGCCGTTAGTTTGGACATTGCGAAGGCCTTCGATCGGGTTTGGCACAAAGCGCTTCTTTCGAAGCTCCCTTCCTATGGGCTTCCCGAGAAATGATGCAATTGGATCACCAGCTTTCTTGCAGATCGGAGCATCAAGGTCGTTGTAGACGGTGCATGCTCCGACTACAAGCCTATTAACGCTGGTGTTCCACAAGGCTGCGTGCTATCACCAACGCTGTTTCTTCTGCATATCAATGATATGTTGCAAGCTGGTAGCATTCATTGCTATGCAGATGACAGCACTGGTGATGCTCTATACACCGGCCGTGCCAATATTTCTCGGGAAAACGTCACCGAGTACCGGAACAAACTTGTGTCTGAAGTCGAGTCTTTGCTGGACAAAGTCTCGGATTGGGGGCGACTAAATCTAGTCCAGTTTAATCCTCAGAAGACGCAAGTTTGCGCGTTTACCGCTAAAAAGAACCCCTTTGTCGTATCTCCTCAGTTTCAAGGTACTCCCCTTGTTGCCTCAGCCAGTATCGGAATCCTCGGCGTTGACATATCGAGTAGCGTGCAGTTTCGTGGTCACTTGGAAGAGAAGGCCAAATTGGCCTCTAAAAAGCTTGGCGTGCTCAGCAGAGCGGGACAGTATTTCATGCCGGCTCAACGCCTGCAACTTTACAAGGCGCAGGTTCGGCCTCACATGGAATACTGTTCCCATCTCTGGGCTGGGGCTCCCCAGTGCCAGCTTCTTCCACTTGACCGCATCCAGCGCAGAGCGGCTCGAATCGTCGACGACCGAGTCCTTTCCGATCGGCTCGACTCATTGGCACTGCGAAGAGATGTTGCATCTCTTAGCATTTTCTTTCGCATTTACCATGGGGAGTGCTCTGAGGAATTGTTCGCATTAATCCCAGCCGCCAAATTTCACGAACGCACATCGCGGCAGAACTCCCGATACCATCCACACTATCTGGATGATTGGCGGTCCACCACTGTGCGATTTAGAAGATGTTTTCTTCCTCGCACAACTTCCTTGTGGAATAGTTTACCACCAGCGATTTTTCCGGACCGATACGACTTAGGGACCTTCAAGAAAAGAGCCTACTCCTTTTTAAAAGGCCGGCAACGCATCTGCAATTCCCCTGGTGTTGCGGTTGTTCATGGGCGGCGGTAGTCACTTACCATCAGGTGAGCCGCATGCTCGCTTGCCCCCTCTCCTATAAAAAAAAATTCTCACGGGTGACAACGCATTTGCATTTTGATTTGTAATCGAAGATAGATGTAGATGTCTATGGGCCACAGTAACCACTTACCATCAGGTGGACTGTGTGCTTGTTTGTCACCCTAATGCTATAAGTGTAAGGATTAAACAGCACGCCATACAAAGCGAAAGAGAATGTGAGTATTCCTACGAAGGCGGATCGGGAGCCATTTGAGCTGTTTGCGAAATTCAGAGATATGATCATATTTGCGAAACCCAAATATAAATCTAATACTTAAATGAATGCGCTCAAGCTTATTAAGCTGCTCCTCGGTAATGCCAAGATAGCAAATATCAGTATAGTCAAAGATAGGTAGAAATATAAACTGGGCGAGCGTAGCTTTAGTTACTGTAGGAAGAAAATTACATAATCTACGTAAAAAGCTTAACGCAACGAACATTTTTCTACTAACCTCATTAACCTGTGAGTTCCAAGACATACAAGAGTCGAGATACAACCCCAGGTTTTTAAACTTGTTACTGTAAGGGATTAGAGTGCAATCTAGTATAAGAGGAGGTAGGGAAGACCAGTCAATTTTTCAAATCAATATAGAACTACCGATGACAATGCCTGAGTTTTCTTAGGATTCATAGTAAACCATAATATTTACTCCAGTTCGAAATAAAAGTCAGATCAGCGTTAATAGTGTCAACTGCTCTAGACAAATCTTCAAGAGAGGTCTGAATATAGATTTGGAGATCATCGGCATACAAGTGGTAGGAAGAGGACAACTTATGACAGTTATATGCCCATATTCCATATAATTTCAAGCAACGTAATTATGCCTTCAAAAGGTGCTTTAAATATTATTCCATCCAAATTTTCTGCTTTTAGAAAATAAGTGTGGCGTAATTTCTTTAATTAAGCCTTAACTTATTAAGCAATTTAAAACCAGTGAAATTTTAAAGGGTTTTAATAAAAGTCAAATGATCAAATTGATCAAAGGGTCTCGTAAACTTAAAAGTGAGTCGTCTGTAACTTAATTCTTTTTCTGCCGGTAGAAATCTTTACTTAATAAATTAAGTTGCTTTAAAACAAATCACATTATTTTTGCTAGTTGATAATATATTATAATATTATTTTAGATCTGTATGACGAAGAATATGATAATCATGTACTTAAGAAATCAATTATACTTACCAGCTTTTAAATTTCCATTGAGATGATTATCTTATTAGTCACATGACTAATAACAGAATGAAATATCCGTTCTCATAAAATTATTTAATAAAAATACTATCGGCCTCTGAGAGCCGCATATAAAATAAAACTTTCAATGTTTATATCTTTGTTAGAAGAGCTAACTGCTTTTAACGAAGATATTAACATTGAAGGTTGTGAAAAACTTCCTCAAAATACATAAGCAGGTTATAAAGATAGAGTAAAGATAAATCTAATTAGAAATTTGAATGAAATAAATAAAATCATAGCGAATTATAAAATAGAATGCAGTATAAGCAGACTGTATCAAAGAGAAATAATTGTGCTTACACGTGATATAAAAAAAAATACTTTCACGCAGACCTGTCTTGTCTCTAACAAGCTAATTATATTAGAATATTATAATTGTTTGAAATTGAATATCAATTGCAAACAATTAAAATATTTTAATACATAGTTAAATTAAATAATATAAGAGTATAAAAAACTACCGACAATTTGTTCTATCACCGAAAATCTGCCATAAGGATGTGTCGGATTTATACGCAATAAGAATCTTGTTAATAAAGTTGTAAAAATGGGACTAATGGGAAGATATACACTGGAAGTGTGTCGACGAGGGTTGCGAACCTTATACTTAGAATCACCAAACGGTATTCGTTGAAGGTCATACAGGTTTATGCACCAACCTCCGCTTAATCCAATGAGGAGGTAAATTATGCGTATGAGGCTACCTCCACAGTCTTAAATTCCTCAAAAGTACGGTTTTTATGGGAGACCTCGACGCAAAATTAGAAAAGATGATGAGCTGCAGATACAGGATTTGGAATAGGGTAACGGAGCCCATGGGGTTAACGGTTAACCGAATTCGCAGGAACAACAAAAATTAGATTGACCTCATTATAACGAGAAGACGGCAACTGTTTAATAATGTCTCAGTGATCACGAAGGTACAAAACCTGATATCGGGGATCAGTGAATGTTAAGAGGCACACTGAATCTTAACGTTAAGTTGGAGAGGTCACGCCTAATGAAGTCAACGTTCTATCCTCTTCGTGCTTTAATCCAAAGCCCCGAAAACTATCAGTTCGAAATACAAAATCGTTTTCAGTGCCTAAATTATTGCAATACAATGGCAGAGCTAAGTTATGCAAAATCCGTCGTAGATGAACCCAAAAACTCTCAAAGTGCCTTTTTAATCCCTTGGCTGTTAGACGGCATATGAAGTCTTTAACACATATGACAGCACACAGACAACTGATCAGACAGACTTCCTAAGACATGTGGTGTGACTTACATAACTCCAATACTGTTTACTTTGAAGAAGCGATTGGGCGGAATAAATGCTTAAAAGTTTTTGTCTGAAATCTGTCTGCAAGAAAGAGTCAGCTGTCAAAATTGTAACTCTGGCAACGTCGTTTCCGAGACACCTGATATTTTGTGTAAGGTTAAGAGACTCTGCAGACAGTTTTACACATCATCGTTGGGGCCACACGCTTGTGTGAGTAAGGATTCAAGAACAAGTCTCATTCAACACTATTCCGATATATCCCGGATGCTAGACTGTGTGAGATAAGAATGGCTCTCTAGCATCTTAAAAAAGGCAAGGCCTCAATCTGGAGTATTGTACCACACACTACTCCGGAGGCGTGGAGCAAAAGCTCTCTTATGCGGTGCGGTGGCCTTGTACTTCAAGAAAGATGATAATTTTTTGTTAAAGAAAAGCAGACCGTGTTGTTGTAAGAGTCAATACAAAACTTCTCGCACGCAGACTTGATGACTTTCAAGCCTCGTGAAGAAGCCAAGTTTCCTTCACTCTACTGTTACTGAGTCACCTGAATCTATCAATATAGGTAACTCAGAACTGCATCCTGTTACTCCGTGTAGTGGGAGCTGTCTAACACTCCGCTTTCCGGAACGAAGCTTCTACTCGAGATTCTTTCTTTTTCGTTAGTTTATCCAGCTACTTCAGCCCACAACTACTTCAGTTTACTGATCTGTTGTTTTCTGATGTTTAAAACGTTACCTTCACATTAGGATTTTTCTTCTGTATCGAGGCAGCGGTTTACATATATGAAGTTCACAAGGACAAACATGCAGACCCGAAACAATTATTTGTAGGCCATACAAATACGTGTTCCATTCGGTATTCGAACCTGCAGCCCTCAGCGCCACACCTCATTACTAAGCCACTGTGCCACGGAGTCTTTGGGCTTTATCGTGGTTCTTCTACGGATATCTTCATGCGTGTACAAATAATGCTCAGCTGAAATAGAGTTCTATAGAGCTACATTATATTTGCGTTACATCACAATACACAAGGGAAATATATAGGGTTATATTTCCCTATGTATATTATGATATGACACCCGGCTTATTACTAAGTCACTGCGCCACGGAGCCGTCCATTGAGCTTTATCGTAGTTCTTCTACGTATACCTTCATGCGTGTCCAAATATTGCTCAACGGAGTTAGAGCTCTATAAAGCTATATTATATTGGCGTCATATCATAATACACATAGAATTATATAGGATTATATTTCTCTATATATATTATGATATGACGCCCCGGCTTCGCATGGATGATTTTTGGATCCCGACAACAGCGCCACCTACCAGGTCCAACTATAGCTAAGAACCATGCCATAAGTACCTCATAAGAATATTTATTTCATCAAAATCGGTCAATCCTTTTAGGAGAAGAATTACGAACATACGCATAATATTCCGGTGAATTATAATATAAAAAAGATGTGCCAAAACAGTTTCAGTATTCCGGTATGAAAAGGCAATTTTAACATTATCTCTGACCCTAGATTTTATGTCTTTTCTATTGGGTCAGCTTGCCTTCACGCTGTCACATAATATTATTAGTTATTACTTTACTTTTACTGCCATATAGGGCTTTTCGTTAGGTTTATTCATACGTAATCCTATTTCTTTATTATAAATGAAACCTGGGTATATAATTAGAAATAAATTACTAATCGAAGTTTATGGTTTATTATACTCTGACACATTCGTGATTATTAGCATTGTATCAAGTATTTAAAACCGACTGTCGCTGTCATTGGTTGAATTACAAAAGAGAAAAATTAAGTTCGATATTTTTTAACTTTCAATGTTTATAAATACAACTAGGTAACGAGTCCGTCACTGTCTTGTCTAGAAGTCTGTAGGTATATAACGTCTTATCTATTGCTGGCACCAAATAGTAGTGTTTGCACCACTGTGTTCCGGTATGAAGGATATACAGAGCCAGTAGGTATACATGCTGTGAGGCATTCCATCTTAGTCCGGAGAGCTGACAACGCATTTGTGTAGCCTTCTTTGTTTGAAGTTGACTGCTGGTTTTCTTGGACTACAGTAGCCAGTTACCATCAGGTTGACGGTAAGTTTGTTAGTCTATTCAGTTTTATAAGAAACTCACTAATCAAGTATAATATTTCATTAATATAAATTAATAGATATCGATATTTTATAATAGCTTTTCTGTTTTTATTAATAAATTTAAAAATTATTTTCAAACGCAACTCATTTTTGTCTCATTATCTCACGAATTGTTATTTCCTACTATAACTAAATAAAATTATAACTTTTCGTGACCATTCGATTTTTGCGAATAACATACCATTAAGTTTTAGTAGATTAAAAAAAAGGAAGAAAGGTTCACGAGTGCCCACGAACCCCCACTAGATAGAGTGACGCTCCAACAGTGCGATTGTGTAATTCTGTTGGGAATAGTTGGCTTTGTCTTAATATTTGAAGTTAGGTTTCATTAAATGTATCCATTGAAAGCCGATTTCTTTTTCATATTAATATCCTATTTGAGGTTATGAAATACAAAAAGGATACAAAACGCAACACAGTTGCAGAGTAATTCCCACCGGCAATCGATTCACACTAGAGTTAAATGAACGCACTGTTGGTAAGACATACACGAATTCGTGTGTGTCTTGTGGTGTTCCTTGAGGAGGAGTTATGTTAAGCAGTGGGCTTGTGAAGGGTTGTGATAATAATTAATGATGATGATGCCATGTATAAAATGCACGTACCTTGTAAGAAACAATATGTAGCTTGTACAATAAAATCATAATCTTTAGAAGAGATTCCAAGCTAACAAATCTTGACGTGTTATTTGATATTGAAATTGTTTTAATAATCTTAAACAGAATAGAGTTGCGAATAGCCATCTTATTTTTGTGTTTAGTCGCCCCTTTGATCAACTTTAATTAAAGCTCTCTCCGATTTCACAGTTTTTTTAATTGCAAGGACCTCTTAGGCTTCATTAAGAAAATTAACTTTACTTAATAATGCGCATAGGCGCATATAGGCACACAAATGTATGTTTCTGTAAGTTCACTGCTGGGCATAAATATCTCATATTGAACGATGACTTGCCATGACTGTAATGCTTGGCAGGTAGATTGGCAATCGCAGCACTAGGTGTCTCCTATTTTTATCTCTAGATATTTAACGTCTTTCCCCGAGGTCTACCTGGAGCTTCCTGTAGTATTACGACAAGTTTTCTCTAAAGATGCATTAGTGACGATTCCAGTCATCATCACCAGTATAAACGCACCTAAATCTTCATCAATGGTGGGTAAGAAGCATCATCATTATATTAAGTGCACTGTCATAGTTATCAGCACAAACAGAACGTTACTATGATATCCAAACATCCAGAGTAAAAATAAATTTAAAACATTGGTTAGTAAGAAGTAAATATGTCAAGGTCAACATGGGCATCTATATTTTAAATCGAAATTGTAGACGGTATAAAAGCCACAACTACCACTTACAATTAAGTATACGGTATGCTTATTTGTCACCCCCTGTTCTTGATATTGGTTGAAAATTGTCTTTAATGTTTTTAATATGATATAGTCTAATGATTGACTTGACGTGGCATATTACTATTTTATACGTCAGGTACGTGTGTTTATAATTTATAATATGTACGTTTACAACAGAAGCTACAGGGAATTGAATAAAATTTGGTACACAAATAAACCGTTTTGAATAGGATTATTTTTACCTAATATCTAATGTGCTTAACATTTAAAAAGAAAACTGCCGCGGAAAAACTTTATAAAAACCATTCGTCTTTATAAGCTTTTTCCACACGACCGTAGCCGGATGGATAATACATACAATTTATTTTGTGGGTCGGCTCGACCGGGGTTGGACCACGCTCTCACAGAATACGTACGGGGAAAACAGCAGCTTAATCTGTGTCTCGTATGGTGAGATTAGAAAACTGATGACCCTTTTAACTGGAAACGAGGCATTCCGACTTAGTTCTCAGCATCAACATTTTGCTTCTTTTTCGAAGACAGATGTAGATGTATATGAGCCACAGCATATACTTACAATCGTGTGGACTGTGTACACGCTTGTTACCCTTATTCTATAAAAAATGTAAAAGAAATATGCCATGCCATATGTTTTCTAAATATCAGTAATGATGGCCGAGGTTCTAACAATGGACTGTTGGCTTAATTAAATCATCTAAACGATTAATGGGCATTTTGTGGCCGAAAATGTTTCTTCTGCATATCAATGACATTTAGCCAATCGGTAATATCCATTGCATTAAGGATGACAGCACTGGTGATGCTTTATACAACGGTCGTGCCAATATTTCTCGGTAAAACGTCGCCGTGTACCGGGACAAACTTATGTCTGAAGTAGAAACTAGTCCAGTTCAATCCCCAGAAGACTCAAGTTTGCGCGTTTACCTCTAAAAATAAACCCCTCGCCGTATCTACTCAGTTTTAAAGCACTCCCCTTGTTGCCTCAACCGGTATCGGAATCCTCGGCGTGGACATATCGAGTGACGTGCAGTTTCGTGATCACTTGGAAATGCCAAAGCCCAAATTGGCATCTTAAAAGCTTGGCGTGCTCAGCAGAGCGGGACAGTATTTCATGCCGCCACACCGGCTGCAACTTTATAAGGCGCAGGTTCGGCCGCACATGGAATACTGTTCCCATCTCTGGGCTGGGGCTCCCCAGTGTCAGCTCCTTCCATTTGATCGCATCCAGCGCAGAGCTGTTCGAATCGTCGGCGACCGAACTCTTTCCGATCGGCTTGACTTACTGACACTGCGAAGAGATGTAGCATCTCTTTGCGTATTTTACCGCATTTACCACGGGGAATGCTCTTAGGAATTGTTCGGTCTAATGCCAACCGTACAATTTCACATAGCGACAAAACTCGCGATACCATCCATACCATTTGGATGACTGGCAGTTCACCATTTTGCGATTTAAAACAAGTTTTCTTCCTCGCACAACTTTATTCTGGAATCGACTACCACCAGAGATATTTCCGGATCGATACGACTTAGGGACCTTCAAGAAAAGAGCGTACTCCCTTTTTAAAGGCCGGCAACGCATGTGCAATTTCCCTGGTGTTGTAGTTGTTCATGGGCGGCGGTAATCACTTATCATCAAGTGAGCCGTATGCTCGTTTTCCCCCTCTCCTATAAAAAATAAATGGGTAACTCTATCAATGTATTGCATTCCAGCAATATAGCATTTTAAGCCCAGCTAAGGATTTAAAAAAGCTGCTGTTGAATCTGTAAAAACTAATCTTAATGTTATAGCTACTGTTACAGGCTATCAAATGTCCACTGCTGAATACAGGCTATCATCATAAATTGCATTATAGGGGGATATCAGTCGAAGCTACCAGTTGGCTTGGCAACCACAATGTTTTAACTATATATAAATAAAAAAAATTAAACAGACTTCGGTTCTCAATAATCACCATAGAAATAGAAATATAAATCAAAATAGAACTCACCATATGAAACGCATTAAGCTGCTATTTCACGCTAATATTCTGCGGCCATGAAGGAAAAAGGGAAGATCTTCCACCGGTTGAGGTGATCAGTCCTGGAAGCGGCCAACGCTCTGTGTGTTTATTCAGAGCCAGAGCTGTTCTATATTTACCGCATTACTTGGGGACTTTGAAAGCGCGATTTAGGCTTCGGTGCGTTTCACTTGTGACGCCGCCACAAGACCAAGGACAGGGGTCTAGCTAAACCATTCGTGCTACAGCGATAATAAAGTTGCAGTATGGTTCTGCCACGTAACAAATATAAACAATGCACTAATGGACGCAACAATCCCTTTTAAAATTTTAATGATTAACCTAAGGTCTAGTACTAAAAGTCTTACACTTTAGTAACAACGTGTCATTACAAACGGACATTGCCACAATCCATCTTGTATAGTTATTTTACAAAAAAACTTACTTAGCTTTGGAGGAGCCAACTAGGGAATATGATGATTTCGTAAACCTTTCATAGATTTATTAAGTCCAATTTGTGGTTGTTCAGCTGACTCGTTCGGGCACTGCAACAGCAACATATCGTTACAAACGTGTGTTTTGAAATTTCTTGCAGCCCGGATATTCTTTTTACGGACATTTATATTTGATATGCTTACAAAATGAGAGTCTTTATTATTATTCTAAGTGTTCGCGAGATAATATTACGCAGATTTGAAAAAATGGAATGTCCACACAGAATTTTAGGTCATTAGCCTTTTCTTAAGGATTTATCGTGCAGAACTTAGAACGGTTATTTTTTATTAAACTGAAGTGACAAACGAACTGGCAGTCTACTTGATGGGGGGCCCCGCCACATTCGCCCGTAACCCACGAGGCCCCATTTCTAGAGGGGAACACTATCATCAAGGGGAGGACCGTGACGTACGCCTTGGCGACGTCATCTTCGAGTGCGATCTACCCTCTCACGCCACCCAGCAGCTTTCTTCTAGACCAAAGCGGAAGTCCATGGACACCTGCAACCAACTTCAAACAAAGAAGGTTCACCTCTAAGGGCTAAAATGGGATTCCTCATAGCCTGTTACTATCCTGGTTCTCTATACCCTTTAGATCGGAAGACAGTAATGCAAGTACTGATGTGTTCTGATCTTAACTCACACAAGTCCAACCGCAACACATTTTGCTTTAACCAACGTATCTGCTATAATGACTTTAGTTTTCTTGTCGATTATTAACCCTTTCACTGTCCTGTGCACTTAGGGTTACCATATCTCAGGATTTGTCCTGAGATTTCAGGATTTTTAGACTCTTCTCAGGATTTTTAGAACAATATAATACAGCTTACATTTTAAAGATCTCTTTAATAAAAAGTTAAACAAACTAAAAATTATTTTCCTTTGGTTAATAATTCCTCAATTAAAATCAAAAACTTATGTATCCAAGTACTTACTTATGTATACAAGTACTTAAACAGTTTATCATACATAATATGTGAAGATACCTTTTTAAGTAAGGTTTTCTTCTCGAACTAAAAAAAATCTCTGGATTTTTAAATGGAATTTCTCCGGACTTTTAATTTTTTTCATCTGGTAACCCTAAGTGCACTAAATATAGGTCATTGCTATTGTCTTACTATTGTGTCTGAAAAGCGGACAGTGAAAATGTTAAGGAAATAAAATTATATAAAGAGTATATTGACGCAAAATAGTATTAAAAGAAACAGCTAGGTACACAATTACTGTCCAACATAAACTTAGTTTATCACAGGTAAAAGAACGCTGCTTGAATTTCTTATTGATTGATATTAGTAAAGTTCTTTCTTAACACGTGCTACAACACGGAAAACTTTTGGTCAGCATTGTTTTTTTACTAATATTTAATTATTGATAAACTTCTCTTATTTAATGTGTAACAAATATTTTGAATAAATATTTAGCATACATATCGGTAGTTGAAAATTATATTACAGTGTTTGCAGATAATGATAGTCAATGATAGATCTTCTAGGCTAGGCGACTTTAACCAACTGACGTATTATAGGGTCACAAGTTGACGTCTAAAAAATGAAGTCGCTCACTCCACTGTTCTCACCAAAAACACGCAACCAATATGAAAAAAGTAAAGAAGAATATGGTAAAACAAAGGCGGCACTTCCTCCCGCTTGAAGTGCACCTCACGAACAGTAGAAGGTTGCAGACTAACGTCGATTCGGTCCACCACCGCCTCGAGACCGAGAAGCCGCACCACCGCATTCTTCATAACGGAGACCCAGATAGCAATTCTGTCTGATGTGGCGTACTTCAACTACCCCGGTTACACGCTTGAACATAAGGTCAAACAGCGCGCTGGGGTCTGTGTGTACATATGCGATATTTGAGTCGGCGTCTCCGTTGTTATGAGTTTTCAGCGTTTTCTACGATGCGGCTTTTGGTGGACACCGGTGTAGAGACAACCTTCTATGTCTGTGTCTATAGATCGCACATCGAAAACCAGGAGACGACCACGGTTATTTGAACACCTGACAAGGATGGCAGACAAAGCCCAACAATGATATCCGTCTGCGGAGCTAGTTTTTCGCTAGGACTTTAACGCCCACCACAAATAGTGTTTGTTCACATACGAGAAACCCGACAATGATGGAAAAGAGGTGCGCAAACTTGTGATATCGCAGATCTTACTCAGCTGGTAGCGAGTAGCGACGCGGGTACCAGATATAGCCGGATGCACGCAATTTCTTGGACTTTCTGCTGATAACAGACCCAGTCAGACACTCAGTATCAGTCTCAGCTCCGCTGGGATCATCCGATCACTGTCTGGTGAAATTCGTACCGATTATCTCTCCTCCGGATGACTGTTCAGTGGGCACAAAAAAAATATTGTGATACGAGTTAGCAGACTGAAATGAGATGCGGCACTTTTTTGTATCCTATACTTAGCGATAAGTGTGGATTTCTTAGCGTGAACCTTCCTCTGCCGATACGGTTGCGAACGTAATAATGCAGGGAATGAAATATTTTATTCCGTTCCCCGACATCTCTCTAGGTCACAAGGCTTGGCCCTGGTATAATGCGAACTGTTCTCGTATTGAGTCCTAAAAATAGTTCGCCTGGGTTCTAGCTCGCGATCGTAAAGGACTTGTAAGGTTCATGTGAGGAAGAGAGCTTTTAATTTTGCTGCCAAGTCATGCAAGCAGCAAAAGAGAAAGAAAATTTATCTACATCTCTGTTTGAGAACAACTCTGGTCTAGATGCTGGCTCTAAGCAACCACCAACCATACCTCGCTGTGATTCTTCAATGCTGAAAGTCACTATCTATACGAAAGAGGTGGGTAGAGCTTTGCAAAACCTATACGTATACAAGGCACTTGGACCTGATAATATTCCTCCAAGGGTACTTTAGCACCTGAGTTGTCTCTTCTCCTTCTACTCTACGTAGTTGGATGGAGTTATATCTACTTTCTACTATTCTTAATATGTCTATTGATGAAAATGTCAAATCAAATAGGTTTGATGTTAAATGGAACGGTTAGATTTGTATTTATTTTAATTTTTTAGATTGCTCTTAATTTTTCTAAAGGAGCCGTAGTTTTTTTTTACAGAATTGTTAAAAAAATCAAATATATATATATAAATTAGATGGTGTTAAAAACGAAAAAAATAATAACAAGAAAAGGCTATTCATATTCATAGCAAAATTTCTCTTAGATGATGACAGGTAAAGGTGGTGATTACAACTTTACTTATAATATGATATTTAACACGAATACATTTTTGGACGTTTATTTGTAGTAATGTCCCCTAAACCGAATTCACACATCGCAGACGCCAGTATCATCGGAAACTAATCATCTACGTAGGACACGTTTTTATAGTGTACGGCTGTGTGCGCAAACACAAACATACTCTATTTCCAAAATATGATATTTCGATGGTATGACAATGCGAAACGACCGGAGAGAGATTAGACGCAGGACCAACAGCTTAAGGTGCTTTACGAAGTGTGAGGGTAATCGTAGTAATAAATAATCGTCATCGATAAGTTCCAGACTCCAGGATAATTCTGAGAATTTCTTGACAGATAAATCGTAATATTGATTTGCACTCGATCCGGGACTTGAACACGTGACCACATGATCGGCAGTCGCGCTTACACGGTAATAGGTGGACATACATAGAAACTATATTACCAATCGGGGCTGCTTACGGTCTATTTTTTCAATAAAAATATTTAAAAATATGATTATATTTATATTATTTTTTCAGATGCATGCAATATGTGAAATTGACCTGGCATATGTACCAAACCAATTGAGAAGCTTCACATGTTAAAAATATTTGTGGCAAATATTGCAACTCAGAAGACTTAAACTCAACCAAAAGGAATTGCTATTCGATCCGTGGACTTGAAACTTCCACAATTATATGTATTTAACATACATTAGATTTCCTCTACATGTATAAAAGATAATGTCACTCTTAAGTCACATTTTGGTAATAATTCGATTATATAACTAAATTCGAAGTTATTTTTAATTACTTAATTATAGTTTTTTTTTTTATAGATTGACCAACAAACATTAGCACTAAATTTTAACGCGATGTACCTCTGTGTAGAAGCCTAGCAATTTGTACATATTATTTGTTATACTTAAAAATTAATCCAATCAGTGTTAAAAAACTTTAACGTTAAAAAGGAGGAAATAGAGGCAGATTACATATACAATTGTACAAGGACAGCATCCAGACGCAGACTATTTGACCTCATCTTTACCCACGGAGCAGATAGAAGTCAAGAGCGAGTCCATTTTTAATAAATAAAAAAATCTTCTGTAGCATGGAGGCATTTTAGATACGAAAGCTGCTTACAAACAAATGTCCGATCCCGCAACAAATATTTGTCTACTATGAAAACGGACGTTCCGTACGAGATTAAAACCCAATGAGGGATATATTTAGCCACTGCGATTCTAAACCGTCAAACCGTGTGCCGTACGTATGTCGCAGGTTTATGATAAAATTTGGTTTTTCATCAAAAACCTAAGCTTTTGATCTAAAACCTAAACAAGCCTAGATTTTTGATCAAAAAGCTGATTTTATCATAAACCTGCGGCATATATAAATAAGCCGTAAGGGTGCTTACATAAAGAAACAGGTTTCCGGTACAGACAAACAACAATTTAAACAATAAAGTAACAATTTTACACAGATAGATACAATATAACAGACAGCGACTACTCAAATACAGACTCGGATCAGTTGCTCGACCGATCTACACACTGGATGAGGGCGAGTGTCCTGTGGTGGTAAACAAATCTGATACAACACGACCTATAATATAATATTTAAGTTTAAAATGTAAATAGCAATAATGTTCTTACAAATTACTTATATATGAAAGGTAATGCCTACTTATTGTAAATTTGACGAATTTGGCGTAGCAGATCTCTTTTTACAGCAAATAACGAGAAAAATTCGGCATTTTTGTAGGATGTCAACATAGCAGCGCAACTAGATTTAGTATAGTAAGCAATGCGGCTGCAACTAGTTTTATTGTGCGCATAGGATCACGTGGACGTAGACGTGACTGTGGCAGAAGGGATCGCCTGCGTATGGCCACTCCCCTCCGATCCGCTGGTGGACCATGTAACTCTATGTATAATTACATAAATTACAACAGAATACTTTTTGCATAGCAGTAAACTTGTCAAAAATTGTCAGCCCTGTAATATATTCAAACCGGATGAATTTACAATATAATATCAAATACAACACAACTTGTACTGTGTACACAAATATGTGATCAGGAAAAAAGTTGTTGAAATAAATATTTTCGTTGAATATGTCCGATTTTTTATGTTACTTATCTCATGTAGATAAGTTAATCGCAACTGGAATGAAGATTAAGTATCATCCTTTAGCGTTTTAATAATGGATGATTTATTTATTTTTTTAATTAACCTATATAACAAAAGTGTTTTACTTAGTTTAGTTTTCGCCCCTTTTTAATTAAAGTCCATGCGAACTGTTAATGACTTAAAATTCTCTACATTTGTTCTTTTTCTCACGAAAGTCACACCCATTCATTTTTTGTAAGTCTATAATTTAATTTACGTACGTATTCGGTCAAGGAGAAATACCTACTTAAATATACAGACAAGATATCATATGATTATCTTCACAGACACCGACTCATTATATTTTTATACGAATTTATATGATACGGTTGTTAAAAAAATGGTGGTAATACTTTAAGAAAATTATCTTTAAAAGTATTTTGTGACTAAGACGAGAACATTATATTATATTATGTTCGATTTTCAGAGTGTTGCCACTCGGAGTTGGATTCATTGCTAAAAGAAAATTCTTTATTAATGAGAGCAACAGAGAGATTATGGGTTGTGGCTAGATTCCAACAGACTTGAGAATATGGGTTTATCCCCACGATAATAACTAGCCATTCAGATAAGGGGTCTCGGGATGTCCATTTGGAACGTAACGGATTACTCCACATGCCCGGAGTAATTGAGCTGGCATCGCTCCGTAATCATTCTTACTTTTCTTTTCAAAAACGTAACCTTCACACTAGGACTTCTCCTGTATTATGGGGGCACTTTAAACACATAAATTGCACAAGGACAAATATCCAGACCCAGAACAATTATTTGTAAGCCATACAAATACTTGTTCCGTGCGGGATTCGAATTCGCCCTCAGCGCTGCAACTCAATTGCTAAGCCACTGCGCCACGGAGCCGTCATCTCGCAAGCCACTGCTGTTACCACAGGCCATTCGGCCTCAACAAGAACACCTATAAAACTTTGCGGTAGCGCCTATAAGATACCCACTTAATTTGAATACTCATAACACTTTATTTAACTACACTGTTCACGCCCCTAGCTGTCCCGAGAAAGGTCAAATATCCCGGGGCCCATCAGCGGTAGATTCGACGGATAGCAGGGGACGGGGCTCAAAATACCTATGCACAATTGACCTAGACAATAGAGATAGGCTAGGTAAATAAATACGACGTACCTGGATCCGAGGCCAAGACTGCCCCAAGGCTCGGTCAGGCCGCAGGCCGTAGGTAGGTGCAGGTGCATGTAAAGTGGTGTTTAGTGGTGTGTATAAAGTTTGACCTGACTGGACCGTTGAAGTCTGACCGCAGATCCACCGGCGCTGCCTCTACTCCAAAGGTACGATCTCTCAAAAGGGGGCTATCACCAATTGACAACTTCTGTCTTCATTTCTCTATTTCAGTTTATCAACTTTATTCTACACTATTTCAATCCATCAGCTTTATTGTACATTTAATTAACTTCAAACTCAACTAAATCCCCGTTAATAGTAATCAACAACGTAACACACGGCACGACTAAAGAACGGTGGATAAAAGCTCACTTCCGTTTCACGTAGCAACAAGATTATAAGATATTAAATACTACGCCCGCATTAAGATTCAAAGTCAGCCTATCTGGCACGCAAAACCTACATAGACAACACACAAAAGGCACTTAACGCGACGGTACAGTTAAAGATTAACTTCCAAACAATTAATCGACCCGGCGTCTATTTTTCTAGACTCCACAAATTCCTCTTCGTTGCATAAATTTGCTAACGAACCGACACTAAAAGAGGTTATACGTGACGACCTCACGCCGTGCTAGTCACCGCACTGCATTCAATCACTTCCGACCCACTCCACAAGCAACCAATCCGGTTTCGCGCGAACATCAAACGGTAGGAAATCCCCGCTCTGCGCGCCCTCTGGCGTCGATTCTTGACATTAGCGTTTGGCGCGAACATAGACATAGATGATTACTTAATGGTAATCACGTGTTAGTTAGCTCGACCGGTGAAGAACTACGCTCGGTACAGAATACAAATATGAAATAGAAGCGTTAAGGTGCTGTTATACATAATATAGTGAGTAATATAAACCGTAAAAACCAGATACCCTTTTCACTGGTAACGAGGTATTCCGTCATAGTCATCAGCCACAAAGGTGACAAAACATCTGCATTTTGATTCTTAACTGAGGAAAAGTTGTCTATAAGCGACGGCATCCATTTGCCATTAAGTAAGCAGTGTGTTTTTTTTTTTGTAATCCTCGCTTCAGTAACAAAAAAACCATGGAAAGGGAACGCACGACACTTTCTGCTGGTGCAGGCCATATTACGGCGGTCGAAGTTTAGACAATATTCTACATCCATATCATCCATATCATTCACGCCGTGTGGAAAGGCGAACCCCCGAGTTTCAACACGTCTTACTATGAGGCAGAGGGTAAACAGTTGTTATTTGGTGAGCGCTGATATATGCGTGGTCATGTCGATATGAAGTAAATGTGTACGTGAAACAAGTAAACGGTAGAAATCTATTTAGTGAATGAAATAATAATTTGCATTCACTAAATAGTAAGTTATGAATAAATACTAATATAAAAATAATAGTAAGTTCACTTTTACAACACATGCAGCACGAAATAGGGTAATGTATCCTCTTATGACGCTATGACAGTACATATTTTATACGCCATCGAAACAAGATGAAGACAAGTGATTCATTATCTGAATTAAAATTTACAACTTTTTGTGGGAGTAAGTTATCAGCAGCCTTACCATCACAACTGTTGCGGACAAACACAAATCTATCGTTAAACATTGTTCACCCAAGAACTACGTTCATTAATTAATTATAGCCTATAAAATAAAAGTCCTCTACTGTATATGGGCCCCTTTCATAGACTGCTGTCAGATTGGCAACTCCAGATTTTTATTTTCTGTTGTTATCGAGACGATGCTGCTGAACATTTATTGTTTCCGTTTCCCTGTATCATCACCTCTTACGATACCTAAGAGATGATATAATGCAGTGGATATTCTTACGCCGCCACTAAACTCCCAAAGAATAAACCACCACCACCACAAAATAGCCACCAAAGTACCAGCTGCATCCACTGACTCTCTCCGTTCACATTTCATCAGATTGCCATACCTATAAACGTCTTACACTGCAATGATTTTCTAAATAGATCAAAAATATTATAATAATATTATTTTAATAACTTTACTTACATAAGCAAAAATAAGAATAAAATTAAAATTACAGCTTATATACGTCCTACTTCTGGGCACAGGCCTCCTCTCATTTCTAATTTATTGATGCCTTAGAAATATTATTTTTATTTTTTCTCAAACATGCAGGTTTTCCCATGATGTTTTCTTTCATCGCTGAGCACGTGGTAAATCAGCACTTAAAATTGCAATTAACAAAACAAGAATGAATAATGCAAAGCCGCACTTGTTAATCCCTCGCCGTAAATTTTACAGTACGCGAACCTTGTTTAAATTTCTGCAGACAACAAATTTAAAGAAATTGATTTTAAGAGCTGATTTACTTGTAAAGACCGATTACAAAAAAAATACGGACTGGGATGTTTTCCTGATATAAGTGGATTCTATTCTTAGCTAGAGCCAATTTTCTAAAATCTTTAAAAGCAGTCTTTGTTTTGGCGTGAAGCAATACCAAGTGCCCTTTTAGTAAAATTTATCTCTAATAGTTTACATCTTCTTATAATGAATGTTCCATCTCAATTACCAACGCGTAGATATTTTAAATAGTAATATAAATAATATTTTTGTGTAAATATAGATCTGAATTAGCATATTAAACTCGAGTAGGAATTAATCTTCGAGTAATACAGTACACGAACGCGATAGAAATTGATTTTAAGAGCTGATTTACTTGTGAAGTCCGCTTACAAGAAAAATACAGGTTGGGATGTTTTTGTGATATAAGTGGATTCTATTCTTAGCTAAAGCCAATTTTTGAAAATCTTTAAAAGCAGTCTTTGTTTTGGCGAGAATCAATACCAAGTGCCCTTTAAGTAAAATTCATCTCTAATAGTTTGCATCTTCTTATAATGTTCCACCTCGATTCTTACCGCATTAGGTTGATATTTTACATAGTACCATAAATAACTAGTACTATAAAGAATTAGAATATTAAACTCGAGTAGGAATTAATCTTCCAGTAATTTAGTTTGTGAGGCTATGAAAGTAAATTATACCAACAACATTTTGTCCTCGCATTTACCATATTAGTTTTTTTTTAATTTCACTCTAATTTGCTACTTGCTGTAGCAGCGAGTTCCCGCCCTTACAAATTAAGATACATAAGGTGCATGAAAATTTTATACAAACTTTAACCTATCTGTCCATCTAACCTATCTAAGCTATCTTTATTTTTGAATAAATTTTTGTCATTCATATGATAAATGACTTCATGTATGATTTTTTTTTAATAAACGTTATATTTAATGTGTTAAACTACAATTGCACGTAAATTGAAGGCACCGACAGCATACGAACGTTCTGACTAAATATTATGGCATTATTCTGTGTCTCGCATTGTACAACATTCATATTTATTCAAATTTACCTCGTTTAATATAATGTGTTGTCATTGTGAATAAATAATTTCTTTCTGCATTCCTTGATTGCCAATTATATAAAAATAATTCAAAATAAGATTTACTTGTAAGCACATAATATAATATGAACTATAATAATACAAAATTTCGAAGAAAATGGGAGAAGTTAAGAGATCGACGAACACGCTGGTTTTTTATTTTCTTCATTAAAAATATATTTATTTTATTTATATTTAAGTACTGAATAAAAATGAATTCATTATAAGTTTAAAATAAGTTAAAAATATGTTTAAAAATATGTACACAAAATATTTACATCCACCTCGATGTAAATAACTCATATTCGAACGATCAAATACTTGAATTCTTGAATCGATCAAATCATCATCAAATCATGGTGGATTAATCGTGGTTTTACTTTGTATCACAATCAGATATTAAATCCTTGTCTAAGAAATTGATTTTAGACTAGATTTAAGACCCTAAATTAGAAGATTATACTCAAAACTTAAAAATAAAAATAAACAAAAAAAGAATGCCGTTAAGTTTCCTGATATAGATACAGTAAGATTAATTTCACACATCCAATTGCTGCCTCCATCTAGCTAGTTGGCGTCCGACACTACACTTACCTAAGCGCGTTCTCCACTCTATGAAACATCTACTCCGACAGTTATCGTTTCTGCGACAAATGTGACCAGCCCTTTGCGACTTTGTTTTTCAAATACTTCTATGATCGGCGAAGGCTATGTGTCCTTGGTTCTCCAGCGAAATTTTTCATTACGAATCTTACCCACCATATAAATACCGAGCTCTTTCTACGAGAAGACCTGACGAACCTTCCCGAAGAGAAGAAGCCTAACTGAATTCAACTATCGGCTTCTATTATAAAGTTGTTTCCACCTTACTGCACTTTCTTCCTCTTGGATGATACAACTCTTTAACAACTTCAATAATCTCACCACCAACGATAATCGTATCTGGTATGATACGAGTATGATCGATAAAAATGACTTTTGTCTTATTTAAATTCATACTCATTCCACCACGTTGGGAGAATGCATGCCCTGTTCAGCATGTCTTAGGGTTCCCGCAGCGATTTTGTCATGACGACGATCTCATCGGTAAAGCGCAAGTGTAGAATGATGATCACCGTTTACATTGACGCCTTTCCATTGATGATTGTCTTGAAAATCTCTTTCAGTGCGTTTATGAACAGTTTCAGGTGTAGGATCCATGATGCAACTGGATAGGTTTTATAAAACCGCCTTGTACTTGTATGGAGATCAAGCTTGTGGTGTTTATGTCTCAATATCATAATATACCGTGAGTCAATCTTGAAACGCTGCAAGAAATCCAAAATAGCCTAAATTTCGATGGATTTAAAGGCTATTTCATATGCCACAAAAACAAGACATTGAGGATGATTATACTCATATTACTTCTGTATAATTTGCTTTACTGTGTAAATGTGGTCTATGGTGCCATAACCTCTTCAAAACTCAGCATGCTCAGTTGGTTAAAATTGGTCAATGTTCCATGCAAGTTTCGTTATGACTATTGAAAACAATTTATAGATGTGGCTCAGAAGCAAGAACATTATCTTGTCAATTTCCTTGTTTCTTCCTTACCCCACTTTCAAGAGCTCTGTTCTGTAACTCCATCCGCTCCTGGAGCTTTACCATTTTTAAATTGCTTGACAGCCAAATAATTTTACTCTTAACAAATATCGAAAGTGGCGGGTTAGTGTGGCTCTGGGATCGTCAGGGTAAGGTTACGAATATTTAAAGACACAATATAGTGTAACGTTTATAGCCTCCTACCTCAGTGAGAATCCCAAGCTTCCACCATTGTACATAGGCTTTGAAGGCTTGAACCATATGGTTCTGCCATCACGTGTCTTTAGTTTAGTATTGTTGCTCATTTCAAGGTTCTGAGTAAAGACTTTGGGACCCTTGCTTCGCTCTATTGCCTCTTGAAAAAAGGTTACATTAGAACCCCGCAGTTCCCTTCGTATAGATTGCCACACAAACCTGGTGAATGCCAACAGTTTTGATTTTTTATTAAATAAGTGTAATAACGGACGAAGTGTAGGGCGTCCCCCCACTAGATGGAGTGACGACCTGGTAAGATATGCAAAAAAGTCGATGGATGCATGTGGCTCAGGACCGTGCTTTGTGGCATTCCTTGGGGTAGGCCTATGTTCAGCAGTGGACTTGTGCAGGGCTGTAATGATGATGATGATGATGAAGTGTGACAAACGAGCACACAGTTTAAGTAGATGCTGTGGTATAAGTGAATGCTGTGGCCCATAGATAGATATCTATCCTCGATTTAAAATCAAAATGTAAAATGTGTTTGTCACTCTTGAGGCCTAAGATGGAATGTCTTGTCCACCAAAATGTGTCTCCGGTTTTCTACACTCACTATACGACACAGTTATTTCACGCTAGTATTCTGTGAGAGCGTAGTCCTTCCCCGGTCGGACCAACCCAATCACTTCATACAACTAAAATATAGCTACAAAGTGGTTTCGTTGCTTTGCGCCATAAAGAAACACGAGCCGCCAATGCACCTAACTTCTGCGCGGCTGTTAATGCCTCACGTCTCTTTCGCAAAATTCTCATTATACGAGTAATAACCCCTGAAAATGAGGTGACCGCTGCCATGTTTTGTCTAATGTCTTCATAACAATTATATAAATTTACATATTGTATATTGATTTTATTTACATAAAATATGTCTCGCTGGGTTTCTTGCTGATTTTTTTTCCAACACAGAGGTTTCTTACTAACCAGTAGTAAAAGTAAAAAAAGACTCAAGCAATATTATAGCCCCCACGATACAGGAGAATATCCTAGTGTGGAGGTAATGTAATTTTTTAAATAAAAAATTATTCTAAATAATAAAAATAATAACTATTATTATATAATGATTTCATATATTTACGCGAACACTTACACATTGAATAAAACTACTTATACGGGTTCTATCGCGTTTAATTAACTTGTTTTTTATTGATTCCCGACGTTTCGGGTACTTTACAGTACTGTAAAATGTTGGGAATCAATAATAAACAAGTTAATTAAACACGATAGAATCCGTAAAAGTAGTTTTATTCAATTATTATTATAATCAATTGCGGTCCGTTAGTCTCGCAACAACTCGAAAATGGCTGGACCGACTTTAATGAAATTTTTTGCGTGGGTTCGAGTGGGTCATCTTGATGATCTAAGCGATTTACACGATTTACAATTAGTAGGTGGCGCTGTTGTTAAGATCCAGAAATCACCCATGCGAAGACGGGGTGGCTAGTATTTAATAAAATGATTCAATTCTATTCTCAAAACTTAGACTTGCGGCATAGTATATGTTGCATACTACATAACCTGTTACCCTCATCCTTGAGCACATTATAGTTAATATCTAATGTGCGTTTTTAGGGGAGTCGATTAAGAAGCTTGAGCTGGAAATGTTGACGTTCCGTTACGGTTTGAGGCGCATTTTCAAAGCGTAAACCTCGTCAGATGTGTTCTTTCTATCTTGAAATCTATATTTTTTTTTTTATAGGAGAGGGGGCAAACGAGCATGCGGCTCACCTGATGGTAAGTGACTACCGCCGCCCATGAACAAATGCAACACCAGGGGAATCGCAGATGCGTTGCCGGCCTTTTAAAAAGGAGTACGCTCTTTTCTTGAAGGTCCCTAAGTCGTATCGGTCCGGAAAAATCACTGATGGTAATCGATTCCACAAGGAGGTCGTGCGAGGAAGAAAACATCTTCTAAATCGCACAGTGGTGGACCGCCAATCATCCAGATGGTGTGGATGGTATCGGGAGTTCTGCCGCGATGTGCGTTCGTGAAATTTGGCGGCTGGGATTAATCCGAACAATTCCTCAGAGCACTCCCCATGGTAGATGCGAAAGAAAATGCAAAGGGATGCAACATCTCTTCGCAGTGCCAATGAATCGAGCCGATCGGAAAGGGCTCGGTCGTCGACAATTCGAGCCGCTCTGCGTTGGATGCGGTCAAGTGGAAGGAGCTGGCACTGGGGAGCCCCTGCCCAGAGATGGGAACAGTATTCCATGTGAGGCAGAACTTGCGCCTTGTAAAGTAGCAGGCGTTGAGCCGGCATGAAATACTGTCCCGCTCTGCTGAGCACGCCAAGCTTTTTAGAGGCCAATTTGGCCTTCCCTTCCAAGTGACCACGAAACTGCACGTCACTCGATATGTCGACTCCGAGGAAACCGATACTGGCTGAGGCAAGAAGGGGAGTGCCTTGAAACTGAGGAGATACGACAAAGGGGTTCTTTTTAGCGGTAAACGCGCAAACTTGTGTCTTCTGAGGATTAAATTGGACTAGATTTAGTCGCCCCCAATCCGAGACTTTGTTCAGCAAAGACTCGACTTCAGACACAAGTTTGTTCCGGTACTCAGCGACGTTTTCCCGAGAAATATTGGCACGGCCAGTGTATAGAGCATCACCAGTGCTGTCATCCGCATAGCAATGAATGTTACCAGTTAGCAACATAATATTGATATGCAGAAGAAACAGCGTTGGGGATAGCACACAGCCTTGTGGAACACCAGCGTTAATAGGCTTGTAGTCAGAGCATGCACCGTCTACAACGACCTTGATGCTCCGATCTGCAAGGAAGCTGGTGATCCAATTGCACAATTTCTCGGGAAGCCCATAGGAAGGGAGCTTCGAAAGAAGCGCTTTGTGCCAAACCCGATCGAAGGCCTTCGCAATGTCCAGACTAACGGCCAACGCCTCCCCCTTGGACTCTACTGCCTCCGCCCATCTATGGGTCAGGTAGACCAGAAGATCACCAGCTGATCGACCCCGACGAAAACCGTATTGGCGGTCACTAATCAGCTGGTGATCCTCAAGGTACCGGATGAGCTGGCAGTTAATAATGGATTCCATTATTTTGGAGAACAAGGAGGTGATCGCGATAGGCCTATAGTTGGATGGGTCTGAGCGGTCGCCTTTTTTAGGGATCGGGTGGACAAAAGCTGTCTTCCATGAATTCGGGACTACGCCTTGGGAGTAGGAGTACCGGAAAAGACGCATTAGGACCGGTGCCAACTCCGGAGCACACGTCTTCAGCACAATTGGGGGGATTCCGTCAGGCCCACTCGACTTCTGGATGTCCAGGGAGAGCAGTGCTTTGCGAACCGAGCGCTGTGAGAACAGCACATCCAGCATGGAGCACTCACACCGCGGGATGGTCGGCGGTGTTTTCCCCCCGTCATCAAGAGTCGAGTTGGACGCAAAAAGGGAGCCTAAAAGGTCGGCTTTGTCTTTTGCGTCATGGGCCAGTGAGTCATCCTCCCTGTGCAGAGATGGTAGTGATGGCTTACAGAAATTCCCTTGGACAGCCTTGGCGAGAGACCAGAATGCACGGGTTCCCGAAGGAAGGCGAACTAGTTTCTCGCCAATTCTGCCTATGTTCTCTGACTTTGCCTTGGCAATAACTCTTTTGAAGGACCTGGAGGCGAAGTTATACTTCTTTTTAAGTGTGCTGGTATTTACATCCCGAGTCGCCGAAGCCGCAGCCCAGGCTTGATAACACTCCTGCTTACTGCGTAATGCAGTCTTACAGGAGCGACCAAACCAAGGCTGAGATCTGCCTCCGATGGGTACCACAGATGATGGAATAAATAGTTCCATTCCCTGTAGCACCACATCAGTGACAGAGTCAGCAACAGCGCTGGGATCATCCGGCGAGAAGCAAACCCGCCCCCATGGGTAGGATGCAAAGAAGGACCGCATTCCGTCCCAATCCGCCGACCTGTAATGCCAAACACGGCGGCAACCTGCAGAACGCAACCGCGAAGGGAGCGTGAGTGGCACCACACTCCGGATCAGACAATGGTCCGAAGAGCCGAGAGGGGCATCGACGGAAACCTGATATCCGTCCGGATGAGAGGTCAGTAGAAGGTCCAACAGGGAAGGTGTATGATCCTCCACATCTGGAATCCGCGTAGGCGAAGTAACCAGTTGTGTCAGACCATATGCCAAGGCAAAGTCATAAACAGATCTCCGCGCATGATCGGTTAGACGTGAACCGAGCCATTCGGCATGGTGGGCGTTAAAATCGCCAAGGATCACGATCTCTGCGGATGGGACCTGTTGTAGCAAGAAATCTGTAGCCATTTGGACGTGGTCGATGAGTCGGTCTGTTTCGGCATTACCGCTATGGGACCTATAGAGGCACCCGTAGACGCGCGGATGGTCGTCGCTGTCTACGCGTAGCCAAAGGATGGACAGGTCCGAACCTTCAAGACTGCCGAGGCGTCGAGAACAGATGTCCTCTCTGACATACACGCAAACTCCAGCCCGAGGCACAAAGGAATGCTCCAATTTGTACCCCGGGTAGGAGAGATACGAAATATCAGCCGGAGAGGAAACCTGCGTCTCGGTCAGAAAGAGCAAGGCCGGCTTCGCCGTCTCGAGATGGTAGTGGACGGCGTTTAGGTTAGAGTGAAGTCCCCTGATGTTGCAGAAATTCACGGATAGCGTGGCAGGGGTCGCCTTGGTGTTCTTGCTCAGTTTGCCCCTAGCAGTAATGTTTTTGAGCGGAATTTTGCCCCCCCCCCCCCCCCCCCCAGAATACGCGGGGCAGCCTGAGCACCCACGCTCAGGATCGGAATAACATGGTCGTGGATGCTCAGCGAGGGATTCTCCAGGGGTGCTGGTACCCTCCTGGGGTAGTTCTTCGTTTAATTCCGCTACCATGTTGATGGGGGGGGGGGGGGGGAATTGGGCCTCCGGCCACCTGCACTCACCAGACGAAACGCAGAAGCAAAGCTTCTACTTTACGCCGGTATTCTGTGAGGTCGTGGTACCAACCCGGCTCGAGCCGGCCCATACATGCAACAGCAAAAACTGCTGCGTGGCTCTACCACCGTAAGTGTAGTGTACCTTGAACAAGTCGAAATCGTTTCTGCTGAAGAACGTATTGATTACTGAGATATCTCTAAATGATCGTGATGAAGTCGATCTCATCTTTTATCACGTTGTCAGGGTTGTGCTAGGTCCACTTCCTGGCCCTTATCAATGGATCTAGGTGAAGGGCCAGTCCGAGAGCAAGCCTGCGGATGGGTGTTGGTAGGCTGTGGAGAGAGGATGTCCTCTTCTCCTACCGCCGCAGCCAAGGTGAATGCTAGGAGGAGGAGGAGTGTTAGTATGGCGATGCACCACTCGCCATATCCTCCGCGACTCTAGCGGAGCTGCACTGCTTATGCAATGATGGTGGCGGCAGAAGAGGAGAATTGGTATTACGATGCGCAGCTCACCCTCTGTGGCCGAAACTTGATATAACGGCCATCAACCTTAGGCGAAATCTGCCACTGGATTTGAAGGAAAGCGCTCCTTGTAATGCGATGTCCTCTCCTAAGGAGGGGCCGCAATGGGTTGGTGCTGGTGAGCCACGGATGTGTCAAAAAGCGTTCCCGTAGCCCTGCCAATGCGACGAATTCAGAACACCATGAGTTTTAGCCATGCGATTATGATTCTTTTGGGTTTTTTTGGAAATAGAAACTCAAAGAAATTCCCCTGTAGCTTCTGATTCCAAAATCGTGCGGATCTATAATTAATTCAACACCTATATGCTTTCCAACTTTGGCGTTAACTTTCCCCTTAACGACATTAGTAAGCTTGAGCGTTGTGTAAAGCTTTCGTTATATCTTCATACATACGAATAAGTTCAACTTCATCGTTCTAGTACGTCGAAGTTAATGCGTAAATTTGTACAATGTTCATTGTATATTTTCAGATAGTTTTAAGACATGATAACACACCCTACTCGACATACTGGGACCATTTTTGGTTCTTTTAGAACGCCACCTTAAGAAAGACCATGTCCCTCGTGATAGTAGAGTAGACGGTCTGATTTCAAGGTTAATGTGTCTTCTCCCTCTCTTTGAACTTCACTTTACGCCAAAACGTACCATCCTACATTTTCTAATTCTACTTCCAATTTTGCAATTATCTCGTCGTGACGCAAAGTCTGTCCATTGTATGTCACCAGATCCAGCTTGCGGTAGGATCCTGGCCTCTCCCGGGATTCTTAGCACACCGTGTCCCAATATTGCCATGACCGCCAACATGGACAGTTGTATCGGGATGCCAGAAACTGGTGGCTGTGTTTATTTGGTGCTTACGTTTGAGAGGTTTTGCCCTTAATCGTAACGCTGAGCAAGCGGATTGGCAATCGCTGAGTCAGATACGTTACTTTTGTGACACTGCATCCCATCACAAATCTGGATATTTTGGCCTAACAAAGAACTGTGAGGGTTATTCTGCTGTCTGTCGAATACCAAAGATTTTTCTTTTTGTTTGACTTTATCCCTTAATCGCCTAGTACAACATCCGCAAAAAGAAAGGAGGTGGCAGCATTCTAAAGATTAGTTTATATCAACAATTTCCATTGTATTAAAAATATATTCATGAACTTCAGAAAAAAAAAGAGTCCTTTAATAGACAAAGAGACTCACTCGATCTTTTTAAAGGAACTAATGGCTTAACTGTTGCATCACAATATATTTGAATATTAAAATAATGTAAGAAATGATTAACTACTATTTATTAAACACTTTATTGAAAATATATAATAAAATGAAAATATATAATATTATTGAAAACATTAATGATGTTTTTAATACGGTTAAAACTTGCCATTTATAACCATGTTTTCTGTAATATACAGATTGCTTTTGCATAAATTCAAAAGATATATAAAATATATTTTTATGAAGAAAGGTTGTTCCATAAACAAGAAGATTATTTAAAAGTTAAGAATACGTGAATACAAAAGGAAGCATCCTTAGACTTCTTTTGATTTATGTTTAAATTATATTGGCATAATACTAGAGATGATCCGCCACGTACTCACACAGTTGATTTCTGGATTTGTACAACAGCGCCTCCTAATGGGTCCAATTGTTAATCTAAACCATTCAGGGATCCACTCAAACAAACACAATGTTATATACACATATAATACAATTTTAGTAGGAGTTCAGTAATAATAACACGTACTGAAAATTATAAAGTTAAGTTAATTTTTTTTTATAGGATAAGGATGACAAACGAGCACACAGTCCACCTGATGGTAAGTGGTTGATGCGGCCCATAGACATCTACATCTATCTTCTATTACAAATCAAAATGCAGATTCGTTGCCACCCTGAGGACTAAGATGGAATGCCTCATTTCCAGTAAAAAGGGTCTCCGATTCTCTACTCTCACCATACGAAACACAGCAGTGTTAAGCTGCTAATTTACGCTGGTATTCTGTGAGAGCGTGGTCCTTCCCCAGTCGAGCTACTAATATAGCTGTAGCATGGCTCTAACACGTATAAAATTAAAAATGTTGAGAGAAAAATAATCTTCCTGCCGCTTGTTGTTACAAGTACTCCGCAATAAGAACTAGTTGAAACTAAAGCCTTGCTAACTAGGCGTTCATAAAGCGTTTTGTAATGGCGAATTTTAAATTAAAATATTTTAATTTTAATACCACATACACACATTTGAAGAAACCATCGTTTGGATATGTTAACAGGCCGTTAGTCATTGTTTACATAGTAGAGAAAATAAATACTTCGTTAGTTTGACGCATAGTAATGCCAACTTTTATATTATTTTCAAATAAAAATAAAAAAATTATTCATTGACTTTAATATCTAACAACTTACGTCTCCGGAAGCGAAACTTTATCAAATCCAAAGTTTCGAGACATTCATAAAACAAAGTTTACGAGCCTTAGTAGTCATGCGATGGTTCCATTTGCTAGAACATCACGCAACTCAAGAGAAACCTGCTCATGACTAAAATACTTTCAACCATTTGATAAAAAAATATCGCAGTATTGGTAAGAGCAGTAGAACTAAAAACCAAATAGAATATAATTTTATCGTAATGATAAAATGATAACTTTAAAAAAAACGGCTAAAATTTTAATGAAAACGAAAATACACCAGAAATAAATACACCAGAAGGAAAAGACGCATGAAAACTGGATGCGAGCAATATTTTTTTAGCTTTGGTCGGGTCAAAGATTGTTTCCGTTACACCGAACACGTTGAAATTGCTCCGTTTCTATCGGTTGCCAATCCCGTCCGCTACCGGACATTTGCGGGACAAGGAAATCTGTGCACATCGTTTATATTTTTCTTAAATAAATATTGAGAGAAATTTATTAATTTATATATAAATCCACCCAAAAGTGTTGAACTATCAGTTATTTTGATAAATGGTACTTCTGGAGAGCGAATATAATTACAGACCATGAAAAATTCCATCTTTGTCGTGGGAAGTGGAAACGCAACTCTTCTTTGTTTGATGTTGGTTACAGATGTCCAAGAGGTACAGTAGCCACTTACCAACAGGTGAACTGTAAGTTGTAATTTCAATTTTATAAAATAAAACTGCTCATTCAATTATAATAATAGAAAAAAGCTGAGTGTGATTAACTTAACAAAACTGCCAACTTACCGTTTGGTACATTTAAGACTGAAGCATCGACAATGCTGTAATAAATTTAATTCTTTAGGCTTCAATGAATATATTGTTTAATGTGTATGCTTCTACACTCTCCGTTATATGAAAAAAAACCCAGTAAATAAATTAATATCTTTGGTAATTCATGCGAGTGCTTACATAATAGATTGGAACTATGCAAATGTAAAACCCTACAATTTGTGAATAATTACAAGTACCTAGGGGTAACAATAGATAGTAATTTTAGTTGGAAACTGTACATTGACATTGTGTGTGTCATGTTAAAATCAATATTATCTAGGCTTAATAACTTAAAACTTGTAATAAGTAGGACAATCTTATACAATAATTTACTACGCACTAGCCGCTTCAACCCTGACTTACGGATTAATTGCATATGGACGTCCTTTTTAAACAATATACAGTTAAAATTCTTAAGCCACATACAAGTTATATAAGACACATATAAGTTTATAAAATTGTGTTTCGATAAAAAGGGAAAATATAACATAGACGGAGACTATATGTAAAAAATGTATTTAAAATTTAGAATATTACCTGTTCATGTGAAATTTAAATACTTAGTTGCAATAGAACAATTGAAATCTCTAGAATTTAAAACAGCTAAAACAAATAGCAGACATATGTATTAGACTTACTTCTCTAAGTAAGTACGTTGAACATGAGGTTAAGAATTATTACGCCATGAGGGCAAGAAAATTGTTCCACGTATTTTTTGAGATATTTTCCGAAGACGAATGTTGTATATAAAAAATAGTTGAAAGCGTGATTGCTAGATAGAATTATACGTGTAACTATTCTCAAAAAATTTTAAATTATAGTTATAATTAACATTTATGTGTTAGCCCGGATAGATAGACAGACACACAAAAGTTTCAAAATAGTTATTCCTGTCGCTCAATGAAAGCCAGTTATTCCGATATTATAGACAGACACTTCTATTTTATTATAAAAAACTTCTAATCTACAATTTAAAATTAAATGTATGTAATAGAGCTACGCTACCGCGGTTCATGGCTAAAGCACGAATCAGTCGACTCGACCGATTTTGAGCTTCCCCATACAGCCAGCAGTAAAATACCACGTTTTGAACGGGTCGGGTTCGTCAGTTGATCGAAGGTGAACCTACTAATCGTACATTTTGTCCCGGGTACATATTATACGTGTCAACATCTTTAAGTGTAGTGATCCTTACGACTGGTACAAATATATGTAACATCAACTTTAGACACGATTTTTGTCTTTTTTTGCTGATATTAATTTAATAAACATTTATTTACATAATATTTAAATATATACAATGTTAAAATAGTATAATAAAAAAAAACCAAAACTAAAAACTTAAATTATCATACAGTCCTACTCCCTGTGGTATCGTGCCAAAAACACTGGCTGCGATTCCTCGCCGAATGGCTATACTTAGCCTTTGGGCGAGAAAAGAACCAGCCCTCGTTTCACCAACAGTGATGAACAATCGCGGATATAGTTCCTTTAGGAACTTCACTTCACATGGACACCACGGACCGGTAGACTCTACAGAAAATATCACAAAATTCATCAAAAGTCAACTCTCAGAGGCTAATATTTGCGCTACATGCGAGGTTGCCAAATTGTCTACGCAAGTATATCATCCCACACTAGACCAATGTCATACTCGTACCTTCGGGTCTTCTGCCATCGTTTTTTAACACTCCACAAGGCTTTAAAACCGAAGGAACATTTATAGAGACAGATCTCTTCGGATGACATCGTTCAAAGAACCGTGACGGAAAAACCTCCCAGTAATTACGTGAAAGTCCGTCGAGGCCATACACCTCGACGCTGCTACCACAAAGACACTGATGAGCTTGACAAATCGCCGCCTCTAGTTAGATTCCTACGACGATGCACAAGCTTTCCTCATCAAGTAATGTCATTCTCTCCACTTAAGATTACGTAAAGCGTAATCAGTAATTAGGTTCCTTAGTCGAAACAGCTAGAAGGCGGGCCTGATCTTGATCACTATGGAAATTATGAAACAAATCGTTCTGCACATTCGGTATCAATGGAATATCCGACTGTGTTTTGAGTCGAACATTTTCGCTAGTGGAGAGCGTTTGCCATGTCTGCCTTGCCTCCGCAGCAAAGCGCAGGTCTACTTTATTATTTAAAATTATGTTACATAAGTCAATAACACTATGCACGGAAACAAGGAAAGCAGGCAATGCAACCCTAGAAAGATTTCTTAGACCAATACCATCAAATTTTATAAGTAAAGTAGCTGTTGTATTAAAAGTTAAATGTGGAATTTTTTCTATAGCAATTTTAATATTATTATCAATATCTTTTAAAATATCCGAACATTTACAGACTGGACTTGAACATAGTAAGAATGTAAATCAAGGTAGAAGAAGATAATATTTTAAAAATATTTAAAAAAAATTAAATAAAAATATGAGTGAGATCACTGAGGACGTCATCAGCTCTACCTTCCATTAAACCATCATACAGGTACTGTTCGCGCAAAACGCTGTTGTCGGAATCGACGTCTAGGGGGCGCGCGGCTCTGGGCGATACCGGTTTGAAGTTCTTCCGAGCGTGCAGTGGCGCGCGGGTCGCGAGTGAAAAGTCAATCGTCTGTAAGCGGTGCTGACGTGAGCACGCGGTCAATTCTGTTAGGGAACTCGGAATAATTAGGTGCGGCCCGTAAATATACGGTCTAGGATTTTGTGACGCGCATTCCTGCTGGAGAGCTTCCCGGGACTTATTGGGTCCGACTCAGAATCTGTATAAGTGCATTCGACAATATTAGCTAGTGCGGCCTCTGACATTCTAGAACTAACTGTTGCAACGCGAAACGGTAGCGACCTTTGGTCCAGAGGCTCCGTGTGTGTTTTGTGCGGTAACCTTATACCCCGCGATAGTTAGTGGCTTCTGTAAGTTAGTTAATCGTACGATAGAGTTAAGTGACTGTTATCGTGACGAACAAGGAAAGTGAATGTGGACAAAGCCTCGGAAGGCCCCCTCAAGTTGGAGCGGTGTCGACGCCCGGGCTGCTGCCGACGGCTAAGGTCTAGGTTCAATCACCATCAGTCACACCCAGATACACACCACATCACCATTCTTTCCCTTGCACTACACAACCACATGCGACCTGACCGACTCCGGAGGGACCAGTCGCCTTGGATAGGTAAGTAAGCTTCGTCCAAATTCCTTCCGGTCGACTGGCCGTAGTATAACGCTCCCCCATATATTTTAGTGTAATTCGAGAGATTCCACGTGGCCACATTGAGGCCCGACCTACGTTTGCTCGGGAAGTCTTCTGCTCATGGGCCCCAGAGGATTGGATCCTTTAAGGGAGCAACCGTAGGCCGTAACAAACTGGTAGCAGAGCGCGGTTCCGGGTTCGATTCCCCGGTCGATCCCGACCATAGTGCTAGATAAACATTAAACAATTTTGGTGGCAGGGAGCGTTGGTGTGATTGGTTTAATTTGTATCTACAATCACGCCCGTCTGTAATACGTAAAAATATTTTTTTGTACGTAATAATAGAATTATTTTCCTTTGTTGCTTTGTTGCTTGCCTTTTTTTTTGGTTAGAGGGTAATTTGAAAAGCCGCGCCCTAGGTTGTGCAAGCGGGAGTTTTTCTAGAGATATACGTCATGTAGGTAGATGGTTATTTTTACGTAATCGGTTAATTATCGTTGTCGGATAGTTGTAGTGGATTACTTATCGAAGGGTCGATTTCCGAGCTAGGCATTTTTTGTTGATCGACCGTGATGTGTATCTTCGTTTGTATTGTAATTTGTATTTGAACTAAAGAGTAGTAATTGTATTTGCGCAATTTGAATTTAACTTGATTTGATCGCACTAGTATTTGTTATTTGTTAATTTGATTTGTGTCTTTTATTTTGTGCTAACTTGTATTTGGTTGATACGTAGTAATTCGTATTAGTGCAATCTCTATTCAACGCGATTTGATAGGAACTGCATTTATTAACTGTTAATTTTTGTTGTATTTTTTGTTTGTTATCTTTGTAATCTGTGCTCAAGCCGCGTCGTAATTTGCATTTAATAGTGATGACATCGCCCAAGCTACTGATCCGTTGTTTGCGGACTGAGCTACGCTGGGCCACAAGCGCCCATGCTTTGATAGGTCGACCGGATAGGGTCCATAACTTGATGAAGCAGTTCGAGCAGGTGGATGCTCGAAGGGCCGCAGTGGAGGAGGCTTACGCTGAGCTCGAGGATTCGGATGTGGAGAAGGGAGTCCTGGACTCCTGCTTCGCGGACCATGAGCAGTTCTTGTGGCTCACGGACGAGTTGATCGAGGCTGAAGGCAGGTATGCCGAGGAGGCGCGTGAAGCTCGGATGAGTGACCTGTCCGAGTCCTCTCTGAAGCAGCTTCAGCCGGAGCTGTTGGGACGACTCCCAACTCTGGACCTGCCAAAGTTCTCCGGGGTCCTTTCCGAATGGCTGACCGTCGTTGGTCTTTTCGACAGCCTAGTGGACGCTCGGAGTGACTTGACCCCGAGCCATAAGATGGCGTACCTCCTGGCCTCACTGGAGGGGGAGGCCCTGGGCGTCGCCGGCCACTTGAGATTGTCGGACGACGCCTACCAGACTGCTCGGGACCTCCTAGCCAGAAGATACGCCAACGTCCGGCGAATTGCGGACGAACATGTTAAGCAGCTTCTAAGCCTCCCGCTGCTTAGTGACCGGGCCAGACTGCGTCCGGACCTGTTGGATCCAGTCTTGGTGGCCTGTAATACGTTGAGGCAGCTGGGTTTACCAGTGGGCTTTTTTGTTGCTCCGCATCGTGCTGTCCCGTCTACCTCTCGACCTTCGAATCCATTTTGAGGAGAGGTACGGCGGGGACGAGGCCTCTTATATTCCGCCCTTCTATGACCTGCTGCGGTTTTTGGAGGAGCAGTGCCGGCAGATAGAGAGCGCGGCGGGCACCGTTGACGACTTACGAGCCGTGCCCAGTGAGAGGCTGAATCCTCCAGGCAAGTCGTCGTCAACCCCCCCCCCCCCCCTGCTCCTATTGTCGAGCATCTGATCATCGGGTAACGTCGTGCCCGAAATTATTAGGTAAGCCGGTTCCAGCGAGGCGAACTATCGCCAAGGAGCGCCGCTGGTGCTGCTCATGTTTGGGAGGACACCTCCAGCGAGACTGTCCACATCGGCGGCCCTGTCTGCATTGCCAGGGCAATCATCATGCCGTTTTGTGCCTGAGTGCGAACGGCGCCTCCTCTCGGGGCTCTGCCAGGCCCTCGAACCCCACGGGCGGGGGCGCTCAGCCACGCCCTCTGCCGGGCGACTCTCGGCGCCCGCCGGCCAGCCATCAGGCCCCTAAGTTTGAAAGGAGTCCCTCCCCCGACCAGTCGGGGGGTAATTCCCCCAGGGGCGGGGGTGTCATCACCCCCCCTAAGCGTGTGGAGAGGAACTTCACGGCCACTCATCGGTCCGCTGGACCCTTCTCACTCCCGTTAGCTGAGTGGCCGCGACTGGTGTACCACTGTTCCCCATTTGATGGAGGCGGCCCTGGCTAGCTGCCGCCTTAGCTCCCACCACGGCCACCTCCACTTAGCCTTAAGCCGTCAACAGTGCACTTGTCAAAATGTTCTGTTGCCGACGGCCTCAGTGAAGGCGTACAACCCGAGTGGCGACTGTTAGCGATCTCGGGTTCACGCCATGTGGCCTCCCCTTGGTGGTGGGAAGATTAGGCCCCCTCTGGAGCGTTGAATCACGCTGTCAAGGGGTATTAGATTTGGTTGGTCGAGCACTTGGTCAAAAAATACTTGAATTAAAATTAAAAAATGGTTTGGGCTTTCCGCGAAATTTTCCTATTTGTAGCGGTTTAAATTAAAAGAATTTAATTTAATCTACTCCTTTAAATGCTACTGCATGTGTTTTGTAAATATATTTAATCACTGTATTTGATTGTTGCGTCTGTTTGCTGAAAGGAAAATTTGAATTCATCTGAAATGGAATGGCGCACTATTTGAAAAATTATGTTTATGTTTATGATAGTGTTTAATCATTTTGCTTTGCGAAGAAGTAGGGCTGTCCCTTACGTTATTGTTTTGTTTAATTTGCAAGTTGACCTATGCGCATCGGTGATTAATTTGGTTGAATTAATTCTGTAGTTCCACATTGATGCTTTTGAAAAATTAGTTGAAATATGAGCATAGGACTACTTGCCTAACCGGCTAGCTAGTTTTGGAGATTATCAGATTGAAATCAGCTGCCGCACTATTTTAGTAAATGATAATATGGTGGGTGGCCTGGCTAGGCCTACTTGTTGAAAATTCATACTAGGGACTATCTGTGCGTTTCGTTCGGCTCTCCACAGACGACGTTCATGTGGAATTTGTGGGTGCTCTCTGCACTGAAGCTTAGGAGGCCGCTCGGGGCCGCTTCGTGTCGCGTCGCTGTTTGCAGAGCTGATCCGGTCGGATTGCGGAACTAATCATAGGGGCACAGATAGGTGTTTGAAAGAGGTCGTCGGACTTCTGTCCAGTATAGGACTTGTTAAAGTGCTGCGATGCCCAGGAGGGGCATCCAGTGGAGGCTGACCCTCCGGCTTGCCACATTAGGGCTATCTTTTGAGGCGTTGGTTAGGGTTGCAAGATCTGATGGGTTGCTTAAGGTGGCCTAGTTTGGTTGTAGATTCAGTCTTGCAACTTGCAGTCTCGACCTTGTCCCGCTGACCGGTTTGCTCGCGGACCTAAATCCTTATGTCCGGGACGGGGGTTTGTTCGCGCAAAACGCTGTTGTCGGAATCGACGTCTAGGGGTCACGCGGCTCTGGACGATACCGGTTTGAAGTTCTTCCGAGCGTGCAGTGGCGCGCGGGTCGCGAGTGAAAAGTCAATCGTCTGTAAGCGGTGCTGACGTGAGCACGCGGTCAATTCTGTTAGGGAACTCGGAATAATTAGGTGCGGCCCGTAAATATACGGTCTAGGATTTTGTGACGCGCATTCCTGCTGGAGAGCTTCCCGGGACTTATTGGGTCCGACTCAGAATCTGTATAAGTGCATTCGACAATATTAGCTAGTGCGGCCTCTGACATTCTAGAACTAACTGTTGCAACGCGAAACGGTAGCGACCTTTGGTCCAGAGGCTCCGTGTGTGTTTTGTGCGGTAACCTTATACCCCGCGATAGTTAGTGGCTTCTGTAAGTTAGTTAATCGTACGATAGAGTTAAGTGACTGTTATCGTGACGAACAAGGAAAGTGAATGTGGACAAAGCCTCGGAAGGCCCCCTCAAGTTGGAGCGGTGTCGACGCCCGGGCTGCTGCCGACGGCTAAGGTCTAGGTTCAATCACCATCAGTCACACCCAGATACACACCACATCACCATTCTTTCCCTTGCACTACACAACCACATGCGACCTGACCGACTCCGGAGGGACCAGTCGCCTTGGATAGGTAAGTAAGATTCGTCCAAATTCCTTCCGGTCGACTGGCCGTAGTATAACGCTCCCCCATATATTTTAGTGTAATTCGAGAGATTCCACGTGGCCACATTGAGGCCCGACCTACGTTTGCTCGGGAAGTCTTCTGCTCATGGGCCCCAGAGGATTGGATCCTTTAAGGGAGCAACCGTAGGCCGTAACAGGTACCAAACATTCAGATTGTATTTTAAATTTGAAATAATGCTGAACACCGACAGCAGAATTGATAATATGGTTTTCGTAAACAACTTAAAATTCTGATTGTAACATAGCCACTTCTTTCAGCAAGGTTACCTTATCAATAGTTTAAAAATCATTCTTTAGGTCTAAAAAAAGCATAACTTCACAAGAACATCTGCATCAGAGTTTGTTAAAAATATACGCACTGAAAATACCGCCGCTTCACAAGCATTTTTAGTACCAAAGCCTAGTTGAGTAGGCTGAAATTTTGTCTGACGGCATTATATGCCTGCAAGCTAATTTTGAAGTTGTCAGGAAGACGCAGAAGAAGAGGAAGACACTGCTGCCCATCTCCTGGGCAGCACCCAGGAGATGGGCAGCAGTGTCTTCCTGATAACAACTCAAAATTATTAAAAACTGCGGTTGCCAACCCGCAAGCCAAGCGTGGCAACTATGGCAAAATCCCCCTATGAGGCAATCTATGGGGGAGGCCTATGGTCAGCAGTGGACTTTTGTAGGTTGTATTGGATTATGAAGTACTCTCCCGGCGTTACCGGCGTCGCGCTTGCAAGATCTTTAAGGTTTTGAGGCGTAATTCCATCAATGCCACCATCAGACCCATTCGAAAATGATATAATTTCTTATAGTGTCTTTTTCAGTTCAAATTTGTAATGACTACATAGAACTATCGAGAGGCACTGTCTTATTTCTTTACCGAACTTTTAATTGCAATTTTTAAGTAAAATTGGTGTCTAAATAATTAACTTAAATAAATTAGATATGAGTAACTTTTGAGAGATGAAAAATTTTGATATTATTAATTTTTACATAATTTTTTTATCTTGTTCTAAATATAATAAACCTACTTCTTGGGAGACTACACTATTGAAGTCAGTGAGCAAATTGCTAAGATCTTCCAGATATTCTGTCAAAGTAAAATTATTGTTGTCAGCAAATTTAAGATGAATAATTACGTATATCTGTTACCGTGTGACGGCGTCGAAAGAGAATCCATCTTCGTATTTCGTCCTGTAGGTTTCATAAGGGGGTGATGGGAAATGCCACAAAAATTTGTTTTCTTAATTTAATTTATTTGTTGCGTCTGTTAGTAACCGTATAACTTCTGAACGAATTGACCGATTGAGTTCATTATTAACACAATATTTTGTTTTGTCAAGATGATGATTCATAGATATGCTAGAATTCGATAGTTAAGTAGTGTAGCAATGTAGTCAATTTATTAACAAATTCTGTATTTAGAATTAATACCCAAAATGAAAATCACAAAATCTGGACCCGAAAGATGACGGTCTGTGTGATTGTGGTCTAGTTAGTGGTAAATTTTATAATTACACTATGAAAACGGAGTGAAACTCATCACATCACTGTTCTCTACATATGGTGAGCAGACATAAAGGGAAAAACATCGTCTGGTGGACCTAAATAAAATGAAACTATTTTATATAAAACTATGTTATACACATTTTTATAACGTTTTTATTCTATTTTAGAACTTATTTAAATTGGTCGATATAATTAAAACAATTTATTGTTTTGTACATAAGCGCTGTATTTTATTATCGTTTCTACCATCGCAACTGTTTATCGCAGCATATTATAGTGCAGAACGCTTGTAAATTTTAAACGTTTGCCTAGAAAATTGGCCTAGTTTATAAGTCATAAAAGCAATAGTCATGAATTTATTCCCATAAGTACTTTATATGAATTATCGTCTGTATTTTTTTTTGTATATCATACATGCACGTATTCCAGATAATTGAATTGACAACCGCATTGCTTAATGGTGAGAGTACTGCACTATTGATTGGCTAGTACTGAAATTGAATCCCAGACGAATGAATAGATTGTATAAAGCCATTTATTATCGATTTACAGGATGTATTGTGAGTAGGAGCTTGCTTCTCTTTCTTACAATTTGATCTTCTTGTCTTTGATACTATTTAAGCCAAGATAACATTTAAAACGGACAACTAACTCTAAGGAAACCTCAATTCATTCATGGGGCAATGTCTACGCTTTTAATACAAAATCTCAGACAATGTACAAAATTTACAATAAATAAGTTTAAATAAAGAAAAATTAAAATTTTTTCAAACAACAAAAAATATTGTAAACTTAAATATTTAAAAAAAGAGTCCCGCTAGGTTTCTTGCTGGTTCTTCCCAGGACTGAGGTATTTTCCTAACCAGTGGTAAATAAAAAATTACTTTCAATAAGAATTATGTAACAATCTATATTGAATAAAAATTATTATAATCTATTCTATTAAAAGATCCTACCCAGGCAAAGCCGGAGCTTATCGCTAGTAATATATAAGTATTACTTAACAAAGATATTTTGGTGACGGTATTAGGGTCAATCACTACTCAAAAGGCCCTAATACTTACAAGTTGCAAATGTTGTTGCACAAATGTTGGCATAAGTTGTTATTTTCACCCATGACCAGCGGTTTAGTACACAAGTACTGATACACTAAACCTCATAAATGAACATTTCGTGGTCGGATAACAACTAATTGATGCAAGAAGTCTAATTGTATCTAAAAACGCGGTAGAAGTGAAACCTTATTAAATTTTTTATTAAAAAAAGATTTTTTTTTTAATTTGTTTTTATTAAAAAAATATTATTGATTCATTTTTGAAGTGAAAACTTTTTAAGAAAGTTGTGATTTAAAACTCGATAAACGAAAAAGGTACAATAATAGAGACAAACTTATACTTCTATAGGATTTAACCTGCGAGAGAATGAGGTAGAATATTATATAAAACTAATCATGTTAAGGCCACCTAGCGTCTATTTTACGTACCACCTTGAGAGTCAATCAATTTTTATTCCATATTATAGACATTACCTACAAAATTAAATAGATGGCGCTACTGCAAAGCAATTATACTCGAAAGAAAGTAATCTTTTGATTTACACTAAAATAGGTTTTACATATCTAAAAATGAGAATTTTACATTTATTTGCTATAAAATTAACTCTGTATCTTTTTTATAGGATATAATCAAAATGCAAATGCGTTGTCATCCCCGAGGACTAAAATGGAATGACTGTTTTTCAGTGAAAGTAGTAGAGAATCGGAGACCCTCTCCGGTTCTTTTCACTCACCATACGAAACACAGCAGTGTTAAGATGCGATTTTACGCTGGTATTCTGTGAGAGCGTGGTCCTTCTCCGGTCGAGCCGACCCATTAGTGCTACAACTATACTACTAATATAGCTGCAGCATGACTCTACCACGTATAAGTCATAAAAAATGTATACTGTATTCCATCTCATTCCCTTGCAGACGAAACCCTATAAATAAATATACTTGTCCTATTTTAATCTCGCTTTTTTGTTTCATCGAATTTCAAATAACAATGATTCTATAGTACTATTAAATTCAAATATCTTACTCAAAATGGAAATCATTGATCTCTAATTAATATAATCCAGCGTTACAAAGCGGAAATTCCTTATTATATAGATGTAACAATTATTCAGTCTATGAATACAAACCATCAGGTATTACTATTATCAATTCATCTACCAACCGTAACGATTATTACATCTCTTGCAACATAATGATTATAATTAACATGTATAGTAAGACTAATTTATAAGTATAAATTCACACGGTTAATTTGTAAAGCTGGATTTATAACTTTATAAATATGTAAACTATCGTTGCGGCTTCGCTCGCGTGGGCGGATCAGTTTACCAATATCATTAGCATTTTGTGCGAAAATTCGCAAAACGGAACACTTCGGATTCACTTCGGTGCCCGTCAGTCACGACACATTTACGTAGAAGATTGAAATGTGGCTTTAGATTGGAATTATTTTTGACAGAGATATGGAGAGCTAAAAGGTTAATCGTGTATGGTTTTATTTAAAAAAAAGATCTTTGTAGCACTATTTCACAAACGTATTAATGGTTATTTTGCTGTTCAAATTTAATAAAATCTTATTTCAAAATCCCTACACTGTACTTTTAAAAGCATTGCTAAATTACTTAGATTTAACATTTAAAAATCCCCTGAAAAAACAGCTGATTTTGATAAAACACATCTAACACAAATCGGTTTACCCGTTTAAGAGCTATGACACTACAGACAGACATATAGACAAACACACAGTATTGTGTCAGGGATTAAAAACAGAAAAGTTTTCGAATAAAGATCGATAGGTTTACTGGAAATAAGCTTCTCCAGTTATAAGGAGAATTTACCATAATGGCCAAGCTTGTCAAGGGGATTCACAATTGAAGTCCTAAGTTAGTATTTGTGTGCCACCTACACAAATACTAGCTTACACCTACATACCAACTACCTGAAAATGCATACAATAGTTATTGTGTAAATCGAGATACACAAATTTTCTACGGATTTATTTATTATGTGTGTGTATAGATGAGGTTTACATTTTAAGATATCTATTCTTTATTCTGTTTCTGATTAATAGAATCATCAGCAGTTATTAAAAAAAATTGAAGGAAGAAAAATATAACATTTCTTGTCTACCGACTTAAAAAAGGAAGAAGTATTCAATTCGACTGTTTTATTTTTTATTTTTTATAGGATAAGAGTGACAAGCGAGCACACATTTCACCTAATGGTAAGTGGTTGCTGTGGCCCGTAGACATCTACATCTATCCTCAACTACGAATCAAAAAGCAGATGCGTTTTCAGCCATGATGACTAAGATGGAATGCCTCTTTTTCAGTAAAAAGGTTTCCGGTTTTCTACACTCACGAAACACAGCAGCATTAAGGCGCTATTTCACGCTGGTATTCTGTGAGAGCGTGGTCCTTCCCCGGTCGAGCCGACCCATCCGTGCTACAACTATACAATTAATATAGCTCCATCGTGGCTCTACCATGTTACCACGTTGGTCTTTCTTTGTGTGTTACCTCATAACCTTTTTCTAGGTGAACCGATATCGATGTTCTTTTTTTGTGTGTCCTTTTTTTTTGAAAGCTGGTGCATCTCATGTGGTCGCATATAAATTTAATCAAGGTCTGACTAATAGTTTTTGAGTTATCACTAATAACTTATATTGAATTCGGTTGTACAAAATTTTTAATTTTTAATTATTCACACGAATTAGGATAAAAATAGCCTAATATATTACGCAGGATCATTCACTGCCTGCATAACAATTATCATTTAATTCCATTCTAGTATTTTCTGCGCAAATCGTGTAAATACAAAAAAATTCTACAGATTTATTATACGGTTGTTTGTATGGACATTGTAATTTTAACAATTATCTGTTATATTCTGTTGCATTGTTTATAGTTTTTCTGTCATTGAATCTTGTCTTTCAGAAGATTTATTTATTTTTATATTTGTTCACTGTTTTCCATATTCCTGTACTAGAATAAGCCTTAGATTAATTACAAATAATCTAAGGAATAAGCACACTGACTTATATCAGATTGACAGCAAGTGTTATTGCTTTTTGTATAACTTTCCTATATGGTTGAATATTTTTACGGCATTAGAGGATAGAGTCATGGTTATGGTTATTGTCAAGTACTCGTGTACATAGCACACGTTTCATTTTATTTGTTATTTTTATACCTTTTGTAATCTATTTCAGCTTTTCAGTTTTCCTTAAATTTACTTTAATTGTTTTTTCTACAACATTTCTTGAAAATACTTATACATTTTGCCAACAAACTATTGAAACAGAAGTCAAACCAATTTAATTTAATAATTTCATTTCTAAAAATGTCGTTATTTTTATTATTGAACACTCGTTTCTCAATCTTTATTGCTCTTTCTTACCAATTCTCTATATTTGGCAATTCCACTAATCTGATAGACCAATATGATCAATATTCACTTTAACTATGTACTCCTCCAAAACGTTTGTCAATATGTTGCCTATGCATAGTGAGAATTATTTGTCACAAATGTAACGTCATTAACAAGATGCCTAAAATTGTAAGATTAGATTAAAGAAGACGGTCCAAAATTGTACGAAGCGTAGGCCTAGTTTTGTACTAGTATGGAAATAAATTAAAATAAAATAATAAACTACTTTTAATCTTCATCTATGAATTTGCCTTAATTTAAGTGGTATTAATATTTTATTATTACCATAAAATGCAACACTAATGGCGGATTGAAGTAGTTTGGATTTGACGTTAGCTGTCATCTCTGAAATATACTCATATCACTTATAGCCTACCCAGGTAGATTTATTATGTAAAATAGCTAAAATTTCTCGAAACTAGTAGGAACGTAGGGCATAAAAGTTGTATTTTTAATCAAAACACGAATAAAGTGTATTATAGATTGTGTATGCTCTTTTTTGGTCTTAAAACAACTAACTTTCATATTTGCATATCATAAATAAACAAATGTAAAAAGTACTACCTAATTCCAGACAAGAAGATTGTTGAGATAAATCAACGGTGCCTATGCACAAAATTATTTCATTGCATTCATTAGCGTGTACTAATGCACACTTCAGTGCCAGGGTCATCCGGGACTTTTTTGTTTTACATGGGGAAATGAGACCTAGGTGTTTTGTTAGTTTTTACAAAAAGTTTGTGCCAGATAGCTCAAAGCCGAGCTTATATGTGAATAGCGGGTAACTCCGTTTCTCAACCCTAAAAAATGTACCCTGAGATACTACTTTATTGCACTAGTACTAAAGAATATTTTTAACTTTGTTTACCTTAGAGTGGCTGTTTTAAGGTGGATAAACAGAATAATCCTGAATACTAATTTCTGTTCAGGTATATGTGTCTATCTGGGCTGCTGAAGTGCTAGGGTCCAATCATAGATTTTTTTTTATAGGAGAGGGGGCAAACGAGCATGCGGCTCACCTGATGGTAAGTGACTACCGCCGCCCATGAACAACTGCAACACCAGGGGAATCGCAGATGCGTTGCCGGCCTTTTAAAAAGGAGTACGCTCTTTTCTTGAAGGTCCCTAAGTCGTATCGGTCCGGAAAAATCGCTGATGGTAATCTATTCCACAAGGAGGTCGTGCGAGGAAGAAAATATCTTCTAAATCGCACAGTGGTGGACCGCCAATCATCCAGATGGTGTGGATGGTATCGGGAGTTCTGCCGCGATGTGCGTTCGTGAAATTTGGCGGCTGGGATTAATCCGAACAATTCCTCAGAGCACTCCCCATGGTAGATGCGAAAGAAAATGCAAAGGGATGCAACATCTCTTCGCAGTGCCAATGAATCGAGCCGATCGGAAAGGGCTCGGTCGTCGACAATTCGAGCCGCTCTGCATTGGATGCGGTCAAGTGGAAGGAGCTGGCACTGGGGAGCCCCTGCCCAGAGATGGGAACAGTATTCCATGTGAGGCCGAACTTGCGCCTTGTAAAGTAGCAGGCGGTGTGCCGGCATGAAATACTGTCCCGCTCTGCTGAGCACGCCAAGCTTTTTACAGGCCAATTTGGCCTTCCCTTCCAAGTGACCACGAAACTGCACGTCACTCGATATGTCGACTCCGAGGATACCGATACTGGCTGAGGCAAGAAGGGGAGTGCCTTGAAACTGAGGAGATACGACAAAGGGGTTCTTTTTAGCGGTAAACGCGCAAACTTGTGTCTTCTGAGGATTAAATTGGACTAGATTTAGTGGCCCCCAATCCGAGACTTTGTTCAGCAAAGACTCGACTTCAGACACAAGTTTGTTCCGGTACTCAACGACGTTTTCCCGAGAAATATTGGCACGGCCGGTGTATAGAGCATCACCAGTGCTGTCATCCGCATAGCAATGAATGTTACCAGTTAGCAACATATCATTGATATGCAGAAGAAACAGCGTTGGTGATAGCACACAGCCTTGTGGAACACCAGCGTTAATAGGCTTGTAGTCAGAGCATGCACCGTCTACAACGACCTTGATGCTCCGATCTGCAAGGAAGCTGGTGATCCAATTGCACAATTTCTCGGGAAGCCCATAGGAAGGGAGCTTCGAAAGAAGCGCTTTGTGCCAAACCCGATCGAAGGCCTTCGCAATGTCCATACTAACGGCCAACGCCTCCCCCTTGGACTCAACTGCCTCCACCCATCTATGGGTCAGGTAGACCAGAAGATCACCAGCTGATCGACCCCGACATAAACCGTATTGGCGGTCACTAATCAGCTGGTGATCCTCAAGGTACCGGATGAGCTGGCAGTTAATAATGGATTCCATTATTTTGGAGAACAAGGAGGTGATCGCGATAGGCCTATAGTTGGATGGGTCTGAGCGGTCGCCTTTCTTAGGGATCGGGTGGACAAAAGCTGTCTTCCATGAATTCGGGACTACGCCTTGGGAGTAGGAGTACCGGAAAAGACGCGTTAGGACCGGTGCTAACTCCGGAGCACACGTCCTCAGCACAATTGGGGGGATTCCGTCAGGCCCACTCGACTTCTGGATGTCCAGGGAGAGCAGTGCTTTGCGAACCGAACGCTGTGAGAACAGCACATCCGGCATGGAGCACTCACACCGCGGGATGGTCGGCGGTGTTTTCCCCCCGTCATCAAGAGTCGAGTTGGACGCAAAAAGGGAGCCTAAAAGGTCGGCTTTGTGTTTTGCGTCATGGGCCAGTGAGTCATCCTCCCTGTGCAGAGATGGTAGTGATGGCTTACAGAAATTCCCTTGGACAGCCTTGGCGAGAGACCAGAATGCACGGGTTCCTGAAGGAAGGCGAACTAGTTTCTCGCCAATTCTGCCTATGTGCTCTGACTTTGCCTTGGCAATAACTCTTTTGAAGGACCTGGAGGCGAAGTTATACTTCTTTTTAAGTGTGCTGGTATTTACATCCCGAGTCGCCGAAGCCGCAGCCCAGGCTTGATAACACTCCTGCTTACTGCGTAATGCAGTCTTACAGGAGCGACCAAACCAAGGCTGAGATCTGCCTCCGATGGGTACCACAGATGATGGAATAAATAGTTCCATTCCCTGTAGCACCACATCAGTGACAGAGTCAGCAACAGCGCTGGGATCATCCGGCGAGAAGCAAACCCGCCCCCATGGGTAGGATGCAAAGAAGGACCGCATTCCGTCCCAATCCGCCGACCTGTAATGCCAAACACGGCGGCAACCTGCAGAACGCAACCGCGAAGGGAGCGTGAGTGGCACCACACTCCGGATCAGACAATGGTCCGAAGAGCCGAGAGGGGCATCGACGGAAACCTGATATCCGTCCGGATGAGAGGTCAGCAGAAGGTCCAACAGGGAAGGTGTATGATCCTCCACATCTGGAATCCGCGTAGGCGAAGTAACCAGTTGTTTCAGACCATATGCCAAGGCAAAGTCATAAACAGATCTCCCCGCATGATCGGTTAGACGTGAACCGAGCCATTCGGCATGGTGGGCGTTAAAATCGCCAAGGATCACGATCTCTGCGGATGGGACCTGTTGTAGCAAGAAATCTGTAGCCATTTGGACGCGGTCGATGAGTCGGTCTGTTTCGGCATTACCGCTATGGGACCTATAGAGGCACCCGTAAACGCGCGGATGGTCGTCGCTGTCTACGCGTAGCCAAAGGATGGACAGTTCCGAACCTTCAAGACTGCCGAGGCGTCGAGAACAGATGTCCTCTCTGACATACACGCAAACTCCAGCCCGAGGCACAAAGGAATGCTCCAATTTGTATATAAATATAATTTATTTGTTATAATATGGTATATTACAGTTGCTACAAAAGAATTCGCATCCTAAATATTCTGCCGTTTTCGGCGTACAAATATTTTCATATAACAGGTCCTCAGCGTGTCAGAGTATGCCTTGAGTCTTAACAGACATTTAAAGCCTAACATTCCTATGAATTATAGAAAGTGAAACATTAGGTCAATCAAGTTTTGGATACTTAAGATAATATAAATAAAACAGCTTATTTCTTTTTAAATTTATTTATCCTACTTCAAAATCCTTTCTTACGAAAATACCATCCAGAATTGAGGCTGGTGCGGTTATGGAATTTTGATACCGAGCCCAACACAAATACCAGACAACGGTCATTATGTGGGCACAGCAACCCACTGTCTGTTGTCCAGAAATGCAACTGCAATAATAACCTGCAATCATCTCATCCCAACTTGTCCCTTGTCTCGCCAACAGTATATATGTATAATAAGCTCTGCCCGAGTGATGGCGAGATTTTATACGGCCTCTTATTAAAACAGAGTGTTGTTGGGATGATATTAATTGGGTCACAACTTATCTGCTACCCATTCTTCGTTGATACCAAACATACAATATACTGATAATATTTCTCAGCTCAGTTTCAAGATTTGTGCCGACAGATAATTCTTGTAATACGTTTGCAAAATATTGTGAACATATTGGTGCATTTTCATTCATCTAGAACAAAACAATCTTATTTTAATAAACTATCTATATTGCAGAAGCGCATTTTAAACAGTGCAAAATGTTTTAACAGGTGAACTGAAAGATAATCACATCATATTAAGATTTTGCATTATGAACTTATGTAGAAATAAATAATTAGATATTAACAGACTACAGATAGAAGCATGTCATTCAAATGCATTTAATGTCTTAAGGAAACATCTTTCTTTAGTACATATCTGCTTACTGATTCAAAATGTGATTCTACAGCATACAGATGTCCGATATCATAATGGACTTCCGCAAAGTAACGCCTGATTCTATTAATTATCTTGAAAACGTCTTCCAATGCAGCGGTGAAAGAGTTTTGGGGATATAACGTAACCCTGTCTTACACCTCTCTGCAGTTGGATAGGTTTCGTGCTCTAGTTCTGTTCTCGGATTCATCTTAGCCCTACTGTACAAATACTTCAGCACTTCGATATACCGACAGTCAACTTGGTACCGCTGAAGGGACTGCAGCACCACCCAAATTTCAACGGAATCAAAGGCTTTCTCATAGCCCACATACGCAACACATTGTACTCTTCGGTCTTCTGTACAATTTGCCGAGGGGTATATATGTAGTCTATGGTGCTAAAGCCTTTTCGGAAACCGGCTTGTTCGGGAGGCTGGAAGTCGTCGAGTCTGCGTGCGAGACGATTGGTAATGACTCTCGAAATCAGCATGTAAACGCAGCTTAGAAGGAAAATTGGTCTGTAGTTTCTTCAAGAGAGCATTGTCACCTTTCTTGAAGAACAAAACCACCACACTTCTGCTCCACGCCTCCGGAGTAGTGCCATCATGGAGGATGGAATTAAAGAACTTCTGAAGCTTTCAAGTACCGATTTTCCACTCACTTTAAGAAGCTCCGTTGTAATTCCTTTTTTAAGGTGCTGGAGAGCCATTCTAATCTCGCTCAGACTGACGTCCGGGATATTATCAGAATAGTGTCGGATAAGACTTGCTCTGGTGCTTGATGATGTGTACATCTGCTCATAGAACCTCTTAATCTCACTCAAAATCTCAAGTGTCCCGGAAACGATGCTGCCACATTCGGTCTTCAGCTTGGACAGTTGGCGCTTTCTGCCAGGCAGATCTCTGGCAAAAACTTTGAAGCCCTGGTTCCGCTCTGTCACTTCTTCAATACGAGCAGTATTAAAGTTGCGTAAGTCCCGCCGCATGCATTTGGAGATCTGTCTGTTCAGTTGCCTGTACGCTATAAAATCTACTAAAGACTGCAGCTTTATTTCCCGTTTAACAGCCATTAGATTAAGAGTGTGATCGGAGAGTTTTTGTGTTCTTCTGCGGCGGGTCTTGCAAAACTTATCTCTGACCGCATGGACATTTTCCACGAGCTTGTCATTTATATCGTCTACTGCATTGCAATCTTCTAGGCACTGAAAGCGGTTTTGTAACTCGAGCTGAAAAATTTCGGGAGTTTGGATTAGAGCACGAGAGGGACGGAGCGTTGACTTCATTAGACGACACCTCTCTAAGTTTATATTTAGATTCAGAGTGCCTCTAACCACTCAGTAATCGCTACTAGTTTTCACCCTTGCGATCCTTGAGACATCACTGAACAGTTGACGTCTAGTCGTGATAATGAAGTCAATCTCATTTCTTGTCGAACCGTCGGGGCTCAATCAGGTCCATATCCTGTGGGGTCGCTTCTGGAAGAAAGAGTTCATCACAAAGAGTCCCTCTTTCTCCATGAATTCGGCTAGCTGCTGGCCCCTGGGGTTCCGTTGCCCTATTCCAAATTTCCCTACTTTCAACTCACCGTTCTCTCTTGTGCCTAGTTTTGCATTAAAGTCTCCCATTAACACCGTATAGTGGGATTTGGAGGAATGCATGGATTTAGAGACATACATACATACATACATTTCCTCCACCTCCTCATCGGGATGTGCTGAAGTTGGTGCGTAAACCTATATGACCTTCAAAGAATACCGTTTGGTGATTCTGAGTATCTATTAGTTAGTATATAATATAAGGTACGCAAACCTCGTCAATATACTCACAATCTTTACAACGATGATTACTGGTTTATTTATTGAATACTGAATTTATGTAATACATGTCTTGAGTGTGAGGTCTTTATTTGAATCTATCAAGTATTCATAACAAAGATTATCCATGTATAATTGATGACTAAATGCCGAAACCCTACTGTTATACATTATGATACCACCATTACCATAATATTTGTAAGTTGGTAGGCCAATTGTTATGTTAATTCGTTGAATTTTCGATACTTCACGTCTTATACTAGTTACTATGTTTAAGTAGTTACAAGTTTTCTTGAAGTCCCACTCTTTAATAAATATAATACAAAAATGTATCATCAAAATTTATGAATTACCTACAACATTTGTGAAGTTAAATATATTTGTAACATCCAAAGTGCAATGATTTCTAATAGTATTCGGATGCTCAAAAGAGCATGAGTCCTGAATTTCTTATATTTAAAATTCATGCATATATATATTCACAAATACAAATATATTATGTACAATCATACACAGATATATACAAATAGGTAAAGCTAAATAAGCTAAAAAGCTAATAAAATGATCCACCGACAAATCACAATTAAAGCCAACATTTGTGCAATTACACAAATTGTTGGTTTTTAGTATTCCAATGAAGTATAAATGTTAGAAGTATCTCCTGCGCAGTTGACATCTTCCAAATAGTAAGTAGTAAGAACAGTAGCAAGATATAAGAGGTATAAGTTTTATTAAAATTTATTACTGAGTTAGGGGTCTATATTATGTATTATATACTTTAAATTTCATGTTTTATAAACTATGCTTAAAGATTTTACAAAAATAAAATAGGATACTTGCAGAGTTTCTTTTGCCGTTCATTCTCCGTCAGAGGAACCTTATTTTGAGACGGTAGTAGGTTTGGAGAAAACAATGGCATTTGACAAATGCAATTTAACTTGCATCGAAACAGTCGAAGAAACAAATACGTGGTAGAGCCATGCTGCAGCTATATTTCTGGTATAGTTGTAACACGAATGGGTCGGCTCGACCGGAGAATGACTACGCTCTCACAGAATACCAGCGTAAAATAGCAGCTTAATGCTGCTGTGTTTCTTGTGGTGAGTGTAGAGAACCGGAGACCCGTTTTAATGGAAACGAGGCATTCCATCTTAGTCCTCACGGGTGACAACGCATCTGCATTTTGATTCGTAATCGAGGATAAATGTAGATGTCTATGGGTCACAGCAACCACTTACCATCAGGTGGACTGTGTGCTCGTTTTCACCCTTATTCTATATAAAAAAAAAGAAATATATTTCATTTAATTGAATTTTAAAAAGTTATGTGGCATATTTAATATACGGATTAAAATAAATATGCAACATCACCTACGTTAACTGCATTAATTCAAGCTTATATAGCCTTTGTGCTACTACTAATTCCGCCTAGTCACGAAACCTATACGTTACGTAACCTCAGTCCTTATTAATGCTTTAATTAATTAAGCAAACTCGTAACTAGTACTCGTATATATCTACTATCGAAAATCATAACATAACATCCCAGGCGCTAATGGAAGCGAAGCATGGCCATTATGGAAAATCATCTGACAATGTGTGTGAAAACGAAGTGAACTGTTTATGGATTGGTAAAGACATAAGGAGTTATCTTTAACTATATTTGAATTAATTAAATCATTAACCATTTTTTAAACGAATTTGGAAACTGGTAATGTCTATAGCATTGCTAATATTTGTTTAAATAAAAAAAGTGAACGCCTTACTTTAATTACATTGTAGCGAGCAACTGATACATTCTCGTAAGCAGCGGTAAAAATATTCTCGCAATTATAAATATTTTCTAAGGATTTTAGCCATTTTGGATTAAGTATCAAAATAAAAGGTAACTTAAAATGTATTAAATAATTTCCAAAAAAAAAATACGAATTAGAGGTGCTGGCTACTTTATTCGAATGTAACCCCTTTATGTTTAAAAAGTGGCGAATATGGTGATAACTTATTTTAAAGAACCCTGTTTCTCTCCAAAAAGATTCATAATATGTAAACCCTATTAATCGTCAGAAATTTTAAAGAATACTGGCATTCTACTTCTATCAAGTTTGCAACAGTAACTACATATATACTTCCTGTTTGCAAAATCTCGCAAAAAAAAAAAACATGACATCCATATAAAGTGAGTACCAAACCAAGCAACGCACATCATTGGAAGAGGGACGGAAAGTTAAGGACTCAACCGTAATCCACACCAAAACAACTGGCGAAAAAAATTTATACGATAGCTCACCCGCAGAACAACACTACGATACAATACTGCAAGTAGTAAAGATCAATGGAACTACCATAAGGACTAGCCTTCCTGCAATATACCCAAATATACCTATCGACCTTGGTAAACAAAGATGTAACTGAAAATTCCATAACCGTACGAGTTTCGTAATAGTACTACTAAGACACCAGTCTGCTGAGCTTGCCATACTAACAAGTGCTAACAAATACTTTAACAAAGCGAAAATGGTGCGCAGGTTACATTACAGTGTAAAAAAGACCTTACCTCCACACTAGGATTCTCTCCTATATCGTGATGGGCAGTTTACATACATAAATTTCACAAGGACGAACATCCAGACCTGAAACAATTATTTGTGAGTCATACAAATACATGTTCCGTGCGTGATTCGAACTCGCGGCCCTTAGCGCTGCTACACATTACTAATCCACTACGCCATGGACCCGTCGATTATTACTAAGAAATATTGTTAACAAAATAACATAAAACGTTTATTTGAGAAGTAACATCAGTAATCTCTTTTTCCAATAATCCTCAAAGCCAAATTCGATTAAAGAGTGAGCACTTTAAACCTAAGGTAAAAACGCCCTCAAGTGTACATCGTTAAGCCTCGTACTTTTCATGTAAATGTTAAGCTGGCAGTTTTTAAGAGGATTTCAGTAAAACCTAAATAGCCTACTTCGTATTCACATTTTCTTTAGTTTAATAACAATTTATAAAATTGGGGTCGCAGTAGCTCACGGGAACCGTGGCTGTTTTTTTTATAAATATAATTGAAGTGACAAGCGAACTTACAGTCAATCTGATTGTTAGTGACTACTGCAGCCCATGGACACCTAATTTTTACATAAGAAAATGTCTACGCACATCCGCCTACGAGGGTAATTTCGTGATGTTTCACCTTTGCCACATATTGGCAGAGCCATGGGAATGCTTTTGCACACATCCGTGACCCCACCAGCGTATACCGCCCCATGGCAGCCCCTCCTCGGGGAAAGACAACTGCTCCCCTTACTACCTCTCAGGCGAGGCACACCAGTACACAAGGCACGCCTTTCTCCGCGACCTCCAACTTCACATCGGACACCAATAATTCACGAGCACGAGCACACGGTAGCAACAGCCTTCCTGACTCCCACGACGGATCTGGTCTATTGCTCCGTAGTCAACCAAATTTCGGCTACAGAGGGTAGGGAAAGCGGCGGCTGGCAATACTGAACACTAGCAGTACTCTCCCGATAATCACCACGTTAATAGCGCATCGCCATACCTATACTATTCTTCCTGCGCAACTCCACCTCTGCTGCAGTGGAAGAAGGGAGGACGCCCACCATTAAACATCTGAATTGGCCTTGGTGAGCTACAAGGGCTCATTTAGAGGAGAGTCCTTGGACACCTGGTCTATATATATATATATTGTTAATATCTCATCAACTACTGTATAAACTAATAAACTTTCTGCTTAATGATTTAACGTAAGGAACCTCCATGGGTTGATTTTTTTCTCATACATTTTATAAAAGAGCTGCCAGAGACATAATATTGTATATGTGGTGGTCGTCCGCGACTGACTACGAAGTACTATTGCACAATGTAATAGTCCCATATTAATGACACAAAAGCAATAACATAATAAGGTCTCTAAGATACATAAGCATTATAATAGCAGAATGGTGACTTGAAGACATATATTGATAGAAGTGGGACATGAAAAGTAATATTAAGTATAGTGACGTGAGGACTGGTTCACCGTGTCCGAAACCGCAGTAAACTACTAAAAGTCACTAACCGATATATTATTTTATAGAATGGGGGTGACATACCAGCATACATTCCTCCTGATGGTAAGTGGATGCTGTGGTGTCAGACGACCGACATTATCGAGCAGGGCTCACAGATTACCTCCCGAACGAGTCTCACCTTGTCGTGGCGGGGGGACTTCATAGCTGTAGCTTGTTTTTTTGTAAAGGATAATGGTCACAAACGAGCACACAGATGCGTTATCACCCGTGAGGAGTAAGATGGAATAGTTCTATAATACATGGATGTTTGGTTACTGGCGTCTTAGTAGCGTGCAACTATGATACGTTGGTGATATTTTTAGTTTACATGTTTAACACGACCAATTTTGTTACCCAAGTCGCTAGGGATCATGTGGGTGCGTTGCTTACTGCTACTTGCGTACATACACAATGACATGATGGATCGGCGGGTTTGCTGCACATAATGCGACGCCTTTTGTGATACTGGTCGATGGAAGTATGCGTATGTCTACTGGGATCCTATGAGGGACCTTGAGATGATGTAAGTCCAGCGATAGTCGTATTGATGCTTGTTGCATTCTGCAGCATTGCGTCTCTGCGATGGTTGTTTGAAGAGTCGCTAATCTTAATAGAGCTCTCTGCGTTTTGGTTTGACTCACACCTAAGTGGTTTTGCCCAAGTCAGGTCCCTTAATGACGGGCTGCGAACTGTCTGACCTACATAATGTTTTATATAACAACCATAAAATATCTCTGTATATTTCCCACCTTTGAATGATTGAAGGCAATTTATTGGTGGGTGAGACAAACATGATCGAAAAGTGCATATACTCGATCTCAGTGACACAAAGTCTTTCTGATGACTGAATTATAATCATTATTTTATAACTGTCTTTGGCTATATCTGCCATTGTTTTGGTTGGTGGAACATATTGTGTCGACCTCATGCGGGTGGCAGCTGGAGGGAGCAGACTCTCAAGGCACAGCCTTAAGCCAAAAGTCGCTTAGCGTGAGACCCTATTCCCTTGAGGTGAGCGGTAGACTCATGACATGCTATGCGGCTAGAAGCCGTGCTGACCATACAATTGGTGGTGATGTCTTACACTTATATTACATCTGCACCAAGGGAGGGTCTGGCAGGTGTTGTAGTTAACGGAGGGCTTTATATGGTCAGTGTGGCTATTATTCGACGTGTGCCTAAACAGTGTCACGTTCTTTCACTATTGCTTGTTTTGATCGTATTCTGTAAAGCCTTTTCATACATGACATGCTCAACTTCGGTCGATGTTTGTGCTTACGCACTACCAAGGGGCCAAGACCTCATATACTGGTTCGCCAGTTATTTTGCTGTGAACTACAGTCCAGTTCCTAACTTCGTGTTCTTCTTCGGGGGAAGCCTTTGTATCGGGTGTTTTATATAAATATTGTGAACCTTTTCTAAGTAGGAAGGAATTAATTAATAAGGAATTGACTGATGTAAGCCTGATACAAGTGAAATAAGGACGAATTTATGTTGTTATCCCTTTTGAGCCATTTCTTACTGAACGGGGTTCTCTAACTTAGTAATTTAAGGCACTAAGTTAATTAACTAAGTTACTAAACAAACACAGCGTAAGTAAGGATCCTAACTAAAGTGATCACGCCATAAATATAACAAGCGGCCTATACTAAACCTTTAAAAAGATCCTTGGAAAATATCAATACTACTAACGCTCTTAGTATTTTTTAAGTATATATATATAAGTATACATTATTCTAATATTAAGAAAAACATTTATTTTTATTTTTTACATATAAAATACTATATTAATGTAAGTTAAGTCTTAGTTGAATCTATTTATGGGTTCATTTTCCAGGTTTCCCAAAAGGGTATACGTTGTAGCAGTACTAATAAGAAAAAATAAAATATCTCCTTCATTACAGCCTGTATTGCTAAATAAAGTTAACTATAGTATTGTGAGCCTCTTTGTTGAGCGGACTGTAGAAATGGCATGTGTTGAGTTTGATCACCTCATTATTGTGAGCGTGTACGTACCCCATTTTGTGAGTATATATGTATATATTATGATAATTTTATACTTTTGAAAAAATTATAAAGGAAGTGATTGTTAAGCTTAATAAACAGAATAAGTTATTTTTTTTTTATAATATCAATACTTTAATATTCTAGAAGCTTCCTCCACTATTATTAAATTTAGATCATTTTTTAAATCATATGGTCACTTTAATTTATATTTTAAGCAAACGGGTATTGCTGAATCTATTGCAACATTTATAGATAACATTTTTTACAAATGTGAAGCCGTTCCATAAAAATGTATAATTCAATAAATTGAGTTCTGAACACTGTGGATAATTAGTTTCATTACTTTGTTCACAAAAAGCACGAAGATGAGAAAGTTGTGTTTGTTCAAGTAAATGTACGTCGCTTGGAGAAGTTTAGAAGTAACATAATGAAAAAACTCCATCACTTTTATACCAAAGTAATCGTGACTTTTTTTGTATTTAAGCTTATTTGCAATAAATTTAATAAAACTTTTACTACTAAAACATTATCCTTGAACAGTTGCAAGGCATTCATTGAATGGACGACAGTTTCTACTGCGACAGTCCATAAGAGCAGACAAAGCTCGAGCAGGTCCAGTTTCTGTGAGGCTGCTTCTAGAAAAAAGAGTTTCTCCATTAAGTCTGCCAACTGCAGTCCCCTTTAGTTCCGTTGCCTTCTACCGAATTTCCCTACCTTCAACTCACCATTCTGTCTTGTGCCTTGTTTTGCGTTAAAGTCTCCCATTAAAACCGTATAGTGGGTTTTGTAAAAATACACGGCTCTAGGGATATCCTCATTCATTTCCTCTACCTCCTCGTCAATGATGGCATCAGGATGTGCCAAGGTTGGTGTGTAAGCCCTTATGACCTTCAGCGAATACCTTTTGGTGATTCTGAGTTTTTTTTTTATAGGAGAGGGGGCAAACGAGCATGCGGCTCACCTGATGGTAAGTGACTACCGCCGCCCATGAACAACTGCAACACCAGGGGAATTGCAGATGCGTAACCGGCCTTTTAAAAAGGAATAGGCTCTTTTCTTGAAGGTCCCTAAGTCGTATCGGTCCGGAAAAATCGCTGGTGGTAAACTAATCCACAAGGAAGTTGTGCGAGGAAGAAAACATCTTCTAAATCGCACAGTGGTGGACCGCCAATCATCCAGATGGTGTGGATGGTATCGGGAGTTCTGCCGCGATGTGCGTTCGTGAAATTTGACGGCTGGGATTAATCCGAACAATTCCTCAGAGCACTCCCCATGGTAAATGCGAAAGAAAATGCTGAGAGATGCAACATCTCTTCGCAGTGCCAATGAGTCGAGCCGATCGGAAAGGACTCGGTCGTCGACGATTCGAGCCGCTCTGCGCTGGATGCGGTCAAGTGGAAGAAGCTGGCACTGGGGAGCCCCAGCCCAGAGATGGGAACAGTATTCCATGTGAGGCCGAACCTGCACCTTGTAAAGTTGCAGGCGTTGAGCCGGCATAAAATACTGTCCCGCTCTGCTGAGCACGCCAAGCTTTTTAGAGGCCAATTTGGCCTTCTCTTCCAAGTGACCACGAAACTGCACGCTACTCGATATGTCGACGCCGAGGATTCCGATACTGGCTGATTCAACAAGGGGAGTACCTTGAAACTGAGGAGATACGACAAAGGGGTTCTTTTTAGCGGTAAACGCGCAAACTTGTGTTTTCTGAGGATTAAACTGGACTAGATTTAGTCACCCCCAATCCGAGACTTTGTCCAGCAAAGACTCGACTTCAGACACAAGTTTGTTCCGGTACTCAGTGACGTTTTCCCGAGAAATATTGGCACGGCCGGTGTATAGAGCATCACCAGTGCTGTCATCCGCATAGCAATAAATGCTACCGGCTTGCAACATATCATTGATATGCAGAAGAAACAGCGTTGGTGATAGCACGCAGCCTTGTGGAACACCAGCGTTAATAGGCTTGTAGTCGGAGCATGCACCTTCTACAACGACCTTGATGCTCCGATCTGCAAGAAAGCTGGTGATCCAATTGCATAATTTCTCGGGAAGCCCATAGGAAGGGAGCTTCGAAAGAAGCGCTTTGTGCCAAACCCGATCGAAGGCCTTCGCAATGTCCAGACTAACGGCCAACGCCTCCCCCTTGGACTCTACTGCCTCCGCCCATCTATGGTTCAGGTAGACCAGAAGATCACCAGCTGATCGACCCCGACGAAAACCGTATTGGCGGTCACTAATCAGCTGGTGATCCTCAAGGTACCGGATGAGCTGGCAGTTAATAATGGATTCCATTATTTTGGAGAACAAGGGGGTGATGGCGATAGGCCTGTAGTTGGACGGGTCTGAGCGGTCGCCTTTTTTAGGGATCGGGTGGACAAAAGCTGTCTTCCATGATTTCGGGACTACGCCTAGGGAGTAGGAGTACCGGAAAAGACGCGTTAGAACCGGTGCCAACTCCGGAGCACACGTCCTCAGCACAATTGGGGGGATTCCGTCAGGCCCACTCGACTTGTGGATGTCAAGGGAGAGGAGTGCTCTGCGAACCGAGCGCTGTGAGAACCGCACATCCGGCATGGAGCACTCACACCGCGGGATGGTCGGCGGTGTGTTCCCCCCGTCATCAACAGTCGAGTTGGACGCAAAAAGGGAGCCTAAAAGGTCGGCCTTCTCTTTTGCGTCGTGGGCCAGTGAGTCGTCCTCCCTGTGCAGGGATGGTAGTGATGGCTTACAGAAATTCCCTTGGACAGCCTTGGCGAGAGACCAGAATGCACGGGTTCCCGAAGGAAGGCGAACTAGTTTCTCGCCAATTCTGCCTATGTGCTCTGACTTTGCCTTGGCAATAACTCTTTTGAAGGACCTGGAGGCGAAGTTATACTTCTTTTTGAGTGTGCTGGTGTTTACATCCCGAGTCACCGAAGGCGCAGCCCAGGCTTGATAACACTCCTGCTTACTGCGTAATGCAGTCTTACAGGAGCGACCAAACCAAGGCTGAGATCTGCCTCCGATGGGTACCACAGATGATGGAATAAATAGTTCCATTCCCTGTAGCACCACATCAGTGACAGAGTCAGCAATAGCGCTGAGATCATCCGGCGAGAAGCAAACCCGCCCCCATGGGTAGGAAGCAAAGAAAGACCGCATTCCGTCCCAATCCGCCGACCTGTAATGGCAAACACGGCGGCAACCTGCAGAACGCAACCGCGAGGGGAGCATGAGTGGCACCACACTCCGGATCAGACAATGGTCCGAAGAGCCAAGAGGGGCATCGAAGGAAACCTGATATCCGTCCGGATGAGAGGTCAGCAGAAGGTCCAACAGGGAAGGTGTATGATCCTCAACATCTGGAATCCGCGTAGGCGATGTAACCAGTTGTGTCAGACCATATGCCAAGGCAAAGTCATAAACAGATCTCCCCGCATGATCGGTTAAACGTGAACCGAGCCATTCGGCGTGGTGGGCGTTAAAATCGCCAAGGATCACGATCTCTGCGGATGGGACCTGTTGTAGCAAGGAATCTGTAGCCATTTGGACGTGGTCGATGAGTCGGTTTGTTTCGGCATTACCGCTATGGGACCTATAGAGGCACGCGTAGACGCGCGGATGGTCGTCGCTGTCTACGCGTAGCCAAAGGATGGACAGGTCCGAACCTTCAAGACTGCCGAGGCGTCGAGAACAGATGTCCTCTCTGACATACACGCAAACTCCAGCCCGAGGCACAAAGGAGTGCTCCAATTTGTACCCGGGGTAGGAGAGATACGAAGTATCAGCCGGAGAGGACACCTGCGTCTCGGTCAGAAAGAGCAAGACCGGCTTCGCCGTCTCAAGATGGTAGTGGACGGCGTTTAGGTTCGAGTGAAGTCCCCTGATGTTGCAGAAATTCACGGATAGCGTGGCAGGGGTCGCCTTGGTCTTGTTGCTCAGTTTGCCCCGAGCAGTTATTGTGTTGAGCGGAATTTTGAACGTAGAGAGAGTAGTAGAGTTAACTAAAGACTTGTAGATGATAAAATCCGACACCTTCTTTGGACAGATGATTGCCCTCCCGGTGATAGCACAAGTTGCCAGATTCAAGGATTACCGTATCCTCCCCCTCTCTTCTAACCTCGGATAATCATATAATATCCCAGCGCAACCAACTTGCCTATCTCTTCTTTCAACTCCAGGATCTTCTCGTCAGTCCTCAGGGTGCGTGCGTTATGTTATCAGGTCGAGTAGTTTTAGGTTGAAACCGAACCTCCACCGGTGATTCTTAGCACTCCCTGCTTCGCCGTTACATTTATAGCGGGACCGGGATCGATTCTTTGGGTCGTTGCTCACGGGGGTATGTTTGCCATGGCCCCCATATATCAAAACTAGCAAGTAGACTTAGTTCTACAGCATATGCTGTTAAAAAGATTAGAAATCTTACCAACGCTTAAACAGCTAGACTAGTTGAATTTAGCTGTTCCATAACAAACGGTCGGATTTTATTTTTCCATGGGGACACGTGACTGACTAAATTTATATTTGATTTACAGAAAAGGGCTGTAGCGGGTGGGAGGAAGAGGGGAGATCTCCCGCCGGGCAAGGTGTTCTGCCCGGGGAGTGGTCAACGCTCCAAGTGGTAGTTCGGAGCTATTCTATATATACTGCTTTAACTTCGGAATTTTGTTAGCGCGATTTAGGCTTCCATATATTTCGCTGGTGGCGCGACGACATCGCCGCCACATCACCCCCCTGATTAGACCGGAGGTCGATAGTGCAGTCTAGATGTCGACGAATTTGCAAGTGCCAGGGAATTGCCTTGTAAGTCTGCGGTGTATCGAGAAGAAGGCAAGTAATATGCGAGAGTGCCGTGCAGCAGAGGCGAGCAGTGAGGCTCAGAGCCATGCCGAACACTGTAGCGCACAGAGAAGCTTGAAGGAACAGGAAGCATTATTATTCCAGTGCTGCGATGAATCTTTGTGAAGCTAGATGGCTTGCAGAATGTGAAGACTGCAGACAATATCTGCTCGGGAGCGAATGAATGGGGTACTTGAGGACGATGACGAAGGTTTTGAAGTTGTAGTTATTCATATCACGTCGGGGTCACCACTGTGGCGGGTAGAAGGCAAAGGGGAGATCTCCCGCAGGGCAAGGTGTTCTGCCTGGGGAGCGGCCAACGCTCCGATTGGTAGTTCGGAGCTATTCTATATATACTGCTTTAACTTCGGAATTCTGTTAGCGCGATTTAGGCTTCGATATGTTTCGCTTGTGGCGCAACGACATCACCGCCATAAGAGATTTCTACCATCGGACAACCAGGCGGTCGGCAGATCTTCATCCCTTTGTTGTTGATATTTCACGCATTAGAACCAAACGACTTGTTTCGTCTTTTGTAACGTGTACAGCAAAGGAGTGAAATATTTTGCCGCCGTCTATCTTTCCGTCCGAATATAAACTTGGCGTCTTCAAGGCAAGAGTGAATAAGCTTTTGTTACGCTAAGACAGTGCGGTTGACCATCTAAGGCTGCACCACCACATACCACCATGTGGGTTTGTGGTCAAGTACTGGCTTGTAATAATTAAAAAAAGAGCAATCTATGATTTAAAACTTAAATATTTCTAATTTGTTTTCTGTTGCTAATTGTGTAACATATATGATTAAGCTGTTTTTTTTTTCAAAATAAAATACCCGCTGGTCTTCTAAACAAAAGTCTATTTCTGTTTCTAATTCTATTGTTAATATATAATTTTAAAAAATGCTAATTTGGGTACCATGTGCTACATGGTGAATGAAAAATCGTGAGAGAAACTGCGTGTCTAAAGACTAAATATTTCGAGGATATGGTAAGTCCATCAACAGGCATTAAATCAGCGCAACGGACACATTCTTGCATAACCATCTCAGAAATGGGAGGAGGCTACATATAATACATATACACGTAAACATTCTACATGTGCATTCTATATTTCTGTATATACACTACACAATATAGTGCTATTCTATATATACACTCTAATACTCTTCGAGTCTATTCTCGTAATACTTACTTATTTTATTTTTACATCATTACTATCATTACTAATTTTCCAACTTTCCAAATAATATTTCGCACGATTTTCACGGCACTTACCATTTCATATAAAGAGGTTGTAAAACAGAAAAAGTTGTAAAATTTGTCTTCCCCCCGGCACACATTAGCTCCGTTCATATTACATTATAAATGAAGGCGATTTCACAGAATCTGAGCCTACAGAAAATAGGAAAAATAAGTTAGGTTAGTATCGTTTTTGAAAACACTTAAAGATTGTTTTGTTTATTATTCATCATCATCATCATCATTACAGCCCTTCACAAGTCCACTGCTGAACATAGGCCTCCTCCAAAGAATGCCACAGAGCACGGTCCTGAGCCACCTGCATCCATCGACTTCCTGCATGTTTTACCAGGTCGTCACTCCATCTCGTGGGGGGACGCCTTACACTTCGCCTACCGTTACGAGGCTGCCACTCGAGAACCTTTCTTCCCCATCGGTTGTCGGTTCTTCGAGCTATATGGCCGGCCCACTGCCACTTCAGCTTACTAATCCGTTGGGCTATGTCGGTTACTCTGGTTCTACTGCGGATATCCTCATTCCTAAGTTTATCACGCAGAGAAACTCCGAGCATAGCTTATTACAAATTTGGAACATAACGTTTGAATATCATTACTAAAGGTAGTGCTTACATACTATTTTATCATCGCTATTTTGATTGCTAAAATTATTTCAAAATTATAATTAAATGATCGACACTCTCGTTTTATTATATTTTTGTCATACTTGTATATTTGTCAAACTGCCAAGGGTGCCAGGTTGGCAACCGCAGTTTTTTATTTTAAGTTGTCTCCTGTTTCATTTTCTGTATCGCCTCCTACGACACCCAAGGAAATGATATGGGGCAGTGTATACTTTTACGCCGCCGCTACACGGTGATTTTGTATATTATAACTTACCTTCAATAACAGTGAATAATCAAAGGATCTTTTCACAAGATAAATTTATCTTCTAGCTAATGTACCTAGTTTATCTTTACTATCCTATTACCAAAGGAATAACTATTAATCTCGTATTACTTTATAATAAACCTTTTTTTCGTACAAGAAACCATCATAGATAGTAACACTTTCTAACTTATTTATTAGTATAAGCAGCCGTGGATCCACTAATGAGTCCGGCTTGAAGGGTAATGGAACAAGTATATTTACAAGCAGATATTACGCCATTTTCTTTTAGCTTCAACAGATTTTTACAACAGATATTTATACGTGGTAGAGCCATGCTGCAGCTATATTATGACTGTAGCACGATTGGGTCGGCTCGACCGGGGAAGGACCACGCTCTCACAGAATACCAGCGTAAAATAGCAGCTTAAGGATGCTGTGTTTCGTATGGTGAGTGTAGAGCACCGGAGACCCCTTTTACTGGAAACGAGGCATTCCATCTTAGTACTCACGGGTGACAACGCATCTGCATTTTGATTCTTAATCAAAGATAGATGAAGATGTCTATGGGCCACAGCAACCACTTACCATTAGGTGGACTGTGTACTCGTTTGTCACCCTTATCCTATAAAAAAAAGATCTGTGGCATTTCTTGTCTGAAGTAATGCCAGACAAGAAATGCCATAGTTGCGCGTGTCCATAGGCCACAGTAGCCACATACTATGTGTATTTTTTTATTAAATTCAAGTGACAAACAAACTTACAGTCTACCTGATGGTATATGGCTACTGTATTCCATGGATACAAACAACCAACGTCAAACGCGAAGCAATGAAATGCGTCACCGTCAAACGTTATACTGACTCTCTATACCATTCAGACTGGAGCAAAGCAGTACACGCACTGCTGCATGGCGGCAGGAATAGGTAAGTTAGTAGGTTAGTAGTTAGTAAAGTAAGCGTTCTACCACATAGTGAACTATCTACTAAAAATAAATTTAACTAGCTGGCAACTCCAATATGCTTATCATATGACAACTCCAGGGTTATAAAAAGTTGGCCTTTCACAGCCTAGAATGTCAATCAGCAAGTTGCATCGCGCGTATTTGAGTTTTACATTTCTGGATAAAAGTGGTATTTTCCCTCTTACCTCTCACAATTTCATAATTGATATATTAGCGTTTGTTAAGTTCATCCCTTTCAACTTGCAAATAAAACACAGTCCACCTGATGGTAAGTGGTTGCTGTGGCCCATAGACATCTACATATATCCTCGTTTACGAATCAAAATGCAGATACGTTGTCAGCCGTGAAGACAAAGATGGAATGTCTTTTTTCCAGGGAGTCTCTCCGGTTCTCTACACTCACCATAGGAAACACAGCAGCATTAATCTGCTATTTTTCGCTGGTGTTCTGTGAGAGCGTGATCCTTTCCCGGTCGAGCCGACCCATTTCGTGCTACAACCATACAATTAATACAGCTGCAGCATGGCTTTACCAGGTATAAAATTATATTTATATTCTCTTATTCACTTTTATATTCTCTTGTTCACTTTATATAATACGCAATGTTTAAGCATTCATTTTATGAAAAGTATTGGCTGCTTGCCTATAAATTTAATACAAGCGCAGCCTGCAATATCAGACGTTATTGATGTAAATTTTAAAATTAAAATCATAGCGTAAAGCATAACATTTCGATTTCTGAAGCACACGAATGAATTTAGTTTAAATTATTACTTTTGCCATGTATTTTCAAAAGCAACACCTGCTGATAGTCTGGGCACCTTTTATGGTAATATTACCGTTATTTTTTATTTTATAAACTTTTCGGTACTATAATAACACTTTGTGTTCTCCCAGGTCCTAATATCATGGGTCAATGCATTTGATGACACAGACGAAGACAAAACTGGTAGGTAAAACAAGGTTGTTTTGTGTGTATTGCTCCTATTGTTCCATTCGATAAAATGTCTTTGTTTTGATACTATAATCAATATCATTCAATATCATTTGTAACAAATTTTAAATACTTTAAAATCAAATATTTTTAGATAATTTTATGTTGCTCAATTTTCAGTAGACTTTAAAATTGGATTCGATTTGACGCGGGATTTTAACGGCAAACCAGCCCTTACAATACGACGTTATGATGGTAAGTAATTGTTTAACTATATTTTCAAGGATTCGTACAGTTCTTAAAAATTGTTTTCGAGACGATCTTTCGCATTTCGAAGAAATGACTCATTCATTTTTATAGATAATTTAAGAGTTAACTGATTGTTTCGAATATAGCCCCACCTCCAACACACACATATGAACATATGCACTCTAGTTAGAATTTCAATCGTCAATCCACCTATTTTGTGCCATTATTACGGTAACATGTTAGGGTTCCGCTGTCTAAGAAACTTTTATAACTGATAAATTGATAAAAAGTTAGAATTATTATTTTTCGATGATCTCTCAGGCCCATTCAGTAAACCAATAATAATTCGAAGTCTAGTTAAGTCCGCCAACATGTATTTAGGCGATTCATTGAACTCTTTCGTACTGCAAAACACTCTCAACAATGAGAGAAGAATTGTGCGCATCGGTAAGACGTAATATGTACGTAGATTTTGCACTTTTCTGTTACTTTTTCGATGTAGATCTCAATTATAAAATTACAAAATTGTACAAATTAATATATATTATATACTTTCCCCTAAACATAAGCAGATGACGCAACGTTTTACAAAAGTCTTTAGAAACAAAAAAGGGGGTATGTACTTCTGTATGCACGTAGGAAGTTATACTTCTTTGGTGTGTAACAAAACTAGAAACTTGAGAGACAATTACCCACTGAAGTTGTCGATTTTATGTGTCAGTGTGCGCATGCATCGTAACAACTTCATGGTGTCGTTTTTAGTTGCGCGCGCATCGTAAAAAATTCACTCTCATCATTTTTACCAAACGCCCCAAAAGAAGTATAACTTCAAAAAGAGTTCTTTTTGTTTGCATGATTTAAAAGTATTATTCTAAGATTTACGCAAATTGCAACAAATTTTGAAATAATAAATATATAGTATAGTTCAAGATCTTTGTGATATTTACTTTCGTCTTTGACGTTAATCGTGAAATGATAATAGAACATAGTATACTTTAAATTGTCATTGTAGGGGCGTAAGATAATTAATTTCCATTTTGTCCGTGTTGCATAAAATTCGACTTAAGAAAAATATTACTATAACCTAGCACTACGTGACATCTGGCAGCTGCCGAAATTACCACTATAATGTCATCTCTAAATTATTCGAATCGAGTTGAAGCGCATGTTTTACCATATAAACTCTAAAAAAATCTTAGCGATTACGTTTACTGTCCAAATTTGTAAAAAAATTACAACCTAACAAAAATTATACAAAGCTAAGTAAACATTCGTAATTAAAACTTGAGAAATCTCTGAAGTATAAAACTTCAAACATCGCAAATATATTACTGTTGTTAAGTTGTAAACGACTTGTAAATATCCATGCATTAAGAAGTAAATACTCCCCAGTTCTCATTAAAACAACTGAATTCAGCGCAACTACTGTTAGTTTCGCTGAACACAATGTTAAGCGACAGTAAGCACACATCTTCAAGTAACTTCATCTAAAGTTGTTTCCAATTTTCATCAAACTGTACTTTGAAAGTGATGCTTATATGAAAACAAGTTTTATTCATCCCATAGGTTCATTGAAAATTGCTTTATGTAAATATTTTTACAATTCCAGATAACTCAAAAAGTACTTATGAAAAGGATGCAGTTTCTAAACCATCAATAAGAGCCGATTCCTTTAGTGCTAGTGACGAAAATGATAAAGTACCTTTGGATGCCAAACAGGAAGATAATGAAAATAAGGAAAATAAATCAGAAAGCAAACAAAGTGACAAAGAGGACTCAAGCAATGGTAACTTACTCCGATGTATTATGGTCAAATATAAGTAAAAAAAGAGGTGAAATATTTAGTAACAGTAACTGAGTGTGGCTTTTTCTGATGTATGTTTTAAAGTTTTAAATGTCTTTAAAAGAAAAGATTTGTATAAAACGTTCATAATATCGGAATTTATTGCAGAATCTGATCGTAAAGGAAAAAAGAGTACAAAAGGAATTAATTCTGAATTCGAACCTGAAGGTAAATTTTTTTACGACTAGGACTTTCAAAGCATATATTATTTAATTAAACAAAATAATTTATTTCTTATGTTCAAACAATCTCAATTTATGTGTTTTAATTTACAGAGTAATGCAATGAAAATTATTCAAATGGTAGGTATCCTTTACATTTTTATGTCTTTTCCATTGAACACTGCAAACAAATCAATGAGAATCATTAATTTATTTACAGTGTTCAATGGCAAATACATAAAATTGTTTTTCATATATGATAAAACTTGTTCTTGAACTTATAGATTAATTAAATTGATTTATTTTTATTCCAGAATGAGCCAAATAATGTAGTCGGTATTAAAATTGCCTGTATCAATTTGTCTTTCAATTAAAGAAAAAATAATGTGATTTGCATTGTTTTATTTTAAATTGTTTATTCGCCGTTGTGCCACTCCCGGAACGAAATCGATCTATCAATCATTTTATTTCTAAATGGCGTACAATATCTGTCCACATGGAGCCACTATTTGATACTCGTATTAGTAAACCATGCCATTGCTTCATTGCTTCATAGTGCAAACATATAGTAACTAACCTCGCCTTCAGTTATCACCACATTAATAAAACAATTCCAAATGCTTGGTGTACCAAATATACATCCTGTTGAGTAATCTCTGCAGTATAAAACTGCTCCCGTGACATTTATCCATTACCTTAAATGTAATATCTCACGACAATATTAGTATTGTTGCTGTATGGCTGCGGCATCTTCTCCCGACTTGTCGAAAAGATTACTGTATAACCATTCTTAGTAAAATACCTACAATAACGCTGGAAAACAGCGTCCAAGGTAATCGGCTACCTGGCCTGACCAGAGTAATAGTAAGTATAGCAGAAATACATCCTCCTATGGCAGACACCTATTTCCAGCACGAGAAATCATTAATTTATATTGTAAAGGTAGTAATTAAGATACAAAAAGAAAATATGCATTATCTAATAAATTTCTCAATCCGCGCCCTTATTCTAACCAGTGTAGTGGCGGTGTTAGAAAATCCACTACCCGACGGATATCGTTGTGTCGTAAGAATCGACAGAGGGAAACAAACCAGGAGATGGGCATCAATGTCTTCATAAAAACAACTGAACTCGCCTTTAGTAGGGGAGCCCATGATGCTAAATGGGGATTTTGAGCGTCGTGGGGACCTATTACATTTTGTAGATTAGTTGATAGGGAGAATAAAGTTATATACTGTTTCCCCTTCCGGTGGTGGGTGAAGCGTCTACAGATTTTCAAATATGTAAAAATTACTACAAACTACTACAGATGTTCAAAAATGAATTCCAGCGCGTCAGATATTTAAAGTGCAAAATGCTCCCATTCGAAAGACTGACGATTCGTTAGTGACCCAAGCTCGTAGACGATTTTTGAAAATGCGAAAAAAATACTCGAGCGTGTCTGATTATATACAAAAGGTTCAGCTTGGACATTGCGAAGGCCTTCGATCGGGTTTGGCACAAAGCGCTTCTTTCGAAGCTCCCTTCCTATGGGCTTCCCGAGAAATTGTGCAATTGGATCACCAGCTTTCTTGCAGATCGGAGCATCAAGGTCGTTGTAGACGGTGCATGCTCCGACTACATGCCTATTAACGCTGGTGTTCCACAAGGCTGCGTGCTATCACCAACGCTGTTTCTTCTGCATATCAATGATATGTGATGCTCTATACACCGGCCGTGCCAATATTTCTCGGGAAAACGTAACCGAGTACCGGAACAAACTTGTGTCTGAAGTCGAGTCTTTGCTGGACAAAGTCTCGGATTGGGGGCGACTAAATCTAGTCCAGTTTAATCCACAGAAGACACAAGTTTGCGCGTTTACCGCTAAAAAGAACCCCTTTGTCGTATCTCCTCAGTTTCAAGGTACTCCCCTTGTTGCCTCAGCCAGTATCGGAATCCTCGGCGTCGACATATCGAGTAGCGTGCAGTTTCGTGGTCACTTGGAAGAGAAGGCCAAATTGGCCTCTAAAAAGCTTGGCGTGCTCAGCAGAGCGGGACAGTATTTCATGCCGGCTCAACGCCTGCAACTTTACAAGGCGCAGGTTCGGCGTCACATGGAATACTGTTCCCATCTCTGGGCTGGGGCTCCCCAGTGCCAGCTTCTTCCACTTGACCGCATCCAGCGCAGAGCGGCTCGAATCGTCGACGACCGAGTCCTTTCAGATCGGCTCGACTCATTGGCACTGCGAAGAGATGTTGCATCTCTTAGCATTTTCTTTCGCATTTACCATGGGGAATGCTCTGAGGAATTGTTCGGATTAATCCCAGCCGCCAAATTTCACGAATGCACATCGCGGCAGAACTCCCGATACCATCCACACCATCTGGATGATTGGCGGTCCACCACTGTGCGATTTAGAAGATGTTTTCTTCCTCGCACAACTTCCTTGTGGAATAGTTTACCACCAGCGATTTTTCCGGACCGATACGACTTAGGGACCTTCAAGAAAAGAGCCTACTCCTTTTTAAAAGGCCGGCAACGCATCTGCAATTCCCCTGGTGTTGCGGTTGTTCATGGGCGGCGGTAGTCACTTACCATCAGGTGAGCCGCATGCTCGTTTGCCCCCTCTCCTATAAAAAAAAAAAAGCTTGAGGTTCCAGCTATGGTAGCTTAAAATCTATAGATTATTTTGAGGGATATTAACAATCTGCCTGCTATAAATATTTTTTTATGATTTTTAATGAAGATTTTTTGCTCAATAACCATAAAATGTGACTGTGAATGGGTGGGAATGGTACTAGAGAGTCAGAAATAGGGAAAAAGTGAAAGGGAGAGAGAGAGCCGCGGAGTAGGGTATACATATTTACTCCAGCTGCACGCTCTCATCTTCAAACAAAAAGTGAAATATTTAAAAAAAATGTTTAATTTTTTGGTCATTCACATTAATAAACACAGAAAAAAAATTACGTCATTTTTTAAGAAAAAATTTATTAACAAATAGACAAGTTTAATATTAAAGGAATAACATTTTAATAAATAAAAATTAAGTTTATTATCATGATAAAATGATAATTTAAAAAAAATCATTCCTAAAATATATTTTTAATAGTTTATAATTTTTTTTTAATATTTAGGTTGTTTAAATAGTTATGTAAGAATTGTTTTTCTTTTAAACTCTAAGAGTACCTACTAACAGCATAGAGTACTATAGAGAGATATGAACTTTGCCATTTAGCAAGACCGTATTTCGATCACGGTGGTTGGTCTCAACGACGATTAGGCTTCTGAGTTGGGCAGGATCATAAGCATAAGAAGGTGGGCAAGGATATGTAAAGTCCATTTTCCCTCGTTCTCATATAATCCGATGCGATAGCCATCCCTTGCGGCCGGAGGGCTTTACATGCTTTCCGAGGCACGGGGGTGATACGTCACCAAGTGTCTAAAGTCGGTCTCAATAGACAGAAATAGTGTTCTATAACCGAAATATATTCTTAATAGAAATTCTTCACAGTAAAATCTAATAATTGATTCTGGAACCCAGGACTATCAAAGCGCGATAAAAATATAGTGTTTAATTTTAAGATATGTGTTATTGCCGAGTGTAAAAGTATTGGTTTAATACTCATATAATAAATATAATAAAATAGTATATAATAATAAACAGTGCTAGTCTAGCTAAAGCAGTGCGGCATCTGAAAAGTGCAAGTACGAATCATTTACAACTGAGCCATTTAATTGTATATGACGGAGGACAGAGCTCCTCGTTGTTTTTAAAAAGTGCGACGTCAGCACAGCTGACGTCACTAATGTTATTTCCATGGAGATCACTCATCTTCAATCTTCCAAAGAAAACACCACAACTAACTTGAAAGCCTCGTTTATACGACTGACAGCGTAACAATGTACTTACAGAGGTCTGTACTGTTCGGCTGCTCGAGCCAGACTGACTTAGCACGCTCTATGCGGTCGTTTTTATAGCGTGGCAAGCACGTGTACATGAGTTTTAGGTCAAGCATTGAATAATGTGAATCACAAGATTTTTACATTGTAATAATCAAAGAGTGAGTATTAAACGGCTTATGAACTATTTTTGACACAATAAAATTATTAAACCGAGTAATTAATTATTATAATTTATGAACTATTGTTGTTGCGCCGATACGGCCATACTGACAGGCGGTGCGCGCTCTGCACCAGCCTCGTCGATTGTAGTTCTTATTTTTACCTGTAACAATAGATTTCTTTTGAGTAGGATATCTGTAAGCAACTTGAGTTGCTTCATGTTAGTTGTTACGTCAACACATAATTCCTTGTATGGTTGGTAATATTAATGTTATTGAGGTTAGTAGGTTCTCGTAGAGTTCTCGAAGGTTCTCGGAGGTTCTCGTAGATTATCGGAGGTTCTCGGAGGTTCTCGTAGATACTTATGTTAGAATGTCTCGTAGAGTTAGTTAAAGCTTAATATTGAATTGAGTTACTTACGCTTTATTTTGATAAACTGCTTTAACCCTGTAAGTCGTGGTTTGCTGGGTCTTGTGAAGTCGGAGGGACGGGCTCAATGGATATTGAAGCCGAGTCCTGATGACCAGGTGATATATTTCCCGCCGATACGGTCAACTGTTCACCGGGTTGCGGGGCGCGGCGCAGCTGATCATGAGCAACCTTGCGAGGTCGTCCTCTTCCAATTACTTTCTTCACCAAATAACGGTCATTTTCCAGTATCCTGCAAACTTCATAAGGTTCACTGAATTTAAGGTCTAGGGATGTTTGATTGCGAGGGTTATTCTTAATCAACACGTAGTCTCCTCGTTGGAAGTGATGGATTTTGGCCTTATGTCGATTGAATCTTTGTGTGTCTTGTTCGCCTGAATGAGACATTTTCTGTTGTACCTGTTGAGTAAGTGCTTCGATATCTACGGTCTCGTTGTCGATATTCACCAAGCTGAGAAGCTCGGGCGGTACACAATGCTTTCGTTGTGTAATAAGTGTCAATGGAGCTACGCCAGTGACACGATGAGTTGTACAGTTCATTGCTAATTGCAGTTCCTCAAGCGTAGTGTGCCACTGCTCTGCTTCGTAGTTTTTAATCATCACCAATGCATTTTTGAGAGTTGCAATAACCCTTTCTACTTGACCATTCGCTCGGCTAACTCCTGGTGCTATGGCGTGAATATTTATTCCAGTGTGGTCGCAATAGTCTTTGAACTCGCCTAGGAACTCCCTTCCTCCATCAACTATTACTTGAATAGGTGTACCGAATAGATGTACTGTGCGTTTCAGAGCAGCTAATGTACTGTGTGGGTTCTTGTTGCTGGAGAAGTAGAACAGAACGTACTTCGAGAAAGCGTCAATGGTAACTATGACGTACTGCTGATCTTCTGGAGTGCCTAGCTTTCCAGTTATATCCATATGAATAACTTGGAAAGCAGCCACTGGTTTTTGTATTGGGTGTAATTGGGCTTGTATAGTACCAGATCTTCCTTTGGATGTTCGGCATATTACACAATTGTCTACAAATCTTCGGACAGTAGAATTCACTTTGTTGAACCAATAAGTTTCTCTGATCTTTTGTAATGTTTTATCCCAGCCGGGATGTTTCAGTGCGGTGTGAAAAGAGTTGATAATACTCCATTGGAAGGCCTTGGGGACAACTGTGCTAAGTTGTTGACCAAAAACAGGATCGTTTAATTGTTTCTTCAAGACGTTATCCTCCAAGACATAGTTCTCTACTGGGTTACCCTTACTAAGGTTATCGATTATAGGTCGCAGTTCATCATCCCGTCGCTGTTCAATTTTGAGCCATTTCAAGTCTCTTGTCATAATATTGACTGCAAACTCAGTTGGGTTCCTGCTGAAAAAGTCGGCATGTTGGAGACGTTCACCTTTGCGGTACTCTACCTCAAAGTCGTAGTTTTGCAAGAATGCCCACCAACGATGAATCCTCGGTAGGAGGTCCTTCTTGTGCTTGGACGCTTTTAATGCATTGCAGTCTGTTATCACCGTGAATTTTCGCCCATATAAGTACTGGTGAAAGTGTTTTATAGCACGCACCACTGCTAAAGTTTCCAACTCATATGAGTGGTAGCGGCTTTCTGCTTCAGTGGTCCTCATACTCATATAGGCAACCGCATGTTGGCGCCCCTCAATCACCTGTACCAGTACTGCACCATATCCAAGACTGCTAGCATCCGTATATAGTTGTATAGGTTTTTCTTCCTGGAATAATGTCAGTACTGGTGCGGACGTTAAGCATTCGATGATTGTGTTACGTGCTTTCTCGTGGCTGTCTGTCCATGTCCATTTTGCACCTTGTTTTGTCAGTTCGTACAACGGTAGCATTATACGTGAGAAGTCAGGAATATATTTCCTAAAGTATCCTGCCAGCCCATTGAACTGTCTCACCTGCTTGACAATTTTAGGTACCGGAGCTTTCACAAGGGCCTCCATTTTACGTGGGCTTGGTCGTACTTGTCCATCAGAAACTACATTTCCGAGGTATTCAATAGATCGTTTGAAGAAACTGCACTTCTCGACGTTGATGGAAAATCCAGCATCTTGTAGTGCTATGAGAATCCGCTCTAGGTGTGATATTCCTTCTGGAAAATCTGCGCATTTACTCAGCACGTCATCCACATAGACCTGTGCAGCTGTTCCCAGCAATGACGTCAGAGCTCTGTTGATGCATCGTTGGTAAACAGCACAAGCATTACTCAAACCGAACGGCATGGTTAGGTATTCATATAGCCCATCTGGAGTGACGAAGGCGGTCTTCTCTATAGAAGTCTCAGCGATAGGGATCTGGTGAAAACCAGCTGCCATATCAAGGCTTGTGTAAAAATCACCATTTGCTAGCTGGTCGATCTGGTCTGAAATCAACGGAAGTGGGTAATGATCACGCAGAGTGTTCGAGTTGAGTTCTCGAAAGTCAACGCAGAGTCTATCATCACCATTCTTCTTCTTGACTAAGATAACAGGGCTTGAATAGGGTGACTTGCTTTCACGTATGATGTTATGTTCCATTAACTCTTGAATTATGTTACGAACCTTCTCTCTTTCCACTGGACTAAGACGATATGGTCTTCTTTCTACGAATTTATCCGGGTTTTTCAGTCTGATCTCCAACGCACCGGTGTTAACCCGAGTTTTAGGATATCCACGAATAAATAAATGGTCGTATTTATTCAGGAGTCCACGTAGTTGCGCGATTTCATCTTTGCTGGTCAAATCACAGTCCAAATTATTGAAGATAGGGGAATTCGTACTAACATGATTGACAAGTGGGTTACGAACTAATTTCGTCCCGTTTGTTGTAATTATCATATTTAGGTTAGTATCATGAATCAGGTTCATACCCACTAGGATATCTGTTGACATTTCATAGTCAGGTAATACATAAAACTCTAGCTCAATACTGATGGTGTCTATAACGCATACGGTCGTAAGCTTAGTTAAAGATAGTGCTGGAAATTGTCCAATCCCTTTTAAATAGTTGACTGCTGAGCTCCTTTGACCAGGTAAAGCTATAGCAATCGATTCTCGCATGATTGAGCATTCTGCTCCACTATCGAACACAGCTTGCAATATCCTTTCTCCTATTTTGATGGAGATAGGAGCCAGCTTATTGCTTGCTACGTAGTTAACGTTTGAAGTTAACGATCGTCCCCTTTTGAAGCAAGTTTCATATGTATGGCCTGGTTTTTTGCAATAAGTACAAGTAGGTATGGTTTGTGTTTTATCATCCTTGTTGCCAGCTTCGGGTTTAGCCTCCGAAGGTTTAAATCTGCAATCGTTGGTTGAGTGGTTTGTCTTCTTACATATACGGCAGCTTGATGTTGATTGTTGATTGTCCGCAAATCGCGGACGTTTGTTAGGTACTGTAGAACTTACGTTTACATGAGAACGCTTCTTCCGTATAGATGTAGCCACTGAAATCAATTCCGGCACAGTGGTTGCTCTGGCGTTTAGTAATTCGATGCGCAAACGCTCGTCATTAACACATCCAATCACTGCCTCCACAGCGTGCTCGTCTCCCAACTTATCCTTGGTGACCCTTCTCCATAAGATCCATGACCGTGATAAGAACTCTGCAATATCCTTTGACGAATCGTAAACATGTTCCCTGAACATAACGATGTCTCGGGAGTATCTGTTCTCAGGTTCAAATGTGGTGATGATGTTCTTCCGCAACTGTTCCCATGTACTAGTGGTCACCATCCAATCATCGATCCACATTTTCGCACGTCCCTTTAACAGGCTGCAGACTTTCATGCGAACGTCGAAGTCACTCAACTTATATGCTTCAATGGCTTGGTCTATATGCTGACACCATTCTCGTACCCCGACGTGGGTATCCGGGTCAAATGATGGCAAGTAGATGTCTTTGATCCTTATTTTTGAATCAGTGGGTGGAGCGCACAAACGTTCTGACATTTTCTGCATCATCTCCATCATTTGCATAAGGAATTGTGGTGGTATTCCATTCATCGGCATTCCTTGATCTGGGTAGGTATTTGTTCTTGATTGTAGTATGGCTTCCATTGGCGTATTGGTAACCAGCACGGGCTCTTCATGCTGGTTGTTGGCTTGTTCCTATTGCTCAGGTGGTAAACGAGCTGATGAGGAAGTGGCTTGCGTAGGGATCCCTTGATGTCCCACTTCTGATGACGGAGGACAGAGCTCCTCGTTGTTTTTAAAAAGTGCGACGTCAGCACAGCTGACGTCACTAATGTTATTTCCATGGAGATCACTCATCTTCAATCTTCCAAAGAAAACACCACAACTAACTTGAAAGCCTCGTTTATACGACTGACAGCGTAACAATGTACTTACAGAGGTCTGTACTGTTCGGCTGCTCGAGCCAGACTGACTTAGCACGCTCTATGCGGTCGTTTTTATAGCGTGGCAAGCACGTGTACATGAGTTTTAGGTCAAGCATTGAATTATGTGAATCACAAGATTTTTACATTGTAATAATCAAAGAGTGAGTATTAAACGGCTTATGAACTATTTTTGACACAATAAAATTATTAAACCGAGTAATTAATTATTATAATTTATGAACTATTGTTGTTGCGCCGATATATATGATTCAGTGCAATTCTACTTTTATAAATATTATCAAACTCATTTCAAAATTGTGTGACAAAATTGTACGAACGACAAACACGCTAGCCGCCCGATGAGAACCGAGAGAAACCAGCAGGGGAAGCTGCTATAAGTTCACACATTTTAGATAATAATGTATGGAAAAAATTGGCAAAATCAATAGAGTAATTTTATCTATCGGTATATAATAAAGCCGAAGGGTTTTTTTTTTGTACAACAAATATTATGTGATTGTATTGGTCCTATGTACTTAAGGTACCTACCGTATTCTTTAAAATTGTGTGACAAAATTGTGCAAATGTGCTAATGGCAATCAAATTTCGCTGAGTCTTCGAACTAAGGAGTATTTCCGGAAGCGTTGAAATGAAATAATAATTTAAGGTTGAGTTTTCCTACGTCGTTCAACTTTAAATTCTATTCGACCGTGTGTATTTTCTTTGAGTTTATTTACATGGCGTATTTATTTTTAACTTTGATTATAAACATGTCCTTAAGATTTTTAAGAATAACTGTTTTGATCGATTTTTGAAGCTTGATATTGCAGTAATTAAACATTTCCACACGGTTCAAATAATCGTCAAGTCAGGGTAATGTCATGTCCATGGTCAATATAAAAATTCTACACAATATAAGAAAAAACCTATAAATGAGGACGTAATTTATCTAAATATATTTTAAATTATATAATGTTAAAGCAAATAATCTCATTATTTTGATTAATAAGGTACTTTTTTTCCATGGGGAAATGCCTGCGCATACCTACCTCGCGGGGGCAACAACTAGTTATGTTGGATTCGCACCAACTCAAAACCCCCATTTTGTTCCACCCTCGTCGTATATCAGCAAGACTACGGGAACACTTTTTCACACATCCACTACCTGTCCCTATTTGGAAAAGGTCCCGCCCTTAGGCTTTTAATTCCCCCTGCGCTACAGAACCCGACTACGCGGAGGGTATAGAGCGGCCTATTGTAATACCAACACTACTCTCATCCCGCGGACCCACCACCGCTGTATCAGCGGTGCGAACCCACCACAGTCGCAGACTCGCGCCTACTTTCCGTAGTTCATCAGCATACATTCGAAGTAGCCTTGCGAAACCCACACAAAGATCGCTAACACGACAAGGCGGGATTTCGTTTAGACTAAAATTAAAAAAGTAGGTAACTATTTATTTATTTAAACTTTTATGGCGGACTTAATGCCTTAAAGCATTCTCTCCCAGCCAACCACTAGGCTAAGCAGAGATAAACATATAGGAGGTAGTGCAACAAAAGTAAACTAATAATGAGAAAAAAAAGTAACGAAGTTCGAATAAACCAGAATATATTTCCTTATTTGTCATGACCACTGAACTCTATATATGGACTGGCTATAACCGTGACATAATGAGGCGATTTGATTTTCGCCATTTTGGCGCTGACAACAGAAGTGGACGTCCACAGAACTAATAATAGAGATAAGACAGTGTGAAAAATATATCGATAAGAATTCTATACCCAGGCCTACCCCCAACATCCATTCTATTTATGTGTCATATTAATATAATGCCATACAATAAATAAATGTATCAATTAATACCTAGGCCTTAGACGCTAGCTTCATATAAAACAAAAATCGACGCTTCGTTGATCTATCAACGTTTTTATTCGTAACTACAGAACGGATTTTGTTCCGGGTTTCAAATGAGAAAATGCCTACGCATACCTGCATTGCGAGGGTAATAACGGATTATGTCGGCCTTACCTCTATCTACTAAAACCCCATGATTTCACCTTCACCACACATTGATAGGGCCACGGAAACGCTTTCAAGCATATCCGCGGCCCCCCCAGCGATGACCCCTCCTTTGTTGAAGACTGTGTGCAAACACAGTGGGCAAAATTTCATTGTGATCAGTTCAGTAGTTTAGAGTTCATCGCGGACAAACAACGTGACACTTAATTTTTATATATAAAGATTAATGATTTATGGACGAATAAAACGATATTTTTAACTATTATTTGTATATAACTAATCAGTTTGTTATTTATTAATTTTAAGTCTTAATTAAGTACGTATTACGCTTAATTAATATTATGTTAATTATACCTATTACTAATAAGTTTATAGGAACACAATTTGGTTAACAAAACTTTTATTCGGTTCTATCTGGTCACACAAGCAACCTTTGAATAGTAATTAAATTATTATTAATCAACATTATTTAGTTAGCATATAATTTACAAAACTCTTACGAAATAAAGTAACTGAGATTATTTAAATTATTATAAATAAGAAACCATAATAAAATAATAAAAAGTAGTAACAACTTAATCGTTTTTAGAAAAAAACTAACACCAAGCAAAGATTCTTATTCAATAAAATAATCTTATCGAAGATGAGGGAATGAACGTAATTATATTTTTTAACATTTTTTCGACCGCAATGTGATTGTGATAAAGTAACAGTAATAACTACAATCCGAAATATCTTTACACTGTGGCCAAACAAACTCCGTGTATTCTTCATCACACTTGTCAACTGGAATCAAACTTGATATAATACTAAAATTTTTGTTTATAGAAGAAGAGCACCCAATTCACCTGATTGTAAGTAGTTGTTGTGGCCCATAGAGACATCTATCCTCGATTACGAATCAAAATAGAGATGCGTTGTCACCCCTGAGGACTAAGATGGAATGCCTCTTTTCCAGTAAAAAGGGTATCCGGTTTTCTACACTCACTATACGTAACAGTAACACATTAAGTTGCTATTTTACGTTGTCCCAGTACGTCCCAGTCGAGCTAACCCATTCATGCTACAACCAAAACATAGCTGCAGCGTGGCCACGTGAAAGATTAGAGAATTACAATCCAGTACAGTGACAATTTAACCAATGTAAAATATTTCTGTCTTTTTACAGACCAATTTAATCAGTTGCCTTCGATCAATTCCCGAAAAGAAGTTACAGCTGTTATTTGAATTCTGTCGAATGTGTTGGATTCTTCAGTTATTATCATAGTATTTTCTGGCAGTTCATTTGGGATATCATGACTAGGGCTGGGAAGAGATTCTTCAGTTACTATCACAGTATTTTCTGGCACTCTATGTGGAATGTCATTAGTTGAGTCAGGAAGAGATTCTTCAACGATGGCACTTACGTATCTGACTTTCTTATTCTATTATTTTATATTTATTCTTTATATTATTATTTATATCTATTATTATGTCTGTATTCAGTTTTGTTTTGATATGATGTAGTGCTTACTACAACTACTTGATGAATCAAGTATTCTAGGCGAGTAATTTTATGGATGGAGATAGGTCTCTGTAAGATGACAAAATGCGGCTTCAGACAGAACGAGATCATCTACTTAAGACTGGAAGAGAATGTATGCTTGAAACATTAGGAAAATGCCTAATTTTTAAATGCTTAACTGAAACTGGAGCATTTTCAATGTCACTTTAAGGCGATCATCACGCAAACTCGATAAAAATCTTTCCCTGCACTTTCCATTTATTCTACAATTAGTTTTGCTTCTTACGCCACGCTTTTTTGTTTTATTTCTGACATTTCATCAATAGATATAATTTTATTTTAGATTTCTATAATGTTCTCTTTATGTAGCTTTAGCCTGTTCGTACAACTGTGTATCGGACTTTCTTTTTTTCCGACGTCGCCTCTTGCATTATTTTGTCTTGCGATTGATCTGTTCCTGATTTTTAGTGCTATAATTACCCTGGATCAAGAAATATTTACATATTATAATTAATCACATTGAAAATTTTTAAATTACTAAAGAGCGATCACAGTACTGTCACATCACATGTACAGTTAAGTCACCTCCGTGGATAACTGTAATCCACGTAGGTGACAGATTTTCAACTTAGATACCGTTTTTTCGTAATCTCAAATGCTGATTACTAGAAATGACGAAATACAAAGATAACGCCTATAGTGGCCCATCATTTTACGATATCCAATAGACCTTAATTAAATTAATACCTTGTGGATAAGTAATCTACAAAAGTGACTGAAATAGCATGCTAATTTAAAAAAAAATCTTACTTTATAGGTCTTTACTCCAAAATTATTATCCCAGCACAGACAAACTGTCAAAATTTTTCAAGATGGCGTTGTATTTGTTGTCTGTATTCGTCCAGGAACTGTATTTACTGATTTATTGATTGTGGCTGCGTTCAGTAAATTTATCCATGGAGGTGATAATTTTTCCATGCACAAAGTTATGATATATTTGGAATCATTTATTTCATTTGTGTTTTAGTTATTTTACATTTTAAAGAAAGATTTTTCCATGTTTTATTGTAAAAAAATATGAAATAATTAATTTATTACAGACATATATATTTTATATTAGCCTGTAGTATCATAAACTGATTTTGCACACGACATGGAGGTGACATTTCGTCACTTGCTTAATTATGATTAAAAAAATATTAATTTTATTTAAATTTTAATAAATATCCTGTTAATATAACCTACTTCGATTAATTGTAGATAAGTATTCTATAAATAATACAATTATTTCATTTTTTAATACAATTGCACAAAAAAAAATTGTAAAAATGAGAATGCCCCATATGTGTGTCATGATAAGTAAGGTAAATATGTGACGATAGAATCGTTCTTTAGGAAAAAGCGTTAATTCACACTTGGAATGCTGAACTAAAATATTCCCGAACTTTCTTTTTTAAAAAGTAACTTATTGGAAGCTATTTTTAATGTCAAGAGATTCTAATAGCCGTAAGAGCGAAAGAGTGGGACATATAACCAGTATCGTGTAAAGACGTTAGCAACTTTAGATTATCCGAAGAACAAAGAAAACAATTATGAATATCTCCTAGATACTGATATCTAGATTTAAAGTACTCAGGAGCACAAGGATCGTTCAGGATAGTGAAAAGAGTACATAATATTCTAACATATATGCGCTGACGGATAGGCAGCCAGTCAAGCTGAGTACGAAAAAAGTTTATAAACGCATTTACGAAAAAACAACAAGTTAAGATATAATCCTAACACAGTACCACTATCAGGTTTCAATGCTTAAATATCTATTTAAATCCTAAATTACTTTGTTAATGGTTATTCAATGCCTCATGCAAAAAAAGGTTTCTCACCACTCTCTTGAGCGCACTCGTGTGAAGTGAATGAATAATTCAAGGCCGGGATTCCCACTTCGTTCAATTTTAACTTTAACTTGGGTTATTTGATTAGGCTCAACCTCGATCTGTGATTTCTCGATATTGATTTTTAGAACTGATAGCGCCTCAAGTAAATTATTTATGAATTTGTTGAAGCTCACCAATTTTATAGTTGTTACTTTATTTGATGTGAATTTAGATTCAACTTTGCTTAGGAATTACAAGCAGGTAAACAGATAACTAAAATAAACTTAATTTTATTACGTGGAAGAGCCATGCTGCAGGTATATTATTGTTGAAGCACGGGTTGGCTCGACCAGGGATGGACTACGCTCTCACAGAATACTGTGTTTCGTATGGTGAGTGCAGAGAACCAGATACCCTTTTTACTGGAAACGAGGCATTTCATCGTAGCCTCAGCCAACAACGCATCTGCAATTTGATTCTTAAGCGAAGATAAATGTAGATGTCTATGAGCCACAGTATCTACTTACCATCAAATGGACTGTGTGTTCGTATGTCACCCGAATTCTATTAAAAATATTAAACAAAATCAAAATCAAGCATAATGGTGATTACTGATAACCATACGTATCCCAATTTAGATATTAAAGTTTTTGATATGCGTATAAATTTAGGAAAAACAAGAAAGCGTAATTTTGGTTTTCGATACATTCATTATTAGCCTGTTGAAAGAAGTTGATATACTATATTTTGCGAGAAAATAATATAACTTGCCCCTCCGTTATAATTTATAATGCCCTACTTATAATATAAATGGGTAGGAATAAAAATGTTGGGTATGTAAAATTTGATACAAAATTTGCAAATCGAATATGCCCAATGTGTTTTTAAATATTTTCATTTAAAAATTATATCATAACGCTGCTCAGCCATGGTTGTTCAATCGAAGAATCCAAGTCGGCCGGTCAGCGTTCGGAGAATTGCGACACATCTTGTCACGTGTAGTGGCGGGTAAGAATACCCAATACCCCATATCCTCCCGTGGGTGCCATAAGAGGTGACAGAGGGAAACTGAGGCAGAAGATGGGCAGCAGCATCTTTATGATAAAGCAAAAAGCAATAAAAAAACTGCGGTTTCCTAGCCAAATGTGGCAATTATGGCTAGGGGGTGTCAGTGAGCAACGACATTAATAAACGGCCAGTCCCCAGCCGCCCCTGACTACGGTGACAACCATGGTAACGACGGGGCAGAGGCTGCTAAGAATCTCCGGTGGAGCTTCAGTTGCCACCTACGATGACTAAACCAGGCAACTTATAACGCACGCGCCCTGAGGACCGACGAGAAGATCCTGGAGCTGGAAGAAGAGATGGACAAGTCGCGCTGGAATATTATGGGATAATCCAAGGTCTTAAGAGAGGGGGAGGACATGGTAATCCATGAATCCGGCCACTTGTTCTATCATCGGGAGGGCGACAATTTCTGTCCTAAGGAGGTGTCGGATTTATCGTCTACGAGTCTCTAGTTAACAACATTGTAAAGATTGAGAGTGTGTCAACGAAAGTTATAATACTCAAATCACCAAACAGTATTCCTTAAAGGTCATACAGGTTAACGCACCAACCTAGACACATCCCGATTAGGAGGTGCAGGATATGTATGAGGATGTCTTTAGAGCCATGCATTTCTCCAAAACCCACTATACGGTGTTAATGGGAGACTTCAGCGCAAAACTAGGTACAAGAGATAACGGTGAGCTGAAAGTAGGGAAATTCGGAATAGGCCAACGGAACCCAAGAGGCCAGCAGCTGGCTGACTTCATGGAGAAAGAGGGACACTTTATGATGAACTCTTTCTTCCAGAAGCGGCCCCGACGGTTCGACAAAAAATGAGTCGTATGGTTAGAGGCACGCTGAACCTAAACGTTAAGTTGGAGAGGTCGGTCTCGTCTAATGAAGTCAACGCTCCGTCCCCCTCGTGCTTTATTCCAAAGTCCCGAAACCTTTCAGTTCGAGTTACAAAACCATTTTTAGTGCCTAGAAGACTGCAATGAAGTGGACGATATGAATGACAAGCTCGTGGAAACTGTCCATGCGGTCGGAGCTAAGTTCTGCAAGACCCGCCGCAGAAGAACACAAAAACTCTCCGATCACACTCTTAATCTCATGGCCGTTAAGCGGGTGGAAGACCGGTACTTGAAGTCCTTCAGAAGCTCTTTAATTCCGTCCTCCATGGTGGCAATACACCGGAGGCGTGGAGCAGAAATGCAGTGGTCTTGTTCTTCAAGAAAGGCAACAACGCTCGTTTGAAGAACTACAGACCGATTATCCTTCTGAGTCGCGTCTACATGCTGTTTTCGAGAGTCATTACGAATCGTTTCGCACGCAGACTCGATGATTTGCAGACACCCCAACAAACCGATTTCCGCAAAGGCTTTAATAAACCACAAACATAACCTTCGGCAAATTATACAGAAGACCGAAGAGTACAATGTACAATCTGCCTCCTTGACTTGCGTATGTGGACTATGAGAAAGCCTTTCATTCCGTCGAAATTTGGGCGGTGCTACAGTCCCTTGAGTGGTGCCCAGTGGACTGTCGGTATATCGAAGTGCTGAAGTGTTTGTACAGTAGGGCTACGATGGCTATCCGAGTACAAAATTCATCCAACTGCAGAGAGGTGTAAGACAGGGTTACGTAATATCCCCGAAACTCTTCACCGCTGCATTAGAAGATGTTTTGAAGCTTCTGGACTGGAAAGAATATGGTACTAAGTTCATTGCGAGTACGTCACTCACCTTCGATTTGCCGACGATATTGTCGTTATGGCATAATCGCTTGAGGACTAAAGCACTATGCTCAATGATCTGAATAGTGTTTCACAACGGATAGGTCTTAAGATTAACATAGACAAAACAAAATCATGTTTAACATCCATGTCACACCTATGCTGGTAGTTGTTGGGAGCACTAAGCTTGAAGATGTTGACGAATATGTTTACCTGGGCCAAATAGTCCGACTAGGCACGTCCAACTTTGACCGATAAGTCAATCGACGGATTTAACACGGCTGGGCAGCTTTCGAGAGATTACGACACATCTCGTCAGACATACCTATAAACCTCGAAACTAGATTGTACAACCAGTGCGTGTTGCCAGTGATTACCTATAGATCTGAGACGTGGTCCTTCAATGCTGACCGTATAAGATGCTCGAAGTCGTACAGCGAGCTATGGAGAGGGCTAAGCTCGGCGTTTCTCTGCATGATAAACTTAGAAACGAGGGTATCCGCAGTAGAACCAGAGTAACCGACATAGCCCAAAGAATTAGTATGGCTGAAATGACGATAAGCCGGTCATATAGCTCGAAGAAAAGACAACCAATGGGGAAGAAAGGTTCTCGAGTGGCAGGCTCGTACCTGCGGTCGAATTGTAGAGCATCCCCGCACATGGAGTTACGACCGGGTAAGACACGCAGGAAGTCAATGGATGCAGGTTGTCCGGGGCGGTGCTTTGTGGCATTCCTTTGGGGAAGCCTATGTTCGGCAGTGGACTTGTGAAGTTCTGTAATGATGATGATAATGTCACGTATTCCTAGTCGTTAGTTAAGATCAAGATTATGCAACCAGTGCCTGTTACCTGTGACGGCACATGGAACTGTGACGTGGTTCTTCACTGCTGGCCGTATGAGGAAACTTAAGGTTGCTCAACGAGCTATGGTTATGCTTGAATTTTCTCTGCTCTATAGAATTTCTAATGAAAATATCCGCAGTATAACCAAAGTTAATGACATAGACCAATGGATAAGTAAGTTGAAATGATAATGAGGTCATAGCCACAGTAAATATATAGTAGGAACAGTACGGAAACTTCCTACAAAGGCTCGAAACGGCACACTCACACAAACATGCGCAACGACGAGACTTCTAAGTGCCCGTCGCGGTGCTCTCAGTAGCGAGTGTCGCCTCAAGACTAAAAATGCCACGAACGTATTGCGTAGTATACGAATGTTTGAACTCGGCTTCATCAAGGAGCTACCTTATTTTAAGCTTCCTGCTGATTTTGAAAGGTAAGAATGATTTTTATTGTCATTGTTATAATCGTTATCGAATTATAAGTCCGTGTCATCGATCATAATGAATTCGTGAACTTATTTGTACATCCAGAATGCGGCGGTTTTGAGGCTATTTAAAGCTGATAGTGTAATAGTGGTAACAAAAAGTAAATCCAAGAAGGCGGCTGCAATAGGTATCATTTTTTTCGTCATGGGTGCCATTTTCATGAGTTTCGAGGGTGTTGAAGCCCATAGTGCTGACGAAATATAAATCCAAGATGGCGGCTGCAATAGGTATCATTTTTTTTCGTCATGGGTGCCATTTTCATGAGTTTCGAGGGTGTTGAAGCCCATAGTGCTAACGAAATATAAATCCAAGATGGCGGCTGCAATAGGTATCATTTTTTTCGTCATGGGTGCCATTTTCATGAGTTTCGAGGGTGTTGAAGCCCATAGTGCTGACGAAATATAAATCCAAGATGGCGGCTGCAATAGGTATCATTTTTTCGTCATGGGTGTCATTTTCATAGTTTTTGAGTATGTTGAAGCCGATAGTGCTAGTTGAAATGTAAATCCAAGATGGCGGCTGCAATAGGTATCATTTTTTCGTCATGGGTGTCATTTTCATAGTTTTTGAGTATGTTGAAGCCGATAGTGCTGGTTGAAATGTAAATTCAAGATGGCGGCTGTAATAGGTATCAATTTTTTCGTCATAGGTGCATCGATCACTAATAAAAAACATCGGTGTCATTTTCATGGTTTTCGAGGGTGTTGAAGCCGATAGTACTGTCGAAATGTAAATCCAAGATGGCGGCTGCAATGGGTATAAATTTTCTCATCTTGGATGTCATTTTCATGGTTTCGAGAGATTTGAAGCCGATAGGGTTGTCGAAATGTAAATCTAAGATGGCGGTTGCAATAGGTATCAATTTTTTTGTCATGGGTGTCATTTTCATAGTTTTTGAGTATTTTGAAGCCGATAGTGCTGTTGAAATGTAAATCCAAGATGGCGGCTGCAATAGGTATTAATTTTTTTGTCATGGGTGTCATTTTCATAGTTTTTGAGCATGTTGAAGCCGATAGTGCTGTCGAAATATAAATCCAAGATGGCGGCTGCAATAGGTATCAATTTTTTTGTCATGGGTGTTATTTTCATAGTTTTTGAGTATGTTGAAGCCGATAGTGCTGTTGAAGTGTAAATCGACGATGACGGCTGCAATAGGTATTAATTTTTTCGTCATAGGTGCATCGATCACTAATAAAAAACATCGGTGTCATTTTCATGGTTTTCGAGGGTGTTGAAGCCGATAGTACTGTCGAAATGTAAATCCAAGATGGCGGCTGCAATGGGTATAAATTTTCTCATCTTGGATGTCATTTTCATGGTTTTCGAGAGATTTGAAGCCGATAGGGTTGTCGAAATGTAAATCTAAGATGGCGGTTGCAATAGGTATCAATTTTTTTGTCATGGGTGTCATTTTCATAGTTTTTGAGTATTTTGAAGCCGATAGTGCTGTTGAAATGTAAATCCAAGATGGCTCGAAACGGCACACTCACACAAACATGCGCAACGACGAGACTTCTAAGTGCCCGTCGCGGTGCTCTCAGTAGCGAGTGTCGCCTCAAGACTAAAAATGCCACGAACGTATTGCGTAGTATACGAATGTTTGAACTCGGCTTCATCAAGGAGCTACCTTATTTTAAGCTTCCTGCTGATTTTGAAAGGTAAGAATGATTTTTATTGTCATTGTTATAATCGTTATCGAATTATAAGTCCGTGTCATCGATCATAATGAATTCGTGAGCTTATTTGTACATCCAGAATGCGGCGGTTTTGAGGCTATTTAAAGCTGATAGTGTAATAGTGGTAACAAAAAGTAAATCCAAGAAGGCGGCTGCAATAGGTATCATTTTTTTCGTCATGGGTGCCATTTTCATGAGTTTCGAGGGTGTTGAAGCCCATAGTGCTGACGAAATATAAATCCAAGATGGCGGCTGCAATAGGTATCATTTTTTTTCGTCATGGGTGCCATTTTCATGAGTTTCGAGGGTGTTGAAGCCCATAGTGCTAACGAAATATAAATCCAAGATGGCGGCTGCAATAGGTATCATTTTTTTCGTCATGGGTGCCATTTTCATGAGTTTCGAGGGTGTTGAAGCCCATAGTGCTGACGAAATATAAATCCAAGATGGCGGCTGCAATAGGTATCATTTTTTCGTCATGGGTGTCATTTTCATAGTTTTTGAGTATGTTGAAGCCGATAGTGCTAGTTGAAATGTAAATCCAAGATGGCGGCTGCAATAGGTATCATTTTTTCGTCATGGGTGTCATTTTCTATAGTTTTTGAGTATGTTGAAGCCGATAGTGCTGGTTGAAATGTAAATTCAAGATGGCGGCTGTAATAGGTATCAATTTTTTCGTCATAGGTGCATCGATCACTAATAAAAAACATCGGTGTCATTTTCATGGTTTTCGAGGGTGTTGAAGCCGATAGTACTGTCGAAATGTAAATCCAAGATGGCGGCTGCAATGGGTATAAATTTTCTCATCTTGGATGTCATTTTCATGGTTTTCGAGAGATTTGAAGCCGATAGGGTTGTCGAAATGTAAATCTAAGATGGCGGTTGCAATAGGTATCAATTTTTTTGTCATGGGTGTCATTTTCATAGTTTTTGAGTATTTTGAAGCCGATAGTGCTGTTGAAATGTAAATCCAAGATGGCGGCTGCAATAGGTATTAATTTTTTTGTCATGGGTGTCATTTTCATAGTTTTTGAGCATGTTGAAGCCGATAGTGCTGTCGAAATATAAATCCAAGATGGCGGCTGCAATAGGTATCAATTTTTTTGTCATGGGTGTTATTTTCATAGTTTTTGAGTATGTTGAAGCCGATAGTGCTGTTGAAGTGTAAATCGACGATGACGGCTGCAATAGGTATTAATTTTTTCGTCATGGGTGTCATTTTCAATGTTTTTGAGGTGTTGAAACCGATTTTTCGTTGTTGCTTTAAAAAAGAACACATAAACTGCAAAGTAGCTGATCTTATTTACAAAAAAATAAACAAAATCGGTTTCATAGTACCCGTTCCTTGTTTCCCAACAATTTATTTTAAAAAACCTGTTCATTAGAATGATATTTTTTTACACAGTTAAATTCACTAATAAAGAAATCCGAACTTGCCATAGCAGACGAAAATATTTTTCTGTAAATAATTTATAAAAATCTATACAAATAAATAAAATTGAAGTGTCTGTTTGTAATGTCAAAATAACAGCTTTTTACTAAATGCATATGAAAGTAAATACGGTACTTATAACTAAATAACAATTTTTGTCTGTCTGTCTGTCTGTTTGTTCCGGCTAATCTCCGAAACGGCTGTATCGATTTTGACGGCACTTTCACTGGCAGATAGCTGATATCATAAGGAGTAACTTAGACTACTTTTATTTTAAAAAAGAATAAGGGTTTCGCGCTAAAAAATAAAAACCCTAAACGCGAGCGAAGTCGCAGGGAGCAACTAGTGAAGAATAAAGTTACGTTTTCGTCCAACTGCAGCTCGCGTACGTTCCCGCCGAAACTTGTAAAAGGTTAAGCCATAATGACAAAGTTAAAGTACTACAAGATGTTGTGTGTTAATATTAAATTGTTTTCCGTGTTTAAACTATCGTTTTTTGCTGAGATTACCTATTTAAATTGTATTTGTAAGCTAGTTATTTAAATTCGATTGATTGATCACTACAGAACAAAAATATAAAAAAAAGCAATTTCAAACATTAAAAGTTACAACCCTATTGCTTCAATGTAGCGTAGGTAATTATATCCTCAACTAGGGTTAGTTTCCATACTGTTCATATTTATACTGTGTCATAGCGGTGGTAATTGACCTGCGAAAGTGTGGCAAGAAATTAGGCGACAGGAACGACTTAATGCTCTAAAAACATAGCGCGTTCGGCTCGACGAGGAGCGGAAACGGCGTTAGCATGTTTTGGGAGCAATCTTGCCACTTTTCAAAGTCTGGATGCATTGAAAAGGTGGAAACCTCGCCTACCGATATATACAGATAATCACTGGACATTTTGGTGATTATTAATTTAAGATCAGATGCCAAGCGAAAGCGAACTGTTTTCACCTTGGTTGAAGGTACCAGAACTCCGCAACACATATGCTCACAGTTTGCCTAGCATGGGAACTAGATCGGCGGTTTCTATAAGCAGTATTGTACTTGAAAATTAGGCCGCAAGGCGCTGGTGTGCCTCATTATGGTTCTCTTATTCTTGTTACTGATGATCCCTTACCATAAACGGAGTCTTTGGGCCCGGATTGCCCAGTAAAACGGCTCTGGGGAGGATGAAGTTTTGTCGTGATCTCTTCCCGACCAACCTTTACTGAATATGCTTTCAAGGTTCACACCTCCACACTCACATGCATCTTATAGAGAGTTATTATACTCGACGCATGGTATAAAAACAAAATAAAAATCAATTTAAAAAAATTCTATACTTCAAAATGTAGCCAATTTTATCTGAGACTCCACTTACATATTTAGCACAGCAGGCACATGCTCGACTGTGGTCGGTCACAAGAAAAGAGCTGGTACCCCGAAGCTTGTTGTCGTGCAATACATACTTGATGTGCTGGAGCTCAGTGGCTAGGTGTTTGCTGTCACAAATCCCTTGCATTTCTAAAACAAATATTTTTGTATGGTACATTCTTAAATAAGAATGGTAGCTAACTGTGATGATGAGATTCACTGCTAAAAATTCGGTGAGTATGGATATTTTAGGGTCATTAGGATTAATAATAACTAAACATCTAGGAAAGCTAACAATTAATTTCCTCTAACGCAGTTGTGAATAAAATTTCAGAGTTTATGGAGTAAAAAGGGTCTAAAAACGCAACTACTTCTTCTAATGTTAAAATTATGAAGGTATCGTCCACGTGTCGCTTGAAGAATCTTACATTTTTACGGAAGAAAAAAGTTTTTCTACTCAAATTTCTTCATTTTTATTATATTTTACTATTTTAATAAAATAAAACGATCAATGTTCACAATAAAAGCCGATCAATAAATTAGTATTCTTTAGACGTAATTTTCATGAGACCCGAAATATAAAGTAGACGCCACGACGTCGTTTAAAGGGACTATCAAGCTGTGTCAATTCGCGAGGGAGAATTAAAGCGAGCAATTTAAGATTTCTTTTACCCATAACAAGATTCAGATTACGGAGGATTGCTTTTATTTTTTACTAGGCAATCTTTTGGATTAGCAAATTTTAAATAAAATTAAACATATTTAGCGAGACTATCTAATTGCATTGAGAAGTAGATGGGCACAAAATGTGCCTTTTTAAAAAAATAAATGAAGTTTATATTTTCGCTCAAAGAAGTAGCACACTCATTTCGTTCGCTAGGTACTTCGTTTAGTTGAGTAGTTCAGTCAATGAGTGTGAGAAGTAAGTAAGAAGATTTATGGTTAGGCGCAAAATTAATTGTAAGGTAAATTAAAAATAGATTTTTGTGTCATGTATTATGTTTTGTATCATGAAAAAAGAAGTAATAAAAATTAATAAGTAAAGTAAGAAATTTATTTGTTTTATTACTCATAATAATGAAACGAAGTGTTAGTTACACATACATCTGCCAGGGGTACTGATTTCAATGTACTATCTGATGGCTCGGAATCAGTCAAATTTTTAGACTAAACGAATTGAATATTGAATGAGTAGTGCATAAATGATAAGCTTAATTTGTAAAATAATTTATTATATTTTACAACATTTTTATTAAGTTACTTTCTTAAAAAATCGTGATATATTAATTCATTTAGTACAAAATTTAAAAATAATTGCTTGTTCTTCACTCGTTCATGGTAATTGTCATTGTCCGTTGAGTAGTTAGAATATTGGATCAGAAGATATCTTCAAATGGTGGTAAATTGACGGACTGTATTATTGCTTATATATCTATGTATCATCAACTTTAAATTTTTGGCGATGTCACACATGACATGAGATAGGTCATGTATAACGTCCATGTCACAGCTATAACGGTAGTTATAAGGAGCACTACGCTCAAAGTTCATGACGCGTATGTTTACCTGGGACAATGTTTCCGATTGGGTAAGTCTTTCAACCGAGGTTGATGGGTTCAACCAAGAGGTTATTAGACTAACTAACTTAACGTAACTTGGCTGGGCAGCGTTTAGCGTTCCAGCATTTCCATTGTGTTGTTTTGTTTCGTGTTGCCTATATGTTGACATATGGACCTGAGATTTGGTACTACACTGCTGGCCGTATAAAGAAGCTCAAAGTCTCTCGGAAAGATTTTCTCATACTTTTTCTGCATAATAGACTTCGTAATGAGGATATCCGCAGTAGAACCGTAATAATAGACGTAGCCTAACGGATCATTAATCTGAATTGGCAACGGGCCGGCCATAGCTTGAAAAAACTAGAAACGATGGTGGCGAGGGGTTCTTGAGTGGCAGCATCGAACCGGCAGTTTGTCATTACCAACCATTTTCTCTAGGCGGATACGAAACTCATTTGTGAGATCCCGAACGAAGTGGAGTAATAACGCTAAATATTCGTTAGTACGTAGTGCTAGGGTCGTATAGTACGTCATTGATATTGTGTACCGCTTGCGACGCATTTTTCCACTCACAATTAATCTCCTAATCATCCCATCTCCTGTTTCAGTTTTCTTCTGGCGCCTCTTACGATGCCCACAGGATGATATTGGGCACTGGAATTCTAACACCGCCTCTACGCGAGAAAATAGTAGTAAAATGCTGAAAAATTTATATGAGAAAATAATAAAAATAAAAATTAAAGATCGATTAATTTCATGCAAAATGGAGACAAAATGTGAAAAGGCCCTTTCTTTATAAAATTGGAAATGAAAAAATGTTAGAAACTTTTATTTTATACAGGTGCGTTGGTGCCGCAGAAAAATTAATTGTTGAAGGAGTTATATAGTTATAATACACACGCCACCTATTGTAAGTTAATGGTAGTATAATTGTATTGCCTACAACCATCGCGCAAGTGCATGTAATAAGTTGACAAAGTTTTAGCGCAATTTGATGAACGGTATAGCAGCGCATAAAATACGAACAAACAAATATTAATTGCATGCCTTAAGCGAAAGCGCAAGGTATGTTCTACTATCGCCTAAAAATTAAGATTCCAACGTTTTATCGCATGAAATCGTATCTAGCAATCATATTATACATATAAATGATATGAAAAACATATTGTTAGAAAGATAAATGATTGTTGAACTTATTAATATTTTTTTTAAATCGATTAATTGCTATTTTAAATAAAAAAGGGGTTTTAGTGGCTTATGGTGTGGATTTATCAAGTTCGCAAGGCTTGTAAACACGATAACTTTTGAAAATATCAATTGTTCAGCTCAATATATTTTTAAAACTCTTAATCTATCATGTAGGAAGTCATTGAATTTAAATGGCAGTTTAATTTAGTTTAGTTTAGTTATAATAAATTTTTTTCGGCTGCGAAATGGCGAAATTTTTGGAGTATTCAGCAGCCTTGTATGAAAAATTATTACTAAATAGAATAGAGACTGCATCACTCAGTTCGGCGTCAGTCGCCGTCATGAGTGGACATTGTTTCGGTTGTTTGCAGCGACACAAAAAGATCGCTGTACAAATACTCAATATATTATAATAATAATGAGAGATTTTTTTATAACAATATTTTAAAAGCACAGAATAAATAATAGTACTAGGTACTAAAAGTAAGTAAAGTGTGTTTTTTTACAGGTATAGAACTTTAAGTTGGCAACACTTTTTTAACTAGCGGCCATTTTGTCAGCTGTCAAGTGATTTATGTTTAGTTTGGTTCGGCATTTCAACATGAATAGACTGACGCCTGAACAACGCTTTTAAATTGTGCAAATTTATTTTGAAAATCATGGTTCTGTTCGAAATACGTATCGCGCATTACTTCTATTTTACGGTCAACATAATTGTCCATCAGAGAAATTAATTCGATTAACTATGGGACGTTTTCGTGCCACGTTTACTCTAAATGATAATACGCATCCACAGAGATGTCATACAGTGCGTACAGAAGAAGTCATTGCTGCTGTAGAGCGTAGCGTAGAGGAAGACGCGAATCAGTCTATCCGTCATCGTGCACAGGAATTGGATATGTGTTAAAAGATCTTGGTTTGCGTGTTTACAAAATCCAACTCGTGCAAGAATTGAAACCTCGCGATCACCTAGCAAGGCGTAGATTCGGTGAATGGGCCCAAAATAAGATTGCCGACGATCCCGATTTTCATAAGCAAATTTTGTTTAGCAACAGCTCACATCTCGTGCTACAATTGATTTATTGAAGGAAACGTTTGATAACCGCATAGTTTCACGTTTCAGACCCGTGAATTGGCCTCCAAGATCGTGCGATTTAACGTCGCTTGACTATTTTCTGTGGAGATATGTGAAGTCGCAAGTCTACGCCGATAAGCCCGAAACGATTGCCCACTTAGATGACAACATTCGGCGCGTTATTGCCGATACACGGCCACAAATGTTGGAAAAAGTCATCGAAAATTGGACCTCTAGATTAGACTACGTCTGAGCCAGCCGTGGCGGTCAAATGCCAGAAGTCATATTTAAATTATAATGCCAGAAGATTGTCTTTCGAATAAAGTAAATTTAATGTCAATAAAAAAAATCATGTTTGTTTTATTCCATTTCAAAGTTCTATACCTCTAAAAAAACACCCATTAGTATCAAATTTTTCGTCATGGGTGTAATTTTCATGGTTTTCGAGGGTGTTGAAGCCGATAGTGCTGTCGAAATGTTAATCCAAGGTGGCGGCCGCAATAGGTATCAATTTTTTCGTCATGGGTGTCATTTTCATGGTTTTCGAGGGTGTTGAAGCCGATAGTGCTGTCGAAATGTAAATCCAAGATGGCGGTTGCAATAGATATAAAAAATTTTTCATCTTAGGTGTCATTTTCATGGTTTTCGAGGGTGTTGAAGCCGATAGTGCTGTTGAAATGTAAATCCAAGATGGCGGCAGCAATAGATATCAATTTTTTCATCATGGGTGTCATTCTCATGGTTTTCGCGAGTTTTGAAGCCGATAGTGCTGTCGAAATGTAAATCCAAGGTGGCGGCTGCAATGGGTATCAATTTTTTCATCATGGGTGTCATTTTCATGGTTTTCGAGGGTGTTGAAGCGGATAGTGCTGTCGAAATGTAAATCCGAGATGGCGGCTGCAATAGACATCAATTTTTTCATCTTGGGTGTCATCTTCATGGTTTTCGAGGGTGTTGAAGCGGATAGTGCTGTCGAAATGTAAATCCCAGATGGCGGCTGCAATAGGTATCAATTTTTTCATCATGGGTGTCATTTTCATGGTTTTTGAGAGAGTTGAAGCCGATAGGGTTGTCGAAATGTAAATCCAAGATGGCGGCTGCAAAAGATATCAATTTTTTTATCATGGGTGTCATTCTCATGGTTTTCGCGGGTTTTGAAGCCGATAGTGCTGTTGAAATGTAAATCCAAGATGGCGGCTGCAATAGATATCAATTTTTTCATCATGGGTGTAATTTTCATGGTTTTCGAGGGTGTTGAAGCCGATAGTGCTGTCGAAATGTTAATCCAAGGTGGCGGCCGCAATAGGTATCAATTTTTTCGTCATGGGTGTCATTTTCATGGGTTTCGAGAGTGTTGAAGCCGATAGTGCTGTCGAAATGTATTTAAACTACTTTAAAAAATTCCGTATAATCATGTTATACGTAATTTTTTTAATGCGCTTAAGGCATGCCCAATTGGATTTACCAATTTTTTTATATATTCGATATCAAAAATATGCTGCATTTTTTTCAGATAAAATATAACGAAGATCACTCCGGGCATTGCTCTCTATCTGTTCGTGAAATTTCATCACAATCGGTTCAGCCATTCCGAAGATTAACACGAGCAGACAGACAGATAAAAAATTTAAAAATCTTTGTTCATGTCTTAATAGCGTGCAAATAACTCCCACAAATTAATACCAAAGACAGACACTTTAATTTCATATAATATAAAAACTATAAGAGATGCTGTGTCTCAAGTATTTATTACACTGGTTTAAAACAAATAACTTGCTTTTGAATTTCAGCAAAATGAAATGTTTAAATTTTCTATAACAAAGGTGAGGCAAAGTTACCACTCATATTAAGTTGGTATCACTATAGTCTCGTCACAATAGAAACTTTATATTGAAGTCTTGTCAAGAAGACTTAGTTCCGCTGTTTATGCTGGCAAAAAACATGAGAAGAAGCAAGGTTGGTTTTGTTTTATCTATTTTATAGCCGAAAGCCTATGAACTATTGTTGTAGGGATCGGCAGTCGATGTTGGAAATATATTTATATTACCGAAAAGAGCCATTCGTTCAATGTACAATATCAGACCAAAGGACTTTATAACTTTATATCTTAACCGTTGCATAACAGTTATTACTGGATAATATTATTTTTTCTGGAATCTATTTTAATACCTTTGATAAAACGAGTGACGGTCATAATTTTAATACACATAATAAATATAAACTTGCTGTTCCAAAGTATAGACTCAATGCAACTAGAGGCTTATTTTTGGGTAGAACTATAACTACACTCCTTTATTACTGAGTTGCTTTTGCATAATTTCAAGGCACATTTGGATGATGATTTAAAAAATAAAAATCTAGGGCATAAGGAGCCCCTGATAATAGATATATTATAGTTTGATAATAGGGCATAAATGATATGATCTTAGGTTTTCTTAATTTGTGTATATAATTAAGTCAGGTTGGTTGTGCGTTACGGTGACATCGGTTTGTGTTATTTCAGTATTATTAAATATTAATTATATTTTAAATAATATTATGAACAGTTACTTGATACTTAGGTTTCTGACTTTCAGAATTTTAGTAATGATTTGTTTAGTGAAAAAAAAACCGTGAACATCCGCAACATTAATTTTAATGTTACGGATGTTCATGGCCGACGGTGATCACTTACTATCAGGTGAGTCACATGCTCGTTTGCCACATCTTCCATAAAAAAATTAAAATGTTAGTATTATAATTAACTTACATGTATGTAATATTATAATAATACCAGTGAAAACTTCGTACAGGCAAAGTGTTTGGCGGCCCCTCTCTACATAGGGTGACGACCTGGTAAGATATGCAGGAAGTCGATCGATGCAGGTGGCTAAGGAACGTGCTTTGTGGCATTTTTTGGGGGAGGCTTATGTTCAGCAGTAGACATGTGGAGGGCTGTAATGATGATGATGATGATGAATGTAATACTACCCTATGATCCTTGTTGGTCGAAATAAATAAATAAAATAAAATAAATATACATTATATGAGTTTATATTATATATATATGTTGAAAGAATAATTAAGCATTTAATATAAATTAAAACTGACTTGAAATATTAAAAATAATAGTAATTTCCACGTAATTCCGTCAGAAATCGGCGTTAAGACATGGGTATCGAATATTTACAAGTAAAGCCCTTCAAACTCTGTTGTATAAGACCAGACTCGATTATATGAAAATTATATTTGTTTGTTTTTAAATACAGTTTTACTTTTTGTTGCAAGTTTTATTATTTTATCCTTTCGTCTATCCTACCGAATATTACCCACCCCTATGATACAATCTATAAGGGAGACCTATGATTAGTAGTGGACTGGAGTCTTAGAAGTTTCCGAGAAATCGGTGATACTCGTATGTTCACAAAAACTTTTATTTTTGTTATAATATTAGAACCTTTTGTGATTTGTGTAATATGTAATATTTTCTTTGAACTTGGTTAAACTAGTTTACTTGGCAATTAATATGGTTTTTTTTTTTCTTAAAAAATATACAACTTACATCTTAATTAATATTAACTTTTCATAAGGGTCTGCCTTCTTCTTTTAGAAAGAGCTTGCTACTTATCGTAACTTGAACGTTAAAATATCAATGTGATAGTTCCATGTACTTACAGTTGAAACTTTCCTCGGCTTCAATAAGCTTTTTCTCATACTTTTAAGAACCTAGGAAAGTTTCAGGAAATAAAAGATAAAATGCAAATGTTTATGTTTATAAAATAAATAATTTGATATATTATTTAATTAATGATTCAGACAAGAATTTATTCATGATTTTACCGCGTGATTAGTGATCAAAAATCTTTATTTTCACTTCAGTAATACTTCAAATTAAATACGTTGTTGTGAACACTCCTTTTAAGTTAGGAAACTTGTGTTAGGAGCTCCGCTCATTTATGTAAATTGGTGTTTAGAACTTGGATAACACATAGATTTTTGACTTATACTAAAACTTACATTATATAATATTTATACAATAAAATATCTGTAGGTGTTAGTAGTGTGATTATGTATTGTACATGTATGTGGTGTGGGCGTGTTGAGGTGTGGTATATTTAGTAAATAATTAATTACGAACAACAAGTTAAGTAACTATTTCTAATAGTGTTTCAGTTTCATTGTGATTTAAAGTTTTCAACCATTCTACTGTTTTATTTTTAACTTCGGTGCTATGCAATGGATATATGCTTAGGATTTTATTTATTTTATTAAATAAGTATACTGCCCTTTTCTTTTATTTTATTTTATAGTTTATAGAACTATGTCGTTTCTTCTTTTTTTGTCGTGTCATGCTTCACATGTGTCATGCATCATACCTGGTAAGATATATGAATTTTAAACAAAAACAAATTGTATTACTTTCGAACTGACAAGACACCAGACAAATTATAAAGGTCTGTAGTGCGGAATCGGTATGGTTTAAAATAGCAGACCTTAAGCAGGGCTCTTTGAGCTCGCTCCACCTCAAGGAATCTTGTTTTTAAAGCTCCTCCCCATACTGTGATACAATAAGTGAGAACAGATTGAGCCAGTGCTGTATATACTTTGTTCAGTAATTCAAGGGTTTTTACATGTCTTAAAATTCAGATTAATTTTCTTATGCGACCAGTTATTAATTCAATATGATTATAAAAAGACAGTCTTTGGTCAATAACAACATCTAAATATTTAAAAGCTTTTAAATAAAAGCTTTTAAAAAATTTACTTCGCAAACATCCGCGCTATAAAATAAAATGATGTGTCTTACCTAGTATGAAGAGCACCTCCCGCCCTCTCTCAATTGCGTGCACTATTCCCGTCACCACTAATCCCAGCACCGCTACTCCCAACACCACTACACTAGGCAAGACACACCACTGACGACAATACGACACGTTTTTCGCCTCTACACGAGGCATCCTCAGGTGATGTAGACTTGGATTTCCGCAAAGTAACGCCAGATTCTATTAATTATATTAAAAAGACTAACACTGCCGACCAGGCAAGACTCTATGTGGATTTCCGGAAAGTAACGCCTGATTCTATTAATTATATCTAAATATTTTATTCTGTCTACTCTATTAATAACAGCACAGTCACAGCTAGAAAGCAGACTGTCTTGGCAAGTGTGTATTTTAATGCTGCAGTTGGTGTTTGAGTGAAATTGTACATAGCGAAACGTATGTCATTCCTTTTATGAGTGTTTAATGTGAGTAGGTTGTAGGTTGTTATTTAACCAGGCTGCTATAGTTTTAAGTCCCGATTCTGCACGTGTTTTCACTTCCCCCTCCCCCAAGTGTCTTCTAAAAAGAGACAGCTGTATCGTTAGCATAGGAAAAGATGTGACCGTGAAGGATAAAGAGTTTGCACCGCTCATTATTACAGACCAAGAACAGCGTAGGCCCTAAACGCTACCTTGAGGGACGGCGAAAATAACATTTTCTTCGTCACTCAACACAGAGTTCACATGAACACGCTGAGTGCGCTCATGTAGATAGCAGAACATCAGGTATATATAAGTATCCTTAAAGCCGATACGCTCCAAAATCTCTAAAAGGTCAGGAATGGAGACTGTTTCAAAACCCTTTCTTAGGTCTAAAAATACTGTAATACACTTTTTGCCATTATCTAAATTGTTTACGATTAAAGAGCTTAATGCGAGAACAGCGCCTTCGGTAGAAAGTTCTTTTCTAAAGTGAAATGGTTAATTTGATCAGATATTATATTTATTTAAGGAGTCCAATATCCTAGTATTTAGGATTTTCTCTACAGTTTTGGACAAAGTTAGGACAGTAGTAATTTATATAGTCTCTGTTTCCACGTTTATAAACATCATCATCATCATCATCATTACAGCCTTTCATGAGTCCACTGCAGAACATAGGCGTCCCCCAGGAATGCCACAAAGCACGGTCCTGAGCCACCTGCATCCATCGACTTCCTGTATGTCTTACCAGGTCGTCTCGTGGGGGGTCGCCCTACACTTTGCCTACCGGTACGAGGCTGCCACTCGAGAACCTTTCTTCCACATCGGTTGTCGGTTCTTCGAGCTATATGGCTGGCCCACTGCCAGTTCAGCTTACTAATCCGTTGGGCTATGTCGGTTACTCTAGTGCTACTGCGGATATCCTTATTTCTAAGTTTATCACGCAGAGAAACTCCGAGCATAGCCCTCTCCATAGCTCGCTCAGCGACCTTGAGCTTGCCCATACAGCCAGCTGTGAAGGACCATGTCTCAGTTCGGTAAGTCATCATTGGCAACACGCACTAGTTGTACAATTTCGTTTTAAGATTTTGAGGTATGTCTGACGAGAAATCGTAGCTTCCCGAACGCTGCCCAGCCGAGTTGAATCCGTCGAATGACCTCTCGGTCGAAGTTGGACTTACCTAGTCGGACTATTTGTCCCAGGTAAACATACTCGTCAACAACTTCGAGCTTAGTGCTCCCAACAACTTCCGGCATAGGTGTGACATGGATATTAAACATGATCTTTGTTTTGTCCATGTTCATCCTAAGACCTATTCGTTGGAAGACACTATTGAGGTCATTGAGCATAGTGCTTAGGTCCTCCAGCGATTCTGCCATCAGGCATATATCGTCGGCAAATCGAAGGTGAGTTATGTACTCGCCATTGATGTTAATACCGTATCCTTTCCAGTCCAGAAGCTTGAAAACGTCTTCCAATGCAGCGGTGAAGAGTTTCGGGCATATAACATCAACCTGTCTTACACCTCTCTGCAATTGGATAGGTTTCGTACTCTGGTTCTGTACTCGGATAGCCATCGTAGCTCTACTGTACAAACACTTCAGCACGTCGATATACCGACAGTCAACTTGGCACCGCTGAAGGGACTGCAGCACCGCCCAAATGTCGACGTAATCAAAGGCTTTCTCATTGTCCACATACGCCAGACATAATGGCAAATTGTATTCCTCGGACTTCTGTACAATTTGTCGAAGGGTATGTATGTGGTCTATGGTGCTAAAGCCCTTTCGGAAACTAGCTTGTTCGGGAGGCTAGAAGTCGTCAAGTCTGCGCGCCTTACGATTCGTAATGGGTCTCGAAAACAGCACGTAGACGCGGCTCAGAAGGGAAATGGGTCTGTAGTTCTTCAAGAGAGGGTTGTCACCTTTCTTGAAGAACAAGACTACCGCACTTCTGCTCCATACCTCCGGTGTAACGCCACCATGAAGGACGGAATTAAAGAGCTTCTGAAGGACTTCAATACCGGTCTTCCACCCGCTTTCAGAAGCCCCGCTGTAATTCCATCCTCGCCTGGGGCCTTGCCGTTTTTAAGCTGCTGGAGAGCCATTCTAATCTCGCTCAGACTGACGTCCAGGATATCTTCGGAATAGTGTCGGATAAGACTCGCTCTTGAATCGTTACTCAAACTTGCTTGTGGCTCTAACGATGACGTGTACAGCTGCCCATAGAACCTCTCAATCTCGCTCAAAATCTCATGTGCCCCGGAAACGATGCTGCCACATTCGGTCTTCAGCTTTGACAGTTGGCTTTTTCTGGCAGACAGATCTCTGGCAAAGACTTTGGAGCCTTAGTCCCGCTCGATTGCTTCTTCAATACAAGCTGTATTGAAGTTGCGTAAGTCCCGCTGCATACATTTGGAGATCTGTCTGTTCAGTTGCCTGTATGCTGTCAAATGTGTAGAAGAATGTAGCTTTATCACCCGTCTAACAGCCATGAGATTGAGAGTGTGATCGGAGAGTTTTGTGTTCATCTGCGGCGGGTCTTACAGAACTTAGCTCCGACCGCATGGACAGTTTCCACGAGCTTGTCATTCATATTGTCCACTTCATTGCAGTCTTCTAGGCACTGAAAACGGTTTTGTAACTCGAGCTGAAAGGTTTCGGGACTTTGGAACAGAGCGCGAGGGGGACGGAGCGTTGACTTCATTAGACGAGATCTCTCCAACTTAATGTTTAGGTTCAGTGTGCCTCTAACCATTCGGTGATCGCTATCAGTTTTCACCCTCGCGATCACGGAGACGTCACTGAACAGTTGTCGTCTGGTCGTCATAATGAAGTCAATCTCATTTTTTGTGGAACCGTCGGGGCTCGACCAGGTCCACTTCCTGTGGGGCCGCTTCTGGAAGAAAGATTTCATCATAGAGAGTCCCTCTTTCTCCATGAAGTCAGCCAGCTGCTGGCCCCTTGGGTTCCGTTGCCCTATTCCGAGTTTCCCTACTTTCAGCTCACCGTTCTCTCTTGTGCCTAGTTTTGCGTTGAAGTCTCCCATTAACACCGTATAGTGGGCTTTGTAGGAATGTATGGCTCTAGAGATATCCTCATACATTTCCTCCACCTCCTCATCGGGGTGTGCCGAGGTTGGTGCGTAAAACTGTATGACCTTCAGCGAATACCGTTTGGTGATTCTGAGTATAAGGTACGCAACATTCGTACCTTATACTCGTCGATACACTCTCAATCTTTACAACGTTGTTAACGAGAGACTTGTGGACGATAAATCCGACACCTCCTTGGGTAAGATGGTCGCCCTCCCGGTGATAGAACAAGTTGCCGGATTCGAGGATTACCGTGTCCTCCCCCTCTCTTCGAACTTCGGATAATCCTATAATATGCCAGCGTAACTTGTCTATCTCTTCTTCCAGCTCCACGATCTTCTCGTTAGTCCTCATTTTGTATGTTGCCAGGTCAAGTCTTCTTAGGTGGCAACCGAACCTCCACCGGAGATTCTTAGCACCCCCTGCCCCGCCGTTACCATGATTGCCACCGTAGCCAGGAATAGCGGGGCCGCCGGGGACTGGGGGCCGTTTATTATTGTCATTGCTCATTTTCAATCAGGTTTATAATCAGGTATTACTAATGATTGTTAAGTGCGTTAGGAAACATACCACTCGTAAAACCGAGGTTTATAAGGTGAGTGATCACGGGCACAAACAAATCAATTCTTTCACATTATTTTCTTTGTCATTCTTTTATTAATTTTTTTTACCACTGGAATTTTCTCCTGTATCGTTGAGGCGTTTTAGAAACATAAATTTCACATGGACAAACATCCAGACCCGAAACCATTAATAATGGTTCTCTGCGGGTTTTGATTTCGTGTCTCGGTCGCTTTGCCACTGTGTTACGGAGCCGTTTGTCCAATTTGCTTAGGAGACAATGGATCAAACTTTGGGTGTTATATTAGTCCTACTGTATTGTGTATTATATTATTGTACTGTGTATGTATCTGTCTAATACGTCACTTTTAAATTGCTATTACAAGTATTTCTTTCAAAAATAAATAATTAAATTTACACCTAAACACTTCAACTTGCCCATCATTATTAACATTGCTTTAAAAAACAAATATTTATTTGTTATCCGGTCGTTTCTTTTTGTTTATTGTCGCGATATTTTTGAATAACAGTTCAGTCGTAATACCAAATGCTGCACTGGCGGCACTCATTTGATATTAATTGTGCGTTTTTAGTTCGAATACTTACGTTTTGAAAATTTTGAGCAATGAGTAAGCAACAAAAGGCAACGTTATTTGCGTTAAATGAGAATATTATAATACCCACACTATTTTTTTCGCACACTCAATATCATAAACGTCTTGATGGATTTTAAAATAGGTGGTGTTTTTTAATAAATTTTAATTAACATCGAGCTTTTTACAAGAAAAAGTGTCATTTTTGATCTAGTGGTGAAATTTAATAGAATCCATTGTTTCCATTCCCAATTCCATTCCTAAAAGGCCATGGTATTGCAAAAGTGCATCGATAATAATATTTATATATTTTAAAGTTATATTTTCATGAACCTATTTTTTTAACGCTCTAAGTCAATTTAGTAAGTTTTAAAAATTCAACTCAAGATAAGAAGGTCCAGAAAATCCCTGGCTTAATATATCTTCTCTATATTCAGCACAGGATGTGAAAATATTCACTAACCCATGTCTAACTAATAGACGACAGAGAAAAGTCTAACAGGTGATGGACAGCGTCATCTTCCTGAAAACAACTCAAAATAATAAATTACTGCGGTTGCCAACTTGCTTGCCTAGCGTGGCAAATACGCAAAATATCCACCCTACGAGGAAGTTTATAGGGGATGTATATAATATAGGCATATTGTTTCCATTAGTTTAGAAGAGGCGGCGGTTCATAGCTATAAGCAAGGCAACGACAAGAGACGTAATGAAGTTATTAACTAATGATGGCAGCTTTCAAGTAAGACTAAGGCCTTTAGAAATCAAAGTCCTTAGATAATCATTTAATAATTTTTCAATTTTTACAATTATGAAATCGCTCTTTAAAAAAAAAGTGTTGTACAAATTGTATAACGCCATTCCTCCTTCTATGTCTTTGATTTTTTCAAAAGCATTACTTAATGGATGCCTACGAGTACGTAATAAAAAGAAGTTATTATCCCAATTTAACGCTTCTACGTTCAGTAGTTTGGGGTGTGCGTCTAATTACAATATTTTTCATACAAACTTTGCACGCCCGTTTAAAAAAATTAAAATATAAAGAAATATCGATATTTAATTATTTAAATTCAAGTTTTTAAAATAAAAAAGCAATTATTTTTTTCTCCATACATATTTAAACACTAGCCCCCTGTTATTTTATTATACTTTATTATTTATTTTTCATTTACAAAGTACTAAAGTATCCATACAAAAATTACTACCCAATTTTACCCTCTTAGTGGCTGAATTATCCAAAATCCATCATAAATACAGTAAGAGCTCATTTGTTTGTTTAAAATGTTTACAAAAAAAGTCAGTTACCAAAATATGTTTACTGAGGCATAAGTACCCAAGTAATTACTTAATGTCTTTACCTGCCTTTATGTTGTCATTGCTGCTGTTATTATCCTGGTTATTGCTAAACAACATCATATTTTCAATATGGAAACGGCAAAACGGTTATTGCTATGTTTCAATGCATAAAGCTGAGTTCCCTCCCGGCTCCTTTTAGGCGCACTCATGTGAAACAAATGAATAATTCAAGTCCAACATACCTACTTTGTCCAAATTTAACCTTAACTTAGGCCATTTGATAACGCTGAAATTGTCTCTGTTTTTTCTAACATAGTGCTCAGAAAGGTAGCGCGAAAAATTAAATTAAGAAATGCTTCTCTTCGCTGTTGTTAATTGTGTTATGTTAATGTATATTTGTTATAGGTTTTGTGGTGTAGCATGAAGAATGGAGTGTCGGTATTACGAAACGCCACTCTCAGTCTCTTCTATTCTCAGCACGATCGAAACGTAAAAGCCTCCGCGTAAAAGACTCGAGGAGAGGGTGACAATGTATTTTGCTCAAATGGAGGCGCAGGCAGTGGTGCGAAGCTCATCTTATATTTCGATGCGTTTTTCCTGAGGAATAATAGAAGGAGGAGTTGTCCTCTTCCGAAGAGTGGCGGTTGACGCTGGTGGAGCCGCGGATGTGTGCGAAAACGTTCCTGCGTGCGAAACGTATACGCTGCGAAGGTGAAACACCAGTGGGCTTTAAACGATGCGAGCCCGAAATAACTTGTCTACGAGTTGTCCTTGCCTCCGCTTAGACGAAGATGCGGAGGCATTACCTCATGAAAAAATTTGTATAGAGGATAATTTTACTAACCAGTATACTATTTTAAGTAAGGTACTGCGAAAGTTCTGTAAGAGAGCACTGTAATTGATCCCATTGGAAACTACACGTGTGTAATGGGCTTGTGAATGTTATTTTCACCTATCACAAACTATCGCAAAAATTTTTAGTTAGTAATTTTAATCATTCAAAAATTACACATGTATATCCACTCTAACCTTGAAGAAGGTTAGAGTGGATATACATATGTTTTACCTTTTTAACCTTTTTCCCAGGATAGGGTCTTTTTCCGAACCAGCGGTAAAAGTAAAAAAAAAATGACTTTCAATTAGAATTACTTGCACTCTATATTGAATAAATAGTTCTGTTTTATTATATTCAACAAAATCAAGGTCACCAATAGGCTTCTTAACGCGCCACTGTGTTCAACATAGCTATTTTGTATTATGCAGCACCAGCCCATATATGACAGCAGTACTCCATACATGACCGGAATTGCGCTATATATAGGGTAAAAAATTGCGCAGCGTGAAACCCCATACCCTTGCAAGGACAGCTAGATTCTTTTCACAAGTGTTTCCCCACTTCTCGAGGGCCTCGCCCCATTATGTGAGTGGCATTGTTGTGAAACCCGTATTTACACAGTCGCTAATGCGGTGGTTTTGTATGCCGTATCTGATATGCCATTAAGGTAGGCGTTCAATATACGCCCCATTATTTTACATGGTATGAAGGGAATCGAAATTGGCCGATAGTTGATAGGGTCGGCATGGCTGTCTTTTACGGGGACTGGCTGCACATTGGCTAGCTATTGATTTGGACACTATTTCAGTCCTAAAGAAGAAGCAGATCAACCCTGTCAATACAGGAGACAACTCAGGCGAGTCTCAATCACTCATCCTTTCACACTTATCACACTCAAGCTTTAAGAACTATACTTAGCTAGTATACCTTCTAATCCTCGTGATTCATTCACGCGTAGACCACACAAAGTTTTGAGATTCGCCATATTGGTTGGATAAAATTAATTCGTTCGAAACTAGCCGATACCCCTTTTATCTTTGAGGTAATATGCTTTATTAATAACACATTTATTGCGTATTAAATAAATATCTCCCAAATATCACTTTAAATTATGTTTATTGTATTAATCTCAAAGGGAATAATTGTTGTTATAGTATGTATTTTAGATTTGTTATTTAGATGTCATGAGATTGTTAGATAGAAAATATAATATTTAGCTATGGTGAATGAACATGGCATCACAAATTGCAAATAATTCGAGCTCCAATATCAATACCTCCGAGATCCGTCGCTGACCAAACTTATAATTTAATCTCAAACCCTTTATAGAATGGTATAAGTCAGAGCTCAAGTGAATAAGAAAGTTCCAACTAAAACTACGCTACAGAAATCACTGCAACCAAAAGAAATGTATAATAAGTTCCTTACTCTACTCTACTATTTTTTTTAAATTTGATATATAAATAAAAAGTACCACCACGTTGCAGAAGTAAATCCTACTGACCTTTTGAAAAATAAACCTAAAAAACCTTCCAATATACTTACTTCAGTAGCATTTCATCGACATCGGCTTTTTTTAAAACTATTTTCAAACGAAAATGAAAAAGAACCTCAGCTGAGCTCAAGTCTGAACTAAGAGTTTAGACTTGAGCTCAGCTGACAACAGGCTAAAAAAATTAAATTAAAATCATATAAAATTAATACAAATTGAAAACTAGCGATCCGTCTCGTCTTCGCACGGGTAATTTCAGTTCTCGACAACAGCGCCATCTAACGAGTCCTGTTGTGAATACAAACCATTCTCGAATCAACTTGTGAACACACACAAAATTTCATCAAAATTATTCCAGTCGTTTATGAGGAGTTCAGTCACATACACACGGACAGATTAATTATATATTATACTAGATGGTACCAGTGGAGTTGCTGCCACAGAAAAAATAATTGTGGAAATATCGTTTTAAATTCAGTATAACTCTTCCAAGGAATTTTAACACATTAATTGAAGATGAATTGTATATAACATTCAAATAATTTTGTCGCTACGATACGAGCGCAACCTACTGTAAGTTAATTGCAATTATTCCTATAACCTTCGCGCCAGTGCAAGCAATAAATTGACAAAGTTTTACCGCAATCTGATGAATGGTACGGCAGGCATAAAATACGAACAAACAGACATTAATTTTTATATAGATAAAGATAAACACGCTGCGTAATAAAATGTGAATACAACACTACTAGTTAACGTAATATCTATACATATAAATAAAATTGAGGTGTCTGTCTGCAACAACGAAATAACTGGCTTCAATTAAGCTCAGGGAGTTATTTTCATACTACTAAGTCAGAAATATGTGGTAGTGGCGGGTAAGAATACTCACTACCCCATATCTTACCGTGGGTGTCGAAAGAGGCGACAGAGGGAAACTGAGGCAGAGGAAGAAGATGGCCAGCAGCATCTTTCTGATAACAGCAAAACAACAATAAAAAAAACTGCGGTTGTCCACCTGCTCGCCAAGTGTGGCAACTATGGCAATATGGGTATATTGCCATGATAGTAACGAAGAGACGGCCCCCAGTCAGGGCAGGGCAGTCGGGGCAGGGGGTGCTAAGAATCTCTGGTGGAGGTTCGGTTGCCACCAATGATGACTCGACCTGGCAACTTATAACGCACGCACCCTGAGGACTGACAAGAAGATCCTGGAGCTGGAAGAAGAGATAGACAAGTTGCGCTTGAATATCATAGGATTATCCGAGGTCCGAAGAGAGGGGGAGGACATGGTAATCCTCGAATCCGGCAACTTGTTCTATCACCGGGTGGGCCTCCATCTGTCCCAAGCAGGTGTCGGATTTATCGTCCACAAGTCTCTCGTTAACAACGTTGTAAAGATTGGGAGTGTGTCTACAACGGCTGCGTACCTTATACACAGAATCACCAAACGGTATTCGCTGAAGGTCATACAGGTTTACGCACCAACCTCGGCACACCCCGATGAGGAGGTGGAGGAAATGTATGAAGATATCTCTAGAGCCATACATTCCTCCAAAACCCACTATACGGTGTTAATAGGAGACATAAGAGATAACGGTGAGCTGAAAGTAGGGAAATTCGGAATAGAGCAACGGAACCCAAGGGGCCAGCAGCTGGTCGACTTCAAACTTCACGTGTATACAAAATTTCAGCTCAATCGATTGAAGATATCTGCTTCAAAAAGGAGACGGTATTCAATTCGACTGTATTTTTTTGTTTTTTTTTTTATGTGTTACTTCATAACTTTATTCTAGGTGAATCGATTTCGATGACTCTTTTTTATTTGAAATCTGGTTCTTCTTATGTGGTCCCATATAAATTTGATCAAGATCTAACCAATAGTTTTTAAGTTGTTCTAAATAATTTATATTAAAGTCGGTTGTACAAAATTTTAAAAGAAACGTTACCCCCACACTAGGATTTTCTCCTGTATCGTAGAGGCAGTTTACAAACACAAATTGCACAAGGACAAACATCCAGACCCGGAACAACTATTTGTAGGCCATACAAATACTTGTTCCATGCGGGATTCGAACCCGCGGCCCCCAGCGCAGCAACTCATTGCTAAGCCACTGCGCCACGGAGCCGTCAAATTAAAAATAAATTATCAAATATTTTTTCTGTCTGTCTGTCTGGGCAAAACTTCGGAATGGCTGAAGCGAATATAATGAAAATTCATAAACAGATATAAAGCAATACGAGAAGTGATGTAAGCTATGTTTTAACCGAAATACTTGGATATTTAAATAAAACAAAAATGTATAAAAAAATAATTATCGGTATAGATCGTTTTTTCGCTAGCTAGCTTCGCTTCTCTAGAAAGGTAAAATGCGATTGAAATTCAGGACTAAGTTGAAACTTCCAAGATCATTTTTTTTTCATATTCTACTAAGCCAGCGCTTATCTACGATCCCACCTGATGGTAAGAGGTGATGTAGCCTAAGATGATGAAGCGCACTGACTTAACAAAAGCCTATTCACTCTTGCCTTGAAGACACCCACACTGTCATTGGATGGAAAGACAGATGTTGGCAACTTATCCACTCTCCACTCCTTTGCTGTACGCATGATGAATGACATGGCGAACCGTTTGGTTCGAATGCATGGTAAGTCAACAACGAAAGGGTGGACACTGGCCGAACGTATGGTTCTCCGATGGTGGAAGGGAGAGGGAGGAATTACATTATGCAATTCCTGTGCACACTCTCCGAAATGCATCCTGTAGAAAATCGAAAGGCTGGCTACTTTACGTCTGTGTTCGAGGCTGGTAATATTGGTTTCAACCTAATTCGAGTTACCAATAAGCCTCTTCGCATTTCCATTGAGTCCAAAGCTGCTAGGTGGCATTGTGCAGCACCATCCCAAATATGGCAACAATACTCCATGCACGACTGGACTTGCGCTTTATATAAAGTAAGCAGCTGTACCGGCGTGAAGTATCGCCGCACCTTTGTGAGGACTCCCAGCTTCCTTGCAGCTAATTCCTTGCAAATCTCAAAGGAGAAGTGTTAATTACTACTGCATCATCAGATACGTGAAGGGCTGCATGATGAACAAATATTTGTTTAAACTGTTGAACTTTACCGTCCACCAAGGATTTTTTATTTATTTATTTATTCTTTATTGCATTCCTTAATCTAAAAGAATACAAAGGGCGGACTTAATGCCTTGTGGCATTCTCTACCAGTCAACCCATGGAGTGGTGAGAATTTGAAGTAGGTGTAGCAATATAGAATAAAAACGAAATAGAAATTTATAATTAATTACGTTATATATACATTTTACTAATATATACAATAAATAAACTATAAAAATATATCCTATTTACACATGTATACAAATATATCCGTACATACATAAGCATACATATTTTCATATCAACATACATATACAAATAGTACATATAAAATAACTATAAATATATACGTCTAAAATATAAATGACATGGATGATTCATCTAAGAAGCATTGTCTTTAACAGATGATTACGCACCAACTTTTTAAAAGCAAACTTATTAGGAGCTTTTCTGATGTCGTCGGGCAAGGAGTTCCAAAGGCGTGCAGCCTGAACTGTAAAGGAGTTACCATAGAACTCGGTGAAGTGAACTGGAATACATATTTTGTTGTTAGAAGACGAACGTAGAAAGAAACCTATCATGAGATGAGGAGAGATAGTGAAATTTACTCTTAAGATAAGAAGGCGAAAATGGGTCATTTAATTATGTATGAAAAAAAGAACAAGTAATATTCTGGAAATACGCCTCTGCCGGATTGTAAGCCAATTAAGCTTAGATCTATATTGCGAAATATGGTCATACTTACGAAGCTCGAAAATATATCTTATGCAGTTATTGAGAAGGCGTTCCAGCTTGTTCAGAAGATCCTGGGACAGATCCGGGTAACACACACCTGCATAATCAATTATGGTTAATATGAGTGATTGGACAAGCATGATATTACACTTTGTTGGGAGAAAATGTTTTAAACGATACAGAGTACGTAACGTAGCAGTGACTTTACGACTGACTTCAGTAACCTGAGTTCTCCAATTCAGCGTGCTGTCAATGTGTAGGCCAAGATTTTTTACAGACTTACTGAACGGTATTGTAATTCCATTGTAGTAGATAGGGGGTATGTCTGCAAGATTAATCTTGGCTAGCATCCTTGAGCTACCCACCAGTATAGCTTGGCATTTTGAAGGATTTACCAACACTCCATAACGGGTAGACCAATCCTTGATAGCTTGTAAGTTGTTATTTATTTTTTTAATCCCATTTTGGATATCCCCTATTTCAGCTTGCACGTAGAGCTGAAGGTCGTCGGCATACAAATGGTACGAGCAATCGAAGATGGAGGTAATAAAGTGTATAAAAATAGAAAAAATTATAGGAGGAAGAATACCGCCTTTCGGTACACCAGCTTCCACATTAGCCCAAGCTGAGGTTATTTGCCCCACACAGACTGACTGCTGTCGACCGCGAAGATAAGATGCAAACCATTCCAATGCTGTAGGGCCAAAATTTAGATGAGACAGTATGGAACAAGGATTTCATGATCAAATGTGTTGAAAGCATTTGAGAAATCAACTAGTACCAGTACTGTTACTTTTTTTCTTCCATACCGTTTCTAATATCGTCTGTGACGTTAATTAAAGCTGTACTGGTACTGTTAACAGTTAGAATAGAAATTGCGCTGATTGAACTCCGTTTTTGTAGTAATCGCGACACTTCTACTTGAAATAAAAATAAAAAGAATTTGATTTGGAATTGCTACTTAATTTACCTACAGTGAGAGAAAATTAGTCTGGCCCACCAGGAAGGGTAAATGAAATAGGTAAACTCACGGTTAGCGGCAGCGGCGATCAACTTCAACTTGGCTTCAACAATATCTTCGGATGTGGAAGGCTTCAGTCTTCCTTGACCACACTCCTACGTGATTATATAGTCTATGCACACAGCTGGGTCGACCCGGCACACTCACTAACGCTTAATTACATTGATTTTATTTTGGAAGGTTTAGACAAGAACAGCCATTACCGATGCAGTTCGTCTTGAGTCTTGATTACATGTGGGTATCGATCGCGTCGACTTCTCTTGCAGACGCTTTTGTTGTAGGCCAATAGATGGCGCCATAAGTTTTGTTTTGCATATGATTGGAAGGAAGGGTGTGATAGAAAAGTAAGGAAGGCAAGCCAGTACATAATTCCCCCCACTTGAAATCGTTTCAGATTTCATGAGTAATAATAGCAGTTCTCCCTATAAAACTAAATACTTCACGAACTAGAAACTAACTTAGAATAATATCTACCTAACTATAATATTAATACTTGAATTTGAGTTGCATACCTATTAGAAAGGTATGTAAGGCAACAAAATTTAATATCTAACTATACCTGTAAGCTAAATAACAAAAAACTATAATATTAATTATGAGAAAAAAAATTGACATTTTTTTTTATAAGTATAGCTATATATTATTGATTTAAAGGTAGAGGACACAGTTTATTTACTGGTCTCTTAAGGAGTCCATTAGTAGTGCGTAGGGTGACCACGCGCACTACACCGTCTTTGCCGGGATGCACGTCTTGAACTCTACCTGAACGCCACTCTAGTGGTGGTAAATTGCTATCGACAATTAGTACAATATCTCCGACATGAATATTTGGTTGTTCTCGAAACCATTTCGCGCGTTGCTGCAAGGTATGGAGATAATCGCGTTGCCAAATATGCCAAAAAGACTGTGTAAGTTTTTGCAACATCTGCCAGCGGGCCCGAGGTGGAACATATTCATTAGAAAGTTCAGGTTCTGGTAACGATATAAGAGAACCATGGACCAAAAAATGACCAGGTGTAAGAATATCGACCTCATTAGGATCCGGAGATAGACAGCACAACGGTCGCGAGTTAAGTATGGCTTCGACTTTAGTAAGAATTGTTATGAGCTCCTCGAATGTCAATACTTGTAACCCTATAACGCGTTTTAAGTGAAACTTCATTGATTTTACACCGCTCTCAAATATGCCACCAAAATTACTCCCGGTAGGAGGGTTCAGTCGCCAGATAATGTTTCGTTTCGCAAGACTAGACTCAAGTGAATCCTTATTCTTAGAAATCATTTGATGTAGTTCGTTAAGGTAACGGCGGGCACCAATAAAGTTAGTGCCGCAGTCGGTGACTATGAAGGTACAAAGGCCACGACGTGATTCGAAGCGATCTAACGCTGCAAGAAAAGCAGAAGTCGATAGCTCGGTTACTGCCTCAAGATGGATAGCCTTTACCGCGAGGCAAACGAATACACACACGTAGGCCTTGTAAGTACGAGCGTTTCGTCTACGACTTTCCTTCACCATGAATGGACCGGCAAAGTCGATTCCCACATTTTGGAAACACCGCGTCGGTTGTACTCTTGGTGAAGGAAGATTTCCCATTAAAGGCTGACAAACAACCGGTTTCACCTTAAAACATGCTATGCATTTAGATAAACGCGACCGAATTAAGTTACGGATGCCAAGTATCCAATATCTACGCTGAATAATCGATTGAAGAGTACGAGGACCACAGTGTAAGTAATTGACATGAAAGTGATCTATGATCAACAAGGATAAGCGTGAAGCCTTTGGCAACAATACGGGATGTTTTATAGTTGCCGGTAGATTAGCGTGCTTTAGACGGCCCCCCACTCGCAGCAATCCCGCATCATCAATAAATGGACTCAGTTTTTAACGGATTTGGTGGCTTTGACTTCATCTGTAAGATGAAGTTTTTGTTCATGTCGAACCATATAGACGATAGACTGCTCCAGCTCTGATACGCTCAGGAAATTCTTAGTTTTAGAGTTTCGTTTGAATGCTGCTACAGCACGCAGACACCAAGCTAGCACACGCTGGACGCGGGATAGCGTGGAGTAACGGTCTAACAGTCCACTAATAAAGTCCAACTCAGCAGAGCTAGTATCCGTTTGAGATACATGAGCAGTAGAGCGCAACTCGGGTACGGAATCTTGTGATTCCCACTTGCATTTTACTGGCCAAGTGGAGGAATCGTTAGCGAGCCAATTTGGACCTGACCACCACGTACAACATGTCGCTAGCTGTGAACCGCTAAGACCTCGACTGCAATGATCGGCAGGATTATCATATGTTGATACGTGTTGCCAGCTATCAACTGATACATCGTCGATGATTTTCGCAACGCGATGGGAAACAAAAGTCTTCAGTTTATGAGGTTCCGTGTGCAACCATGCTAGAACCGTGTTACTATCAGTAAAGGCAATCACTTTACTGAGAGGGATTTTATCTCGCAGCAAATTTTGCATGTGCTTAAGAACTCGCCCTAGAAGGACAGCACCGCAAAGCTCTAGACGGTTAACCGTTAGTGGTTTTAGGGGTGCAACTTTTGATTTTGCAATCAACAGATGCGTGTTAAAATGGTTGGCACGAACTGCCCTCAAGTATACACAACATCCATATGCCTTTGAAGAGCCATCACAAAACCCAATCAATTGGTAACTCTTGGCGTCATCATGTGTAACTCTACGAGTCAGTTTAATCTGTTTAACATGTTGCATTTCAGAGATAAAGTTGTGCCATTGGTGAGCGACCTCAGGTGGAACGGGTTTGTCCCAACTTAGCTGAAGGCGCCACATGTCTTGAAGCAATAGTTTGGCTATTAGAACAACAGGAGTGAGCCAACCAATTGGGTCATAGATGCGAGCGATATTTGATAATATTGCACGCTTTGTTAAATTGTAATTGAACCCGGACACTGAATATTTAAAGAAGTCTTCTACGGGGTCCCACTGTATACCAAGAATTTTAAGGATATGGTTGTGATTTTCGTCACAAAAGGCCCTAGGTACTTGACAATGTTCAGACGGTAGAGCTGCAATAAACTCGGCTGAATTACTACACCATTTACGCAGCTCAAATTGCGCACAGCCCAGTAGTTTAATAAGTTCATCTTTGAGCTCAAGTGCCTGTTTAAGAGATGGCGCTCCGGTTGTTATGTCGTCCATAAAAGTATCATGACGTATAACGTGAGCCGCTTGAGGATACTCAGAAGCATGATCGACCGCTAATTGATGCAGAGTACGAATGGCTAAGTATGGTGAACTAGTCACACCGTATGTCACGGTATTTAATTCGAACTCACGCACGGGATCAGCTGGAGAGTTTCTCCACAACACGTGTTGCCACCCTCGATCTTCCTGACGTAAATCTATATTGCGATACATTTTCGAAATATCGGATGTGAACACTATTGCGTGAAGACGAAATTTTGTCAGCACATCAACAATGTCATTTTGAAGCTTAGGCCCAGTGTACACGATATCATTTAAAGATTTTCCGTTCGTCGTTCTGGCACTTGCATCAAAAACGACACGTAGTTTTGTCGTAGTACTCTCAGGGCGGAGTACACAATGATGCGGAATTACAAATTTGCCTGATCCAACGTCTGCGGGTTGCATATGGCCCAGATCTGAATATTCAGTCATAAAATCAGAATAGTCCTTTTTTAACTCTACATTGCGCTCAAGTCGCTTTTAGAGTTTGAATAAGCGTGATTTTGCCATCTCGAAAGATTTACCCAGATCATCACAAGGCTTCTTCAGTAACAAAGGAACGACGTAACGACCGTCAGGTTTACGTGACACAAGAGTAGAGTAGAGTTCTTCGCATTTAACATCTTCGGGGTTCGATATAAATGTTTTCGGTGGTTCTTCGACCTCCCAAAAACGCTTGACCACGTCATTCAAAAGCCGGGTGGAAGTAACGAGGGAAGAAACCATAGGTGGAGGGTGACAGCTGTGATCAATTTTGCCAGTGAGCACCCACCCAAAGACACTATGTAGAGCGACTGGTAAACCAGGACCTATCTCTAGGCGTTGGCCATCATAAATTTTATGGAATAGCTCTGCGCCCAGCAGCATGTCTATATTAGTGGGTTTGTCGAACTGTTTGTCTGCTAAAACTAGATGTTTAAAATTTTCACGAACCTCAGAAGGTACTTCTACAACAGGCATTTTACTTGTTATTGTATTCATTATTATGGCATTAATAGTGAAGTTTGGACTATCAGAATCCGTTGGCATTACCACGCATGAAGTTTCACCCTTTATTTGATGCACTACATTTTGTCCTAAACCTGCCACAGCTAAATTGCAGCGGCGAATGGGCAACCCTAAACATTGAGCGAGTGATAACGTCATAAAACTATCCTGAGCTCCACTGTCAATAAGTGCGCGGGCGGTAGTATACTGAGCGGCAGCACCGCAACCACGCACGCGCACTACACATGTGCCGAGCAAAACGAGAGCACGACTATGACCAACGTGAGCGCTGGTAGTCACGGAGCTCGCAGTCGAGGTCAAGTCGTCAACCGTAACTACTGTTTTGTCGCTAGTCTTGTCAGTGGAGCAACACGGAACAGCAGCAATTGTAGTGTTATCGTGGAGCAACGAATGATGACGCTCACCACAAGTTGAGCATGTAATTTTTGAAAAACATTTTTTTGTATTATGATTTAAACGTAAGCAATTCATGCAAACATTTTTATTAGACACTAAGCCGTATCTTTCAGAAATATCAAGTTCTTGAAACTTCGGACATTTGAAAAGCGCATGTGCCGCCCCGCAACATAGACAATCAGCTGTTTTATTTGAAGCATTTGAAGCTCTGGCAGTGTTCGACGGCAACGATATAGATTTATGGTATTGTTTATTATTGTGACTATTTCGTGTCCCGGTGGCACGTACATTATTTTTATACAACTGTCCCGATTGAAATCCAGACCCGGAACAATTGCCCGATTGACTAACCTCTAGAACTTTAACATAACTTTGTAAAAAAATTAACAAATCAGAAAAGGTAGGAATTTGTTCCCCGTTTTGCATTTCAAAACGTTTACGTGTATCAGAATCTAAAACACGCGCAGCTAAATAAAATAAAATGAACTCATCTAATTTTTTAATTTTCATAGCTCTAAGAGCATTAACGGTTTCATTCAACACATTGGTTAAATTACGTAAATCGGCATAATTACTGGACTTCAAAGGAATGAAGCAACAAATTTTATCTAAGTACGTTGCGGCCAAAATTCGTTTGTTTTGGAACCGCTCGATAAGTGCGTCAAAAACAATTTGGTAGTTATCAGAGGTAACAGGTACTCCTTTTGCGATTGACAACGCTGAACCCGAGAGACACGTCAACAAATAATGAAACTTTTCGATTGACCTTATATTATTGTTTTCATGTACAAGTGTGGAAAATGTATCGAAGAAAGTTTGCCAATGTTCAATGTTTCCATCAAATTTCGGCAGCTCGAGTTTCGGTAAGCGTGCTTGCGCGTATGGTTTCGTACTATGGTATGAAAATCCGGAAGTCAAACTCGGATCCGGGTCGCATTGCGGATCGGCTCGAGTGCGACCCTCGCTTAGAGCAACCCTGGCGGCATCGACGGTGTAGTACATGTCGTCAAACGCAATCACGGGCTTCATATCAATAATATCGTCCGGCTTTAATTTTAACTTTAAATCGTTTATTTGATTGGTATACTCCAAGAATTCTTTACGCACTAACTCAATACGCTTAAACCTAGACTCGAATTGAGAGGCAGAAGTTGTATCCGTTTGGATATTCTTCGATAAATCACATAGTATTTGAATTTCTCGAAATGCATATTCCCTTCGAATAGTAAGCAACTTGAGTTGTCTCTCAATTTCACTAGCGTTCGACTTTGCCTTATCTGTCATTATGTTTGAAATTATAACCAATAAAACCGTAAATTTAAAAACAAACCTACTTTTTAACTAATCAATAATAACGCTATTAATAGGTGTATATTATAACTACACCTATTGAAACAACGTATCAGTATTGAATATGTGGAGTATAATTATTCACCTACTACCTCCGTGTTTAAGTACAACGAACGGCACATAACGAGTAATTGTAATTTATGCAATCGACAGAACTAACTATAAAATTATATATCAAATAAATTTAATAAATTACTTCGTATTACCTATATCGTTAAAATTAAGGCAATTAAAGAAGTACCTTACCAAATTTTACTTGTAAAAGTTTTTTTTTTTTAAGCTGAATTGCTATGAACTGTAATTTTGGAGTTTTCAAATGAATTGAACCCAAAATACCATAGGAAATCCGGCTCGAAGGACCACTATGTTAACAGTTAGAATAGAAATTGCGCTGATTGAACTCCGTTTTTGTAGTAATCGCGACACTTCTACTTGAAATAAAAATAAAAAGAATTTGATTTGGAATTGCTACTTAATTTACCTACAGTGAGAGAAAATTAGTCTGGCCCACCAGGAAGGGTAAATGAAATAGGTAAACTCACGGTTAGCGGCAGCGGCGATCAACTTCAACTTGGCTTCAACAATATCTTCGGATGTGGAAGGCTTCAGTCTTCCTTGACCACACTCCTACGTGATTATATAGTCTATGCACACAGCTGGGTCGACCCGGCACACTCACTAACGCTTAATTACATTGATTTTATTTTGGAAGGTTTAGACAAGAACAGCCATTACCGATGCAGTTCGTCTTGAGTCTTGATTACATGTGGGTATCGATCGCGTCGACTTCTCTTGCAGACGCTTTTGTTGTAGGCCAACAGATGGCGCCATAAGTTTTGTTTTGCATATAATTGGAAGGAAGGGTGTGATAGAAAAGTAAGGAAGGCAAGCCAGTACAGGTACTATGACCAGGGCGAAACCCAGACTGATATATACTCAGTAGGTTATGTTTCGAAATGAATGTAGAAATTTGCTTGTAAACACAGGATTCTAAAATTTTGGAAAGAAAGGGTAAAATGGATATAAGGCGAAAATGATTGGGAAGAAAGGGAGAAGAAACTTTTGGAAGGAACTTTATTAAAGCCCTTTTCCAAAGATTAGGGTACTGACCTGAATCAAGGGAAAAATTTATAACATGGGAAATTGCCAGAAGAAGGTGCTCTAGTATAAATACTACCATTTGTCTACTAATCTCATCATAACCCACCGCCTTGGACTGAATTGCTAAAATAGACTTTTTGACATCATCCTGCGAAACAGGAGAGAAATTAATGGTATATTAGGAATTTGCACAGAACCAATGGAAGCCACAGTTTGAGAGCGAATTGTAGGGTCCATTGCTGTTACAGAAGCGAAATGTTGATTTCATCAAGTGATAGAGAAGGACCACAATTCAATGTAGCTGGCCTGCAAAGATCAGAAGATCTAAGAAATTTCCACGAGAAGAGTTGTTAATACAATTATGGAAATATCAGCGTTTAGCTGCCCGTACCATTTGATTGCACCTATTCCTGGCTGCTTTAAAAGGTGACCAATTTTCTTTATTACGTTCTCTCTTAAAACGAAGAAAAGCTCGATTACGTCTAGTCATTGCCAACCTTACGCCCTCTGTCATCTATGGGGCTGGAGGACGCTTCAATATAACCTTGTGAACTGGGACATGAGCATCATAAAGGCTGAGAATATTTTGGTTAAGGATAGAAACTTTATCGTCAACAGTAGGTGCTGCAATAAATGAAGTTAGATCGAGACTAAGAGCGTCATCCCTTAGCTTGTCAAAATCTATTATAGCAAAACTGCGCAGATGCAGTACAGAAGGGGAATATTTGGGAGGTTTAAGCTTATACGAAGAATAAATCAAGTCATGACGTGAGATGCCCAAAGCAGGTAACTGTCCGTGCATCATCACACGATCAGGAGAAGCAGCAAAGATGAGATCAATCAATGAGTCATCGGTTCCAATATTGTGATGAGTAGCCTTTAAAGGGAGAATAGAAAGATTAACCGACTCAACAATTGAAAGAAGTTTTTTGGAACGAGGAGAGTTTTTCAACAAATCTGCATTGAAGTCACCCATGATTATACAGTGTATGTACTCAGAACAAATATCAACAAAAGCCATATCTAAAGTGGCGAAGTAATCTGTCGAAGGGGGGCAATACACTACCCCCAGAAGCATCCTTATACCCTTGACATTAAGTTCCAAAAATAAAAACTCAGAAGAGGCAGAGTAATAGGAAGGAGATGCTAAAACAATTTTATGAGGAATTGATGCATGTAGGTAAATGGCTACACCACCTCCACCTTTTCCAACCCGATCATTCCTAACAAGTACAAAGCCGGGTAGGGGATATAAAGTTGACGGTAAAGAAGGCTTTAGCCAACTTTCCGACACTAATATGGCATGAATATGCTCGGGTGAAAATGAAGCTTCGAGTTCGGTGAAGTGGCTCGGGATACTTTGAGCGTTTATGTGACATATGTTTAGAGAGTTATTAAAAGGCTTAAAAACATCTTTGAGTAGTTGGTGTTAATCAAGCGCACTGTCGGTAAAGGAATCATCACAAGAGTAAAATGATATGGCAGAAGAATCATTTGCAGAGCTAAACGACTCAAAATCAGACATAATTCATCGACTAAGATAATATATAAATGAAATAAATATACAAAAAAAAACTAAATAAAATTATATATAAAATATAAAAGTAAGGTATATAAACTATAAAACTAATTTATATGCTAAAACGTAGTAAACATAAACAACACCATCCCATCAATTAACCGTTTACAAAGTAAACTTAATATAAATTAATTTTATGAGCAAACTATAAAATATAATATCTGAAGTGGCAAAATATTTTGTCTAATAATATTAATATTCCTAAATAGGTATCTCACAAAATAATAAGAGTCTACCATAATAAATCGATTACAAAATTAAAGTACAAAATCGATAGTGGCTGTGTGGTACACTTATCCTTTGTCTAGCAAGGCTAAAAAAACTAATGTCAAAATTATAAATCAAATAGAAAATATTATGTAGTTTTTAGACATTGGTCCGAAGAGCCAAGAGGGGTATCGACGGAGATCTGATATCCGTCTGAATAAGAGGTCAGCAGAAGGTTGGACAGGGAAGGTACATGATTCTCCACATCTGGTATCCGCGTAGGCGAAGTAACCTGTTGCGTCAGACCATATGCAAATTCATAAATAGATCTACCCGCATGATCGGTTAAATGGGAACCAAGCTATTCAGCGTGGTGGTCGTTAAAATTACCGAGCATCACGATCTCTACGGATGGGGCCTGTTATAGCACGGAGTCTGCAGCCATTTGGACGTGGTCGATGAGTCGGTCTGTGTCAGCATTACCGCTATGGGACCTACAGAGGCACCCGTAGACGCGAGGATGGTCTTCGACCTTCAGCCCAGGGCACAAAAGAGTGTTCAAATTCCTACCCCGGGTAGAAGAGATACGAAGTATTAGCCGGAGAGTACACTCGTGTCTCGGTTAAAAAGAGTAAGGCCGGCTTTGCCATCTTCAGATGGTAGTGGACGGTGTTAAGGTTTGCATGAAGTCCCCTGTTATTGCAGAAATTCACAGAAAGCGTGGCAGGGGTTGCCTTTGTCTTATTACTCCGCTTGCCCCGAGTAGGTTTCGTCTTGAGCGTAATCCCCCCCCCCCCCTCCCCCCCGTGGCCTAGGCCTCTGTTATCTATAAAGTTTCATCACAATCGGTTCAGTCATTTCGAAGATAAGCCCGGACAGATAGGCAGACGGACAGACACACAAATACAGCAATGGATTATTACAATTTTTCTGAAGAGTCTGGGAATTCTGAAGAGTGGTAGAGCAGGTGGCAGCAAAAGCTGCCGCCTGGCTCTACCACTCTTCAGACCACCAGAAAAACTTTGTTCGTCCGTAAAAATGTAAAATCTACAAACGGTACGTAGACGATACCTTCGTAATTATACATTAGATAAAGTAATTGCATTTTTCCTTATTCCATAAACTGAAATTTATTCACAATTGAATTACTGGAAAATAATTTTTAGCTTTCCTAGATGTTAAGTTATTTTAAATCCTAATGACACCATTAGTCAGTGTTGAAATAACCGGATAAGTGTGAGTCGGACTCGCGCATGAAGTATTGCGTACCATCGTAATACACGTTTATTTTTATTTTATTATTTTTGTTATAGCGGCAACAGAAATAAGATATAGTTCGCTGACAGATAGACGGACGAAAGGACAGACGGACGGAAGAACCGCGGAAGCTTAGTAATAGGATCCCATTGGTTACTCTTCGGGTACGGAACCCTAAAAAGACCCATACTCACTGAATTTTAAGCAGTGAATCTCATCATCAGAGTTAACTACCATGGAAAAATCTTTGTTTCAGAAAGCAAGCTTCGGGGTCCCGCGTTTACTTCTTATGACCGACCACAGTCGAGCATATTTTTATGAATATGTTTCACTATTAATTATAGTCCACATCATTTTAATTTTATTGGATGCAGTTTTAATTTTGTTCCTTAAATGTAAAGCCTTAGCTGTAGGGCATACTTTTTTTAAAATTTTAGAATATGGTTAACATACTCTCTAAATGTAATACTATGATTATATTATGATCTTTCATTATAAAGCTCGTACAACTTTCGCCTACTTTAATAAATTCCTACTATCGCTCATTCTTTAAATGATTTGCAACTGTTTAAAGAGAAAGTTTAACCACCACCATACAAATAATCAGCACTATTTTTAAATGAAAGTGATGGAAGTCCTTTTAATATAATATTACTTTCAAACCCCTCCAAACGATGTTCATTTATTTGAACAAATACAACTTTCTCATTTTTCTGCTTTTTGTGTATGTAAGACAATGAGACCAACGGAGTTTTGGCGGGAACTTGATCGGCGGCGGTTTGCTGCTCCTGTATTATAGTTTAAATAATAGTTTGAAGTGGATTTTGATATGTAAAAGTGGTGCGATTTTATGTATTAACTGTCTACACATGTGAACTATTAGTGGAAACGGTGAAACAAGTGCTCTGATGGTGATGGATTCTCAAGATAAACTGTTTGTTTGCATAGGCGACTTTAGATACCATCGCCAACTGTCAGCTGCCTGCTGGCTCAAGTTGCCGTCAAAATCTCCCAAGGGCTGCACAATGTGACGCATCTACATATTGTGAAGCAGTGAACTATGAAGGATAATTATACTTAAAGACAAGGCTGTATGGCATAGTTCCTTTGTCTGCTCTCTCGAGCGAATAATAAAAACAACAACAATGAGACCAACTGTCCACATTTATATGAACTTAAATTTTGAATGATTGATTTATGCAAGGGCTTAACATCTGTACAAATGTTATCGATACTACTACTGTTACTAGGCCCAGCAAACCGTGTCGGTTCTAAGAATAAATTAACAAGATGATAAGACTTAAATAATGAGCTAAACTTAATACTTATGGAAGAAGTTTCAAGAAGATTGATGTTAAAGTCTTCACATATTACAAAAGACTTGTTCTGTTTACTAAATTTGAGAAAAACTTCTTGCACACTCTTTTCAAAATATTCGTAATTAGCACATGGGGGTCTGTAAACACTTACAACAATGAGGTGTTCGAGCTCGACGCAAGCTATTTCTACAGTTCACTCAATAGAGAGGCTCACAATATCCTTACGTTTTTTTATATAATAATGATTTATCTGCTAATATTGAGGAGCCACCACGTCAACGTTTTTCTCCAATGAAGGAACTGACCACCTGGGGATAAATACTACCTGGTGTAAATTACTAGTGTCCTATCTCTGTCCTAATAACTTTGTCCAAACTTGTAGTGAAAATCTTAAATACTAGCATATTGAACTACTTAAATAAATATAATATCTTCTCAAGTCAACAATTTGGCTTTAGAAAACAATTTTACACAGAAGACGCTGTTCTCGCATTAAGCACTTTAATCTTAAAGAATTTAGATACTGGCAAAGAGTGTATTACAGTATTTTAGACTTTAGAAAGGCTTTTGAAACAATCTCTATTCCTGACCTTTTAGAATTTTTGGAGCTTATCGGCTTTAGGGATACTTCTCTAAACCTGATGTCAACTTTTTCTTTTTTTTTATCGTGGGCTAATCCTCATGGATACCTTCTACTGCGGGGGCAACAGAAAGGTTATGCCGGACTCCTACCGTCCAAAACCCTACGGTGGTCTCCATCATCTTCATCATTAGGGGTCCCGGGATCTCCGTCCGGAACGCAACCGGGGCCCCTCTCTCGCTTTGCTCTATTAAAGCATGTCCCGGGGGCAGTCCTTACTACCCCCAGCACTCTCGCAATACTATTTCGGTGCTCAAGACCACTTTCGAGTCACCGTCCTCCTCATGTGTTACATCAATAGACGGGGGCCCCCGCCCCGAGCGCCCGTAACCCCCGAGGCCCCGTTTCCGGTAGGGGGACACCATCGTCAAGGGGAGGGCCGTGCACCGAAGCACCCGTTCCCGGTCATTATCTGTGTAAGTCTGTAGGTGAGTCTTCCTGTTCTTCGATGCATCCAGGCTTCAAAGTGCGGCAGAATTGCTTCAACAACACGTTTGCGGGCATAACGTTCGTCAGATAGGCGAGCGCGTCATGTTACGAACGCGTTAAGTCGTTCCTGCCGCTTGACTCCTTCGAACACCTCATCTGGCTCACTCCCGATGCTCTGGCGGAAGACTCGCGTCTGGTCATTCACCCTCGCATCCATGTCTGCCAGTATGTCCAGAGGTGGAAAGCGAGCCCGGACTGTCGCCGCCTCATAGGATATCGTGCGGTATCCTCGCACGATCCGTATGGCCATCTTCCGCTGCACCCTGTAGATTTTAGCTCTACAGCGTTGTATGGCCAGCCTTTTTGCCCAAACAGGCGCCCCGTACAAGGCTACGAACCGTATCACTCCTGTATAGAGGCGACGCACTACTTCCCTTGGTCCCCCTAGATTGGGCAGGCTATGCATAGCACCCGCTACCCTTTCAATTCGGAGGACAAGGCGCTCGAAGTGTTCTTCGAAGCCCCATCGACTGTCCAAGTGGAGACCTAGGTACTTCATGTCCCACTCGGACTTCAGACCCACCTACGCGGACGCACGAGTCGGGTGGTTCCCTGCCGCGTCGTAGTTTATGGAATCATAGGGCCTCGATCTTGTGAGGCGCTATTTCTAATCCCAACTCGTGGATTTTGGCGACGACGACTTCCGCCCCAAGCTCGGAGTGCTCATTGGCCCTCTCCAAGGTGACCCCGCTGGCGGGTAGCTTGAGGGACTTGACCGGTCCTCTGGGAAGAGCGTGCTGATCACCCTTTCTAGGAGGTCCGGATTGAGAGTCTCCGTCAAGGGGTACGACCAGGGCCGGAGTTTACCCAGCACCATTCTGTATGGGCGCCCCCAGGGATCTTCGTTGAATCCCTCCAGGAGCTCATTCCAGGACCGAGTCCTAGCGTTGGCAATGGCGAATTGCAACGCCTTTGTAGCCGCGAGGTATTGCCCGTAGAGTCTGGCTATCCCCTCAGGCGAGGCTTGTCTTCTCCTCCTTCGGACTCTGGTGTACTGACGCCGAGTCCGCAGACAGATCGCATGAAGCCGTGCGATTACTGCCGACCACCAGTACACCACCCTTAGCTTAGAGCGACTGGTTCTGGGCATCGACAAGGCGCATATTTGCGTCATCGTACCTCGAAACCAGTTTGCTTCCCCTTCCGGATCGTTCTGAGCCTCTTCACCTTTTTCTGGCCATGCCGCGACGATGGCGGCAGCTTCAAGCTTATTTCAGTCTAGCCGCTTGAGAGCCCAACACCGCGGTGGGCTGCATTCCTGGCGGCTGGAAATACTGGCAGGCTGGCAAAATGTGACATCGAAAATGATGTGTCGGTGGTCGGACAATGTGACCGCCTCCTCCGCCACTCGCTACCCTGACAGTATTTGCATTGCAGGAAGAGTGCCAACGTTAGATCCACAATGGACTCCCCTGCCACCGCACACAAGTGCTTACGGACCCCTCATTCGCTAGTCGGGGGTCCAGTCCAGCCGCCCACTCCATTACGGTCTCTCTCGTGTTATCCCAGGTCCTAGAATGAGCGTTGAAATCTTGGGAGATCGTCCTGGGGGACGATCAACTAACGGGGTTGACACCTGCGAACGCAGTTCGCCACCTCGTCCTGGTACGCCTTGTAGTCGGCAAGGGACCTGTTGGGAGAGACGGAGCAGCCAGGGGGCCCCATTGCACTGCAACAATGCCTTGCCCCTTTCTCAAAAGAGCGCAGCGTGGGGCACCCTCTCCCCCAGTAGATGGCAACGAAGCCCGATTCATCCCCACCTGCGAGGGTGGTCGGGGACTACATAAGGCTCCGCTACTACTGCAAGGGCAACCCTCCACTCCACAATAGTCTGCATAAGCAGATGTTGTGCATTGCGGCAGTGGTTTAGGTTGCCCTGGAGGACCTTTAATGGGGTGAATTATAGGGATTTGTTACCTCCATATCCGAGCTGAGGCTTGGTGCTACGCTGGGTTGTGTTGCGGCCATCTCCCTGATAGAAGTAGGAGATGGATTATTCTTGCTCCCGGCCCTTTTAGAAGGCTGGGCGCACTTCTTACCCAGTCTATGGCTAGAAGGATGCCCGAGGTCCGAACATAATGGACACCTTAGGACTGACGATGTGCACTGGCTGGTCCTGGGTCCATGGTTGGTTTATGTGTAAAAGTATAATTTAAGACAATCATGTCAAAAGAAAAAAATCTGAAAAATAACTATTACAAAAAAAGATATGAATTTTTGCCCCACCGGCAAAAAACACTAAACAAATATAAAACAAATTATAACTCGAAAACTACAAAAAATCGGATAATATATATGGAATATTTTCGAATACCCCTAGATGTGAGGAACTTAAATTTTTCTTTTGGACGGACTATTTGTACCATCCTGTAATATAAAATAAATAAAATCTTAAGCATATTTATATCCATTGTATACATGCCCTGAGCTGCCCCAAGAAAGGTAGACTGGACTAGGGCCCATCAGTAGTCCAATCGATGGGCAGCAGAGGACGGGGCCCAACGGTCTATGGAGACTTATCCAGGGCCGGCCCTACTATAGGGCGAACGGATCGGCCGCTCCAGGCGCTAAGTTCCAAGAGGCGCCTTAGTCAAATTTTATAATAGCGTAGCTTTTTTTTATAGGTTAGGGTGACAAACGAGCACACAGGCCACCTGATGGTAAGTGGTTGCTGTGACCCATAGACATATACATCTATCCTCAATAAAGATTCAAAATGCAGATGCGTTGTCACCCATGAGGACTAAGATGGACTCTTGTCCAGTAAAAAGGATCTCCGGTTCTCTACAGTCACTATACGAAACACAGCAGTATTAAGCTGCTATTTTACGCTAGTATTCTGTGAGAGCGTAGTCCTTCACCGGTCGAGCTGACCCATTCGTGCTACAACTATACTACTAATATAGCTGCAGCATGGCTCTACCACGTTACCTACATAATAGAAAAATATAGTATTTTAGCTTATTTATATTTGTCATGTGCCTGAGTTTGTATATGTGCGTGTGGCCTTATTTGTTGAGACGAGCGCTGCGTTCTTCAGTGCTTATTTATATTTCTTACAAACTCAACAAAAAAATGGGAAGTTATTTCAAAACATGTTAAGAGCTTCACTTTAAAGAAGGTGTGTCAAATAAAATGCGAAAGTAGAGTCAACAGCTTGCAAACGGAGCGGTATCAGTACGCCGAAGTAAAAAGTGTCTTGGAAGAAGAGTATCGACATGACTGATCCCGTGGCAACTTTGGAAGCTAAATCACTTGCAGCCAATTTTAAGAAGTTCAAGTTTTTGCTGTCTTTCTTCATTTGGTACGACGTTTCATTCCACGTTAATCTTGTGCAAGCAGAGCACACCATCATTCATCATCATCATTACAACCCTTCACAAGTCCACTGCTGAACATAGGCCTCCCCCAAAGAATGCCACAAAGCACGGTCCTGAGCCACCTACATCCATCGACTTCCTGCATGTCTTACCAGGTCGTCACTCCATCTCGTGGGGGGACGCCCTACACTTCGCCTACCGGTACGAGGCCGCCACTCGAGAACCTTTCTTCCCCATCGGTTGTCGGTTCTTCGAGCTATATGGCCGGCCCACTGCCACTTCAGCTTACTAATCCGTTGGGCTATGTCGGTTACTCTGGTTCTACTGCGGATATCCTCATTCCTAAGTTTATCACGCAGAGAAACCCCGAGCATAGCCCTCTCCATAGCTCGCTGAGCGACCTTGAGCTTCCTCATCCGGCCAGCAGTGAAGGACCACGTCTCAGTTCCGTATGTCATCACTGGCAATACGCACTGGGTGTACAGTCTCGTTTTCAAGGTTTGAGGTATACCTGACGAGAAGATGTGCCGTAATTTCCCGAACGCTGCCCAACCGAGTTGAATCCGTCGATTGACCTCTCGGTCGAAGTTGGACTTACCTAGTCGGACTATTTGTCCCAGGTAAACATACTCGTCAACAACTTCGAGCTTAGTGTTCCCAACAACTACCGGCATAGGTGTGACATGGACATTAAACATGATCTTAGTTTTGTCCATGTTCATCTTAAGACCTATCCGTTGGGAAACACTATTGAGGTCATTGAGCATAGTGCTTAGGTCCTCCAGCGATTCTGCCATAAGGACTATATCGTCGGCAAATCGAAGGTGAGTGATGTACTCGCCATTGATGTTGATGCCGTATCCTTTCCAGTCCAGAAGCTTGAAAACGTCTTCCAATGCAGCGGTGAAGAGTTTCGGGGATATGACGTCCCCCTGTCTTACACCTCTCTGCAATTGGATAGGTTTCGTACTCTGGTTCTGTACTCGGATAGCCATCGTAGCCCTACTGTACAAGCACTTCAACACTTCGATATACCGACAGTCAACTTGGCACCGCTGAAGGGACTGCAGCACCGCCCAAATTTCGACGGAATCAAAGGCTTTCTCATAGTCCACATACGCCAGACATAGTGGCAAATTGTACTCTTCGGACTTCTGTACAATTTGCCGAAGGGTATGTATGTGGTCTATGGTGCTAAAGCCCTTTGGAAACCGGCTTGTTCGGGAGGCTGGAAGTCGTCAAGTCTGCGCGCAAGACGATTCGTAAGGACTCTCGAAAACAGCACGTAGACGCGGCTCAGAAAGGGAAATCGGTCTGTAGTTCTTCAAGAGAGCGTTGTCACCTTTCTTGAAGAACAAGACCACCGCACTTCTGCTCCACGCCTCCGGTGTAATGCCACCATGGAGAACGGAATTAAAGAGCTTCTGAAGGACTTCAAGTACCGGTTTTCCACCCGCTTTCAGAAGCTCCGCTGTAATTCCATCCTCGCCTGGAGCCTTACCGTTTTTAAGGTGCTGGAGAGCCATTCTTATCTCGCTCAGACTGACGTCCGGGATATCTTCGGCAGAGCACATAGATTTATCAAATGCTACAAAACTGATGCACAAAAAAATATACCTAGAGACGAAGGATTAACAAAGGCTCTCATTGCAGCTAAAGATACAGCTGAAAAAGCTGAAATAATTTCGGAGTTTGAAAGAAACCGCGAACGAAAAAAAAAGAAAATGTTCTTATAGCCCAGGAGGAATCGGCGCATGAGTATCAAAACTATTTCACCTCAATTTTTTCATGCGATTCTCTTAAAGTTGTCCTGATGATATAAATGCATGTTGCCATGGGGCAACTCGGTGCCATATTCTTTAAACCATTTTTTTTTCAATTGCAAGGAATTGGGTTTATCAAACTGGACAATTTTTTTTTGTATTCTTTGATAAAATACAAATGAAAAAAGTCCCATGACTTTTATTATAAAAACGCATTATCCTAATCGCGATATTCCAGGATTGGAGATTTCAAGAGAAATGATGTGTTGGAAAAAGTTTTTACATATCGATAAAGGTCAGCCGCAGTCCTTCAGCTCTTAGTATTAAATAATTGGCAAGATACGTTACGTACCTAATATGAGGTCTTTACCTATGAAATTGCCGTTTTTTATGAAATAAGTTAACGTGAGTATTTTTCTATATTTTTTATTTCTATTAATCAAAGTAATCACCCATGCAATCGATGCATCTTTGCTAATGCATTTGCAGTTTATTGATGCCCTTCTTGAAAAAATCAGCTTGAGGGGGGAGGCAACAAATTCTTCAAAGGTATTTTGTACTGCCTCTCGGGTATTGAATTTTATTTCCGCCAAAAGATTATTTAAATTCTGGAAAAAGTAGAAGTCTGTAGGCGCAAGGTCTGGTGAGTATGGCGGATGACGGGAGCTTTCAACCCAACTCTTGTAACTTGGAGAACGTCTGTTATGCGTTAGGAAGTCGCGCGTTGCCGTACAGGAGCAGCGGAGACGAGCGATTGACCAAAGCTTAAAAAAGACGTATGAGCTTCTCCATCATTGTGTTCAGTTATTCACAGTACACGTCTGCAGTAATGCTCATCCTGTTTGGTAAGAAGCTGTGATGAATCACACCAGCGCTAGACCAACAAACAGTGACCATCAATTTTCTAGGGGTAAGTTTTCGCTTAGGGCATTATTTACGTGCTGAATCAGGATCCAACCGACTTGCTGAGTACTTACGATTGTCAAACAGAATCCATTTTTCGTTGCATATAACAATGCGGTTCAAAATTACTTCGTTTATGTGCCTGTTAAGCAGTGCAAAGTACTTCTCGATGCGTACTTCGCGATGGCGATCATTAAGTTCGTGAGACGCCCATATGTTAAGCTTTTTTACCTTGCCAATTTGACGAAAATGGACCAATATTGTTTTGATGCTAACGTGGAAAGCTGCTGCTAATTCAACCGTACATTGAGTATGATCAGCTTCCAGAATCGTCTTTAATTCGTCATTGTCCTTTAATTCGACCAAAGTTTTCGGACGATCACGGAGTACATTTTTCAGGTCGAAAGGACAATGTCCAGAATCGCCCTGTGTAATAAAAGCATCGGACATACACAATAATTAATTTTCTATTTTATTATGTTAGTTTCAAATACTTTTATAACACGGACTAGCTGCGTGCAAAAATGAACATTTAAAAGTATTATACTAGACTAATAACATTAATCGCCGCCATCTTCGCCAAACACCATGTGGTGTTGAAAAATGATTAGGGATGCCCAATCAATTGTAATCGATTTTTGAATTTTTAATGAACTGTTGTATATTTTTTAATCTGAATTACATTTTGAATTTATTTCGAATAAAGTTGCAAAAAGAAGCTACAATAAAAATATTTAATTACCAATTCTTTATTTTATTTTATATTATTCCCTAAATTATAATTTAAAAAACCTACTATACCTATTGAATGAGGTCATACTCGATTTTGAATTGGTAGTTAGAATAATGCTGAAGGAAAATGTTCGTAAAGATTTAGGATTTTCTAATGATCGTTTAGAAAGAAGTGTATTTTATGTCTTACTAAACGATAACTTACTAGTTTACGACAATTAATATTAAAAAAAAACACTTCTCGTTACTGCATTAATTATAAATGTGTTCTTTAAAAACAGCAATATTGCAGACTAGATACAGATGTTATTATTAATATTGTTACAAGTATAGAAGAAGTAGAGACGCACGTGTTATTAAAAGTAAAGTAGTATATTGTCATTACTTGTTATGGTATTAATATTATCGTATGACAAAAGATGATGTATTTATTACTGTTTGTAACGTATGGCTGTAATAAATATTAGGAAATATTCATATCGTATCGTATTTGGCGTTCCCATTTTTGATGTTACTAAATGGTCACTTGTCACTTGTCAGTCTCTTATGAAAAAAATACGATCTACAAATCGATTCAAATCGAACATACTAGAATCGATTCTCGATTAAATCAAGCATTAACAGATCTATTTTTGATCAATTGCGACATTTTCAAACATTCTTTATATAGACACAGAACAATATTGACGATAATTTACCGTAAATACAAGTAAATGTATAGAAACATCATTAAATTAATAAATATAACATCACGCCTGTATTTCCCAGAAGGAATAGGTAGAGGTGTGTAGTACAGTTATGTTATACGTCCCATGTAATAGGGGCTGCGCGTATTGCCAAACACCGGACACAAATCCAGACTCCGTGCTACCCTGGGATCGAACACAGAACAGAACAGTTTTTCTGTCTGTCACAAAGAACAGATGTTCCAACTATGCAAAAGTATTTCTTAAATCGTTTGAAATATAGCTAGTTCTTGAATAAGTCCGATTCGAGAGGTTTTTGTAGCGACATCGGACAAGGATTCTTCAGATCGATACCGACCAGGAAAATCGATTATTCTATTATAAACAATCGATTAAACACTTTCAAATTTACATACCTACTTTCTACTGTCATCTCTCATTCTGTCAAAATTACATTGTTTGGCGTCGTTTGCAATTGTAATCACAGAACACTAATACCCTATTGTAATTGTCTTTGTTATTATATCGGTGTTGTGGTGACTTTCGGGACTATATATTAAACATTACAACTTAGCTATTTTAACGGACTCTGATTGCTTTCAAGAACGACTTACCTTGCTGTGATTTTTGGAACTGTGTACCGCTCCAACGATAACCTAGCATTCATAAACGGACTTACGCATACGCAATGGAAAGTGTATTTTTTATAAATTACGGCTCTGCTGGTGGCACAATATTGTTGAAAGATGAACAGAGAAGCAATCGTGCAATATTGCTGTAATTGCATCATTGTACGCAGAACCATCGGTTTCTGCGCCCACGTTATGACCATTATTTGGTACTTGAGCTTTACAAGACATCAAAATAATATCGACATTCCTGCACAGTTTTAAGACAACATCCTAATTTCCAACTTAGAAGATGAACAATAAACATGAAATTAATCTGTGTTTTATTTCTAATTCAAACATAATAAGTTAATGTAGGTATAAAAAAAAACTTATACTACCAATTAGGTACTAAGTCGGTAAGGTTGGTTTCATAGTCACGAGTTTGAACAGTACCGTCGCGACGCACACGCTTGCAAATGAACTAGATAGTAGTCAATAACATTCACGCTGTTCACGCGCGCGCTGTTGAATCTTGGTTGAAACCGTGGTTGATACGCTCGCTGTTCGACGGCATGTCTAGCGGCGTGACTGACAGCCTAAATCCTTATACATAGGTACTAGGTATCTTACCATACCGTATATGCTAATGACAACATATAAATGCAGTCATAAACAATTATTTTATTTTTACATTAATACACGCAAATATCTCTCATTTCAAAACCAATGCTCAGAAGGCAGGTTTGTTAACTAGATTCTATGAATTTATACGTTGCACTTACATACCCTTAGGCTTTAGAACAAAAACTGCATACCTAATTATGTAGATAGGTACTTAAAATAGCTAAAAGTTTTAGAACATCGTTTTTCAGTTTGTTAAAAATCACTCAGATCTATGAATAACCGTAATATTCGTGGTTCAATTATAACCTCAAAAACTGATACTTTTTTTGAAATATATCTATTATGCAGCTAGTCCGCAATAAAAATAAGATCTTATAGGAATCTACAAATGATCGACAATAAAACACATAATTTTCCGATGCTCTTGGTTCCAGGGCGAACAATGTATGGGCGAGCAATGTCCTTTCCAGAACGGAAGCAGGCAAACCGGCGATGCGTTAGTTTGTAGTATTTGCTCCGTAAACGTCGTTGATGTTGCGTGCCACTTGTGCCGCGTTGCTGCCACGACGGTACTCATTTTCCATAATTACTCGAATTTTTAACGTATGACGAAAAAGATAAAAACATAACAGTTATCAATAAACAAATGACTAATTTTGAAAAAACGATTCCATGTTTTTAAAATAAAAGTAATTTGAAATTATAATTTTCAGTGAAACAAAAATTATTTTGATTTAAAGACCTATCATTTGGATAGCTCTCCGGATTTTTGTAACTATTCCGAACACGGTGGCCAAAGAAGAACGCAGTTTTAGCAAGCTTAAGCTAAGTAAAACATAGCTGAGGTCGATTCTCGCAGAAGATAAGCTTTCTGATCTAGCCTTGCTGTCAATTGAAAATGATATAGCTCAGACATTATCGTATGAGGAGTTCAATTTGTACATGCAAAAGTGCGTACCCAGCGATTTAATTAAAATTTGTTCTCCATTTAGATAGTTTATTATTAACTCATTGAGTGTTTTAAGGACATACATGTGTCGTAATTGCTATTGTTATGCTATTGCTTTAATTGTTCCGACATTCAATGGTTTAATTATATTATTATTAGGAGTCAGTAGGCTTAACCTGAAGAGTTTGTTTTTATTAAGCACTGTTACATTAATTAGTAAACATATAACATATAATAGTATAAGTACTAGTTCTAAAGTTGATTAATGCTTATTGATCTTATCAATGAATTTTTACTTAATTTTGTTTTATTGTCTATTGTTGTTATGATTTATTTAAATTCCTTTTTAATTTTGTTTTTTTCATTCTACATCAACGGTTCCTATAGATACCGTAAGGAGTGCAGTGATTAAAATACCATGAGCATGGCTGTTTTTAATCGACAAATTAGACATAGACTTAAGATGTTGTCTAGATATTCCCAGTTTCATGCTTGCATGTGCACGTACAACTGGTATATATTAGGGGCAAGCAAGGGGGGCGCCATAATTGGGTCTCGCTCTATCCTAAAACTTGCCTCGGGCCGACACTGGACTTATCATTCTACACAATAGATATAAGGCTAGGTAAACAAATAGTACGTACCTGGTTCCGAAGCTAAGACTGCCCCAAGACTCGGTCTGGCTGTAGGTAGGTGTAGGTGCATGTAAGTGGTGTGTAGTAGTGTTTATATATGTAACCTGACCTAGCTGAGGTGACCGGGCAGCGGCCTGGTCCGATGCTGCCCCACCATGTTGTATCACTCCAGCAGACGTCACCAATTGACAACTTCTTTCTTCATTTCACTATTTCAGTCTATCAACTTTATTGTACACTATTTCAATCCATCAACTTTATTGTACATTTAACTAACTTCAGACTCAACTAATCCCCGTTAATCGTAATCTAAAACGTAACACACGGCACGACTAATGAACGGTGGATACAAGTTCACTTCCGTTTTCACTCACCAACTAATTATTTCTAGAACCGAACGCGACCTTCTCTAGGGTCACAAAGTTCCGCCACAAAGTTTCGTAACTTAAAAGGAGTGTTCACAACAATGTATTTAATTTTAAGTATTACTGGAGCGAAAGTAAAGATTTTTGATTTTTTTTTTTTTTGAATGATTCTTTTGAATTACATTTATTATTATTAATCACGTGGTTAAATTATGAATAAATTCTTGTTTAAATCATTAATTAAATAAAAATATCAAATTATTTATTTATAAACATAACCATTTGCATTTATATCGTTTATTATCTGAAACTTTCCTAGATTCTTAAAAGTATGAATAGAATAGAATAGAATAGAATGAATAGAATGATTGTTATTCAATATAGATTATTACATAATACTTATTGAAAGTCATTATTTTATTTACCACTGGTTCGGAAAATACCTCTGTCCTGGGAAGAACCAGCAAGAAACCCAGCGGGCCTTTTTTTTTAAACATAATTTCACTTAACAATAATTTTGTTAATCCAATTTTAAATGAATTTTCATAGAACCAGTATGGTGGCGATCATCTTATTCCCAGGGGTTATTTTCATTCATGTATTCCTTGATATTATAGTAACCCTTTTTGTACAGTTTTTCTTTAATAAAACTTTTAAACTTGTTTATTGACAAACTTTGAACATGTTCTGGGATTCTGTTGTAAAAGCGTATACATTGCCCCATAAATGAATTACTAATTCTGTGGAGTCTAGTAAGTGGCATTACAAGCTTATGTTTGTTCCTCGTGTTTAAGGTATGAACATCCTTATTCTTATTAAAGCTATTTATGTTTTTATGTACATACATTACATTTCCATAAATATATTGCGATGCCAAAGTTAATATGTTTATTTCTTTAAATTTTTCTCTAAGGGACTCTTTACAATTTAGATTATAAATCGCCCGTACGGCTCTCTTTTGCAAAACAAATATAGTTTCAATATCAGTCGCATTACCCCATAGCAAAATTCCATAAGACATTACGCTATCAAAGTAACTAAAATACACTAACCTATCTGTCTCAACATCTGTGAGACTTCTAATCTTTCTTACAGCATATGCTGCGGAACTAAGTCTGCTTGCTAATTTAGATATATGGGGGCCCCATTGAAGTTTCGCGTCAGTAGTAATACCGAGAAAAACAGTGGTATCCACAAGACTCAACTCCTCCCCATTTAAGAGCACATTGGTTTTCGAATGTTTTACATTAGGTATTGTAAATTTAATACATTTTGTCTTATTGCCGTTTAAGAGCAAATTGTTGGCGTTAAACCAATGTACTAGTTTCGATAGAGCATTATTTACATCGTCATATTTAATTGACTGGCGTTTCAATTTGAAAATTAAAGAGGTATCGTCAGCAAATAATACTATATCGTGATTGTCCCCTACAAGATAAGGTAAGTCATTAATATAGATTAAGAACAAGAATGGGCCAAGAATCGAGCCCTGAGGAACGCCCATTGATACTATCGATCCGGAGGAACATTTACCATTAATGAAGACTTTGAGTTCTGTTACTTAAATATGAAGTAATAAGTCTAAGCGCCAAATTTTTTACACCGTAATGTTGTAGTTTCCTGATTAATGTATCATGATGAGCACAATCGAAAGCCTTGGAAAGGTCACAGAAAATACCTAAGGCATCTTGTGAATTCTCCCAGGCATTAAAAATATATTTCATAAGCTCAACACCGGCGTCAGACGTCGAGCGACCCCTTGTAAAACCAAATTGATTTTTATGAAGTAATTTATTTGTATTAAAAAAAAATAACAATTGATCCAAAATTATTTTTTCAAAAATTTTACTGAGAGTTAGTAGTACAGAAATAGGTCTATAATTAGCGGGGTCCAATGTACTACCAGATTTAAATAAAGGTATTACTTTACTATACTTCATTATATCAGGAAACACACCAGAATCGATACAAGTATTAAAAATAATAGCAAGATGAGGTGCAATTAAATCTATTATGGACGCAATCACTGTAACGGAAATCCCCCACAAATCTGCGGTTTTCTTTACATCAATGGTTTTGAAGTATTTTACAATATTATGCGGTAATACTTTTTCAAATCTAAATTCTTTTAAACAGGTATTAACATTCTGTTTAAGTAATGACTCGGAGACAGTTGGAGAAGTATTCAATGACTCTGTTGTCAAGATAGGAACATCAGTGAAATATTTCTCAAACACCGCTGCAACTTACTGATTTAGTCAATTCATTATTAATTTTTAATTGATAGTTTGAGTTACGAGGTTTGTCTTTACCGGTTTCGCTGTTAATTATACTCCACGTCATTTTAATATTATTCTTAGCCATCTTAATTTTGTTACTAATATGTAATGATTTGGCTGTGGAGCAAACATTTTAGAATAATTTTTTACATATTCTTTAAAAGCATCGGAAAGATTATACGATCTTTCATGGTAAAGGTCATATAACCTTCGTCTGCTTTTATGAATTCCTACTGTCGCCCACTCATTAAATGCCTTGCGACTGTTTTTGGAGAATGTTTTAGAAGTGAATGTTTTATTAAATTCATTGTTTATAAAGGTAAATAATTCTCTATATAAATAGGTACAACTCCATATCTGCATTGTTCTTATAAGAAAGGGATGGAAGGTTTTTTACCATACTACTTCTAAATCTCTCCAGGCGTTTTGCATTAATAGGAACAAACACAATTTTCTCAATTACCTGTTTTTTGTGCATATAAGGTAACGAAACCATTTGTTCACAGTGATCTGAACTAAGTTTTTGAATTATTGATTTGTTGATTGGTACAACACCTGTAAAAATATTATCAATACAAGTTGCACTACACCCTGCAATACGTGTAGCTTCAAAGAATAAATTATTAAGATTATAGGATTTGAACAAAGAACAAAATTTAATACTGATGGAAGAAGTTTCCAGGAGATTGATATTAAAGTCTCCACACACTACAAGAGATTTATTCTGTTTATTAAGCTTAACTAAAACTTCTTCCATAATTTTTCAAAAGTATCATAACTTGAACATGGGGGTCTGTAAACACTGACAACAATAAGGTGCTCAACCTTAACACATGCCATTTCTACAGTACGCTCAACAGAGAGGCTCACAATGTCTTTACGTTCTTTACATGATGATGACTTATTAGCTAATATTAAGGAGCCACCTCGTAATTTTTATCTCTATTGAACGAACTGACTACCTGGTGATTACTGAAATTAAATATGGAGTTGTAATCTTTCAACCAATGTTCAGTAATACATAAAATATGTATACTGTTACTATTTAAAAATAATTCAATTTCTAATTCTTTGCCTAACATACCTTGTATATTTTGATGCACCAGGTTGATACAGTTTTTATTATTATTTTGTGAAATTGCATAATTATGTTTTGGTAAGTTGCATAACATAACATAACATAACATAAACACTCACGCCTGTCACCCAGAGGGGTAGGCAGAGACTACGGACTTCCATTTGGCGCGATCCTGACACACCTCTCTCGCCTCTTTCACATCCATATATCTACCTACGCATACACGCTCGTCGGTTAAGGGTACTCCTAATCTGGCCCATTTTCAATGTATCGCCGATCTGGTCGATAAACCTTCGTCTAGGGCGTCCCTTCCCGACCCTGCCGTTCACTTCTGCAACATAAATTTGCTTTGTCACTCTTTCCTCGTTCATTCTTTCTACGTGACCAAACCGCCGAAGCATTCCTTTCTTAATCCTTGTCACAACGTCATCTTGCAAACCACACTTTTCTCTTATTACACTATTTCTCACCCTGTCATTCAGATTCAGCCCTAGCATACTCCTTAAGGAACGCATTTCTACAGCATTTATTCTACTCTCATGCTTCTTCTGCCAGACCCAACTTTCACTACCATACATTAAAGTGGGTACTAACACAGCATTATGAATTGCCATACGTGCCTTAGTTGACACATTCTGGCTCCTCACAATAGCGTGCAGAGCCCCATTCACTCTATTTCCTGCGTTCACTCGTCGTTCTATATCCTTATCATATCTACCATCCCTGCTAAATAAACATCCCAAATATACAAACTCATCCACTTGCTCAATCAACTCCCCTTCTATTCTTATTTTACATAAAGTTTTACTTTCTTCTCTTTCAAAAACCATCACTTTCGTCTTACTTGCGTTCACTTTCATACCCCTTTCTTTCAATGAACAATTCATTAAAGTAACCATCATTTGCAACTCGGCCGCCGACGATGCAAATATGACTTGATCATCGGCGTACAAAAGGCATTTGACGGTTGACTCACCCATTCTCAACCCACATTCTTCAACTTTCAAAGTTTGCAAACAACTGTCCATAAATAGGTTAAACAGCCACGGGGAAGCCACACATCCCTGTCTGACACCTTTATGAATGCCAAACAAGTCCGAGTAGACCCCGTTGATCCTGACACAAGCACTAGAGTCCCTATAAAGAGACCTTAATGCCTGTATCAAGCCAGCGCTCAACCCAAATGAGTTCAGTGTTTGCCATAACACGTTCCTGTCCACTCTGTCATAAGCCTTTTCCAAGTCCAAGAACGCACAAAAAACTTTCTGGTTTTTAGCCAAAAACTTCTCCGCTATCATGCGCATGGAAAAGACTTGATCCGTACACCCCATCCCCTTTCTAAATCCAGCTTGCACATCCCAAATTTTTCCATCAGTTTCTTCTATAACTCTTTCAATTAACACCTTAGCATACAGTTTACCCACAATGCTAAGCAAGCTGATACCACGGTAGTTTTTACAGTCCTGCTGCGACCCCTTTCCCTTATATATTGGGACTATAACGGCTTTGCACCAGTCTTCCGGTACCCGTTTCAGTTCCCAACATAAATTAAACAAGGTGTGCAGCAGGCCTGCAACCACACCCTCACGAGCCCTTAGCATTTCGAGTGATACTCTATCATATCCGGCTGCCTTACCTGCTTTCATGCTTTTCATTGCTTTCATTATTTCATCTACACTTATCTCCCTACCTCTCTCCACTTCTTCCGGAATTTCTATTTCACTTATTTCAGACGACTCTTCACTCTTAAACACGCTTTCAAAGTATTCCTTCCATCTCTTTAAATTCGAAACTTCATCATTCAGCATGCAGCCATTCTCGTCTCGTATAGCATTCATTCTAGGCTGTTTTGAAATTCCCCTGGCAGTTCTTACGAGCTTCCAGAACATTTTAATATTTTCCTGGAAGTTATCAGATATCCTTCTATCATTTTTATCTATCCTTTCTTGCTTTTTCCTTTCAACAACTTCTTTTACTCTCTTATTTATACGTCCAAAGTTTGCCTTTTTTCTTTCAATCTCATCATTCATACCGCCAGAATTACCAGCTTTAGTTGCTAGTAAATCTAGCCATGCTCTCTTCTTTGCTTCAACTTCCATCCGTACCTCATCATCCCACCACACCACGTATTACTTTTCCTTTCATTCGTTCTCTTACTTACACCGCATACTTCGGTGGCTGCATCCACCAGAACTCTCTTAATATTATTCCATACATTCTTCAATTCTAAATCATTCATACATAATTCATTCAACCCACTTATATTTTCCCTCAGTCTGCATTTATACTTCTCTTTCACACCTTCATCTTGTAACCTCTCTATTCTTATACGCTGTAACGCAGTGGTAGACACCGATGTCCGATGCCGCCAACGTCTGAATAGACCATTAATTCGGCATAAGACCAAGTAATGATCCGTCCCTACGTTGGGCCCCCGGTAAACCCTTGTATCTACCACTGCGCTCCTCATTCTTTCATCCACAATTATAAAATCTATCATGCTTCTATCATCCCCTCTTTCCCATGTATACATGTGAATCCTCTTATGGCGAAAGAAAGTGTTCGCCACAAAAATATTCTTTTCCACACATACGGTGAGGAGGTCTTCACCATTCTCATTTATTCTTTCATCGCCAAACGTTCCTAATATCCTTTCATAACCAGACCTCTTCACCCCCACCCTTCCATTAAAATCTCCTAACATAATAATATTTTCATTTTCCTTACATTTCATCAACACCAGCCTTACCATGTCCCAAAACTGCTCTCGGATATAAGTGGGCTTAGATATATCTGGGGCGTACACCCCTAGCACAAACAACTTCTTTAAGCCCACTTTCATTCGTATCCACAGCAGCCTTGGGCTAACACATTCATACTCTTTCACACATTGACCCATTCTTTCTGAAAGGATGACACCGACTCCCTGGCATGCCCGCTCGGTCTCGTCTACTCCAGACCAGTAAGCGGTATACATGCCATGTGCAGTGACATCTCTTCCCTTTCGTTTCGTCTCGTTTACACATAACACATCTATTCCTCTATCATTCATCATTTCGCATACTTCATCCATCTTATCATTCATTGCTCCACATACATTCAGCGTAGCCAGACGGGCCTCCGCAATCCACTTTTCGCCCCTCCGGGAGACAGGACGTGACGGGTGGCGAACCTCGTCGCCGGTTTTTCTCCCGGAGATTCTTCGCACCCCTGCCCCATTAAAGGGGCGCCGGGAACTCGGGGCCATTTCTTTTTCTACTAGGCTCATGGTGCGAACTAAGGGGGTGGTAGATTTTACGTCGCTACCATACGGCGAGGAGCCGAGTCTGTCGTTTCGACTTTGTCGCTCGTTTAGCACCACCCGGGGGACACGTGTAGGGTGGGCCTAGGATTAGGTGGTCGAAGCCTACGGACGCGAGCGACTCATGGTAAGTTGCATTCTAAGCTATTTAAATTATCTTTGCTAGAGATTACCTCTATTGTCTTATTATCTAATTTAAATTACTTGGAACTGGTTCCAAATCAAATGTAAAATTATTTTGTTGCTCAAAAGAAGCAGATGTCAAGGTAGCCAAATCATTGGCTGAGTTAAAATATAAATAATAAGATAGTGTATTTGCTACCAGTCTTAAACTATACTTTGATAGGTAATACCTATCTCTTGTCAAAAACCTCTTAGTTAAATTATTAATATCAATTAAGGCTTTAACTAGCCTGAATGACCTTGACGAAACGGCGATCGCAGAGATTTTAGCCGATGTCAACACCGTCTAGCAACTACGTTCTGTATTACTTATAAAAGTGCAAAGATTAATAGACTGCAGAGATGACATTTATATAAGTGACATACTGCCTGTTATGCTTGCGCATCACTGAGAATTATGTCGCGGTTACGCATCTTCAATTACATTGCACGGTGTGGTGCTGTAGCTTTGTCCGGTAGGCATCACGAGCTATCAAGTGTTCAAGTTTCAAGTACGTAAGAATTTTTATTATATATATTAAATCGTATTTATTTGTGTCGTATTAAAAATATGTCGTCAAAGCGTTCGCTGTAAATTTTCCCGGGTTTGATCCCCGACAGCACGAATGAAATTTGTAATTGCAATTTTCATCAACACGCATTGGGGAAGCACGGCGGGCATTTCCTTGCCCTAAAACCCTCTCAGAAATAAAAAAGAGTCCTGTGCCCAGTACAGGGACTTGTATAGCCTATTACTTTACTTTGTAGCAATATTTATATTCGTTTCAGATATAGAAGGGTACCTTATGCTGACAAAAATATCATGTGGAGGCGACGAAAACGTAAAACTCCTTTGTACCTAGATAAAACGTTCGAAAGATTGTCAGTCATGTCATACGCCACATTTTCTATAGAGCGTAGAACATTGCAGATAGGGCAAAATAAAAAATAATCCAATATATTATGGGAACTATTTATTAATAATATATACATTTATAGGTATTTATAATAAAAATAATGAACAAGCTGCAAGGTTCAACTAATAATGTTTTTTGTAAACACAATCGTAAAATTCCTGTTTTAATTTTTACCAATGGTTAATTGATGAAACGTAGTCAAGATCACTTCATATAAAATATATTTAATTAAAATTGACACGTGACCTATTTGGCCTTCTACTTACAACTCGGCGGAAATTTCAAAATAATATTTTGTCTTTTCACACAAGTATTGTTTACAACTGGCGTGGTTTCGAAAAGCGTGATTAAGTGTCAGCGGTATATAATCAATTAAATACTGAACTTTATTGAAATTTATTTTTTTATTTATTTTTGTTATATCTTCTTAAAAACTGACGCCATCTCACTATTTTATTATTTGTTTTTTTTTGTACGCATAAGGATAAATTAGACTAAGTTAGATCAACTTGGATAAGTTTATATTTTTTTTAATTTTTTCACAAAATTTCCGCAATAAATTATTACCTTTTCTACAGTGATTCTCTCCTCTTAGTTTCGGCGTGACTGTAGGATGTTATAGTGAGTCACCGTCAGTTACTAAGCGGCCATAAATCATTATATGTGTGTATAGACATACATATATACATTTTTTGATTTTAATATTTATGTTTTTTGAATTTTGATAGATATTTTGAAACCTGGTAAAATTACTTTTTTCCATACCAATTGATGGGCCTGAGTATAATGCCAGTTATGCTCTTTGGCTGAAGTTATTTTTTATTTTATGCTCAATTGCAGACAAAACAATATTGATTGCGCATTTCTAAAACAAAATTTTACCTCTTCTCCTTCTAATAATAGCTCCTGCACCTAACACGGCGGAATAGTTATTATTATCTATAAGACGATTTTGGAAAACAGTTTTTGTTAACAGTTATGAGTGTAACATTTTATCAGCTGCTTTGTTTATAGTGCCTTGAGCAACACTTTGCCGGTTTCTGTACAGAAAATGATGCTGGCTTTGCAAATACGGATGGCCGCTACCATTGAATATAATTCCCGCTATGTTACACTTATTTACGTAGAAACTTTAATTATCATTTGCATAAAATTCTAAATAGCACTTTTTACACAAGAAAGTAAATTTTAGATCAGTCCATTTTGTTTTTCACTAATTAAGTAAAAAGTAAAACAAACCAATAGGGCCGGGAATTAAAATTTCTTGCAACTTTTTATAGAAAAGCATGACCTTATCATAATATAAAAGTCAATCATTTAGCCATGTGATAAAACTTTTAAGTGTGCCAGTTAAACATTAATGATGATATTCGGGTCATTATACTGGAAATAGTCTTTTAAATATTTTGTAGTACAATTGATAATCTTCAGTATGATTGACCGTGTATATGACTTTTATAAGTCTATGTTATTTTTGATGAAAATTATTATTGCAGATAAAAGCCCTTTCACATTTATTTTAGTCTCGAATTAAATTAATCAAAATGAGAATAATAACAATGGCTTTTTATAACTGATCTTTAAATGTAAAACACTGACTTGAAATTATATAATTATTGGCATTTTTTTTAATTTATTGAACTTTTTTAAGATTTTGTTAAAACTCTACTGGTAAAAAAAAAACAAATATATATATATATATTTTATAGTTCTTGATGAAAATAATGTATGCGCATTACATCGCATCCCATCAAGAATTTGTAATGTAATTCTTGGTATAAAGCTAAGACGTGATAATAACTGTAAACAATAGAATAACAAAATAATGAAAACATTTACATTTACATACAAAACATTTACAAAAATACTTGCTTTATAACCTAATAAATATTATTTGACCGTAATAAAATAAAACAAGGTAGTCTTCGGGATGAAAGTAAAAATAAATATTTTCGATTATTTTTGCAATATCTAACAGCCGGATCAGCGGGCGATTCTGATCCATCTAAAGATGCTAAATTTCAGCAAGCACTGTCAAATTCAATAGGAGTGACAGAAAAACGTTCTTGATATAGAAAGGTAAATATATTATTTAACCTATAAAGTAAAATCACTTTATTACAAATCAAAATAGCCCAATAGCTTTATTAACATGAGACATAATTGTACGAGTGCTTACAATACTTAACATTATTTTACTGAAATCTCAGAAAGTTTTTTTAAATAGAATAAGGGTGACAAACGAGCACCCAGTCCACCTGATGGTAAGTGGTTGCTACGGCCCATACACATCTACATCTATCCTCGATTACGTATCAAAATGTAGATGCGTTGTCACCCGTGAGGACTAAGATGTAATTCCTCGTTTCCAGTAAAAAGGTCCTCTGGTTATCTACACTCACCATACGAAACACAGCAGGGTTAAACTGCTATTTTACATGTTATTCCGTGAGAGCGTGGCCCATCCCCGGTCGAGCCGACCCATTCGTGCTACAACTATACCTAATAAATATAGCTGTAGCATGGCTCTACCACGTAAAAAAATTGACGTTGAAAATTTATGTATTTTTAGAAGCAACTTTGCAATTATTTTCTATTGAGTTAATTTTTGTGGAATCGTGTTTTGCAAACCGCCACCTGAAATACGTACAATTTTTTTTCGATAATGACGTGAAATTACAAAACCATCCCCATGCATTTCAATGTGGCTCTATTCAGCCTCTTAATATGAACATACCTCGGATTTCAGAGACAATGGAAGATATAATATTATATTATTACTGTTCCGTGTGAGGCAACCTTTATACTTATATACATATTCTCATCATATTTTTATGGTTGGTTAGAAAAATTATATCTAAATGCAAACTTTCACAGGGTAATTTTTTTTTTTACTATTTTTACCCAGCAAGTAGTAAAGCAACTACAATCCCATCGGTAAGTGGTTATGTAGTCTAAGATGGTGAATTGCACTGACTTAACAAAAACCTATTTACTCTTGCCTAATAGTACTAGGTAAGTATTATTTGCGACCTATTTGTGTGTGTGTGTGTGTGTGTGTGCGTGTGCGCGTGCGTGCTTGCGCGCGTGTGCGTGTGTGTGTATGTGTGAAGAAAAGCGTATGAGAATACGTGAAGAGGAATAAAGGTTGAGTACTAATTCGCTTACCTGTACGAGGTTGCCACTCGAGGACCTTTCTTTCTATTTTTTATATGTTTTCCAAGTTATATAGCTAGCCCATTGCCATTTCACTGTAATATTCCGTTGAGCTATGTCAGTTACTCTGATTCTAATGCAAATTCCTTCATTTCTAACTTTATCACGTAGAGAAACCCCTCTCCAATTTAAAATTTTTACATTTTTTAGATGATAGTTTGTCTAACAAAAAAAAACCATAAACCCAAGAATGTCTTTATATAGTTATTTATACTTAGGTAAGCACCATTCTTTTATTTATTTAAATTGTTTGATTTAATTTGATAACAGTGTACCTAAATGTAAGTATCTGTATCTTTATTTCTCTCTCCAATAATATTTTATAAAGTCATACTTATAAAAACATCGTTTTATTGTAACACATAATTATAAAATTCATTATCAACTAATTAATAAAAATATGCAACAATAAAATTACATAGGTATTAAAAACTATCGCAATCTAAGTAACGAGAGCATGTTCGTCGTTCCACATCTAAATTATATAAAAATGCATTTTTCAATTTCACTAATCAACGTAGCCGCAAAAATTTCTTCTTCTTTGGGCACTTTAAAAATTCATTTATTTAGAAAATAATATTTACAGTTACCAGTGTACAGATATTAACTAAATTAAGTATTTCTAGTCATAAAAATATTTATAATTGAGTATAAACTTTTAAAAACTAATTTATATTTGAACGAAGTCGCTCCAACACCGACGTGCGGTCCACCCTCGACGATGTCCGAAAACGGACTGTGACAGAGCTTACATGGCGACGGAGCATGCGCGCTCGCGTAAATATATTCAATTTCAGGGAAAAATGATATATTCTCTTATAAAACGGGTAATAAAAATAAAACTCTCAATTAAAAATATTAATATTTTTAAGACCTTTTTTTTAGTGTAAGAACTATTTAAAAAGCTTGTGCCGTTTTGGAGAAATTTTGCAAAATATGACAAAGATAGGTACTCTTTGAGGATTTTTTTTCTAATAAGGGGTTGACAAAAATACAATTTTGTTAAATTAAAAACATTTACCAAATCTTCTTCTGTTACCCTGTATTTTTTCTTTGTGGATTAAATGAACAGTTATTGAGATTTTTTTACTTAAATATTCTAGATTTAGGCATTTCAACCACTGTTAAGGCCTTAAATGAAATTTATCATTATTATTCTTACAATTAAATGTCAAATTTAAGTTATTGTTACATGTCAAGTTATGCATCATTAAATTTAAAATATATGAGGAAAAGCTTATTAAAGCCGAGAATTTTTTTAACTGTAAGTACTTGAAACTATGACATTGATATTTTAACGTTCAAGTTACGGTACGTAGGGCACTCAATAACTTTGAAGATATACAAAAAGTATTCTAGATACTATTAATATTTATTTTACATCTTTTCAAAATATTATCTATCATGCTCTATACAAAGTTCCATTCGCCTAAACCAACTCTGAAAACACTTTTGCCAGTCTTGATGTGACAGGTCCGAAATCACTTCTTCGTAGGCAGCCACGGCTTCTTTGGCGCTTGAAAAAAACGTGCGTTTTATTTTTTCTTTGACTCGTGGGAACAAAAAGAAATCTCAAGGAGCTAAGTCAGGGCTATAGGGTGGGTGACTTAGAGTTTCAATACCAGATTCCTCAATAAATGCTTTTGTTCTAAGGGAGGTATGTGAAGAGGCGTTATCGTGATGCAGGATGATTCCCCGAAGCCCAGTTTTTGATGTTCTCTCACGCCCAGCTTGAAAAGCTTTGGATAATGCAACTGTATACCATTCAGAGTTAACTGACCTACAATTTTTCAGCATTGACGTCGACAAATGTCCGCTTTGCGAAAAAAAACTAACCACCATTTTTTTGCCGACGTTGCGAGATCTTTTCAGTTTTGTCGGTAACTGTCCTTCTGAATAGACCCATACCGATGATTGCCTTTTATTTTCCGGATCATAGTGATAGATCCATGTCTCGTCAACAGTAACGATTTCTGAAACACGCCTAGATACCTCGTTTTCGAAACGTAGACGCATTTCATGGCACCAATTCACACGAGTCTGCTTTTCGCTTTCGGAGAGCAAACGAGGGATCCATCGACAACAAAGCTTCCTCACTCCAAGACGTTGATGATGGTATGAATGCTCCCCGAACTAATGCCTACAATCTTTTCGATGTCCGTATATGTGATTCGTGGGTCTTCACGCACCAACATTTCAGTAGTCCATACATTTTCTGCCATTGCTTCTGTTTGCGGGGCCGCGGTTCTTTGGTCATCTTTAAGATTAATTTTACCTGTTTTGATTTCAGCAAACCACCTACAAACTGTTGCGCTTGATTGAACTGAGTCCCCTTAGTGACGCGTGGTTTAAAATTGGTATAAAGTGGACTGTAATAGGTAGTTTGAATTGGATTTCGTTGAAATTTGCAACCGACACATAAAACTGAAGGACCTGGAGAACGCCGTCAGCTTCTCTTCGTACTTGAGGTTGACACTCGCGTGGTACACAAAGATGCTGCTGCCCATATTCTGCCTCAGTTTCCCTCTGTCGCCTCTTACGACACCCACGGGAAGATATGGGGTACTTACCCGCCACTACACGGGGCAGGTAAGAATACCCACAAAAATAATATTAAATAGTAAAAACTGTTAAGCAACAGTTAAGATATAAATTTGTTAAAAAATATCTTTGATTGAGTCCTTTGGTCTGATATTTTATATTGAACGAATTGCTCTTTTCGGTAATATAAATATATTTACAACATCGGCTGCCGATTCCTACAACAATATTTCATAGGATATCGACTATAAAATAGATTAAATAAGCCAACCTAGCTTCTATATCAAGTTAATCGTGTTATATTTTTGTCTGCATACACAGTGGAACCATATGTGTAATAAATACGTAACTAAGTTTTCTTGACAAGACTTCAATATAATGTTTCTATTGTGACGAGACTACAGTGATACCAACTTAATATGAGTAGTAACTTTGCCTCACCTTTGTTATAGAATATTTAAGCATTTCATTTTGTTGAAATGCTTATGCTACAGCATTCCTTATAGATATTATCTCTATTAAATAATCATCTATCTGTACATACACATATAAATGAAATTGAAGTGTCTGTCTTTAATATCGAATTAACTCGCTGGTATTAATTTGTGGGAGTTATTTGCACGATACTAAGACATGAACAAAGATTTTTAAATTTTTTATCTGTCTGTCTGCCCGTGTTAATCTTCGGAATGGCTGAACCGATCGTGATGATATTTCACGAACAGATAGAGAGCAATGCCCGGAGTGATCTACGTTATATTTTATTTGAAAAAAAAACTGCAGCATATTTTTGAAATCGAATAATATAGAATAAAAAGGTTTCTAACATTTTTTGCCTTAAAATTTTATACAAAAAGGTCATTTTTAGGATTCAGTACCTGAAGGGTAACCAACGTGAGCCTATTACTAAACCTCCGCTGTCCGTCCGTCTGTCAGCAGGCTGTCAGAAGCGCCAGAAGAAAACTGAAACAGGGGAGTATGATGAGGAGATTAAATGTGAGTATCAATGACCTATACGACCCTAGTAGTATAAACACTACTTACGAACGAATATTAAGCGTTATTAGTCCAATTACATTCGTTCGGGATCTCACAAATGAATCTCATGGCCGCGTAGAGAAAATGGTTTATAATGACAAACTGCCGGTAAGAGGCTGCCACTCAAGAACACTTTGTCCCCATTGTTTGTCGTTTTTTCGAGCTATATCCGACCCGTTGCCAATTCAGATTAATGATCCGTTACTATGGTTCTATTGCAGATATCCTCATTGTGAAGTCTATAATGAAGAGAAAGTCCAAAAGTCTATTAAGCAGTGAAATGAAGTACCAAGCCTCAAGTACATAAGTCAACACTTAAGGGACACGAGTTGGTTGAACGCTGTTGTTTTCAGGTTTTTAGGTTTAAATGATGAAAAGATGTGTAGTAATCTACCAAATGCTGCCCAGCCGAGTTGCATCCGTTGATTAAATCTCGGTTGAAGTTGAACTTACCTAATTGGAAAAATTGTCCTAGGTAAACATACTCGTCAAGAACTTTGAGCGTAGTGCTATCGTAGACCTATCATATGCTGTGCTTGACAACGCCAAAAATATAAAGTGCAATTTACCAGCATTTGAAGATATCTTTCGTTCCAATGTCCTAACTACTCAACGGATATTGACGATTACCACAAACGAGTAGGTAAAGAAAATAGAGTAAATCATTTACAAAATAAACATATCATTAATTCACTACTCATTCAGATGTGTCTCTCTTCTTTATATTTCGTTTAGTCTAAAGATTTGACTGATAATAAAGTAAAAAATAAATAGAAATTAACCGAGTTATCAGATACATTGAAATCAGTGCCATTTGGTGATGATATATAGATAGATTTGAGGTTATAGTATGGTTGTGATGAATAAAAAAACTTTTATTGATTTATTTTACATAGTGTTTCGTGGTTCACAGTACTAAGCCTGAAAGTATGAAATAAAGATATTGTCTTTTACTTTATAATTAATATTGCGCCTTATCACAAATCTGAAACACACTGTGTAACACTTCTGTGAGCGAAAATATAAACTTCATTTATTTCTTTACAAAATCATATTTTGTGCATCACATCTACTGCTCAATGCAATTAGATAGTCTCGTTAAATAAATGTTTTTTTTTAATTTAAAATTTGTTAATCCAAAAGGTTGCGTAGTTAAAAATAAAAGCAATCCTCCGTAATCTGAATCTTGTTATGGGTAAAAGAAATCTTAAATTGCTCGCTTTAATTCTCCCTCGCGAATTGACGCAGCTTGATAGTCCCTTTAAACGACGTCGTGGCGTCTACTTTATATTTCGGGTCTCATGGAAATTACGTCTAAAGAATACTAATTAATCGATCGGTTTTTATTGTGAAAATGGACCATTTTATTTCATTAAAAATAGTAAAATAAAATTTAAATTTAAAAAATAAGAAGTAAAAATTTAAGAAGCTACATGCGGCATGTAGTCGATACCTTCATAATTTTTACATTAGATAAAGTAATTACATCTTTAGACCAGCCTTATTCCATAAACTGAAATTTAAAATTGAATTAGAGGAAAATAATTGTTAGCTTTAATAGATGTTTAATTATTCTAAATTCTAATGACACTATTAGTCATACTGTGTTAACCTTGCAAGTGCGAGTCGGACTTGCGCATAAAGAGTTCCGTACCATTGTAATACACGTTTCTAGTAGGGGAGCCCCTTAAATTTTTAATTTATTTTTATTTTTATTATTTTTCGTTATAGCGGCTACAGAAATACAAATTCTGTGAAAATTTCAATTGTCTTTTCTTTTATTATAGGATAAGGGTGACAAATGAGCACACAGTCCACCTGATGTTAAGTGGTTGCTGTGGCCCATAGACATCTACAATCTATCTTCGATTACGAAACAAAATGCAGATGCGTTGTCACCCGTGACGACTAAGATGGAATGCTTCGTTTCCAGTAAAAAGGGGTCTCCGGTTCTCTACACTCACCATACGAAACACAGCAGCATTAAGCTGCTATTTTACTCTGGTATTCTGTGAGAGCGTGGTCCTTCCCCGGTCGAGCCGACCCATTAGTGCTACAACTATACCAGTAATATAGCTGCTGCATGGCTCTACCACGTACACAAAATGTCTACTTATTACGGATCATAAGATGTAGCTCGCTGATAGACAGACGGACGGACGGATGGACGGACGAAAGAACAGCGGAGGCTTAGTAATAGGATCCCGTTGGTTACTCTTTGGGTACGGAACCCTAAAAATACCCATACTCACTGAATTTTAAGCAATGAAACTAATCATCGCAGGTAGCTACCATGGAAAAATATTTGTTTCAGAAAGCACAAGGTATCTGTGACGGTAAACACCTGGCCGCCGAGCTCCAGTACGTCAAGCAAGTATTGCACGACAACAAGCTTCGGGGTCCCGCACTTACTTCTTGTGACCGACCACAGTCGAGCATGTGCTTATGAATATGTTTCACTATTAATTATAATCCACGTCATTTTAATTTTATTGGATGCAGTTTTAATTTTGTTGCTTAAATGTAAAGGCTTGGCTGTGGAGCATACTTTTTTTTAAAACTTTAGAATATGTTATACATACTCTCTAAATATAACACTATGAATATATAATCTTTCTTTATAAAGCTTGTATAACTGTAGTCTACTTTTATGAGTTCCTATTGTCGCTCATTCATTAAATGATTTGGAACTGTTTAAAGAGAATGTTTTACTACCACCTAATAAATAATCAGCACTATTTTTAAATGAAAGGGATGGAAGTCCTTTTACTATATTACTTTCAAACCTCTCCAAACGATGGTCATTTCTTAGACCAAAGGCAACTTTCTCATTTTTCTGTTTTTTGTGTATGTAAAACAATGAGACAAACTGTCCACAGTGATATGAACTTAAATTTTGAATGATTGATTTATGCAAGGGCTTAACATCTGTACAAATGTTATCCATACAGGTCGCACTAGGCCCAGCAAAACGTGTCGGTTGTCGGTTCTAAGAATTAATTAACAAGAGTATACTTAACTTAATACTAATGGAAGAAGTTTCAAGGAGATTGATGTTAAAGTCTTCACATATTACAAAGGACTTGTTCTGTTTTCTAAATTTGAGCAAAACTTCTTCCATGATCTTTTCAAAATATTCGTAAGTGAGAACATGGGTCTGTAAACACTTAAACAATGAGATGCTCGAGCTCGACACAAGCTATTTCTACAGTTAGCTCAAAAGAGAGGCTCACAATATCCTTACGTTTTTTTATATAATAATGATTTATCTACTAATATTGGGGAACCACGACGTAAATTTTTTCTCTAATGAAGAAACTGACCACCTGGTGATTTCTGAAATTAAATATTAAATTATAATCTTTTAGTCTATGTTCAGTAATACAAAGATTATGTATGGTGTTACTAAATACAATTCAACTTCCAATTCTTTGTCCATCATGCCTTGTAAATTTTGATTCAGCAGGTGTAAACAATTCTTATTACTTATTTGTGGGCTACATTCTAAATTAATTAAACTCATCTTGTTGCTAGAGATTGCCTCTATTGCAGCATTCACTAATTTGAATTAGTTGGAACTGATTCTAAATTAAATGTCACATGATAATGCTGCTCAATAGAAGCAGCCTTGGTAGCCAAAACTTGAAACTCATTCGTGAAAACTTCGTGAAACAGCAAAAGCTGCCGCCTGGCTCTACCACTCTTCAGAAATCCCAGACTCTTCAGAAAAATTGTTTTATTCCATTGCTCTCGCTGTCTGTCTATTTGTGTGTCTATCCGGGTTAATCTTCGTAAAGGCTGAACCGATTGTGATGAACCTTTATGAGATAACAGATGGAGACCATATCAACCATATTTCATCGGTAAAACCATCGATATACATATACTACGCACTAGATTTCGCATTCCGAACACTGTATGTTCAACTGAACTGTACTGCAATCCGTACACTAAAACTAAATATTGCGTAAATTGACTATTTGTGAATTCCATAAGATAATTATTATTACATTTTATTTAGAAATATGTTTCTTTAAATTAAAATGAGAGTATTTTATATTAAATTCTTACATTTATTTTATATTAATATCTTATTTTATATTAAATTAAAATATTCGCGCATGTGCGATTCTACTATCTCTCACGCATGCGCGAAGACATAATGTACCGTGAAACCTGGCAACTTTGCCATTTTTGGAAGGATTTAAGTCCTTCCAAAAATGGCAAAGTTGCCAGGTATAATAAGTTTAGGACCAAATTTCCAACAAAAAATGTACTGTCACACTGGGCGTCAACGTTAAATGTAACATTATATTCTTCGTAGATTTGGTATTTATTAGTGATTTAAACAAATAATAACATTAAATAGACAAAATACTTAAAATAAGAAAATGGCAAAGTTAACCTCACTTTGTGGCAACTTTACCATCGGGGTTTATAATAAAAATAATAGGATTTGACTTCAAAGTTAAGGTAAGTTTACCTCATAATATAATACACAATACTCAGAGTTATGATTTGCTCCTTTAATTGTGTTGTAAATAGCAAAGTTTACTCCTGTGGCAAAGTTGCCCTCCCATTTTTCCATATTTCATACAAACTTGAAGATGTGTCAGGGTTGTCAAAAATCTTAATTACGTACTTTACTTAAATTTTTTATTTCAATATTTTCACAACAATTTTTAGGAGGTATACGTTTTTTTTTAAATTAAATTCTCAATAATTATAAATAAATAAACATAAGAATAACTATGATTATTTTTCATCATCAACAGTCATCGTCACTATCAAGAAATTCAACTTTTCGCCTTTTCGTCTGCTTTATGCTTTTATTAGACAATTACTGCTTTTCTGATTAAATATTATTATTATGAAGTCTAGATGTGCTCGCCACAGGATTTTCATGTAGATCAAAACCTTATTGACCTATTGTAATACCAGTTGACGATTTTTGACAAATGTCAAAATTTTAATCCATTCTGTTTAATTTTATTGGACCATATTGTGACAAGTCAAAATATTTTTTGTTCTTTACGTGTTAAGAAAATAGTGAGTCATCGTTGTCCGCCGGCCTGGCCACGCCCCGCAGCCAATTAAAATGCAAGAAATTAGAAAGTCAAGTTCACAGTGACCAGTTGAAGTCAGGCCTTCGAACAAAATAGTTGTGTATTTTCCGTGTTACTCGTTCAACATTAAATTTTGAAAATGAATACCTCACCTATTCGAAAGAATAAAAGTGGATCAATAATCCATACCGGAGAGAGACGCGTAATTTACAATGTTTATAAGTACTTTAAACTGTGTGATTTAAATGCGACTGTGGAGAGCACAGTAATAAAAACAGTAAGTGCATGTGGTGTGTCCGAAAATACTGTTTATAAAATTATTAAAGAACAAAAGGATACTAACACATTAAAATCACCCGTGAAAAAAAGAGCTCGAGTATCGACGGTCGATAAATTAGATGAACTAGACAAATGTGCAATAAGGAGAAAAGTTCACTCAATATATTTAAATAACGACTACCCGACAAATTTATGGAAAATATATAAATATATTGGACAAAATTATGACACTTTGCGAAGCTGACGAAGACATTCCTGTTTTCAAACGTACCACACTTCATAAAATAATGCATGAGCTTGGTTTCGATTTCAATAAACAGGATAGCAGAACATTGTTAATCGAAAGAGAAGATATTGTTTTATGGAGGCGTAAATATCTGAGGCAAATAAAAGAATACAGAGTCGCTAATAAAACCATTTACAAATTGACGAAACGTGGGTAAACGCCGGATACGTAAAGACAAAAGCATGGTTGGATACAACGGTAAAAAATAAAAGACAAGCCTTTCTAGACGGCTTATCAGCCGGTCCGAAAGCTCCGACAGGAAAAGGTAAAAGGTTAATTGTATTGCACATTGGCAGCGACAAAGGATTCGTGGAAGATGGTCTACTAGTATTTGAACAAATATAATGCCTAAGCTAGAACCAGGAAGTGTGGTTGTCATGGATAACGCTCCCTATCATTCGGTAAGAACCGAAAAAATACCAACAACCAGCTGGAACAAGCAGCAAATAATAGATTGGCTGCAAAGCAAAGGCAAATCCATGGACATCACTTATTTAAAAAAAGAATTATTAATGAAAGTTGCAGAAATCGCCCCACAATATAATAAATATTTAATAGATGAGACTTCCAAAAGTAATGGCATTACAATTCTTCGCCTACCGCCTTTATCATTGCAAACTTAATCCAATTGAATTGGTTTGGGCCTAAATAAAAAATTATGTTGGTGCCAATAACTCCACGTTCATAATGAGTGACATAAAAAAATTATTAGATGACGCAATAGCATTAATAGACGCTAATCGTTGGAAGAAGTGCTGCGACCACGTGATACGCGAAGAAAATACCATGTGGAATTTGGATCACATCATGGAACTTGCAGAACAAAATTCTTTCATAATTAATGTAACTGGAGAATCTAGCGATATTGATTAGTGATTTAAGTAAACTTAAGGAAATTTGTTTCCATTAAACTTAATTAAATGTTGGAAAAAAAAGAATTTTTAGTCCACTGTGAATACACCTTTACCCTGTAGTTGCACTGATGACTCACTATTTTCTTAACGCGAACGGAATATAGTATGGTAAGTGTGCCAAGTCAGTTTTATAGACAAATATTAAGACTACTATATTAAAAACGAAATATTACATTTCCTAACTTAATTAGTTATTAAATTTTTATACAAAAAAATGACAAATCTCAAACGTTACGTTTTCCGTGTTAATCGTAATTTTGTACCAGTACACCACTGATGGCAAAGTTACCAGATACCATTGGTAAAGTTGCCAGACTTGACTGTAGCGCACAATTTTTGTTTGGAATAGCTTCTCTAGCACGTAGTACAACTCACTCAACTCAATGTGTAAAGCATTTAAGATTAAAAAAAGAATAATTGATATAATAAATCTCAAAAGGTCTTTCTTCAACTATGTTCAGTCTATATAAAATTGGTCCTATCTAGGCAAATCCGGGTCGGGTCGCTAGTTCAGGGGTGTCACTTCCACTATGGAAGGTATGGAGCACTCCATACCTCAAGTTTTTCAAGGTATGGAATTCCATAGCTGAAATTAGGAAATAAATCGCATATTACTACAAACCCCATATAAATAAATCGCAAGCCCTTAAACCTCAATACCCCACATCTTATAGTTCAATAAATAAGTTGAGTATATACACTGCAAACTCTTAAACCTTAATACCCCACGAGTAATGCGAACAAATTTGAAAATCGCGCCACCATTTTCCATACCTCAGATTTTTACAAAGTGACACGCCTGCGCTAGTTATTAAATATTTATATAAAATAGGGCTCAAACAACCAACTACCAAAGGTGAAGAAAGGTTCTTGGCCGGCTGTCTTGTATCGAGTGACGACCTGGTAAAGACTGTTTATAAATAAATAGTTTAATATTCTGATTTAATTAATGCTTTAGACAAGAATTTGCTCATGATTTTACCGCGTGATTAATAATAATAAATGTGATTTCAATAATTATTAACTGACCATCTTTCTGAGTCCATTTGTTTGTTATTCACCATCCACAAATCCAACTTACATCTTAATTTATAATATTAACTTTTCATAACAGTCTGCCTTCTCTTTTAGAAAGAGCTTGCTACTTACCGTAACTTGAACGTTAAAATATCAATGTGATAGTTCCATGTACTTACGGTTAAACTTTTCTTGGCTTTAATAAACTTTTCCTCATACTTTTAAGAATCTATGAAAGATTCAGATAATAAAAGATAAAATGCATTGCAAATTTATATTTATTAATAAATAGTTTAATATTTTGATTTAATTAATGCTTTAGACAAGAATTTATTCATTATTTTACCGCGTGATTAATAATAAAAAATGTAATTTCAATAATTTTAAACTGAGCATCTTTCTGAGTCTTTTATGTTTGTCATTCTTTTATAATTTTTTTTGTTACCACTTGAATTTCCTCCTGAAACATAAATTTTACATGGACAAACATCCAGACCCAAAACAATTAATAATACAATTGTCCCCCGCGGGTTTTGAACCCGCGTCTCGGCCGCTTTGCACTGTGCTACGGAGCCGTTTATCCAATTTGCTTAGGAGACAATGGATGAACGATTATCTCCTTTGCTCATCAAACTTTGGGGCTATATCAGTCCTACTATATTATGTATTATATTATTGCACTGTGTAATACCTCACTGATTTAAATTGCTGTCTTATTTCTTTCAAAAAAAAATATTTAAATTAACACCTAAAACACGTCAACTTGTCCATCTTTAACATTGCTTTAAAAAACAAATACTCACTTGTTTTCCGGTCGTTTCTTTTTCTTTAATGTCGCGTTATTTTTTCATTCACCAACCCAGCAACATATATCTTTTTGTATAAGGCATTGATACGCTCTCAGTTGGAATACGCAGTTGCTTTGTGGAATCCTTTCTATAATGTCTATACCGACCATATTGAGAGAGTACAAAAAAAGTTTTTTAAGTCCATGTACTATAGATGTAAGCATAAATATTGTTCCTATAATATAATTTTAAATAAATACAAAATGTTAAGTTTAAAGCGCAGACGACAACAATTAGCAGCAATGTTGTTATTTGACCTTTGTAATGATAGATATGATTGCATTCTTTTAACAAAAAAATTGCAATTTCGTGTACCTACTAGGTCACATGTAAGATCAACATGCTCATGTCAAACATTTGCCCTTCCCTTATGTAGAACCAATGCTGGCAAAAGAGCGCCATTATATCGTTTAATGCAAAATTATAATGATCACTTTTGTGACATTGACATTTTTAATAATCGTGCAAATTCCTTTAGAAACAAAGTGATTAATAAGCTTATGAGTCTTACAAACTAAAGAAAGGAAAAGGAAAAAATCAAAACTCAATCATAATACAATTGAATTATATAATTGTTTTGAAATCAAACCTAAAATTTTGAGTTTTTTGTTTATTGCTAGATTTTAATTTTTGTTTTTAAATAGTTCGATAATGCTGATCTCTTGTCTACTTAAATTAGAGTTTAAGTTAATGTAATGTCTAATGTCTTTTTGTAATATTACTTATGTACTAAGTCCTCCTTCACATCTCTCATTTTTGTAATTTAATCTGTTAAAATTATTATCTGAGACTGGTGGTGTTGGCTTCACTAAATTTAAATTTTAGGATTAAGATTAGTTATTAATCCTCTGTTGAAGTTGTTTACTGGTCCTTAAATAAAAAAAAAAAATAAGAGTTCGGTCGTAACACCAAATGCTGCACAGGCGGCACTCAATTGATATTGATTGGGCGTTTTCAGTTTGATATCTTCCGTTCCGTTGGATCCGTTCCGTTCCATTCCCAATTCCATTCCTAAAAAGGTATGGCATTGCAAAAGTGCATCGATAATAATATTTATATATTTATTTATTTTTTATTATATATTATTTTAAAGTGATATTTTCATAAACCTATTATTTTAACGCTCTAAGAGATATCAGTAAGATTTAAAAATTCAACTCAAGATAAGAAGAACCAGACAATTTCAGGCTTAATATATCATCTTTATATTCAGTACATGGTGTGAGAATATCCACTAACCCATATCGTACCGTGGGTGTCGTAAAAGGCGACACAGGAAAATTAAACAGGAGATGGGCAGCAGCATCTTCATGATAACAGCTCAAAATAATAAAATACTGCGGTTGCCAATCCACTTGCAAAGCATGGCAAATATGCCAAATATTCACCCTACGAGGCAATTTATAAGGTAGGCCTATTTATATTGAGCATATTGTTCACAATTGTTTTGATGAAAAGGAGGTTCATAGCTAAAAACTAGGATCCGACAGGGGACGATGTAATGAAATTATTAATGTTCAATGAGTGCCACAAAAGAAATTTTGATAGATGAGTCAGTCACTTAGGACATATTCCTGTAATATTATTTAAATATCAAAATAGATTTCATACATAATGTAAACACAGTAACAGCTCATTTGTTCGCCATTTACAATTTTAAAATGTTCAAATTTCTCTCTTTTCGCTTGTTATACCTAATAAGTCCATTACTAACCTGTATGTTCATACAAATGTTTACTAAAGCATAAAGCGTACCTAAGCAATTGCTTAAGGACTTTAACTGTCTTTATGCCGTCATTGCTGCTATTATTATCCTGGTTATAGCTAAACAACAACAGATATGTTCAATATGGAAACAGCAAAACGGTTATTGTTGTGTTTCAATGCATAAAGCTGAGTTCCCTCCCGGTTCCTTTTAGGCGCACTCATGTGAAACAAATGAATAATTCAAGTCCAACATACCTACTTTGTCCAAATTTAACCTTCTTTGGCCATTTGATAACGCTGAAATTGTTTGTTTCTTCTAATATTGTGCTCAGAAAGGTAGCGCAAGCAAGTAAAATCAGTTATAAGGTTTACTACAAAATTTCACTAAAACGAAATTATTAATAGCTTCTCTTCGCTGTTGTTAATTGTCTATGTTAATGTATCTTTGTTATCTTGCCCATCACCAATCCTAAACTGAATATTGTTACGGTTAATGAAGTACTTTATTACCTACTACGAGTAATAAGTGAATTATTTAAAAAATACTTTTACTAATATTTCTAATATTAAGGAGCTACTAAAATGATATTTCCTTTTTAAAACTATTATCAAATCTAAGCAGAAAAATGCGCTAATTGAAATTTTATTATATATATATAAATAGCATCACGGAGTGGTAGGCTGGTAGTGCCGCATGAAAAATGGAGTGTCGGCATTACGAAACGCTGCTTTCAGTCTCTTCTATCGTCAACACGACCGAAACGTGGCTACTCGCGGCTGGTCATCCTGACTCAAATGCCTCCGCGTAAAAGACTGTAGGAGAAGGTGGGAATGTCTTTTGCATAAGTGGAGACGCAGGTCGTTGTATGAAGCTCGCCTTATATTTCGAAGCGTTTTTCCTGAGGAGTGATAGAAGGAGGAATTGTCATCTTCCGAAGAGCGGCGATTGACGCTGCTGGAGCCGCGGATGTGTGCGAAAACGTTCATGTGTGCGAAACGTATACGCTGCGAAGGTGAACCACCAGCGGGTTTTAATCGATGCGAGCCCGAAATAACTTGTCTACGAGTTGTCCTTGCCCCCGCGTAGACGAAAATGCGGAGGCATTACCTCATGAAAAAAGTTTTATTGAGGGAAATTTTACTTACCAGTATACTATTTAAGTTACTGCGAAAATTCTGTAAGAGAGAATTGTAATTGATCCCATGGGAAACTACAAGTGTGTAATGGGCTTGTATAATATGTCATGACGTATACAAGCACATTACACACAATTTTTTTGAGATGGTGTCTGATGGCCGAGCATGCTCGCCATCGCAAAAAAATTGAGTCATTCTAAATTACATATGTATATCCACTCTAACCTTGAAGAAGCCCGGATTGTAATCGGACAAAAAGACAAATTATTTCATATTTTTGCTGTAACCATTACGAAAGACGGGGCAAACCGTTTGGAATATCAACAATAAAGGGCTGGATGGAGACTGCAGAGTGTCTGACATGGTAATTCCTACGCACACTCTCTAGAAAGTATTTATAAAATACAGAAAGGCTGGCTATTTTACGCCTGTGCTCGCGGCTGACAAGATCGAACCAGTGGTAAAAGTAACAAAATTAATTTTAATTAGAATTACTTGCACTCTATATTGAATAAAGAATTATTCTATTCCATTATATTCAACAAAATCAAGGTCACTAATAAGGTTCTTAACGTTAGTGTATATATTCTTTGTTAACGTGCCACTGAGCAACGCTGCTAAATGGCATTATGCAACACCAGCCCAGCCTTTTTTATATTTGAAGTAATATGACAGTAGTACTGCATACATGAAGCCCAGCGTGAAGTGTCCCCATACCCACACCTTTGCAAGCACAGCTAGATTTGCACAAATGATTCCCCACTTCTCAAGAGCCTCGCCCCATTATGTGAGTGACATTGTGGCGAAACCCGTGTTTACACAGTCGCTAATGCAATCGTTTTGTATGCCGTATCTGATATGTCTGAGGTAGGCGTTCAATATACGCCCCATTATTTCGCATGGTTTGAAGGGAATTGAAATTGGCCGATAGTTGATATGGTCGGCATGGCTGTCTTTTACGGGGACTGGCTGCACATTGGCTAGCTATTGATTTGGACACTATTTCAGTTCTAAAGAAGAAGCAGATCAACCCTGTCAATACAGGAGACAACTCAGGCGAGTCTCAATCACTCATCTTTTCACACTTATCACACTCAAGCCTTAAGAACTATAGCTAGTATACCTTCTAGTCCTCGTGATTCATTCACGCGTAGACCCCACAAGGTTTTGAAATTCTCCATATTGGTTGGATAAAATTAATTTGATCGAAACTAGCCAATACCCCTTTTATCTTTGAGTTTAATATGCTTTATTAATAACACATTTATTGCGTATTAAATAAATATCTTCCAAATGTTTATTGTATTAATCTCAAAGGAGATAATCGTTGTTATAGTATGTATTTTAGATGTGTTATTTAAATGTTATGAGATTGTTAGATAGAAAATATAATATTTAGCTGTGGTGAGTGAACATGGCATTACAAATTGCAAATAATTCGAGCTCCAATATGAATACCTCCGAGATCCGTCGCTGACTAAACTTATAATTTAATCTCAAATCCTTTATAGAATGGTATAAGTCAGAGCTCAAGTGAATAAGAAAGTTCCAACTAAAACTACGCTACAGAAATTACTGCAACCAAAAGAAATGTTAAATTATATGTTACTTTTATATTTTACTCTTTTAATTTTTTTTTAACTTTGATAACTAACGCTTTTAAATAAAAAAAAACGTCACCACGGTGTAGAAGGAAATCCTAGTGACTTTTTTTAAAAATAAATCTAAAGCAAAACCTTGCAATATACTTCAGTAGAATTTTCACCGACATCGCTTTTTTTTCTCAACTATCTTCAAATGAAATAAAAAAGACCTAAGCAAAGATCAAGTCTAAACTGTTAACAGGCTAAAAATAAAGGAAATTAAAATCATATAAAATGTAAAAAATAATAATAACATACAGAAAACTGGCGATCCGCCTCAACTCGCACGGGTGATTTATGGATCTCGAGAACGGCGCTACCTACCTGGTCCAATCGTGAATCTAAACCATACTCGAATCAAATTAATCACTGACAAAATTTCATCAAAACCGGTTCAGCCATTTAGGAGGAGTTCAGTCAGATACACAAGGACAGAAGAATTACAATATATAATATATTGTGTGTCACCAATATTACTTGTTAACGATATATCACATATATAAATAAAACTGAAGTGTCTGTCTGTAATATCGAAATAACTGGTTTCTATTAAGCTCAGGATTGGTTTCTATTAACTGGTTTCTATTAACCCGGTGTAGTGGCGGTGTAAGAATACCCACTACCCCATATCGTCCCGTGGGTGTCGTAAGAGGTGACAGAGGAAAACTGAGGCAGAAGATGAGCAGCAGCATCATTCTGATAACAGTAAAAACAATAAAAAAAACTGCGGTTGCCAACCCGCTTGCCAAGCGTGTCAACTATGGCAATATATCCCCTAATGAATAAAGTTACGAAGAGATGGACCCCAGTCCCCGGCGGCCCTGATATTCCTGGTTACGGTGGTGGTCATGGCAACGGGTGGGGCAGGGGGTGCTAAGAATCTCCGGTGGAGGTTCGGTTGCCACCTTCGACGACTCGACCTGGCAATTTATAACGCACGCACCCTGAGGACTGACGAGAAGATCCTGGAGCTGGAAGAAGAGGTGGACATGTTGCGCTGGAATATTATAGGATTATCAGAGGTCCGAAGAGAGGGTGAGAACACGGTAATCCTCGAATCTGGCAATTTGTTCTATCTTCTATAACAATAATTTGTTTTTGAGAATCATTACGAATCGTCTCACATGCAGACTCGACGACTTCCAGCTTCCCAAACAAGCCGGTTTCCGAAACGGCTTTAGCACCATAGACCACATACATAACCTTCGGCAAATTGTACAGAAGTCCGAGGAATACAATTTGCCATTATGTCTGGCGTATGTGGATTATGAGAAAGCCGTCGAAATTTGGGCGGTGCTGCAGTCCCTTCAGCGGTGCCAAGTTGACTGTCGGTATATCGAAGTGTTGAAGTGTTTGTACAGTAGGGCTACGATGGCTATCCGAGAACAGAACAAGATTACGAAACCTATCGAACTGCAGAGATGTGTAAGACAGTGTGAAGTTTTATCCCCGAAACTTACACCCCGCTGGATTAGAAGATGTTTTCAAGCTACTGGACTTGAAAGGATACGGTATTATCACCACTGTCGAGTACATCACTCACCTTCGATTTACCCACGATGTCCTTATGGCAGAATCGCTGGAGGACCTAACCACTATGCTCAATGACCTCAATAGTGCCTCCTAACGGATAGGTCTTAAGATGAACATGGCCAAACCAAAGATCATGTATAACGTCCGTCCTTCACTGCTGGCCGTATGATGAAGCTCAAGGTCGCTCAGCGAGCTATGGAGAGAGCTATGCGTGGGGTTTCTCTGCGTGATAAACTTAGAAATGAGGATATCCGCAGTAGAACCAGAGTGACCGACATAGCCCAATGCATTAGTAAGCTGAAGTGGCAATGGGCCAGCCATATAGCTCGAAGAACCGACAACCGATGGGGATAAATGGTTCTCGAGTGGCGGCCTCGTACCGTCGGATGAAGTGTAGGGCGTCCCCCCACTAGATGGAGTGACCACCTGGTGAGATATGCAGGAAGTCGATGGATGCAGGTGGCTCAGAACCATGCTTTGTGGGATTCCTTGGGGGAGACCTATGTTGAGCAGTTGACTTTTGATGGGCTGTAATGATCATGATGATGATATTAAGCTCAGTGGGTTATTTGCACGCTACTAAGACAGGAATAAACCTTTTTAAATATTTTTTCTGTCCGTCTGAGCTAATCTTCGGAATGGCTGAATCGATTATAATGAAAGTTCACATAAAGATAGAAAGAAAGCAATACATAAAGTGATCTAGGCTATATTTTAAATAAAAATTAGAACATTTAAAAAAATGAAAAATGGATTAAAAAATTATCTTAAATCTAAATACGCCATATATTATTAACAGATCCTAGAAGAGAATAGCAGCATGAAAGAGATGCTTTACTTATTCACTTCACCTGGTAAATGCAGGTGACCGGAGCTCTCCCATAACATATCATGGTAGGAGGTACAACTCTCGTAATAGAGAATCCCTCACTAAGCATCCACGGCCAAGCTATCGTACTCTTCCAGAGGACATCTGTTCTCAACGCCTCGGCAGTCTTAAAGTCTTAAATGATGGACCTGTCAATCCTTACCAATAACGGTAATACCACCACAGACCGTCTCATCAACCACGTCCAAATGGCTATAGATTTCGCAACAGTTTCCATTCACAGAGATCGTGATCCCCTGTAATTTAACGCCCACCACGCTGAATGGCGGCATGGTTCATATTTAACCGATCATGCGGGGAAATCCACAAGGTCTGACACAACTCTTTTCTTTACCTACGCGCATTCCAGATGTGGGCGATCGAGCACCTTCTCTGTTGGATCTTCTGCTGACCTTTCATCCAGACGGATATATTATCAGGTCTCCGTCAAAGCCAGATATTGCGGTTGCGTTCTGCAGGTTGCTGCCGTTTTTGGCACTGTAGGTCGGCCGATTGGGACAGAATGCGGGTCTCCAAGGATTTGCTTCTCACCGAATGATCCCAATGATTCTGTTGCTGATATGGTACTTCAGAGAATGGAACTGTTTATCCCATCATCTGTGGTGCCAATTACATGCGAATTCCAGCCATGGTTTGGTCACTCCTATAAAATTGCATCGTGTTATAAGCAGGAGTGCTACCGGGCCTGGGCTGACGCATCTACGTCCTGGTATGTAAATACAAGCGCTCTTAAAAAAATTACAATTATGCCTCCAGGTCCTTCAAAAGAATCATTGCCAAGGCAAAGTCAGAGCACATCCGCAGAATTAGCGAAAAGTTAGTTCGTCTTCCTTCGGGAACACGTGTATACTGGTCTCTTGCCAAGGCTGTCCAAGGGAACTTCTGTCAGCTATTTCTTACAACTCTACACAGGGTGGTCGACACACTGGCCAATGCTGCAAAGAAGAAAGCTGATCTGTTAGGCTCTCCTTTTGCGTCCAACTCGACTCTTGATTACGGGGGAATACTCCGCTAACCATCCCACAAACTCTTCCAACTACAAGGCTTATTATCACCACCAACATAATGAAAACTATTGTAAACTGCCAGCTCATGAGGTATTTTGACGACCACTAACTGATTAGTGACAGCCAGTACGGTTTTCATCGGGGTCGCTCAGGTGATGATATTCTAGAACCAGTGGTATATAAAATAATGACTTTCAATAAGTATTATGAAAAGTGGAGATGCGATCTCTTCGTAAAATGTGCGGCGTTACCATGGCCGACCGAAAGCGAAACGAAGAGATTCGCAATATGGCAGGTTTGAAAGATGACCTTATCACAAAAATTGATAAGGGCGTGCTTCGGTGGTTTGGGCACGTTGAGCGAATGAGTGAAGACCGAATGGTGAAGAAAATATATAGCGCGAAAGTTAATACTAAAAGGTGTCGAGTTAGACCGAGACTAACTTTCGAAGACCATGTGAGCAAATTGCTCGAAGAGGGTAGGGTCAAAAGTACTCGGATACCTAGACGTGCATGCATGAAGAAGATAATGAATCTGAAAGAAGCGAAAGAGGTTTGTAAGGATCGTGACACTTGGCGATCTGTTCTCTCTGGCTACCCCGTCAGGGATTGTGCGTGAAGATAAAAAAAAATAATAATAAGTATTATGTAATAATCCATATTGAATAAAAATCATTCTATTCTATTCTATTCTTGTTTAACTAACACTAACACACCGATGAGTGGAGGCAGTCGAGTCCAAAAGGAACGCGTTGGCGGTTAGTTTGGACATAGCGAAGGCATTCAATCGGGTTTGAAACAATGAGCTTCTTTCGAAGCTTTCTTTCTATGAGCTTCGGATATATATGGATCGGATCACCAGTTTTCTTGCGTAGCATCGAAGTTCTAGTAGACGGGGCATGCTCCGACTACAAGCCTATTAATGCTGGTGTTTCACAAGGCTGCGTGCTATCACCTACACTGTGTCTTCTGCATATAAATGATATGTCGCAAACTAGTAACATTCATTGCAATGAGGCTGAGAATTTGGAAAAGGCCTATGTTTAGTTGTGGACTTGTTAAGAGATTTGTAATGATGACGATGATTATTATAATTTAAATTGTAATATCGTCAATGAAATACAAAGGCATACATTATTGTATTTTTATAAATGAAAATTTTATGCGTTACAAAATTTCGCAAGAGTTGGTGCAAAATAAAAAAATAAAAATCATTTTGAAAGGACCACAATCAAACAACTATTTTCATACCGCAAGAGCTAATTAGCGTGTTCTCATTTGGCTCCATATAAAACTCGGCATCTCGTAAATGAGTTGAGATGAAAACACGAAGCGACGCTATTTTTTCCACCATCGCATTTTTAACTATATTGTTCTAGAACGATACTGAAGATATTCAGTATCGTTTTCATGATTTCAGTGAGCTAGTTCGTATCCAAAAGAAATTTCTTGAAAAAACTCCAACTGAATATGGCTACTAAAAATCTTTAAAATTGGATTTCAGTTTCTTTTCCTTAAAAATTCTAACTGTAAGCAATTTATTAAGCTGGACGTGGAAGAAAAATGTTGTGGGAAAGTGAGGGCAATGTAGGAAGCCCTAGATCTCTATAGAAAGGATGATTTTTTATTTTATGTAAGTATGTAAGTAAATGTAAAGTAAAAAATGTCTTTTGATGAACGCCTTTAAATTGAGACGATACGACAGGGTGTTTCTTTTCAGCGATATGCCTGTGTCTTATGGAGTTTGAGTTGTGAACTATTATAACTTTATCACTTACTACCCCTTCTATCTTCTATCTAAAATAAGAACTTATATTTTTTCGAGACATTGCAATTAAGGTCGGAAAAATATATGTGTAATGTTTTACTATTTTAGTTATTATTTCAACAATAAATAGCCAACGTGTTATCAAAAATCAATATCAAATTATAAAATCATACGAGTGGTCACTGATACCAAACGATACCGTGCAAACACGTCTATAAACTATGTATGGAGAGCTGGAGAGGGGATTGCGAGGTAACCTCACTAAACTATCAACAACATAATATAATTTGTTGCCGTGAGCCTAAAATAACAGACGTATAAAACAGTAATAGTAAGCGGAAGGAGAAACGTGGTGGTGGGTTACCACTTTCCCTGTGGTGACGGCTAAAGGAGTCTTCGCCGTAGCGGGAAGAATTAGATGTGAGGAATCTCACTGCCAACTGCGCAGACTCACGTAGCTTACACGTGTAATTGCTAAAGATATCTTGGCTACCGTAAGATGACTGGAGAGACCGAAATGATAAACCACAAGTTAGTAAGTTTGAATTTAATTTATTTACAAATCCTAACACTATATAATACACAAATCTTACCCACTATGCACACATAATATAAAAAAATGTGTTCTATACATATAAAATGATAACAATTTCTTGCTAGATTTATGGAGTAGGTCATCGCTGGCTGCGTGAAAGTACCATTCAGGGTTGTACATCATGGCCCCTTCGAGAAGCCACCAGGAACTCAAGTAGGTAGAGCTCGATGTCTTGGTGGTGGTCACCATTAACGGCGCTGTACGACGATGGCGCTATGGTGGAGGCAGCAAGGACCTTAATAATGGTGACCTAATCTTGCTATAACTGCTATAGAGTATAATCAACTGTAGATCAAAACAATATATTAATAATATAATATAATAAATTAGTATCCTGAAATCGAGCTAACTAGATAACAATGAGCAACATATACTATATTCTGGGCACCCAGGTATGTCAATTGGGCCTTTTTTAGGGTTCCGTACCAAAAGGGTAACTATTACTAAGCCTCCACTGGCCGTCCATCCGTCCGTCCGTCCATCCGTATGTTAGTCAGCGGCAGGGGCTTAGCTACCGCCGTATCAGCCGTATCAATGATACGGGGCCCCCGGGCTACAAAGGCCCCTAACGTGTGTATAAAAATTTGTGAAATGTTATCCCCAATGTCAAATAATCTCGTGTTTTCCGGGAAAAACATAAAAAAACTGTCATACGTGCCTATAGAGGTTTTCACTTCAGAAATGACAAAAGTCAAAAAAGCAATCTCTTTTTTTCCCGGGTTGAACAAAGCAAATCCAAGTGTGTTATTCTTGTAAATACTTTTAACACGCTAAGCTAATCTTTAATGTTAAATGCCGTACACAAACTATAGATTTTTCACACACTATGAAACGTGTAAAAAGTGTCTAGAAATCATGTATAGTTTGTCTATTGACATTTTTTACATTGAACACACTTTATGTGTGTTATTTTAACACGTTTGTGAAATCTTGGGATTTGCAGTGAGCGTGCGCCCAAAAGTTGGCAACAGCCTACATCGGTTATTTGCGGGATTTCCCCGTTTAAGTCAAACCACGGAGAGCAATATTTACGCGTTTTATTTCATTCCGGTTCAAACGTTATTACATTGTACTACAATACAATCTTGTTCTTCTGATTATTTATTGGTTAATTATTTTAATTTGTGAAAAGAATGAGTGAAAGTAAAGAGAATATCCCAGTGGAGCTATGAAAAGAAAAAGTAAACAAAAAAGGCTCCTCCCTTTTCTGTTTACTTTTTGTTTTTGTTTACTTTTGTTATAAAAAAAATGCCCAACATTTCTTCATTTTTTCAGCAATCAGCTTATGTGAGTGATTTAGATTGCAATGGTAAGTACTACCTATTTATCTACCAGTAGCGAAGGGTGAATTTTGTTTTTCGAAAGAACAATGGCAACCTTCAATATATGAATATACCTGATCTTGTTTTGTAACGCGCAATAATAAATATTTTGCTTTGATTTTCTTCATTAGTAATTGATTATTACTCTCAAAGCCATTTTTCTCATAATGCTGGGAGAATAGATAATTTAGCACTTTAAGATTTTAAGGTTCTGTCGCCCACAAAAAAATATAAATTCGGAATTTTATCTAAACATTATTTTAGTCCTCTAGTTTCGAATCATTAAAAAAATCTTTACTGTATTAATTTTATTCAATTATATTTTTAGATTCTACTAAAGCACATTCTCCATTAGATGTCCATCCGGAAATAGAAGAAACCCAAGTCGATGATTCTAAGAAGTCTTAAGAATTTTGTAATATAATTTCGTCAGATAGAGGAAATTTTGGTGACAGTCCAACTGAATGCGAATGAAAAATAATTTTTAAATTGGGTCCATTTAAACTGCAAGGACCGTTTCCAAAACATTCAGAAACAAAGCGATGTTTTTCGGCCTATCATTACTCACATTTAAATAAGGCTGGCATAAAAATTCCAAGACCGTGGCTATATTATTCTAATGTTTTAAGCAAGTCGTATTACCACTTCTATTAGTTATTAGCAGATCGTCAAAGCAAATCGTACCCCTCTGCATGGGTTGACGGTGTTTCCGTTAGAAGGAATTTCACGTAATGTATATTTGACCATGAAAACTCACAGCAGCATATTAATGCATCCCTATCTTATAATAATTGGTTACAAGGAAATACCATCGATATTTCATTGCAAAGTGAAATCAATAATAAAATTACATTCTGGAGAGATGTATTGCATCGTATAATTAATGTTATAATTACTTTACATCAAGATTAAGAGGCCATGATTCTGATTCTGGAAATTTTATGTTAATTTTACGTTTACTATCTAATTATGATCCTATTTTAAAAGAACTTCTCTTAAAACCGAAAGGCAAAATAAATTATTTAAGCCCTACGATTCAAAATGAACTTATTAATTTGCTTGGTACCGCAGTTAAGAATAAAATTATTTTAGCAATTTGAAAAGCTCATTTCTGGCAATTATTTTGGATACAACACAAGACTTGTCAAAAATTGACCAACTTTCCGTAGTTTTTCGATACATCTCGATAACAGAAAATAATGATATTGTACCTAAAGAATTAAAAATCTGTGAGTCCTTTTTAGGGTTTGTAGTATCCGATTCCAGTGCAGAAGGACTTAAAACTGAAATTTTGAATACAATTAAAGAATATGGAATTGATTTGTCTAAATAAAGAGGACAGGCGTACGATGGAGCAAATGTTATGTCGGGTGTATATGGAGGAATACAAGCCCTTATAAAAGAGCATGCTCCGAATGCTGATTATGTTGATTGTGCTGCACACGCATTAAATTAAATTTTAAACGATGCTGTGAAACATGTTATAGAAGTGTCGACTTTTTCCGATAATTAAGGAAAAGTATATACTTTTTTAGCAATAGTATATAACGCTGGACAATGTTGAGTAACGATTAATCTGAAAAATGTAAAATTACCCTTAAAAAGGTATGTCCTACTAGATGGTCTTCAAAGGACGACTCTTTATTAGCGGTAAAAAAAAATTATTAATCATGAAAACTTTGTACCTACTAAATTTAATTTCTACTAAAAAAGATGTACGTGAAGAATTTAAAAATATAATTAACATTTTAGAGAGTTATGATTTCTTAGTGCGTGTCACATTTTTTTCTTCACTATTTAAAATCATTAATCCTGTTTCTAAAGTTCTATAGCATGAAAATAATGATTTACAGAAAGCTAGTATTTTATTAAGTAATCTTTTGAATAGACTGAGCGAAATAATAAATCAAAATTCATTCAATGGTTTGCTAAATGAGTCCAAAGATTTTGCAAGAGAGTGGGGGCTAACAACTGTTTTTAAAAATAAAAGGCGAAAGATAACGAAGCGTTTTTTGATGAGTTATCATACGATGAGAGAATTTCAGACCCGGAATCATATTCCAAATTCAATGTATACTATTGCTGTTTAGATATATCAATTTCTCAAACTAAACAAAGATTTCAGAGCCTTTGAGACCTGAGTAATATGTTCGAAGTATTACAACCGGAGAAACTCCTATCTTCTTCAAACGAAGTGTTAAAAATGCTTCCAGAAAACTGTCGGCTAAATACAGTGAAGACATCTCAGTTAATTTTTACAAACAATTAATTGCTCTGAAAACATGCTTAAAATCTGAAATTCATAAAATTCATTCCATTAAGGAACTCATCGAATTATTGCTGATAAAATTCAATAGCCTAGCATCCAGTTTTCCGGAGGTAATAACAGCAGGCTTTCTAATCTTGACCCTTCTAGTTACGACCACAACAGCTGAAAGTAGTTTTTCAAAATTAAAACTGATAAAAAATTACCTAAGGACTTCGATGGGGCAGGAACGTCTATCAAACTTGTCACTATTGTCTATTGAGGCAGAAATTTTAGAAAAACTGAAATCGTCTGCAGCTATAGATGATTTAATAAATAAATTTGCCGAAAAAAAGGCAAGTGCAAGTGTACATTTAATTTGAATTGTTTAGCTAGCTAAATTTCTAGGAGGAAGCGATAACTTATAATCAATTAATATTTATTTTAACTTAATGGAAGCATTTTTCTTTCTTTTGTGAGAAACCTTTACTCTTCATTTGGGCCCCCGAACTAATTTTGATACAGGGCCCCTCCAAGGCACGCTACGCCACTGGTCAGCGGGCTGTATCTCACAATCCGTAATAAGTATACAGTTGAAATATTCACCGAATGTGTATTTCTGTTGGCGTTATAATAACAAATAATGAAAATTAAAATAAATTAAAAATTAAAACGGAATTCCCTACTAGAAACGTGTATTACGATGGTACGGCACCCTTTATGCGCGATTCCGATTCGAACTTGGCCGGTTATTTATTTATCTTTGTGTTTATATAACAAAAGCACTTACAGTCCACCTGATGGTGACCAGTACATGAAATTCTTTAACGAACTTCCAGCAAATCAGGTGTGTTGTCACTTCTACGAACTAAGATCGTATGTTTAAAAGCCTGTAATTTTACTAGCTCTGTATACCGGATTACACAGAAGTGCAAGCACTGTCTGTTTTGGCAGCAGAAATAGAAGTAGGTTAAACCTACCCAGATGAACTACCAGGCAGGAAAGTAGTACAACCACCTAGTAAATAATATTATTATTTATTATTTTTCCGGGTCTACAATTATTTTCTTGGTTTATTTGTGGTAAAACTTCACGTGGCATTGCAGTAGTACGAGGGTGACACTGAAAGTTCTTAGAAAATCAAAAACTGAACAAACTAGCAAGTTATTAGTTTTATTATATATTTTCAAAATAGTGTCCATTTACATCAATACATCGCTGCATCCGATGGAACCACTGAGAAAAGCACTTTGCCCACTCGTCCATCGGGGTCTTTTCGACGGCATTTTGAAACGCAGCCACTGCTTCCTCGGCGTCCATAAAATGTTTTCCTGGAAGTTTTTCTTTTATTTTCGGAAATAAATAAAAATAGCAAGGTGCGAGGTCGGGGCTACGAGTATAGGACGGGTAACCCAGTAATTCCACGTCTGACGTCGCCAAGTAGTTGATTTTTGCTTGGCCGTATGCGACGAGGCTTAATTGTGGTGTAGGAGGATCCTACTGCGAGATCGTTTCAAACGACGAGGTCATGACAAGTGGCAAGCAACTGTTGAACACAGCATTTGAATCACCTCCGTTAAATCTTTGAACCATTTCACGACACCAATCAACACGACGGGGTTTTTGGGCCTCTGTCAAATTAGGAGGTATCCACCGGGCACAAAGCTTCCTGACCGCTAAATGTTCATGGAGGATTTCGTGCACTTGACTCATACCGATGCCTAAGCTTGTCCGAATCTGCTGATAAGTCACTCTTTTGTCAGTCTCTATCATACGCCGCACAACACTGATGTTATCTTCAGTCGTCGCCGTAGAAGGCCGTCACTCACGCAGATCATCGGTGAGATTAGTTAGACTACGTTTAAACTCATTAAACCAGTTATAAACAGTGGCACGAGATGGGGCTTCATCGTGAAAGGCCAATCGAAGTCAATCACAACTTTCTTGTTGACTAAAATTACTTCGAAAGTCATAAAAAATAATTGTACGAAAATTTGCTGGCGTTAAAATCATACTGACGTGACAAATAGTAAACAAATGACAAATTAATAAAATACATACACAATAATATTGGCAAAGAGTTCCATTTTGAAAATTAGAACTTATTTTTTTTATTATATCGTTTACAAGTGGCCAGTTCTAAAAACTTTCATTGTCGCCCTCGTAGACCTTGGTAGCGCTGTTAGCGAAACTTTAGGTTCTCCTTGCCAACTATATATACTCACGCAGCTGATTACGTATGACGGCTAAGGGTGTTTTGGCCACAGTGAGACTGGATCACGAGGTTGAGACTGGAATCCAACAATACTCAGTCGTAATCACGTCACGCGTAATAAATATAAACTTACTGTACCAAATTACAGCCTTCGTAAAAGTAGCGGCTCAGTTTTGGATAGGCATACATGTATTATTGTCTATTTATACAAGAGTCCCTGTAATATTACAGATTTACCTTTGCATCAATTCAAGGCAAGTTTTTTTCAAAAAGAATCTTTATGAAAAAAATATATTATAAAACAAAGTGATTATTTTAAAGATATGAATGCATATACAAACCTAGCATATATTATATTTGCAAAATAAAAAAATGTCAACTACAACCCGTTGTATATAATGGAGTTCCCATCCCTTATAATGACGTTGTTAAAAATTTAGGTATCCTCTTGGATTCAAGTCTTTCTTGGGCACCCCAAATTAATGCAGTGAGCCGTAAAATGTTTGCAGCTTATGCTTCACTCCGGAGGTTTAATTACTTTTTACCCATTGCCACCAAAATTACGCTTGCACAATCGTTACTACTCCCTATCCTCGACTATGCTGACATTTGTTACCTTGATGTCACCGAGGAGCAACTTAACAAGCTTGAGCGCCTCCAAAATCTCTGTATTCGGTTCATATTTGGACTTCGTATACAGAATACCGCACTAAGCTCAAGTGGCTCCCAATCCGTCTTCGTCGGAATACTCATATACTTTCTGCTCTCTACTGCGTCTTATTTAATATAGCTAGTCCTTCCTATCTTAAAGAACGTTTTAGATTTCTCAGCTCCCGTCATAATTTTTCCTTACGATCCAAAGAAAATCTTTCCCTCCAATGTCCTGTGCACTCTTCGACTTATTATGACAAATCATTCTCTGTTCTTGGAGTAAGACTTTGGAACTCCTTACCCCAGTCAATTAGAAGTGCTCAATCCTTTAATGTATTCCAGAAACAGATTAAAGAATACTATTTGTCTCTCTAACTCCTCTCACTTCCTCCGCTTAATTATGGTCACTGATCTGCCTGAAGAATGTTATCTTTTTAATGCATAAGTTTGTATCTTTATTTTATTTTTATTTGTGTTTATTATTTTTATTTTTTATTTTAGTGCACCCTACCCATTGTTCTTTTTCTTATTTTGTATTTATTTCTTCTTCTGGGTTGTCTGGAAGAGATTGCTATGTAGCAATAAGACCGCCCTTTGTATTTCCCTCAATAGTTGTTATTTTTTATTTTTGACTTTGTTATCTTTTCTTGGTGTACAATAAAGAGTATTGTATTGTATTGTATTGTATAGTGAGTTTCTTTAGAACTGTCTATTTTTTTAGTTTCTTGCCACTTTTTTCTCACAAGGTCTCCCTGCAGTAGGTACTTGTTGAAGCAATGACATAGCTTTTGATTTACGTAAAAACTAATTTTGAATAAAAATATTTTACTTTGACTCAGATATTCGAATTTAAATACTCTATTTATACTCAAGCCATTCAGCCGGGCTATTCACAATCGTCTCGGAAAGCGAATTCGACTCGGATTCGATAACTTCTCGCACCGAAACCAATAAACGCTATTCACATTTAACGTTCGGATAAAGGTCACTTAGATACATCCCATAACTATTGTATCGTCATTTAGTTACGCATTGCTTACGCATTATGCATTTACGAATTTTGTAGATAAATAGGCTTTTGTATTTTTTTAGAGTAACGCCTAAACAAAAACATAATGCAATATTTTGGTGTTAGCCATTGATATCGAATATAAAAAATATATAATTTAACTATATAACAAATAACAAAAAAACTGAGATATGTCTCGTTTCACAAAGCTGCATATATATATATATATATATATATATATATATATATATATATATATATATATATATATATATATATATATATATATATATATATTTGTGATAGAAAACTTATAAAAACACACCTTTCACAAAAATTCAGCTTTACGATTAAGTGCAAATATTGAAGTAATTATATGAAAATACGTCTTATAGATAATTGTAATTAATTTTTGTTACCTACCTTATAATTAAAAGGGTTTATTTATCTCTTCTAATCATCAATATTCGAAAAGTTTTCGCCAGCCTCAGAGCTCTCGTAAAGTTTCCGATGCAAACTGTCACAGTTATCGAAAACAAACGTCAAAGAAATACGGTCACGCCCCATAGAAAAAAACCCAGACCCGACAGAAACGAGACATATCTCAGTTTTTTTGTTATTTATTATATAGTTAAATTATATATTTTATATATTCGATATCAATGGCTAACTCCAAAATATTGCATTATGTTTTTGTGCAGGCGTTACTCAAAAAAAATACAAAAGCCTATTTATCTACAAAATTCGTAAATGCATGTAACTAAATGACGATACAATAGTTATAGGATGTATCTAAGTGACCTTTATCCGAACGTTAAATGTTAATAACGTTTATTGGTTTCGGTGCGAGAAGTTATCGAATCCGAGTCGATTTCGCTTTCCGAGACGATTGTGAATAGCCCTGCAGGATAATTAAGTACAAGTTATTAGGGCATTTGAAGCTCACCCTCGATTTGACAACGATTATATAGTTTTAGCGAGATAATACTTGACGACATTAAGTCAGAATCGCTGGAGGACCTTAAACTAAACTCAATTACCTCAATTATACCTAGTTCTATTTATATTATTGAAGTAGTTCAGAAACGTTGATACTATCTTAATGGTCTTAACACGTCATCGAAATTAGTTTTATTTCACATGGCTGGAATGTGCTTCGATGAGTACTAAGTACTAACATAAATAAAATGATCCATTCCCTGTAATGCCACTTCCTGTGTTTTTTTATAGGATAAGGGTGACAAACGAGCACACAGTCCACCTTATGGTAAGTGGTTACTGCGGCCCATAGACATCTACATCTATCCTCTATTACAAATCAAAATGCAGATGCGTTGTCACCCGTGAGGACTAAGATGGAATGCCTCATTTCCAGTAAAACGGGTCTCTGGTTCTCTACACTCACCATACGAAACACAGCAGCGTTAAGCTGCTATTTTACGCTGGTATTCTGTGAAAGCGTGGTCCTTCCCCGGTCAAGCCGACCCATTCGTACTACAACTACACTACTAATATAGCTGCAGCATGGCTTTACCACGTAATAAGACTGTATGTGGCTTCATGTGTGTCTTACCACGTCGTCACTACCTTTAGTTGGGAGCCGTCCTAATCTTTGCTTACTGGTACGAGGTAGCAACTCAAAAAAAAAATTCCACGTCGATTGTCGGTTCTTCAGCTGTATGGCTGGTCCATTGCCAAATCAGCTTACTGATCCATTGGGTTATGACGTTTAACCTGGTTCTGTTGCATATATAATCTTAACGAATTCTATCATGCAGAGAAACAGCGTAGCCCTCTCCAAAGCACGCCTAACGACCGCTCTCACAGTTCTAGCACCATATTATGTTATCAACGACACACTTCGGTTGTAAACTCTTTTTTAACGCTTTGAGGAATACGTGACAAGAAGATGTGTCGTCGGTGTTTCCCTGCTGCTGCGGTTTCGTCAACTGTCCTCGTAGCCGAAGTTGGGCTCGTCCAGATGGGCAATTTGTCCTAGGAAAACATAAAAATAAACTCGACAGGGGCGTTACAAAATATAATCTTGTCCATATTCTTCTTTTAACCTATCCATTAGAAGGAATAGTTCCAAGCTACATGGCGCTAGCCGCTTGCCAGACTGAACAACTCGGCCGGTGGAAGAAACAGAAAAAGTGCTACGGATAGCGGCATAAAGATCTCGTGGCTCGTGATATAAAAATATCTTGTAAAATACCAGATGTTAAATGCCTAGGCCGGCACCGAGGAGCAGCGTCAACGGTGCGCAACATCTTGTAGGTACGATCGCCAACCCGCCTGGCACATTTGTCATAGTTGGAAAAACTTTCTAACGTGAGAGAGTTTGTGGAATGTGTGTGTGAGTAAGTGGAATTTAATTGGCTGATAAAAAAGACGTTTTGTTGCTTTAATTATAGTAAATGCTAAATTGTATTAAGTTTTCTTTTAAACTACAAGCACAAGAATATAAAACCGAGCAGAATGAAAGCTTCATATAAACGCCGTGCGCGAGACTACTACACGCACAGCTATGTGTGCGTGACTTGTCATTGACGAGGCGCGGGCGGAGTGCACCGGCGCCCGCTAGGGTACAAGTCAGTGTAAGCCCGCTGTATACGACAGTTACAATACTCTTTGAAGCTCGCTCATTGAGCGATCAAAGTTAAGGTGTGCTACTTGGAGGGATAAGACGACGCGGACGTTAATTTTGTTTTAAAGATGCCAAACTGTGATACTGTGTGTACAAATAATGGTAGATAAATCAAGGAGAATTATTTCTTTGTGTATCCAAACGATATTGTCAGGTAATTACATATCTACTTATAATCTACCTATACTTACCAAAACATTTTTAATGCATAAATTACAGAAGCATTTAGTTACGAGGCATATCCAAAATAACTAAGATGACGATAAGGTTTTCCCATAATTATTATTTAATATTCTTAATATTACTTATAGTTTACCAAATTACTGTCTATATTCGCGTAGGTATTATATTGTGTTATATATATATATATATTGTTCGTCTCCTATTTATTTCGTACTTATTTTTCCGTCTTAGCAAGATTCCGTTTGACTTTTTCTCATAGATACTTAACTTACGTTCAAGAAATAGTAAAACAAAGAAGAAAACCTTAAAGTTTCGCCAGATCCATCTGTCTGTCCGTCCGTCCCTAAGCTATTTTGGACCATAACTTGTATACTTATTTTTAAACCCGCCAACCTGCGTGACAGTTAGTCAGCTCGATTAACGCTCGTTTGAAAACTAAATTAAATACTAAATTATCAATCTAAATAAGTAGATAGATACAAGTAATTTAAATGGACAGTAACAATGTTCAGATACAGCTAACAGTTTAAATTTAATAATTTAATTATTTTGTGTCGCGATTATTTATTTAGCAAACAAATCGAAGACTTACCTAATAGCACAGAATAAATAATAGTTAAAAGCTTAAAAGAACAGAAGAATCTCTGATAGCGAACTTGCGAGTTTAAACTTAGTTACAACGTCACTAAAGTTCATAATACTTTGCACGCCTCGGAAGTGTCCTTCGTGAAATTACCCTGCCGTTTATTTCGTCGAAAAAAAATTAAATGGCGCGCGTATTGAAACAAAATGCACCTTACGTCCGCGTGCGAGTGTCTGTATCACTTAGCCCATTACGGGCCTTTCTTAAGAGCGCTTCTACTGTAGGGTTAGGTGTTGTTAGAAAACAAATTAAATCATTTGATATTAGTTGGTATGTATATAGTAGAATACATCGAGGTGTTATGCAATGTATTCGTATTTCTTTTATTTATTTTTTATTTTGTTAAAAAAAAACGTACCCCCACACTAGGATTTTCTCCTGTATCGCGGAGGCAGTTAACAAACATAAATCGCACAAGGACAAACATCTAGACCCGGTACAATTATTTATGGGCCATACAAATACTTATTCGGTGCGGGATTTGAACCCGCGGCCCCAGCATTGCAACTCATTGTTAAGCCACTGTACCACAGAGCCATCAATTTGCTGATACTAAAAACTTTATTGTTCAATGTGAGCAAGGTCGAGAGTAGTGTAGTTGTACCACTTCTAGACCACCTGAGTCAGACGTGGTTCAACGACGTTCGTCGACGCCCGATCCTAAAAAAAAAAAAAAAAAAAAAAAAAGGTTTTGGCATGCTCTGATCACCTTCATTGCAGCGTGTGCGTCGACTATATCAGTGCTATTGTTTATTATAATTCTTTGTTTATACAACGCTAATCTGAATCATCAATAAAACACATTACATAATTTTGTTACAATTTTTATTTATAAAATACAAAATCTTATTAATTATTATCTATAAAATAGGAGCGAAACATCTCATCCACTAAAATATCGTTGTACAATGTGTTCCTTGTAAATATACTCGTAAAACTATGTATTGAACATCCTTGAAACTTATATAGTAAATACATTAAGCAATATTCGCCACAAACTGAAGTCCACTCATTCTGAATCCTATCAACATTCCAGTTCCATCTTTTACAATTCCTTTTTAAAAACTCTAGATGATATCGTACAGGTGATCGTCCATATGAATCAAAATATTGACCGACGTCATTCGTATCGATATATAAAGCTACCCAATGTGACCCTGGTTTATCATCTGTATCCAAATTACATATTATATACGTTGGTACGTGGGTATACATAGGCAGTCTATTAGCTGCATAAACATTATTTTCTAGACTGGGGTGAATCTTTTTCAGATGTTGTTGTACATCTAGTGTATCCATGATATTACTGCTATTAGTAGATTATTACAGTACCTAGCTACTCAATGAATAACATAGGAATGGTCAATTATAGTGATTTCTACATATTAAATTGCATTTTTGTGTTATACAAACCGTACTTGAGTCATTGATCACCAAACAAAACACAATACGAAGAAATGTTGAGATAGGCAACGGAAATGTGAGATAAACTGATATGTTTCTAAATATTAAATTGCATTTTTGTGTTATACAAATCGTACTTGAGTCATTGATCACCAAACAAAACACAATACGAAGAAATGTTGAGATAGGCAACGGAAATGTGAGATAAACTGGTTGACGCATAAAGTAATTATCAACTCATTACGGAAATACTTTAGATTAGAATTTTTACGTACTGGTGGTATATAAGACCAACAAACGCAGTCATCGAGTTAGTGTACGGTCGTTTGGCTACAGTGGATCTATCAATAGTACATTTTGTGTTACTTCAATACACCAAAGGCTATGGATGTAAGTGTTTATTCTATTGACTAAATTACTTTTTTTCTGTTATTTTCATGTGTGTGTATTATTTTATTTAAATATTGTGTATGTATATGATTAAGCCGTGGTAACTCAGATGGTTAGCGCTAGCTGTAAATTTCACAGTACGCGACCCGGGTTCGATCCCCGCCAGCACCAATTAAATTGTTAATAGCAATTTTAAGTGCTTATTTCCACGTGCTTGGTGGTGAAGGAAAACATCGTGAGGAAACCTGCATGTCTGAGAAAATTTCGAAGGCATGTGAAGTTCGCCAACACACATTGAGGGAGCGCGGCGGACATTTCCTTGCTCTAAAACCCTCTCAGAAATGAGAGGAGGCCTATGTTCAGCAGTGGACTTTAATAGGCTGTAACTTTAACTTTTTTAACTTTTATGATTAAGTGTTAACAAATTGATATTAACATGATAACTGTGTTGTTGCAGAAATCATTGAGCTTCGATGAAGATACCTATAAACAGTATTACTACTCGCCACTCTCCCCTCAAGAAGAGAGTGATGACCTCGTCATTAATAATAACACATGCGATGGTGGAAAAAGAAAATCGCAATCGATTGATCATTTTTTTGAAGCTGAATCAAAAATAAAAAAGAGGAAGCTGTTATCATCAACCGTAGCACGAGCCGCTAGAGATGGTGTATCATACATTTCTACTAATTCTGACGACGGAGACCAAGCGACGCATCTCATCAAAATTGAAATGTACGATATGAAGAAGCTATCCAAGATTCCAACTACTGATCATTGGAAACATGCTTCCACTAGAATTAAATATTACGTAAAGACTAATAAGGATAGCATCTACGACAACACAAACGCCCTCGTATACAATATAACAAAGACAATAGCAGAAAGTGAAAAAGTTAAAAAATACTTTTTTAACAATGACAGTCATTAGCTGATCATTAATGAATGTGATTCTGTTTACTTCAATTACAGGAAGACAAGAGCGGAAGGAAGAGATGAGTGTGGCATACGTGTACAAAACACATCATTGAATAACAAAACTACAACACTGAGTGGAGAAGAAAACGAGAAGAGTATGCAGTACTCAAGAGCTGAATATCCATTCTTCAGTTCAAAATCTAGCCGTTTGCTTAGTTTCGAAAACTGGCCTCTAGTTATGCGACAGAAACCTGAAGATCTTGCAGAAGCTGGTTTCTTTTATACTGGCCATGCAGACGGGACCAAGTGTTTCCATTGTGGTGGTGGTTTAAAAGATTGGGAAGATGATGATGATCCTTGGCAGCAGCATGTTCAGTGGTTTAGTCAGTGTGCTTATGTAAAATTTCAACTCGAACAGTGTTTTGTATTAGATTAAATAGAAGATTTATAAAGAAATAAAAAAAAATATATTGCATACAATTTGTTTTATTTAATTTTATAACGTTTCACATAGTTACATACACACAAAATGCATTACACATAACACATAAAATCTAACATACAACACATATTATAACCTTAACTACTATAGTCTACAGTAACATTTCTGTTTTTATCTATCTCAATAATATTATCAAACTCAGCATAAACTATACAGTTAATTGTTTGTATTAATGAGGATTCAAATCGTACTTCTATTCTTACACTACCATGCTTTATGAGATTCCAATGAGTTGATGAGTTAGCTGATAAATCAGGAGTTAAGTCAAATGCTAATAGACAGTAACCTTTGCCATACTGTTCACAAGAGATTCCATTTCCTTCATTAAGAAAGTGAATACCAGTTCCCGAGAATAGAGTATGATATGCTGATGTAAATATGCTATTATTAAAAGATGGTTGCAAAGCTTTTGAAGGTATTTGTTGACCATCAATATATAAGCTGAAAGAATTAATACCATAGTTTTCAAAGTTAAATGGATTTTTAGTAAGGGAACCATTAAATGCAGAATTGTTCACAAATCCAATTATACATCTTTTCGGTACCTGTCCTAAAAATATATTATCAAGAGTTTTTCCTTGAACACCCGAAGGAATTGTTAAAACTTTTACTTCAGCTCGAGTAATAGGATATTTAGCAGTGGTAGAAGCTAAAACTTTTTGATGTGCGAGTAATACACTTGGATTAATTCGTGCTCATCGAACAATAAGAGTTGCGTCCGTAATACAAACTTTAAACTTTACATCGTTTGATCCGACAATTAAATTAAAACTCTCTCTTGATCGAACCAATTTAACACTCATTTCAACACCATTAATTAAAAATTTATCTTGGTTAAAAATGTCACCGTGAAGATGACCAATCATTTCTATTTCCTTACTTTCACTAATCAATTCCTGTCTTTTAACAAATCCTATGTTTTTACCATCTATAGAATCCATTTTTCCTGCTGTATCCTCATACCAAAGACTACAAGTAAGATGAGATTGTTTAGCAGCAGGGGCATAGTTTAAAAGGGTTTCCATGTATGCTCGATATGCATAGGTATTATTAGGTGGTGATACAAGTTTTTGGTTTAAATAAACATCAAGTTGACTAAAAAGTGAATGCAGCCAATTATTTACAGGTGCTACTATTGTAGTAGATACCAAGTTAGTTGAATCTTGATTTAATACTTTTGCCTTTATGTGGAGTAATGTATGAGACAAATCTATGTAGTCATCGCCGGTCCCAGGAACTTGAAACTCGATAGGTCCATCATCACCAAAAGATGAAATTGGTTTATAATGAATCCACAATCCATTTTCAATGCTAGTTTGTGTAGACGGTAGTGCAAACAAATCCAATTCTGACTTAACGCACTCGCAAGAATGATTATGAAGGAAAGACATATTTAGTTTGAAAATATATCTTTGATATTTTTTGGTTTTAGACTAAGTTTTTTCGCAGCTTTCACTTTAGCAGTTAATGGTGGAATGAACGATGTCAATCGTTTTCTTTTAGTTTTATACCCAGATCCAGTCATGTTAAATTGATCAATTTTCTCATCAGCCTTTCGTTTTAAATTCGTACTAACTTGCTTTAGACGATCTTTTATTGAGGCTTCCATAGGACGGGCTTGAACCATATCCGATAAAAGTCCTACTCCAGCGCTTAATGCCTCCTTACCAATCACTCGAGCACCACTTGAAAGTAAAGGTAAAACTGATCTGAATAACCCCCCTAAGAAGCTCCCAATACCATGACCGCGTTGATATGGTGAACCCTTATAAATTACTCCAACTCCTGATCCAGCTTGATGTGTATAATAATTTTCATATGGACATTTATGATGATCACGAAGAGAATTCATTATTATAATTTTCGGAAATGTAGTTTAATACACACGGTTCCAAACTGGAATGGTATTTTTTGTCCTGTACTCGATCTTATAACTATTTCCAACGTATCGAACTCTCTTCGCATAACAGGTAAGTAGTGAGGTTGAGAGAAAACGTGCATTTTATTTGCACCATAAATGTATTTTGTAGGATCTAATGAAATGACTCTTAATAAAGGAGTCATAACATCACCCACAATCTGAGGATCGATAATATCGCAATATAGAAATAGTTGAGATGGTAACCCTAAGTGTAAATTAGCAGGACACTTTCCAAAATTTCTCTCTAGGAGATTTTTATTTGGTTCATAACCTAGCTGTAAACTTAATTTGGGTGATAATGTTACGGATGTTATATTTTTATCCAATACCGAAATAGACACAAATTTTGTTATTTCATCATAGCGAAATTTCAAGTTCTCTCCGATACCATTTAACACTCTTAAAATATGCTCAACGTTATCATAGTTGGTAGCTGGAATATGTTTTTTGTAGTACACTGTGGATGGCTTATCTTCATTAGGCATTAACATAGATTTTGTAATGTATATAACATTTTCATGGTCTTGAACAGTAAACATGGTACATGGATATTGAAACTCGACAACTCCAACCGACCATTCACCTTCTAATTTTATAGCTTTTGGTAATTTCGTTGAAAAATTTGTGGTCTTGTTATCAGGAAAGTATTCCATTGAACTATTGCTGAGCAAAGTTAAATAGAAACTTTCTTTATTCATATTTCTTTTAAACTAGAAGCTAAAATCCAACTGTTAAATTTATCTGGATAACCTTTCCACTTCACTAATACTTCTTTTCTGTTACCTGAATAACGAGTGTCAATTATTTTATCTATTTTATGTTGTGAGGTGGGGTTGTAAGTGATTTTCTGTAATTCTCTTTCATAAAAAGTACCAATTATTGGTTCATTTTGTAAATCTGTTATTGTATAAACAACCCATGGAGATCTATCAATTATTGAAGATATAATAAATATTTCATCACTCCAATTTGATTCATATCCTTTTTGGAATACATGTTTATATTTAGTTATTCGAACATAATCACCCACATTGAAATTTGGTTTAGGATTTTCTAAAGAAAGTTTTTTTGACCGTCTATCATAAAGATTAGTCCAAACTGTCATAATATTGTTGGAATTTACATCACATGGGCACATCTTAATACTAGAGTGAAAGCTGTGATTATAAGAGTATATTAAATCTTGTAAAACATCTATATATCTATAAGTATTATTATGAGTGAAATAACGCCACATTTTCATTTTTAGTGTTCTTTGAAATCGTTCAACAATACTGGCCTTAATGTCAGGATTGTTAGTGGTATAGTAATTAATCTTTTTGGATTTAAAGTATTTTTGTACATCTTTTGAAACAAATTCTGTACCTTTATCGGATTGTATGTGAGTAGGTGTTAAATTACTTTCAGTAAATATACTTTCAAAACATTCTTTAGTTGTTTCTGAGTTTTTCTTTTTCATTGGTCTTGCAAAAGCATATTTACTAAATACATCAATAATACAAAGTATATACTTGAAACCATCATTATATTGAGAATAAGTTCGCATATCACTTAAATCAGCTTGCCACAGTTCATTAATATTTGATAGAATGTACCTATTACGCGGGAATTTTTTCGAATGGGTTTATGTAATGTGTATGTTTCTTGTGATTTTAACCATTCCTTTACTTGCTTTTTATTCATTTTACCCTTCATGGCTTTTGATAATTTATCAATACTACCAAAACCAGCGGGATTAGATGGATCATAATAAATCCTGTTAATTTCTTCTAGTACGGAGTCCATTTTTCCCACTCAAGTCCTTTACGTATTTTAGTTGTAGACTTTTTATCTCTACTGCACGGTGTAGAAAACTCTTGAACTTCAATCTCAGAGGGTTTGTTCAGATCTTTTGCTTGAAGTTGGTTAATAAACTCACATCTCCTTGGATTTCCAATATAAGTAAGTGGTACTTTAATATCTTTTAATGCTTCAGCAAATCTAACCCACCCTACCGGATCACTTCTTTTTAGGGGTCTTAGTGAATCATTTATTAAATCAACAATATTACTTCCAGGAATTTTTTCACTATCAATTATGACTGTACCTTCGTTATCCCAATGTATTTTACTTTTACTTGTTTCAACTAAGTTTAATAATAACTGCCCTTTTTTATGATAAGTTTTTGGTATTAAACTGAGTATTTGAGCTGGTGTGTAAAGTGGATTTTCATCATTTTCTTTACTTTTAATGGATCGATTCTCCTCCAGCAAAGATTCAATATCAACTGAAGTTTTTAGATCTCTATCTTTATTTTTAAAACCAATTTTTGACTCATTTGAATCTTCATTAGATGTATCAGAATAAATTGGTAATTTGAGTGGTTGACGATCCTCTTCGGTAAAATGAAGGTATCTTTGCAGTGTTTGTAAATATAATATCCATTTCTTTCGGTCTTCCGTCTTACTATTCATAATATTTTGCATTTCAATATCTAATCGAGATAAATTACTATTAACCTTATTTTCTTGTTTTAATTTTTCAATCAATCCAGGTTCGATAAGTATCATTTTCTTTGCATTTTCCATGTTAACTGGCTAGTCCACTCACTAATCCACTCAATATTGCACCTAATATTGTTGGTAAGAAAGCCCCTCCTTTTTGTATAATTATATTTTTTCTTAGTTTATGTTTACACTTACGTACTAGTTTACGGAGTATGTTTTTATGTTTATTCAATTTTTGTTTATCCTGATCTTTAAGAGGTACTTTTCCTTGTAAAACGTTATGAATACACTCACAAATACAGTTAATTTCTTCTTCATCACACGTTTTAAGTAATGCTCTTTGATATTTTGGTTTAAGCGTATGCAAAGCGGTTAGCAAATATTTATACGTTGTGAGTCGACGATGCATCATTTAGCAATGATTTCAATTGTTTGATTCTTGGTGTATTTAAACTCTTTTGTGGGGACGTAGACTGTACAGAAACCATTAAATGGAAAGACATTTGTCTTGATACGACAAAAATCATTGGTATTCTGTTTTAAATCTACCATTAAATATCCATGCGCCTCTAGAGTTGCATCCCTGTAGGCATTTTCAATGAATTTTGGGTTATCTGGTGATACTTGTCTTGCTAAATATCTTATTTGAGTTTTATCTCGAGGGTTTTTAAAATATATTATATAACTTGAGTTTAAAGATATGTCTCTTTGTCCTTTACCCTGATGAAATAAATTTTGTGTTAGATAAAATACACTAAGATTCCTGTGATGACTACCTTTTGTAAATATATCCACAATTCTTCCATCGGACTCTCTCATTAGATCATCAATAATAACAAGATGTGGGTTTTCACCATCAAACATATTAAGATTTGGAATTCCTTGATGATAGTTAACATTTGGTAAATTATATAATGGTTGCATTTCATCAAAGCACCATGTGATCTGATTAAAATCACAATTACATATTTCTGTAACTGATTTTATGAAATTTGTTACAAAATTTGACTTCCCACACCCACTTGGTCCTGCCACAATAGCAGTGAACGGATGGATAAAGTGAAACATAACACACGTCTAAAGTTCAAAGGGGTGAAATAAAAAATGAAAGTGTTGGTGTAAACAATTAATATATATTCCAAAAATTATATAAAACAGAATTATCTGTATACTATTTCTAACACAATTAGTACATCATAATTTTACAATTAACTCAACCTCAAATAAATAGAAACAACAATTAGTACATCATAATTTTACAATTAACTCAACCTCAAATAAATAGAAACAACAATTAGTACATCATAATTTTACAATTAACTCAACCTCAAATAAATAGAAACAACAATTAACTTAAATTATTTACAATAAAACAATGTTTAAATATGTAATAAACTACGTCATATTATAGTATTATCATAATTTTACAATCAATATAAATTTTTCTTAAACGCAGACATAAAAGTAAAAACTATCAACACTTAACGCAGTTTATAATGACCCCAAGCTAATGTTTCAATATTATTATCTAAAATATGTCTCTTTGTGTCATTATATGATAAACCTATCTTATTTAATTTTTGTGTGAAAATTGTGTGTTTAATTGATTTAAATCTAAGCATACTATAATATTGCACTTTTTTATTAAATAGAGAAGACTTATAACTATTCATTGTCATCTTTTTAGTGATACATTTATTTACCCCTTTTGCCTTGGCTATAGTCTTATTCTCTAAGTTAAAAGCGTACATTTTGGATCGTAAACCCACAAATTCTTTCATGATTTTACCATTATTTTCATCTTTAAAAAAACCTAATTTCTTTTTATTTAATTTTGGATATTCAAAAATATTATTTGTATCATAATCTGAGGTATCAAAGTATGATGAAAGGTCAGGTTTTATATCAGTGTAAAAATCATTTGTAAATATATGATATATTAAACTATCCGTATCTGTATACAATAATTTGATTTTACTAAACTTTTTAATCATATAGTTATAATGAAAATCATACATTAATGTTTTTGAAATATCTAAAATGCAAAACCCTAAATAAATTGGTTTGTTATATATTAACTTCGTTTTTCGCAACTGAACCGCAACTAGGTTTTCCGAAAATATTGAAAGGCTATGAAATTGTGGTTTAGCGATTAGATCTTGAGCACCTAAAGCTTTACCCTGGTTCTCCCAGTGCGTAACTAATTTTATGTTAACCCTTTTTTCAATATTCTCCATAGTCTTACCGAAGACTGAATTATTCATTAATTTATAAAAATCTTTTTCGAAATCTGATTTTGCTAAAGTTCTTAATTTTGTGTTTAGATCTATGTACATCTTCAACCAGGGAGACTGTTTAAATTTTAAAACTCTATGAATTTTAGTTAATTTAACCCCCATTTCTATGCACTGCTTTAAATTTCTGTAATGAATTACATATTTATCTTTATTATTTAAATTTGGGACTAGTTTATTCTCATTAATATTGCCTACACAAATGTTTTCTGGACATAAAGGAAAGTCCGAATGTAAATCATGAAGTTCATCTGGATATTCCAAATCAACTTCTAAAATAAAACCGAAGTCTGATGTCTTAGACACATTAAACTCTGTATTTGGATTTACCCATTCGAATCCACCAGTAGGAAGATATTGAGACATAGCCCAACCATATAAATTGTTGGCATCAAAATATGTGATATATGAATTTGGTTTCCCTGTATCATAATCCTCCATGTATTTGTTATTAGCTCTAGCATAACGATTACTACATTGAGATACACCACCTCTGATACCTGATCTAATAAATGCAATTTTCTCATAATCTGTTAAAAGTTCTAATTCTATTTTTGTATATTTTAACATTGCATCCCAACTTAAACCGGGTGCTGTGTAATAATGGACAGGGTCTAAATCATATGTATTAATACATAACTTTCTAAAGTTTTCAAATACATCGGATAAAAGTAAAACGTCTGTTTTTAAATATAGGTTTGAATAATCTAGCATATTACAACACCCAAAATGTTCCCAAACATCTTTAGCATGATTGTAATCATCATTTGAAATATGTGAATCTGTGAGTGAACTATAAAAACATTTTTGTTCAGGGAGCGATGTTAGACTTAAACTATCATAATTAGTCATAAGTTCATATGGATCATATACATACACAATATTTAAATAAAATAATACACACACACATGAAAATAACAGAAAAAAAGTAATTTAGTCAATAGAATAAACACTTACATCCATAGCCTTTGGTGTATTGAAGTAACACAAAATGTACTATTGATAGATTCACTGTAGCCAAACGACCGTACACTAACTCGATGACTGCGTTTGTTGGTCTTATATACCACCAGTACGTAAAAATTCTAATCTAAAGTATTTCCGTAATGAGTTGATAATTACTTTATGCGTCAACCAGTTTATCTCACATTTCCGTTGCCTATCTCAACATTTCTTCGTATTGTGTTTTGTTTGGTGATCAATGACTCAAGTACGATTTGTATAACACAAAAATGCAATTTAATATTTAGAAACATATCAGTTTATCTCACATTTCCGTTGCCTATCTCAACATTTCTTCGTATTGTGTTTTGTTTGGTGATCAATGACTCAAGTACGGTTTGTATAACACAAAAATGCAATTTAATATGTAGAAATCACTATAATTGACCATTCCTATGTTATTCATTGAGTAGCTAGGTACTGTAATAATCTACTAATAGCAGTAATATCATGGATACACTAGATGTACAACAACATCTGAAAAAGATTCACCCCAGTCTAGAAAATAATGTTTATGCAGCTAATAGACTGCCTATGTATACCCACGTACCAACGTATATAATATGTAATTTGGATACAGATGATAAACCAGGGTCACATTGGGTAGCTTTATATATCGATACGAATGACGTCGGTCAATATTTTGATTCATATGGACGATCACCTGTACGATATCATCTAGAGTTTTTAAAAAGGAATTGTAAAAGATGGAACTGGAATGTTGATAGGATTCAGAATGAGTGGACTTCAGTTTGTGGCGAATATTGCTTAATGTATTTACTATATAAGTTTCAAGGATGTTCAATACATAGTTTTACGAGTATATTTACAAGGAACACATTGTACAACGATATTTTAGTGGATGAGATGTTTCGCTCCTATTTTATAGATAATAATTAATAAGATTTTGTATTTTATAAATAAAAATTGTAACAAAATTATGTAATGTGTTTTATTGATGATTCAGATTAGCGTTGTATAAACAAAGAATTATAATAAACAATAGCACTGATATAGTCGACGCACACGCTGCAATGAAGGTGATTAAGGAACAATAGAACAATAGAAATAGGAACAACAATGGGACGCTAATGACGGTGGAGGCCCTTACCGGATATCAATTAGATATTAGCTAATTGATCTACACATCTCCGGAACCGTGCATTCTACACAAAAATGGACCGCGGATTCGTGATCAGAGCATGCCAAAACCTTTTTTTTTTTTTGTTTTTTTTTTTTTTTTTTTTTTTTAGGATCGGGCGTCGACGAACGTCGTTGAACCACGTCTGACTCAGGTGGTCTAGAAGTGGTACAACTACACTACTGTCGAGCAACATCGAGGAAAATTAAGATTATAACAACGTTGTTCAAACTCAGATAATTTACATACTTACCATTTTTAGCCGACTTCAAAAAAGGAGGAGCTACTCAATTCGACTGTTTTTTTATGTGTGTTACCTTAGAACTTTTTTCTAGGTGAATCGATTTTGATGATTCTATTTTTATTTGGGAACTCGAAAACTACGTAGCTGTGGTCGGGTCACTAACCAAATAATAAATCTGTAACTATGGCGTCAATAACTAAGTACCTAATTATCTAGATCTACCTATAAATAATTATATATTACCTTTCAGTGACCTTAGCAACAGTAAAGAATGAAAAGTCGACATTCATATTGTTATTTAAGTACTCGTATGCTATGCAGCAATTTTTGGCTTTTTGAGAGACCATACTTGAATTAAAACTCAAAAATAAATATCAAAATGAATGCCTAAATACTTATTAGAGAAAAATAATTTTTATGTTAATGTAAGGCGCGTGTCAGATCGAGCGCGCGCGTGACAACTTCACGGAATTAGCCTCATATAATCGGCCGCGCAGCAAAGGTATATTTTCATGCCTAAAGTGCGGTGTGAGGCAGGCCTGTTACTAGTTAATTTGCTGATCATTTTTTATTTATTGAAAGTAGATAACAATTTTGAAGTATCATAGTGCTTGTTCATGTAGAATACGCGGGCACGGGGGTGGCAGTAAGCGCGGTGGTTTGGGCTTTGGGCGAGCTCATGTTCACGTTGGCCGCCAGACGTTTGCGCGAGTGTGAAGTGTTGTCAGAGGTTGTGAACATGGACTACGAACTCAGGCGAACTTTTATTTTTAATCGAAAATTATTATCTTAAGCGATAGTGATAATGATAGAGAAATGGCAGAGGGGAATAATCATGCGGGGCGAGTCCATTGGATTGAATGGTCGTTCGTTTGTAGCGACAAGTTCAAAATTATTGACCTGAAGTCACGAGTTAATCGCGCGCTCCGCCGCTAGTTCGACGTTAACACACGCAAACAACTTCATAGGTTTGATATTTCCGCGAGCGCGCCGCGTGCGATAGTCGCTAGCTTGCTCGCACTTCCACCGCACTTGCGTTTTTGTACGATGCTATGTGTTTAGGCCTGTTTTCACTTTGATTAGTGATTAGGAGTAAACATGTGTGGACAGCGATTGATTAGTGCAGGTAGCAGTAGTAGTAACCTTTATAGGCCTGTTTTCACTTTGATTAGTGCGAGTGCAGGTGATTAGTAATTGCGGTTGATTAGTGCAGGTGTGAAGTGTAAGTAGTGTCCAATTCTGTTTAGTGGCTGTGTTTAGTAAATTCAGTTGTTAAATGTCGACCAGGAAGTATGGACATTTTTTTAACAGAAGCGAGCGTCCGACGCTAAACGCTAAACACTTAGCACTGCTGTTCAAACGTGTTTAGTTGCAGGCATGCTGCGAGTGAGGGGAAAGGAAAGACGCGCGGGGCGTGACACTCGCAGTCCACTCGTAAAAAAATAGAACACGCTTCTAATCACTTTACTACATAGGTAATTAATCACTTGCACTAATCAATCGCTGTCCACACGTGTTTACTCCTAAACACTAAGCACCTGCACTAATCACTAATCAAAGTGAAAACAGGCCTTATAGTAAAGTGATTAGAAGCGTGTTCAATTTTTTTGCGAGTGAACTGTGAGTTCCACGCCCTGCGCGCCCTCCCCTCCCCATCACTCGCAGCATACCTGCCACTAAACACGTCTCGACAGCAGTGTTAGAGTTTAGCGTCAGACGCTCGCTTGTGTTGTAAAAAATGGCAAAGTAGACCGAAGACATAACCTATAAATTTGTGCAGGAGTACTAAAACATCAATGTCTTTACAATAGTAAACACCCTAACTGCATAGTTAAAGGAGCCTGAGATGCGGCATTCCTACTTATAATTGAAGCTACCGGGGTTTGGAAGTAAAGAAGTTTATACTAAAATAAGAAACTTAAGGTCTACATATTCGCGTTCATACTTGCTGGTCGACAGTTAACAACTGAATTTACTAAACACAGCTACTAAACAGAATTGGACACTACTCGCACTACACACCTGCACTATTCACCCGCAATTACTAATTACCTGCACTCGCACTAATCAAAGTGAAAACAGGCCTTATGATATTTCGTGACCGCGCCAGCGACTGCGCCCACGAGTTTACGTGGACAAGCACTTAGGAAGCTTTCATTCTGTTCGGTTTTATATTCTTGTGCTAGAAGTACCATTCATACACACTTGCTTTTCACCAGAGAACTGACATAGATTACTAATAATATACTAAATAAACTGAGCTACAGTTTACTTATAATGAATAGGCATTGTTTGTTGTATAATATTATTATCGAAAAATATTCTCATTAAAAATACATGCTATATTTGTAATCCTGCATGATCTCATTTCTTTTGACTATCGTGTTTTGACAGAACACAGAACCGACCTGACAGATAAACACCAGTTAGAAAAGAGAAACAATTAATTACGAAGTAGACATACTTATGAAACATAAATATTATTCTCATTTAATTTGTTCTTTTATATTCTTAAAAGTTTTACATATTACTTTTTAGAATATTATAAGTTTATCTACGTTTCTCAGTAACAATAGGTTATAATCAAAGTACAATTCGTTTGACATCTGTTTGTTTTGGTATCAATAATTACAAAAATAATTATTTTAGATAAATGATTTGAGTTTGTGATCTATAATGGAAGGTAGACAGTGGAGAGACATCATTGTTAATCAATTACAGTCAAGAAACAAAAGAGAAACAACTGCATTTCACGATATAATTACATTTCGTAAGTAATAACCTCTATTTACTTATTTATCTTTGTGTCTTTATAACCCACCAGAAAGTTGTTCATTGCTCTTAGTTTTCTCAAAATTTAAAATAATATGCTATTCACGATAGTATTCATAAAACATTTTTAACTCTGGATTCCTTACCAATTAATTAAAAGTAAATATTTGTATTTAAAAATTGAGAAATTGTAGGTAAACCCTTTTAGCGTTTTAAAATTAAGTAAACTACAACAAATAAATGTTCACTTCATAATCTCTATATTAAATGCTGCTGTTTAGGTACAAGTTATCTATCACTTCTATAAATATGAAATTTTGTAATTATAACTGTTATACTGTCACCACACTCATTATAAATGGAATAGTGTGAAACTAGGCTCAGTTGAAAATGATGATGATCTTTTACGTTTTATTGCTTTCTCATCTAATATATTTTTATTTTACATTTACATTTTATCTCTACCGCATACAAAAAAAAATATTTTTTGGATGTGATAGAGCCATGCTGCAGCTATGTTAGTAGTATAGTTATAGCACAAATGGGTCAGTTCCACCAGAGAAGGACCACGCTCTCACAGAATACCAGCATAAAATAGTAGCTAAACACTGCTGTGTTTCGTATGGTAAGTGTAAAGAACCGGAGACCTGTTTTACTGGAAAACAGGCATTCCATCTTAGTCCTCATGGGTGACAACGCATCTGCATTTTGATTCTTTGTTGAGGATAGATGTAGATGTCTATGGGTAACAGCAACCACTTACCATCAGGTGGACTGTGTGCTAGTTTGTCACCATACCCTGTAAAAAAAAACATTGTTTGTTTGTATTTTATGTGCTGCCATATCGTTCATCAGATTGCAAAGGTTATAGGCATAGTACAATTAACTTACAGTAGGTGGTGCGTGTATCATACCGACAAATTTATTTGAAAGTAATATATCACTCAACTTCAATAAATGTATTATCATTCCTAATTGAACAATATTACTCTTCCAAATTTGAAACTATAATTCCACAATTATTTTTCTGTGGCAGCAATGTACAGGGTACCAGCTGGTATTGTATATTATACAGTATGAGTAGACAGTTTGTTGTTAATATAGAAATAGACATATGTTATTATCTTAATTATTTAAATTTAATTAAATGAATATTTCTTGGTAACAACTCAACATTATAAAACATTCATCACAACAACATTAAACACCTACCGTGTTTAAAAGTAAATACAAAATATAATCAAAGTAAATGAAGAATGCACACCAACAGCAATACTGCCAATCACTATGAGACATTGGGTACCCTCTCCTCTCAAAATTACTATGATGGACAGAATAAATATGACACCAACTAAAAATCGTAAAATCACTAATGCGAGCTACTTGATCTGTGCCTATTGTCTGAAATAGTCATTCAACATCAAAGTTCAAAGTCTGCCATAATTGCCATCTCTGGTAAGCAGATTGACAATTGCAATACCAGGTGTCTCTTTGATATTGCTGCTCATACCCAGCCTGTGTATTTTATGTCAGGTGGAAATGTAATAGCTATTATGCCATATATTATAGGAAGCCATAAGTTTTTTCTTGTATTTGCCATAGATGCCTTTTACAACACCTACAGGACAAAAGGTAGTGTTGAATTTTATATCTATGTAAGTGGAAAGTAAGTTAGAAGTAGTCATAATTTCATTTCATTTATTCTTTTTTTTTTTCAGAAAGCAGACTGTTTGATAATGTGAATACATTAAAAAATGAAAACCTCCAATTAACTTTACTTAATGAGAGGATTCGGTACACTAGTTCTGAAAGTGCACATTCTACTGCAGGTGTGTAATTTTATTTATAAACAATAAATAAACCGTTAAAATTATGTAGTGATATTGACAAATGTTGGCTACATAAAAGAAAACATTAGTTTGATTCACAATGTACCTTACTAAGATATGAAAATATTCATATGGTAAATAATATTAAAACAATACAATCATTTAAGAAATAATTAAGGCATTAATCTTTAGTAATACGAAAGTCCACTACTGAACATAGCCCTCCCCAATAGATACCCCGTTAAAGAATATATTTGCCTTTTTCTATACCATTTTACTCCATTGTATCCAAAGAGGTTATTTTTACACAAGTTTATTTATAGCAAGTGTATGTCTAGAAGCGGCCTCTAAAAGTAATAGTCTTATACAATTACCTTTGCAGCCTATTAAAAGTCTGCTAAACATGAGCCTCTCGTGTAGATTGCCTCATAGGGGAATGTTAGCCATAGCTGCCGTGCTTAGCAGGCGGGTTGGCAACTGCAGTTTTGTGTTATTTTCAGTTGTTGCTGCCCATCTCCTGTTTGATTTTTCTCATCGCCTCTTACAACACTCATGGGATGAAATGTGGTAGTGGATATTCTTACACAGCCACTACACGGTTGGCATAAATCATATTGGTCCTAACTGTATTTTAATTTGTGACTAGACTTTGTGACTTATTATAGCTCTAGCAGTCAGTTGCCTCATAAAAAAACTGTTACATTTTTATTGTATAAACATAAACTGAAAGAAATATAAAATTACTGTTTAAAAATATTTCGAGTGTAGATGTAGAGTGATAAATATTTTGTTAAATATTTTACTATAATTACAAAAAATGGATCATATAAAATACAAGCTGTAAAACCCTATTTCACACCCTTAGGGGTTGAATTTTATATTTCTCCCTATACCCACAGTACTAATATTGATAATTCTACAGGCCCTAATATTTTTAATGTAAAAGATTTAAGAACATTTTCTAAATTTATAAATATAAATTTTAGTGATAGGCACATACTATAATTAAATAAGGATTTCCAATGAGGAAAACATTCTAATATTTCAGGTGCAGCAGGAAATGAAAGAATACAGGCTTTAGAACAAAAAATTTTAGCTCAACAAGAAGAGTTGACATCCTTGCATAGGCGCCGTGGAGAAAGTGCACAACAAATTATAAATTTAAATGCAAGAGTGCATGACCTAGAAAAAAACCTACAGGCTAAAGATATTATGTTAGTTGTTCAGTTTAGTTTTTAATTGATTCTTCATTTATTTTCATATCAATTAAGATAAAAAATTATATCTACTAAATAAAATGTTAATTAATTAAATAAAAAGGTATTACACACTCTCCAGGATTTCTTCATGAAGATATAACTTTAAAAAAAGTAGACTTATTAAATGTACCGCTATACTAAAATGTTAGGGAAATTATTCTTTTTTTATGAAACATCCAGTGGACCCACATAAATTTAAACCAGATCTGATAGTAGTTTTAGCTGCTTTATGTATAATATATTTTAATAGCTACAATCTATAGCAGGCATTGCAGAAGAAATATATTATAAATAATAGACATTATTTTAAATGGTGAAATAATTAAATATACTTAATATACAGGGTTATTTTTCAAAGAGTAGCCAAATTTTGAACTTAAGTTCAAATGTATAAATAATGATATACCTTTATTGCAGTTTTTTGGGCAGATTTATGGGCAACAACATTTTTGCTTACCGATCGACCCTTACGAATGTTTGCGTGCGCAGTAAAATCAGTTAAAATAATGCATATTGAATTTCAAAGATAAAAAAGACATAATGTTTGAGATTTTTTTTAATAAATTTTTCTTCACCATTTGCTTATATAACTTATTCTGAACCTTCTCTGCAAATTTGGCCGGTTATCGCAAATTAATCCTGTATATGTATCAGTTACAGATTATTTATTAATAACTAATTGAAAAAAAATGTATATTATATATCTTGCTAGTTGCGTGATGATGTGGGTTAGAAATTATTCATCACGTCCAGGATGTAACCAAACTATTATGGAATATCGGTCTAATTAGTGCCTTTGCTGTATTTCATAGGATAAGAACCTAAAGCCGAGATATCTATTAAAACATTCCAACTTTGTCCGAAAGTGTCCGTATTTTTAATTTTTAATTAATAAAAGTTAAGTTTAAAGAGATTAAATGTACCATAGCACATTGGTAATTTATTCGTAACAAGAACAGTTGCTTTACCACAATATAAGGACTAAAATGTAATGTCTCACAGCGGAACACAGTAGTGCAAGCACTGATATTTTTAGTGGGAAAAATAGCTAAGAGAGTGGTAGCCTCAATACAGACTCCTAGACAGAATAGAATCCTACCATTAAATGTCATCACTTTTTTTAAATATTAAAAAATTGCCGTGTAGGGTAAACAGTATAATGATTGGCACTTTAAGCAGATTTCTACTTGTAATTGGTTACTTCTCGTAAATAAACAAATTTGTTGTATTTTTTATTGTTTTGTTGGATTTTAGTTTAGATAGCCATAAATAAAATAACGCATTACGTTTAAAAATAAATGTTTAATTAAGTTAAAAATCTAATTAAACTTTTTTCTAAGGAATGTTACAATCATTGGCACTTTAGCATAGTGAATGGCACTGTAAATTAAGTATAATCATTGGCACCATTGGAAGTCTTAAAAAGTTATACCCAGATCTTTCTAAGCTCCATCTTATTGTTATAAGAGTTATTTTGAACAAATCTTCTTCAAAATTTTTCCTTAGATCTTCATCTGAAAGCGGTTTCGTTGGTCTACCATGTTTTTTTCTTTCTTCGTATATATTTTGTACGTGGTAGAGCCATGCTGCAGCTATAGTTGTAGCACGAATGGGTCGGCTCGACCGGGGAAGGACCACGCTCTCACAGAATACCAGCGTCAAATAGCAGCTTAACACTGCTGTGTTTCGTATGGTGAGTGTAGAGAACCGGAGACTCTTTTTACTGGAAAAGAGGCATTCCATCTTAGTCCTCACAGGTGACAACGCATCTGCATTTTGATTCGCAAATGAGGATAGATGTCGATGTCTATGGGCAACAGCAACTACTTACCATCAGGTGGACTGTGTGCTCGTTTGTCACCCTATCATATAAAAAAAAATATTTTTGATGTGACTTTTTAGTAAAACGTTTATATTTTCTCGATATTTTGTAGAAATAGAACTTTATTTCGGTTTTTTAGATTAAACATTTAGAGAGTATTATAATGTCTGAGTTTTTGTCTTCGTTCGTCTTGTTTTATTTGTCAGTTTGTTTCTATATTTGGCTGACAAATTCAATTCTGCACTTTCCATTTGTGCCCAATTTTTCCATTATTTTTTTAGCTCCGCTGCTTCCGAATCTTCACTTGTTAGCACAAAATAACGGCGTTGTTTACCTGCTTTTTGCTTTTTGATACGTATTTGGCAATGGAAAAAACTATAAATATTTTTAGGGCTTTTTAAAAGATTTTTGTTTGTTTCAACATTCACGATCACCCATTCACCTCCAACAAATTCTAAATTTGCTGCCTAGTTGATGAAAAACATAAGGGTTAGTTTTCTTTCTGATACTCAACAATAATCTCTGCAGGTTGTATACGCTCTGGTACTGATAGACCATTATTAAGTGAAAGGATACAAGGCAAATTTGATACAGGTATTTCTAATTCAATCATTATTAGTCGTTATTATTAAAATATTAGGTAATTCGGAGTAATAGCACGGAACGGCGATCATCTAAAATGGCTTGCTGTGATTTCGAGCGCATCGGACTCTTTGTTTAATCCAGTTTGTCTGGACTAAATGGGCACAAGCCACATGTCTCAAAACCATTTCATAATGTAGATTTGTTTCAATACGGTAAAAGTCTTGCTAATATAGGCCTGCATCTGTTTTAGTCTTTTTGTCAAATTGCTTGTCCGTCATTCGAAGACAGGTTTACGCCACATATCTTTGGTGGGCCGAAATGCAGTGGTTGCAATAGTCGCGTTGCATTCAGGTTAAGGGCTACAAGTATTATGGCGAGACTTGGGCAAAGTTGGCTGACCTAGGCACTAACTTTTGAACGTCTGATTACATTTTCTATAAGGGGAAAATAATAGATTTTACCGTATACTCCAAAGAACAGTGATGCAAGACTTCGATTAGGCATGATCCACCTCATAGACGTTTTATTCTCCCCCTATAAAACGGTTAATAATAAACTCACATCATTGGCATTTTTATGACATCGAAAACTGTGCCAGGACCAGGTCGGCTGTTCAGCTTCTTAATTTTTTTGACTTTACTTATTTAGTGGGAACTGTAAATTCGCGCGTGGAATGTTAAATGTTAGTGCGGCAGTTACTTTTCTAAAGCGCCCGCTCTTAATAGCGGTATTGTTCATCAATTCAAAATATGAAAAAGGTCAGTCATAATCATTGGCACTACTCAAAGGATATAGTCATTGGCAGTGTCAAAAATAAATTTTGTACAAAAGAAAGAAAGTATAGTGATTGACATATATGCCAATGATTATGTAGTCAAACAAAGTATAGAATAGTCATTGACACAATTAAAAAAACCGATGCTTCTATTTCACAACGATAAAATAACGTTTAATATGCTTTAATGGCGTAAATTGATAAAAATAGACAGAAAATTGCATATGAACTTACCTAAAAATCACATTTTTGTCTCAAAATCTAGCCACAAAACCTTAACTTTTTGTTAAATTTTAACGATTTGTCCACACACATTTTTAAAACAGCCCTTATAGGAAAATAGTTGACGCTTTAAATATAAATGTGTATTGTTAGCATAAGTAATTATATATCTTAGCAATATCTGTGTAGCTGTGATATAGAAAAAGGAAAACATTCTTAATATTCAGATTAAAATAGCAAAGTGCCAATCATTGAAGGAGTGCCAACATTAGTACTGTTTACCCTAGATTGGGCAAATTGCATTTCATAGGTCAACAATATAAACGTACGCACGCACTGTCGTACGCACGCACGTACGCACACACACACACACGCAGATGAATATAGGTGATATAATAATAAATCACCCCATTTCGTCCCATGGGTATCGGAAGAACTAAGGAAAATGCTAGAAAGACCTCATGGTACCCAATAGATGGTGGTATAACTATCTATTTACGCCAGACGTAAAATAACCAGATCGGTGATGGGTATGCTGGGCAGCGTGCTCATGTCTGGTGCTGAGGTCAGCACTTGAATATTAAGGGAAAACCTCCGTACGAAGGAAGTGGCCCTTGTCCAACAGTGAACTTTCCTGGACGCATGTTCAATCTTGCATGAGTTAATAGTACTAACGTAGTGGTATGGTGAAATTCAGTTACTTTATAATTTTTTCCTTTAGTTTAATCATAAAAAAAAACTGTCAGACCGCTTTTGATAAAAACCATAGCACCCAACTCCAAAGACCTTGAAATGTGGACAAAATTTTGACTTTGGAAATTCGCACCCATTACAATCTATTGTAAAGTAAATAATAATGCATAACAATTTTTAAAGCATTGTAATTTTCTACTTTAGTTTTTTATTTTCGTTTTTTAAACAAGTCCCGTTTTTATCGACTTTTATATGCCACTCATATTATTAAAAAAAAAAATTAAAATCAAAAATTTTGTACAACCGACTTTAATATATATTATTAAGGATAACTCAAAAACTATTGGTCAGACCTTGATCAAATTTATATGGGACTATATGAGAAGCACTATCTTTCAAATAAAAAAGAATCATCGAAATCAGTTCACGTAGAACAAAGTTATGAGGTAACACACATAAAAGCATACAGTAGAATTGAGTACCTGCTCCTTTTTGAAGTCGGTAGAAAATAAGGTATTTCATACCATCTCTCTCAAGAGGTAATTTTTACATTACTACACTCTAAAATTTACTGTCGTATATTGTATTTGCTGATTAGTTTGTGTATAGAAAAATATTTGTAAAACAGAAAATTGGAAGGGGATGTGAATATTACATAATAATGTTTGTATGAATCAAACCCGCCACTCAGCGCTTTAGCTAATTACTTCTATACTGTAATACCGACTTTTTTTTATAATCACCTCTCACTAAATACAATTTTTAGAATTTCAGAAAACACTGCATTAATAGCTTCACTCAGAGCTGAAATCCAAATGTATGAAAATAATATGACTGAGTTACAAGGACTTAATCAAGTATTAAGAGATGAACATCAAGCATTACAAATTGCTTTTGCAGCTATAGAAGACAAATTAAGAAAAGCTCAGGTACTAATATTATTTATATAATTCTCACTTTTAAAAATAATGATACAATTTCATTAGAAAAAAAATTCAGTATGATTAGAAATTTATTTATCTTTAAATTCATACTAATACATGTTAACTTTTTTTAATGAAGCAAATATAATTAATTGAACTACTGAAACTATTTGACTGTTTTATTTTATTGTAGGAGTGTCATCCAACTCAATATTTGATGGGTTCACATTGTAGTTACATACAAATTTTTTATATTTTGATAAGTTGAGAATTTTAAACTACTTTTACTTATCATTAATTGCAAAATATACTTATTTAACTACATTACATCATAAAAACGATAATGTTTATACTAAAATGCAGGGACAATTTATGCTTGGAAAAACTGTTAAATTTTACATAAGTCACTGTTATAATAGAAAGACTGTAATTGCTCTTAAGCTTGGTTTTTTACAAAATATATTCTCTTGTCACTGTTCTGAACTCAATAGTGTCCTAAACAATTTTAGCATTATATTTAAAATTTACAATTTTTTTTTCTTACATTACCAAAAAAAATTTTACTAACATTATCAATTTTTTTGTAACATTAACAAAAACTATTTTAATTATTCTCTGAGTTAAATAAATACAGGCAACATATTGTGTGATCATTTTTTGACTTCAAGGTATACATGACCGACTTATCTATTTAAAAATCTGCACATGGTATAGTTTACGCGTTACACATTATTTTTAACATTATTACTAAACTGATGTTCGGCTTACAACATAGACTTACGTACGAAGTTCATTACAAAAGGCAATTGTGAGTTTGTATTCCTCACCTAATTATACACGAAGTAAATCGTGTTCCACTGCTCCCATCAGCGCTAGTTCGTATGCGTCACTAGGATCAATCCGACTATTCTACTAAAACTTCAATTTTTTATTACATCATTGGATTTGTGGCAATTTGCCAAACCAAATCGAGGATTTGTCCATCATATTCAGTATGATTCTTATTATAATTTGAATACGCAAAAAAATTCCGTAGATCCCAAGGTCGGCTTATTCTATTATGGTATATTTATTTATTTTACACTTGATATGTGGAAAGATATTTCATAATTAGTTTATTCATACGTAATTGATATATGTCTGATACGAAATTCTCATAATTAAATTTACTTACGATATCTACGCTGGGATATATGTATGGAGGATTAAGCTCTGAATTGCTTTGCATGATAGAATTCAAAACGCGGAGATGCTTGATAATCCTTGAGATATTTTGTAAATCCAGCAAACAATGAACCCAAAGTGTTGATATGACAACCATATAACTTAATAAGCTTTAAAAAAGTGAAACAGACTACAAAAACCAATAATTATTGTGGTGTCCCGACTTCAGGAAAATTAATTGTCTTTTGTTTTTGAATTTGATTTTACTTTTTTAAAGTTCAAATATATTACCGTTTTTAGTGTAGTTAAGAATTTTAATAGGTTAAGGTAACAAATAGAATGGTGTCTAAATAGTTTAATAAAAAAAACTTTTTCGAACTTTTACGTTTCGGAGAATTCGCTGAACATACATAAAAAAACATAGGTACACGCCGAATACAAAACCTTGTGGTTTTAGGATCTCGGTTAAAGAACAGTCAACAGATGGGGAAGGAAGGTAGTCTAGTGGTTGGCAAGCACAGTGTGGGGGCTTCCTTTTTTTCTTGCTTTCATTAGATGAGACAATATTATATGCATGATTCGAGTGATGCAGTAGGGGTTTTTGAGGCCTCTTGTCGGACTGTAATGATAATGTTATTAATGGTATATTATAATAGCGTACTTATTTGATTTTTGTTGGTTAGTATTTACATTTAGTTTGTACTTAGTACTTAATTAAATAATTGTCACTGTTAGAAAAAACATGAGCAATTATTGAAAACTGAGGTCTAAAATATCTTAATAAACTTATAGAAATTTAAAGCTACAGGCTATATATATGTCCCACTGCTGTGTAATATGAATACTGAGTGCGAATGATTTTTTGGAATATATACTAAGAAAATATTTTAGTTTCCTGTTAATATATGTGCCTATCAGCAAAGACGTAACGAAACTACTTTTAAAATCATCTTAGCCTATCACTACTAATATGTTAACTGCCGTTAAATGTGTCCTATAATTGCTTATTTATAGATCGAGTCAACGTTTCTTTCCATTAACAAATTAAGACGCAAGACATAATATAGACGATGTCTTTAGTGCCGTAAAATGTAACATGCTGTATATTTTACGACTTTCATGTGATTACCGCTGTGTGTATCGAATGTTTATGCATAGGCGTTAGTATACAGAGGTACTCTATAGATTCATCAAAACGGACTCCAGTCGAAATTTTGTGATCAAAGTGTATACTGTTCAGTTTTAAATAACAGTTTTTAGTGACTTTATTCAGTGATATTTTACTGTTTAATATAAAAATGCGTAAACGAGTAAGATGAATTTTTTATAGTGATTTAATCTTTTATTTAGATGTAATACCTAGTTTATAAAAGTATGATTACATTTTTTTCAGGATGAAAATCGAACCTTGGTAGAGAGACTCATTAAATACAAAGCTAAAGACGCAGATAAAATGAACGAAGAAAATGAACATTTTCTTAAGTAAGTTGTGATTTTTATTCATGTATTGAACACATATCTATCGATAAGGAAGTTGCCATTATTTGAATAAGTTTTTTGATGCTTAGTCTTACTAAGTAATTTCACACTAATCGCAAAAAGTTTTTAATTACTTTAAATATTTTGAGTGATATATACCTGGAAGAGATGCACATAAATGTTTCTTTACCTCACGTTAACAAAATTACATTAATACTTATTTCACATCCGTCATTAGTTTTGTGTATTGCCTGGGGCATATGGTCAATGATTTGGCGCATTTTTTAGGTTGTAAGTAGTTTAGTGAATGTTGCTGCCATTGTAGATTATGAACTATATATGACAAATTTTATGAGCACTGCACTGTAGAAATGCTTCATTTGTCATGTACTACATCAAAATAATATATTGTTTATGTTAATTTAAAGGATTTTTTTTATTTTTATCCAATATTCGTTTAAATAAATGTATATGACAAATGATAAATGGTATTTTGTGTTCACAATGAATAACTTAAGATTTTGTCATTTATTTTAATGTTTGATAGAGTGGTTCTTGTTTTTGCAACGCGGCTTCAGAGCTTGCATAAGTATTTGTGATTTTTTGTTTGCTTTTTTTTTGTTTAATTTCTTCTACAGGTCAAGCAACCCTACCGCGTTTTTCATCAACACCTTTGGTAGAGTTAGTTTCGGGTGAGTTTGACATAACGTGAATGATGTGGTGGTTTGAAAGCATTGTGGCGTTTTTAAGGCTGACATTTATTTACCTATTCACAATTATGGCCCATATTATATCCTATGTCTTAACTGCACTCTGAAACTGACTCATTTTATTCAACTATTTTCATAAGTACTAGTTTTATATGTAGTAAGACAGTTGTGGTTGTGTTATATTATGTATCACAGATTGTCTTTTATTTTTAGTTGTATTTTATACCACCCTCACTTTCATAATGTTTCTAATCTGTTCGATTTATATATATTTTCAATTAACTACAAATGCAGTTGTTTTTAACACATCTTTAAATTTTAAATATTTTACTCATTGTATATGCTGCCCCACCATGTTGTATCACTCCAGCGGACGTCACCAATTGACAACTTCTTTCTTCATTTCACTATTTCAGTCTATCAACTTTATTGTACACTATTTCAATCCATCAATTTTATTGTACATTTAATTAACTTCAAACTCAACTAAATCCCCGTTAATCGTAATCAAAAACGTAACACACGGCACGACTAATGAACGGTGGATCAAAGTTCACTTCCGTTTTCACTCAGCAACAAATTATTTCTAGAACCGAACGCGACTAGTGCCACAAAGTTCCGCATTACAAACAATAAACTAAATTCCTTCTTACGATGTTAAATACTACGCCGCAATAAGAATTCAAAATCCGCCTAGCTGACACGCAAACTAACTACAGAGTCAACACACATAAGGCTCTTAACGTACAATTGCAACGAAATTACTCTAATCACTCAAATTCAATACAAGCCTCTTGTCACGAACGTACAACTCAGACAAACTTACTCGAGGCGGTCTCCACGAAACCCCAAATTTAATAGCGAATTAAACGCGCACAAATACTTAAAATCTAGACCACAAAACCAAAACTGGTCGCGTGAAACCGCTGCAGCGGTCACCACAAAATACGTTAATCGACCACGCCGCTGCTATCAAGCTACTGTCTCGCCCACGAGAGCCGAACGCCGGGAAGCTGCATACCGCTGCCCCCCCCCCCCTCCCCTCCCGGCGACCGCACGTCACCTCACACCATCGGGCAATTCGCTTAGTCAAACGCGATTGGATGGCGTTTCAAATGCCCATGTTTGGGCCTAAACAGTGATTAAACACCGGATCACTCATATAGAAATTGATATTTATACGCAATATATTATTCACACTGGTGCTATTTACTTTTCCAATAGTCGATCTATTTGTCATCAGTTTTATAATAAATATATCGGGGTATTAAGTTACTTTTCTTTCGGATTTATATTAGCTCAGACAATAACTGCAACCGAGCATGCGGCTCACCTGATGGTAAGTAACTACCGCCACCCATGAACAACTGCAACACCAGGGGAGTTGCATATGCGTTGCCGGCCTTTTAAAAAGGAGTAGGCTCTTTTATTGTAGGTCCTTAAGTAGTATCGGTCCAGTAAAATCGCTGGTAGTAGTCGATTCCACAAGGAAGTTGTGCGAGAAAGAAAAACTTGTAAATCACACAGAGGTGGACCGCCAATCATTCAGACGGTATGGATGGTATCGCGAGTTTTGTCGCGATGGGTGATGGTGAAATTGAGCGGCTGGAGTTAGTCCCGAACAATTTCTCAGAGCACTCTCCGTGGTAGATGCGATAAAATTCGCAAAGAGATGCAACATCTTTTCGCAGTGCCAATGTGTCAAGCCGATCAGAAAGAGCTCGGTCGCTCGGTCTGCGCTAGATGCGATCAAATAATGGAAGGAGCTTTCACTGGGGAGCTCCAGCCCAGAGATGTTGGGCCATGTGAGGCCGAACGTTCGCCTTGTAAAGTTGCAGGCGGTGTACCGGCATGAAATATTGTCCCGCTCTGCTGAGCATTCCAACCTGTATAAAGGCAAATTTGATTTTTGACAAAGTGGTTCTTATTACCGGTAAACGCGCAAAATTGTGTCTTCTGGGGATTGTATTCTGTAAGTCTGTTCCGGTACTCGGCGACGTTTTCCCGAGAAATATTGGCACGTCCGGTGTATAAAGTTGCTATCAAATGTTAACCAAGACAGAGTTTGAACATATCATTGATATGCAGAACTTTTGGAACACCAGCGGTAATGGGGTTGTAATCGGATCATGCACCGTCTACTACGACATTGATGCTCCGATTTGCAAGAAAACTGGTGATCCAATTGCACAATTTCTCGGGAAGCCCATAGGAAAGAAGCTTCGAAAGAAGTGCTTTGTGCCAAACCCGATCGAAGACCTTCGCTATGTCCAAACTAACGACCAATGCCTCCCTCTCGGACTCCACTGCCTCCGCCCATCTATGAGTTAGGTAACCTAGAAGATCACCAGCTGAGCGACCTCGACAGAAACCCTACTGGCGGTCTCTAATCAGCTGTTGATCCTCAAGGTACCTCATGAACTGGCAGTTAATAATTGTTTCCACTATTTTAATTTCCATGTTATGTATCAATGGTGACGTTACAACTTTAAATGACTATCTTCTAAATGTCCACATGGTATAGACGAAACTAAGCGTGGCGCATTTTACGCATCAGAATTTTTACAAATAAAGAAATTGACTGTCCCATAAAATCCCAAATTGTTGACTACAATACTCATCAGTACTATTAGTCACATTATAAAATTGCAGATATTTTTATATTTTTACACATAGTATATTTTCACCTTATATAAACATGAAACCGATTGGCATGAAAAATTGAAGATATATTTAACTCGCATGTTGTTAAGGTTTTTAAATAATAGCATCACGTTGACACAAAGTACTATATTTTATATTTATTTTTTACTTTTCAAGAGTCTAAAACCGGGTCTCCTGTGTGTTTTGCTGATATATTAAGTAGGTACAAAATATATGTGTGTGTATATAATATGTAAAAAAAAAAACGTTGACCAATCCGTGACGGTTTTGTTTGTAAATATCGTGTTACTATTCTATTCATTTAATCCTTTTCAGAGAAAGTAAAAAATATCGCAAAAAATTAAATAAACCTTAATAAATGGGAAACTTACATGGCAATATGTACCGCGGGCGGATCGGGTAACTATCTAGAGCTCACGACGTTGACCTCTGTCTACTCCCGGTTTCACTTGTTCGTGAAAAGTTTGTTCGTTAGAAACAATTATTTAAAAAACGCAAATGCTGCACAATTGCAGTCCTGCTACCCACATATTAACATACGCTTAAAGCAACGTAAATGACCACTATAAAGCGCCAATGTGCGCCAACATTGACGTGTACACACGGTCAATGTTGATGAACGTCCCGAAACGTCAAGTTTACCTGTTGGTGTGGTTCCCGCGCGTCGTACATGACTTTGGCCAGACATATAGCAATATAGACAAATGAACAATCTGAAACAATCTGTGCACGAGTGAATTTACAAAGTTTGGAATTACAAAGTTAAGATGTCATCATACACGTGTTTTAAACATGTTTGTGTGTGTATACGGCAGTTGTTTTTTATTCGCGCTACGGTGGTTAAAGTGTTACTTTTGAACCTTTGACGATGCCGACACTATTACTGCTACAAGTTAAAAGATAATACCGCCGATGACTTCGTTGCAGAAAATTGTAGTTAAAATATGTGTTTTAAATAATAATAAGATTTTATATTCATTAATATTTTGCCATTTATCTATACCTATGTGCTCCTTTCATATCGAAAAAGGTTTTTACATATCATATAAAATTTTTCCCCTTGTATTGTGTATTTGTTGTTTATATTTTGTAGTGTGTGTTGTAGTGACTCTTTTAACTGTACAGCTTCGTGGTCCGCGAGTAGCGTCGTCGTTGTAAATTTCTGTTTTAAAGTATATAATATGTCGCAGTAAGGTGGTTGAAGCCGTGATAAAGTTATATCCCTATAGATATAACTATATACCGAAATTATATTATAAGAAAGTGATTCATAACTGTCTTACTAGCTTTATTGTTAAAGAAATAAAGACTTTGACGAGTAGCGTACAAATCGTTTTACATGAACGCTTGGGGATGAAAAGACTATCCGCGCGCTGGGTACCCGGAGTGCTGGTCGATGTGCAGAAACAAACCAGACTAAATATTTCCCGAGATTTTTTTAAAACTATTGGAACAAGATGCTGATCGTTTTGGCTCGATTTATAACAATGCACGAAACGTGACTTCGCAATTACAATCCCGAGATGAAATGACAGTTATTGAAGAGACCAAAGAAGTACCGTTAACCGTAAGAAATACTTGGAAAGACCTATAGAAAAGAAAATCTATAACTCATAATAAATTCAAGGCGATTTCAAGGTAAGATCATGCCTATGTGTGATAGTTAAGGGTTAGTAATGATTGAATAATATCTTGATCTCGAAGCTTCTGTTATGGATACTTTGTCTGCAAAACAAGTAAAAAAAATTGTTCAAAGAAATCCACGAGAAACGGCGAAGAGGGGCAAACTCGCAGTTTCTTTTTTTTTTCACCAAAAGACGATTGCTGCAATTCGAGATGCTGGCTTTGAAAGTATTTCAATTGTCCGCCAGTTCTTTAGGAAGAGAATTTCAAGCTTAGAAAAAAATCATCTCTAGTGAAAAAATGAAAAGACAAAAATAAAGTAAAAAAAAATAAGGTAAAATGAGATAAATAACGTAACATTTAAAAAAGTTCCTGTAACATGCTCTTTGATATACTCCAACCGTGTAGTGGCGGTGAAAGAGTATTCACCACCCCATATCGTCCCTTGGGTGTCGTAAGAGGCAACAGAGGGTAGCAAACCTTGAGATGAGCAGTAGCGTCCCCCTTACAACAACAAAAAAACTGCGCTTGCCAACCCACTCGTCAATTATAGCAAATATCCCCCCTATGACGCAATCTGTGGGGAGGCCTATGTGCACCAGTGAACTTAAGGTGTAACGGCAACTCCCATTTTTACTTTTTATTGAACGCCCCTAGTAATAGAGAATTTCATTCAGATATCGTAAGAATACATTTTGATGAATCTGATTCCCAGTGTTCGGAAACATCGCTAAATATATTAAAATAATAATAATTTATCGATTAGATTGTCTTTTGTAGCCACATTGAGATGAGCACGAGGGGGACGGTTAAGGTTCAATGTGCCTCTTACCATACAGTGATCGCTACCAGTTTTCACCCTCGCGATTACTGAGACATCACTGAACATTTGCCGTCTTTGTCATAATAAAGTCAATCTAATTTTTTGTCGAACCGCCGGAGCTTGATCAGGTCCACTTTCTACAGGGCCGCTTCTGGACAAAAAGAGTCCCTCTTTCTCCATGAAGTAGGCCCCTTGGGTTCTGTTGTCCTATCCTGAATTTCCCTGCCTTTAGCTCACCGTTCTCTCTTGTGCCTATACTCCACCAAATCAAAATAATGCTTTTTGACAACTGTTACATTTATTAAACTAGGCATTTCAACTGAAAAAGCATTACCTACAATATTCGGTTCATAAGATAAATCGATATCGATTCTTTAGAGTTGGTAATTTACAGTTTATCTAGATTAATACCAAAATAAATTAGAAACAGATAACTCAAAACACAATAGTTATTAGTTTCTTTATATTTATTGTTTACTGCTAATGCTAATTTGTAAAAATAAAGTTATATAAATTAAAGACTGCACTAGATTAAAAATTTATTTAATCACTCCCTACAACTTGCTAAGCTGTCGCCGTCATCATCGTTGTTTACATTCATTTTTATTTGATTTTCTAAAATGCATTCAAATTGAATATCTCTTTCATAGTCCTTCATAACAATTTTGTTTTCTACACCTTTTTGTCCAGTAATCCCTTGTGTAGTAGTCGTATTTTCTAGAAACTTCCTCCGGCGGATCCCACATGGCAAATTAGTAGGCGCCTACCTTTTCCCACGGGTATATGTCATCTGTCCATGTCTTCGGCACAGTGTTGTTGGCGTTTAGCCAGGTTTCATGAATGAATGTAAAGTTGTCCCAATTGATTATACATTTAATTTGTCGTTAAGATGTTATTCTTTGCATTCATGTCACTAAATAATTATTTTCGTTTGTCAGTTTTTTTTTGTGTCGGTAGCCAATACGGAAGTCAAAAGGTATTGCTAAGATTTGGTGGAGTATAGTTTTGCGTTGAAGTCTCTCATTAACACCGTATAGTGGGTTTTGAAGGAATTCATGGTTCTAGAAGTATCCTCATACATTTATTCCACTTCCAGAGTGCGTGCGTTGAATGTTGCCAGGTAGAGTCGTCGTACGTGACAACCAAACCTCCATCGGAGATTCTTAACACCCCCTGTCCAGCCGTTACCATGCTACCGCAGCCAGGAATAGCGTGACCGCCGTGCGGGATTGGTGGCTGTTTTTTTATGTCGTTGCTCATGGGTTGGCAACCGCAGTTTTTTATTGTAGTTTTGCTGTTATCAGAAAGATGCTGCTGCCCTTCTGTCTCAATTTCCCTCTGTCGCCTCTTACGATACTCACAGTTCAATTACCTTAGCTCTCTTTATTGGCTCAAAGGCAAATGAGGACGCGGAATGCAAAAATATTGTGGATATCAGCAAAATGCTAAGTGTAATAAAAACAAAGCTGTCTTTGGTGTATATAATTTTATGTTGTTTATGGAACAAAACACGAGCAGAAGACTCGGCTTAAGAGATACATGACAATTTCAAAAACATACATTTTTTTTAATTAATTTTGATAGGTATGTAATTCTTTTATATAGTTTTTGCAGTATATTAACTAATACAAAAACCCTCGTTTGTCACTAAGTATTTTCCCCGCATATTAAAAGGTTGGGGAAAAAGTTTCTTCATAAGTATTTTATATACAAATTTAAGAATTTTTTTACTACGTTTAATTTTAATATATATGTACGATTTTGTTCGATAACTTGTTGCCATCTTATAGGTAGTGCCATAATCCCGTTATTGTATAAATCTTGGGATTTTGGATCAAAAAAATGCACAAGTAGTTTTGACAGCCCTAACACTACCCAAAGAATTCTGAAGAGACCAGGACAGGTGAAAATCTGAGGGTCCAAGGTCAGGACTATATGGTGGATTCATTAACACAACCATGCTCTCTCAATGTTTGCTGAGTGGCCCAAGATGTGTGTAGTCTGGCGTTATCATGATGATAGACCACTTAGGTCTATAAACGTCACAAATTTTTTTTCTTGGCTCTAGTCGCATTTTCCCCATATTTGTAATAAAAAAAAATTAATCGCTGAATGTGTTCCTAAGCGCAAATCTCTAGAGCAGCTAAACCGATTTCGCTAATTCTTTTTTCTTAAAGTACGAAGATGGTTCTTACCGAGAGAAAAATTTAAAAAATTGCCTGAAAAAGTCTAAAAACAACACTTTTCTATATTCCCATACAAATGATTCGTAATAATACTTAAAAGTCAAATTGAACTTTAATACCATACCATAAAGTTTAAGTGTTAGTGGAGGGGTTCCGGGAAGGCAAAACAATTGAGTGACTTTAGTATCATATAAATATTAATGTCAATATTTGTCAATATTTATACACACTGGCAGATAGCTGATGTTATAAGGAGTAACTTGGGCTACTTTTATTATAGGGTTCCGCGAAAAATAACTCCACGTGGGCGAAGTCGTCGGAAACAGCTAGTTTGTTATAAAACTTCAGCATGTATCGAATTTCTTTGTTAGATTCACTCATTTTGGCGGACATTTTTCATTTTTCATTTAGATACAAACAGTACAAACAAAGAGATTTTTTTCAATTGTAAAACAAAATACTAAGAAACTTTTTCCCCGACCTTATTATAAGCTCATAAATACGCCAAGTGACACACTTATTTAATACTTCTGCTTGCGTCTCCGGCAGCGTGAAAATAGAAACACCTTCATGTTTAGTTTTTCGCGGAAACTTATTTTCTCGTGGTAAATATTATTCTAGGACATGGTCTATTGTTTGCCAAGTTCCATCCTGCTTAGGCGCTTATACAGGATTAAGTAACACAAATCCAAACATCTTAACAAACCACACAACATTATTATTGTACAGTACCTACACACATTTTTTTTTAAATTTGTGTACCTTTTTTATAATAAATTGTGCTGTGTAATGTAAAATGTATTTCCCCGCATCTTGAAAGTGGTTTTATTTATTATAATATTTTTGGTAACTAGGTTTTAGATTTGATAAGTTCTTACAACTATTTGTACTGCATGCGCTCAAATTTTTCCCTGGGCATGAAAACTGCGTTTAGCATTGTTTCTCAAAATAGCTACTCATTGTGATGCTTATTCATTGCACTGGAAGGAAGAACTGCTTGTTATTGTCAACGCGGGCCCTAGCTCTTGATCGGGGTAGAGTGAGATAGTCTCTCGGTCTTTGGTAGACGCTTTTACATCACATTTAACGTATTTCAGTTTATATTAATAAATAATAATTCCCAATAAATGAAATCTATTTTACGGATTTTATCGCTTAAATATATGAAATCAATTATTCCCAACTTCGCATTTAGGCACCTCTTGTCACCTGGCATCTAGAGCGACCGCTCCTCTCGCTCTACCCCGGGGCCGGCACTGGTTGTATCTTAACTGTGTTTGGTTTTGTATTAAATTAGAGTTACTTTTTGCAGGAAGAAAAGCGATAAGGTTCGTAAAGAGTTGGAAGAGGCAGCTAGAGAAGGAGGTGGTAGAAGTAGCGGTGGTTCAGGTGGTAGTTCTGAAGATAAAATAGCTGAATCTATGCCTTATTATGCGGCAACACTGCCGACTAAGGTTGCACTAAGATTCGTAAGTAAAATATTTATCTACTTAATATTTTATGATATGAATAGCAATTTCATAATTTATAATTTTAAAATTTGCTTATTAATTTTACAGACATAATTCTATATTGTACGTGAAGTGGGAATTAATTATTTACTTATTTATCATCATCATCCTCATTACAGCCCTTCATATGTCCGCTGCTGAACATAGGAATAGCTTCCCCAAGGAATGCCACAAAGTACGGCCCTGGGCCATCTGCATTCATCGACTTCCTGTATATCTTACCAGGTCTTCACTCCATCTAGTGGGGGTCCGCTCTACTCTTCGCTCAACGGTACGAGCTTGCAACGCGTGAACTTCCCATTTGGGTTCGGTTCTTCGAACTATACGGCTGGCCTATTGCCACTTCATTTAAGCGAATATGACACATTAAATGAAACTAATTTACACACAGATGGTACAGCCTTCTTCTCTATTGAAATGTGGTTTTATTTTAAATTTCAATAGCTCTATGCGAATCATTCTTGGTAGGAATTGGTGTTCATTTGTGAGGATTTGTGGTTTATAGAAACTGATGTAATGGCTAATATTATGTTCTTTTACACTGGTTTTATCGGTCTAGTCCTATATAAGAGAGACCGCAGTCACAATCTGGCTTCTCCAGTTGTACACCCGCATCTTGTAGATATTACGTTTGACGAATGGTAAAAACTGCAACGTAATTCTATGTCGGCTTGTAATTTGGTTCTTATGGATGCCCACTTCAGGGTGTAACCAGTCTTGTCTGTGACTCTTCTGACATGTTTCAGTACAGCAGGCACACGCTCGACTGTGGCTGGTTACACTCGATCACAGAGTCGCGAGATCCGAAGCTTGTTGTCGCCCAATACTTGCTTAACATGCTAGAGCTCGACGGCCAAGTATTACTGGTCACAGATTTCTCATGTTCTCTGAAACAAAGATTTTCCGACGGTAGCTAATTGCGATGTGATTAAAAAAGTTAAAATTAATAAATCCGTAAAATAAGTTTTGGTTAATACTACAGTTATTTATCAAATATCAAAAACTCTGTATTTGCTCTTTCGTTTACTGATCCTAAATATACAATAATCAAATATCTGACGGCCACGTGACCTTGTAGGTAAAGTACCCATCTCAGCCGGAGCAGGCAAATGTCCATAAACAGCAATTATTGTGGTCTATTTGTGTTCTGATAGCTAGCGATATATCGGACACAGGTTAGTTAAGTAGTTGTGTGCATCTGTGTTAGCGAGTCTATTTGATACACTATAATACCTACTCATAATATTTCCTTAGCAGTAAATTACTACAACTTGAAACCGATCAACATTAGCGTCAAAAACGCTTTGATGTTAATCTTCGGAATTTATTCAAATTTACAACATTTTCAATTTATGTCTAAAAAGGATGCGCATGACGGTGAAGTTAATGCTGTTAAATGGAGTCCAACAGATCGAATAGTAGCTACGGGTGGAGCTGATAGAAAAGTGAAGCTTTGGGACGTGTCGAAAAGTAAGTATTTTTGAAAAAAAAAATTGCATATCTTTCTTACGCATCATATGCTTTGCATAAAAAAGTTATTTTGCTATAATTTGCAAAAAAAGTTGTGCATCTCTTAGTGCGACGAGTTTGTGTTTTTAGTTAATTTGTAATGTTTATAACGCTTTAACCATGATATTTTCACGGAGAAATTGGTTAGTAGACGGTTAATCGTTTCGTGAAAACAACAAGGAGCCAGTCGGTCAGTTACTCCTATTATGGCTCGAAGGACCACTTTATTAATAAATAATATTTAAAAAAAACTAAAAAGCACACTTGTAAATAACCGAACTAAAAAGTACAAAATAATTTTCAATAAGTTTAAAATAAAAGAATTGTGAATAGAATAGAATAGAATATTTTTTATTCAATATACATTACATGTGTAATTCTTATTGAAAGTCGTTTTTTACTTTACCACTGGTTCGGAAAAACCCTCTGTCCTGGGAAGAACCAGCAAGAAACCCAGCGGGACTTTTTTTTTAAATAAATTTTACAATATAAATGATTACGAACTATTTACAAAATTTATTTTAGAAACTGCTTGGAAGCGATCACCTCATTCCCAGGGGTTATCAACCATGTATTCATTTATACTATAATACCTAACCCTTTTTATACAGTTTCAGCTTAATAAAACATTTAAACTTGGTAATAGAGAGAACCTGTACACTTTCCGGGACCTTGTTGTAATAGCGTATACATTGCCCCAAGAATGAATTACTGACTCTGTGGAGTCGAGAAACTGGTATCACTAGCTTGTGTTTGTTCCTAGTGTTTACAGAATGTATATCACTTCTTTTACTAAAACTATCTTTGTTTTTGTGAACATACATTAAATTTTCGTAAATATACTGAGAGGCCAAAGTTAACATATTAATTTCTTTAAATTTATCTCTAAGAGACTCTCGGTTTTAGATTATAAATAGCTCTAATGGCCCTCTTCTGTAAAACAAAAATAGTTTCTGAATCAGCCGCATTTCCCCATAGCAAAATCCCATAAGACATTATGCTATGAAAATAACTAAAATAAACTAATCTAGCTGTCTCGACACTAGTGAGACCTCTAATCTTTTTTACAGCATAGGCTGCAGAACTTAGTCTGCTTGCTAATTTGGATATATGGGGGCCCCACTGTAGCTTTGCGTCAAGAGTGATGCCAAGAAAAACAGTGGATACAACAGGGCTCAATTCCTCCCCATTTAAAAACACATTGGTATTAAGATTTTTAACATTCGTTGTTGTAAATTTAACACAATTAGTTTTATTTCCGTTCAAATGCAGATTATTAACGTTAAACCAATGCACTAATTTTGATATAGCATTATTCACTTCGTCACATTTAAATGATTGACGTTTAAGTTTAAAAATCAAGGAAGTATCATCAGCAAATAATACTATATCATGACTATCCCCTACAAGGTGAGGTAAGTCATTAATATACACCAGAAACAGGAATGGGCCGAGATTCGAGCCCTGAGGAACACCCATTAGTACAGGTGACCCGGAAGAACTTTTACCATTGATAATAACCTTCTGTTTTCTATTTCTTAAATATGAAATAATAAGTTTAAGCGCTGTGTTCTTGACACCATAGTACTGTAGCTTCCTGATTAATATCTCACGGTGAACACAGTCGAAGGCCTTGGAAAGGTCACAAAATATACCCAAAGCATCCTCTGAATTCTCCCATGCACAAAAATATGTTTAATAAGCTCAACTCCAGCGTCAGTTGTCGAGCGACCCCTTGTAAAACCGAATTGATTTTTGTGTAGCAATTTATTAATATTGAAGAAACTTAACATCTGATCTAAAATAATTTTTTCAAAAATTTTACTTAATGTTGGTAGTACAGAAATTGGTCTGTGATTAACATAAAACATTCATTGCCCATTATCCTTGCCGCGATTATGCGACAAACTATTTAAATTATTGTATTGTCATCGCCGTGTAGTGGCGGTCAAGAATATCCACTACCCCATATCCTCCCGTGGGTGTCGTAAAAGGCGACAAAGGGAAACAGGCAGGAGATGGGCAGCAGCATCTTCTTGATAACAACAAACTAACAATAAAAAAAAATTCGGTTGCCAACCCGCTCGCCAAGCGTGGCAACTATGGCAAATACTATGAATGACAGTAACAAAGAAACGGCCCCCAGTCCCCGGCGGCCCCGCTATTCCTGGCTACGGTGGCGACCATGGTAACGGCGGGGCAGGGGGTGCTAAGAATCTCCGGTGGAGGTTCGGTTGCCACCTTAGACGACTCGACCTGGCAACGTACAACGCACGCACCCTGAGGACTGACGAGAAGATCGTGGAGCTGGAAGAAGAGATAGACAAGTTGCGCTGGTATATTATAGGATTATCCGAAGTCCGAAGAGAGGGGGAGGACACGGTAATCCTCGAATCCGGCAACTTGCTCTATCACCGGGAGGGCGACCATCTGTCCCAAGGAGGTGTCGGATTTATCGTCCACAAGTCTCTCGCTAACAACGTTGTAAAGATCGGGAGTGTGTCGACGAGGGTTGCGTACCTTATACTCAGAATCACCAAACGGTATTCGCTGAAGGTCATACAGGTTTACGCACCAACCTCGGCACACCCCGATGAGGAGGTGGAGGAAATGTATGAGGATATCTCTAGAGCCATGCATTCCTCCAAAACCCAATATACGGTGTTAATGGGAGACTTTAATGCAAAACTAGGCACAAGAGAGAACGGTGAGCTGAAAGTAGGGAAATTTGGAATAGGGCAACGGAACCCAAGGGGCCAGCAGCTGGCCGACTTCATGGAGAAAGAGGGACTCTTTATGATGAACTCTTTCTTCCAGAAGCGGCCCCACAGGAAGTGGACCTGGTCGAGCCCCGACGGTTCGACAAAAAATGAGATTGACTTCATTATGACGACCAGACGACAACTGTTCAGTGATGTCTCCGTGATCGCGAGGGTGAAAACTGGTAGCGATCACCGAATGGTTAGAGGCACATTGAACCTAACCGTTAAGTTGGAGAGGTCTCGTCTAATGAAGTCAACGCTCCGTCCCCCTCGTGCTCTAATCCAAAGTCCCGAAACCTTTCAGCTCGAGTTACAAAACCGTTTTCAGTGCCTAGAAGACTGCAATGAAGTGGACGATATGAATGACAAGCTCGTGGAAACTGTCCATGCGGTCGGAGCTAAGTTCTGCAAGACCCGCCGCAGAAGAACACAAAAACTCTCCGATCACACTCTTAATCTCATGGCTGTTAGACGGGAGATGAAGCTACATTCTTCAACAGACTTGACAGCATACAGGCATCTGAACAGACAGATCTCCAAATGCATGCGGCGGGACTTATGCAACTTCAATACAGCTCGTATTGAAGAAGCGATCGAGCGGAACCAAGGCTCCAAAGTCTTTGCCAGAGATCTGTCTGCCAGAAAGAGTCAACTGTCAAAGCTGAAGACAGAATGTGGCAGCATCGTTTCCGGTACACCTGAGATTTTGAGTGAGATTGAGAGGTTCTATGGGCAGTTGTACACGTCATCGTTGGAGCCACACGCAAGTGTGAGTAACGATCCAAGAGCGAGTCTCATCCGACACTATTCCGAAGATATCCCGGACGTCAGTCTGAGCGAGATTAGAATGGCTCTCCAGCACCTTAAAAACGGTAAGGCCCCAGGCGAGGATGGAATTACAGCGGAGATTCTGAAAGCGGGTGGAAAACCGGTACTTGAAGTCCTTCAGAAGCTCTTTAATTCCGTCCTCCATGGTGGCATTACACCGGAGGCGTGGAGCAGAAGTGCGGTGGTCTTGTTCTTCAAGAAAGGTGACAACGCTCTCTTGAAGAACTACAGACCGATTTCCCTTCTGAGCCGCGTCTACGTGCTGTTTTCGAGAGTCATTACGAATCGTCTCGCGCGCAGACTTGAAGACTTCCAGCCTCCCGAACAAGCCGGTTTCCGAAGGGATTTAGCAGCATAGACCACATACAACATACCCTTCGGCAAATTGTACAGAAGTCCGAAGAGTACAATTTGCCACTATGTCTGGCGTATGTGGACTATGAGAAAGCCTTTGATTCCGTCGAAATTTGGGCGGTGCTGCAGTCCCTTCAGCGGTGCCAAGTTGACTGTCGGTATATCGAAGTGTTGAAGTGCTTGTACAGTAGGGCTACGATGGCTATCCGAGTACAGAACCAGAGTACGAAACCTATCCAATTGCAGAGAGGTGTAAGACAGGGTGACGTCATATCCCCGAAACTCTTCACCGCTGCATTGGAAGACGTTTTCAAGCTTCTGGACTGGAAAGGATACGGTATCAACATCAATGGCGAGTACATCACTCACCTTCGATTTGCCGACGATATAGTCCTTATGGCAGAATCGCTGGAGGACCTAAGCACTATGCTCAATGACCTCAATAGTGTTTCCCAACGGATAGGTCTTAAGATGAACATGGACAAAACTAAGATCATGTTTAATGTCCATGTCACACCTATGCCCGTAGTTGTTGGGAACACTAAGCTCGAAGTTGTTGACGAGTATGTTTACCTGGGACAAATAGTCCGACTAGGTAAGTCAAACTTCGACCGAGAGGTCAATCGACGGATTCAACTCGGTTGGGCAGCGTTCGGGAAATTACGGCACATCTTCTCGTCAGGTATACCTCAAACCTTGAAAACGAGACTGTACACCCAGTGCGTGTTGCCAGTGATGACATACGGAACTGAGACGTGGTCCTTCACTGCTGGCCGGATGAGGAAGCTCAAGGTCGCTCAGCGAGCTATGGAGAGGGCTATGCTCGGAGTTTCTCTGCGTGATAAACTTAGGAATGAGGATATCCGCAGTAGAACCAGAGTAACCGACATAGCCCAACGGATTAGTAAGCTGAAGTGGCAATGGGCCGGCCATATAGCTCGAAGAACCGACAACCGATGGGGAAGAAAGGTTCTCGAGTGGCAGCCTCGTACCGGTAGGTGAAGTGTAGGGCGTCCCCCCACGAGATGGAGTGACGACCTGGTAAGACATGCAGGAAGTCGATGGATGCAGGTGGCTCAGGACCGTGCTTTGTGGCATTCTTTGGGGGAAGCCTATGTTCAGCAGTGGACTTGTGAAGGGCTGTAATGATGATGATGATTGTCATCGATCCTTGATAAGTGTGCGATGTTTCAAATTAATTCGATGATTTAAAGGGCATGAAAATCACATTTAAAAATTACGTTATATAGATACATGCTAAGCCAATAAAAGCGTGCTAAAAATGTTTTTTACGTGGTAGAGCCTTGCTGCAGCTATACTACTGGTATACAACTATACTACTGGTATACAACTATACCAGTAGTATGGCTGGAGAGCCAATCAGCGCGTGCGAACGATACGCACGAGCCAATCAGCGTGACTTATGCGTTATAGGCCAATCAGTGCGCCCTATGCGCTATAAGCCAATCAGCGCGAATTATGCGCTATACCAGCGCGCCGTCACCACTAGACTTTCGTGCCGCTACTTATGTGGAGGGTGATTTTGTTCTCTCACACGTCGACATCATACGCCATGTTTGTTCATTACGACACCTCTTTTAAAGTTTTATCTTTGTCGTTATACTTTTTAATTTTTTTTTCTTTCGAGATTACATTGTTTTTCTCGAAACCACCAGTATGTTTTTTCAGTCATATTTTTTTTATAGGATAAAAGTAACAAAAAGCACACAGTCCACCTGGTGGTAAGTGGTTGCTGTGGCCCATAGAGATCTACATCTATCTTGTGAGGACTAAGATGGAATGCCTCGTTTCCATTAAACAGGTTATTTTACTGCGAAATGTGAAACAGCATTAAGCTGATATTTTGCGCTGGTATCCTGTGAGAGCGTGGTCCTTCCCCGGTCGAGCCGACCTATTCGTGCTACAATTATATTGCTATATTAATATATCTGCAGCATGGCTCTACCATGTAAAATTACGCCGTCACTACACGGCACAGGCATGGCGTGAATCTCGTGATATATGTTCTTCATCATCAGCCTTCACGGTGTGCCTTAATCGTAACGATCATAGTACCAGACGTCTCGTACCTTTGACGCTGCAGCCAGTTCAGTCGCAGTAGCTAGCTAGCTATTTACGTTTGGTGTAAACGAAATGATTTCATCGCCATCTATAGGAAACTATAATGTATTTCTAGTATTTCCCATAGTCGCCCTTTTACGACACCCGTGGAGCGAAATTGGCTGATGATTTTTCACACAGCGGCACGATAAATTTACGATACCTCAAAATGTTTATATCGTCACATGAAACTTCTAGAGTGGATCAGTGTGTGATATTAGGACGTTCTTTGTTCTAGTTGGCACAGTCGAAAGCAGAGGCACTCTAGTTGGTTCAAACGCGGGTGTAATGTCTGTGGATTTCGACTCAACTGGCACATACATTGTAGGAGCATCTAACGACTTCGCGAGCCGGGTGTGGACCGTTGCTGATCAGCGGTTAAGGGTGAGTCGGAAATGTGATCAGTAAATTTCGTTGTGTTTTTATTTGTTGTAAAATTTTCAGCCTTATTTAAAAGTTTCTAAACGAAATGCGAAAAAGATTTAATTCATTAATGCTATTTAACATATTTCTCATTTAGTATTACTTTTTTCTTCTTCTTCTTCTTTCTCAAACTACAGAGTTGCGAATCCCACTTTGAAATGCATTACAGCTTCGAATGTATTTAATATAATAGTAGCAGTGAATTATACAGGTATACTATACAAATATCGCTTATTACAAAGGGACGTTGAAAATTCAGACTACCTATAAACGTACACAAACTCACACTTGATACAAAATATTGGGCTGTGAATAGATTTCTACTTGAGATTTAGGTAAGCAGATTAGCTTATCAATTTGTATTTTAATAACTAATAATATTGGTATTAGCTGCGACGATCTGTTGATAAACTTTAGTTTTGTGTAAGATCAAGATAAAAAAAGGCATAAATCGCATTGCTTTTATAACGCTTACCACTACAAGGGAAATAAAAGATAAAACCAATATCAATATAAGTGATTATATAATCAAGCCTCCCATTAAACTCGCCCATGTATTTAAGTGGTTATATTATCAAGGCTCTCTTAAACCTTCTGCCCATGCTTGTAACATGTTTTAGTCAGAATTTTTGGCAGAATCGTATTTTGTAGCGGTAAATGAGTAGTATGTTCGCTAATGTTTACTAATTTAGTTGCGATTTATCATCAATTCACGATATCAACTTTTTAAGTCAATTGCTGTATAGTGCAGTTATTGGAAGTTTTTCCGGTGCCATTTCGGTTAGTTGATGATACCGCGCACTGGTAATGTTACTGTATCTATCACCGGTATATGAATATTAGTTTCAACAATTTAGATGAATGCTTAGAGACAGAGTCCATCTCAGTTAATAAAAAGGGTGCACCTTGTATAGATGAGGATAGCAGATCCTTTTAAACATTAAAGTATTCCAAATATACAATTTCTCACAAATCCATAACTATAGTTATTAGCAAATAGGAAATACCACTTACAATCTTCGTATGTATTAATTTTAACAGGGCTTGAAAGGTAATAATGTTTCTAGTAGCAAAGAATGCAAAATTTTTAATATTTTTTTATAACACTGAAGTTACAAACAAACTTACAGCCCACCTGATATCGGTATCTCTGCAGACAACTACAAAAAAGTAAGTCCAGACGCGTTATCACTCTATATTCTTCTGGCTCTCCATACCCATCAGACTGAAATAGCAGTGCAAACACTGCTATAGTGCAGTAGTGCACTAGTACAGTAATAGGTAAGAATGTAGTGCTACCCAGGTCTCCTTGACAGAAAAAGAGTCTTACCACTAGAAAAATATACTTTGCCCTATGTTTTTATCTCGCAGAGCTGTTAACGCATTCATTACAGCCCATCATAGTCCACTATAAAACATATACACCTCCCAACACGAGGGGAATATTTACCATTGTGGCCATGTTTGGCAAGCGGGTTGGCAACCGCAATTTTTTTATTTTCCAGTTATTATTAAGAAAACGCTGCCCGTTCCCATGTTCGTTTCTCTCAATCGCCCCTTCCTACACCTACGGGACGATATGTTGTATTGGATATTCTTACACTGCCAATATAAGGTCATTTTTGCACGGATACTACTTATCACGTAAGACCATTTTTTAGCTTCATATATCGTTCATTCACTGAGTATTAAACACAAAGATAACTTACTCATCCCACTGCTTTTCCTAATATTAGTGTATCTAAATTCCAAACCTCTTTTGCAAAATACGATAATCTATGCTCAGGCATTTCTCATTTGTATAAGTAGCGGCACGAAAGTCTAGCGATGACCGTTATTGCGCATAAGTCGCGCTGATTGGTTTATTGCGCATAAGCCGCGCTGATTGTCTCGTGCGTATCGTTCGCACGCGCTGATTGGCTCTCCAGTCGCATTCGTGCAATTAAATTCGTGCGCGTCCCCTTCACGTTTCGTTAAGCTCTAAACTTACGTGCCGCAACTTGTAGTCAAGACTATTTACTACACAAATTTGAGTAATGAATTAAAATAATGCTTCTGCTTCGAACGCGCACTATATATCTAGTAACGAAAACTAATAAATTATATTCTTGCAGAAATTATAGCTGAAATTACAATGTAATCTTACACCAATTTTATAGAAGTAAGAGCGGCTAAAAGGCCTAATAGTGGTATAAAGTGGTTACTGTGGCCCGTAAGCATCTATATATTTACACTCGATTAAGAATGAACTGGTCATCTCTGAGAACTAAGATGGAATGTTTCTGGTCCTTGTCATCCATCATGCGAAACAGAGCAACATTATGCTGCCATTTCACGCTGGTGTACTGTACGAGCCATATCTTTTCCAGGCAAACCGAATTATTCATGCTGCTGCCATGCGTTTTTAGAAAATGTATTCCAAATTCAAATATAACTCATTTTTATAAAACATATCACATTATATATGTTTCTACTGAAAAAGCAAATTTCAAAAGTACGAATGGTATCAATTTATTAGTCTTTGTCTTCTGAGATGCATAATAAGAATATAACATTTACCAAAAAATCTCGCCGCTAAAAGAACTGGAGGCTGTAGCTCATGTTACGTATTGACAGTTCATAGTTAAACACCTACACAAGTCCACTGCTGAACATAGGCCTCCGCCAAGGAATGCCACAAAGCACGGCCCCGAGCCACCTGCATCTATCGACTTCTTGCATCTCTTACCAAACCGTCACTCCATCTAATAGGAGACCGCCCTACACTTCGCTTATCAAAGCGAGATTGCAACTTGAGAACCTTGCTTTCCCATTGGTTGTATGTCAGACATTAATTACTCTGATCGGTGACTTGCTGCATACGTGGTAGAGCCATGCTACAGCTATATTAATAGTATAGTTGTAGCACGAATGGGTCAGCTCGACCGGGGAAGGACCTCGCTCTCACAGAATACCAGCGTAAAATAGCAATTTAAAGCTGCTGTTTCGTATGGTGAGTGTAAAGAACCGGAGACCCTTTTTACTGAAAACGAGGCATTCCATCTTAGTCCTCACGAGTGACAACGTGGATATAGGCCACAGCAACCACTTACCATCAGGTGGACTGTGTGCTCGTTTGTCACCCTTTTACTATAAAAAAGGAAAAAAACGTGCAGCAGCATAAAAGGTGCGTGACATCTGCCACTGCAATCGTCAACTCATCTACTAAGAGCGTATAATGAAGGCAAATCTACCCTACCCTATAAGGGGAGAGGCCTATGTCCAGCCACGGCCGATAATAAAAGATAGAAAGATTAACAATATTCTGATCACCAATCGTTATAGCCTTTGACAATATTTAGATAATTGGTTGTTCCGCTTTATTAAGGGCACGATATTTTATTATTGGAAAATGTGCTCGTTACAATACTGAGGTCATGTAATTTTGTGGTATAATTATAGTTTCTAATATAATATATCAAAAGGATTATTGCCAATGTAAAGCGCGATCGTAACGTACGTGGTAGAGCCATGCTGCAGCTATATTAATATTATAGTTGTAGCACGAATGGGTCGGCTCGACCGGGGAAGGACCACGCTCTCACAGAATACCAGCGTAATATAACAGCTTAACGCTGCTGTGTTTCGTATAGTGAGAGAACCGGAGACCCTTTTTACTGGAAACGAAGCATTCCATCTCAGTCCTCACGGCTGACAACGCATCTGCATTTTATGTCGCAAACGAAGATAGATGTAGATGTCTATGGGCCACAGCGACCACTTACCATTAGGTGGACTGTGTGCTCGTTTGTCACAATTTTGAGCGCATAACAATTTTTTTCATGAGTAATACTGCCGGTAACGGGTCTAAGAGATTTAGCCTTGTAATTTTTATGAATTTTCCGTACTCTCGACTATATCGACATTATATTTTACATTTTTAGGCATGATATAATTTTTTTGTGTAATAAATGACTTTTTTTGCTTCCTAGGTGATGCGATAAGTTTAAACCGCGGAACTAAACCAACATAATATATTGTAGTGTGTTCTTTTGGTCAATTAATATAGAATTTGTATCGCTCGACAAAACAAATATCTTGTATAAATATCTAAATCTGTCAAGTCGTTCAGAAGTTCAGAAGTTGATTGTGATATCAAAAATTATGCTAAAAGGCGAAGTGCGTTTACACCTTTTTACAAGGAGTAGTGACTATGCATACATGTCCTGCGGGAGCAAGAACAGGTTATGTTGAACTCTCATCTTCTGAAACCTAATGAGGTTCCATTTCATTTTTTAGCGCGGGACTCTAATTCTTTTTCCAAAATAAAAGTAGGTTACTTACTTACCTAAGTTACTCCTTATAATATTAGTTATCTGCCAGTGTAAGTCCCGTCAAAATCGGCCCAGCCGTTTCGGAGATTAGCCGGAATAAACAGACAGACAGATAGACAAAAATTTTAAAAACAGTGTTTATGTTATTAGTACCGTATATAATTTCATATGCATTTGGAAAAAATCTGTTATTTTGACATTACAAACAGACAAAGGCCAATTGTTTCATTAAATTTTTGATTTCACAAATAAGATATAGACCGGCCTAGATCACTACTGGCATTGCTATATCTGTTGGTCAAGTTTTATTACATTCGATCAGCCATTCCAAAAATTAGCCCGGACAGATGAACAAAATAAAAAAAGACGGTTATATTCATGTCTTAGCATGCAAATAACCCCTCAGCTCAATAAAAGGCAGCTATTTCGATTTATTACAAACAGACACTTTAATTTTATTTATATGTATAGATATCAAGATCTCCCTATCTAAAAGAAAAAAACGTTTTAAATTACTAATCTCCTGTCACAATTTTTCCTTACTGTTACGTCTCAATCCTTACGTTTGTTCAAATAGATTAAGGATAAGATTAAGGAATATTATTTGTTTGTCTAGCCTCTATTCATCCTTTCATTTATGGTCACTGACCTATCGCCTTAAGTCTGGTGCATAAGTTGGTATCCTTTGTTGTTATAGTGCATCCTATCCGATAATCTTTCTACTATTTTTTATTTAATTTTTTTGGGTTATCTGGAAGATATTGCTGTGTTGCAATAAAACTGCCTTTTATTTTTCCTCAATATTTGTTTACTTTGTTATATTAACATTCATAACACTGTTCGTTCGTGACTCGCGACCTAAAAGTGACAAATGAATATTGTAATTCACGCACAAGTGGCACACCATTACACGTTAAGGTGATCGTTTCGTTGTTACTTTTTGGAAAAAAAAACACGACTCAGTTGTCAAGGAAAGTGGGTTGCAATGACATGTTTTAAGTAAGATTTCTATTAAAATATATTTAATTATTTTTGTTTATCACAACAAAAATACTATAAAATGTACACTTACTATGCTTGTTTTTATTTCCTTATTATTTAAAATAATATGTGTCAGAGAATGTTATGACTTTTTTTTTCTGAGAATTTTTAATTTCCCCTCGTATTAGTGCAGATAAAGCAACAATGTGTTCATTTTATTTGACTTATTGAATAAACATTATAAATATTTTATAGTTGGCTTGAAATTCATAGAATTTGAAAAGCAAACTTAAAAATAAGTTATGCAGAAGAGGCCGATAATCGAGCAAACTGATATTCTTTGATGACCTTCCTTCGCGCACACTCCTAGATCTATTATTTATTTTCTGTAATGTTTGTGCTGTGAGCCAGTTGGTTGTTATAGCTTCATCGGACTCGAGACACCAAGATCTTATATATCAACTTTACGATTTATCATTGGGTTTTTGGTTCTATGACATATTTATTCTTTACTTATCCTATTATTCGGAATGTACCCAAGGAAGAAGCTTTGAGTTTGAAGCTCTTATAATTTTAGATTCTTTTTTTTTAATAGAATTAGGGTGACAAACGAGCACACAGTCAACCTGATGGTAAGTAGTTGCTGTGGCCCATAGACATCTACATCTATCCTCGATTACGAATCAAAATGCAGATGCGTTGTCACCCGTGAGGACTAAGATGGAATGTCTCGTTTCCAGTAAAAAGGGTCTCCGGTTCTCTACACTCACCATACGAAACACAGCAACATCAAGCTGCTATTTTACGCTGGTATTCTGTGAGAGCGTGGTCCTTCCCCGGTCGAGCCGACCCATTCGTGCTATATCTATACTATTAATATACCTGCAGCATGGCTATTTTTTAAAATAGCTCTTTTTTACGTGGTAAAAGTTTTACGTAGTAAGAAATTTCTTCTTCACCTCTGAAGTGTTACATGCTATATGATTATAACATAAGTTTTATATTGTGGTAATTATATTATACAAAGAATAATATTACGCTTACTTAGATCGCATTCTTATAAACGTGTTACTTTATTAATAAACAAGCTGTTCCTCGCAACTTCGCCCGCGTGTAGTTTAGGGTTTTAGTTATGTTGCGCGGAATCCTAACTATTTTTCTAAAATATAAGTAGCCTAAGTTACTCCTTATAACATTAGTCATCTGCCAGTGAAAGTACCGTCGAAATCGGTCCAGCCGTTTCTGAGATTAGCCGGAACAAACAGACCGACAGACAGACAAAAATTTAAAAAAATGTATTTTTGTTATAAGTACCGTATATACTTTCATATGCATTTAGTAAAAAGTTGTTATTTTGATATTACAAAGAGACACTTCAATTTTATTTATTTGTATAGATAATAGTTAAACACTGCAAGTTCTTTGTTTTTGAACATCCCACTTGTAAAATATCGTAAGGTCGATTTATTGAAAGTGAATTTCAACATTCTAACACATCTCCACGTTTTGAGGTCCCCTAGAGTTCGATTATATTGTCTATCTATTTTATTGAAAATAAAATTTGAGGAACACGGCGGAATAGATAAAAACGGTGTAAAACTTAAACTTTGGAACATTTTAAAATAGTTTATTCAATGATTCAAAGAAAGCCTCTTACGGCTTAAGGATGTAGTATTAAGCAACACGTTTATTGCTTTATTGTAAGCAATGACATAATCCGTCCCTTGGGATAATAATGTCGAACTTGCGAGTTGGGGATCGGGCGTGGCTTGCGAACACGACTGCTATTAGTGCATCGTTAACGTGGACCGCGTCGTGATCCCTTCCCGATTTCCGACGTCCGACGCGGCCACTCAGTCTCGTTTATCGTCCGTATACTTATTTGTAGTTCAAGTATTTACTCCTTGTTTTTTAAGCTGTTCTACAGGTATATAATTTAAGTAAATTGAGTTTCTTGCGTCATCATACCAGCCTGTTTTCCATTACCCTGTACTTAGATCAACCAACCTGAATCAAATATTTTAGGATAATTGACAAACTCAATTTATACTGTAATTATACAACTCCAGTCCGATCACCGTGCCTCCACAAGTATTCTTATTGTACGCCTCACAACGTCAGGGAGTGCTCTACTCTCGATATGTGGCCATACCTCAATTTCGCTACATAAAATCGTTCTTGTACATATTATTATTAACGTTAAAATAACTACAGACATTGAATTATAACATTAGTTTATTTTCTAATTGATTCACTTTAGATTACGTAACAAAAAATGTAATTGAAAAAATATATGGACTGCCGTCCGTTGATCTGTGCGTCGGTGAGCCTTCTCGCTTAACAGAAATGTAAGCAATAGATTGAGATAGTATTAAATAAGATTCCATATATTGTAAGGTGGATCTCTATTGATTTTTGTTATTGAACGATAAAGTCAATCAGATTCTGTTTTTTTTTTCTTGTAAAAATTATCGGCACTATTTTTTTCCATCAAAATTAAATTAAACGCTCATGAGGCGTGCACAATTATTCTCTTACCAGTAAACGTATAGCAAACAATTTAAACCGAAATGTAATTGTAACTATGGTGCAAATTAAACTTCGTACTGACAAAGTTGACCAAGCAAGAAAAATGCGCTCAAAACAAAACGAATGAAATGGAATCTGACTATGGAGACCAGAGTTCCTTAGTAAATCAATGATTTACTATTAGATTTTTAATTTAAATAGGGCCGAGAATCTATTTAAAAACGACCGCCGTCCAAGACTCCTTACTTAAACCAAAATGCCAGAATTTATCTAAAATGTCGAAAAATAATACTGGAAAATGCCAGCCTGAAAAAAAAACTATTTGCATTAATTGCAGTTTTAGAAACAATTATTTCAGGCACGACTATCTCAGAATAATAAAAGTCAGTGTAAGGTGGGTAACGTGAATGCTTAAGCTGTCTCAAAAGCGAAAACTGATCGACAAGGTAATTTTGGGACTGTACGGATTGTGACTAGAGATAAAACAGGTTCGTCACTTCGAGCCTGAGTGCAAAGAATAGTCTATGTCCGACCGTTTTTATGGCACGGATCTCTAGCTCGGAATGCGTTACAGATCTGAAATTTAGATAATTGGTGTATAAGAACGCTTACAAAAAAACCGAATATTGAATTAGAAATTCAATTATATTAAGGTGCAAGAATATTTATCCTATTCTATTTTCAAAAATAAATAAATAGGATTGCCGTCAAAGTTTTCAGATTCAGACCGTATTGTTACGGTCTATATTAAAAGAAATTAAACCAGTTAGAAATTTTCTAATTCTGTATATTATCTATCAAAAGTTTTATATTCTAAATGTAGCCGTATTACAAGCTGTTCATCCCAAATTGTCATGACCAAGGGTCTAATTAACTGTTTAGTGGTGGTGTAAGAATATACTCCATATCATCCTATGGGTGTCGTAAAAGTCGACAGATTAAACAAAGCAGCAGCAAGGCAGCAGCGTCTTCCTAGTTAGAATAAAAAAACTAAAAAATCTGCGGCCAGCTATGGCAAATATCAACCCTGTAAGGCAATCGTGACGGAGACCTATGTTTAGTAGTGGATTTTTGATAGACTATAATGGTAAGGCAATATATAAAGGACACGTTGTATAGCGGTCCCGTCACGTTTATAGAACACGTTGGGGCGAAAGCGAAAAGGTAGTGCTAGGTTTTTTATTATGCGTTAGACATCAGCTCAATGTAATTACCGTATGTTACATCGTCGTCGTACTGACCAAATATAGCCTTAAGTGAATAAATATTTAATTGAGTTATAAATTGTCCATTCTGGTTCAATACCCATCAACAATACCAATACCATCCTTATGGCAGTACCATGACTCGCTCAAAAAATTTTGTTCTTTGGTGGGAAAAAATGGATCCAGGTGATTTTTGTCCTCCTCATTTAAAGTAAAGGTTTACCGCCTAAAAACTTTTGTAGAGTCAGGAATAAATAATAATCAGAAGGTGCCAGATCTGAAGAATATGGGGTGTGGTAGTATATTCCTACCAAGCTGTTAAAGTTCTTGGCGAGTTAACAAACTTGCAATCCCCAGTGATTATGTGCTTGAAAAGTGGATAATTTTTTGACGTTTGAGAAACATCACAGTCGTTAAAGCAACGGCACAAATTCCTTTTCGTAAGAACATGAGAAACCCATATATCGATATTGAGATTAAATCTAGGCGTTTCCAATGATCATGAACGGTCGAATTTGATAAATTTAATCTCTCAGCGATCTCACGAGTGGTTAATTGCCGATTGCAGGTGAATTGCGAATTGCAGATGCGTTGCTGACCTTTTAGAAAGGTGTAATCTCTTTTCTTGAAGGTCCCTAAGTCGTATCAGTCCGGAAAAATCGCCAGTGGTAAATAATTCCACAGAGAAGTACGAGGAAGAAAGCACCTAGTAAAACGCACAGTGGTGGACCGCCAAGCATCCAGATGGTGAGGATGGTATCGTAAATTTGTTGCGATGTGCGTTCGTGAAATTTGGCGGCTGGAATTGTTCCGAACAATTCTTAAGAGCACTCCCGGTAGTAGATTCGATAGAAAATGCAAAGGGGTGCAACATCCCTACGCAGCGCCACTGAATCGAGCCGATCAGAAATAACTCGGTCGTTGACGATTCGAACCACTCCGCGCCGGATGCGGTCAAGTCGAAGGAGCTGGCACTGGGGTGCCCCGACTCAGAGATGAGAACAGTATTCTATGCGAGGTCGAACTTGCTCTTTGTAAAGTTGCAAGCGATGTGCCGACATGAAATACTGTCTCGCTCTGCTGAGCACGCTAACTTTGAACACGCTACTCCTTTTTAGAGGCTAATTTGGCCTTCCCTTCCAAGTGACTACGAAACTGCTCACTATTCGATATGTCGACGCCGAGGATTCCAAGGCTAGCTGAGGCAGCAACGGGAGTGCCTTGAAACTGACGAGATACGACAGAAGGGGTTCTTTTTAGCGGTAAACGCGCAAACTTGTGTTTTTTGGGGATTGCACTGGACTAGATTTAGTCACCCCCAATCCAAGACTTTGTTCAGCAAAGGCTCGACTTCAGACACAAGTTTGTCCAAGTACTCGGCGACGTTTTCCCAAGAAATATAAGGCATCACCAGTGCTGTCGTCTGCATAGTAAGGAATGTTACCAGCTTGAAACATATCATTGATATGCAAAAGAAACAGCGTTGGTGATAGCACGCAACCATGTGGAACACCAGCGTTGATAGGCTTGAAATCAGAGCATGCACCGTTTACTACGACCTTGATAACTAGTGATCCAAATGAACAATTTCTCGGGAAGCCCATAGAAAATGAGCTTTGAAAGAAGCGCTTTGTGCCAGACCCGATCGAAAGCCTTCGCTATGTCCAAATTAACGGCCAATGCCTCCCCCTTGGACTCTACTGCTTCCGCTCATCTATGCTTCAACTGACCTTCCAGAACGTGGTGCATCTTCAACATCCAAATTTTGCAAACCAGTTTTAGCACTGGCGTTCTGTCAATACGTCTCCTCCATACACATAAGATAATTTTTTTCTTGCTTGAACAGTATTTTTACTTATTCTACAGTAAAAAGTAAAATATGCCGAAAATGCTGCTTTTCACTTTCCATATTTGAAAGAGTACCAACCAACCAAAAATTACTCTATACGATCAATCGAATTTTTTCATAGCAAGCCTAGCTATATTAACTGTCAAAATATATAATAATTACTTTTGGTCCCACTAAGAGTGAAGTCCCCCTAAGAGTGAAGTTGGCTGTGAAAAAATGCCATTAAGTCCTTTGTTGGGAAATAGCGAAATTACTTTACAAACAAAATATTAAAATAGAAATAATCATTACCTTAAAGTATTTGTTGTAGGTTTAAGTTTTAAAAGAAGAACGAAGCCCGATTCGCACTTGGTTTGTTTATATTTTACTTTTATAAAGGAGATGAACTTTGTTCCATATAAGCTTGGGCCCTGCGTGAACAAAGTTCAAATATATCTTATTTTAAAGATTTAATTATTTGTTACTTATGACAAAAAATCATATTTTTGTAGGGCCTGGTGTTTTGTTTTATTATTTGTAGGTTATGTAGTAAAATCACTCGTTCTTGGAGTAAGTTGTATCAATAAATTGAAAAGAACACAAAAGGATGTCGTTTTTAGTTATTATTAAATAAAATAAAATACAACTCAAACTTTTCTAATTGTTTAATTATTTTCTGCAATTATTAATAAAATGTCATCTAGAAAAGTAGCCTTAGGCTGTATATGGTCTGTTCTATTCCTCTCAAAACCCAAGTAACACATTATTGTCATTAAGTGGGCGCAACAACCTACTGTCCTGTAAATCGAGAGAAAAGCCAAGGTTCAAGTTAAATTAATTCACGAAAATAAAAACACGAAATATATCCATAACCACAACCACAATGCCAAAGGCGCATGACAAGTTTATACTCGAAGTTACCAACTTCAGTTTCCTTTGAAACAGGCAATGATCAACGACCATACAGCCTATTCAATCGTGTCCGATATTATTCAAATATTTTGTTTAGTTTAATAACTTGCCTCTTCAATCGATTTTCTAAATAGATTTCTTTTATTCAGTATTAATCTCTACAGATTCTATCAATGTTTCAATATTATGAGTTTGTTTGATACTGAAGGCTATTTATTACAAAAAATAGCCTTCATTATCTCTAATGCTATAGACAAAATACATAAAAATGTTTAAAAACGTTTTGTTTTGCTATGGTAAAAGCATTAGCTTTCGGTTTTCAGTTTAAAAAAATGTTTTTATGATTGTCCCATCCATTACAGAAATAAAAACCATTTAATTATGCTTATAACTTCTCTTTATATTACCTACATATTTCTGTATAACTGTTACGAACGATGTTAAGCACCCAATTTCATACATCTCCTTTGTAAAATCTTCTGTTCTTTTTTTATGCTGAATGTCATATATTTAGCTTTAGTTAAGTTCAAGGTTAATATAGTATGGTCAAGACTATCCATTATTTTGGAGAACTCTTCATTTGCAATAGACTGCACTTTATCTTAAGGGTTACTATAATTAAAAGATAAAACAACAGTATCCTCTGCAAAAGTGATAACTTGTGCATGTTTTAGCTTCGTTTTACTTCACTACTGTCACACTAGTCTATCACAAGTCCACTGCTGGAAATAGTTCTCCTACATAGATGCCACAAAGCACGGTTCTGAAGTCCCGATCCATCCACATCCATCGACATCCTGCGTGATTCATCAAGTCATCGCTCCATCTAGGGTGAGTCGACAAACATTACGCTTGCCTGTATGAAGCAGCGACTCGATAACCTTTGTTCCCCATCGGTTGTCGGTTGATTGAGTTATATGGTTCGCTCATTACCACTTCAGCTTACTGATTTGCTGGACCATCATAATTTTGTGCTTCTGCGGATTTGTCCCGCAAAGAAATTCTGAGCATAGCCTTTTCCATCGCACTCCGATTTACTTTGAGCTTCCTTATACGGCCAGCAGTAAAGAGCCACGTTTCAGTTCCGTAAGCTATCACTGGCAACACGCACATTCACTCTCTTGTTAACACATACTTCCGTTTAAAAATTTTGAGGAATACCTGACAAGAAGATATGTCGCAATTTCACGAATAGTGCTTAGTCGAACTTGATTCGTCAGTTGACCTTTTGGTCGAAGTAGGACTTACAATTTTTGGTCCCAAGTTCTCACATAGTCGTGACCAACTTCGAGCGTGGTATAGGGGTGACGTAGAAGTTCGACGTGATTTTTGTCTGGTCATTGTTTATCTTAAGACCTACCAGATAGGCAACACCACCGATGTCTTTAAGTATTGTGCTACGATTCTCGAGTGATTCTGCATAATAACTTTATCGTTAGCAAATCGAAGGTGAGAGATGTATTCACCTTTGATATTTTTACCGTATTTTTTTCCAGTCCGGTAGCTTGAAAACGTCTCCCAAAACAACGGTGAAGATTTCCAGTGATATATGTAACGTCACCCTGTCTTACTATATTTTCTTACCTCTCTACAGCTTTCGTGATCTGGTTGTGTACTCGGATAGACATCGTAGCGTTACTATTCAAGCACTCCAACACCTCAATATAACGACTATCAACTATACACCTCTGAAGGGGCTGTAGCTCCGCCCAAATTTCGATTAAATCAAAAGGAATCTTCATAGTTCACATTCGTCAGACATAACAGCAGACTATACTCTTCAGTATTCCGTATAACCTGCCGAAAACTATGAATCAATAAATTAATCAAAATTAAAAGGTCTCTTCTTTCTCGGAATCTTTTTCGGAAACCAAATTGGGAAGCTGGAAAGAAGAAGAAACTCGAAAACAGAACGTAAACACGACTTGGAAGAAAATCTGTAGCCGTTCTTCGTTAGGTACTTATTTTCCACTAATCTACTATTTTGACTTGTATGGGTACACATATAAAGTTCCTTCATACGTCCATTAATTAATTACTGCCTATCAAAGTGCCACTGCTGAAAGTAGGCCGCTCCCATAAATTGCTGCATAGAGGTATATGGTCGGAAATTCGAGGGTTCTTGGATCGAGGTGTTTAAGATCGATCTAAAAAATAGATTCCTTAACGCCGTATAATCGATTTTTCATAGTATAGTTACGCAATTTGTATTATTGTAAAGATGAACTGCATGCTATTTAATTCATTGAAGGGGTTACACTTACATGATTAACCTAAGATTTTATTATGTCTATCTTATAGGTAACAAAATATTATTGCACAAAATGTTATGTTTATCATTTACAGGCTTTTAAATATTTTAGCTATCTAGTGATTGCTAGTTTTACAAATAAGTGCGTGCATTTTTACGTGGTAGAGCCATGCTGCAGCTATATTAGTAGTGTAGTTGTAGCACGAATGGGTCGGCTCGACCGGGGAAGGACCACGCTCTCACAGAAAACCAGCGTAAAATAGCAGCTTAACGCTGCTGTGTTTCTTATGGTGAGTGTAGAGAACCGGAGACCCCTTTTACTGGCACAGGGCATTCCATCTTAGTCCTCACGGGTGACAACGCATCTGCATCTTGAGTCTTTATTGAGGATAGATGTAGATGTCTATGGGTCACAGTAACCACTTACCACCACGTGAACTGTGTGCTCGTTTGTCACCCTATCCTATAAAAAAAGGTGCTTTTTGTCTTAACAATTCAGTGAGACTGTAGATATGGTCGTACGCGTAAATTGTTGCATAGTATCTCATGATGATTTAGTCTGTCCTTTCAGTATTGAGGACAAAAAGCAAGTGAGTTCACGTTTATGTTGTGGTGTTGTTACAAGGGCATAGAGTAGTTAAAGCATTCTAGATAGCAATGTATGGAAAAATTGGCAAAATTAATGGAGTACTTTTATCTATCGCCATATGATTGTATATACGATAAAGAGCAAAGTTAAATTTATCTACTCTCCCTCCCCCTCCCGGGTTAGCGTCACGTGGTTTTTTTTCAGTTTTAAAGAAAATTGTACAAGGTACATGAAAAACGTTCGGGTATGAAATAACCCTTGATTAATTTGCTATCAACCTCTTATACATACAAAAGCGATATCACATGATTTCCGCGCAATCTGCCACGAAATATGAACATTTTTTATCATTTATCGATTTTCTTTGTTCAAAGTTTAGTTTTTGTAAAACGCGTTTCGTTCGTTGTTGTATAAAATACTTGTGTGCATTTAAATAATTGAATGTTGTAGATGTCAAGTTAAATACACGTATTTATATGCGCTTCTTAATATCCGGTATGGTAAGCCTTAATTTTAGCGCTTTTTACCGTAAATTAGAACAGAGTATTCACAGATTATAGTTATACATACACACATACACATAAATAAATGGACATGAATTAAGAAGTGCGAAATTGTGTGCACTATTTTTGCCGTTGTAATTTATCATCGAATTAAATTGATCTATTATTACGGCAAATACCTACTTACTTAAGTTTTACCAGTGTTACCTGGGTGAGCGAGCATTACACCCATCTAGGAATACTTGTGAAAGTAAAAGTACGAAATTTCGTCCGAATCGTTTCCGAGAAACTGGTTACATATCATATTATACTTTTTTTATTTTTTTTTATTTTAAAAAAAGTGTGAAATAGGTTTCATTGTTTAACAATAAAACAATGATTTTCTGTAATAATGCTGTAATCAAACATTTTTCGAAATCTTTGATCACATGGTAAAAAGTACGCATAGTAAAATTACAAAACAAAACATGTTAAGTGTCTATAATAATTTATTTTTGCCCAGATTGTCGTGTGGGCTATAATATTAAAGTACACAAAATATCTACCTATATTTGCTTGATTTGAACTCGCGTACTCCGGCCTGGCATTGTAGAACTACGCTCAAGGCATTAGGCTATTGAGAAGATGATTACTGTGGCTAAATTACCTATCGTATTACGCAAGGCAAGTTTGTTGCTTTGTGCACGAATACAGGGAGAAAACGAATTTACTCAGAAATGTGACGACGTAGCTAGATTGATTTTTCGCCCCCGTAAACCCATCTGGGTTAAATTTATCTAAACTCATCTGAAATTTTCATCGAAATTCGTTAGAACTCTTTTCGAGAACGCGATTGCAAATACATAATATATACATATATTTTTTGCTCATGTAATACAGAATACGAAAAATATATAAGTGTCAAGCCATTAACGTCGTATGTGATGCATGTACAACTGACAAAATCACAAACGTGCTGATTTCTAATCAAAAAGCTTAAAATTATAATGTGTTTCATGCGCCTGGGTGTCGGCCAAATTCGGAACAGAAAAGGGCGACCTTGAATATAATTATGTATTTTAAGCTCTCATAAAATACATAATTACCGCACCGCCGCCATTTACGTAAACTATTTCAAACTACTTTGGACCCCTTCATTCAAAACACTATTAGATCTACACACACAAAAATTTTATTACTTGGCAAGTGTAAATAGTCAATAAATTACGTTTAACGTGATAATATGTAACACATACTTCAATTTTTATTTACTTGTTTTATTTTATACTACAATTACAGTATTTGGATATAAAACTTGCTTTTTTCGAATAAACAAACATCATACGTAACTTAGAATAGAATAGAATGTGGGAAAAATCTGGAAAATACCCCTCATGAACACGAAGGGTTTTAGTTTCAACTGCTAGTACCTATTTAGTAATTACAATTTACTGCAGTATTCGTTATAAAGCGAATTATATAACTTGTATTGGTAATAGGTCCGTAGCGTTCACCTAGGAATTCTTATTAATTGGTATCACCCACGTAAACTAATTTTGTAATATAACCTTTTTTATGGTATAATAAAAATATAAGATTTATTCAAGTGATTTGTTTTAAACAAGACACGTGATTCTTTTCTGTAAAAATAAATATTGTATTGGTCAAGGATTAAATATGTATATCTGAAATAGTTAACGTCGGTAATATTTCATTTGTGCCTCGATGCCGCATGTTAGATATGACCTTTAACTATTCGTTCAATATCATCGGAACAAGATCACATAAACGAGGCGATATTATCGAGCCCTGCGATTGCTTGTACTTGTCGGACTTTCTGAAGAATGTGTAACCTATGACCTATTTGGATTAATATTTACGAGTGAACCGCTTGCCTTTGACCTGTTTTTTTTTTTTAACTTAAATACATCATGTGCCAGTAAAAAATTATGTCGAGCTGCACATATACAAGTACATTTAATTTGACGATTGATTAAACAAATTACTATGTTATAAAGGCGACTCCAGAGTTGGAGATTTTGTTATAATACCATGTTCAGTATTGTATTAAAGTCATTCATTGTTGATAACCGACAACCGATGAGGAAAAAAGGTTGTCGAGTGGCAGGCTCGTACCGGTAGGCGAAGTGTAGGGCGACCCCCCACTAGATGGAGTGACGACCTGGTAAGACATCCAGGAAGTCGATGGATGCAAGTAACTCAGTGCCGTGCTTTATGGCATTCCATGGCATATATGGGGGAGGCCTATATTCAGTAGTGGACTTGTGAAGGGCTGTAATGATTATGATGATGATGATGATGATTGTTGATAATAGGATCATTTTTTTCTAATTTATATATAAATGTTTTTGGTTATATTTTTTACAATCTGGTGAAGGAAAAACACGATTCCATAGATTGATAATAAGTCATCGCGCGCTCTGACTAGATACCGCGCTCTGACTAGATACCGCGCTCCCTGCAAGTAACAGCTCCGTGAGTGCGGCATCTTAATATTGTAGTGTGTATAAGACAATTTGCATGATGCTAGTGTGCGTGAAAAATTGTATATGCCAGCAGCTTAACTATTACCGATTAAAGGGAAAATTTATTTTATACTATGGCTTAGTAGTTAAGTTCATAGTTATAAATGTATTCCAGAAATACTTAAAAATGAATAGTTTATTAATAACGAATGTATCAATATATTTGTGTATATTATGTATAGGTTTATCTTCTGAATAAATGACATATAAATGATAAGGCCTCCTTTTTATCGGCTTAATTGTTTTATTTACACGTCTAACTAATATTCACAAATTATTTAAAAAAAATAGTTATATATATGGTGTAATCAAAATAGGGCTTTCTATTCTAGGCGTCAATATGAACAACTTTTACTATAGATCTATCTTCCTAATCGCAAGAAAAATCAGGTGTTCCATACATTTTGAGCAAGTTTGTACGAAATTTTGTATGGAATAACTGACTCTGAGATATTTTTTACAGGATCAGGGTGACAAACGAGCATTCAGTCCACCTGATTGTAAGTGGTTGCTGTGGCCCATAGACATATACATCTATCCTCGGTTAAGAATCAAAATGCAGATGCGTTGCAACCCCTGAGGACTAAGATGGAATGCCTCGTTTCCAGTAAAAAGGGTCTCCGGTTCTCTACACTCACCATAGGAAACACAGCACCGTTAAGCTCCTATTTTACACTGGTATTTTGTGAGAGCGTGGTCCGTCCCCGGTCGAGCTGACCCATTCGTGCTACAACTATAGCAGTAATATAGCTGCAGTATGGGTCTATCACGTATAAATTGAAAATTTCGAAGATGATCCTATAATAAAAAATATTCACGTTGACGGGCAGAATCATTCCCTAAGTTATTAAGTACTATTTTGTTACACCTTTAGTTAGTATATAAGACTGGGGATAAAGTTTCTTCGTATATTGTATACAAATTCAAGACGTTTTTGTTTTAAAGTTTTATTACATTTAATTATAATATATATGGGTCCATTCTGTTCGATAATTTGTTACCATCTTGTAGGTAGTGAAATAATAAAAAATAAACGTTGCTGTAGAAATCTTAGGATTTTGATTTAAAAAATGCGACAAGTAGTTTTATTTGATATATTCAATACCAGAGATTTGAAGGAACATGAATTTAGTCATCCCATTTATAATGGAAAAAAAATATAAACTTAAATATTAAAACTTCCAGAAAGCTTTCTTTTAAAGAACACAAGCAACAAAAGAAAATAATGACTAAAACTTTTAAACCAGTTTTAAGTACTCAAGCAAATACTGGATTTTTAGGAATGTTAGTGTGTATTGAAAGTCTCAAACAGATAACTAATCTTGTGATCTGGCGTTATCATGATGAAAGACCACCTCTTTTCTGATTATCAATGCCAGACGTTTCTTTTTCTATTTCTTGCTTCTCTCATTATTTATTGGTAGTAGAGATCCGAATCGATGGTTTTACCCGGCGGTAAAAGCTCATGATAAACTTTCAATAACACCATACACACAGCATCATTTTATTTCGTGTTAATCCAGGTTTCGCTTTAGTCTGTAAACAAAACACATATCACATACAGAAAAAAATCACGTTTCATGTATGGTCTTCATACAAGAAACGTGATTTTTTTGGGTCCTTTAATATTTTACTTGTTTTCTTTTTTATTTTATGTTGTTATAGCAGCAATATAAATACACATTCTATGAAAATTCCAAGTATCTACATATTACGGTTCATAAGATACAGCCTACTGACAGACAGACGGAACGATAGTGGAGACTTGGGACCCAAGTTGATACTGTTTGGGTACGGAACCCTAGTAAATGACAATTATGTCATTTAAGCAATACTATAGAAATAAACATTAAATAATATAGAATTAGGTTATATTATAATAAGTTTAATATAGTATATTATAAAATATAGTAACAATAAATTCACATATAAAAATCTCAGCCACGGGGAACTTTATTGCATTCGCGGCAACACTGAATAGCGTCATTGATATTTTGTGACTTATTTATAGCTCGTGTTATTTTATGTTAAAATTTCGAAATTGTATGATACTTAATGATAGTATGTGATTCCAGTGTCTTTCTTATTTCTTGTGGTATTATTTTTACACAGTTTCAATACGTAAACTGGTATTTTACTTCGGATTATGATCAAAATTTAATAAAACATTCGGTACGTTTACCTCATACGTTGCCTGCAATGCGATTGGCTCGGGTACGCCGATTTCAGCGTAGTATTTGTTGCGCATTTTACATGAGCGCCGGCGGTATCTAGTCAGAGCGCGCGATGACTTATCATTAATCTGTGACACGATTCATTCAAATTTGCTCGATAATTTTTTTTCCTAAATTTGCTTTTTGTCGCGAAGCACATCAAACTGATAGTAATTTCATCAATACCTTTTTGATTTTAATAATATCATTACCGCCACAAATTACGGTCTTGAGCCAACTGCATCCATATACTTCCTGAATCTCTTACCAGACCGTAACTTCATGCAGTAGGGAACCGCCCCTTTTTTACATGGGGAAATTCCTACGCATACACGCTATGCAGCAACAATGATAGATTATATTCGTCTTTCACCGACTAAAACATCATGGTGTTTTACCTTTGCTGCCTATTGACAGGACCACGGGAACACTTACGCAAACATCCGTGGCGTATAGTGCTAACTACGGCCCCTCCTCGGAACAGGGCAACTCCTCCACCTTTTCCTTCTCAGCTACCGTGCATCAGAACACAGAGCGCGTCTTCCTCCGTCACCTCCAACACTATCTGCTCAGCGAGACGTGTGGAGGGAGAGTTGCCCTAAACTTCTCTTAGCGGTACGAGGCTGCCAATTGAGAACCTTTCTTCCCCATCGACTGTCGTTTCTTCGAGCTATATGGCGACCTATTGCTACTTCAGCTCTTTTTTATTTCACATGGGGATATTCCTACGTATACCTGCCTCGCGGGGCAAGGACGGGTTATGTCGGACTCGCACCGACTAAAACCCCATGGTGTTTCACCTTCACCGAATATTGGCAGGGCCATGGGAACGCTTTCGCACACATCCGCGGCCCCACCAGCGCTGGCTGCCCCTTGGAAGCGCCTCTTTGGGGGGGGATTTTTCGTCCCCATTCTCCTTCTCAGGCAAGGCGCATCAATAATACATGGAACGCTTGTCTCCACGACCTCCCAACTCTACCTGCGTAACGGGCGCCCTCGTGTCCAATACGCTGAGGCCATGCGGCCAGGAAATTCAAGCGCTCGGTAGCACCCGCTTTCCCGACCCCAGCGGCGGATCTGGTTGGTGATCTTGGTTAGTGGCGAAGCCAAAGGCTTCGTCAACGGTGCGGCCCCTTCAGAGTCGCGGAGGATAGGGTGAGTGGCGTTTCGCCATACTAGCATTCCTCTTCCCTTCCACTCCACCTCGGCTGCAGCGGTAGGGGGTGCTACTTCAGCTTACTTATCCGCGATAATGATGGGCAGTGTCAGTTACTCTTGTTCTACTACGGACATTCTCAACATAAAGTCTATCACGCAGATAAACTCCGAGCGTAGCCCTCTCCATAGCTAGCTTAGCGCCATTGAGCTCTCATATACGGCCAGGAGTGAAAGACCACGACTCAGATCCCTATTTAATCACTAACAACGCCAACGAATTGTTCGCTTTTGTTTTTAAATTTTGGGGTATACGTGATGTCTCGTAATCTTCTAGACTGCCTAGCCGAGTTAGGCCCGTCTATTTTGACTTATCTAGCCGGACTGAACATCATTCATCAACATCTTCGAGCGTAGTCATACCAACAACTATCGCTATAGATGTAGTATCGACGTTACCTTTGTCCAATGTCCATTTTAAGATCTTTCCGATTGGAGGAAAACATGAACTATCGCCGTATTTTCTTTCATAATGCAGGTATTGCTTCTATATTGAAACTTCAACCGATTATTCGAAATTCGGTTTTCGATATTCTGATACATTAATATGTATCATTATATATGTCATTATATATAATATGTATAAAATCATTAATGATTTTGCGAAAAAAAAATGTGTACTTTAAGCCAAATCTAAAAACTTATTATAATCAAATGTAAAAAAGGTAAAATAAAAAAATTGCGTAAATATCCATACTTGGCTACGGGCAGTAGCGGCAAAGGTGCTAGAGGTCTGGTCGACAATACAAATTAAGGCATATCCTGATGGATTCACCACGTTTTTGTTAAGACGGGTGAGTCCCATGTGTAGTTATTGCCCTATAGTGATGGCATCAAAGAATCCACTACCTGTAAACCGATTTTAATTTTTTTTTTTTCTGAAATAGGTTATCCTTCAGATGTATCCCACCCCTTGCTGCCAAAATAGAGGTTTTTGTAAAGTTTTTAACATGACTGTTTAGACGATATTAAGATTAGGATATTCCTTCGTTTACTTCAAACATTAAAAAATAACTTTTAAATATATACAGTAAGGAATCCACATATATCCAATAAATGAAACCACAAGTAATACTAGTCCATAGAAGTGTAGAAAAATTAAATATTAAATTAAAACCCGTAAAATAAAAAATTGAAATTTTCAAACTAAATAAATATTAAAATAAATTCAGTAAAAGTAAACACTCTGTTTAGACTACGTACCTTGACCCCTTGGAAGAGTGGCAACGCTGCACGCGGGTGGCATGGCGGTTGGCGGCAGGCAGCGTTATTGTGGGCACGGCCTTTGATTCGTTTAACAATGTGCGATGAAATAAAAACTTACTCACTAAACTGTTTAGGTATTTTTATCGCCACTTTTTATTTCGCGAAAATGGAACAGAACGAAATAAATATTATTGCATATTAGTTGCAAAATTTAATGGAACCCTAAATTTTAAAATTTTCAAAATATCCGCCACGTTCTCAATTATACAAGTTACATCGCCGCGTAATGTTGTCCTGAAGCCTGCTCAACAAATTTCGTTCAGGATCCAGAGCCAGGGCTTTTAATTTGTTAAAGGCGGCAACAATACGATAGCGCAGTTCATCTTCGGTTTCGGAGATCTTTGAGTACACTTAATTTTTAATAAAGCCCCATAAAAAGAAGTCTAGAGGAGTGAGGTCGGTCGACCGTGTTGGCCATCTGCGAGGGCCATAGCGCCCTATCCATTGTTCGCCGATTATGGTGTTAAGCCGCTCTCTCGCGAGGAGTACGGAGTGTGGAGGAGCTCCATCTAACTAAAACCATAACCGCTCGTAAGCTGCCACAGACAATCCTTCTAAATATTCTGTTATTGGGCTGTTAAGAATATTGAGAAACTTCTGTGCATTCAGGTTTCCGTCAATAAAAACAGGGCCGATCCATTGATCTCCGTGAATGCCTGCCCAAACATTAATGGAAAATCGGTATTGATGAGCTAATTCCCTAAATAAATGGGGATTCGTATGGCTCCAGTGACGCATGGTTTGTCGGTTCCATATGTCGTTTCGAGTAAACGTGCTTTCATCTGCCCAAAACACATTTGATAGGAAACGATGTCTCAGTGGCAGTGAGACTCTCTAATCGGCTTATCACGGAACAGAAGCGCCTGCATCTTATCATATTTATAAGGACGTACTTTGTTTCTTTTCAGCACTCGGTGTTTTGTTCTATGCCTCACTCTAAACACACGCCCATCTTGTCTAAGGCTGCAGGTTGGATTCCGATGGAAATGGTCTAAGACTCGTTGTTCGAACGAGGGTGGAAAGTGACGTGGAGCAACTCCTTCATGAGTGTTGGGCACTATGCGCTGATTTTCCCTGATTATTTGGGCAGCACCTAGGACTAGACCGGCTAGTAGGGTAAACGCGAGTTGCGCCGTATCTCTCACGATAAGTACGCAGAGTTAACACTGAATTTTGGCGGCATTCGCCATACAATAAAACCATGTCTGTATACTCTGCCGCACTGTAAAAATGCTGTTGTCTTGGCATTTTTCGCCGCCAACACGTTTACACAAAACTCAAGTAGTGTCAATATCACAGTGAAAAAATAATAAAAATAAACGTACTTAAAACACTATTTACACACACAAAGTCAATCTGTATTTCTGTATTTCTGTATTTTAAAAAACGTTACCCCCACACTAGGATTTTCTCCTGTGTCGTGGAGGCAGTTTACAAACATAAATTGCACAAGGACAAACATCCAGACCCGGAACAATTATTTGTGGGCCATACAAATACTTGTTCCGTGCGGGATTCGAACCCGCGGCCCCCAGCGCAACAACTGATTGCTAAGCCATTGCGCCACGGAGCCGTATCACCTAATAAGTATCCACCAAGTATATAATCACCTAATAAGTATCCATTTCACCGTAAATAAAATTGTATGACTAATTTTAGTTATGTTATTAGTTATGAAATGATTTATTTCTCGTAAGATAACTACGAAGCAATGCGCGTAAGCAGCGAAACGCACCCGTATTCTGGAAGATTCCCGGTGAACTGATGCTTCCTCTACACTACTCGCGAAGTAACTTCGACGAAGTGCTCGTCGCAGTCGATCGCAGTCCGAAGAACGTGACCACACACTCGTGCTACTTCGCGAAGTGCTCAGTCGTCTTGAGTCTCCCGCACCCTTAACATGAATGACGTTCAAGAGGCAGCTGGTATAGGTACCTAATTGTGTGAACAGTACGACGTCAATGCGTTAACTAAATAAATAATTATGTAGAAAGTTAAATACTTAATATTTATATATAAAAAAATATTCATAACTGGCGTACGCCGAGTAGTGTAGTGAGACGCTTCGTGTAACTTCGGGGTACTTCAAAAAGTCCTTTGACTCTGGCGCAAAAAACCGACAGCGATCGGAAGTCGCCCGAGGCGAAGCGAGGTTGGACGAAGTGAATCGAAGTACCTCTCTACTCTATTCGCCTCGTCCAACTTCGATCTATTTCGCGAGTAGTGTAGAAGCATGAAAGCCAAACTTCCAAATTCCAAAATAGCGAAAATAATAAAAGTATCGTTTATTGATACTTTTCTTTTTACACTTACTTACCTGCAAGACATTTGAATACAAGTGATTTTGATTTTTGATTTGATAACAATTGACAAGTTATTGACTGTTAAAAAAAAGTTTATTTTTGTACAATTGAACTTACGAAACTACCGTTTTGTGACTTCCCAGGAAACAGGTAAGTAAGTATGACTTTTAATTGGTTGTTTTTATAGGTTTTTTATCATGTCAAAATAATTTATTATATCTAAATCTACAAGAACACACTTAAACAAGAAAGCTTTAAAGTTTAGATTTAAATACTTAGGTCGTAGTGTTTTTAGAATTATCATAACAACACGATAATTCTAAAAACACCATGCCCTGCCTAAGTATTTAAAGCTAACAATTTTTTTTTGTTTTTCGATCATTACTCCCTTTGAAAGAAGCTAATGGTCGATAACAGGTGTCCTACTCTACGACACTGGCGCGCGCGTACTTACGCCGTTGCCTTTGAAGAACGCCGCGTGCCTCGTACCGCTTGTTTATGGACGCCGCCAAACGCGTGCATAGCAACGTCGCTTTTTAATGTTCAAGTATTCAAGTTCATTGAATCATTCACTTAGTGACCCAATTCTATAGAGTTCAAGTTTGCTTAAAATAAAACCACTTTTGACCTAATTACTGGACCGATTGCGTTTATTTTTTGTATATCGTCGACGACCGAGCCCTTTCCGATCGGCTCGATTCATTGGCACTGCGAAGAGATGTTGCATCTCTTTGCATTTTCTTTCGCATCTACCATGGGGAGTGCTCTGAGGAATTGTTCGGATTAATCCCAGCCGCCAAATTTCATGAACGCACATCGCGGCAGAACTCCCGATACCATCCACACCATCTGGATGATTGGCGGTCCACCACTGTGCGATTTAGAAGATGTTTTCTTCCTCGCACGACTTCCTTGTGGAATCGATTACCATCAGCGATTTTTCCGGACCGATACGACTTAGGGACCTTCAAGAAAAGAGCCTACTCCTTTTTAAAAGGCCGGCAACGCATCTGCAATTCCCCTGGTGTTGCGGTTGTTCATGGGCGGCGGTAGTCACTTACCATCAGGTGAGCCGCATGCTCGTTTGCCCCCTCTCCTATAAAAAAAAAAAAAAAAAAAAAAAAAAAAAAAAAAAAAAAAAAAAAAAAAGGCGGTCACAAGTATATGGTTTCATTTATTGCCTATATGTGGGACCCATTCTGTATAAAAATTAAAAGTTGATAAAAATATACACATGTATCTTTTTTCGGCTTTCAATTTTTGTTAAAAGTTTTATTTTTTATTTTGGTACTATTGTGATATTTATTTTTAACTCAAATTTGTTATACTTTACAATATATCTTAGCACCGACTTCAGAATATGAAATGATTTTATTATTTTATGTACTTTGAAGTCTGCTTTTACTTTTTAATTATAGTTAATAATCGCTGTGTGTGTTATGGATACAATTGTTTCAAGTTCAGTAAATGTTTCTTTTTGTTATTAATTATTATGTTTTCCTTATGTAAGTAGTAGTATTGTATGTGACGTTACTTTACAAGACATGACGTCTTTAAATTATAGTAATATCGTTCTCAATTACAACTAAAATTATTCGAACGATTATGTGAGTTGATTTCGAAATCAAATGATAATGATTATATTAGCGATCCATTTTCACGAGCAAAGATCCGTATGAAGTGGTAGATTTCGTTAAGTTCTCAAGTCCGTGCAGTCAGTAATACCTATATATGTTACTTGTTGTATATTTTTCGGAGTAAAGTGCAAGTTTCAAGTAGAATTTAACTAATTAGCTAAATTGTGAGTAAATTTTATTAAAATGAGAACACTAAGTCCAGTCAAACATAAAATATTTTTAACTACATGTTGGTACTTGGCAGCGTTCCGTGTTTAACTTTAGGTTGGTCTAAGCCTTAATTTTATAATATTAAAATAGCCTATCATCAAAGTAATGCTGCATCCTTTAATTTTTTTTATTTCTTTTTTCCATCACAAAATACAAAACCCAACACTTATTTGACGTTTGTCACGAACTTAAATAGATAAACTAAAAGTTCAAAGATTGTTACACGCTTCGTAATTCGTAATACAATAGTGGTCGACCGAAATCTAAATCTCAGGGCGATTCAAAAGATGAGATCATTTTCAGCATGACAACAGTCTACGGCGCGTGTCTCGAGTCGCGTGCCGTTGTCGCCTTAGCGCTGATTCAATCTCTTGCACGAACGCATACGTGAGGTGTGCCCCTTCACACGTGATTGTTCCGCTCTGCCTCTAACTCGCAGATCGCATCTACTTGATGTGTGTCGTGTCCAGACAGGTCGAGAGCTCGAAGAATCTCACTAGGCCATTTGTTAATAATATTTTTCAAATACCGGTAAATAAATGTAATGCTCATTTAACTTGAAATTTTTATTTTTAAAGTAATGCGAATTGTATTAATCATTATTTACATAGGAAATATTTAAGACAATTCGTATATAATATCGTTTTTATTTATATTATGTTTATTTATAAAAAAAAAAACAAGAATAATCGGTTGTCGTTAATTTCTCTTCAAGGATGCTCCTCTCAAAAACTCTCAAAAAATTATAATTCTCATTTTTATACAGAATGAAGTGCTAAGATGAAAAATCTCAAGATAGATAGAGAAACATGCGCAAAGGTCCCTCGTCATCAATTTTGTAGAAAACAAAAACTGCAGTTAAATATTTTAGAAAAATGTCGTAATAAAGGTCGGAATCGAACGCGTTCATCATTATCATCATTCTGCGTTAGTCCAATGCTGGACGTAGGTTGCTCCCAAGACACACCACTTAGCCCGAGCTTCGGCTCGGATTGCTGGTAGCAACCTAGCGCAGATCGCCATCCACTCGAGTCTAGAAGTGTCCCACATTACGTTTTTACAAAGATAGTTTCCCCTCTATGATAGGCCTACGCCCACGGTAATCACTTCTACGACAGATGTGATCAAACCATTGTTACTTCAATTTGCATACACGTAAAGCTATTTGGATGACCTTGGTTCACCAACGGATTTTTTTGTTATTAATCTCCATCACCCACTTAGCAACTTTTAGCTTTTGAAGTAGGCGAACCGTAGATACTGACGTTACGTCATTGGAAAGTACAGGTAATTAGTACAATCTTCAACGAGGAAATTCTCCAAGACGTTCAGACTTTTTACTACAAGTGACGAAAATCTACATTAGGTTTAGACGTTATTCCTACATTACGGCAATATTTACCAGCGTCTATACATATGTATACTATCTGACCCGGCAGACGTTCTTATCTTTTTTGTTACGGCGAGGAGTTTCATCCGGAGTCAATATAATTTTCTTAATACCTTTACTACAGCGCCACCACAAAAGAAAATTACAAATTCTGATCTCAGACCCAGTGTGTTGTGTTTACAATATATCATTGAAGTGCAGAAGAAACAAGGTAGGCGCTAGCATGCAGCCTTGTGAAACACCAGTATGCACAACGTCGGCTGTGTCGTCTGTCATGGCTTGAAGTCGGAGCATGCACCATTACTACGACTGTAAAGCTCCGACCTGCGAGAAAACTAGTAACTTAATTGCATAATTTCTCGAGAAGCCCATACCTGTTATGGGCTTGAAGCTTCGAAAGAAGCGCTTTGTACCAAACCCGATAAGGTCTTCGTTATGTCCAAACTAACCGTCAGGGATTCCCCTTAGTCTCAATCACGGAGCAAATAAAAAGAGGAGGTGTTGTAAATAGATTTCACTATGTAACAACGCGTGACAGTTTGCGGGGTGAAGGGGTGTTAAGCCCCGCCCATTTGACCATTTTCCGTATACTGATAAATAGTAAACTACTCGCATCGTTCCATATCGATGTTGCTATGTAGTTTAGCTACCTTGACGATACATGGCGGCCTGTTCACAAAATGATTATAAAAACTAAAAATATATTTTAGCGATTAAAATTATTTTGGACTGAATGCAAAACAAATTTTAGCACCTTCGTATGATTATTTACCAATACTGAGCTCTACGTAACTTTATATTTTTAGTTCCCATGACAAAGTGTCGCCATCTAGTGTCAAATATATTTAATTATATTTGAAAACCGACGGAAAGAGATTTTCCTAGAACTATTTTAATAAATTATGTATAAAATTACTTACAAATGAAATGTGATGTCATCCATAGCATCAGAGCGTTTATATGAATAGTTTTTACACGATAAAACACAACACATCATCCTTTTCTTCTTAATATTATGAAAATACACCGATTCTCCATTTTCGACACATAAGCGCACAGGACGAACGCTGACAGTATACTAACTTAAGCCACACCCACTGTGATGACGTCAGGACCTAGTTAGAATCACAGTGCACAGTTGCTTAGGACGTCTCCTCTTTGTATTTGCTCCGTGCTCTCAACTGTATCTGTCAATCGGTGAGTCAGGTAAACAAGAAGATCACTAGCTGAGTGATCTTGACGGAAACCGTATTAACGGTCAATAATCATTACTCGAGGTACCTCATGAGCTGACTGTTGATAATGGATTTCATTATTTTGGAGAACAATGAGGTGCTGGCGATAGGCCTGTAGTTGGGCGGGTCTGAGCGATAAGGCATTGGAGTAGTGCAGCGTAAAATTACTTGCTCTCATTCTCTCACGAAAATAAGAGAAGGCCAGTGTCCAGCTGTGGGACGTCACGACTACGGGCGATAACTATCTTAAGAATAGAAAAAAGACCAAAATCTGTTAAAATTTACTGATATGATTCGTGAGATGCAGCGGGTAATAAAGAAAAATATAGCTTGTAACTATATTAACGTATCTTTTTTTTATATTATAAATCTTTGCAAATTTCATATCACATATTTCACTATTACAAATAACGATTAGTATTAATTACCAGTAAATACAAAGACTAAGACGCTCTTTTACACTGCTATTCTGTGAAAGCGTGGTCGTGTCCCGGATTTATAGATTATAATATTATTCTTTAATTCATTCTTTTAAATGTATACCTACCTACTATAGAAGACTTACTATTTAACTTTTTTAAGATACTTCGAAAATAAGGGAGTAGGATTAGGAACTGCATGTTTGGATCTAGCAGCCCCGGGCAGTATAGCGAGCTGCGCCACTGTTTGTACTTTTTTTTTCATACTGATCTATCTTATCTTCTAACCTTGTATTCCCGTCTTCATCAGCCCAATAAAGTCCTTTGTTGGATATGGGCCTTTCCCGTTGTATTACATATTTATCTTAATCGTCACGTTTTAACTGCCTCGTTGGTCTAGAGGTTGTAGTAGTGCGACTGCTGATCATGAGGTCGCGGGTTCGAATCCCGAGTCGGGCCAAAAAAATCAGTTATTGAGTTTTTCCATCAAGAAATTCTCAGTAGTTGCCCGGAGTCAGGAACTTGGCGGTGTCTCAGCCCCGTGCCTCGAAAAGCACGTTAAGCCGTTGGTCCTGCGCCTGATCTTTCCCCGGTCGTGTAGGCTTACCGTCCCATCGGACTATAAGAGTTACATAGATAGACATAGACATTATTATTAATCGTCACGCTTGGCAGGTGAATTAATAATAACAGTCGTTTCGCACCTTTAACGCCGTTCCTCGTCGCCAATCTGAATATTTTACAAGTAGGGCAAATAAGATGACTATAACGCCATATAAGGCACAATCTCTTTCTGGCATTATGTCTCGAATATAGTCCTCTTATAACTCATACAAGGCGAAATGTATGATGGTTGATGGATTCTCTTCCGCCTTTTTTTATGTATATCTGCCGTGATTTTTTCTATGACACATGACCTTTGTTTTGTCAATGTATAGCCACTTACCATAAGGTGTATAAAAATATTTAAAAATTCAACTGTTTGAATTTGTATTCTTTGCTATTAGAAACATTATTACCTTTCAAGCCCTGTTAAAATTAATACATACAAAGATTCTAAGTTGTATTTCATTTTTGCTAATAACTATAGTAATACTTTAATGTTTAAAAGGCTCTGCTATCCTCATCTATACAAAGTTAAAAGTTAATGTTACTGCCTATATATGTTCCACTGCTGAGCACAGGCCCCATCTAATTTCTGAGAGGGTTTTTAGAGCAAGAAAGTGTCCGCCGCGCTGCCCCAATGCATGATGGCGAACTTCTCATGTCTTCGAAATATTATTTTTTGTTATTTTTCAGACATGCAGGTTTTCTCACGACGTTTATCTTCACCACCGAGCAAGTTGTAAATCAGCATTTAAAATTGCAGTTAACAATTTCATTGGTGATCGATCCACGCGATCGAACCCGAGTTGATCGCGTACTGTGAAATTAACACCGGGCGCTAACCATCTGTGCTACCATGGCTCACTACAAGGCAAATTAAAGTAATACGGTAACTTACGGTATTTACCGTATGTTATCGTAATTATACGGTATCCACCGAGAATTACATAGGTGTATCTTAGCCCTAGAAAATTTGAGAGTAAATCGCAAAATTAAAAATCAATTGTGAAGTAAACCCCATTCGATTTTATATTATACTAGCTGTTCCCCGCGACTTCGCCCGCGTGTAATTTAGGGTTTTAATGATATTGCTCAGAACCCTAATTCTTTTTCTCAAACATAAGTAACCTAAGTTACTCCTTAGAACATCAGCTATCTGCCAGTAAAAGTCCCGTCGAAATCGGTCCAGCCATTTCGGAGATTAGCCAGAACAAACAGACAGACAGACAGATCGATAGACAGACAGACTGACAAAAATTTTAAAATTGTGTTTTTGTTATAAGTACCGTATATACATTCATATGCATTTAGTAAAAAGCTGTTATTTTAACTTTACAAACAGACACTTCAATTTTATTTATTTGTAATAGATTAAGTCTATAAATTACATACGTTATATTTATAATATATTCTCTTTAGACTGTACTTTTTTGTGACTGGTGACTGTGACTCAACAAGTTTATATTATCGAAAATAATGCTTAGTTTTACTCCTCGAAATAGGCAATAATGCCGTTTTTGAACTCACAGTATCTAGCACCTTTTCCCGCGACGCTCTTTTTGCATTTTTGGAAATAATAGTCTCTAGGCAAAATAATAATCGCTAAATCTGAGCTGTAGGAAATAGTAACAAAATAATTAGGGTGTTCTCTAATTATATTTATTTATTTATATATTTTACTTTTACCACTGCTTCGGAAAAAATATCTCTCCTAAGGAAACGTTCATCTTAAAGAACTTAAGTTTTATCTCCAGTAACAATCCCTCCAGTACGCTACGCGTCGCTGCTTTTAGTGTCTGCGCATTCTCAGCATCCTAACGCACGACTTTGACATGTCAAGACAATCATGCAGAATATTAAGAATGGTTGTATTCTGTTACTCCAAACACATCTGCGTGTCGTTTCTTTTTAATGGGCATAATTTAATACTGATTCTATTAGTTTTATTTCCACATTCTCTTCAGTGGTTGCATCGACAGGAATAAGGCAATGTATCTTCAAGCGAGTCTCTACCTTGCTTGAAAAAGTTCTAAATCATGATTTTTTTCCAGTGCAGGAGACTTCTTAGACCAAGGATATGACTTGAATGGTTTGAGAAGATTTTCTATGCTTAATAAAACAATCATTTTTCAAATCACTTGTTTAATTAACGATAGCTTAATTGACAATGTTGCTTGCTGATAAGTCAAGTTTAAGGAGAGAAACACCTTAGTTTTTTGTATTTTTGGTTATTCATTCGTAATTTTACTTTTAAAAGTAAAATGAATGATAATGTTTTTGAAATGATTTGTAATATAAAGGATAAGTTATGATCATCACACACACACAGTCTTTCACAAGGCTACTGCTGAACATAGGAATGCCACAAAGCACGGTACTGAGCCTCCTGCATCCATAGACTTCCTGTATTTCTTACTAGGTCGTCACTCAATTTAGTTGGGGGCCATCTTACCACCGGTACAAGGCTGCCACTCGATAATTTGTCTCCGCATCGATTGTCCGTTTTTCGAGATATGTGGCCGGCCCGTTGCCAATTCAGATTAATGATCCGTTGGGTTATGTCGATAACTCTGGTTATACTGTGGTGGCCCCATTTCTAAATCCATACTTAGAGAAAATCGCTTAGCGAGCTTGACCTTCCTCACACGGCCAGCATACGTGCTGAGGTGTGTCATAATCTCCCGAACTCTGCCCAGTCGAGTTGAATCCGTTAATTGACCTCTCGGTCGATGTTGGACTTACCTATTCGGACAATTTGTCCTAGGTAAACATACTCGTCGACAATTTCGAGCGTAGTTTTTCCAACCACTACCGGCGTAGAAGTGACGTGAACATTACACATGACCTTTGTTTTGTCAATGTTTATTTAAGGACCTATCCGTTGGGAGACACTATTGAGGTAATTGAGCATTGTGCTGAGGTCCTACAGCGATTTAAACGAAGTTATGATATTTCTATGATATACAGTCAATATTTTATTATTATCACCTGCATCCCGTAACATTTTGCAAAAATAATAAAAAGTGCTATCTAGTCATTATCAGAAAATTTTAAGGGAATTTCTTTTGTTTTAAACTATACTGAAATTTGAATTTTACTTGTACTAGATACTATTAATGTGTCTTATGCACTCAGACAAAATTCCTTCGTTCCTTGAACTTATCTAAATCACCTTCGTATCTTAATCTAAATGTACATACCATTTCATCGTGTTCATCATCATCATTATCACCATCATCATCATCATTACATATCATTTAATTAACTAACAAATCGGTAAATGAATAATACTTATAATCAAGTAATAGTAATGTCCTTCAGACTGAATTTCGGTCGCGGCGGCTCAGTCTCAACGGTGATCAGCCATCTGCGCAGGACAGGATTATAGTGCACGAGTCTATGCACAAGCACAGATGCACTCCCTATTCAACTCGACCGACCGGAGAGAGATAAGACCCAAGGAACACGACTTAACTTAACTGCAAGGGGGTGCAACACCACAAACTTCCTGACTCTGGGTTGCTACTGGAATTACTTGACAAAAAAGCTCAATAACTGATTTTTTGGTCCGACCCGGGATTCAAATCCGGGACTAATAAGACAGCTGAATATATCAATAAAGATGTGGTCAAACTTAAGACAATAACACGCTGGAGGCAGAACGCGATTCTAGCCATTGGCTAGTTATTGTTGTAGATATTCCTAGAAAAAAGTATTTCGACCTCGAAAATTAAAATTAATTAGACCTGTGCTTAGCTAAGGAGCTAGCTACGGAGGCAAAGCAAACATGGCTAACGCTTTGTCCCGGCGAAAATGTTCCACTGTAAGTTAAGCGACAAAAACAGTGGGATATTCCGATGGCACGGAGTGTGTGACAGAATGATTTATTTCATAATTCCATAGTGACCAAGATTTGGCCCGCCTTCTAGCTCTTCCGACTAAGGAATGTAGTCACTGGTTACACGCTTTACCATCAAGTAATCTCGGCACACTGCTTGATCGGGAAAGCTTGCGCGTCTCCGTAGGAATCCATCTAGATGCGGCAATTTGTCAAACTTATCAGTGCCCCTGTGGTAGCAGCGTCGACGAGTTTGGGCTCTATGGGCGTTCATGTAAAAAAGTGCTGGCAGATTTTTCCGTCACGGTTCTTTGAAGGATGACATCCGAAGAGTTCTTGGCTCTATAAATGTTCCCTCGGTTTTAGAACCTTGTGGAATATTTAGAGAGAATGGAATGAGACTTTGGTCCCTTGGAAGCGAGGTAAAGCTCTAGTATAGTCAGCCTCAAGGGTACCTCGTTCAAAGCCGGGGCGGCATCAGAGGCATCTGAATTAATTAAGTAACTGGCGCAAATATGAGTATCAGAGAGGTGACTATTTATTTGTGTCATTTGCTGTAAAGAATATCGGTCCGCGGGGTCCACCTGCGATGAAGTTCTTAAAGGAACTGTATCCGCAACTGATCGTCGCTGCTAGTGATAATAAGAGGTCTATTTATTTTCTCTTTCAAAGGCTAAGTATAGCCATTTAGCGAGGAAACGCAGCCAGCGACCTTGGTACGATACCACAGGCCACGGGGTTAGGACTACAGTCCGATACTACTACAGACTGATAATTTAATTTTATAGTTTTAGTTTTTCTTTATTATTGTTTTTTTTTTATTAATTTTGTGTGTAACTTTTTAGTAAGATAATATTTAGAAGTTTAGACAATTGAGTTAACAATTGCAAATTAAACTTAAAAAACAAAACAAATCAAATTAATTAAATGTATTTATTGAGTTATAAAATAAAAGTAAAAAGTAAAAGTAAAGTTGCAGCCTATTTACGTCCAGCTGCTGGGCACAGGCCTCCTCTCATTTCTGAGAGGGTTTTAGGCCAAGGAAATGTCCGCCGCGCTGCCCTAATGCGTGTTGGCGAACTTCACTAGTCTTAGAAATATTTTTTTCTTATTTCTCAGACATGCAGGTTTCCTCACGATGTTTTCCTTCACCGCCGAGCACGTGGTAAATCAGCCCTTAAAATTGCAATTAACAATTCCATTGGTGCCGGCGGGGATCGAACCCGGATTGCTCGAGTACTGTGAAGTAGACATGGAACGAGTAGTGTTTCGCCGAGTATTCGGCCACCGGGTACTCGGCCTAGATTGGGCCGAGTACTCGGCCGAATACTCGGCTTTAAAAAAAACGTGGTAGCGGACGGCGTGTGGTTATTTCCCTTCCACAGAGTTAGAGATGAAACGATATGAGTAAATACAAATAGTTACTCGATACTTTTCTTTCTATACCAAGTACTTTGGGTATCGATATTTTAAAACTTGTATCGGTACTCGATCAGTCACACACCCGCGGATACTGTTGATGAGTGATTACTGATTACTTGTCAAATGAGACAACATGATTTCATGTTCGAGAGATAGTTTTCGTTATCTGGCGCGAAAATGACTGCTTATAGAAATCGTTTTATCGGAAAACATCTAGAAAAATTATTGATCTTCCTCTATTAAATTTTAAATATTAGTAATAAAAATTTCTATTATAGATTCATATGTACGTTCTAAATTTTTCTGCTGCTTCTCATGTTCCTGATGTTTTAATGTGTCTTATATAATAATAATGATAAAAACTGGCTTTTTGTTTTTATTTTTCTCTGGAATATAATTAAGGTCGAGTACTCGGTACTCGACCGTTAATACTCGGTACTTGGCCGAACCCTAAAAAAAGACCGAATCCGCCGAGTATATATATATATATATATGACAGATAACAGGGTATGACCACGCTCTCACAGAGTTCCAGCGTAAAATAGCAGCTTAATGTTGCTGTGTTTCGTATGGTGAGTGTTGAGAACCAGAGACCCTTTTTACTGGAAACGAGGCATTCCATCTTAGTCTTCAGGATTGACAACGTTGATTGTTAATTGAGGATAAATTTAGATGTCTATGGACCACACCATCCACTTACCATCAGGTGGACTGTAGGTTCGTCTGTTACACTTGTTCTATAAAAAAATCATTAATGTCAATATATTTAAATTTTATAACGTATCTTCTTAACCCTGTAGACCTGTCTCAAGGCGTAATAGCTCGTTCAACGACGTCCTTGCGCTTAAATATACTCATCTTTATATATAAAAATTACGTGTCACATTGTTTGTCCGCGATGAACTCCTAAACTATTGAACTGATTTCAATGAAATTTTGCACACTGTGTTCAGTTTGGTCCAACTTACGAGATATTATACTTTTTATCTCGATAAGTGACCTTCAATATTTTTTTATTGTGAATTTAAGGATTTTTTCATAGGAAGGGTAACCGAAAAGGGCAGAACAACGTCTGCCTGGCCTGCTAGTATACTCATATGAATAAGTGTTTACTTGTTAAGTTATTCCCTTTTAGTTTATAGCTTAGCTTAGCTTTACGTCCTTTTACGTAATTTTAATTATTTTGTAATAATATAAGGGTTATAAAATAAAATCACAGTAATTGTTTAATTTTTTATTGTTGGTAATGATCATTTAGATGGTTGGAATTATTCATAAAAAATTTAGGATTTTATTATTACAAATCTTCAATAAGGCACTAGTATCGTATTGAATACTTTTGTTTTAAATATAATGATATTCGTCGTTTAAGTTGTACCTAGGCAATTATTAGGTACCTATAAAGTTTAAGTATTTATTTTTTTATTATATAAATATATATATCATGTTATAAATTAAGTAAGTAATAAAGAAACTATCCTAGTTTGAATAAATTACGATGTCGGGACGGCCGTCAATCCATCGCTTCTTGACTTAGGTCGCACGTTCGGTTTCTACTTAAATAGTACAGAAATTTTATTTTCAAATTATTTCTACAATTAAAATCAGGCTTATGCTACTTTTAAAAATATGGTACAATACGTCACTAGACCCCCGCGGGGGCGGTCAACCGTGCGTAAAGTGAGCGAATGAGCGATGTGATCTTTATCAAGTGAACTTACGGCTGCATCCCATTGACAACTCCAGAGATGGGGACAAGCGAGCGATCCCAGACAACATTCAATCAGAAAAGACGTTACTTGTCGTCTCTCACATCCATCCTCAGTCACGCACGCTCTTTTGGTCGTCCCCTTCTCCGTGTCGCGTTGAGCCGCACCCTTTGCCCGTACGTAGCACTTGGTGCGGGAACGCTTGGACACTACCATTTAAACCGCTATCTTTGTCTTATGCTACAGAAAAGACAACCTTGTTACATATGTAAACAGTGTTGTCTTCTAGAGCTAGGACTCGACGGGGGCTTTTATACTAACGTAATATAACTATTATTGCGGACGCTGATCACGTCGACATGCTTAACTACTCAAAAGTGCCTCTGATGCGCGCGTGAAAAGCTAGGATCGTAGACTTTGCAAAGAGCGGATGGAGCATTAGGTCCAGGAAGTAGTTCGGCAGCTTTAGCCGCTGCACGGCGTCGCTGCCAGCTGCAAGTCCACGCTGCAAGTACAACCAGTTGAGCAGCTAAGAAGGCGGCTGCTGCTAGCATAGCTCCTGCTGCGTTAACACAAGTTACATCAGTCTCTCTCACATATACTGTGTCGTCAGTAACGTTCTTTGCTCGTTGTTTATCGAAACCAAACTTGTCAGTGACTTGAATATTCTGAACGAGGAGCATTTTTTCAGTAGGAGAAGCTGGAGTCGAACGTCGTTTCCTTCGCCCGTAAGACATGACTGAGCGAAATTCATTCGGACCGCTGTCACACTGAACCGGTTCGCACGTCGGCATGCAAGGAGTGACTAAAGCACGGAACTGTACTACTTCCGATGATGGGAATTTGAATGCGTCGAAATGAGATAACAGCATCTGAAAGCAAATAAAAACATATAATGAAGGTCACTTGTAATAGCAAATTAGCTGAATAACTTGAAACTTAACGAGCTTTGTAAAAAGCATTGATTTGCATAACACGTTTATTTTCAGATTTTAATTTTATTTTCATATTTATATTTAAAAAAAAATATACCTTTCCGCTCGGGGCAGATTTGAATAGTGGACCCATAATGAAATGATCGGTGGGACAACCATCGCTGTCGATAAGAGTAATTTCGCTGGAATCGACCCCGTCCATTGCGACAAGTTCTCGAACAAATATTTCGAAAGGAGAGTTTTGATCCATAATTTCGAAACGAAGTGCCTGAAATAAAATAAATATTAGAAAAAACGTCATGATCAAATAAGATAACATATAAAAATATTAAAATTTCATATACCAAAGGATCTCCAACTTCGGCGGAAGAAATAGTGTCATCACCATTCCTGTCAGTGATTCTCATAGCCACGTTGGGTGAATCAACAATGACCTCTTCAGAAAGTCCAGTATGAATGTCGCCATGGATTCCAAGATCAACCTCGTTCGCCACTGTTTTGTTTGTCAGGTCGTATTGACAGGTTACAGCTAGACCAAGATCAGATGATGTTACAATTGTGTCGTGGTGTTGGATTACAACGTCGTTCAAATATCTGTAAGAAACATTTAATTTAATAATATTCCACATGTTTAAATAATTTTTTTTGGAACATGTTATCCTTACCTTCCCAGCCCGTTTTGTTTAACGTTGCATTCAATGTTGTCATAACCCATATGCAGTTCAAACTCGAGACTTTGCTTAACGTCGACCACGCACGAGTTCGGACTTCCTTTTACGTAGATTTTGCCGTCAAATAATTTAGAAGTCTGAATACGAGCCACCATATCACCAGCACGACAGTCAATTGAAACATTATAACATGAAGAGAGCTCATATGTTGCAGCTTCAGGGACTTCCAAGTAAGGATCCTGGAAAATCAATTAATTTAATTTTTTCATAGAACATGACATTGCTTAAGTTTTTTTTATGAATTATAAAAGTAGTATGAGAGTAGAAGTACCTGAATATCAACAAGAGTAGCACGAGAATGGTGAGAGAGTCTGCAAACATTATCACCCGTGTCACCATGATCGTATGAGTGGCAACGGAAAGGCGAATTTAAACACAACTCCCGGCATTCCTCAATTGTTTGCACATCTTGATATACGGAGTCAACTGTTTTCAAAATACGACCACCCATTTTCTTGAACTCACACAATTTCGTTGGCTCCTCTACGCAATTATTTTCTAAGTAGTCAGTATCTAAAACAATTTTTTTAATACAAGATTCTTAGATTAATTTTATTAGTGACTAGCGATCCGTCCCGGCTTTGCGCGGGTGATTTCTAGATCTCGACAACAGCTCCCCCTACCGGATCCAATTCTGAATCTAAACCATCCAAGGACCCACTCAAAGACACACAAAAAATATATCAGAATCGGTTTAGCCAGTTAAGACTTTTAGCGAAACTAACGGACAGCAATTGATTTTTATATATATATATAGCGAGCTAGCGACCCGCTGCAGCTTCGCCTGGGTAGGATCTATGAATGTGTTATTTAGGTTATCTTATCAAAGATATTTAAAAAGAAAAATTTATTTTATAAACTTTTTGTTATTCTTTCCTATCCAAGTATTTAGGATGGCCTAGATCACTTCTGGCTTTGCTCTCTATCTTTTCGTGAAGTTTAGTGTGAAGATTAGCCCGGACAGACGGACATATAGATCGACAGCCATGAATTTTAAAAATAGTTATTCATGTCTTAATGGCGTGCAACTAACCTCCTCAGTTCAATAAAAGGCAGTTATTTTGACATTACAGACACACACTTCAATTTTATATATATGTATAGATTATTGAATTAAATACCTTCGTTGGGTTGGAATGAGTTAGTCCCAGCCAAAGTGATACGATCCATGTTGGATAGAACACATTCTCCGGTTTTGTTATTGTAATTGGCCGATCTGCAAAAATACAAAAAGCTTCTTAAATACAGTTTTTATGTGCTGCATAATATGATATAGCTTCTATGTGGAATGACCTATATCAAAATTGTTGCTGTTCTTAAATATTCGATAAAATTGTTCCTAAAAAGTACACCTTACCAAGTAATATAAAGCATTAATTCGTATCTAAAGGCAATAATACACAACAATTAAACTACTCCTATTTTATTATATTCCAACTCACATATTAAACTACAGCCTATAATTAATATGCCTTATTTCTTTCATTGAAAGCACTAAAAAAGGATTATTTTGTTTGTATTTCTCAGCATATTCACATTTGGCGTTTATGTTAAAACTGATAATCCTATAATTCACAAACATCCACAGCCAGTTTCATCGTTGAGAAATCGAGGACATTACACTTTTAGAATTTTTTTTATTCCATATCTAATATATAAATATTAATATTTGTTTGTTCGTATTTTATGCGCTGCCATACCGTTCATCAGGTTGCGGTAAAATTTTATCTATTTATTGCTTGCACTTGCGCGAAGGTTGTAGCCCTAGTACAAGTAACTTATAGTAAGTGCTACGATACGCGTATCGTACCGAAAAATATATTTGAAAGTCATATATCATTCAATTTCAGTGAAAATATTAAAATTCATAATTTAGCTATATTACCCTTCCAAATTTAAAACGATATTGCCACAATTATTTCTTCTGCGGCAGCAATGCGCTGGGTACCAGCTAGTAGATTATAAATAATACTTATCGAAAGTCACTCACATGTTTAATTTATTTATGATTTCTTATACAGACTAAAAAGAGTTTGACTTTTTATTTATCAATATGTCATAGAAAAATACGCTTAATGACGTGTGCCTTGTATTAAAAAGGTGATTGCGAATGTTTTTTAATAATTTCTATCATGCTTTGTTGAAATGTCATGAATTTAAAACGTTAAAATAAATCGCAATAAAATCGATAAAATTAGTTTCATTCACGTGATTTTGAAATCAAGTATTAGAAATTACTTGCTTTTCCTTAATCCTGTTGCCAAATTTGTTACTTATCACAACCTTAAATTATCATGTTTTAAAATGTGTCGTAATGCCATTTGTTTAGGATTACATTTGTCGCAATGTTCAATTGTAAACAAGAACCAGGATAATATTATCTTCGTTCATAGTGCTCTTTAAGCATTTTCAAGTAGTCCTGACCTTCCTAACCTGAAGAAAAATGTAGTTACAAATGTCGTCCCGGGACTGACATATTCTAAGTAACATGGTTTCACATTCTTTGTTAGCATATTAACGCAAGGAAAGTAATCTTATCATGTATCTTGTCTCGAACAGTAAATGCTTTTACTTTTTCACTTTCTTGCTTTGACTTCCTTTTTTGTCTTGTATCGTATGTTAATGTTTTTCTTTAATATAATTTATGTATACGTGAGATAAACGCGAACTTGAATCACCAAATTATCTCACGATTTTGAGTCCTTAATTCCAAAGATCCGACGTCGAAAAGCCAATATTTATGCAAATAATTAATTATATATTTAATATTTTTCATTAAGATAATTTAATCTGAGATTTTAAATAGACAGTTCAACATGAAAGGTTATATTTTATCTTGTGGCTCCTTTTCTGAACTACATAATTCTTTGGATAATATCAGAGACCATGCTTATTCAAGAAGGCACCTGTTCCGTGCGAGATACGTTGTAAAAATGTATGACCTGTTACGTACCATAATAATTATAATTTTTCTTATGGAAAGTAAATTTCACATATTTCAATAAAGTTTAACATTTTATCAAGACAAAATGGAAAATAGGTTTAGTATAAAGCTGCGAAGCTGTGATTTACTAGTTATTGTATTGTGAAAGTAGGAAGTGATAGGGCAAAGCGCTCCCACACCGTGCTGTATATCGTTCGCCACGTCGGGAATATTTGCCAAATGTCGTGACTGCCGAAGATCGCGATGTGCCGCCTGGGGTGCACTTGGGCGTTCGCCAGCTTCAATGGAGATACGACGATTTGCAACCAACGGGACACGTGCCGAATGGTCACTTACTACGCGTATTTGCATGATTCAAACACTAATTTCAAAGGCCTAACAACATCGCTATGAAAATTTTAATTTGTCACGTATTGCTTTTATTGTTTATAGCTGATACCCGTGATTTCGTCCGCGGTGCTTGATATATTAACAAAGTTTTCGTATATGCGAAGGAAATAACATCAAAAATACAAAATTTCTTTGTAGTTTTGTTGTTTGTAGCTAAAATATATAAATTATCTGGGTTAGTAACGCGAGAGCAAGCGACGTACAGTTGACAGTGTGAAAAACCTCGTATAAAAATCGTTGTTACTTTAAACTTTAATAACTTTATATTAAATTAAGAGATCGCAATATTTTTTTTAAATGAGGAACAAGTGTCTAAGAAATAAAACTTTAAAAACCTAGTTGAAATCTATCCAGTAGTTTTTACGTGATGCGCGCACAACTGCAAACCTGTATCATTTTATTTATATAGATTAGATTACTATGGGATCATATTTAATTATTGAAATTTTAAGAAGATTTTAATACTCTTGTATGATCAAATGGTCTAAAAGTATTTTTTATAGAATAAGGGGTGACAAGCGATCACACAGCCCACTTGATGGTAAGTGGATGCAGTGGCCCATAGACATCTACTTCTATCCACGATTACGAATCAAAATGTAGATGCGTTGTCACACTTGAGGACTTTATTCTCGTACCTTACGCTCGCCTCGCCTCGACCTTATGCTCGTATTCTGTGCGAGCGTGGCGCTCCCCCTGTCGAGCCGACCCATTCGTGCTACAACCGTAATATAGCTGCAATAGGGCTCAACCACTTAAAAAAATCGTCGTTGAACCCAATGCCTAAAAATTGATTTACAGGATGTTTAATGTGTATGTAAGTAATTTTAAAACCATATAAGCAATAAGATAGCTAATATATAGTATATAGGATTATATGTAGGATAGCTATGTTTATCTTGTGTCAAGCCTTATGATAGACAAATCTTACAATGGAATGCCTACTTGATCTTGTTACTTTGGTACGACTGGAATTTTGGGAAAAATTGCCTGTAACCTTGGCATAATTTTAGGAATGAATGAAAAAATGTGATTCGAAATCTTCTTTGATGGCAAATTGTTCGTTCAATCTTTACAAAAATGTTCTATTTAAAATCACAATTTTTTTATACTAAGATTAAATCGACGACAAATAACGAAAGAAAAAAATATTAATGAAACTCCAACCGATATTGGGACCGTGTTTATGGTTAATGGCGCTTTCATTGAGTTTTAATTACCAGTATTTTATTTTTATGTCAGTGCTTCTTCGATTTCATTTAAGCGGCTTACATAAAGCATCATGAAGATTGCTAATTAGTCATTAGAATGCTCAGATTGTTTTTTGTTGATACATTCTCTGCTTTATTTATAAACGTTTACGCCATTAGCGATCCACTTAAAAGGTTTAGCAATCAAATGCAGGCCTATCAGATGGATGCTATTTTTTAATTTGACCCTAATCACATTATTTAATTTACTTTAAAATTTAGAAGGATTTATTACTCGTAGTCATGGAAGCGAATTTGTGTATTAAAATTTTGTTTATTAATTTTATTTCCACATTAGTGTTTCTAAAAAATTTGTAAAAAAAAGTTTCTAAAAAATTCAACGTGTAGTAGCGGGGTAAGAATATCCAGTACCTCATATATCCCGTGAGTGTCGTAAGAGGCGACAGAGGAAAACTGAAACAGGAGATCTAGGAGGCAAGTAACATCTTCTTGATTGCAACTCAAAATAATAAAAAGTTGCGGTTCCCAACCCGCCTGCCAAGCGTGGCAACTATGACAAAATCCCTCCTTGAAGGGAATCTACGGGGGATGCCTACGTTCAGTAGTGAACTTTTATGGGCTGTAGGTAATGGATGGATGTATGAATTTTAAAAAAAAAATTAGTGCGCAAAGAAATTGTTAACACACCTGCATGAAAATTCGTTTTCACCCAGGCATAAATCCAAGCACATTTGTCTGGAGCTGACAGTGTGTGTCCTCTTGCCTCGGCCCTTGAGGTGATAGCCGCGTACTCGGTCGAAGCACCATGCACGTTCACATGGTCGCACGCCCATACATGATTTTTGTGCATAGATTGTGAAAACGGGGAATTGTGATTTTGTCAAAGCTCCTGTAATGAAATGAAAATTTGTCAAAGTATTATCATTCTGATCATTATTTGTTGTTAAATTGTATGCTACTTTGCTATTGTTCAATGCTTGCAGGTCATAAAATGCAAAAGCTCAATAATTTGCAAAAAAAAAGTGAGCATTTCATCTCGAAATACAGAAGTCAAATGTCAATCATTCACTATCACTCATCAGTCGGAATCATTCAGTAATCGTTTAATTAATAAAGAAAATTTGAGAAATTTTAGATAATGACATTTTGTGAAAGCCTTTTCAATTGTAATCATTATTTGATTCAAAGATACAGTTAATATAACGTTAGTATAATCATGCTAAAATTAACCTCGCAATTCAAAATGAAGAAGCAGTTCAAATGTTATTAATTATTCATTGATATTTTTTATCTCATAAATGTAGTGACAGAAATTAGGTCAGTCCAAGGCAAAGTGTATAAGTATGTTCAATAAAATCGAAACCAGTGGAGTATATATTTAACTAACTGCGTGGTCATGCTGATATCGTTATTCATATTTTATGGTGAAACAAAAAAAAATACATTTTGTATGTGATAAATGCTAGATGACTAAGCAGAAGCTTAGAAACCATTTCAATTCCATTGCACGTTCCAATGTATCGAAGCATAATTACTAGTGATTGATTTTATTATAGTCTCACCTGGTAGTTGGTCAGCATCAGAACTGAAAAGCACGCACAGGCCTGTTTCGTAGTTAACAGCGCGGCATGTATCGTTTGCCTGACATTGTTCCAAGCAATCTGTCAGCATGAGGGTACCAGGAATATCGTCAAGAATGTGTGATGGTGCCGAAAAGACGTATCTGTCCACACACACATAAAAATAAACATAAGTTTTATTTACTGTAAAGTTTGTATTTAAATAAGGACTGTTATTTCGGTAAATTCATAAATTTGTTTTATATATTATGAGAATCTTAAATATGCGGCAAAAATCAAATAATGATAAAACTAATTACCCAGTAACAAGCTCGAATCCAATCATCTCGGGGTCGCATTCTTCGAGAGAGTTGGCAGGTGCAGACGGCGCCGAAATACCGCTAGGCGCTGAAGGGGGTACGGCTCCTGACGCAGTTTCCGGGGCAGTAGCTGGCTCTTGTGGCTCTTGTTGTTCTTGTGGTTCTTCTGGTTCTTCTGGCTCTTTTGTCTCTTGTGGTTTCTGTGGCTCTTGTGGCTCTTCCGCTGCTTCTGGCTTAGGCGGAGGAGAGGGGGGTGGAGCTCCCGGGTTCTTATATTCCTGAGGCGCATCAACTACAGCTGGTTCTGGTGAACCGGATTCTACGGCCAGGTTATCTTGAGGGGGTGCCTCTGCTGCTGATCTTAATGTCCCCTCAAATTTTTTAGCAGCATTAGCTGCACTAACTACTAATAGTAAACTAAATAGAATCCGCATGTTGATCTCGGAAGTGGTGGTCCTTTTCTTCATTTACTGTAACAAAATAATCAGTATCAATTAAACTGCATAGAAATATTTGCCGTGTAGTACTAATACACAAAATAAAATTAGACTTTAAAAAACCCTAACACGCAATGATTATAAGTTGTTGATGGTCCTAGTGAGAATACTATATCATCAAATAAAAATAAAAACAACAAAAATAAATATCTCAATCTACAAAATTAGGCTAAAGATTCCGTAATTAAATGACATTAAGCAATTGTTTATTGTATATTTAAGTCAATATCAATATTATTTACGTGGTAGAGTCAAGCTGCAGCTATATTACTGGTATAGCTTAACGCTGCTGTGTTTCGTATGGTGAGTGTAGAGAACCGGAGACCCTTTTTACTAGAAACGAGGCATTCCATCTTAGTCCTCACGGGTGACAACGCATCTTTATTCATTTTTATTCGTAATCGAGGATAGATATAGATGTCTATGGGCCACAGCAACCACTTACCATCAGGTGGACTGTGTCCTCGTTTGTCACCCTTATCCTATAAAAAAATTTGTTTGTATGTATGAATGTAATTTAATTTTCTAACTCAGTTTACACCCACTTTAAGAACTGATGACAATACAATAATTTCACTATGGCTGGATTTAATATGTCTGTGGTGTTGTATTATTTTAATCATCACAGCTTATGATTAATGCGCTTTGTTTATTTTTTTAAACTAATAATAATATTATTACTCTCGATGTTTACTTATCAATTCCTCTGTCAGTCTCTTAAACCTAAAGTTTTTAATAAAGTGCTTACTTTTCAATGTTGAAATTAATTTAGAGAATAGTCACCTCACGAAATTAAATTTTAAGAAAAAGCCGTCTAGCGACATCGTATTAGATCTTTGATAGTTTTTATCGGCTCCAGCAATAATAATATGCGAGCGAATGGTAGCAAGCTGCATTACGAGTACGTTACGCTCACGTTCTATACACAATGTCCGTAACGGTGTTTGTCTCATCTCTTCGTCCACTTTTCGGTGAACGGTACCTATTGCTTTTAACAATTTTGTTGTAAAAATATAAATAAAACACTAAATAAATTGTATATTGTTACCGCTGAACAACAACTATCCAACAATTATTAGGCGTTTTTTTGATGTTCCTTTATTGTACACAGTCACAAAATATATTATTAAATTCTACATCGTTAGTCAATCAGTAGAAAAACATTTATATGAAAGTGTAGTATGTATTATTATATTATTGTAAAAATCATCATCATTATTATTGCCCTACACAAATCCACTCCCAAACAAAGCCTTCCCTAAGCAATTGCCAAAAAACACGTTCCTGAGCCATCTGCATCTGTTGACAATCCAGCATGTCTTACGAGGACGTAAATTTATCTAATGGAGGTCCGGATTGGATTACCGGGATATAGCTGTGCTGGAGAACCTTTCATCTCCATCAGTCGGAAATATATCTGAAAAATTTATAGTCATGATAATCTGAGTACTAAATGGTACAGTCCGCCCATTGTAATGTGTAACCTTTAGTATTAAAATGTCAATTAATTAATAAAGAGTAAATTTATTTTTATTTAATGATATCTTATTTTTTATATCATTTATAATAATTACATACTTATATTTATAATTAACTTCAATTTTATCCAAAGTTTAGGCATTAGGAGAAGTCAAAGGGTTTTGTACATCAATATACAATTTATTATAAATTACCTTCATATTTAAAATTTTAATAAAAAGTACAAACCCACTTTAAAAACAAATGCTTTCTTCATAATAACTTAAAAGTTCGGGCTGTATTCTTCGAATCACCATGTCGTAGCCGCATAGCATTGATTTTTTTTTAATTAGTTTTGGAGTCGGTTTGTATTTAAAGAGTATCATCACCAGTTTAATTTAACAACTAGAATGTCGTTTTAGCAGTTATTTTAAAATCTTCATCCCCTTTTTTCCCACTCTAGATTTTTTTCACAAATCACATGGGACCACCCTTGAAATATAGACTTTTTAATAAAAACAATATTTTAAAACGGATCTGGTTTCTGAGAATTTATTTAACATACATAAAAACCTTCTAGTTTTTAGAACTTCTTTCAATATTAACGATATTCCGGCCTTTTAAAATACTATATTAGTATATTAAATTTGTTAAGCAGGTATTCGTAGACTTTTTTATTTCTAACCTTTTTTTTTATAGGATAGGGTGACAAACGAGCCCACAGTCCACCTGATGGTAAGTGGTTGCTGTGACCCATAGACATCTACATATATCCTCAATAAAGAATCAAAATGCAGATGCGTTGTCACCCGTGAGGACTAAGATGTAATGCCTCCTTTCCAGTAAAACAGGTCTCCGGTTCTCTACACTCACCATACGAAACACAGCAGTGTTATCCTTCTATTTTACGCTGGTATTATGTGAGCGTGGTCCTTCCCCGGTCGAGCCGACCTATTCGTACTACAATTATACTACTAATATAGCTGCAGCATGGCTCTACCACGTATAAAACCTATTTCCTTTTTAGTAGTTTATTGAGACTTGATAGTTTTTATTAGCTATCTTTTTTTTTACTTTTTTAAAACTTACTGCCCAATTACCAATACAAGTAATTCAATCTAATATCTTGAATCTTCTATTATCTTGAAGCGCTTTTCACTAATCCTACTATTTTACTACTTTTATCTATAATAATGTTATATATAATAATGTTCTCGAAAATTTAAACAAAATGAAGTTAAAGTGTATAGGTACCATATATCAAACATGATTCTTACAAACAATAACCCTAATCGCTTAGAGTTATGACCAAGTAGAACAATTATTCTGATATAGATCTGTCGGAACAAGCCCTGTGTAAACCGGCCGACTACAATACCTCACAGTGAAATTGTTTATGGGTTAATAAAGATTATCTGACCCCTTATTATTTTGCAATATAGATTCGGAATAATGTTATATTTAGATAAACACTGAGCCGTGTTGTTTGTGCAAAGAAATTTGTTTTATTCCTTAAATGCTTATTGTGTTTTACGATCTAGGTTAAACTCTACGTTAGTAGTCTTTACAATAACACGATGACCTGTATTGGAAGGTCGTGCGACAGAAACTTGGCGCATTGCTTCCTTTAAGTGGGACGTGACTTTGTAGTATAGAAAGATAGCGATAGGCATACGAGATAGAAGCGATATTGCTTCGGTGCCCCATTAATAAACTCAACATGATTCCACGATTTACTTTGTCTTTTTTGTTTATTAAATATTCTCCGGGCGGTATGCGAAGAATTTAAAAATCAATTTTGAGCTATTTTTATCACTTATGCACTTAGCAAATATTTAAAAAATATTAAGAAGAGAGTTAAAAATACTATATACCTTATTAATAATAGTATTTTTTATTACAAATATTTATCTTTATTTTATAAAATATAACTAAATATATTATTAATTTCATCCAGTTACACAGCTGCTTTTGAAATATATAATATCACCAACAAGTGTAAACAGTATGTAGTTTAACACTAACACAATCATTTATCTGATATCTCCTCAGCAAATGTGTGGCCACGTTCAATTCGTTCAAGCCCAGATTATATGAGGTCGGCGGATTCAATGAGCCGGATGCCTTGAACCTACTATTTACGCTTCTCCATACCAGTAGTGGTTGACACACTGTAGACATCAACTTTGATTTCTTCAACGGGTAGACCCTTAAAGAATAACAGGGTATGACATGGAATGTACAATCAAGTGTGCTCCTTCTTTTTCAACCGACTTTAAAAAAAAGGAGGAAGTTCTCAATTCGACTGTATTTTTTTATATGTGTTAACTCAGAACTTTTTTCTAGGTAAACCGATTTTGAAGATTCTTTATTTATTTGAAAGCTGGTGCTTCTCATGTGGTTCCATATAAATTTGATCAAGATCATACGAGTAGTTTTTGAGTTATCCTTAATAATGCGTATTTAATTAACTCGACTACATTGATGATGGTCTCATTTTTACAAAAATTTATTTCGCACAGCTTCTAGCTAATTATTGTAAATATATTGCAAGCATTGTGTTTTATTTTATGTGAAAAAATATTAAGTTGAATTATTTTAAATTGTCGCACTCAATCTCAAAATATATTCTTAGGCGAATCGTCTGAACAAGCAAAGCTGTACTTAGCATATTAATAAATTGACACATGCCGTCAAAATATGCCGGAGAAACTAAATAGTTTTATTCCTTCGCTTGTAAACTATTAGGTGCATTTGAATTGAAGCATTTACATCGACTTGAGAAACGGTCGGGCTTCCAGTATTTACATTGAATGAAATAGTAATTTGTTGCGTTGCTTTCCAATGGTCAACAGCGACTTCCGTATGGCCTGACATGACATGCGGCTATGGCGGATCGACTGCACGAAGCGGACATTCACGATCAGGTGCCAACTATGCTCATTGTGTCAGTCTATATTTGTATTACAATGGTGTGATTGCTTATAACGCGATATATTAAAGAATTTGATATTTGTTACATTCCGCTAAATGTGCAGCTCCACCTACCGGGTCCAATTGTGAATCTAAACCATCAACCACTCAAACACATACAAAAAAATTCATCAGAATCGTTTGAGCTAGTTTCGAATTTTAACGAGACTAACGGCCAGCAATTGATTCTATATATAGAGCAATAATTTAATTGTTGAATATAATTATGCAGATTTTATCAAAATTAAAAATTTATTAAAAGCCAAAACATTTTAACCTAGCTTTAAGTATCACAACTTAAAGCAATTTAATCATGAAAAAAATTTCGCAGTGTTGTTGTTGTATAATGTTTTATTAAAATTTTATATTCTTCAGTTTATTGTTACGAAGAATCTTATTTATTCTGCATTTATCTAAAATAATCGATACTTTCACGCGATAATATATTGCAACACTAATTTACAGGTCAAATTGTGCATGATTAAATAAGTAAATTTATTTTAATACGAAACGCACTGTGGTTCTCCTAGATGTAGTCGCCCACGGGGTCAGTGTGTTAAATTCCTGGCTGGAGGTTGCGATTAACATTAATGAGAGAACTGCGATTTCTCCCGCCTCAATCAAACGGGTGCCAATACTCTCCTCATATGTTGCATACTGATTTCACACTATTCAAACATTCTGCACTTCTAAACGATGTCTTCTTATACATGAATTTGTTAAAATGAAATCGAATTGTCCACGTGCTGGTGGATACGAAAAAACGATATCACAACATCGTTAGATAATTAATTTATACATTTAACAGATCGTAAGCATAAGAACAAGTTATAATTCTAGGTACTATTGCGATAAATCTAGTTTTGGACAAGCTTTAATTTGTAAACGACTTGTTATCGAGTAACTTAATCTAATAGCGAAGGTTTAAATTAGTAATATAGATATGCAACATCTTATTGGCTTTTACTCTCCGTCACACCGCAAGCGCCGACGCATTGAGATTACAGTCGCTGCAGCCTTTTGAAAAATCTAACCACTTCCCGCTATATCATAGCTTCGAGCAACGCATTCCGATGGGCAGGTGGAAATCGCATCGGTACGTTTGTGATTTACGCAATTAAAGGCAACGACAATTAATTAAACAGTTAAAGTTAAGAATTCCGCTTGTATTATTGAAACAAACACTAGTGAATACTAATTATTTATAAACTGTGTAAAGAGGGAAAGAAAACAGGAGATAAGGTAGCAGCATCTTCCTGGTAATAACTTAATAAAAAAAGCTACGGTTGCCAAACTGCCTGCCAAGCGCAAAAAGTATGGCAAATACTCCAATATATGGGGGAGGCCTATGTTCAGTGTATTGATAAAACCTTGTAAAGCCATGCTATATTATGGTTGTAGCACGAATGGGTCGGCGCGACCGTGGCTCTCACAGAATACCAGCGTAAAATAGCAGCTCAATGCTGCTGTGATTCTTACTGGAAACTAGGCATTCCATCTTAGTCTTCAGTGGTGACAACGCATCTACATTTTGATTCTTAATCAAGGATAGATGTCTATAGGCCACAGCATGCACTTACCATCAGATGCACTGTGTGCTCGTTTGTCACTCTTATTCTATAAGAAATAAATAAGAATGAGTGAATAAATGAAGTAACTACGACAGTATATCGCTATATCCAAGACATAAGAGTAAAATCAATAAAACAATTTAACAAAGTATGTAATTTGGCTGGACTCGACAGAAATCAGTGTTAATAGGAAATATGAAATGTCAAACGATCGCGATTTAAAACGACTAGATCACACATTACTAGCGTATAATCTCAGGTAGTTTTCTCGACTATTAATCACAGATCTCAATGGGGGAAAAGTGGTTAAATCCTATAATTTTGTTTTATTGTTGGGGGCAACATGCGCTGCAAGCACCAATCGGAACTAGGTTTCAGGTGCAACCGAAACATCCGTTTCTTACTTGGATTTCTTTGAATTCTCTTCATAATGACTTCACGCGGCCGTAACTACTGTTACTCCAGCCTAAAGCTACTACCGCAGATTCAATTCATATTAGTACAGTCATTACTTATTTGATATACCGCGTTGTATACCGGCAGTTGGTGAAGTTCGTTGCGGTTACGTCTGCCACTACAGTATGCGACAGTGCAATTTATTTCTATTTCTGATTGATGCTCATTTGTGGCGTTGTTTATTATACCTATTTTACCCTCGCATTTGTTGCTTAAAACCTTTTTATAATCTTTTCTTAAAGCATAATTGCATTCTTATAACAATCCGTGCATAGCACATCTGGGTTATAATATGGTTTTGCAGGTTAATACGTACATTTTCAGCAAACTTACCACAATAGTGCTCGATGTATTATAAATTTGTTTCGTATTAACGTTTTTGTGAGTAGAAAGCTTCACAGCGGTTTCTCATAGACGTTTACCTACATTACATGTAATTTCCGTTTCGTTTTACGACGTTAAACATAAAGCGCCCTCTTAACGTGCTTTGTTATTTCAAACACAAGGTTGTGTAGTTAAATGCATTTTATATGACATAAATCGGCTTATTATATGTATGAAATTTGTTAGAAACCAGAACGATGTTAACGTTTTACCACGTGGACTATATTCTTTGTGTCGTTTTGATTGTTTTGTGATAACGCTATGTCGCTATAATATATTTTAACAGTCCGTAACAGTCCACTGTACATGGACCTTAGCTATTGTAAGAATGGGCAGGTGGATTGCCGATCGCAGTAAAAGAGATGTCGTACCACAATGGGTCACTTACATAATATACCATATCTATACAGCTATTTGTCAAAGGCCATTTAGGTCACCCACGGGAAGAGTGAAATGATGGATTCTCTAATGCCGCCACCACACGGCTAAGTTAGCTTATTTTAGTATAAATATAAGTCTGTAGAAAATTAAAATTCATTAATAAAGATAGTTACGAGTATATTTATTACTTTATTTGCAATACCCCACCGCATCGGTTAGTATATTTGAATTGAGTTTTTATGTTTTACAATAAATTTCAACTACCCGTGCGCCCGTGACAAATGTTTGGAAAGTTGGTTAGGATGCTTGGCATTTAATGTTTATTATAGTAATACAACTTTAATTTGCAACGGTACATAGATACGAAATTACTCTTACAATAAATTATTATCTTTTATATAAAAATTACATGTCACATTGTTTGTCCGCGATGAACTCCTAAAATACTAAACTGATTGCAATGAAATTTTTCACACTATATGCAATTTGCTCCAACTTGAGAGATAGGATAGTTTCTATCCCTATAAGTGACTCTCAATATTTTAATACGAATTTAAGAATTTTTATAGGACAAAGGGATGTCGGAGAGGGCAGAACGTCTGCCTGGCCAGCTAGTTTTTTATAAATTTTAAAGCGCTTACATTGTAACGTTCGCAACAGCTTTAAACAGCATGACATAGTGTACATGTGTTAATGCTGAGGCATTCATTACTGCTAACTTCCTAAACAACCCCAGCAGAACCTGTGCTTAAACGTGTTTCCGCGGTAACATCGATGCAGTATTGGGAACAATGGTACAGTTATAAGTTATAACACATTCAAACCTGAAGACTATCAATTTGTACTTTTATGCAAATATTTGCTAAATTAATGGCCAAATACTCAAACGATACTCAATTTTAAGATGTCGTTACGCTCGTGTTGCCGTTATTTTGACTTAAAATGATGGATACGGCACGAGACTTACGGCGTCTTATAATTGAATGGCGTTTGAGTATTTGGACATTAATTTCATATTAATGACAATAAGGGCGAAAATAAACTAGAGGGAAAGGTAAAAATACAAAATTTATTTATATTTGGTAGGTACTTAAAAGACCAATCTCTGTCAATGACACATTGAATTATTTTATAAGAAAATCTTTTGCGTAACCTCCTTGTCCATCTGACGTGTAATATTATGTTTAAATTACTTTCGCGGACTATCTAGTAATATTATTTAACAATACGATGTTTGTAAATATGTGCTTTAAACTTGGCAGAGGTTTAGCTGTGGACTTATTTCCGGTTGTGGAGTATTTTGTTGTATAATTAGACATACTGGCATTAAATTGCAAGAGATTCCTATTTTCTTTACAGTATTATTTAAATTCAATATTTACTGTACATGGAAGTGCAGAAGACCTCCTGGCATTTGTATACAAACTTCTTAAAAGTAAAAACTATAATCATTGTTAAAGATTTCTTTAATTGATTTTTTTGATAACATACTTTGAGGAAGAGCACCTTAATCACCAAAAGGAACCTACATTTGTTGGCCGTTTTCGTAGCATAAATATCTTACTGCTAACGCAACGTCACCATAAAGCATCGGGCGCGTGAGTCGATCAGGCATTTATTGCTCCTAATCGTTTTATATGGCATACCTCGTAAAATTACATTGTCGCTGCCTGTCTGGTCGCCGCCGAAGAGATTGATTTGAACGGTTACGTTCTACTTTTGTCGTACATGAATTATTTATTGTAGTTTACGAGTATATGTTGAGAGCGTGATACCATGCGCACGCTTAACAACTTTCGGTTACCTGGCTAATTTTTACTACCAGATGCAAACGTGTAGTCTCTATCTGTTTATTAAGACCTTTTATTATTTAAAGATATAGTATATAGGAGTGCAGGAATCTAATTTATCTTATTCCGTCATCATAATCATCATTACAACCTATCACAAGTCGCCGCTCAATATAGACCTCTACGTGGAATGCCACAAAACATGGCCCTGAGTAACCTGTATACAACGACTTCCTGCATCTCTTACCAGTTCGTCACTCATTCAAGTGGGACCTACCTCCACTTTGTTCACCGGTACTCGAGAACTTTTTTCCCCACCGAGCTAATAGCTCGAAGAACCGACAATCGCTGGCCCCTTGCCACCTCAGCTTACTGATCTGTGCGTCATGTCGGTCACTTTGGTTCTGCTGCGGATGTCCTCATTACGAAGTCTATTACGGAAGTCTTACAACAACATACTTATACAACAAGAAATGCTATTATATTGTGTTTATTTTAATTAATGATATAAGAATTTATATTAAAAAAAAGTTATACAATCCTGCCCATCTAAAGGTTGTCTGGAAGAAATCTTGGAGTTAATCTCGTTAAGTTTTTTTCTTATTGTTTCTTTTGGGGGATTCAATAGAGAATTTTCTATCCACTATCTATTTATCTACGAGTACCTATCAATTGATAAAGTTATTCAGACGTTTATACATAACCCTCTTCGTAGCTCGCTGAACGATCTCATCATCTCCATCTCTTATTGTGTACATAGGTACCTACTTAAATTTCATAATTATATCATGTATTTAAATAATATCCTTGTATATCAAAGTAACATATACTTACCTAAACCTAGGAAAGTATATGTTACTTTGATATACCTACAATTCCGTATGTAAACCAGCTCATTTCAAATCAATTTGTATGTTTTTAACCGGTCCTCGCACATCTTAAAGCTAAAAAAGTTCTTTGATAGGTATAAAATAATTACCAATCACGAAAAATATTAAATCATTGTTTATAGCAATACTATAATATTTTAATCATAATATTGTCAAAATAACATCACGTTAAATGTGTCAATGTTTTCTACTATTTTTTAAATATATTATCAAATTCCTATTACGCAAATGACACGATCCGCTCGGTCGGCGCGGCGGCGTCTCTGTTGCGGCTTCAGTCGTGCTATAACGGCATCATCAATCATCTGTAATTTGATTTCTATGCTCAATTATTGCGTCCGCGGAGGTCGACGCAGCCATACACTCCACTTCCCTGTACCCATGCCTACTGTTCCGTTGATATATGTAGGTAATAGATAACGGAATTAGCAGTTGATTGTTGCCAATAAAATCCATTTGCTTAGTGACCTACGAGACCCACAGGTGTATAACGTCGCCTCATAGGATAAATCTATTTATTTAGAAGTGGTCGTCTGACGTCCTAACAGTTTAACAACACACATTAATAATAGCTTTATGAGGAGCTACATACCAGTAATTGTAAATTGTTGTAGTTACCGTTACTTAATACATCTGCCAATATTTGATGTAGTTATACGTACTGTACACAAGACTAGGTAATTGTATGTTTATATAATACGGGCAGTAAATTTTAAGCATATTATAAAATTTTCTAATGAACGGTCGAATGATAAATTTGAACTTACTACTTACTTCAAATTGCGCGGCTTATCTACTTAACCAATCTGCTGTCGTTTCTTTATATTATTATCCATCTATTCAGTTATTCATTGATATTTTTATTATTCAGTTTCATTGGCATAAAATGTGGTACATTAATAAATATAAATTAATTATTAACAAATAATTGTCACATTCTAAAAAACATTCACGATTAGTGGAGTACAATGAAGCATCGTGACATGCGGTAGGCGCTAAATATGTTATCAAAAGTATCACAAGTGGCGCATGACAACAGCAGCGCTCGCGCATCGGTCACGACTGCCATCGCCTCGGGTACAACCGCCTCATACTCAAAAGGTAACGCTCTTTTAGACAACGATCTTTATAACCCCTCGTCTATCTAGGTAACACACTCGCTTATTTTCACATCCATCATCACGGCGACACGTCGGCGGGTGCACTGCTTGCTTGCGAACAGTGAAAGTGGACACCTATTTTACTCAACCATACAAAGGACAGAGTTAACGATGGCCTAACGATGTGACGGTCTTGTCAACTTCATATCACCGCTTGTTCGTACCTTGAGATGTAAATGTGAGAAATTTGTCGTTAACCTAACTTATCTGAATTATCTAGGCTGTCGATGGCGTTGATGTTAGTGTGACGCGCTCTTGCAACTAACTGTCCAGTAAAGTGGTGCAGTGTAACGGTGGATGGTGCGGTGAGCTTCGCACGAACAGTCGGCGACCACGCTCATGCCATTCCCCGCACCGTACCCACTTCAATTGCCCAAATCTACGCGGCAAATCCGAATTCGTTACCAGTCTTCCTCTTTTTATAAAGACACGCGTCCCCGATTGTTACGTTGAAATCGGCAATTTTCCGAAAGATACGGTTACCTTTCCGGTCCGACCCGAATTCAACTTATTGTTGGTGATTTGTTAACAAATTATTTTGTTAGGAAATACTTTATAACGTTATTTTTTATATCAGTATGTCAATATTTATAAACTTAATATACAGGGCCTTAAATGTTCTGATTATAAATAAAACAATATTAAGTGTAATTGTGTTTTGCATTAGAAGCCATTAAATGAAAAACATTTATTAAAATATTTTGAGTCTTCTTACGGCAGACAATAATTATTAACATCTATAGTTGTCCGGCCATAGAAATTTGTAAGACCTGCCACTAACCGAAACAATAGAGCGTAAATCATGTTTTTATGCTTCTCTGGACAGGTTGGATAGGTTAAGTGTTCTGAATACTTTCGTAGAACTTAGAAATATTTTATTAGTTCAAAAGCGATAAATCCGAAAACCATTGAATTTAATCTATTATTTTATTTAATAATTTCGTGATTTTATTTTATTAACTACATTTGAGGAGTATCAATTCGTTTATGAGGCAATGGAAAATCAGTGGTTATTATCATGGTAAACTTCAAGAACACTGAATGCTATTTTACAGTGTAACTATTTCTATTTCTACAACAAAAACCTTTGAGTTATCAGCAGTGTAGGTGTAATATTGATACTTGAACAATGTTAGATTTCCTCGTATTGTTGGTGCCTTACGTGTAACTGTTCTGTATAAGTGCCTAAAGCATGTTACAAGAACTGCACCGGATTATATTTGTTTTGCAAAGTTTGTATTGAATCAATGCTATCTGCTTGCAGCAGCTTTTCAAAGCCCACGCTCCTAAATAGAATCTTGCCTGGTCAAGCTGGTAATACATCTATCAATACTGAATGAAATATGACCAAATAAAACTAGCTTTGACTAGAATTGTGATCAAAGGATAACAATGCATGAATGACGAGACGTGGGCACGCAGTATATCGATTATATATTACTTTAAACCCATTAATGTTTGCGGATACATTCAAGAAATCTGTTTCTTAGGTTTAATTCTATTTTATGATTTAACTTCTTCACTGTGACTTCACGTATTCAATATCTTATCTTTATAAATATCTATGTTTAAAATATAGAAATAATATATTGAAAAAAAAAACGGTTCTATCTAATTATAATATATCATAATATTAGTATAAATATTAAATATTTTTATTCATTCAAAACTTTTTTATAAGTAAGTATAAGTAAATATTAAGCATAAAGATTTATTACGATGACAATGAGGGCTAATAATCTTCCGTTCACCAGATGTCGCTAGTTGACACTGAGGTGAAGTTTTTTGTTACATAATTTCATTTAATTGAGAAGTTAGTTTTAAATAAAATTTTATCAGTTTCTAGAGTATTATAATATTAATACACAAAACAATGCCTCAGTGGTTTGCTCTTTATTTTTGTTGTACATTTTTAATTCTTTTTTTTATTTTCTTTATTATATGAATATTTATTTTTAATTTTATTACTATAAAATATTACTAATATTACATAAAAAAACCTTAGCCTTTACATTTTTCGAACAAATTAATTTCCCCGCTATGGAACCTGTCAAATATTACACCTCATTTGTAAGTGGCACCGCCCTGGCGGCTGAAAAGGTTGTGAATGCCCTCATTCAAGTTAATCCATGACCTCACCGGGGAATACATATTATTGAATGTGAATAATTAATATCAGTGTCGATATTATCCAACAATTCAACATATTTGTTAAAACCTGAAAACCAGTCCAACGTGTGTTCAACAAATATTGCTGTTGTGCAACATCCGTTCCCATTTAATGCTTTCTCGACCGCAAGGAATCCAAGGCCTAGGATAATGATAGCATTTCGCACCTGATAGATTCGATTTACAGCTTCACTTCAATCTTCCTCTTCCTCATTATTTGGAGAGGGAAATTACGTTGCGGCTTTACCGCTTACAGGAATCGAATTCGCAGTATCAGGCGCGCCGGCTAGGCTGTGCTTACCTAACCGAAACTTAGTGGCTATGAAACAACAGCCAACTAACTCCACGTATTGCATTTCAAATAGGTAACAGAACATTAAAATTGGTGTTAGATCACGAGAATAAATTGGTTTCGTAGAATATAAAGTCTTCATTATCTTAAAAACAAAAGAAAATACTGAACGTGGTCTCCCGTTACAAAACCTTACTTTTAATAAACACTTTTTTTTTTATTTACTCCGAAGAATTTCTTAATAGCTTGATAAAAAATATAAGTATAATGTTCAATTTTACCTCTTCAAATCCTTGGTTATTTACCGACTATTTTTTTATTTTATTTGATTTAGATATTAGGATTGCTTTAGATTTTCTAGACTAGACTATAGTATTGTGTTGCTTGCATTATTAAATATGAAATCCGTATGCCCCTTTTCATCATCATCATCATCATCATCAGCCCGTAAAAATTCTCTGCTGAATGTCTTTCACGTTATGAGGAGAATTTGCTTTATTCGTTACGCTTTGCATTCGGATGCGAATTGGGCTTAATATTTATGAAATAGATTATTTTTTATCTACATGTAGGTAAATAAAATTGAAGTACCTTTCTGTAATATCGAAATAACCGTCTTATATTAAGCTGACGGGGTTATTTACATGTCATTAAGACGTGAATAATCTTTGCTTATTTTAAATGTAAGTAACGCCACATTAATAGAATCTTCCCGTGCGAAGGCGGGTCCCTAATGTAATATAAAAGTGACAAACGTATCAAACGAGCTAACTATTCATCACATAAGTGCCCTGCTTAGGAATAGCTTAGAGGATTACAATACAGATGGAAAGGGCCCTGCTATCCATATTTTTTTTTAAATAGAATATGGTGACAAGTGAGCACATCCCATCCCACCTGATGGTAAGTGGTTGCTATGGCTCGTAGGCTATATCTATCCTGGATTAAGAATAAAAATGCCGACGCGTTGTCACCCCTAAGAACTAAGATGGAATGCCACGTTTCCAGTAAAAAGGGTCTTCGGTTCTCTGCACTCACCAAACGAAACACAACAGCATTAAGCTGCTATTTTACGCTAGTATTCTGTGAGAGTGTGGTCGTATCCCGGTCGCGCCGACCCACAACTATAATAATGTAGCTGAAGCAAGGCTCTACTACGTAAAAATATGTGTTTCGAATTAATGGTTAATGGTGGATCTGTTTTTCTTGAGAAATTCTAACTGTTACCTCGGCATCAAAGTAATTGACGACTGCAGTCAATCTAAGTCGCATTTTTACAGAAGCAATCATTCTGTGCCGTGCTCGAAACAAGATATTACGTAAGGTGTGTTAGTTATTACTAATTGCCACAAGGGGATTCCGCCTGTGTATGGAACGTACGTACGACCGGTCTACACTAACGGATCTCCGCTAAACTCATTATCAAACGGTTAATAGTACAAAGTATTACGCCTAAGGGGTTATGGACTCGAATCGCAACCGGAACGTGTTTGAGACCAACCATTAGGACAGTAGTTTGGCTTTGGCCCAGCTTTTGTCGATATTTTAACATCATTGTAGAGACAGAAGGTTAAAGATGTTGCGCAGAACCCAACACTACTTTAAAGTGACCATATACCTAAATAAAACTCAAAATATTAAACAAATATTTTTTTTTAATAGAATTTGGGACTATCTTTATAGGTATTCAATTCATGCATTTCTATTAGTTTAGTATTAATAAGATTACGTTTCCTCCAATACACACGATGATTTTTTTTAAAGGATAAGGGTGACAAAGGAGCACACAATCGTAATAAATATGTTAAGGTTTTGAAAGCCTTTTTTTTATGTTATATTTATTTTGCCTTATTCTTTATGATAATGATAATAAAATTATGGTATGCTACTAGCCTTTAAAACAGCTATTAAAACAGCATTTTTTGTTTTCCATCGAAGAATACACAAAATATAAAATAGGCGATGTTCAATATAAGCGTCGAACCTTTGAAAATCTGTACCATTTTAAAAATGGGTAAATTTTGTACATAACACAATGCTAGTACCTTATTACTCATCCTTATCATTATCGTTAAACCAGTACTTATAAGCGCATGATAAGTGCAGTTAAATATTAATTTTATTATTTAGCTTCCCTCATCATCAAAGCAATTTATAAATATTGCAATTTAGTACATAACAAATGCAATAATGTTATGTATTTATTGTCCCTTACATGCCGGATCATGACTTTGTCTGAGTCACTTTAAATTGATTTAAATATAAAATTATATAGGTACTAATAGTGATATCACTATAATAGAAATCTTAAATAACCTATCAGTCAGTTTCATATTATTGCCTTGCAGTACATAAATAATAATTATACTCTTACGTTACGTTTTTATTTATACTCGTAAATAAAAACGCATTGCTTTTTAAATTAGTAACCATATAAATTACAGATAATACAAAACCAAGAAGTGATCCATAGGCGGATCTTTATTGTTACTGAGACGCGATTCAGAAAGGGCGGGCGGCGTCGAGCGCGGCCGGGGGCCAGCACGACGGATAGTAAGGGTTGTGCCTCCGCCTTCTGCGCATCGAGTCATTGTTACCTCCCGGCTCTATACTTTTCATGATATTCTGTGCGCTTCTACTTAATCTTATTTTATGAGCAACTGTTACTGCGATAATTATTATAAGCTGTATATTTATTATGTCATTTAAATACCTTTCAATTAAACAGCCCTTTATTGTTTTATTCGATCGCTTTTCAGCCGACTTCGAAAAAAGGAAGAGTTTCTCGATTCGACTGTATGTTCTTTTTTGTATGTATGTTGGTTGTGGAAGTATCTTGGTCAATTGTGAACCGATTTGAATGATTCTCTTATATTAAAACGGTACATAAAGGTATAGATATACTTCAGGGTTGATGCCATATAATCTGAAGAATTCCACTCCTAAGGGTGGAAAATAGGTGAAGAATTTTAAATGTTCAGACTACGAATGTCGTCATATCTTGTGATATTTGTTAGTCCGCTCAAAAGGGTCAAACATTAGGATTTTAATAAAAGCTCCCAGTAGCTATTATTTATTTATTTTATTTATTTATTTATTCTTTATTGCACCAAATATTTGTACAACAAAGCGAGCTATTATATTATGTGGAATTTTATTTTTTATTTTGCAAGTCATGCTTTAAATTTTAATAAAAGTTAAATTTTATAACACAAAACAATTTGATTATCAATTTTCAAAGTAAATCACATTTACTTATATTTTGCATAGCGTATAATGTTATGCATGTGTATATGTGCATGCATGTAATACATGGACATCTATAATATTACCTGTTTTAGATAACTGCTTTGGCTATGATACCGGTGCCCGTATACAATAATAAATACAAAGGCTGTGATGGTAAAACCAAAGCTATAATCACCAGATTCGCAAAGTCGAAGTCGCTGTCATAGATGCACAGTTTGTTTGCATGCTCAATACAATAGCGTCACCGCGACTGGTACGAACAATCTTCATCACATTAAGCTAATATGTAATTGATTGGTTTCCCGATGCACGGGAGCGTCAGCTCGCTCCTGTCCCACTGATGGCACATGCAAAAACACTAATGTTATAACGGTACTGTGAGGTGGTTCTTCCGGCTTGCAGCGATCAACGCACATTCACACTTGAAGTCTTTTAGTGAATTGAACAATCACTTTCGATCCGCGACCGACTGTCTCGTGACCTAATTGCATTCGCACCTTAAGACGCTGTGTTTATTATATAGAAGATTAATCAACTTCCGATCTTACATTAACGAAATTTAAACGCTCAAGTGAAATAACATAAGTGAACACGATATGTAGGTCGAAATTAACACAATGAACCGTTACTGCGTGTTTAATGTTTATCGGCGCGAAGCTCAAGTTACTAAAAGCTTCTCATTTATGTTAGTATCGCTTTATTACCGCTTTGTTATGAAGTCAAGTGTCAATCAATCGGAATCTTTCAAGCATAGGCCAATAAAATTTGGGTGCAGAAAACAAATATCTTACAATGTTTTCTTTTTTATTTCATTTCCAAATTATTAATGATCAGTTTAGTAAAGAATGACCGGCAGAAGCGTGTAGCGTCGAACCATAAATTTGATAATTATTATCATAATAACGGAACATATAAAGCTATATTATTCTTTACTAAAGTTATTGTGACATTAAAATTTATATGGGTTTTAAATTGCGGAAATGGTTCCATTACACTTGAGAGTTGTTTTAACTGTATTTTTTTTTTGTGATTATTATTTTTCTTAAGCAATTTTTTGATTTTTATTAAACCGTTTTTATTTTTATTAAAACCAATATGTTATGTGAAGTAACGACATTCAACTGATCAGTTTTAACTATTATTTTGTATAAAAAATTGATACGTATTTTTCACTTACACTTTTTTGCGTTTTCGATGTACTGCTATTGTGTGGACAAAATAAGAATAAATATATAGTTTTTCATCTTTTATTTTTATTATAGTAATCTTTTATCAAAACAGACTCGACTCTGAAATCTGTTTAAAAATTTATTCGAAAACAGAAATAAAAGTGCATACGCATTGCAAGACAAGAACTTGACTCATTCCAGAAATTCCGGCTGGTCAGGTGCCATACTACAACCGTTTTTACGTTGTAGGTATCTTGATAGTTTACCGGAACAAGCTCGCACGTAATTTAAGTGGAGCGATGTATTGCGGCCGCACGATGAGACGCGAAACGATGTCGGCGCGTGAATCCCGTTCGGACGGACGCCATTACCGCCCACCGCACAGCGCACGCGTAGAAAAACCGACCCCGGCTCAAAGATGTCGCACGATAATAACACTGGACGGACAGTTGACATCGCCGCCTCCTCCGTATCCACGACATGTTTATCTTACTTTCGAACCGAGGGCTTACAGCGAATAGCCAATTATGTTCTCACAGATTCTGCGTACGAGTGACAGCGTGTCCCAACTTTACATGCAACGTAACACATCGGTCGCCTTTGTAGCTTTTTAAATGATGGCCGTAGTGCACTTTTCTAAATGATCGATAGTACAGTAATGTAACATCTTTTTCGAGGTCTTACCGAAGTCGCTGCCGCGTAAATCATTGGATTTTTCGACATTATTTTGTTGTCGCGTGGCAAAATGTCCTGAACGTTCATATCGCTATCAACTGACGTCAAATAATTAAGTCTCTATAGTTGTTGTTTTTTTTTTTTGGTTTGGCACACCGCAATTTGTTACATTGATGATGTAGAGACGCAGGACCAACAGCTTCACTAGCTTTCCGTGGCACGGGAGTGAAACACCGTCAACTTCCTGAATCCGGGCTGCTACTGAGAATTTCTTGACCGGAAAACCCAATAACTTATTTTGGCTTGACCTGGTATTCAACTGCGGGACCTCATGATCAGCATGGTATCGAGTACTTGTATATTAATTGTGGACGCCCATTTCGACCACTTTATATCACTAGCCGTATCATGTCAAAAAAAGGAAAACAATTTATGAACATACGTACCTAAATTTTCATACCTTTTTTAAGCTTGCAATGGGAATCTAATCTATACAAACTTTATCTATACAGTAATCTTTATGGTCACATTAAATTTAATACACACAATTGCTGCTACATTGCACGCACGTAAGCACGGTCAAAGCAATATTGCGAACTTGAAAAACGCGCAAGCACGGTAGATCTGAGTTTATCATTATTCTTGTGGTAAACCATAAATCTAGAAAATTGATATTTGAAACGACTCTTGAGATAGATTGTATGGTATTCACAACAATCTTATTTCATGTCTAATTACTCGTACTCTCACTAATGTTAGTTGAGATAGCCGTTAAGACCACAATTATTAAACATATAGGGCAATCAACTAACCGATTATTTACGCCCATAGTTTTGCTGTCGTGTACCCGCCACAAAGATTACTTATTGAAGTAATACAGCAATTACTACTAATAGCGTATAAACAAAGTTCAAATTATTTTATTAATAATTAACTATAAACGAGATGGTAGCTCACCGGCTAAAAACTAGCCTTAAATTTCATAGGACGCGAGCGACCCATTTCGTTCCCAGACGGCGTAACCAAAATCTTTTTCAAGCCACAAAATTTTTTTTCACAGTAAAAGAACACGCCATAAAGCAATTTCTTGTCTGAGAAATTTAAATAATTATTAGGACCGTGGTAAGTATGTAGGCCGATACTTTATTTATTTCATATATATTTATTTATGTTGCGGGTTCGACTCCTGCGAAACGAGTATTTTGTTGTAAATGTAAAATGAGTGACAATTGTAATTTGAAGCTCAATACTTCATTTTAGTTAATTAGGTTTAAAGGAATATATAATCGTTCTACGAATCTCGCTTGCTTGTTATACATTGTCAATTAAAGTGCCTTTGGTGGATATAATGACCGCCCTTTCCTTGTTCTATAATACGCACAATGATTGCTTCCCGATGCATTCTCTATGCCTCGAGGGGAATATTGCGCGGACATTTCCTGTATAATACCTCCTGTGTGACTCTAAACTAATCTATACAGTGCGTCCGCTGAATTAACATAAATCTATTAAGATAGGAATCGCCGCCTGATTATTGCAATACGATCAGGAAACAATATGCTCCCTTGGTGATTAAATCGGTATCAGAACAATGGAGTACATCGTGATCTCGGATCTTTCCTGCCGTTCTCATCGTTATATGTAACCGCATTAAGGACACGCTATAAACGCCTTGTTGCAGGTTAGACGAACAATATTTATTAGACTAAGAATAATATTTATTGCTATGGTAGGACGAAATCTGATGACTTAGGTCTGTGAAAAGTAAAGGAATTCTACACATAAGTATTTTTATTGTATTGTAATGAAACCTTTGTATATTCTCCTTTTTCATCATCACCACGTAAAAGTCCGCTTCTGAACATGAGCCAGTCCTATTGTACGCAGAATCGCCTTAATCGCCACGCTTGACGGGTGTATTGACGATCGCAGCATCAGATGTCCAGCACTTTTGAGCATTAGACTGTTAAAGGTTGATAAAGAAGATATTAAAATTTACAAACTAATTATTGTGCGATGATTTTTTCTAATTTTTCAAATGGAAACCCTTAAAGTTAAAAAAAAATGATTAAAATCGGTTCACAATTGGCGAAGACATCGCAATAACAATCTCCCGCTTTTTTGTAGTCATTTTATATTTACATCCATATTTTTTTGGATTATGCAACTAAACATTTTGTTCGATAATTAGAAACGGTAATGTAGAGGTAAATGCTTCTACCTAACTTGTTTTTGCGGATGGTAATCCACGAACGAGACGAATTCGATATTAATAACTCCGTATTATTTTTTTTTAAATTAAAAAATCGCGATGTTCAGTCAGGGTATCGACACCCGACTGGTATTTCTCCGAACGAGAACTGACGTTTTTTTTTCTCGGGGATTCTTATTTCTTTAAGGAAAAGTATCTAAAATGGTAAGTTTGAATACTACTACCAAAAATATTTTGTGTTTAGTGCACAATAATTTCTTTTATACACGTATGACGGGATTTTTTTCTTGTTTTAACTAGCAAAAATTTTTATGGTCTCGAGCGAGCATTGCTATGCATATGATTTAAAGTTTTTTTTCCATCGTAAAGGCAACGCTTCATTATTACTAATGCAACTACATTATTGGTAATGCCATTTGAATTATTAATACATCTTCAACCAGAACAATCTCTCCTTTTCAATAATGGTTTTTAGACCTATTCTCCCAGCGCTCGACGAGAACGTGTTATTTTCCGTACATTTGGTTTAAGTGCTTCCTTAACGGCTAATAAGACATAATTACGTGTTATTTCTGAAGATTCACAAATTCCGATCGCAAAAGAGTAAGGTGCTGAGGTGACTGACCTGTGAGCTACGCAACCGCTACCCGCCAGCGTCCGTCCTGTGTACAAAGAAAAAAAAGTTAGTTACGCTGTTAACACATCATGATTGTATCGTTAATTATAATAGGCTAAATAGTAGACTGCAACATAGGCTACGGCTCTTTTCTAACAATTCCGCTCGTGTTTTTAGACGTATGCACATGATTTCCTCATTCAAGTTAAAGGCATTATACAATCGATATAATTACGAAAGTATCACGTTCTGGAATTTCTAGGAACTCGTTTACGAAGCAGTCGGCTGTTTGTTTGCATAGATAAAACGGGACTATTTGAGCCTTACAGTGCCCATGTTTAGTTTGTTTCTATTTTTAAATTTCACACGGCTTGGTTTGGAATTACGTGTTGAATGATCATGCGATCTTCTAATACTAAATACGTTTTTGAAGATTTGAATATTATTACGCTAAGGAAAAATACATCGAACTTAGAACGTTTCCTTAATTTTGATTCCTCACTATTTTGATCATTATATTCTTTGAAATAAGGAGTAAAATAGATGTAATCTAAAACTTAATATGGTTTCTCCGATATATAAAATTATAAATTATAATTCGTAATTTTACAAAAATGTATAGCGTTCTTATAGCTAAAAACTAGTTAAAAATATTCATGCACTCTAAAGTGATATTTAAGTATGAATTAAATGTGCTATATTTTAAAATTAAAAATTTTGTACAGCCGACTTCAAAATAGGTTATTTAAGAATAACTCAATAACCATTGGTCTGACCTTGATCAAATTCATATGGGACCACAAGAGAACTATCTATCAGCTTTCATATAAAAAAAGAATCATCGAAATCGATTCGCCCAGTACAAAGTTATGAGGTAACACACATAAAAAAAAATACAGTCGAATTGAGTACCGTCTCCTTTTTGGAAGTCGGCAGAAAATAGCTCTAAACGAATGTTTAATGAAATATTTTTAATCTTACAAAATTGCTTACTGTAGGTATGTTTTAAAATTGCATTCTACCTATTTTAAAATCAGGTTTTAGAATAATCGCATTCCTATTTCGCAGCTGCGGCACTATATTTAAATCTTCATTTTTGTATTCTAAAGTAGACGTGTCCTAAGAAGTGAATCGTTTAATTTACATTTAACTGTAACCTTCAACGGCTTTTTTGGTACGATGGCGGAATTAAGATTTTTTTAGAAAGTAGTAAAGCTGAAAAGCTACCCACATAATTAAAAGATCTTTTAATATTGTTTTTTTGTTTTTATTTTAGTCATCATTAAAAACAATAAAGAATACAGCTTAAAAATAATAAACTTCTTAATAATCTTAATTCCAAAAAACTTATAATGTATAAATGGCGTTATTAATTTACATGTATTTTTTTATGTGTTACCTCAGAACATTTTTCTAGGTGAACCGATTTTGATGATTCTTTTTTTTATTTAATAGCTGGTGCTTCTCGTGTGATTCGATATAAATTAGATCAAGATCTTACCAGTAGTTTTTGATTTATCATTAGTAAATATTTAATTGACTTCGAACTACATTGATAATGTTCTCATTTCATTTATATTGAAGTCGGTTATACAAAATTTTTAATTTTACGACTTGTAATATAAGCACTAGAGATTACGCTGCTGTGCTACCGGCCGCAGGTTAAATTTCTGCACGAAACAAGTAGTCATACGGCCTACGAATAATTGTATATGTGTTTGTCCAGTTTGTGTAATTTGTGCGTCTAAAACGACTTCACGATACAGGAACAACTAGGGTTTCTTTTTAAAAAATCACCCAGTAAGTGAATACCGGTGATATCTTAAGCCTGAGCGTTCACATTATTTCATAGTACGCCAGGAGCCCGAATATAATCCTCAGTGGCACCATTGGAATTACTAATCCCAATTTTACGCGCTAATTTACCCATGCTCGGTAGTGAAGAAAACATCATGAAGGAATCTTACATATCTGAGAAATCAAAAACATTTAGTATATACATATGTATGTGAAGTTTGCCAACACGCGCTATCATTTATATCTGTATTTATATCTGTTCATTTAGAAATGTTACACCTATGGCCAATCGTAGGACTTATCTCGGCTTGTTACTTAGCAGTAACAAATATAACATTTATAGTATTAGAAATTAACGTAAACATTAAGGTCATCATTATAAATCTCCAACTGCCAGCAGAAATTTCTCCTCCTTATTCAGAATTGAGCTGTAAGTATTCAATGCTCCAATGTAAGATAACGGGTATCACGTGACCTCCTTAAAACCTTCCTTTATATTTAAATAAAACTAGTTTTTACGGATTTTATCGCGTACATTAACTTATTTTATATTCCCAACGTTTCGAGCACATTACAGCAATAATAATATAAAATTAAAAATTTTGTACAGCCGACTTCAATATAAGTTAATAAGAACAACTCAAAAACTATTGGTCTGACCTTGATAAAATTCATATGGGACCACACGAGAAGTATCAGCTTTCATATAAAAAAGAATCATCGAAATCGGTTCACCCAGTAATAAGTTATGAGGTAACACACATAAAAACAGTGGTAGAGCCACGCGGCAACTTTTGCTGTCGCACGGATGGGCCGGCTCGAACCGGGGTGGTACCACGACCTCACAGAATACCAGCGTGAAGTAGAGGTTTACCTTTGTGTTTCGCTTGGTGAGTGCAGGTGGCCGGAGGCCCTTTTTACTGGAAATGAGGCATTCCATCTTAGTCCTCACGGGTGGCAACGCATATGCATTTTGATTCGCAAACGAGGATAGATGTAGATGTCTATGGGCCGCAGCAACCACTTACCATCAGGTGGACTGTGTGCTCGTTTGTCACCCTTATCCTATAAAAAAAAAAAAAAAAAAAAAAAAAAATACAGTCTAATTGAGTACCGTCTCCTTTTTGGAAGTCGGCAGAAAAGTAAAGCTGGTAACGTGCTGAAAGTGTCCAGTTTTATTTAAATGTGTAGTGTTCGCGTTAATATAAGTAACCTTCCGTGATAATTTAAATATATATATAAAAGCGAATCATTAGTCTCTAAATTAACAATTTTAATTAATATATTTTGTTATTATTATTTTCTTTATTGAAAAAATATTTTTATTATTATATTAATTTTGTTATAAAAAACCGGTTCTTCCACAACATGACTTACATCCTGTATCGTTGAGACGTTTTACTTTTGTGTATACCGAGCTATTATCTGTTGGCCATACTACATAAATACACGCTTGTTCCATAGGATTTAAACCCTAGTCTCTGCAGCGCTGCAACCAAACGCTTAGACACTGCAATACTGAGCCACTAAAATTAAGTGTACTAACAGATTTCAAAAAAAAAAATAAGCAGATTGAGGTTACGTTTTGAGCAGTTTTATTTTATCTGATAAAGACATGCATGTTAAGACCACAACACCTGCTAACAGCACAAAAATACGCTTAGTTTTTGTTTCGACCCTAATTAATATACTGTAACTCTTAAATAATTAGTTTAGAAGCGTCAGCTTTTTTAAGTCATGTTATTTAACGAACTTATATTATCTTAAGGCAGCTCGTATTGAGTTAATCTATGTAATTAATCACTTACATCATACGAGTATTAACCGTCCTAGTGGATGTCTCACACAATAACTTACTGTACAGTTGTAAGTAAGGTTCAATGAACCACAAGTTTGGATTTAACTCTCATAGAAATTATGCACCTGACCACATATTGTAGACTTGCTTATAATTGCAATTTCACAGTAAAATACACAAGACTATTTAATAAAAATATTCTTTCGCATCTAATGTTAAGGACATACAGCCATATAAATAATATATAAATTTTCTTGCGGCTGCAGATGTAAAGCTAGATCTTTTCGTTTTTTTTATAAAATTTTATTTTTTAACTTCTCTCTGTTAACCTTAAATTGGTTTTTACTTGCTCATTATACGCCTAGCTCATTATTATTTAATATAATATAGCATTTATTTTTGACAATGTTAATTTTAACTAAATTGTTTAATCTTTATGATAGACGCCTTAAACATAAGGTTAGTATGCGTACTTTTAAATTATATGATATTCTCAATTTATTATTTTTATCCAAACCTACCAGTATTAATGTATGTAATAAACTTATAAATTATGACTACATACGATAGATATATAGTTTAGTTCGTAGCAGATGTAAAATTTATTAGTGTAATATCAATTTGATGTCGGCAATCAAACGATCAAAAGAGCTATTAAAGTTTCATATTGACGGCTTGCTATCGCAGTAGCTTAGGTTTAGGTTGGGTCCACGCTTGATCTTCTTGACGTATTTTGTTTAACAGTATTAAGTATGGACGCCCACTTCGACCATGTCGTATTACTAGCCGCGTTGTGTCAAAAAACGCGTCCACTTTTAAGTTTTCACCATAATTTATCATGTGAGTGTTGTGGCATAAGTTAAGTAACACTGCCTATATACGTCCCACTGCTGGGCACAGGCCGCCTTTCATTTCTGAGAGGGTTTTAGAGCAAGGAAATGTCTGCCGCGCTGCCCCAACGCGTGTTGGCGAACTTAACTTGTCTTCGAATTTTTTTTTCTTATTTCTCAGACATGCCGGTTTCCTCGCGATGTTTCCCTTCACCACCGAGCACGAGATAAATCAGCACTTAAAATAGGAATTAACAATTTTGTTGGTGTCGGCGGGAATAGAAACCGAGTTGATCGCATACTGTGAAATTTACAGCAGGCGCTTAATCCCTGAGCTACCACGGCACCTCAAAAAACGCGTCCACTTGTAAACATATCGTGTCATGTAAGCGGAGCGGTATAACGTTATTTAAATGTGGGTGTGGAGGCTAATATGTGTGTGCTACATATTTTCCTCCAATCTTCCTATATTTGCCACGTCCAAACTTTTCAAGACCGTGTATCGATTTGTAGTATATATCCCCTTTAATGATGGTATCGCATCGTCAAATTATGAGACTGTATCAAAATACGTCCAACGTATCAATCACTATGTAATCAGTAATCACTATACGTGGTTGGCTTCGTTTTGAAGTGTATCGTTTGGTTTCGTTGAATTTTGTAAATGTATCAATATCGAATATAACCTAATGTGTTTTAATATATAAATATCTTACTTTAGTTTACAAAATATTATCAAAATGAACGAAACAACAAAATTGGGGAGTCTTTTTTTCTCACCGACAAATAATTCCCACCAGTTACGCTATCGCACTGACGTTTGATTACCGTATGGAACTAGTATTTGCCTATAATTTTTCCTGGAGTAACTTAGAAAAAACATATAAATAATTGTTTTTTTTTTATGTTGTTGAGTGTGTGTAATATGACTAAACACTATGTAATTAAGTAAGTGATTATTAGAAGAAAATTTATACAATGTATTTTCTTGCTTAAATTGCAAAGTCATGCGAATGAAATTGTGAAAAGCTGTATGATACAGTCTGCGACGACTACGCTGTCTGCCAGGTCTTCAGTCAAAACACTCGCACCCCATCTGTCAATGTCACGACATCGCGGAGCAATATTCTCACGTGAGCAATACGCGGAAGTGTTTTTATCGCCATTACGTAAAGAAGCCATTACTGAAGCGCCTTGTCGGCCCTTCTGACCAATGTTGCACTGTTTAAAGCGCTTTATCTAAGGCTGTAAATTCGTATTAGATAACGACAACTGAAAAGCAAACATGCGTGCTTCCTCACGAATTCGCACGTTTTATCGGAATGTAATGAAATGCAGCGGGAATATACTACATGCGCTTGTATCAAACGACTGATATACCCACTGCTTTATAATATTTGCCTTACCAGGTAACATTGCTTTTACCGTGTCCTTTACAAGCGTTCGAACGAGGGAAGTCAGGTCGATAACCCGCAAATATTGACTCTATGGAATATCTAAGTATACACAAAGAAGCAGGTGCAAAGAATTTCCATTTTGCTATGGGTGCACGGTATTTTAAGTGTTTAAACCTCTCAAATAAAATATTATAATGACTCTTTCGCGGCGTAAGAGCAAATAGCGGGTATTGTTAATTATTTGAAGGGTTTTTTTTTTCTTTATTTACGTGATACAAAGTATTATAATTGTTCAGTATTATCAAGATTTTTTATAAAACCTCAAACATCTATAGTATGCAACATTCAAGATATAGTTTTTTTTAATAACATTACAACATGTCCCCGAGGAAAATGCATCGTATGCTTTTCTTTCTATTTAGCGGTAAATTTAAAGCTAATGCATACTTAATATCTTGGAAATCCTAATCCATGAGAGGTATAGGCATTGTAATAATTATTTTTAATGGCCACTGCTAACTGCGGTCTACAGCACACCAACGCAGAGAGAGGATTTTTTCTTATCTAACAAATTCTTAGTTTATAAGTCTTGTCTATTAAATCACGAAAGCGTTCGCCTGCATTCAAGGTGAACGAACCAGACGAAAAAACTGTCATTGAAGCGGTAGCTAGGTTATTTATTTGGTGATGAGTATAATTCGATTAAGTAAGTTTCGTAAGTTGGTCGATGAACCTTACCGGCGAAGCATCTAGTTACACGCTCTTTTGAAACTATATCTATTAGGTCGGTATACGTGATGCCATCCACGCCTTGTCGTCAGAGTTCCAGTAAATAAAAATATTAAATGGATTCTGTCGCTAAAATATCCATAAAATGTTCTTGTCTACTTTTTCTTTTGAACATTATTTTAATTTGATTCACCAATGGTGTATGCCTATTACACCTATTAATCCTTTCACTCTTTTTATACGCATATACTAAAAATTTCAATTAAATAAAATAATTTTTTTTTTATTTAATTGAAATTTTTTTTTTGCTCTGAAAATACAATGTACAAAACTTGTAAAAGATAGTAAACATATACTTTTTTACTTCTTGATCGAGACGATGAGAGTACGCTTACACACGTTGTCGTTAGGGTTGGGAAAGGAACGGTCACCGATGTGAACAAGGTTACGGGCTTCTAATTGAAAATTGTCAGCCACGGCGGCGGACACACTAACCGCCTTCATCGAGCTTAACTGTACAGCTACCGTACGACTTGCACCGAGTCGCAGTCATCGCAACGGGAAATCTGATGCAGTAAACAACAACATTGACCATCGTCATTGAACTTACCGCAATTTCTTCCAGAAACCGCACTCTTTGTGCCCAAACCACAACAGATAAAAACTTATTCACCAACTATTACAGAAATATAACAACATTCCCCTAATTTTGCTAATTTGTTTCCCTTTTAGAATTCCAAAGTTAGGACTTTTTTCTGTGTCATCTCCATAAGAAATATTTGCTGTGTTGGTTGCTATGTAAAGCCATTGCAAGAACCTTTTATCTTTCATAATGCGAGACGTTTCGGCTCTTGTTCGGAGTCCTAGTGAGACAGCCATTATAATTCCAAGTGAATGTGGAAGTACACAAAGACGTCTTTATGTACCACATAAATATTTATGAGTAAACGCTTATTTTCTACTCTTTGAACCAATGGATACGCACGATACTGTCGACCTAAATGGACTATTCTAGATACAAACTTTTACTACGGTCTAAACTAACAACTTAATTTCAGTACAATAATATATATATGTGTGTGTGTGATGGTTTTATTGAACTACACGTAGCTTAGCAGGAAGGCGCTTAATGAGCCTGTTCTGTTGTTTGTTGGTTTAAGATCTTATTTACAGTTGAAGCTAATTTTATGTAAACAAAATTAATTCTTAATAGCTTTAGTTTAATTAGCTTATGTGACACTTCACTTCTATACAAAAAACTGAAATCAATAAATGTATCAAGAAATTGATGTGATTTAATATTCTTTTTTTATTTATTTAGGGGCTTTTGTTCCAAATCGATATACATCATATTCTAATCTTACTGGCACAAATTTGAAACATTTTTTTTTATTTGGAACTAGTACCTATTCTTGGTGTTTCATAACCATAAAAATAAGTTTGCAACCCTGACTTTGGATTTGCTTACTCAGTTAAACATATTCTTATATGTTTAATATTTACCATGAAATTTTTCATCAATAATTATCTTTATCACTCTCTCATTTAACACATTCCGTTAACAAATCAACCTCATCAATAGACCCACATACTTCACATTAAGAGGAATCAGCTTTTATCACTAATTTGGAAAACTTTAGGAAATATTTTTGATATCATTAAAGTATACATTAGCATTATCTATATGGATAGTTTATTGAATGCAATTTTTTGAATATCATATGGATAGAGGTATAATGAGGACTTTTTCTGGATTTTTATAGGAGAGGGGGCAAACGAGCATGCGGCTCACCTGATGGTGACTACAGTCGCTCATGAACAACACCAGGGGAATTGCAGATGCGTTGCCGGCCTTTTAAAAAGGAGTAGACTCTTTTCTTGAAGGTCTAAGTCTAAGTCTTATCGGTCCGGAAAAATCGGTGGTGGTAAACGATTCCACCAGGAAGTTGTGCGAGGAAGAAAACTTCTAAATCGCACAGTGGTTGACCGCCAATCATCCAAATGGTATGGATGGTATCGCAAGTTTTGTCGCGATGTGCGATGGTGAAATTGAGCGGCTGGAATTAGTCCGAATAATTCTTGAGAGCACTCCCCGCTTAGATGGATAAAATACGCAAAGAGACTTGACTCACTAGCACTGCGTAGAGATGTTGCCATCTCTACGTAGTGCCAGTGAGTCAAGTCGATCAGAAAGAACTCGTTCATCGACGATTCCAACCGCTCTGCGCTAGATGCGGTCAAGTGGAAGGAGCTAGCACTGGGGAGACCCTGCCCAGAGACGGGAACAGTATTCCATGTGGGGTCGTACCTGCGCCTTTTAAGTCACCTGGTTGCATCTAGTCACCTGTTTATATCTGTTTATATTAAATCTTGTAGTAATTAAACGTTATAGAACGATATAGGTTCTACTAATGAATGCAATCCTACTTTCCCTTAACTAGTTTCTTGAGGCCACTACAAGAAAGTAAAACCCCGCTATGTTGTTTATCGATTAATGGGTCCGAATCCTGATGACACGATATTCATCGCTATCATAAATTTATAATATATACATATTCTAAAACCCAGGCTATTTGAAAAATCAAATTTAGTTATAAAAATTTTGCTGATTTATGGAGACCTCCACCTCAGACACTGAAGTAATAACGTACCTAACGTTATTACTTCAGTGTCTGTTATTTTTAATCTACTATTTGAAGTTAATCTAAGGTAAATACAGATATAGATTTTGGCTATGTGGTGGGGGGAATACGACACCATATTACTATATGCCTGTCTTACTATATGCTCGAGACGAATGAGACTCATCCGAAAACGCTAAACCTAAATTTCACTGACAGATAATGGGTCTAACTATTGTGTTCAGCAAGACCTTCTTACGGGCGTTATGAAAATTAAAATTTTGATTCTGCGTGTTATTGCCTGGGAGAAATGTTTCAAGAGCACAACGGTGTCAATGGAAAGCTTAATAAAGTCTGAACATGAATATTATATATACTGTACTTATTAAATCCTGGTGTTTATTTTTCGGGAAGAATGAGAAAAACAGGCCCCATGTTATAAAATATTTTCTGAATTACTTGTTTATAGATAACGTATGCACTTTGACTAAGACTTGACGACCTACATATATAGATTGTCCGCTTTTAGATTTTTATTTACGCGGGAACATTAAATCTCACCTCGACTTATAGTATTTTCTGATCTAACCTTTGTTCTTCGATTTATCGTAATAAAGAACAATGGCAGAAAAATAGTTGACAAAAATTATTGCGTCTAGAAATAAGTTATATATAAAATGAGTTTTATTTTTCTATGATTTTTCAAACAAAAATGTATTTTAATTATAGCCCCAGAAAAAGAAACATTTTTGGGAATATCAAATGACTTAAATCATTTTACTCTATTCAAGCGTTGCCATTTACGATATTCATACTATTTTCGTAGACACTTTGTTAGACTACCAACACAACAAACAAACACAAAATATTTTTATAATAACTTATTATTAGTAATAACTATACTATCAGTAATAATAAAAATAAAAGTGATATAGTTGAAAATAAGTCTTTTACATAGAACTTCCTAGAATAATATATTATCTCAATCATAATAATGTTTAACAATTCCATTTAATGTTATGACAACACTAGCTAAAACAAAATGTCACTATTTTTTTACTGGCTTTACAGCTCTGAGTTCTAGCCCTTCTGAGAATGTCACTGTATGAAATAAAGGCCCTGGAGCCATGCCAGAAATATACATTTATAGTATGCAAATATATAATAGAAATACAATAATCTAAAAACTCTCAATTATTTAGGTAGGTAAATTGTGTTAAAAATGTATTAAACTAACATGAAACAAACACAGGACGAATGAATTTTTCCAAGTGACATAAAACATAACCTAAAAAGGTTCTAATCTAAATATCTTTTTTTTTACGCCTTCTCAGGACAAAATTCTTTGACAGAGGCATTAAGGGACTGACGCTTAACATTTTTAAGATATTTTTGATCTATAGACGCTACCATTCCTTCTCAACAATTTTTATGTACTCGTATGAAAGTCTGCCATTGTTCTTTACCATCTGTACTCTATTTTATATTTTTCTTTTAGGTAACATTTTTTTGTCCTAATTTACTTTTAAAATTGATATTGCCAGGGGTATTCAAATGTAAAATATTTTTTTAACTTTTAATCCTTCATGTCAGCACGTAGAAACGTAAGTGAGAAGTGTTAAATTAATAAAAATCATTTAGTACTAGTACCACTGAGTTATAACACGGTTGGCACACTTTCCGTTGATTTAGCTTCGGCGCCGCATCGACGACATCACGTTTCCCATGTTAAGAATTGTTTATTGAAGTCATGATGTGACCTTAACATTGTATTTTACGATTGTCTCGTCACCGGGCCGGGTACTGACATTTCAATAGAGAAGGTGAACGTAGGTCGCGGCGTGAGGCGCAGCACGATACATCGCGTGGCCAGGTATGCTCCCAACACCCATCACCCATCGGCCCGCCCTATGACCAGATGCCTCCTATGTCAACGCCGACCTCATTCCATATCGCGGAAGTTATCTCAAAATATAAATTATGCACATCACTAATATTACGTACTCCGAACTCCGTTTTTCATAGGCATGACTCGAGGCAAAATTTATTCTATTAAAAGGCCACAATATGTAATGTGTCACACAAATGGCAATCGAGAAATAAACGATCCCTAACATTTCCTTACTTAGCTACAGTTTCTTTGGCATTTCTCTAAATGCATTCAAAACGTTATCAGTGTTGGGAGCGAAGTAAAATTTGCATCTAGTATTCGCGCTGTAGTAACGTTGATAGCGGGTGCCCACGATTTAACGCCAGTATTAATGCATTATTCAACGGAGTTTTCATTAGGCTATTGCAATCAGTGAGGGGAATCGCTCTCTCGTTAAAATGTACGGATGGCATGACGTCCGCTCGTATTGGGCGAGAACCTGACCAGCACGCGAGCACATATCACTTATCACAATGAAAGCTCCGCTAAGTCTATTTAACTCGTGCTTTCTGATTAACTGATAATTGCTTATAGCAATTGTGTGCACCCATGCCGTAAAAATAGTTTTTTGAATACACTTAGTTACAGTCATAAATTTAGAGCTATAAAATCTCATATGTTCTTGCAACGATGCTAGTTTTTTTTTATTTGTTTTTATTGTACTTCTAGTATAAATATTATTTCAAACGCTATTTATGTTATCTCATATTATTTATGAATTCTGCATCTACAAAAATTTTAACATTTTTTTAAGTATTTGCTGCTGTTTCGTTTGATGAGTGTAAAGAACCGGAGATAATGTTTACTTTTGTTACGTGGTAGAGCCATGCTGGAAGTATATTAGTAGTATAGTTGTAGCACGAATGGGTCGGCTCGACCGGGGAAGGACCACGCACTCACAGAATACCAGTGTAAAATAGCAGCTTAACCCTGTTGTGTTTCGTATGGTGAGTGTAGAGAACTGGAGACACTTTTTACTGGAAAGGAGGCATTCCATCTTAGTCCTCACGGGTGACAACGAATTTGCATTTTGGTTCGTAATCGATGATAGATGAAGATGTCTATGAGCAACAGCAACCACTTAGCATCAGTTGGACTGTGTGCTCGTTTGTCACCCTTATCCTATAAAAGAAAAAACTAGAAACAAGGTTTTCCATTATAGTTCTCAGGGGTGACAACCCATCTGTATTTTTATTCTTAATCGAGTACAGATGTGGATGTATATGGGCCACAGCAACCACTTACCATCAAGTGGACTGTGTTTGTCACCCATATCCTATATAAAAAATGTTCGTCGTATATTTCTTTTGAATCAGAAATGTTTAATAAAAATGTAGCTTGTAGTTGAAACACTTGTAAAGACACTGATGCTGTATGGTCAGTTGAGTCAAGACAGGTTTATCAACTCCACATACGCCGTGCATTCACGGATGTGGAGTGCGGTATACTTACCACATTAATGAGCGCGCATCCCGTTCACATTGCCCTAAATTACGGGCTTACTTTATTATTAAGCAATAAATTAATGGTCGTTGTCATAATTCGTTTTATAACCTGATCTTTATTTAATTAAGGATATGTTCCAAAACTGTTCTAAAGGGATATAATTACTATGAATCAAAGATTTATAACAGTGATAAAAATGACAGCTGTTTATGATTATAATGCATTCTACTATGTCGTTTATTTTTTAATGTGAAAGCATTTTTGAACGTGTGATTCATTCCTGCGCGTGGGTCCGTAGTCGGTGTGAAGAAAGAGATAGAACGTCTTAAAAATGTCCCAAGTTAAGTAATAGGTAACCCAGTATCTTATGTTACTAACACGTATTCATAACTCATTTCAAATGTTTGTTTTCCTTACCTACAATTTATATATTGTCGTTATATAAAATTTTGCAAATGAAGTGTTTTATCGGGAATCCAAGCACTTTTAACTAAATCTTCTATAATTCTATTGAGATATATGTACTGCTGTCAGAATAGAACCGTATAATATTATGCTCCCAGACTTGTCATATAGCTATTCATGTAAACAAAGAGCTGCAATGACCGGGTTAACCGTGAATAGCAGCTTGCGTGGACAGTCACTGAGGAAAAATATGCCATTGATGCAAGTAACGTGCATGCTCCAGATAATGGTCGTAGCGAGCCGAATGAATGGTTTAGCGTCGTAAATTGAATGATAATGTTCAGTTCAGTATCTCGTTTTATCACGCAATCTTACTACTATTCGTCTCTCGAAGTAACATCGTCAATGTCTATTTTGTCCTTGAATAGATATTAATATTCAAAGTCAGAGTTGATTTTATTCATTCTTAAATAGTTTATTATTGTTTGCTACCTAAAAGAATTAGTACTGCTTTCGACGAGCCTGTATATCCTATAGATCGCCAAGCGTTACGTGTAACCAATTAGGAAGATAGTTGGGTGTCATGTCGCTGTCAGACATTTTGCAAACCTCGAACAGCTGCAGAGACACAATACACTGCTAACGAGACAGTCAGGCTCAAGGGGCTTCATGGAACACCTCAATCAACTCTTTGTTCCCGATGGCCCGTTTAAACCCGCGGATCTCGATCCCATCCTGAAAGCAATAAAGCTCGAAGCCAACTCACGACTCCGCACTGTTTACCCTTTATCGCTACCGCCGAATGCACTAAGATCTTAAACGTATTTTAATAACTCCCCCTGCCCGACCGCTATAATGGGCACACCATGCAAATGCCCATTGAGAACCGTTATGAATTGCTAGCGCCGGTAACAAACTGCCCCGTGAAATAAAGAAAGGTAATATTCACGAACAGGGCATCCGATCACGCCGCATTCTTCAATTCAGAAAGAATAATAAGTTCCGGCATTTCCTTGTAGCGATACTGAAAACTACACTTGTGGTAAAAACAAAATTACTTCGTCCCTTATACAGTGCTAAAAGATTCCAATGAATGTGTAAGAAACCTTCCTTGTACTGCATTAAAAAAGCAGCATGGTCTGTAGGAAGAAAGTGCCCTTACTAGTATTAAACCAGACCGTCCTTGTTAATATGTGAAAAAGTTTGCAGGTTAATGTCTTGTATGCATTTAAAACTTCCTTTCACGGTGTGGCGAGATGCTTTCTCTCTTGCGATTCCAAGCTGTGACATATGCACTCTTCCTTTCTAAACCGCGCAAATTAGTAGAATGCAAGTCGCAATTGTGTGAATAAAGCGATGCTTTTTTTTTTCTTTCCTTTGTTCATTTCTTTGTTCTCTTCGATCATTAAAATAAATTTATTCATTTGCACATACGTAGGTATACTATATACGGCCTACTACTGTGCACAGGCGTCTATCAACTCTGAGAGGGTTATGGGAAGCAATTAATTTAAGTGAATGACATGAACGTTTCCTCATAGTGTATTCTTCAGAGCCGAGAACGTTGTAAATCAACACTTAAAATAAAAAATAAAATATTTGGTGACATCGGGAATTGAACCTATGTTACTCGCATGCTATCAAACTTACGACGAACGATTAACCCCTGAGCTACCACAGCTTATACTAAAATAAAATATTTTGAATATTGAATAAAATACCATTACGAGTGATAATTCAAAAGTTGATTCATTAAAAATTTCTCATTCTTCAGTACACCGTTATAATAAAATAAGATTAACAAATTTCTCACGTTCGCATCGAGTTCGAGTTGGGTAACGACAACCTCGGCAAAAAAGTTGAAAATCTAATAGAGTTTATGGAAAAAATACTTTATCTTTTTGCTGTTTCTTTCACTTCGCTAGCGCTGAAGTATCCTATAATATAACACTCAAAGGACGGCGTAGAAACCTGACATTATTGCAGTAATTCTGACACAATAATCCCTCATAATTCATTCCATTCGTTTAATAATTGCTAAAAGGGCTCGAAAACTTTCTTCCCCATCGGTTGTCAGTTCTTCATATGACTGCCCTATTGGCACTTTAGCTTATTGATGCGTAATTGCGCTATATTGGTAACCCCGGTTCTACTGCAAATATCCTCACTACGAAGTCTATCACGAAGTGAAACTCTGAACATAGCCCTCTCCATAGCTCGCAGAGTAACCTTGAGCTTCCTCATACGGCCAGCTCTCAAGCACCACGCTTCAAATCCACATGTCATCACTGGCAACACAAAATGATTGTACACTCTTGTTTTCACGTATACCATGTTGTGAGAAGTACTAGACAGAGTACCGACCTAAATGCAGGAAGTCGATGGATGCAGGTGGCTCAGAAGCGTGATTGTTCAGCAGTGGACTTGTGATGGGCTGTAATAATGTAATGATAATGATGATGCATGTCCACGTTCCTGGAACATACTACGTAATTCTATCTCTAAAGTTTTAAAACATTAACCGTAAGAAATGTAATAAAGTATAATTTTGCTAATCTGATATATCATCGAAACCATATTTTCAATATCTGTATTAAGTAAAAGCCCTTGTTATTAAGCCAACGCCTTAGATACCGCTAAGAGTGCTAATTAATTAAAAGGCGTTGATTTTAGCAGTAATACGTTAGCCATTAGCTCTCCCGATTAGCTCAGTTTGCTTTAGCACCAGTATCGCGCTGGGGATCGTAACCTCTTCCCACATAATTGGCGTGTGGGTGCGGTGTTAATGTTATCCTCATCGCTGCCTAACGGGGAGGTGACGCCCGAGAACATAGCTCTACCCTGATGCCGCGACCCGGGTACATACACACTTGAAATCTATTGACACGATCTGTGCCTCCAAAACCAAACTATTTATAATGTGTGTAACCTGTCATTTTTTTATAGAATTAGGGTGATTAACGAGCACACAGTCCACCTGATGGTAAGTGGTTGCTGTGACCCATAGACATCTACATATATCCTCAATAAAGAATCAAAATGCAGATGCTTTATCACCCGTGAGGACTAAGATGGGATACCTCTTTTCCAGTAAAAGAGGTCTCAGGTTCTCTACACTCACCATACCAAACACAGCAGTGTTTAGCTGCTATTTTACGCTGGTATTCTGTGAGAGCGTGGTCCTTCCCCGGATGAGTCGACCCATTCGTGCTGCAACTATACCAGTAATATAGCTGCAGCATGACTCTACCACGTATGTTTGTTCCTTTAGCTTAAATATAGTGAAATATCAACTCCAGAAATATACTTTTAGGCTCATAAAATGATCATTATCACTCTTCTAGTTATCACACTGTGTTTATTTAATTATTAAAAAAATATTAATTTAAAATATAAATTAAAAACAGTCAACACTTCACTCGAATCTAAATAAAATATAACTTACATAGTATCCAAATAAAATATAGCGTATACAGTGCCACTGTACTAGTTACCACTATAATAGAGGTCCAGCTCATATATCTATTATCATAATTAAATCACATCAGAAGCCCTCTGTTACTGCTACAACATACAGGCTTTACCCCAAGATTGCAACAAGCACGATCCTGTGAACTATTTACATCCATCGACTCCATGCATGTTTCACCAGGTCGTCGTCGATAAAATGAAATACTATTGTACAATATGATCCGGCAAAATGTGATCCACAATAGAAGTTTTCAAAACTTATAGAACATATTTTTTATATCTGAGGTTAAATTTTTTTAAGTAGGAAAATAAAGATAAAAGTTTACAATTAAAATGGTCGCCTAGTATTGAATTTTGACCGCAATATATCAAATTTTTAAATGTGTATTAAAGAAGTTGTATTTCACTTTCAACCCTCAGTATATATGTATTATCTACGCTTTCAACTGCACATTAATACCCATCAGTTTATGACTACCACCAAGTACCATTAACCACCTTCAAGTTCATTATATTCTCGATTAAAATTGTATTTTCATATGTAAACATACATAACATCATTCCTTTCTTCTTAGTCAATCCGTACTCGGAATTTCTTTCTAGCAATCCACTCTTCCATTTCCGCACAAATGAATCCGATTGTAACTATCTCAATAAGGTAAAATCAACATCCCAAGTAACAGGATCCCAACTGCAGGCTTAATCGGCTCTCGCAGTTCGAACACACGCTACACTATGACGCCGACAATGTCCCCTCATTAGGAATAATAAGTATTCACTGTCTTGTTACACGAGACTAGACGGCACAGGGACGCTTCATTAATTATTGAAACTTCGTAACATTCACGGCTTCGAATAGATTGAGTAGCTACATTTTCAAAGTGGTTATTTCCAAATTGTTATTTTCACATAAGGACACGTAGATGTAAATCGGGAATATCAACGTAAAACCATCCCATTCACGCTAGAATGATGATAATAATCACAATAAATCTATTTCATTTTAGACTTATAAGAATTTATTTACATACATGTATATTTACGTATATATTACCATTGGCTTTCATTTGCATGTTGACATAATTATAATAATAGTTTAATATATTAGTTAATACCTAAAAGGTGCTGTGATTACAGCTTATCCTTGCGCTACGTTACTGGAATCTCTCTTGGTCCTTCCCTATAATTTTACCAACGCGGCGGACCTTCAGTCGTTACAGACAAATTATTCCAGACTTATAATTCACTTTCTAGTTACAACGAGCAATGCCTCGAGGGAGGATACGAAACCCGGGCGGCAATTCGTTCTTGAAAACTTTATCCGTGTTTGTATGGTTAAATAAATGGACTGTAAATATATGGACGCTATCAGCTTTCACTATCAAGGCAATTGCGAATAAATCAAGGGAAAGGACGTAACTTAAGACTTTATCGCTTAGTGTATAGTAAATGTTAATTGACAAAATGTGGTGTGTGGTGGTAGCGGGCTGATTTATGCGGGCGCAAATCGCTACTCAATTTGCATTGGATCTATGTTAAGCGCCCACTCGAGCACTCGTTACTGCGATCGCACTCATTCTTTACACACAGGCTCTATGAGACCCAACCAATCGTCACGACTACGTCTAGGGTCCGGGAAATTTAGCGATGTACTTTTATTTTTTTCCACGACGTTTGGTACTTCGTTAAGCTTACCTTAAATAGATCACTCTTAATTGGTCTCTAATCAAACACTAAATTGTAATTTTATTTGAATTACGCAAATTAGAGTAGTAATTATATTTATTGCTAATATGAGTTCAATCTGGTAATTAATGGAAATATTTTATTCAAAATATAACGTTTTATATATTCAATTCAATTTATTGTGTCAATTTTTAAAAAAAATATGTTATTATTAGAAAATTTTATATTATTATAGAAAATTTTATATTATTATAAAACGTATCTAATAATAAAGTATAAAACTATTTTTACGGATTTTATCGCGTTTAATTAACTTATTTTATATTCCCGACGTTTCTGCTTTCCAGCAACCGTGGTCACGGGGGACTGAGGTGATTGACGTCTCGATGTCAAAGTTAACCCGGAGTACCTTCAGCTTTTTAATTATTAGTTTTGCTTGGCAAGCAAGCATACCACTGCAAGACTTCAAGACACAGTTAGTTCATTCTGCGTAGATCGGACCAAAATTAATAATTAAAAAGCTGAAGGTACTCCGGGTTAACTTTGACATCGAGACGTCAATCACCTCAGTCCCCCGTGACCACGGTTGCTGGAAAGCATCCGAAACGTCGGGAATATAAAATAAGTTAATTAAACGCGATAAAATCCGTAAAAATAGTTTTATTCAATGTGTAATGTATAAGTTATATTTTCCGAGATTGTTTTTGAATTCTCAATCATACAGGTTTTTTCATCATTTTGTCCTTCGCCGTCGAGCACATAGTAAATAAGCACTTAATATTGCAAGTAACGATTTCATTAGTGCTGGAGAGACATAGCCTGGGTTGCTCGCTTACTGTAAAATTTACGCCGTACGCTTAGCTCCTCAGGTTACACGTCTCTTTGGCACATTTAGTCTTCTACTATAATAAATATATTTGGGCTACATACCGCAGTACGTCATTAAGGCCTCCCTAAAGCTGAGATTTCACCGGAAGCAATGTAACAAGGACATAAGAAGCTGCTGGCTAATTTGAAGATCGTGCGTTTCGGGCGGTAGATACGCGCGTGCCCGCCATAACCGAATCCCGCTACCGAAACGTGAGAAGTCAACGAGTTGGCACGGTCCCAACTATTTCCACTAATGTCGCAATCCTCCAATTATTACGCTCAGTTCATTGATCATTTCATTTGTTATATAGCTTCTGTAATTTAGGCAGACAGAAAACATTTAAACGCTGTCTTGTGGCTTTAGCACGAATAACTCGGCTCGACTAAGGAAGGACCACGCTCTCACACATTACAGCTTAATGCTGCTGTTTTTCGTATAGTGAGTGTTATGAACCGGAGACCATTTTCACTGGAAACGAGGCATTCTATCTTACTTGTTAGGGGTGCCAACACATCTGCATTTTAGATGTAGATGTATATGGGTCACAGCATCCACTTACCATCAGGTGTACTGTGTACCCGTTTGTCACTCTTATTCTATAAATTAAAATAATAAAATAAATAGTTGAAAAACCTGCGCAACGAAACTTCTATTTGGCAGAATGCAGACAAAAGCTCACCCCAGATTAACGGGGATGCTTTTTACTACCCAGGGGTGTCAACGTATTCTGCATTTCGATGATTAATTGAAGATAGATTTAGGTACCTATGGGCATATTCACTTACCACTGGGACTGTTACTTCTTTGCCACCCTCACTTTTAAAAACCTTAAGATTAAAAATAGAATTAAAAGAAGAACGTAACTCTGTCATTTCGTTTCAAACGACGTACGTACGTACCCCTCAAATATAGTCGCTTTTATACTTTTTCTAGCTCTACGAACTCATGTTAATATTTCATTAAAAGATTTAGTTGTCTGTGTGTTCTTTTTAATAGTTTGATCGATTATAGTTCTACTTCATACTCAGTTAAACTGTTTCTATATGCAAAACATAATGACCATATAAATAGAGATCAATAAATCACAAAGAAATAACTCTCCCATTCGATATATTATGTACATTTAAAAACTAGTTTGTTTGAAAATTGTGATCTCTTTTAGTTCTGCATGGTTCGACTTCGACGACTAGCACCACCACTAATAAATTTCATCAAGTTACAAAATCGGAAAGCAAAGTCCTTCTATTCTTTTTTCTTTACTGTTCATTTAATTATATGAGTAATTTCCATACAAATAAAAATGAAAAAGCATGTCCACTTTAAGTTGATCGATAGTGAAATTCCATTTTTAAACCAAAACTCTCACAATGTGAGAAACATGTACGCAATAGTTCATCCATCATTAAGCTTCACATCGCAATATTCATGTGAAAAACAGCTAATAGGACTACATGTAATTAACGTCATAATTGAATGTAAATGAAAACACCAGCTACATTTGCCTTCACATTGATTGTCCTCTGTACTTATATATAACGTTTTTTTTTCTGCAATTACAAAGCCAGTAGCGTGAAAAATGACCATTGTGTTTAATGATTTACACATAAATAAACTAAGCCCAGGCATGACGGTCGGCACAGGCAAGAGATAGACGCGCGGAACATGAGTGCCTAATGAAAGTCGAGGGCACCAACGTTTCGATCAGTCATCTCTTCGATTCTATGCATGCGTCGGCCATTACATCAAACTTGACGTCAAGAAGAATATGATTAGTGTGTACTGTAGATCGATCTACGAGTAATTCCATAAAGAACAGGGAACATGTAACATTTAATTCCCTATTTATAGAAGCACTAAATTCATTTGGTCTGTTACATTTTGGTTTGTTATTGCGGTAACGTTCTAAAACCTTTTATTTTTGTAAACTGAGAGCTTTATAGATATTAATAATTGCAAAGTTTTTAAGCTTTTTTGCGGATGTTTCAATTCAATATTACATCTGTTATCAAGTTTTTAACATTAAAATTTTTAAACGTTTTTTCAACTTTTCTTCTAAACAAAAAACAACGTTTATAAAGGATTTTTCTAGTTTATAAAATTTAATATTATTAAAATAGTTAAAATATACCTTCATCCATAGTCAAACAACTGTTATAATATTCTGATACGTGCATGTATATTAACATATTACCATTATGCTCTTATATTAATGACTTAGGACGCAAAAACTAATACATCATCACCTGTCATTTCAATCAGCATTAGTTTTCACTTACGATTGTGGTTTTTTATTAGGAATGCCATCGCGATCCGCAACCAATACATTGCGGCAACGTAGCTTCGCAGGTTGTATAACACCGGCCGTGGGAGCCTCCAAGAGCGACGCCGTTATGCGACTACGCCACCAGTACCGTTCTATTAGCGATTTTATTAGACGATTCGCGTGTATCGCTCTGTAATCAATTTAAGCACGTTGTAGCACGCTCTACTTGTAGTGAAATGTTAATACTACATGACAATAAGCGCCCCATTTCCCATAGCTTGCAATGCTTATAAAAACTTACTGAATGGCTGAAACCCCAAAACATATATAACAAAAAAACATTGGATATATTGACATTAAATCCGCGATTGGCATTAAAGACAACAGATAAAGAATTTTTTTTTTGGTGTTAAGTAGCTTCTAGTAAGATTTATGTCTCGCCCAAAAAGAATTTGCCATTCTAACATTTTGATATCGTGTTTGATCCCTTTCGCATATTTTTTGATAAACATACATAAACGTTCTGTACCTTTGTGATTTCTAAGTACTTTTAATGATGTTATTCTTTAGGCTAGTTTCAAAAACAGACATTTAATCGTAATCTCCAGGTACGACATCCGATGTTATATCACTGTGCAGGTTATGTTATACTCGTAGCGCTATTAGAATTAGCGTACTCGCTCATCCATTGCCTACCAGTCCGTATTCGATCATCGAACTTCGAACGCTTATACAATTTTTTACCCTTTTGTTCAATGCGGTTTCCTTGCACGCAATATTTAAAGGTAGATTTTAAAATACTTTAAAGATGAATCATCGATTATTTTATATGCTATTGTCACAAAAACACCAAAGCGTTTTTAGACTTCTGTGATGTCACGCTAAGCCATCATATATTAAATAAACCTGTCCTCGTTATGACGTGCCACCAAATACTGAAATTTATACGACATCATTTCAGCATTTGGTCATAGCAACCGTGCCTTTAATGACTCAGCGGAGAACGATCCCACCCACGCAAAATTTTCCAAATAAAGCTACGTAAAACACACATCTTGCCATTAACGGACTCAAGTATTGCTATATTTCCTAGTGAGCAGAAAAAGTATCAAATTTACAGTTATACAAATAAAACCAGGTCAGAGATGAAAGTTTTTTTGCATTTGCAAGCGATATTTTGCTGATTCGCGTTATTTAGCAAGTCAAATACGTAGCGTTGTCATCGCCATGTCAATAAACCCATATGAAGAAACCCGGAATATCAATTAAACAATCATCTGCTCATTGTATTACTATTTTCTTTGAAAGAGATTTCCATTTACATTGGTTTCTTCAAAAAGCCGAAGACTGCTTCTTCTTGAAATTTGCATACAATAATCGACTAATAAATGTTAAAATATTATTTTGAAAATGTTGCAAATAAAGAATTAAATCTATTATTTCTAAATAATAAGCATATTATCCCATTCTCATCCCATCATCCCATCATACCATTCATACCAAAATATTTAACCATCTAAAATACATATGTTAATAAGTTTTTAGGGAATATTTTTTTGTCCAGGAAATTCAATCGCTAGTAGCGAACTGTTATTTTAAATTGCCAAATATAAGCCACTTGGGAGATGGAAACACTGTTGGGGTCGTTCACCTTGGCGACACGTAATTAAATCCTTCATGGAAAGCACGTCTGATGGAATCCGTTTTGACCCGCGCACGACCACGCTGTACCCGCCCGCCCCTTAAACGTTATTCTTATTAATAGGAACAGCATAATGAGACAGATCTCATCTCATTGACATCAAATTTCCCTAGTTATTTTAAGTCCACTTATTAAAATTTCTGCTTTTGTATAACCTACAGCTATTTAATCTTTACGCAAATAAAATTCGCTATCACTTCTTTTCTCATGAAATATTATCTTTTTAAACTAAATTATATATGTAGAATTACGAAATTTCATTAATTCATCTCGTACGAAACCGTGACATAGACCTACACAAGTACTTTAAGAGCATTTCAAGAGCGTAAGCACATAGTGTCACGCATCACTACTGTCCTTAATATTAAACTTGACGCGCCGGGAATATTTATTAACTAACTCACCATGGTGTAAGTTCCATTAATAATTCTCACTGCTCAGACGCAGATGCTCTCATTTTTATTATTTATATTGTTTATTAACTATGCATGGGAAATAATATAGATTTTTTAATAAATTTTCGACACTTCATAATATGTTAATGTTTATCACATTAAAAGACATGATTGTTTTTATTAAATATTTAATTATTAAATTTTAGTAGGCATTGCTTGATTACTTTAAGTTCATAGATGTGACATTTTTTTTCGTTTATCAAGACCATAACACACTGCTTACTTCTTGATTTTATTTTGTTTATAGTAAGTTTGTTGTTAATGCCTCATTACCATACATTTGAAAGAGCCCTCTTTTTAAAGCATGTCTGAGGATAGCCACTAAAATGTATCCCGAAATCCTGTCAAACTATTTTTGACCTTTTTGTTCAATTTATTTTTGATGGACTTAGAAATCACAGTTCGCTATCGCCTTGTGCTTATATTCCTATTGTAGCAAGTCACTTTAACTCTCGTGTTCACGAAAGATCGTCGCGTTTCTTCTAACGTGGCCTTCTTAATTATAATCGCATAGCATCCGTAATAAACCTTTTCAAATGAACCTATTCCTAGGTAGCAAAAAAATTAAACACGTCACATTTATAATGTATATATATTAAAGAGGTACTGGAATAAGTCTTTCATTTCTACATATATGTATTATAGTTATCATTATCATCAACAGCAACAGCCTTTTACAGTCCCCTGTTGAACATATACCTGTGCAAAATGTGTCAGCTAGTATTACTTGAACGATTTTGTCATAATTTCAATACATTGTAACATAATACGTAAATACATCATCATTATCATCATCACAGCCTTTCAATAGTCCACTGCTGAATATAAGCAAGGAATACCACAAAACACGGTGTCGTGTCACCTGCAACCATCTATCTCCTGCATGTCTTACATGTCGTCACTCCATCTATTGGAAAGCCGTCCTATACTTCATTTACCGAATAGAAGTTGCCACTCAAAACGTTTCTCTGTTTCATCCTTTGTCGGTTCTGCAAGCTATAAATATTCACATTTTGATGTTTTTAAACAAAATTTCCATTTCGTACGTTGAAAAATAAACGAGTTATCATTTCATTTCATTTCATTAATTTCATATTTGGCCGGAATTTTACCACTTCAGCTCACTGATCCGTTACGTAGTTCTCCGATATCCGTTAAGTAGATACGTACTCGTGAAATGTAGAGTGGTCCCCACTGGATGGATGACCTGGTAAGACATGCAGGAAGTCGATTGATGCAGAGAGGTTCAAGGCTATGTTTATGGGGACACCCATGTTCAGCAATGGATTTGTGGAGCTGGAATGATGATATAATATGTTAAAAAATATTAGCATAAAATAATAACTTTTGGTCATAAAAAAGTTTGTTTTCAAGTATTTTTACTTTTAAAATTTCTTTATACATCCTAATAACTTTAGTAACTAATGCATTACGATACTTATATGATGCATCACCAAGCCCGTAGTAAAGGAATAAATCGCACCTGTTTGTAGGAACGGGATATGAGCGTCCGGTCAACAGTCTAAAAATATAAACTTATATTAATTAAAGGCATAATCACATCCGCAAGGTTATACGTATAGCTGAAGTGATTATTTTTTCACGAATCTTAATATTATAACGAAATACTTTAAACATTTTCGAAGTTTCATTTGGCTTTTTGTGTCACATATAAAAATACTTTACTTCTGCCTATTCAATTAAGAGCAATTTAGCTCCTTAAGATAGTTTCAAGTATCTCAAAGAGCTTTCCTATATTGCTAAAGATCTAGGTCCAACGGTAGTGAACAGATGTTTTACTGCAGCTTGCGTGATAATGCCTAATCGTTGTCCAAAGGCTGGTACGACGCTGACCCCTGACCGTGATCGTGCACTCGGGATCGTTCCTAGCCTGTGACCAATCGTTTACCGCTACCAATAGCATACCAATTGTTGCGTGTGTAATTGCATTCAAGTACTGTCGTGAAATACTGCTCTGGTTGTATTGAGGTTTGGGTTCGTGCGATTCAATGTTATGTTAATAGGTTTAGCTTAGTTGTTAGGTTTGATTTTATCTTGTGGTTACAAAACACCTTTATAAACATTTTATCACTGGTTAGCATTTGTTATTTACTTTAAAACTAAAGTTTTACTCAAAATTGTTCTTGTAAAAATGTCGATCAATAAATTAAAAATATCGTGGTGAACAATCCCTTTGAATTGATAACAAAATATTTAGCAACACCAACAACCTCGATCGTATCGAGATTGAGGCGAAAATTTATCGATTATTCAAGCCGTATCAAAACATTGAGTAAATGAAATATTTAATAGTATTTTATTTTTTACTACGGATTTTTTTTAAAACCACACTGTGTTACAATACGTTAACTATTTTTAATGTTTTGATAAAAAAGGAGATTTTACTTATCTAATTTTTTAAGCGGTAATTTTTATTTTATATTAATTAAGTAATGTGACCGTTACCCGATGTAAGTCCTAACTAACTGGTACAATTTATGTTTAATTTCTTTCGCTCTAGAAATTCATTAGAATTTTAATTCATTTCATAACTGTGCCTTCATTACGTGATGTTAAGTTATGTTCTTTTAGATTTTTTCAAGCGGTAGAAGCTCTACGTCATTTTCTGTAATAGTAGAATTATTAGTCGATGTTTAATAGCCTGAAGTTATTGTCTTTTCACGTTCTTGTCAGATGAACACGCAACCGACGAGTCGGGATTATGTGCGACTTTTGTCCGCGCCCGTTGAAGTCTTTTGCTTGAAATGAAACTTACTACAATTCGATAGCTAATCTATTACAATATTCGAATCTCTAACGCGGTTATATCTTGATTTATGCATATTTATTTTTATTTATTACTTTACTGCTATTTTAGCTATACATTTTTTCGTCTTCCCTTTAAAGGATAAAGGAGCAGCCTACATTCGTCCTATTTGTGGGGTTTTCTCATAACTATAAGGGTTTTGGCAGCAAGAAAGAGTCCGCCGCGCTGCTCCTATGCAAGTTGGCTAATGAACATGTCCTTGTAATATTTGACTTCTCAGGCACGTCTTCGTACGATAATTTCTTGACTACTGAAGTGACAAATAAACATTTATAATTGCAATTAACAGTTTAATATACAAAATAACAATTTTATTGGTATCGGCTAAGATAAAACTCAGGTTGATCATTAAGTATTATTTTATATTATTTTTTAATACTCTTTCAAATTTGGACGCTCGGTCTAACCCCTAACTAAAATTGCATATATTTACTATATTAATGTTATTCGAGCGTGTAAGGAGAGAGTACTAACTATACGAACTACGCAGTACACAGCGTACGCAGCGTCCTCTGTCAACATAAAATTAGAATGATGATGATATAATATGATATATGTCGAGGTATTCGAACTTAATTCTCACTTATTGTTGGATATCATCACTAAACCGGGGGTATGACTACTCAGCTCGGCGCTCAGCAGGCCACTTGTCCAACACGGTAGTTATGGGCAAATCTTTAAATTTATGCATGCCGCTCGGTACCTTCCTGGAAGTACCTTACTTAAATTACCTTCTTAAACATAATATATACAATATGTTGCGTTATGGAATTAATAATAAGAAACAAATATATCTTCTGACCCGAAATATTTTATAAAAATAGATTATTATTTGTAAAATGAAGAAGATGCAATATATTAAGCAGTGAAACATTATTAAAATAATGAATCAATGGAATAACCTTTCTGGTAAGGCATCAAACGAAGCAAATCTAAATATAGCGCAATACATTTATTGCTGTATGCGCACCGGAGCTTATCGCTTACATATACGAATGGCGGCAAGTGCCCGCAATGAGCGCAAAAACCTTTATCTATCGACACCTTAACGGTTCTGCCACATATGCGGCACATTTTTCCACACCGATTTTGATTACATCGTGTGACTGATCTCTGGGAAATTCTCATTGTAAAACTAACGCAGATTCTTATCTTGATAATTACGCGCGCGAAAATGGAAACAATCCGGACATAATTTACGTGGGAAATGTTGTTTGTATGCAGTTGTTCTCTTCTTCATTCGCGACATGCAACTTTTGCATATATTCCTCGTCAATTTAAATTTAAAAGTAGATATTCTTAATTGATTAAATTTGTTTGTTTATATTATCATTTAATTTATAATTGTCGCCACTAAAACCATTATTTAATTAAACATTGCACAATGTTCCCGGCATAGGATAGGATAAGGCTTTAATTATCTCATGCCAAAGTAGATACGGCCACAGCTACCATAAAATATTTATAGACCAGTTTATGGAACAGGACGCTTCAACTGATCATAGGATTATGTTCGCTGGAATGTCTAATTTTATTCCGATTTAAATTAATATTGAGAACGAATACATTTTTTATTCATTAATACGTACCTCATAAACAGGTCACGGGTAAAGTCGAGATGCTGAAGGAAGAGCGTCACGTGATATAGTTCAAACAAATTTAACACCCAGTTCATAAACTTTTCACTGGTCGTATATCACTGGCGGGGCCGCACAGTCCTACAATGACGCGCGAGCGCAATTTTGTCACCAGCTTTGTGTCGCGGCCACTCTCCACGAGACACTGAACTTGCTGGAGTGCGCCCCAACGGTTATAACATAACACGTCTGACGTAACCTTAACCTTGCAAGAAGAAGAGGAACGAGCCGACGAAGGACGGAGAGAGAGAGCGATAAGCATGAGAGAAAGGGAGAGATTGCGCCGGATGGCGCTAGTCGTTTCCTGAGCGACGGACTGTCCCGCCGCCGACCGACTGTCGCTGGCTAGCCTTATTCTGTAGCTTTTTTCCATTGCATATTCGACCACTATCCTTTGCATATTCGATCTTCTCGCACATCTGTTTGTCACTTTTTAATTCTAAAATAAGATTAACGTCACGAAGATATTTTTTTTATCTTTTTACTTATCATGTTCATTATTTACACGTATCGAGGTCTGCAATTTTTCTTACTTAGCATTATTTTCTTTTATGACTTACTACCAAACTGCATTTCACTTTGAAGTGGGTCAGCGTTGTCAGTGGCGTTTTGACCGTCGGCATATTTTACAACAATGAATTGGTTATGCAGATGACCCATGCTTTCTACAGGTCAGAAGGACACGCCTGATTATTCGGTTTATTATCTTAAAATACGGCGCAGACGCTTAGGTGGCGCGCCAATACTACTTTCACCCATTCTTCCATGCACCTGTTAAGATTACGATTTAGAACTAACGTCCACATTTTATAACTAATAACAAATTCCTGTATAATATTAATATAGCATCATAATTCAATGAAGTTTAACACCAACCTAAAAGTTAAGTGTGTATGTAACTTAAGGAACTTCAATATTCGAATACTCATTATATCTGATGATTACGATAAAACATAATTATTATTAATTTCGGCTTTACATTTTTTACTTCTGTTTTCATATATTTACTCATATATGCTGTCCGCTATTACCAAAAATTAAGACGTTGCAGATCATAATGATTACGTATTTTACGTGAACACAACATCGGAATAAAATTAATATTATTGATTATAGCGCGTATAATTTTAACTTATTTTACTTATTTTTAATTTCCGACCTTTCGGTGGTTTACAATACGCATGGGTGATGTTTGTCGTCCTCATAGATATAGTGTATACGTCAGGTTATAATTAATCTATGGTCGTCCTGATGTCATAGTTAACCCTGACGGGCTATATTCAGATTTAAATATAAACTTTATGTCTGCAGAACGAGCTTAATATATCTTGAAGTTTTGCGGTGGTATGCTTGGGTTTGGATTAAATTTATTAACTATGGGATGGGTAAGTTTCATATTTCTTCTTTATTATTTTTTTTTTATTTCAATAACCGGTTCGAAATCCGGTGTAATGGCTGAAATGCTCTTAAACCTATTAACAGCCTGCATTCATCATAGAGTATCGGTGCTTTACGTCAGCTATAATATGTTCTTCTCTGACGAACAGGGGCAAGAAAACAATCGATATAGGGCGTCCTGTGAAGCACCCGAAACATCGGGAATTAATAATAAGTTATATAAATGGTTTTATTATCGGAGATTTGTTTGTCTTTTTTTAATTTTTTGTTTTTAGAATGAAAATTTTATAATGCCGTAACAATAGCATGATATATAAATGTGCGAAACTTCGTCCACAATGAGCCTTTTTAGACACAAACCATACGTAGATGATATAAAAACGTTTCAAGCAAACGTTGTGATGTCTATCAATTTTGCCGTGTTTTTCAAATTTTAAAACTCCTGATTGAAACCCCTTTTTTATTTTCTATTTTTATGTTAGTCATTGATTAAGATATTGTAATAATTTTAATCCACGATTATCTAATAGTATTATCAATACTTGACAATTAACGCCTTCAAATATGGAGAATTTATTTCTCTATAGTATTACGAATATGTGTATACTACATACAGGCTGATGTTAAAATGTTTATGAGATTGCAAATATCACTTGTCTTGGTTCCAATGTATTTATGCACGACAGATATGATACGCCTAGGATTCTCTCATAATGTACCAAATTTATCTATTAGATATATACTCCCTGGAACACTGGTTAGCTTCTGGCGGTAGACCAAACATATTATTCAAGATATGGCGTCCATAGCTACGTACATTCTACTGCATTCAGTAGAATTAATAAAAGAATTCCATATCCCATCGTAACAAATTCATAAAGCTTATAGTTTGCCTGAGTGTGGATAAACACGCTATAAATAATGCTTAACCTTAATTATGTTTGCAGAAGAGAATTCTTGCCAGGGATAACATTAAATACATATTTCATACTTGCGATTTTTGATAATTGGTCATCTTCATTTTCATTTGTGATTTGTATCTACTAGATTAAATGTACTTATTTCACTCACTCACACTAACTCACACTCACTTCTTAATTTATTTACTATAAAATCGAACTGTTTCGTCTTAAGTTATCATCAGAGTATATATGTAATAATATTATAAAATATAAGTAATCGCTTATTACTTACATAAACTGCTGATGCTGTACGGCAAAACCGGTCGGTTTTGTTATAGTGAATAAATTAAAATATTAAGTAAAACAAGTTCATATGTCAATCTATATCACAAATAACATTAAAAAATAGCTATTATAAACATTGATTTTCAAGGAAACAAATATTTCTTTAGTTTACGTACTACCATTGTTTATATATATATATATATATATATATATATATATATATATATATATATATATATATATATATATATATTCTAACAATTTTATCAATGATATTCATGATTGCGCAGTATACAATATATTTTCTTGCAGAATGGTATATATCTCGAAAAAAGTGATAGTGCGGTGTTTACCGATGATGATGAAGGTTTATTAGCTACAACTTTTACGGTTTTGATATATGGTCTGTTAGGTTGTCCAAGCTCTCCCGTTTGCTTTAAGCAATAGAGGTGAAGATTGTTTTGAGGAGGCGTGCCAAAATTATCAATCATGATGATGATGGTGAACGTAAATGTTTACTATAGGCATCAGCTATACTGTCAGTGAACTACATTTCAGGAATTAGATAAACCACTTTTCGTCCGTTTGTGCACATTATTTAATTTGGGGGGTCCACATTTTTCTGGTTTTAGATTTTTCCGATTTGGCGCAAACAAGTTGCTGTTGTTTAACGTTAGCATACTTCATTCATTCATTGCAGCCCATCTAGTACGCTCAATAGGCATAAGAGCTTTTGATCCCAACTTAAGACTAAGAATCCTGTTTTGTATAAATCTTTATACAAAACAGGATTCTTATTATTTAAATCTGGATTTAAATATTTAGGTATTTTTTATTTAATTTGGGCTTGATTTGCCTCGAAGTCCTAGAAACAGAATATTGAAAGTCACTCTTGTTTAATTACCACTGGTACGAAAAACCTCTGTCCTGGGAAGGACCACCAAAAAACTCAACGGGACTTTTGGAACGAAGTTCTTTATCGGACGGTATGGGTTTGGCGGATGACGACAAAAAGTGTAAGATTTTTTCGTCACGACCCCTTGTGTCATAGTGTAAACGGCCTTGGCGGCAAAATAAGGGAGTGAGATGGAATAATATCCATCTCCCTCGCACTTTTTCTTGTCTTTCCATGAAAGAAATATTATTTTATTTCAAATGACTCTTAATTTTAATAGACGCTAGTAATTCATTTATTTGTATTTGTTAATCAATAATATAATACCTACGTTTATCAATAATAATATACTACGCAAAGAACTTCGTTCCAACCGAGTGTTCCACGACACTCGCACATTTTTTTTTAAATAACAGCTTACAATCATGTATGTTAAACAACCACACAAAACGTTTATACGTGGTAGAGCCATGCTGCAGCTATATTAGTAGTATAGTTTGTAGCACGAATGGGTCGGCTCGTACGGGGAAGGACCACGCTCTCACAGAATACCAGCGTCTAATAGCTGCTCAACACTGCTGTGTTTCGTATGGTGAGTGTAGAGAACCGGAGACCCTTTTTACTAGAAAAGAGGCATTCCATCTTAGTCATCACGGGTGAAAAAGCATCTGCATTTTGATTCGCAAACGAGGATAAATGTAGATATCTATGGGCCACAGCAACCACTTACCATCAGGTGGACTGTGCACTTGTTTGTCACCCTATCCTATAAAAAAAATCATAGATTGCCCTCTTATGTAAAACAAATATAATTTCAGTGTCAGTCGCGTGTCCTCTTATAAAAATACCATACGTCATTACTATGGAAATAGCTAAAGTAAACAAGTCCAGCTGTTTCCACACTGGTAATTTCTAATCTTTTTTACGGCATATGCTGCAGAACTAAGTCTGCTTGCTAATTTTGATATATGGGGGCTCCATTGAAGCTTCGCGTCTAGTGTTATTCCAAGAAAATGGTGGTATCGACAAGACTCAGTTCCTCCCCATTTAAAATTACATCGGTATTTAAAATTGTTTGACGTTTAGAGTCATGAATTTCATACATTTCGTTTTAGTGGCATTTAAATTCAAGTTATTAACATTAAACCAATTTACTAATTTAGATATAGCATTATTTACTTAGTCATATTTTAATAATTGTCGTTTTAATTTGAAAATTAATGAAGTGTCATCCCAAAATCTCAAATAAGTGGGGTAGTTCAATATTTTATTAGTTTGTTAACAATAATCGTATATTGTACAAATAGTTTGTAACAGTATTCTATTTTGCAACTGTTGCTAACGATAATCATAAATGCTACTGGTAATACAAATAATTACAGTCACTTTATTTATAAAAGTTCCCAAATATTACAAAATCACTGGTTGATGAGGATTCCTTGTGATTAGAAATCTCAGAGCTTCGCTCTTCTGTATTTCCTCTACTAAACAGCAATGCATTCACTTTGGTATTGCGATTGAAAGAGTAATAGAGTCTGTATAGTTTAGGTTTTTATGTATTCCATGGTTAACTGACACTTATGTAATTTAGACTTTAATATATTAACTTTCTTTGTTTCGTGACAGCGTATCGGATTCGGTATTTGATATATTGTACAGTCGTATGTTTTGACACATTTGAAAGTCAAAAATATAACCCATATTATGGGCTACATTTCTGATTTTTTAAATTATTGCGGACTTTTACTTTATTATAGAGGATTTTTTAAATTTATTATAGAGGACATTTTACCGAAAGAATCGAGCTTCACAATTTTGTTTTAAAAACATTATTTCCAATTGTGCTGTCCAAGCAATGCAGTGATATGGAGATACTCGTAGATAGTTAACCTCTAAACTCGGAATGCGTATGAATTCATACGCATGATTTTGTCTTGCCCTTGGCTCGGAATGCGTACGAATCTATGCGCATATACCAACACATAAAAAAGGTCGTGTTGGTATGACCATTTCACTCTAGACATACTAATTTTGTATGGGAAGAAAAGAAAATAAAACGTTTTTTATTTAAAAAAAATACCATTTTATTATGAAAAGCATAAAACTACATAAGTAGGATTTTTAATTATATATTTAAGATTACAAATAGCATAAAACATTTTTTCCATACTTTTTCATATGTCCTAAAAATATTTTTTAAATCAATACTAACCACCTTTCATTATGTTTATTTTTTCGTCAAAAATCTAATGATTTGAGATCATAAAACGCATTCGAATTTAGATCAAATATAACACGGCATTATCATAGAACTATTTTCTTTTTAAATCACTTAAATCGTTTTCGTAGATTATAAGTTGTCGTCGTTTTTGTAAGTGTCGGTAAATATTTGCCCACGACGCTATGACACCGCGCGAGCTTACTGGTATAGCGCAAAAAAGCTGTCAACTGAGGAACTCTTAGGGTTAGATAAAACTTTTCAGATAATATTCAAACTTATAAACTAACTACTATTGTGTGTATAATATAGTTAGGGTCTTGGCCATATCCTTTCATTCGTTAGTGATTGATAAATTTATCAAATATAATTTTACTTAATTTTGACCGTGCCTTGCATACGTGGTAATAGTGGGATACAACAGTCTGTACACAAAATAGAACATTATTTTAGGATGCTATTGTAGGCTATGTTACAGAGTTACAATTCATCTGGGGCCAAGACGTGAATGAAAGTCAGGCATCCTAACGGCATACAGCGATTGTCCCTTGCATGTTATTAACATTCATAGATAATCTGTCCTTGGGAATATTCCTTTTACCTAAAATTGAAATGATTCTAATAATTAAAGAAGTGTTTGTCAATTTTGTCAGATTAAACGCATTTTTAGTTTTACCGTATCAACATTGACACTTCTTTTAAACAATATTTTATAACACTACTTTTAACCCCGGGACTTTTTTTTTAATCACTTAAATGAAGTCACACCTACAGCTAACGTTGATGTCTTATATTATTTTATAGGATGTATTCTTAAAATATAAACGATGTCATACTTAAATATACGAAAGACACCATCTTAATAACTACGTTTCAAATAATACGAAAAATTCTTGATTTCTTATAACGGTTTATATCAATCACTTAATCACACACGTTCTAAACGGTTGCCTTAAGGATATTTGACACATGACATATCACTGATACCCGGTTCCAAGATCGTCTCTGATAATATATTTGTTATTCAGAAGTAGCACAAAAAGTTGTGGCGATAATTTAAAAAGTAAGTCGTAAAGCGGTAGTATTGTTATTAATATAGGTACATTAAACTTAAACTCGTAACTGAACTTCGAATGTAAAACAAACAAATATTAGGATTTTTTTTTTCTTAATCGAATAGGCTTGACCAAGATCATACCTGCTATTAATTGGTGCACATATTGATCTTGAAAATGTCTATTCACTATTGTCTTGAGAAGTTCCAAATTGTATTTCAAGGGTAGTCTGACCCGGGCAAAGAATTTCGATTCCTCTGTTTGCGCACCAGATACGATGTAGCGAAAAGGTTTTACGGGTTCGCACTACTATGTCAATAATGTTGCGATGAAATCCATGTACGTAGAGTCGTGCGATGGCATAATGGGGAAGGAGGAACAAAAGAATGCCGTAAACACTCTGAAATGTAGAACACCGACAGACTGGCAACTCTTAGTACACAGGTGCTATGCAGCTTAGTTTAAATATGAACAATTACTTATAAGTCCCATTACACGTCAAGTTTAAGGCAGCGAAATACCAAGCAGCTGCAGTCCAAATGTGGCAGCAGTACTCCAAATACGATCAAACTTGAGCCTCATAAAATTTACCTCTTTATCTTTGCAATACCCAAATTTCTATGTATAATATAGACTTAAACAAATCTCTACAAATAAATAAAATTGAAATGTCTGTTTGTAATTTTGAAATAACAGCTTTTTACTATACGCATATGAAAGTACATACGGTACTTATAACAAAAACATGATTTTAAAAATTTTTGTCTGTCTATCTTTCTGTCTGTTTGTTCCGGCTAATCTTCGTAACGGCTGGACCGATTTTGAAAGGACTTTCACTGGCAGATAGCTGATGTTATAAGAAGTAACTTAGGCTACTTTTATTTTAGAAAATAATTAGGGTTCCGTGCAAAAAATTAAAACCCATGAAATCGAATCGAAATAAATTATTCGCGGGCGAAGTCGCGGGGAACAGCTAGTAAATAAATAAATTTAGAAAGTCATCCCGTGTGAGGTAATGTAGAGCTTTGGTGAAAACAGTTTACTCTTTGCTGGTCTTGGCTTTGGCTTTGCCTTAGATTCACTGAACTGACCTTGTAGTCGTCAGAAATATTGACACGTCGAAGCTGAAAACTGTCATTTACATTCAAGGTTGCTTTTCAAAAAGTCAGAGGGAAGGCAATCCAACGGACTTCGTTTAGCAGTGACTTTCCTATTCTTACCATCCGTCAAGTCCATTATTCCTCACAAGATGCAAGAGTGTACAAGCTTGATTGTGAATGTGGTCTCTCATATATAAGGCAAAGAAAGCGTTCTATCAAAACCCGCGTAAAAGAACACATAGCTGACGTGAAACACCAACGTTCCGGGAAGTCTGCAGTTTGTGATCATATCCTAGACGGCCTAGACGGATTTGATAAACCACAAATTCTTGTGAAAGAACGTCGATTCCTACCAAGGATACACGTGAGGCTATTGAAATTAAAAAACATCCTAATTTCAATAGATAGGGAGGCTGCGTACTACCACCTGCTTGGGATCTTGTGATAAATAAAATTAAAACTATACCCAAGCATACCACTGCAAGACTTCAAGACACAGTAAGTTCATTCTGCGTAGATCAGACCAAAATTAATAAATAAAAAGCTGAAGTTACTCCGGGCTAACTCTGACAACGGGACGTCATTCGCCTCAGTCCCCCGTGAACATGGGTGCAGTAAAGTACCCGAAACGTCGGGAATTAATGACAAATAGGTTAATTAATTAGTTTTTTTAATCTATTATTTATTATCAGGGCTTTTTTCCCAGTTGTGACTGGTACTAATGTATTTATTTATTTTTCTAATATTTGGAATAGAGATATTATATATTGGGTATATACATACACCAATGAAGTATCCACAGTTAGAACAAACTAAAGACCGTATCGTGTCTGTGTAAAAATATCCACTACCCCATATCGTCCCGTGGAGGCGGTAAAGGAAACCAAACCAAGAGTTGGGTAGCAGCGTATTCCTACCAACAATTTTGCGGTTTCATCGAGGACACTTAATAGAAAATTCTTGTAAGAAACAAGGTATGTCAATAATGTGAAGAAGTTTCTTGTACAAAATAAGGTATGTCAATATGAAGTAGTGGTTATGAAAACAAGGTTGTGTATATTGAAAACCTCGACCAAATTATTAATTATTATTTTACCAAATTGTTATTTGATAATGATGGAAACTGACTTGCGTTATTTTAAATTATAAGTAGACGCGGCGAGTAAATAATAAGTAAACCAATACGCATTTATTAAATTTCGTAATATGTTATTAAAAAAATACCTCCCATTTTAATGACGATTTGGGGAAGGTTTCCATGGTTGGTACCATTATAATATTAAGAGAAATGTGCGCGACATTTCTCAATACCTTATTACCTTTTAATTTGGTTGAAAATAACGGACTTTCGTCTAAAAGGAAACGGCGCCGTTTAAAGGTTAGTTCATTATAAATATTTTCTACCACTGCCCATCTAATCCACTTTAATAACTGGTATTAGAAATCGTTGCATAAGATCTGTCATTATTTACGGAATACGCCCACGGTCCTTGCCCCCGCTGCATCCTTCACTTCATTTTATATCTTGATTTTATTTCCTTACTTGTTGCATCTTTGATTTCCTTGATGAAGCTTATTTTCACACAGTCTGGCTATAATAAAAGCGTTCAATTCTTTTTATATTTTTTGACCAGCAAATTCATTCTCCTAATTTCAATATATTATAATCTTCTATTCACGACGTTGTAGGACCCATTTTGTTTATTTTATTTGTATCTTACACTCTAATTTCATAAAATAATAAAGGCGCACACTCTGAGAAATGATTTTAAGCGGATATTTTTTATGAAACTCTAAGAAATAAATGTAACATTAATTCTTGAACTCATTAATCTTCTATGCCCTCGGCCCGACATAATTACTGTTTATTTAAGATTAATTTATATATGGCATCAAATTAACTACATCCAATGTTTTTTGTATACATAAAAAGTAGTAGCTCCTATTTGAATCATGACCAGTTTTTTTAGCATTCATTTACTTGAGTGCTTTAACGTGCAGGAATGCTTAGAATATGTATGTACATATATTAAAGTACAATATTTTTAACAATTCTAAATGAAAATACCATAACTCTATTCATTTCACTTTGAATATGTAACAGTCGCATATATTACAAAAGAAATTTAGATTGTAATATTTTTTTGATTTTTAAAATACATAAATAGTAAATAGTCGTTGTAATAAGGGTATATTAAAACAACTTTTAAATTTATAACTCATTTTAGGTCTTCCGCCAGCAATTGAAGCGAAGGAACATTTAGAAAACACGCAAATAAACCAAAAATGATTGGAAGAGAGTCTTGTTTGGTATAATTATACCAAAATGTTACATGCGTTGGCGAAATCAATGTATACCAAATATACTCCTTAGTTGCTAGCAATTAAGTTCGATATGGTTTACCACTTTCAAACAACCTACGCTAAATTTACAACCTTTTATTGCACCTAATTGTGCTGTAATTATCGTCCGCTGACACGATAACTGGGAACTACTTACGACCTTGGAGGCCTTTGTTTTAATTTCGCGATTAGTGATAGAGTTAACAGTTGATTATTTATCAGTCAGAATCCACTAAATAAAGACATTAACTATCAGAAATGCGTATCAGGGGCACCAAAATTATGCTTGTGTGTAAGTGTAAGCTTAAACAAACAACACTCATTTTTTTATAGGATAGGGTGACAAACGAGCACACAGTCCACCTGATGGTAAGTGATTGCTGTGGCCCATAGACATCTACATTTATCCTCGATTGCGAATCAAAATACAGATACGTTGTCACCCGTGAGTACTAAGATAGAATGCCTCTTTTCCAGTAAAAAGGGTTTCCGGTTCTCTACACTCACCATACGAAACACAGCAGTGTTAAGCTGCTATTTGACGCTGGTATTCTGTGAGGGCGTGGTCCTTCCCCGGTCGAGCCGACCCATTCGTGCTACAACTATACTACTAATATAGCTGCAGCATGGCTCTACTACGTATAATAAAATCAAATCAATTCAAAATCAAAATGCTCCAGAGTGGTAAGGTAAGGGGGTGAGAGGCGCTTAGCTTTTAGTTTGACTTAGTTTGGCTATTTTACCTAGCTTAGCAGACATCGTTTGCGGTGGATGCATATGTATAAGAAAAACTGGCTTAGCTATGCGAGCTAAGATAAACTAAGTTAGTTTAGTTTGCGGTGGACGCACATAAGCTACATGATTATTTTAAGTGTCTTTTAATTTTAATTTCTCTACTTTTAACTTTTTATTTAATGTCCATTTTTAGTATTATCATTATTATAACTGCTTATCACAAGACCACTACTGGATACTCATATAGACCCCTTGACGGTGGATGAACCATCTGCATCCATCGTCCTCCTTGCATTTCTCATCGCATTTTCACTCTATCTAATGTGTAAAAGGGTCGCTCTATATTGTGCTTACTGGCAAAAGTCTACCACTTTTCCTCACCTTTCTTCTCCATTAATTATTAATAATGACCGTTACCTTTGTTTATCCATTTTTCTATTTTGAAAATAACATATTATAATATAAAAAAACGTTATAACTAAGTAATATAATATGTCATTTTAAACTACGTCTAAAATGCCGCAGAGATTTGCTTTTAAAAGTTTTAACTTTATAGTTTTATTCTTAGAAACTGTAAATTTATCGCTTTTGATAATGAAAGCAGCTATTTTATGCCGACTCCGCTTCAACAAACACAATTCACGAGTTAGTCATCACATTTCACTATTTTCACTGTTCTACATTTTCATGGATCATTAGTATGAATTTAAACACTTGCACTATTTTCTATCATCTTTTTAGTGGAAAAAAATAGGTTGAAAATTAAATATTATGAAAATGGATAACTAAAGCTATTATTTTATTTCGAAAAATAAATAATTTTTCAGTAGTAAATAAAACCATTCGAGAATAGACGGGTAATCGAATCTATTTTAACTATTGAAAACTAATTAGCGATAATATTTGTTGCATATTCGTTGGTTAGTAATTATTATTTAACGTAAAGAATAACTGTTCACCGATTTGCATACTTCAGTTTAAAGGACGGTTTCCTCTTGTGACTGCCTCGAGTTGCACAAAGACATTAACCGTAATTAATTTCTATTTCAATTCGTTATCACATACGTGGCTGGTAACGATAAAGAGTATTTAATATTTATTTTGCTGTTTGTGAATATACATATATAATTAAAGTTTAACCAATGATATAAATACAGCTTGTGTGAAAATTACATTGTATTAGTAAAAAATAACATTTGGAATTAAAACTATTTTACGGATTTTATCGCGTTAAATTTCATCATCACCATCATTACAGCCCTTCACAAGTCCACTGCTGAACATAGGCCTCCCCCAAAGAATGCCACAAAGCACGGTCCTGAGCCACCTGCATCCATCGACTTCCTGCATATCTTACCAGGTCGTCACTCCATCTAGTGGGGGGACGCCCTACACTTCGCGTTAAATTTACTTATTTTTAATTCCATGTCCCATGGTCACGGTGCTGTAAAGCACCTAAAACATCGGGGGATAAATTAAACGCGATAAAATCCGTAAAAATAGGTTTATTCAATGTGTAGTGTTTGTGTAAATATAAGAAATTATTATTTGTTTTTTTTTTTTAATTTACAACAAAAACGCCAGAAACTGATGTACGAATGAGGTTACATAAACATACCTTGAAGTCGTATATTACATACGACGATATCCTTTTTTATATATATGCTAATGGTGATAAACGGGCAGCAGTCCACTTGATGGTAAATAGATGCTGTGGCCCATAGACATCTACATCTATCCTCGATTCAGAATCAAAATATCGATGAGATCATCCCTGAGGACAAAGATGTAATGCCTCGTTTACAGTTAAAAGTTTCTTTGGTTCTCTAACTCACCTAACACCATACAAAACAGCACCATTAAGTTGCTATTTCACGCTCGTATTCTGTGAGAGCGTGGTCCTTCCCCGGTCGAGCGGACCCCTTCGTGCTACAAGCATAATATAGCTGCAGCGTGACTCCACCACGTGGTTAAATAAGTTAAGAAGAATATATGGAAATATTACTTGCTTTTTCCGGTTTTCTGAGTAGACGCCATTAAATTATCTGTTACAGTAGAGTTGTCTCGTATGTAGCTGTTAACATTTATGAAATCGTATACATGTCGAACCATATTTAAGCAGTTTTTATGGCTAACATGCCGCTACCGCAATTACAAAGTAACCTATCTAATGGGATTTTGAACATTTATTCCGGAATCTCCAATGTTTTCTAATCGAATTATTAAAAATGATTTAGTAGAGTAGAATTAAAACCCCTTTTAGCGGTTTAAATTACTCGCTTGAAACTTATATTTATGTGATAAAACCAATTGCGTGTACCATACGTGCAATTTTGATATAAACTTTGATCTGTATTAAATATATACATATATTTTCGTAAGGGATTTAAACATCTAAAAATTTAAACTTCATTTTAGTTGTATATAAATGGAATGCAACATTAAAAAGACATATGCGTCCGTAAGTACGCACCATATGTACGTGGTAGAGCTAATTTAATTGTATAGTTGTAGCAGGAATGGGTCGGTTAAACCGGGGAAGGACCACGCTCTCTGCTTCGTATGGTGAGTGTAGAGAACCGACGACCCTTATTACTGGAAAAGAGGCATTTCATCTTAGTCCTCACGGCTGACAATACATCTGCATTGTGATTCGCAAACGAGGATAGACGTAGATGTCTATGGGCCAGAGTAACCACTTACCATCAGGTGGACCGTGTGCTCATTTGTCAACCTTATCCTATAAAAAACATGCATGACAATATTTATTAGTTTTCTCCTTCATTTGATACAGATACATAAGACTAGACGTTGTTGTGATTATTGTTTCTACAATGAATGCTGAATTCGATTACTTTTATTATTTCTTCCATTAACATATTGTTCAACATATTTGTACGTTTTAGAAGTACTTTTGTAATATGCTCGTTTAGATCAATTTGTTGATTTATTTATTTTATCAAATAGATAACAAGTCTTTATATACCTACTTATTGGTATAGCATACTCACATAAATATTTGAAACAGCGAAAATAATCTTGTGATAGATAGTATTTTTTAATTATTAATTTATGCAGATGATCTACTTTTTTGGTCATACAATAATGCATCATGATATCATATTTTTTATCACAACAATATTTTATGCCTCCATATCCAAGTAAAAATCAGGAAATGATAATAACTGGCGGCAAAATTACAAAGGGCGGTTGTTACTAAGCCTTGGGAGTAATAATATGTGTTACAACCTCAGCATCACGTTCATTTCCACCTCTATATTTCTACTACTCTAACTTCGTGTGCGGTAAATTGATGAAAAATTACATGGGGAATAATACGTATTACGTTCATTTTATTCTAATTATTACCTTAATAATGTAGAAAAGGTTCGCTAAAATTAATATGTATTTCATTTTTGCAAACTATATAAGGATAATTAACAATTACGTAACAAATTATTTCAATGAAACATCTAAAAATGCAGCCTACATTTTAACCATACAATGGACGTATATTTAGATATCACAGCTGTGCGATCATTATATATTTTTAGAGAAATTGTGACAAAATCCTGTTGAAAGTTCTTAGGAACAACTGTAAGAATATCAATTTTACTTTTTCTCTTCTGGGGCGACAATATTCGTGTCACGATCGAGGCCGCACGTGTTAAAAGACAACACATGTTCAGGCCGTTGTTTCCTCAGAGTTTGTCTCCGGACAAATATTAACATTTAACATTTGACTTTAATACTGCGGTGAATAAAACTACGGATGTGTCACGGTGGGCAATATCACTCTTATGCATAGTGATTTTAAAAAAAAGCAGTATATTATATTTATTTGTTGTAACATATTTATTTTCATGATTTTACCTTTTTTTAATGAAAAATTGTGTTCTATGAATAGATGAGTTTTTTTAACAGATCCAATTATATGTATAGCTGCAGTGTTAGGCAGATTTTTTAAATTGTTCCGACAAGAGAATCTGCGCAATAAACGGCAGTAAAGTAGGCATCACTTTACGACCAAAGACGTATGTTCAATTGGCAGTTAAAGTATTTTAATGGCATATTGCTGAAGAGTTTGAAATTGAAGTGGCGGTGGTAAGTTACAGTGAATTGAAATAATGAGCCGTATAGAGGTATTATTTCTCATTAATTTCAACGTTGCATCTCTAGGAATTTCTTTTCTTCATCAGCTAAATTACAGTGAACTAAAGTATTCCATTACTATCTAGGTATTATTACCTTACACAATCTTAAAATTTTAACTAAATATAAAAGTATAAATCGTAAATTAAGATATTTAACATATGAACGTAGGTACTCAGTATGCGAGTGAGAATAAAATATCTTAAGATAGCGTCCCTAGGAAAATGAGATAATGATCCAACGCGTCAATGTCAATGTAATCGATATTGGAAAACAAGTTAACACAAGTCATCAAACTGTCAAAATATATGTGGGCATTCATTATGATTATAACTATATTTAAATTATATAGTTATATTCATAATGAAGGATAAATCTCAAACCACTATAATTATTTTTATATGTAATCTCAATTTATTTCAATACACTTTTCACAGCGCTTTACTAACTTTTCTATACTTCTTAAAAAAATGGTCTGAAGTTTTGCCCTCATAATGTGACAAAACTGCTGTCTTTATCTCATCATCAGTGTTAATTTTTTTTCTCTGTGAATCGGATTTCAATATAAAGAATAATAATAATATTCATCATCATCATCATCATTACAGCCCTTCACAAGTCCACTGCTGAACATAGGCCTCCCCCAAGGAATGCCACAAAGCACGGTCCTGAGCCACCTGCATCCATCGACTTCCTGCATGTCTCACCAGGTCGTCACTCCATCTAGTGAGGAGTCGCCCTACACTTCGCCTACCGGTACGAGGCTGCCACTCGAGAACCTTTCTTACCCATCGGTTGCCGTTTCTTAGAGCTATATGACCGGCCCACTGCCACTTCAGCTTACTAATCCGTTGGGTTATGTCGGTTACTCTGGTTCTACTGTGGATATCCTCATTTCTAAGTTTATCACGCAGAGACACCCCGAGCATAGCCTCTCCATAGCTCGCTGAGCGACCTTGAGCTTCCTCATACGGCCAGCAATAATAATAATAAGAATAAATAAGTATAAGTCGACATTACCATTCCTTATGACGAGAACCTCGTGAAAGCCGAAACAGATAAGGTGACAAAATATCTGGACCTGGCTCACGAGGTTACCGGCATGTGGGGTGGTCTGCCGACCGAAATTATTCCTGTGGTCGTTTCTGCGAATGGGTTAATCCCAGTCAGCCTCCCGGGTCATCTGAGGCGACTGGGACTCCGTGACGGACCGCTCCAGGCTCAAATGCAGAAGGCGGTGCTCCTCGATACCGCCCGCATCGTCCGCCGGTTTCTTTCCCTTTCCCCCTAACCCTCGGCCGTCTGGTCTCCCCTGCCGAGGGCTTCCATCTGGTTGGGTTTTTATATATTTATGTATTTTTTATGTATTTATTTTATTTTATTCATATTTATGTATGTTTACCATTTTCATTTACAACTATATATTTATACTGCCCAACCAGATGAGAAAACTTATAGATACCCCAATAAGAATAAATAATATAATAGAGCCCAAGTCGGGGCTATATGGCGGATGGTCGAGCGCAATGAAACCGCATTCCTCAATTCCGCAGCCATGGAAACACCCAATGTGTGGACTGGAGCATTGTCATGAAGCACCTCGCAATTGATGTTGAAAGGAAGCAAGTAACCTTAGCTTTTTTAGCCGCGTTGAACTCAGACGATGCCACCCCATCCATACCTTTTTTGACAGAGGATCATGATATAGAACAGTGGTTTTATCACCCGTAACATTCAAATTAAAAACTTCTTTCTTTCGCCTTCACAAAGGGGTAAAAACTGAGTACACTCGTTCTTGTTTTTGAAACGCGGAAAGAAGTTTTAGGACCCATCTAGCACTGACCTTATTCATACCCAAATGTTCCTGTAGGATTCTAAGCACTGTTGTTTTTGAAATTCACCTCATAACTGCTAATTCTTTAGCCGTCTGCCCTCCGTACTATCTTCTCCACAAATTCAATATTCTCATGGGCGCGGTTCATCATCAATTGATTCTCTTCCCAAACAAAATTGTTTCACCCATTCTTTTACGTTGGTGTACAAAGGGGGAGAATGCCCGTACATCATCCAAACTTTATTTGATTTTCGCTTGTGTCTTCCCCTCTTTTGTCAAAAATTTTATCAGAGCTTGATACTTGATTTGATGCATTTCGAAATTTTTATTCGACAGTTTGATTTTATTAGGCTAATATCACTGTAACAAAATGAAATAATTTTAATTTGAATTTTTTTTTGTGGGTAAGTAACGAAAAGTCCAGTAATTTAATGACATGAACGTTTTCCTCTCATTTCTAAAAGGGTTTTTAGGCAAGGAAATGTCCGCCGTGCTGCCTCAATGCGTATGGTCGGACTTCACATATGTTCGATTTTTTTTTTATTTCTCAGACATGCAGATTTCCTCACGATGTTTTCCTTCACCGCCGAGCACGTAATAAATGTTATGGCACGTGGACACCTCACCACCACCTTATATGTTGACACCTCGCGTACCGGCGTACACTGATGGTTTCTCTCGGTTCTCGTCGGTCGGCTTGACTTTTGCGCCGTTCGTTAAGTGTTAAATTATTTGAATTTTTCATTATCTCTTAAACTACGCGTCCAAATAAAATGTTATAAGAAGCAAAGTTTATCTCCATAAAATTGTCTTGATGATGTAGTAACTTTCGTTCGTTTAAGAATTAATATAACCATGCCTAATAATAACGCTCATAAATCACTTTTTAATTTTCAATATTTTTTATGTCGCAAAATATCTTATTATGGCTTATGTATAAGAGATAGTCATATGGTGCCGCAGAATTTTTTTATAGATGGAGTCAAGGTCTATACTTTTGTAGAACTTTGTATTCACGTATCACTAACCATTTCGGCAGCCCACGCGGATAAAGCAGTTTGGGAGCGCTTTTTCTTCTGGCTTGCTTAACAAAAATCAGCCACGGCTACCTCCAGATTAAAATTATTGATTTTTGTTCCGATCTCCGCAGTATGTGTTCAAAAGTGTTTATAATAATAATATCCCCCAGATCGAATTTCGGTCACAGCAGTCAGTCTCTATGTAGAGACTAGCCAGCCATCCATCATTTCCATCTGCGCAAGACATTAAACCAACGAGGCAGTTACCGGTTTAAATCATTTAAATTTATATTTTATACGTGGTAGAGCCATGCTGCAGCTATATTAGTAGTATAGTTGTATCACGAATAGGTCGGCTCGACTGGGGAAGGTCCACGCTCTCACAGAATACCAGCGTAAAATAGCAGCTTGACACTGCTGTATTTCGTATGGTGAGTATAGAGAACCGGAGACGTTTTTTACTGGACAAGAGGCATTCCATCTTAGTCCTCACGGATGACAACGCATCTGCATTTTGAGTCTTTATTGAGGATAGATTTAGATGTCTACTGTGACAGTAACTACTTACCATCAGGTGGAAACTGTGTGCTCATTTGTCACCCTATCCTATAAAAAAAATATAGGGTTAAGTTTGTTTGTATAAATATTTTGTGGACAACTCTAATTGTGGTTTGCGCGTCAAATAATTTAGATAAAAAGTTTAAGTATTAAGAAGCTTATTTCGTTATTCTAATATATAAATTATAAAAATATTTAGACGTAAATCTTAAGTCAAGATATCATAAAGAAGGAATCTTATGCAATCAATTGTTACAAACAACTTATGAATTTGATAAGGAGTTTGAAGTTACGAAACTGTAATTTCTCATATACTCATGTGCTGTAATTGTGCAAGAACAGTTTGCACATGCTTTTTGCCACAAATACCTGTGCGAAAATTTTGTGTACTTGCCTACAACACTCGAGACATAAAAATGCAGTCTTAGCGACGAACTCTTTATTTCGCTATATCGAGCAAAAAGCTACAAATTGTCGTCTCTCCGTTTAAACGCCTCTTAAACCTTTATTTCTTTATTTTCTTGTACTATAGACAGTTTTATAGTACAAAAAATAAAGCACGCAACAAAACAATATCCATGAGACTTTATTTTTGCTACTCTCTGTGTACAATCATCTCATTCCCATCTATAAATTATTTTATATGATTACACTTACTTAGGTTATCTTTATAATTTACGTTGCTCAATTTGTAACTCGTTTGGATATTTCATCCCTTTTATAGGTCTGTGTGTTTAATGTGCAAGAAAAAACTAGGCGGATCATAAAATTCCTAAAAGAATGATCCTCCGAATATATACTATAACGAATATATATTTTGGCTATATGAGAGAAAGACAACATTATAGAAAAACTAAAAACTTCGACTAATTTATGAATTATTATTAGGCTTATACCGTTAAAAATTACAGCTTGGTATAACCTCAACAATTTCGTGTAATCTCGTCGAGTTTAATAAATCATAAGTTTATAGACACTTAAATGTATCTTAACTAAGTCATAACTGTTTTATTTTATATTTTCAGGTAAGTCGCTGTGGGCAACACGAAAATATTTTACCGTATTTTAAATAAATATACGGTTATACCACACATCGTAAATAGAACAAGGTAACCCTCAATATTTTATTAATATATTTCAATCACAATACGTAATTCGGATAATGTGTGAAATCGTTAACTTTTTAAACGAAATTACTTTTCAAATCGTACAAAGTAAAATAAAAACTGCTAAAGAGCGAGTCGTGCTCAGGCCTTACTCAATTAGGATTCCGCACATATTTATGTTGCATTAAGCCCATTTAGTTATTTTTGAATCTGGAATATTAGAATTTGCCGATTTTGATGTAATAATAGATAATAAACATTTATTTCTTCCACGTACTCCAAGTTAGGTATATCATAAATATCTAAAGCATTTTTTTTAAATTGTGGGAGAAAGGAGCCCAAACTAGGTTACCGTGTGCATGGGCCTTAGGCTCCCCCTCCAGGTTTTATTACAATTCGATGATAATATAGACATGAAGTGTGCGGTGTATGTGTTGAGTGAATATAAGATTTCTAAACTCTAAATAACTATAAAAGAAACATTGATTGTATGTAGCATGCAATGTGTTTGAAATTAAAGTGTACAATTAATATCTACTAATATATAAAATCTCATATACGTATACAAATATATATATATATATACATAACTATACGGACGCATGAAGTGAGCAAATGATTTTTATGACTTTCGATGTCATTTAAGTTGTTGGCATGGCATGAAAGTTATGATAGACTTCGATTGGCCTTTCACGATGAAGCTCCATTTCGTGCCACTGTTTACAACTGGTTTAATGAGTTTAAACGTGGTCGCACTAATCTCACCGATGATTTGCGTGAGGGACGGCCTTCTACGGCGACGACCGAAGATAACATCAGTGTTGTGCGGCATATGATAGAGACCGACAAAAGAGTGACTTATCAGCAGATGAGTCAAGTGCACAAAATCCTCCATGAAAATTTAGCGGTCAGGAAGCTTTGTGCCCAGTGGATACCTCATAATTTGACAGAGGCCCAAAAACGTCAAGCGAGACACAAAAAAAGTTACTCAAATGCTTTGTTCGGCATACTTACGGGTGACGAACGCTGGATTTTTATTATGATCCTGAAAATAAAAGACAGTCTGGTGTCTGAGAGGCTCTTCCAAGGAGTTGCCAACTCAAGTGAAGAGAGGTCGAAGCGTGGGAAAGAAGATGGTGGCCTCGTTCTTCGGAAGGATATGTCATTACGCAACAATTGTTTTAGAAGATCGAAAATCTAAAGTTACTGTAGAGTGGTATACTAACAATTGTTTGCCAGCCACTTGTCTTGATAAAAGTTCGGGAGTAACAACCTCGCATTAGGATCCTCCTTCATCACGACAACGCTTCGTCGCACCTTGTGATTTCCTAATATAAAAAAAAACCTTCGAGAAAAACGTTTTATGGACTCTGAGGAAGCAGTGGCTGCATTTCAAAATGCCGTTGAAGATACCCCTAAGGACGAGTGGGTAAAGTGCTTTTCTCAGTGGTTCCATCGGATGCAGCGATGTATTGATGTAAATGGATACTATTTTGGAAAGATATAACAAAACTAATAACTTGCTAGTTTGTTCAGTTTTTGATTTTCTATGAACTGTCAGTGTCACCCTCATAATCGAAGCATGCACCGTCTAATACGACATCGATGCTCCGATCTACACGAAAGCTGGTGATCCATTTGCACAATTTCTCGTGAAGCCCATAGGAAGGGAGCTTCTAAAGAAGCGTGTGCTAAGCCCGATTGAAGGCCTTCGCAATGTCCAAACTAACGATCAATGTCTCCCACTAGAACTCTACTGCCTCAGCCCATCTATGAGTCAGGTAGACCAGAAGATCACCAGCTGAAGCCTCAAGATACCACATGAGCTGACAGGTTATAATGGATTTCATTATTTTAGAGAACAAGGAGATGATGGCGATAGACCTGCAGTTAGACGGGTTTGAGCGGTCGCCTTTTTTAGGGATCAGGTGGTCCGAAGCTATCTTCCATGAATTCAGTACGAAGCCTAGGGAGTAGGAGTAACGGAAAAGACGCGTTAAAACCGGTTCCAACTCCGAAGCACACGTCTTCAGCACAACAGGTGTGACTCTATCAGGCCCACTCGACTTGTGAAGGTACAAGGAAAGGAGTGCTTTGCGCACCGAGCGCAGTGTAAACAGCATATCCTGCATAGAGCACTCACATCGCGGGATGATCGGCGTCGTGTTTCCCCCCGTCGCCGAGATTCGAGTTGGACGCAAAGAGAGAGCTCGGCTCTGGCTTTCGCCTTTGCTGTATGGGCCAGAGAGTCGTCCTCCTTGTGCAGAGATGGTAGAGATGGCTGATAGAAGTTCCCTTGGACGGCCTTGGCGAGAGACCAGAATGCACGTGTTCCAGAAGAAAGTCGAACTAGTTTCTCGCCAATACTGCCGATGTGCTCTGACTTTGATTTGCCAATGACGTTTTTGAAGGACCTGGAGGCGGAATTATACTTCTTTTTAAGAACGCTTGTGTTTGCATCCAGATACGTTGGTGCGTCACCCCAGTCCTGGGCCTTACTGGTAGCACTCCTGCATAAGCAGCAAAAGTAATTTCTATAAAATTGCATCACTCCAGGTGTGATGCAATTTTACAGGAGTGACCAAGCCATGGCCGAGTTCTGCCTTTGATAGGCACCACAGATGATGGAATAAAAAGTTCCATTATGTGAAGTACCATATCAACGACAGAATTAGCAACAACGTTGGGATCATCCGGCGTAAAGCATACCCAACCCCAAGGGTAGGATGCAAAAAATGACCGCATCCTATCCCAATCGGCCAATCTATAGTGCTTAACACAGCGGCAACCCTCAGAATGCAACCGCGAGGTACCGTGAATAGCACCGTCCTCCGGATCAGACAATGGTCCGAAGAGCCAAGAGGAGCATCGACGGACACCCATATCCGTCCGGATCAAGATCGGCAGAAGGTGTAACAAGGAAGGTGCATGATCCTCCACATCTGGGATCGGCGTAGGCGAAGTAACTAGATGTGTGAGACCATATGCCAAGGCAAAGTCATAAACACATCTATGATCGGTTAAACGGGAACCAATCAAGTGGTGGATCTCTCCAGATTGGACTTGTTGTAGCACGGAGTCTGCAGCATTTGGACGTGGCGATGAGTCGGTCTGTGTAGGCATTACTTATATGGAACCTATAGAAGTACCCGTAGACGCGGAAATGTTTGTCGCGGTATACGCGCAGCCGTAAGATGGACAGGTCCATACCTTCAAGACTGCCGAGGCGTTGAAACAGTGGATGCTCAGCGAGGGATCTCCGTCACCAAAGGTGCTGGTACCCTCCTGGGGCAGTGTTTTATTTAACTTCGCTACCATGTTAAGGGGGGTGGGGGAATCGGGCCTCCGTCCACTTGTACTTACCAGGTGAAATGCAGAAGTAAACTTCTACTTCACGCTGGTAATCTATAAGGTCATGTATCACCCCGGTTCGAGTCGGCCCATCCGTGCGACAGCAAAAGCTGCCGCGTGGCTCTACCACTGTTAAAAACGCTTTTACGCTTGGCTCTGCACGTTTCCCTGCTCCCAATTTACGACCTCGGGCCTACCTTAGTTACATACAAGCTATTTCTCTATTTCATCAAGGTTTCAGGTAACTTGAAGCTGAGAAGGCGCTTGAGGAGTTTTCTATGATTTTTAGATATCTACTCATGTGTGACAACGCATTTTGAAAAAATAAATATAATTAAATATATAAAAAATAGTATTAAATAATAAATCTACAATTCAAACAAATTTTAAGAAAAAACAAGACAATCTCAAAATTCTTACTTAACTTTAACGATTAAGCAGCGCCCGCTCCAAAGGGGCTCCAAATGACCGATCAGCGACCATTAGCTAATAAACAAATATTCGCCACGTGCCCGAGCGCGAATCGTAAGAGCCTCCCGCCCCCTTTCATATTTACTTCCCCGTACAGCCCACATCGGGAGCTCACTTTGCGGAAGTAGTTAAATCGTCTATTTGAGTTGATAAAAACTTTTAAAATCTATACAATATACGGTAGCAAGATACGCGGCGTAAAAGCTGATATACGCCGAGAAGTAGCGACCTACAAATGTTGTGCGGCAAGTCGCTGAACTAAAATATTCGCCGAAATTCATTGCAATGATGAAATAACGTCCATGCCAATTTTTTTCCCAGATGGTTTACTGATAGTATGAAGTCTGTTGGCTGATTATCAGGTTGGGTCAATCTTGCGTCTGTATACTGGACGCAACAAGTCGGTCGGACGCAACAGCATCGGTACTCGTAATTTCACCCATGTAGGACGCAAGATTACTCATGAGAGGTAAATATATATATATATATATATATATATATATATATATATATATATATATATATTTACATCTCATGAGATAAGATACTCGTATAAGAATTGCTCTCTTAAAGTACAGGATTATAAGCTATTAATAATAAATACACTGATCGTTGAACTAGTCTGCGTGAAACGTATAGGGATTTGAACCAGCATCCTGTTGACTGGCTGTAATAGCGTCATGTTTAATTACAGTAATAACGATGTCGGAGCTTAACTCGGCGAGAAATTTATTGCGATTAAATTCCAAGAGGTTTCACTTGACCCACGACAATCAGTCTCACGGTTTGTTAAATTTGACCACCTCATGCATGTACCCTTATCGAAGTAACACGTACCGTTATTGTGTGGCCACTAACACACTGCACTAGACAATATTACTCCACTTTCCATTTTTCACAGGCCATTTTCTTTGGCACAGACGTCTTAAGTGGACGTGATTCGCGGAACGAAATATAAAGCGACAAAGCTACTGTGGCTGGAGCCTACTTTTATAAGGGAGTAAATCTTAAGAACCTGAAATAAAACTTTATTTTTATATAGTCGTAGTAAAAATTAGAGTAATTTTATTCCAGTTTTATTCTTCCAACACTTATAAGTTAAATAACAGAGAAGTTCGACAAGTTTTATTATTATTATTTTATATTTTATTCTCGTCCTTATTTTCTCAATTTTTACTGTCTTTCCTAATAGAACATCAGCGCTGCTGTGGTTATTACATCGCAGCATAATGCGGAGGCGGATGCCTATTTGTTGCTGCATTAGTAATAATGTAACATAATATTATATTCATGTGGTTTAATTACGTATTGTGTAACTTCAAATAGAGATGTTTCTTTCTTTCAGACAGTGCACAGATGAGCACGTGATAAATCAGCACTTAAAATTGCAATTTACAATTTCATTGGTGCCGGCGGGGATCAAACACGTATTGCTCACATACTGCGAAATTCACGGCTGCCACGACTAAAAAATATTGTGTTCATATATTACTCAAAATATAATACAGTAGTATCTATAATTGTTGTGCTAACTTCGACGCACAGATAAAATACCCTATTAAATATCTAAATATAAAAAATAATTTAAACACCTTATTTAGTAGTGTAATTCTTTGCTTGTTTGGCTATATCCAAATGATTTAATTTTATATTCATTGTAACGAGGCCCTTAGTGTATTTTGACCGCATTGCTTGAATGTTATTCACACGGTAACAATAGATGCACTGTGACACTAAGCAGGCTGCACCTGAGCTTGACACCAAAAATAAAACGAAGCGCGACCAGACGCCATAGAGATAAGTAAGCTCCACCTGCTAAAACAACTTGAATTTACATTTACGACCAATAATGAATCACATTTTTTTTTCTTTAGAGTCGCTTTGTGGAATGGTGAATATACATCATGATCATCATGATTGTCTGCGACAGTTCAGCCCATGATTAAATGTTATAAAACAACCAGCGTTTAATGCTAAATAAAACCTGCGGTTCATCAAAGCTCAACGAACCAAAGAACTAACAGAAATGTATCGTTACTCTAATAAGGGACAAGATGTCGGTCATTATTTACATTTTAAATTAAACATGTACAAAAACATTGGAAACAAAGTCGTTCCCGTCGTTTTGTTGTTTTTGGTCATAAATACGCGATCAGATACTACTTTGTTTTGCAGTATTTTATTTTATATGTATAATTTAATTTATTTTATAAATGTGTTCATCTTATGTGATATAATATATCAATATATCTCGTAAATGTCTAGTGTATTATTAATATACATGTTAGAACAACTTTTGTCCCCCTCCCACCCCCTTCCCCGTTAGGGGTTGTTTGGAAAAAACTCTAAATCTGAATTCATTTTTTCTAATTTACAGAGTTACTTTTAGTAAGTTTCGATTCAATCGCCTCGTAAAAGAAAAGTTTTATACAAACTATAAAATCATATTTAGATTTATTCAAACACCTTAAAGTTTGAATTTTTAAAAACTTTTTTCTTAGTGCATGCCTACTTTACAAAAGGCGGGATACGTGAGTCAGTCTGTGGACATTCTATATATATATACTGCCTACATTATCGAAATAACAAGCTTTATTAAGCTAGTAAGTTATTAGGCCAATTAACCGGCGTGCATGAATGCGTAGATATATGTATGGATGTGAAAGAAGCGAGTGAGATTATTCAGGAAAGTGCCAAATGGGAGTATGTAGTCTCTGTCAGCCCCTCTGTGTGACAGGGGTGAGTAAATTATATGTTATATTTGAAATAAAAAGGGAAACGGCTCACAGTTCTCGGGCGCGCCTGCTATTTCTAATAACTATGGCGTGACAAGAACCGCCTGAATCTGAAAGAAGAGATAAACAAGATGCAAATGGACATTAAAGGATTATCTGAGATTTGAGAAGAGAGGGGGCACGATAATCGTCAAATCCAGCAGCTTTATCTATCACCGGAAGGACGAACATCTGTCCCAAGGAAGTGTCGGATTATCGTATTAGGAGTGGGTCGACAAGTGTTGCGTACCTTATACTCGAAATCCACAAACATTATTTGTGAAAGCTCATACCGGTTTACGCCCTAGTCTCAGCACATTCGGGTGTGGAGGTGGAGGAGATAAATATCTAGAACCATGCAACCATCTGCGTGATAAACTTAGGAATGAGGATATCCGCAGTAGAACCAGAGTAACCGACATAGCCCAACGGATTAGTAAGCTGAAGTGGCAGTGGGCCGGCCATATAGCTCGAAGAACCGACAACCGATGGGAAAGAAAGGTTCTCGAGTGGCGGCCTCGTACCGGTAGGCGAAGTGTAGGGCGTCCCCCCACGAGATGGAGTGACGACCTGGTAAGACATGCAGGAAGTCGATGGATGCAAGTGGCTCAGGACCGTGCTTTGTGGCATTCTTTGGGGGAGGCCTATGTTCAGCAGTGGACTTGTGAAGGGCTGTAATGATGATGATGATGAATGATGCATGGCTCCACAATTTTCTATTGAGACTTCAACGCAAATTCGGAATAGGGCATTGAGTTATACAAGACATACAAGTGCAACATATAAATCAATGGAACAGGGCAAAGGAACCAGAGGAGTAAAGGAAATCGTATTGTAATCCGGTACTTAATGTCCTTCAAAAGCTCCTCAATTCCGTCCTTTATGGTGGCTCTAATCCGGAGGCGTTGAGCAAAATTGGGATGGACTCTTTTTTTTTTAAAAAGGCGATAATACTCTATTAAATAACTACAAACCGATTTCCCTTCTGAGTGGCATCTACGTGCTATTTTCTATTGTCATAAAAATTGATTTTGCACGCAGACTTTAGCAGACTAACGAGCTGGTTTCCAAAAAGTCTTTAGTACCATAGACCATATACACTGCCTTCGGCAAATTGTACAGGAAGCAGAAGAGTGCAATCTGCCATTTTGTCTTGCGTATGGAGACTATGAGAAAGTATTTGCTTTCGTCGATCGATTTGAGAGATGCTACATTCCCTTCAGCAGTGCCAGATTTTCAGTATATTGGAGTGCTGAAGTAATTGTACAATAGGACTATGATAGCTATTAGATTACAAAACCAGCATACCTATCGAACTGCAGGGAGGGTGACCTTTATTATCATTGGATATTAAGAGAGTAGAATCGCTGGAGGACCTCACCACTATGCTCAATGACTTCAGTGGTGTCACCTAACGGAATAGGTCTTGAGATGAATATAGAAAAGACAAAAGTCATCTATGTCACACCTATACTGATAGTTGTAGGAAGTACCACGCTCGGGAGTTGTTGACGAGTATCCTTAACCTGGGACAAATAATTCGACAAGGTAAGTTCGACTTCGACCGAGAGTTCATGTGACGGATCTAACTTGGCTTAGCTACGCTTGGCTACGCGTGAGATTACGGTATATCTTCTCGTCACGTGTACCTCAAAACTAGAAACAAGATAGAGATAGAGAAAGAACTAGAAACAATAAGAAGAGGATATCCGCAGTATAACCAAAGTAGCGACATAGCCCAATAAATCAACAAGCTGAAGTTGCAATTGGTGGGCAATATAGCTCGAAGAACCGTCAACCGATTTGAAATAAAGATCATCGAGTGGCAGCCTCGTACCAATAAACGAAATGTAAGGCGGTCCGCTACTTGATGAAGTGACACACTTTTAATAGTTGCAGAAAGTCGATGGATGCGTTTTTCAGGACGGTGCTTAGTGGCCTCATGGTGAACTGTAATGATGATTATGATCGTAATTTACCATACTATCGTAACTTATCAACTTTATATGATCTATTAAAAGTCTTCTTTTGTACTAAAAAATTTAGTATACTACGTTTTTGCTCGAAATTTTAGTTGCAAGATTCCACCCGGTACGACAGACAAGAAAGTGACTAAATAAAAACATGGTAATAAAAAAAATAAACCTCGTCTGACGCGTCATGCTTGGTCTTACCGCTCATGCGATAAGATAAGTGCTAGATTTGGATGCTGATAGTGTTGTGGTGGTACAAGAGTAGGATACATCAGCATTTCATCCCATGGTTGTCGTAAGAACCGAGAAATGTTAATGCAATCTTTGAGTCACAATACTTACATTGATCAAAAGAAAGTGGGTTCACGTACAATATAGGAATACCCATAGAGCCCGCAGCTGTCAATTACTGCATCGTAAGAATATTCTCAGTTCTTTCTTGTGCAATAATAGAAATCAATCCATAAAGAGAGCAGTGGGCAAATAACCGCTAACCGAACTTTGTGGTGGAGCAACAACTTGTTCATTACTTGCAGACGTGCGGTTTCGTTATTTAATGAAACGTTACACCGGCACAGCGGGTACCAAATAAGAATCCGCTTGTATCAATCCACATTCGAGAGCGTTCACTTGCGTTTCAATGATGAATTTAAACAAAGCAATTTATTTACAAAAACAACCGAAACAGAAACGCTGGTCGAATGCAGTGGAGCGGACGAAGCCAGCGGCAGCGTGGGTGCGCGACCACCGCTGACGAATGTCATTGGCACGTCGACACCGTTACTCGATCTCGCGTCCATCGAATTAATTCGCCAATAGAAATCCGTAACTCCGTACAGCGATTGATTCGCACATTAATTGATCTAATGAAAAGCTTGTTGTGAAAAGCCTCGACACTATTACTCGTTATCAGCAATCTCAACCCCACGCCCCCTACTACCTTCGAATATAACAAAACAAAAGCAAAGAAGCTTGTGATTAGACTAAAAAGCATATTACGTTTATTGTTTGCCACGAGATGATCACGGTCGAAGACACGAAAAACAAACCGCGAACATTGCTAGCAAAAACTGTTTCTACAGGGTTCGAATATCATCGCTTCAATATGGAGAAGTTGAACTAAAGATGTCAGTAACAAGAGGTAGTTACTAGCAATAATACGCCCGTTGTATTTTTATTGGCGACTGGTTAATCCGCACGCCTGTCGAGGTCTCATGCTGCTTCAAACACATTTGCATGGCTCACTGGGGCGCACTGAAAAAAAAGCATTCATACTCTCCATTCAAAGCTCATGTTTCAATATAAATAAATAAAAGTGGAAGCCTGTCTATCGGGCGCCACACTTTTACTTGCATCTATCGCTTTGTGTTGTCTACGGACTGATATATATCGCGCACGCTTAACAGTATTAAATTTTAGTGAATTTTTTGTGACATGAATTATTTTAATTTCTTTTTATTCATATATAATTTTTTTTTAATATAGCTTCTCATGACAATGTCAAAAAAATTAGTTACCGTTTCTTAAAATTAATTCGTAAAAACAAAACATAATAGAAAAAATTGATAAACTATCCTCGTCGCAAGTCATTGACGTCCATAACAGGAAATCTTTCTGGCGCCAGTTATCACATCTATTAAACTAACTCTAATTCCATCATCGATCATTGCCGTCCACCTTGATCCGAGGTCAATATCTTTTCGTAAACTCAATCGAACTTCATCAATACTAGTAACGTGGAATTTTAAATTAAACCTGTTCTAAAATTATTTTGCATCTCTATCAGGATATTTCGTCGGATTATCGTCAGTTGCAATGTTTCTCACAGCAGTGTTTAAAAAAAAATCTAAATTTCTTCTTTTATTTCCACTTGTGGATAATTGAAATAATTTAGGTGTCAGTGACGGGCTTTTATAATTATAGATAGAAGTCTATTTATAAATACGCCATACGCAGAGATGCATAAAATATACTAAACCCGTCGAACAGGCTTACGTGAGTCACCACAAAATGTTTTTCGTTTTGTCATAGCTATCGGATTACACACATGGCTTAGAATATTGTGATATGGGGCAAACAATATGTTAATCAAATTTTCTAATTGACATGCTATGTATATTCTCACATCATCATTACAGTCCATCACTAGTTACTGTAGAACATAGTCCTCCCTAAGGAATGTCACAAAGCATGGTTCTGAGCCACCTGCACACATCGACCTCCTACATCTCTAATCTGGTCGTCACTCCATCCCTTGGGGGGGGGGGGGGGGCTACACTTCGCTTACCGATATGACATTGCCACTTGAGAACCTTTCTTCCCCATTGGTCATTGGTTCTTAAAGATATATGGCCGGGTCATTGCCACTTCCGCTTACTAATCCGTTAGACTATGTCGGATATAATATAAACAAATATGAATGTAAATATGAAATGGTGTCATTGCTACAAACAAATGGTGCTGGGGTAGGTACTAATCTGCTAAAGGAAGCACATCTAAATTTAGTAAAGCAAATACTTGAATGTGACTGATGAATCGTTTTTTTTTTCACTTGGGGAAATGTCTATGCCTGCCTTGCGGGGAGTCAAGGAAGGCACAGTCCGATATAACCGGACTTGTATCAATTACAACCCTATATTGTTTTACATTTGAAGCATAGCGGCTTACCACGGGAACGTTTTTGCACTCAGCCGTAGCTGTGTGCGTGCGCCATCCGGCTATTAATGATAGATCCCTCCCTCCCTCATTGGGAAAATACAACTACCTATACTCCTACCAATAATGCACGCCGGAAAATAAGCCACAATTTTCTCTTCACGGCTTCCATGTCTACCTGTGCAACGGATCCGAATCCGTACTATGTGGTAGAACCTGCTGCAGCGTATTATGGCTGTACCACAAATGGATCGGCTCACCCGAGGGAGGACCACGCTTGCACTTGTTTAACGTAAAAAAAGCAGCATTATGCTTCTGTTTGGTACGACGAGTGATGAAAATTTACTGGTAATGAGGTATTCCATCTTAGTTCTCGGGAATGACATTTGCATTATATGCCCATTAGAAGCTACAGTATCAACTTACCATCAGGTGAACTGTGAGCTATTCTAGTGCTGAATTTGTTTTTTTTTATTGAACAATATTCAATAAAAATCTGAAACAGTTATGGAACTATCTTAATTAGCAACATTAAAACTTGAAATCGACCGTTATCATCTGGCTGTCGAGTCAAAAATATTTTTATCGATCTGTCCCATAGTAATGTGCATAATAGAAGCGACTGTATATCGATAAATTATAACGTTTTGATTTTTTACAATTTTTAATTCGTTTAAAAATAAAAACCTAATTTTAATAACAGTCAAAGTTTCAACGTTAATATCACCATTTAATTTATTGAATTCCACGTTAGCGAATTAATTTCCCATTTTGCACAATACGAGTATCTCTGACATAGTGCCCACTAGAAAATCGGGTGATGGAAAGTTTTGCAATAGTGTGGATAGTACCCACTGGAAAACTACCTACCGCTTATCGCTTTCTTTACACAACCAATCAGTGCTAAGCGTTCGTAATGAGGGTTTCTATGTCATTTTGTATTGTGTGTAAGGATGTAGTAAATTATTGATATTTCGTAAGTCATGAATACCTATCGTAACTGTCGTTTATGACCCAATGACTTAGATGATAAAGGCCGGTCTAAAATATATCAATAGTGGATATTAACAACACTATCAAGAACTAGGAACCAACAATAAATTTTGGACTCTGAGAAATTGCTAATATGCTAATTCACCGTACAGATGTGATTATCGGGCAATGGATATTTTTTTTAAAATCTTTAACAGCTATCTACTGTATTTATGTTTTTAAATGCGTGAAACATAAAAGACAGAAGTTTAAGATTTCAGGTATTATCTATGGTTTAAGAAAAACAAAAAATTAATTTATAAAGCGTTACACCAATAGTGATTTGTTGTTTAAGGCATGTAAATTGATTTAAGCTTTTAAGAAATTTTTAAACCGTTGTTGCAAATTATATATGGGATTAATTCAGGTATTCCGTCTGCGTGCAAACGTTTCATTATCACCAAGAGATCACGCTATGCAAATCGAACGAAAGTTACTGCTATTTTTCTAACGACCGCTTTGATCAAACACCAACACCGGTCGATGGATATTAATGAATAATTATCCAATACGAATTTGTAAACAAATCACTATATTTATATAAATACTTCTATAATATAATTTGTTGGTCATAGTTTCCTCTATAGTTTATTAAACCGTGGCGAGAATGGGTGTATTACACATCCTTAACACCGTTACGGCTTACAGGATATTTACGCTACTTGAATACGCAAGGGTTATATACATAATAGATTTCAAAGTGTTCCAAGTCGGCCAGAACGACATCACTTTTAAATAATGTATGTCTATAACTGTGAGACTATCCATACTCATTCAATTTAGCGCTGCAAATGTGATTGTAGCGGGACCTCGTTCTCTGAACATAAGCTTCGTTTTATCATATTAACCTCTCTTGAATTCCAATCGTGCCGCTTGCATTAATTTGTTATCCCACCTTCATCTCTTTAATCGTGCGACAACAACAAGAGCAACGTTGCTACGATGGAAATCGTGTCATCTTAATACTCGCATAACATGCATATTGATATTGAAAATCCAGAACTACTATATTTTAGATTTATAGCATAGAGAGACTAAGTGCAAGTGTTTACTTTGTCACTGGTGCATCTGTCCGATAGCTACGCGGTGCGTTCAACGTCGCCGTCTCAACGACTTTTGTTTTATTTTAATGAGACTTTGACTACTACTTGACCGCGTGTTTAATTTTGCATATAAATTAAACATAGCCTTTAATACACAGTTTTTATTTGTACCTATGTTTTAATATTTCTTCGAATGTGTAGTAATTATTTTAAAATGAATAAATAAATGCCTCTCTCTCTACTCATCCTATGATATTATTGGTAATGATTGTGGGATGCAAAATTTAAACAGGTTAGCCTGGGAAGATCCCTGCCAGCACCGTTGTAAATGTTAAACAGAGTTATGTGCTCATTTACCATGTGAATAAAAATATCGTGAGGAAACCGACATATTTGAGGAATAAAAATATTTTGTAGGCATATGAAGCCGTGGTAGCTCAGATGGTTAGCGCTCGCTATAAATTTCACAGTGCGCGAGCAACCCGGGTTCGATCCCCGCCCGCACCAATGAAATTGTTAATTGCAATTTTAAGTGCTGATTTATCACGTGCCCGGCGGTGACGGAAAACATCGTGAGGAAACCTGGATGTCTGAAAAATAAGAAAAAAAAATCGAGGACATATGAAGTTCGCCTACACGCATTGGGGCAGCGTGGCGGACATTTCCTTGCCCTAAAACCCTCTCAGAAATGATGGGAGGCCTGTGCCCAGCAGTGGGACCTATATAGGCTGTAACTCTAACTTTTTTAACTTTATGAAATCCGCTAACAAGCCCTGTAGCAGGCGGGTGAAGTAATTGCTCTTTATGCCTCTCAAATTCGAGAGGAGGCCTGTGCCCATCTGTGGGATCTAATATAAGCTGTAACTTTAATTTTATAGTATTACAATACTGTCTATAAAATTGACAGTAGTGTAACATTTGAAGGTCAAAAAATAAACTTGTATGAAAAGTTAATTCATAATAATATTCATATATTTTTTTTTATAGAATTAGTGTGAAAAACGAGCACACGGTCCACCTGCTGATAAGTGGTTGCTGTGGCCTATACACATTTACATCTATCCTCGATTACGAGTCAAAATGCAGATGCGTTGTCACCTGTGAGGACTAAGATGGAATGCCTCGTTTCCTAAAAAAGGATCTCCGGTTCTCTACACTCACCATACGAATCACAGCAGCGTTATGCTGCTATTTTACGCTGGTATTCTGTGAGTGCGTGGTCCTTACCCGGTCGAGCCGACCTATTCGTGTCACAACTATACCAGTAATATAGCTTCAGCATGGCTCTACCACGTTTAAAATATGGATTGATATCATCCGTTCCACCTCATTTCTTATAACTTTTTCAAAGACGCCAAAAATTATTGCTTCTTGAATTACACACATTAATGATAACCAGTCCTGATTCAAGCACAATGTGCAGAGGTGTCTATTTAAATCACACGGCTGGACGCAATCCTCCTCTCTAATGCGAAGATTTTCATGGTACTTCATGCTGAGGCAGCTTCTTACCTTATATAAAGCGCAAGTGCGGTAGTGAATGTTGTACTGCTGTCACATATTTTTTTTTTTTTTTTTTTATAGGAGAGGGGGCAAACGAGCATGCGGCTCACCTGATGGTAAGTGACTACCGCCGCCCACGAACAACCGCAACACCAGGGGAATTGCAGATGCGTTGCCGGCCTTTTAAAAAGGAGTAGGCTCTTTTCTTGAAGGTCCCTAAGTCGTATCGGTCCGGAAAAATCGCTGATGGTAATCGATTCCACAAAGAAGTCGTGCGAGGAAGAAAACATCTTCTAAATCGCACAGTGGTGGACCGCCAATCATCCAGATGGTGTGGATGGTATCGGGAGTTCTGCCGCGATGTGCGTTCATGAAATTTGGCGGCTGGGATTAATCCGAACAATTCCTCAGAGCACTCCCCATGGTAGATGCGAAAGAAAATGCAAAGAGATGCAACATCTCTTCGCAGTGCCAATGAATCGAGCCGATCGGAAAGGGCTCGGTCGTCGACGATTCGAGCCGCTCTGCGCTGGATGCGGTCAAGTGGAAGGAGCTGGCACTGGGGAGCCCCTGCCCAGAGATGGGAACAGTATTCCATGTGAGGCCGAACCTGCGCCTTGTAAAGTTGCAGGCGGTGTGCCGGCATGAAATACTGTCCCGCTCTGCTGAGCACGCCAAGCTTTTTAGAGGCCAATTTGGCCTTCTCTTCCAAGTGACCACGAAACTGCACGTCACTCGATATGTCGACTCCGAGGATACCGATACTGGCTGAGGCAAGAAGGGGAGTGCCTTGAAACTGAGGAGATACGACAAAGGGGTTCTTTTTAGCGGTAAACGCGCAAACTTGTGTCTTCTGAGGATTAAACTGGACTAGATTTAGTCGCCCCCAATCCGAGACTTTGTCCAGCAAAGACTCGACTTCAGACACAAGTTTGTTCCGGTACTCGGCGACGTTTTCCCGAGAAATATTGGCCCGGCCGGTGTATAGAGCATCACCAGTGCTGTCATCCGCATAGCAATGAATGTTACCAGTTAGCAACATATCATTGATATGCAGAAGAAACAGCGTTGGTGATAGCACACAGCCTTGTGGAACACCAGCGTTAATAGGCTTGTAGTCAGAGCATGCACCGTCTACAACGACCTTGATGCTCCGATCTGCAAGGAAGCTGGTGATCCAATTGCACAATTTCTCGGGAAGCCCATAGGAAGGGAGCTTCGAAAGAAGCGCTTTGTGCCAAACCCGATCGAAGGCCTTCGCAATGTCCAGACTAACGGCCAACGCCTCCCCCTTGGACTCTACTGCCTCCGCCCATCTATGGGTCAGGTAGACTAGAAGATCACCAGCTGATCGACCCCGACGAAAACCGTATTGGCGGTCACTGATCAGCTGGTGATCCTCAAGGTACCGGATGAGCTGGCAGTTAATAATGGATTCCATTATTTTGGAGAACAAGGAGGTGATCGCGATAGGCCTATAGTTGGACGGGTCTGAGCGGTCGCCTTTTTTAGGGATCGGGTGGACAAAAGCTGTCTTCCATGAGTTCGGGACAACGCCATGGGAGTAGGAGTACCGGAAAAGACGCGTTAGAACCGGTGCCAACTCCGGAGCACACGTCCTCAGCACAATTGGGGGGATTCCGTCAGGCCCACTCGACTTGTGGATGTCAAGGGAGAGGAGTGCTCTGCGAACCGAGCGCTGTGAGAATAGCACATCCGGCATAGAGCACTCACACCGCGGGATGGTCGGCGGTGTGTTCCCCCCGTCATCAACAGTCGAGTTGGACGCAAAAAGGGAGCCTAAAAGGTCGGCCTTCTCTTTTGCGTCGTGGGCCAGTGAGTCGTCCTCCCTGTGCAGAGATGGTAGTGATGGCTTACAGAAATTCCCTTGGACAGCCTTGGCGAGAGACCAGAATGCACGGGTTCCCGAAGGAAGGCGAACTAGTTTCTCGCCAATTCTGCCTATGTGCTCTGACTTTGCCTTGGCAATAACTCTTTTGAAGGACCTGGAGGCGAAGTTATACTTCTTTTTAAGTGTGCTGGTGTTTACATCCCGAGTCACCGAAGCCGCAGCCCAGGCTTGATAACACTCCTGCTTTCTGCGCAATGCAGTCTTACAGGAGCGACCAAACCAAGGCTGAGATCTGCCTCCGATGGGTACCACAGATGATGGAATAAATAGTTCCATTCCCTGTAGCACCACATCAGTGACAGAGTCAGCAACAGCGCTGGGATCATCCGGCGAGAAGCAAACCCGCCCCCATGGGTAGGATGCAAAGAAAGACCGCATTCCGTCCCAATCCGCCGACCTGTAATGCCAAACACGGCGGCAACCTGCAGAACGCAACCGCGAAGGGAGCGTGAGTGGCACCATACTCCGGATCAGACAATGGTCCGAAGAGCCGAGAGGGGCATCGACGGAAACCTGATATCCGTCCGGATGAGAGGTCAGCAGAAGGTCCAACAGGGAAGGTGTATGATCCTCCACATCTGGAATCCGCGTAGGCGAAGTAACCAGTTGTGTCAGACCATATGCCAAAGCAAAGTCATAAACAGATCTCCCCGCATGATCGGTTAAGCGTGAACCGAGCCATTCGGCATGGTGGGCGTTAAAATCGCCAAGGATCACGATCTCTGCGGATGGGACCTGTTGTAGCAAGGAATCTGTAGCCATTTGGACGTGGTCGATGAGTCGGTCTGTTTCGGCATTACCGCTATGGGACCTATAGAGGCACCCGTAGACGCGCGGATGGTCGTCGCTGTCTACGCGTAGCCAAAGGATGGACAGGTCCGAACCTTCAAGACTGCCGAGGCGTCGAGAACAGATGTCCTCTCTGACATACACGCAAACTCCAGCCCGAGGCACAAAGGAGTGCTCCAATTTGTACCCCGGGCAGGAGAGATACGAAATATCAGCCGGAGAGGAAACCTGCGTCTCGGTCAGAAAGAGCAAGGCCGGCTTCGCCGTCTCGAGATGGTAGTGGACGGCGTTTAGGTTAGAGTGAAGTCCCCTGATGTTGCAGAAATTCACGGATAGCGTGGCAGGGGTCGCCTTGGTATTGTTGCTCAGTTTGCCCCAAGCAGTTTTGTTTTTGAGCGGAATTTTGCCCCCCCCAGAATACGCGGGGCAGCCTGAGCACCCACGCTCAGGATTGGAATAACATGGTCGTGGATGCTCATCGAGGGATTCTCCAGGGGTACTGGTACCCTCCTGGGGTAGTCTACATTGTAATTCCGCTACCATGTTGATGGGGGGGGGGGGGGAATTGGGCCTCCGGCCACCTGCACTCACCAGACGAAACGCAGAAGCAGAGCCTCTACTTCACGCCGGTATTCTGTGAGGTCGTGGTACCAACCCGGCTCGAGCCTGCCCATACGTGCAACAGCAAAAAACTGCTGCGGGGCTCTACCACCGTTAAGGTACATATGGACTGTTGCTGCAAAATGCCACCTAGCAGAGTTGGACTCAATGGAAAGACGTGCTAAGAGGCTCATTGGTAACCTTGATCACCACTAACCACCAGGTGTTCAAGGTGGCTTATAATAATAAAAAAAGTATAAAAAAAATCCATCGCGCTGCCTCAATGCGTTTTAATTTGACTTATTTAAAGATTCTATTATGATGTTTTCTTTCACGGTTCAGCACGTGGTAAATCAGAACTTTAAATTGCAATTAACAGTTAATTTAATTAGTGCGGGTATTAAACTGGGGTTGCTCGTTTACTCTGTAATTTTATACCGAGCTCTGACACGAGAATTAAGAGGCTCTCAATACAATGTGTCATAATCAAATTAAAAGCGAAGGAAATTACTCGTAAATGTATTAACATGTTATATTCAAGCATAATTAAATATTGTAATACGCAATAACAGCACCGTGTTTCTATGATTACAATATTTTTTTCTTATAAACAATATTATAATTTTTGCATACTCTACATGCAAATATGATCCTTCATTGCATAATAATAAAATTACTATAGCGCAGTATGAAGCAGTGCATAGCATAACCAATTGCGATTTCCATTATGTGATACACTTAAATAAACCTTAAAATAGCAACACCGTCTGATTGGCCTTTGACATGCCTTTATGATGGGGGAAGTGGCCTTGCGCCGCGTCCTTGCCATGCGACCAAAGAACCCTCCGCGCACTTGTCCCTTTCACGCCAAGATGAAATTAAACTTTCGTTTCACTCTATAAACACTCACCGCCCTACGTCGATTTGTAAAGTGATAAATCGCCTCCAACGACAGCCCTCGCATCGTTCGACGAGACAAGTTTACGCACTCTCTTTTCATTTTTATTTACAATTGAATAGAGGTTCGCAAATTGAGGCGTAAATTCTATTATTAATAGCTAAACGCTTCAGACTGCTTTTTTACATCTCGTGAAACGATCGTTTTGTTCTATTTTTAATATCGTTATAGTGTACCTTTGTGAGGACAGTTATGTGGTGCCAGTCAGACGATGCGATATAATTACAATGTTTTACCCATACGATAAATTTTAATGGTTTTCGATATTTAAATGCTTCATAAAGATAGTTCTTAACTTACGATTTGCTGCCTCTTGAATATTCATAAAACTAGACCTAGACTGCGAATGCGAACGACCGTGTAGATGCCTAATGAGTAAGGCCCTTTTAGAGACCGGCAGTGTTAGAAAATACCAAATTGTACGCAGCGACACGAGCGACATAGTTGATATTCAAAACGCGAGCTTATGTCCAATTAAAACAGATGCAAACTCTACATAACCTCCGCCAGCACAACTATTTAGGTAAATTTACGTTTTTATACTCTTCTTACTTAATCTTTGCTTGCCAAATTGACATCTGATAATTTTAATAACTAATAAACTAGTGGTAAAATTTTAAAATTTTGTTCAACCAACTTCAATATAAATAAAATGAAAACATCATTAATGTAATCTAAGTCATTCAATACGCATAATTAAGGAAAACGCAAAAACTAGTGGTCAAATCTTGATCAAATTTATATGGGACCACATGACAAGCACCAGATTTCAAATAAAAAGAGAATCACAAAAATCGGTTCACCTAAAAATCATCATCATCATCATTACAGCCCTTCACAAGTCCACTGCTGAACATAGGCCTCCCCCACAGAATGCCACAAAGCACGGTCCTGAGCCACCTGCATCCATCGACTTCCTGCATGTCTTACCAGGTCGTCACTCCATCTAGTGGGGGGACGCCCTACACTTCGCCTATCGGTACGAGGCTGCCACTCGAGAACCTTTCTTCCCCATCGGTTGTCGGTTCTTCGAGCTATATGGCCGGCCCACTGCCACTTCAGCTTACTAATTCGTTGGGCTATGTCGGTTATTCTGGTTCTACTGCGGATATCCTCATTCCTAAGTTTATCACGCAGAGAAACTCCGAGCATAGCCCTCTCCATAGCTCGCTGAGTGACCTTGAGCTTCCTCATACGGCCAGCAGTGAAGGACCACGTCTCAGTTCCGTAAGTCATCACTGGCAACACGCACTGGTTGTACAATTTCGTTTTAAGGTTTTGAGGTATGTCTGACGAGAATATGTGTCGTAGCTTCCCGAACGCTGCCCAGCCGAGTTGAATCCGTCGATTGACCTCTCGGTCGAAGTTGGACTTACCTAGTCGGACTATTTGTCCCAGGTAAACATACTCGTCAACAACTTCGAGCTTAGTGCTCCCAACAACTACCGGCATAGGTGTGACATGGACATTAAACATGATCTTTGTTTTGTCCATGTTCATCTTAAGACCTATCCGTTGGGAAACACTATTGAGGTCATTGAGCATAGTGCTTAGGCCCTCCAGCGATTCTGCCATAAGGACTATATCGTCGGCAAATCGAAGGTGAGTGATGTACTCACCATTGATGTTGATACCGTATCCTTTCCAGTCCAGAAGCTTGAAAACGTCTTCCAATGCAGCGGTGAAGAGTTTCGGGGATATGACGTCACCCTGTCTTACACCTCTCTGCAATTGGATAGGTTTCGTACTCTGGTTCTGTACTCGGATAGCCATCGTAGCCCTACTGTACAAGCACTTCAACACTTCGATATACCGACAGTCAACTTGGCACCGCTGAAGGGACTGCAGCACCGCCCAAATTTCGACGGAATCAAAGGCTTTCTCATAGTCCACATACGCCAGACATAGTGGCAAATTGTACTCTTCGGACTTCTGTACAACTTGCCCAAGGGTATGTATGTGGTCTATGGTGCTAAAGCCCTTTCGGAAACCGGCTTGTTCGGGAGGCTGGAAGTCGTCAAGTCTGTGCGCGAGACGATTCGTAATGACTCTCGAAAACAGCACGTAGACGCGGCTCAGAAGGGAAATCGGTCTGTAGTTCTTCAAGAGAGCGTTGTCACCTTTCTTGAAGAACAAGGCCACCGCACTTCTGCTCCACGCCTCCGGTGTAATGCCACCATGGAGGACGGAATTAAAGAGCCTCTAGAGGACTTCAAGTACCGGTCTTCCACCCGCTTTCAGAAGCTCCGCTGTAATTCCATCCTCGCCTGGGGCCTTACCGTTTTTAAGGTGCTGGAGAGCCAGTCTAATCTCGCTCAGACTGACGTCCGGGATATCTTCGGAATAGTGTCGGATGAGACTCGCTCTTGGATCGTTACTCACACTTGCGTGTGGCTCCAACGATGACGTGTACAGCTGCCCATAGAACCTCTCAATCTCACTCAAAATCTCAGGTGTCCCGGAAACGATGCTGCCACATTCGGTCTTCAGCTTTGACAGTTGGCTCTTTCTGGCAGACAGATCTCTGGCAAAGACTTTGGGGCCTTGGTTCCGCTCTATCGCTTCTTCAATACGAGCTGTATTGAAGTTGCGTAAGTCCCGCCGCATGCATTTGGAGATCTGTCTGTTCAGATGCCTGTATGCTGTCAAGTCTGTTGAAGAATGTAGCTTCATCTCCCGTCTTGCCACACACACACAACAGCCATGAGATTAAGAGTGTGATCGGAGAGTTTTTGTGTTCTTCTGCGGCGGGTCTTGCAGAACTTAGCTCCGACCGCATGGACAGTTTCCACGAGCTTGTCATTCAAATCGTCCACTTCATTGCAGTCTTCTAGGCACTGAAAACGGTTTTGTAACTCGAGCTGAAAGGTTTCGGGACTTTGGATTAGAGCACGAGGGGGACGGATCGTTGACTTCATTAGACGAGACCTCTCCAACTTAACGTTTAGGTTCAGTGTGCCTCTAACCATTCGGTGATCGCTACCAGTTTTCAGCCTCGCGATCACGGAGACATCACTGAACAGTTGTCGTCTGGTCGTCATAAAAATATTCTGAGGTAACACACATAAAAAATACAGTCGAATTGAGTACCTCCTTTGAAGTCGGTTAAAAAATGTAACACCATGAGTTTTTTAAAAATCTGTTCTGCCATTATAATAGCAGAGTTAATGTGCAGCAGTCTTCCCATATCGTCTCAAGAATATCGTACAAGTGAATTGCGAGAAATGCCAGGAGGATTTTGTGACCTTGATATAGTAGAGTTGAATCCGTCGACGGATTCAATTAGGCCTGGTAGCGTTCGGGAGATTACGACACGCATTTTCCAATCGTTTTTATAATGACAAAACCTCCTTCCAATCGAAGAGAACAATGTCCAGCTGTGGACTCCCAACATTGAACCGATGATGACACGTTATAACCTTAATATCAACACCGGATTATCTAATCTTTGCAGGTCCTGGCACTTCGTCTTGATAGCTTCGCGATAATAGAAAATTAATTATTATTCATGAATATACCATAAACCGATTTATATTAATTCTTATACTTACTTTTTTTCTACTTAGTCCCTCTTGCTAATGGATTTTGCTTATTCCTATTTATGGGAATTTATACGCATTTTAAATTTACGTGTTACGCTATTAACTAAAATGAAACCAATTAAAACCAGTAAATTGATGTGCATGTATGAAAATTTGTAGGTTAGTTGGTGAAGCTACGGTGCGGTGCCGATAGTTTAATGCGTCTATTTGCGTCGAGAAACTTGCATGCCTCGACAGTCAATTATTTATGCTCAGGTGAATAAAGAAACATCGATGTAAGCTAATCAATACCTAACAAACACATTGCTCGTATTCAAAAGATCAGAAAGGATCCCTCAGAATGACAATTACGCGCTCCAATTCGAACTTATCTAACTTTTGAGGCACGCTTAGGCTTAATAGTCTAGGATTTTAAAAAATATTGCAGCACATCCGATGAAAAACTTAAAAAACTTTAATAGCTTTATTATACGGGCGTTATTTATGATGTTTCTATACTTTTATTGCTGCATATTATATTCTCAACTGTCCTATGCAAGTGAGTCACGTAAAATGCTTGAAATCCTTCGACTGGGTTGTTTTGTTTTGTATTCATAATTTTGTCGTCAATATTCAAACGGTAGTTATCAAACAAATCTATACTCTATACATATAATAAATCTGTAGAAAATTCGTATCTATAATACTAATATACTTTTGAAAAAACAAATTTTGCACGCAATTGAGGTGCTCTTCATACTAGGTAAGACACATCATTTTATTTTATAAAGCGGATGTTTGCGAAGTAACTTTTTAAAAGCTTTTAGATTTTACTTAAACAAAGGTTTATTTTATTTTACTTGGCAAAGGCGGTAATCAAACTGATCCAAACGTAAATTTCATAGTATATAAGCATTATTATATATTTTTACATACCGGTTGTTTGTCAATAGCTCCCGAAAACGAAGACAGACGATAGTACTAACTCCACCTTTGATGAAGGGTGAGAAATAAAAATTTTATTGAGGAAAAAAAATCATCTTTCCGCAACGTTTTATTAGCTTTATTAACGCCCCATCATGTTGGTACAGCTAAATAAAACGATAATTTCATTAAAAAATCATAAAAATACTTAAACATTAAACCAGCAGTGAAATTTAAAATAAATAAATCATAAAATCAGCTGGCAATAGGGTCAATATTCTCGGGGACACCAAACTCTTATGTACTCGGTGCCTACACACTCTAAACCTTCCCTTTCACACACCCGCTACCGCCGCCCGGCCGGCTCGTGTCGCCTCACGCTGTGGAATTTACACTTGTCAGATTTGCCAACATGTGGGGAATTCCCAAAATTTTGGGGAATTTAAAGTCGGTTGGGTATTGGTATTACGCGGGGAAAATACGGGGATTTTGAAAATCGATAGCCAGGGCCAAATCAGAACCTTTTTTCAAGAAATTTAAATACATATCTTAACATTTTGTTAGGTTACTTATGAATATCGAATGACTCCCCTTTTTTTTTAATTATCTTCATTTAATTTTCGGATTTATTTCGGCATATTTTTGTGTATCATTGAATGCTTTTCATTTCTTTATTTTTTTTAATTTTAAAGGAAAAAAATGTTAGTTAAAAATTAAATCTTATAAAATTAGTTGAAAATTGATTCATTTCTTAAAATAAAGTTGAGAGGAATTTGTGGGGACTCTGTTGAAGTTTTGTCCTTAAATTGCGGAATTTGACAAGAATTTTCGGGGAATTTGGCAAATTGGTGTTGGCAACGCTGCCATGTTGCACTGAAATTTAGTTTGCCGGCGACATAAGAATTAGAGGCGGCAATCACTATAAAACTTGCAAGTAATTTTTAATAATTTGGACGTAACTCCTTTCAATTCAAAGTATTGGTCGGATTAAATACCGAAAGTCAATATAAAATAAAGTAAAAGTATTATTTTTTACATTAATTCTGATAGATTTATTAACTATCGATCATAATTGCAATTGATTTTAACTATTAAATTATTCAGTACCATTTCATTTCTATTTTCTTATATACAAAATCAAAAATAACGATGAAATAGTGTTTATAGTTGTGTGAGTACTGAGTACAAAACTGAGTAAAGAACTGCTTGTTGCGTAAGGGTACAATGATTGTGTAATTTTATTAAAAATGACAACCATAATTTCTAAATTCCATATGAAAACTAGTCGTAGGGATAACTAAACTTATAAATAAAATAAACGTTGGTAATGTCGTAAGGGTTTTACGGTACGGTCTGTGGTAGTGCTCAGTGCTTCAAGGACGAATGCCTCGTGCGCATTTATTTTGGCGGTATTGATTGTTAATTTTAGTTTTTGAGATAGTTCCGTTTTGACTATCACGTGCGCGTGAGCGACAGTTCAATCGTTTTGTTTATTACATTCTTATTGTTACGTTTTGTTTTTCTTGTTTTGTTTTAATAATGCCTAACGCGTAGGTACGTTTATAGTGCTCGTGAATAATTATAATAAATATTAAAGTAAAAATTAATGTGCCATGGAGAATCTCATACTTACTTAGGCTTTAGATCTGATTAGCTGTTTCATACCTAATTTTTTTTATTGAATAAAACTATTTTTACGGATGACGTTTCGGTTGCTTTCCAGTAACCGTGGTCACGGGGGACTGAAGTGATTGACGTCCCGATGTCAAAGTTAACCCGGAGTACCTTCAGCTTTTTAATTATTAATTTTGGTCCGATCTACGCAGAATGAACTAACTGTGTCTTGAAGTCTTGCAGTGGTATGCTTGGGTTTAGTTTTAATTTTATGAATTACATTAAATTTTTTTTAATAACTTAGTACTGAATTCATCTGAATAGGTGCATAACTGAAAACATCAGAATAATAAAAATACCTACACGACGACGAAATGCATGACTCTAACCTAGTTAACATTTCATTTAAGTATTTCTTTTATTAGCGGGGAATCGAATCAGGTATTTGGTTTATTTAACCTGTGAATAAAGAAGCTAGGTGGAGACAAGCACAGTGGCAAAATAGTAGGTTAAGTAGATAAGTCAGGTATTTATTTCTCACCCGTCATCAAAGGTGTAACTATATTTTATACCTTTGATGATGGGTGAGAAATAAAATCGATCCTGAGGAATTATACTAACTATATTAGTACTATCGCCTGTCTTTGTTTCCGGGAGCGTTTCACAAACACCCTGTATATGTTAATTGCACGTTCTCGGCGGTGAAATAAAACCTGCATATCTGAGAAACTCCCCAGTTGAAGTGATCGTGGCGTTGGCACTTTTTTTGGCGAAAAGCTCTGTGGCTACATACATGGCACTACTGGGCACACCCAGTAGTGACATGTATGTAGGCTGCTACTTTTTTAGTTTTAATAGGGCAATTATGCTGTTTTTATTTCATTAATATTTTCGGATTATTTTTTTGTTTTCACACTACCCTAAATATAACGGTAGCAAAGATTCGAATAAATAGAACTCATTATCGTCCTCCTCCAGAAATTGTCAAATAGGCTACATATTTGCTATAGATGCCACGCTTGGCACGCGGGTTGGCCTTTATTATTTTGAACTGTTGTCAGGAAGATGATGTTGCCCATCTCCGGTTTGTTAACCTCTATCGCCTCTTAGGACACAAGGTGGCGGATTCTCTTTCCCACCACAACAAGACCATCATTTTTCTGCTTCCGATCATGAGTGTAGTTCTACTCACGTTCACTGCGAATAGAACTTCCTTTACAATAAAAGTAATCTGAAGGATTCTATCGTGTTTAATTTTAACTTTTTTAATTCCTGACGTTTCGGGCACTTTAAAGAACCCATGGCGACCGGAAAGGGGGGGGGGGGGGGGGGGGGTTTGTGTTGTTTAACATTCTGATGTCATAGTTTACGAAGATTACAATCAACTTTTAACTAGTAAAGTTTGGTCCGATCTACTCAGGACGAGCTTACAGTATCTTTATGTCGTGCAGTAGTATTCTTGGGTTCGAATTTAATTTTATTAATTATGGGATCCCAAAGTAGATGATAGCACCCAGTTTCTTCTTCTCTATTAAAGTTAGGACGTTTTTAATTTCAATAGCCTAACGAATCATCTTTGGCATAAATCGGTGTTCTGTTGCAAGGATTTGTTGTCTATCAGATCTAATATAATGGTTGGGACGATACTGAACATGTTGACATTCTTCAGACTTGTCGGAGCGTGGGTGCTTCACATCAGCATTATGTTCTTTTACGCAAATTTTTATAAAACTATATTCCAAAAAATGAAATTTTGAAGTCTACTCAAACGTAGAAAAAATATCAGAATCTATTTTATGGTGCTAATCAATATTAAATGGGAACAATGATATGAATCAAATATCGTATATACGACCTTGAAATCATCATTATTTCGTTAAAACTAAATTAACTTTAATAATGAATGAATGTAAAGAGTAAATAATAATGGTAAATTATGATTCCAAAATAATTTATCTTTCTTATATACCTACATCGGAAGACAAGTCCAATATAAAACCTTGTAGATGTTTCTTTACATATGATATTAATGCGACTCTGAAAAACTTATTTATTTAAGTATTCCTGTAGCATTATTATATGTATATGCCAATTATCAATTATCTACATCCAATAGTCATTGGGAATTCAAAAAAAATTGTTTGACAAAATGACATTTAAACACAGACACCAAAGTGACTAAAAGTGATCGAATTTTGCTAAATTTGGCACGGAATGGCATTTTATGATGTTTCTAAATTGAGACCACGTGAGCGAAGCCGCGGGTAAAAAATTAATATATTCTTTAATTTCTTACCATAAAACTACTTTCTCCGCCGTATGCACATTCAAATTGCGACTTTTCATTCAGTATATTTTCAGAAATTATTTTCGAATTCGATTATTAATGAGAGCAGGTGAAAGCCAATGCAGCGTAGTTTGGTGGTGTGCAGGTACATGACTACCAGATACAGATCAAATCTGGCTGGAGCCAACACTAGTGGTACACTATATATGATATATTTTTTTATACAATAGACAATAAGTTTGACTATCAAAACTAAAAATGTTGTAGAAAGCATACAGTGATGATATATGTTAAAAAATATAATTAAAATCTATTGTTTCTACTCATAAAGTTAAGCTTTTGAAGGTTTTTTTTTTTAATATATTACTATATTATACATATTTTTAATTTCAGTTTAGTGTCAAAAACTACGACTCTTTCTACGGTTTTTATTTGTTTACGAAGGACTTCCTACCACCTTCTTCATCTCCTTTTATTTTAATATTCAATACGCAACAATGTATCTCTCTATCTATTATTCCATAGCATTGACAGCTTGTATACAATTTACATTACTGTTATTCTTCTACAAGCATACAAAAAATATTGATCAGAAAGCCGTGTAATTTATCAACATTAATTCTCTATATCATATATCGTAACTAGAATAGCCTAAGCGACCGATTGTTAATCCAGTCTAGCTAGTAAACTCATCAGCATTCTTCGGTAAGTCCGTGAACGATAGCCCTAGATCCTTATACGAGCACACCTCTTTAGCACGCCATTTAAGGTGCTATGCGTGTCGCTCTGGATATATAAGCAATAGTCATGAGCAAAGCGACGACGCGAGCGTTGCGGCAAATTAAACAACATCCTATTACATAGAGGCGGAACGCAATATAATATCGTGTAACGTGATGACTCAACCACACCTACTTTTAACCGAAGCTGTTATTTGTTCATTAATCAGCGGGGTGAATTTCAAGAGCGTTTACGTAGTTTTATTTGTATGTAAACTGAATGGGATTTGATTACCAAGGTAGGTATAGGAGAGCTACATATGTATACAGTATGAAGATAAGACTCTATTCATATTCTGCCGAACATAGACCCCTCATTGATTACGTCATAAGGTGAACATTTCCCATAGTTCCTACGCTTGGCAAGCGGGTTTGCACCCGCAGTTTTTTATTTTCTAGTTGTTATTAAAAAACACTTCTTCCCATCTCCTGGTTTGTTTCCCTCTATCACCTCTTACAACTTTAACGGGACGATACGGGCTCAATTAAAAGTTCTTCATGAATCTCTATAGCAAATCACACACCATTAATCTTTTACTATTCGGGCCTTACATTTGCCTGGACATGAAGAAGGGCCTTACATTTTGCCTTTATGATCATCATCATTATTAAACCCCATAAACATGAGAAGTCCACAGGTTAAATTGGCCTCCCCCAAGGAATATTATTGTTACTGTAAATAAATATACTAAGGACATCAAGATTTATTTTGTATCCATCAGTCGCACTCTCGAAAAATATAAATGCAGTAATCAAAATATAAGTCAAATAAAACTCTTGCCGCCTTATATTGGGACTTTTCTATTTGAACATTTTCAGTAAACTCGTCTCAAATAAAGGATTTTACTCCAAATTAATATGCGTAAGAAACAGTTTAAACTAAACTAATTTTTTTTTCATTGGTATCTTGTTTTATTAATATTTGTTTTAATTTATTTAGTTGCACTAATATTTATTGAAACCGACTGATTTTTATAGTTATTATCTAAATAAAATTGAGGTGTCTTACTATAATATTGAAATAAATGGCTTCTATATTAAGCTTTTGAATGCTATTAAGACATGTTGCCAGGTCTAGTCGTTTACGGTAGCAAACGAACTTCCACCGTGTATTCTTAACATCCCCTGCTCCGCTGTTGCCATGGTCGCAATATTAAGACAATAAATAACCATTTTTAAAAATTCTGTCTTTCTGTCCGGGCCAATCTTCGATCTAAACCGATTGTGATGAAACTTCACGAACAGATAGAAATCAATGCCAGAAAGAATAAATAAATAGACTTTGACTGTCCTAAATCTAAATAACGCCAGATTAATAGATCCTATCTTAACAAAGAGGGAGCGGGTCGCTCAAATAAAATAAATGCTAGTAAAACAAGTACATGTATCAATCCAAATGACAAAAATTGTGATAAAGTTTCACCAAGTAACAAAACTCGAAAGTATAAATTACTTAAGTTCAGAGCTTTGGCTTTTTGTAAAATAAGAATAAGAATTCATCACTATATCTCACTTTGGATGTCATAAAAAACTAAGGTAATAAGGCATAGTGTATAGGAAGAAGGATTAAAGTCCCGACTTCAAAAGCGTGTGGAAATTATTGTTTTATTTAGGCAGTATTATATTCTTAACTGAAAGTTTAATTATATTACCTTTTTGAGTACATAGTTTAAGGAATATCACAAGTTAAAGGCAACAACTAGAATTTCGTCTAAATATTGAAAACTTCATGAACACACATAAAAAACGCACGAATTTCCCGTTTTTTTTTTGTTTCTTAAACTCGGTGTATAATAAAAATTTTTCAACTTGCAGATGAACTGTTATCTTGAGAAAATACGTTTTTTTCATTCCAGTTTATTCGATTGTCGAACGTTGGGTCTATGGGGCTACTAATGTAGGTTTTAAATTAAGATATCAAATTGAAATTTATTTATTACTTCATAATAAAATTTTATTACGATTTCTTTTGACCCTGTCATTAATACAGGATTATTTTTCAAAGAGTATACCGTTATTGCAGTTTTAGATAGCACGAGTAAATAATACTAAATTTGTAACTGAGCGACCCTTACGAATGGGTGCGTGCGTAGTAAAATAGTAGGCGTTAGGTATTTACGAATGACAATCAGTTAAAATTATGCATTACCACGCATTCTGAATTTAAAAAATAAAAGAACAGAATATTTGAGATTTATTTATCAATTTTTTTCAGCATTGCTCTATATTACATATTCTGAACCATCTCTGCAAATTTGGGCGTATATTGCAAAATAACCCTGTATATTGCCTTTGTTAAGTCGCTCACAGCTCATCAATAAACCTGTACTCGTTCACAGGCGCCGTATGATTTACAACTTTACCAAATAATGTTACCACTTAACATGAACGATCACACCTATTATGACATTTCGAAACGGTACTTTATATTCGATATCGCGATGCAGAATACATAATTATAAACACAGACTATACGTGAAGATATCTTGGGTGCCGACAGTTTTAATAGTATGCAAGGAGTAATATTAAGTATATTTTATGATTACGTTTTTTTAAATGATACTGTTATAACTAATGACGCCCAAACGCTGCATGAATGGCTTAATTCAAGTAAAATTAAAATTTTATTATGAATGTTTGACGTATATATATATATATATTTATATTTATAGAATTAGGGTGAGAAACGAGCTGACAGTCCACCTGATGGTAAGTGGTTGCTGTGGCCCATAGACATCTACATATATTATCCCCGATTACGAATCAAAATGCAGATGCGTTGTCACCCGTGAGGACTAAGATGGAATGCCTCGTTTCCAGTACAAAAGGGTCTCCGGTTCTCTACACTCACCATACGAAACACAGCAGCGTTAAGCTGCCATTTTACGCTGGTATTCTGTGAGAGCGTGGTCCTTCCCCGGTCGAGCCGACCCATTCTTGCTACAACTATACCAGTAATATAGCTGCAGCATGGCTCTACCACGTATAAAATTTATGTTAATTAGATCAACATTTGGTAATGTCTTTTGTGCTTGTTCTTACAACGACCTCAATCCAGGATACTATTTTACACTCAGTCAGCATTTTAAACAGCATTATTTTATTACGTTAACTTTAACCCTTTCTATGTTGTGGATTATTAAGCAATCGAAAATCTGATATAAATATTTTTTTCTGGTCTGGTTATAATCTACTTATTTTTAAATATTTATTAAAGTTTATTTCCTTTAAAGTCCGTGTTTGGGACCAAAAATAAAGCAGTGTTCTATTTTTTCAATTATCTTTTAGTTAATCTATTGCGGTCGTAATCAGCAAGTCAAGTTTTAATTGCTTGTAACTTGTAATAATAAAGCTTATTGTCTCGTTACTATTTACTTAGCGAAGGTCCACAGGGGGTTATTTAGTTCAAAGACGTTATTTGAAATAGTGTCCCGGTCTGCTGAGCACGCTAAGCTTTTTAGAGGCCAGTTTGGCCTTCTCTTTCAAGTGACCACGAAACTACACGTCACTCGATATATCGGCGCCGAGGATTCCGATACTGGCTGAGGCAACAAGGAGAGTGCCTTGAAACTGAGGAGATACGACAAAGGGGTTCTTTTTAGCAGTAAACGCGCAAACTTGTGTCTTCTGAGGAGTAAACTGGACTATATTTAGTTGCCCCCCCTCTGAGACTTTGTACAGCAAAGACTCGACTTCAGATACAAGTTTGTTCCGTTACTCGGCGACGTTTTCCCGAGAAATATTAGCACGGCCGGTGTATAAAGCATCACCAGTGCTGTCATCTGCATAGCAACGAATATTACCGATTTGCAACATATCATTGATATGCAGAAGAAACAGCGTTGGTGATATCACGCAACTAATTTTTCGCTAATTCTGACAATGTGCTCATACTTTGCCTTAGCAATAACTCTTTTGTAGGACCTGGACCTAAAGCGCAACGTCGGTGTACAACAGGATGCATTTCAAAGACATTGCGTAAGATTTGTTTTTTTTTTTATATAATAAAGGTGAGAAACTAGCACACCGTCCATAAACATATTATAAATTTATCCTCGATTATTATTAATCTAAATGCAGATCCGTTCTCACCCCTGTGAGCTAAGACGAAATATCCCGCTTCCACTAAAAAATATCATCAGTTCTCTACACTCATGATACAAAACAGTAGCTGCTATTTCACGCTCGTATTCTGTGAGAGCGTTGTCCGTTTCCGGTCGAGCTGATCCATTCGTGATACAACTATTACATAGCTGCAGCATAGCTCTACCACATAAAAAAAACCGTGACTTAATTCTTCCGTCTCCTTTGCACTATCGGACGCTTCGCCAGTCTTAACGCCTTTGTCGTTATACCACGCATTCGAACCTAACGGCTTACTACGTCGTTGGTTATGCGAACAGCAAAGAAGTGTTAATTTTAAAAATAATAAATTGGCAGCATCTGTCCATAAGAATAAAATATGGGTAAAGTAAGTTAGTGCGTTTTACAATCTACGGCCACATCTTCACTAACCATCAAGTGGAACAGTAATGAAATCCGCCTTTTGTTTTTATACATTGTCTATTGTTCAATAAAGAATCTATCTGTATAAATAAAGATCAGTTGCCGCATGTATGAAAGATCATCTCTTGAGAACGGCTGGACCAATTTCGATGAATTTTATGTGTGTTTGAGTGGGTCCCTGGATGATTTAGTTCACAATTGGACCCGCTAGGTGGCGCTGTCGTTGAGATCCAGAGAAATCACTCGTGCGAAGACAGGTCGTAATCTTCATCATCATTATCATTACAGCCCTTCACAAGTCCACTGCTGAACATAGACCACAAAGCACGGTACTGAGCCACCTGCATCCATCGACTTCCAGCATGTCTTACCAGGACGTCATTCCATCTAGTGAGGGGATGCCCTACACTTCACCTGCCGATACGAGGCTGCCACTAGAGAATCTTTCTTCTCCAACGGTTGTCGTGGGTTCTTCTAGCTATATGGCCGGCCCATTGCCACTTCAGCTTACTTATCTGTTGGGCTATGTCGGTTACTCTGGTTCTACTGCGGATATCCTCGTTTTTAAGTCTATCACGCAAAGAAACCCCGAGCATAGCCCTCTCCATAGCTCACAGAGCGACATTGACCTTTCTCATACGGCCAGCAGTGAAGGACCACGTCTCAGTTCCATAGGTCACAGGCTGCACGTACTGGTTGTACCATCATGTATTGAAGTTTTGAGGTATGCCTGACGTGATGTGTCGTAATCTACCGAACGCTGCTCAGCTGAGTTGAATCCTTCAATTGACCTTTTGGTCGAAGTTGCACTTACCTAGTCGGACTATTTCTCCCAGGTGCTACTGTACTTGAGTACTACTACAGTATTTGAGTACTAACTGATAATAGTAACCGATACGACTTAGGGACCTTCAAGAAAAGAGCGTACTCCTTTTTAAAAGGCCGGCAACGCATCTGCGATTCCCCTGGTGTTGCAGTTGTTCATGGGCGGCGGTAGTCACTTACCATCAGGTGAGCCGCATGCTCGTTTGCCCCCTCTCCTATAAAAAAAAAAAGTTAAGAAATAACGTTCATCACAATATTGACATCATAATTTGTTAACTATGTGTCTTTCTCTTCTCCTTTATCAAATCGTAGCAGATCACTGCTTAAAATAGGCCACTCCGTTTATGGGAAGGACTTGTCTGATTGGACGGATTGGCGATCACCTTTGACGAAGTATTTTTAAAAAACCTTCAGTTAAAAAGATTCCATTGATTGATATTATTAAAGCTATTTATTTATTTTATTTTATAGGATAAGTGTGCAAACAGTCCACCTATTGGTAAGTGGATGCTGTGACCCATATATTTCTACAACAATCCTCAATTTAGAATCTAAATACAGATGCGTTATCTTCCTTGAGGACTAGGGTGGAATGCCTCATATCCAGTAAAAAGGGTCTGCGGTTCTCCATACTTACTATACGAAACAAATCAGACTTGATATGCCATTTTATACTAGTATTCTGTGAGAGCGTGGTCCTCGGCTTATAGTTTTAGCGTGGCTCTACCACGTCAGCTATGCGTTAGCAGCGTGGTCACAATGGGCAAATCACGCAAGGAATGCATCATTTAAGCACATTATTGGAAAGGCTTGATTAGATGAAAGCCATCAGTGGATGACTGATAAAGCAAAAGAAGAAAATTACTACTAAGACACTAGTTAAATTGAAGTGTAAGATCTCTTCCACAGGACCTTTATTTTTGCTCTTGTTTATTTTCACGTAATTTACACATCTTTTCCACAGTATTTATAGTTGTTGCTATTTAAAAGAAATAAAGTAAAATATTTTGCCTTGCTTTAAATGCTAATATAAAATAGGTATAAGTTAAATTTGCACGAGTATTGTGAGAATTCCCCACGTATTCATTATGTTTTGACTGGAGTTGCTTATTATGTAGATATATTCAAAAAGTCTTAGTCGGATCGCAGATAATTTAGCGGACCAAAGAAGATCTTTATTCTGCAAAAGTTCTCATTATTTTCATATGAAATACTTACAAGTAGCACTTTCTTAAATAACATGCATCGAACTTCCATCAGATTGGATAATTAGCACGCATGTAATAATATACCCAGACCTTTCTCATTTTATGAACCGCACTTTTCACACACCGTTCGCAAATATTCGGTTTGTACTTATATAATTCACGTTTTAGGAAGAAAAATTTACATTTTATAGATTAAAAAAATAATATATAATTTTATATACTATATCTATATATAATGAAGAAAATCATTAATTATGAATGTCTACCTGATAGTACTAGTATTGTTAATGGCAATTGATGGCTGTTGTAACTTGCAATGTTCCATAGACTCTTACATCTCAACACGAATCAAAATGCAGATCCAATGTCACCCCGGAGGACTAAGAAGGAATGTCTCGTTACCAGTAGAAGTGTTTTACGGTTCTCGTAACTCTCCATATCAAACACAGGATTATGCTACTACTTCTCTCTTGCAATCTGTGTGAGCGTTGTCCTATAGTGGAATCAAAGTATTAAGTAAAAATAACAGAAATAATTTCTCCGCCACATCTATGTTGTTATTATCCTCTTACTTTATCTATATTTCGAAAAATAATCGGTGACTTCTCGCACTTCGGTAAAAGGACAGGATCAAACCAAATTTTTAATAACTTTGAGACAATTCATTGTGCAGTATGATGCTTAGCATTGTGGCGGAAAATACATCTCGATAACTAGCTTGACCATTATATATCGATAGTTAGCTTATACTTCTGCAGTAATAGTTGTGCACACAGGTTCACCGTATAGTTACAAACTGCTGCTTTTGATATATCTTTACGTACATCACTTACCGTTGCTACTAATTTTAGATTTTTTTAAAGATTATGTGTAGTGATGGTGGAAGAATATCCATTATCCAATATCGTCCCACGGGTTTCGTAAGAGGCGACGGGGGGGAAATTGAATTAAGTGATGGTCAGCAGCATTTTCCTAATAAGAACTCAAAATAATAAAAAACTGTGACTGCCAACCCGCCTGCCTAGCATAGCTATGTGGCAATCTATAGGGAGGCCTATGTTCCAGCAGTGGACTTTTATAGGCTGTAATTGATAATGGATAAAATATTCAGTTTCATCACAATCCGATTCTTATTTGCGTAATTCTCGTAATCGTAACTCATTCTTCAAGAGTGTATTTGGTATTCCTAGTAATAACTACATATATCCACATACGGAATCGTTGTGTACTGACACCGTTTCTAATGTACAGACAAACGCTGCAATAATTGAAAAAATGTTGAAAACTTTGGACACGAACAAAGGTGCCGGTAGTGATGGGTTACCTTCTTTTTTTTGGTCACGATGCGCTAAATCACTTGCTCTCCCCTTGACTATTATATTTAATCGCTCTCTACGTGAAGGGATATTTCCGCATCAATGGAAGTGTGCACACATAATCCCTGTACACAAGAAGGGATCACGTACAGAAATAAATAATTATAGAGGCATTTCTATTTTGAACACCGCGGCTAAAATCCTTGAACGAGTAGTATATAACGTAATTTACTCCACGCTTTCACGTGCCTTCCCTGAGCAGCAACATGGTTTTTTACAAAGGCGATCCACCACTACGAACCTGGCAAGTTTTTCTTCTTTTGTCCTTGAAAATATGGATCAAGGTGGGCAGGTTGATGTGATCTACACTGATTTTGAAAAAGCTTTCGATCGTGTGGATCACATGATCCTGCTCAACAAATTACAAATATTAGGGATTCACGGTGACTTGCTCCGATGGACTGAATCATATCTCACAAAGCGCTCACAAGCAGTCGTGATAGGTGGTTTCCGTTCGAGCTACATAAACATACCTACAGGTGTTCCTCAGGGCTCTCACTTAGGTCCACTTTTTTACAATGCCTACCTATATGACATTGGTTCGTGCATTATACACACAAATTACCTCATGTATGCAGATGATAAGAATATTTTTTGTAAAATTAACACCATACATGACTGCCTATTGATACAAAAAGACCTGGACCGTTTATTTGAATATTACAAAATAAATAATATAACTGTCAATGCAAGCAAGTGCGAATGTATTAGTTTTACACGGAAATCTAAGCCAATTCTAAATAAATATCACTTTGGCGGATTAGAAATCAGCCGAAAAGTAAGTGTTAGGGATTTAGGCGTAATTTTTGATCATAAAATGATACTATCCGAACACATTGATTACGTTATCAGTAAAGCCTATAAAAATCTTGGTTTTGTTCTTCTCATCTGTAAACCATTCTCGAATATTAATACAATTAAAATGGTTTATTTTGCATATGTCAGAAGTGTTTTGGAATATGCTAGTTCAATATGGTCTCCACAGTACAATGTCTACAAAAGCCGCCTTGAGCGTATTGAAAAAATATTTGTTAATCACCTTAACTTTCGCTGTCGGAATAAAATCGATACTTACACAGCACAGACAGTTGCACTGAGCACGATCTCTTATCTCTGGAACACAGGCGCATTTTGCTTGACATGGCTTTGTTATATGATATAATAAACAGTAATATTGACTGTCCATATCTTGTCTCAAGAATCACCTTTCGTACTCCAAAATTCCGTACCCGCAATACTACATTGTTACAAACTCCCTGGCATCATTCAAACTACTGTCGAAACACTGTTCTTTCGCGGCTTGCTCGTACATATAATGAACAATTTAGACACATTGACCTCTTTGCGAAATCTTTAAAGATTTAGACAACGTTTAAAGATTACATCAAGAAAACTATTACGAAATAGAGCAGTTGAAGTTAAAATCACATACAATCATATATTCTCTCATCTATTTCTTCTATATGTATTTTTGAGGCTACTAATATAAATATAAGTACTTAAGTTATTTTATTTAATATATATTATAATTAATTATTTGTATTATGTTTATATATTTAAACATTTAATATGTATATATACATAAGTAAACTATATATGTATGTATATATATATATATATATATATATATATATATATATATATATCTTATATGTTTATATATATATATATATATTTATATATTTATATATTTATATATATATAAAGGTAATGTAATATATCATTCTACCTGACTATCTCTCCTGATCTGTAAACTTATGACCATCTTCATTACATTGAATTGCTTATAATTTATCTATTAGATTGTTCTTTTTCCTTTTCTTCTAACAACAATACACCTACCATCAAACAATATAAGGGAAACCTGTTATTGGCCATACTTTTAGTTTGTTACATTAATGTTAATATTTTCTATATACGCTGTTGGTTTTCTAAATAAATAAATAAATAAATAAGTAATTTTAGGGGCAAAATTCATGCAAGTTTGCTGTTGTCCTGCAGTAACACCACAGGCTACACTTTCCGAGTTTGCATATGTTCCTAGTTTGACTCAAATCTCTCTTCTACTACTTGTCTTTTTTTTTGATATCGCAGTCTTCGAAAGTTATTTTTGGATATGAGTTTCGTGGTGGTTTCAATGGTGCGTAGTCGGTACGCTACTTATCATAATAACGATGTATATGGATCAAGTGAACATGAACTATCGGTACGTTTTAAGCTTCTGTTTTTGAAATTTCGACTTAAACAACAAACCACGGAGGCGAATGGAGAAATCGATAACGATGAATTTAAAGATATAGTGCAAAAAAATGATGCCTTCATCTTTCCACGTAACCGATAAAATTAAATTAACCCCTGAGCTACCTCGACTCAATTTGTTAACTGTCAATAACATTTTTTTATAACGGTACGGGATTCGTATTTTTACGATAGTGACAAATCAATTCAAAAGCTAGCCTCGAATCAACAACTTCGATGATATCATCTTATGAAGCTTTTCGTTGCTGGAAGGTAAAACGAGCTTACTACAGCTTATTTATGTTTATGCAAATCGACGAGTTCAATAACAAATTCATAGAGATAGACATATTTTTTTCATTTATCATTACTGTTATTTTACCTCTATGTAAGTCGTCTACCCATTCCCCGTTATTTTATCATATAAATATCTTTAGCATATTAATTACCCGAGTTAAGTCGTGGTAGTCTTAAATTTAGCCCCTGGCTAAGCGCTCGCTGTAAATTTCACAGCACGCGAACAACCCCAACCAAGAAACGAATGAAATCGTTAATTGCTATTTTAAGGGTAGATTTACCTCGTGCTCGGCGGTGAAGGAAAAACCTGAATGTCTGAGAAATAAGAAAAAAATATATTTTCGAGGACATGTGAATTTCGCCAACACGCGGTGGACATTCATCATCCTTGCCTTAAAACCTTATAAATAAGATGAGGCCTGTGCCCAGCAGTGCGATGTATATAGGCTGCAACTTTAATTTTATGTTAATTACTTACCACACCTGTATCTGGCAAGGTGTAAATCTCATTACATTTCAAATAATAATAACATAATATACGTTACACCTACCATTTCTGAGCAATTATGTATCAATTTGTTCGCCGCGCTGCTTCAATCAATGCGTGTTCTAAATATTTTATTACCCAGATATGTAGCACGTGGTAGGTCAACAAACATTGCAGTTACTACCGTATTATTCACATTCTGTAAAACGCTTAGCTCCTGAGCTACCACAGCAACATTATTCGGCTCTTTTAATAGAGAAATATGATTTTATCACGTTTTCAAATAGATACAAAACATTAATATCTATTATAATTTTCACATATTGAAATCAAAATTTCAAATTCCAAATATTTTTTTTACTTATAAAGATATATTTTTTTTGTGATCCATTAACATACTGACTGTTTTTTTATAAAGTATGAAATGGATTAAATTTGAAAATTTCCGATTCTATCATCTTAAAATTTACCCCAGTTGTATTTAGTAACGCTGCGACAAATTTTGTGTTTTTTCCAGTGTAATATTTTTAACGTTTCCAAAGATATATAATTTATTTATCTTGCATTTCACGCGGACGCAGTCGCGGGTGCAGCTATTTTTAACACCTTTTATTAGCTTTACTATGCAGCAGGATAAATACAGTAGAAGTAAGTTCTTAAAATATAATGCAATTTTCTTCAAGAATTTCCTTCGACAATTTAAGTGTACGTTTTTTACGACTTGACGATTAAATTAAAAATAGAATCGCAGTAATTCTATTTACATTTACACCTATCGATTCTCGCTTAATAGCAGCGTTCTATTTATATTTTTAAACAAGCTTGACTTCTTATTCCCCGCTTGACCTGTATGTGTGTAATGTATTTATATGTTACGGTTAATGTTAGTGTAAATAATAAACTTAAGATTAACCGAGTAAACTAATCTTTAGTTTTGCCGTATACATACATACATATACATACATATATATAAATTACGTGTCACATTGTCCGCGATGAACTCCTAAACTACTGAACTGATTTCAATGAAATTTTGCACACTGTATTGCTAATTTAAAGGAGTTTTTTTAGGAAAGCAAATGGTCGTCGGAAAGGGCAGAACAACGTCTGCCTGGTCAGCTAGTGTATATATATATATAAAAATTACGTTTCACGTTGTTTGTCCGCGATGAACTCCTAAACTATTGAACTGATATCAATGAAATTTTGCATACTGTGAGTAGTTTGGTCCAACTTGAGAGATAGGATAGTTTTTATCCCGATAAGTGACCTTTAATATTTTTTATTGCGCATTTAAGGATTCTTTTATAGGAAGGAGCGTCGGAAAAGGCAGAACAACTTATAGATATATTATGTTCGTGGATGTAATTTAATTTATAATTCGGTTTTCAACACAACAAATTCATAACTATGACCTAGTATATTTTCCATCGTGATCGGAGCTCATGATCAATGCACGTTGTACATTTTAACTCTAATATTGATATTCACTTCATAGAACACAAAAAAGATATATTTTAAGAGCGATATCCAATACACAATAATAATTACAACTGTTTAAGTGATTTTGTAAGCTATTTTTTTTTCAAAATTATAAACTTAGAAATTAATACAGTGTTTATAATGATTGAAACGGAAAAGTAGTCACAAATTAACAACCAAATTTAAATTACTACCTTGAATGTGTGTACGTATAAATGTGGTGGTGCGGTGGAATAATTTAAAATATTTCAGACGTTAGAATCGATAATAATACAATGATTTTAAGATTATAACTTTGGTATTCTCACCGTTTCACCGACCGTTTACCGAATAAAATAATCTGCCGTAACCGTGATTCATATCGAGCGATCAAAACCACACGCATAGGCGTAATAATTCTAGTGAGAGCACTAAATATTACCTACACTTATGTATTAGCTTATGTATTTAATATTTTATGAGTAATTATGTGTTGTTTTAGTTTTTTAAACTATAATATTACTGAAGCTATACTATTATTAACCTATACCATGTGGTGGAGGCTTTAACAAATCTATCGCCCGATATCATCCTGTGGGTGACGTAAGAGGCGAGAAGCCAAAAAATCTTATGGTTTTTAAATTTATCTCGTTTATGCCACATTTTTTATAAGATTAGGGCGACAAATGAGCCCACCTGATGGTCAGTGGTTGCTGTGGCCCATAGACTTCTACATCTATTCTCGATTACGAATCAAAATGCAGATGCGTTGTCACCCGTGAGGACTACGATGGAATGCCTTGTTTCCAGTAAAAAGATTCTCCGATTCTCTACACTCACCATACGAAACACAGCAGCGTTAAGCTACAATTTTACGCTGGTATTCTGTGAGAGCGTGGTCCTTCCCTGGTCCAGCCGACCCATTCGTGCTAAAACTACCTAGTCAGGTCATAAATTCTGTCACATGTTTAATATAAAATAATTGAAACAAGTTTATTCATTATGTAACCATTTATATACCAAAATGAACTTAATAAAACATAGATTCTTATGACACTAAAGTTTATTCAAAATGACCTGCGTGATTTTGAATACAGGCCTTCAATCTGCGCGGCCAGTCGTCTATCGCAGCACGATCGAGGTCCATGTCAATATCGGCGGCTGCCTTAATCGAGGATGTCTTGAGTGACTCCAAATCGGGATGAGGCTTTGAGCACGCCTTTTCCTCCAAGTGTTGCCATATCTTGTAATCTAACGGATTCAAATCTGGACTGGAGGAGGGCCAATCTTCGTGCCGGATGAAGTCGATTTCACGCGCCGCCAGCCAGTCTTGTGTGCTCTTCGCTCTATGGGCTGGCGCCGAATCTTGTTGGAATACCCAGTGCCTGTTATTGAACTTGGTATGAGAAACAGGTTCCATAAGGTTCGTCAGGACTGTATTTTGATACACAACTGCATTCGTTTTTACACCTTTCTCACAAAAATGTACCTCTGTTAAACTCCAATAAGAAACTCTCAACCATACCATGAGCGAGGATGGAAAATGACCTCGTTGGACACGCGGAATACGGTTGCTCGCTTCTTCACTACTGTGTGCGTACACCTTATCATTTTGTTTGTTGTAGCTCTTCTACGGTAAAAATTTTTTCATCCGAAAAAAGAATTTCCCGATATTTTTTCCCGCGTACCGCTTCAACAAAGCGCGGCATCTCTTCAGTCTCAGGTCCATTAGACGAGCATTCAAACGATGTCCTGTTTTTCTTCGATATGCCCGAAGCACTAAGTCTTCATTTAACACCCTTTTCACCGTGGTTCTGCTTAACCCCATCTGAAGGGCCAACAGTTTCTGCTTACATTTGGGATTTCTTTGAATTCGCGCCTTTACAGCTTTTATCAGCAGTGATAAAAGCTGTGAAGACTCGAGTCCTAACAGATCGAGGGCGACCACTTCTTGACCTGTCATCTACACTAGAGTCTTCATTGTATCGTTTGATGGTACGATAAACGAATCTTTTGGTTATATTCAAATTTTTCAGTATGTCAAAAATTTGAATTGGCGCGTAACCGCAACGATGCAACGCAATAACTGCAACACGGTCTTCTTTAAGCGTCCACTCCATATTTAAAAATGAGTAAAATTCTAAAAAGTATACAGTTTTATTTTCATGAACAATTCGAAATTCGAATTCAAGAAACTTTTTTGTGGCCAGCATTCTAAAAAAAAAGTTTTTACTGTGTGACAATACTTATGACCTGACTAGGTATACTAGTAATATAGCTGCAGCATGGCTCTACCACGAAACATCCCGAGTACCAAGTAAGTAAAAACTTAGAGAGTTTTGTTTCTCTCATATTTTAGTAGAGCTCCAAGTCCTGTGGTAGTCTTGTTACTAATGTTGATGACGAAGAATTAGAATATTACAAGCCTTTCCATTACATCTAAATGTTTTAATTAGTCATACTAAAAAAAATATTAATAACTAAAAAAAAATGTAATAACCTCACGTTTCGAGGCCAAATTGCTCCACCTACAGAAACTATGTGAAGTTATATTTATCATAACGTCAGAAACATTTGTCCTATAAAAAACTTAACAACAAGAAAGAAAACTGTCTATAAAATTGTATCGAAACTATCAAGACTATGTTTTGCATAAAAACCCCGGAATACTTGGTTAGCGCGTACCCCAGATTCTTGGAGTACTTTTTTGAAGCGCAACACATAGTGGAGCATCTGTTCATTACACAAAGCTGGGAGGGAGCGATCCATCATTATCTTTGATCGCTCGATATGAATCATGGTAATGGCAAATTATTTTAGAGAAGTCGGCGAAACACCCGGGAAATACGCTCCCAGCACCGCTTATACAGAGCCCGCTGTCGTAATTGCACCACTCATTGATACCTCACGAATTGTAATTAGGCTTTGTTCCAACTTAGTACCGCCTAGCTATTTTTCTATGGCGCCATTTTTTACAGCCAAGAAGAAAGACGAGTCGGATATAATTCGCGAAAGTCATTATGACTGACTTTAAATTGTCTTGACCTACTCGAATTAGATATAGGTACAAATTTACATTTGTATTTTATATTTCTGCGGTCTTCGTCGTTACTATCATTACAATTTACAATTAAGCAAAATATGAAGTGATGAATGAAAAGTGTTAGCAGAAAACTTTTTAAATCATAGTCATTCATAATTTAAATTTTAATTTATAATATAATATTAAAAACTGTAATAATAATAAAGAAAACTTAAACTTGAAACTTAATTATCATATAGTCCTACTCCCCGCGGTATCGTGCCAAGAATGCTGGCTGCGTTTTCCCGCTGAATGGCTATACTTAGCCTTTGAGCGAGAAAAGAACCAGCCCTCTTATCACCAGCAGCAACGACCAACCGCGGATGGAGTTCCTTTAGGAACTTCACCGCACGTGGACCCCACGGACCGATAGTCTCTACAGCAAATGGCACAAATATGTAGTCATCTCTCAGAGACTCATATTTGCGCTACTTACTCAGTTCAGCTGCCTCTGATGCCGCCCCGGCTCTAAACGAGGTACCCCTGAGATAAGAGGCCGCCAGAGTGTCTACGCAAGTAGCATCCCACACTAGGGCTTTACCTCTCTCCCAAGGGACCAATGTCATAACGTCGGGTCTCCTGCCATCGTCTCTAAATATTCCACAAGGCTCTAAAACCGAGGGAACATTTATAGAGACAAGAGCCCTTCGGATGACATCGTTCAATTAATTAATTATACGTGGTAGAGCCATGCCACAGCTATATTAGTAGTATAGTTGTAGCACGAATGAGTCAGCTCGACCGGGGAAGGACCACGCTCTCACAGAATACCAGCGTCAAATAGCAGTTTAACACTGCTGTGTTTCGTATGGTTAGTGTAGAGAACCGGAGAACCTTTTTACTGGAAAAGAGGCATTCCAGCTTAGTTCTCACGGGTGACAATGCATCTGCATTTTAATTCTTCATTGAGGATAGATGTAGATGGCTATGGGTCACAGCAACCACTTAACTGTGTGCTCGTCTGTTACCCCATCATATAAAAAAATTAAAGTTTGAAATATATTGAAATTTTATATACATGATGAAAAACCAACCTTACTTATTATCGAGCACACAACATTGTTTTGGTGTTGTAAAAATTTTGGTAAGTGTGGACAGAATTTAAATGAATAAATAACCCATCCCCTTTTCATCTTAGTCCCAGACGCACAGCAGGTCCTTTCGTTGTGGATATACTTAGAATTTTTACGATGCTTTTTTTAAACGTCATTTAAAATACGTAATTCAAAACCAGAATAATTTTCAATAGTTTTCCATATAATTACAATATGTATGTTTTAGGGCCATCTTGTAGCACAGTATATAGGGGGGAGTTTTAGAACAAGAAATGTGGCCCATTGGTTCGTTATTGTTCATATTCGTTATTAAAAATAAATACGTATGTATTTATAAAATTCGTTATCAACACAACCTAAATAATAATAAAAATTTTGTTATTATATTTTGTAAACGCAGAGGTAAACCTCTACTTCACGCTGGTTTTCTGTGAGGTCGTGGTACCACCCCGGTTCGAGCCGGCCTATCCGTGCGACAGCAAAAGCTGCCGCGTGGCTCTACCACTGTTAAATTATTTTTTTATTATTTAGTTATATATGGAGCAATTATATATGTGCACCATTAAATATTTATTATATAAATATATATATATATATATATATATATATATATATATATATATATATATATATATATATATATATATATATATATATATATATATATATATATATATATATATATATTATGACTAAACGTTATAATGATTGAGATTTGTTAACGAAGTCGGGAATATTCAGCCTCTTGAGAGCTTCCACAGCGTTAGTATACGCTATCAATAGTTAAAGTTGCACTAAAATAATGTAATTCTAAAAAACGTCCCCGACTGCATATATCTAAGTTTTAAGTTTAACTTACAGTTACCATGTTACCATATTTAGTCTCTTTAGGTCAGTAAATGGAAAGAATACAGAATAATTTTTTGTAAACCTCAAAAACCGCAATAAAAATGTGGTGTACCATGAAGTTTTAAAATTAATTACACCTACCTACCTAACATTTGAGATAGACTTGTTCAACCCGGGCAAAGCCGTGGCAGGCTGCTAGTTATAGATATTTGAGTTGTGCCGTCTTTAAATATCTCAATCTTTTTCATCATCATCATCCCGTTAAAGTCGACTGGATACGGGCCTCTTACATTGTAAAGAGAATGTGCTTGAATCGTCACGCTTCGCAGGCGGAATGACTATCGCGAAAAGCATCGTCCTTTGACCTTTGAGGCTGCTTTCCGTCGTATAAATTAAATAAAATTTTAATTATTATTAATAAATAGAAAAGTATGTTATGTTTTAATGGTTTCTGATTTTTGTTTTTTTAAACAGTTCATTTTGTCATATATCTCACACACACATAGTTATCTAATTCAGTACAGTGTACTATCATAATTGCAATTGCACTTACAAACAAAAATAAGTTACGTTTAACGTAATGATAATAATTAATATAATTTACATATTAATTTTTTATTTGTCATATTTTATACTACAATTAAGTTTGATATAAAACTAGCCAAGTTACAAAAAAAATATTTTAAATTAATGAAAGAACATTGTACATTCCTTTAGCTTATGATTCAATACTGTGTGTAATATGTCAAATAGAAAAACGACCAAATAAATTATCGAGGTGTCACCTTAATAATGGCTTTGTAGATGGATATTAATCTTTACTATTTACGCATCAATTTCGAAAGAATGTTTAATTATTAATACTATAATAACAGATTATTTATATATTTTAAGAGGCTAAAGCCCTTTCATTACGTATCAATTTACGACTAATTCCTTACTTTATAATCAGAGAGATTTCATTGCAAGCAAGAGAATTAATTTTCATTTTCGACGTTAATTGGTTTGAGATTTTTTTATATCCGATCCGATTAAAATACACCCACTTACTGCACCACAGTTGAAAACTATAATACTTTTTTAAATTCATACATAATTTAAACTGCGGTTGGCAACCTATGTTCAACTGTGGAATTTAGAAAGGCTTTTGTTATAATGAATAATAGTCGTGCCTACACATTCCACTGGATGCTTTTGATAAATTTTACAAAGTGCAACCAAGTTGCAATCGATATTTACAAAAATTTCGTACACCTTGAAAAACTCAAACAAAATTGGCAACATCTAATTTCTCCATACAGTGTAGTGAAAGCAAACAAAGATTGTCCTAAAAGCTGGAAGTTGGCGGGATACATAGATTTGTAACTTAATGTTTCTGTTTTATGAAGATTGTTACTCGCTAATGATTATGAGAGCTCTCGTACAATTCGATTGCTACCTTTGAACTCGATACTTACGGAATATTTATTTCTATGCATTTTGTCTTATTACAATCTGGATGTTTTCTAGCCAATAGTAATTAGGCTTTTTACGCGTACGATTTTACCATTTAGGGCTTCGTCACCACTTATCACCAAGTAGGATTGTAGTTAAGCTCTAACTATACCATAATAAGTAAAAAAACATCATTGGCACAACCCGAGTCTGATACCAAGCGCGCATATACTATTATGTATTGTGAAACCTATAGCCTATTTAGCTCCAAAAGGTCACTTTATTGCCTATGATAACAAGTGTGTTGCAGCAAATCGGATTGTCGTGCGCGGTTTTGAAAGATATGTATCGTTGAAAAATATGTGGTCGACCGTTATATGTCTAGAAACTATACGGTTGTGAGAAAAACCTGTTGGTGACGATAACCTTTCGTCCCGCAAGTGCTTTCGGTGGATACGGAGCGGGAATTATCGTGCCTAATCAGGTTCGCACGAGGCGCGGTGGCTAAATCATTCGATTATTGATTTCCGATGTCGCGGTCGTGATCGGGCACGGGTCTTCAACGTTCAGCATGACAGCCTGGCTTTTGTCGGCGCCGGCGCTGGCTCGGGCATCGCGACGCGCGCTCGTTCTCGTGATTAAACGCTTTTAATTCCAATATCACTCCGTCTGTCGAATTCAATCGGCTTTCGATTGGCCGCCAGTCTCGTGTCTTCCTGCCCTCTGCTCCTGACTGCCAGATTACCTTGACCTGACATTTTTTTGCTGAGTATTAATCGTACGACTTTTTATGTTCTGTTTGCATGAAATATACAACAAACGCAATGTCGACTGTAAGACATAAATTTATATTAAAATTAAGATAAGTGTTTCGTGTTTTTAGTATTTGATTTCGTGCTGACATACTTTAAGAAATTAGCGTAGTCATACCCTCTAAATCCTGATGGTAATGATAATTTTTGTGATGTTTTAGTATCTATACTATAGTATTCATATGAGGAATATTTAAAACTTATTAGGGCATAAACATAGGGAACCAATTTTGTACGTATACATTCTTCGACATCAAACCATCTCCACGTTGTCAATTTAAACAACCGGTATTCGTCATTTTCAATTACTCACACTCACACGTTAAGATTACTCGTGCAACAAATCAGTACAGTGTGTAATTGACTTTGATGTATTTACAACATAAACATTGTAAAGAGGTTAGCAGAACTTCACAGAAATATCTTTGAAAAAAGGTCATGTCGACAACGTAGTTGACGCCTATGTGCGTGCGTAGGCACGTTCGCTAGAGGTTCACTTGTATATCTGATAATTCGCATTTCACGTTCTCAATAACGAGCTCCACTTACTCTGTTATTGTGGGTAACTGAAAAATCCTAATGTTGTTTAGATCTCTTCTATTTAATACTCTTAACAAAACACTAAAAGCAGATTTGCAATCTGATGGCGCGCTTACTGTTGAGCTTAAGAAGGATATTGAAATCTATTGCAACTGTTGATAAATCTGTCCAGTAGAAGAGACAGTGAAATTCATTTCAATGGTGGGAGTCTACTCTAACACATTTGCATCAGAATTTGGATGTGCACGCTTCGACAGTCTTGCGGCGCATTTCTCACGCTGCCCGCGAATACGCCAGGATTATCCAGCTTCCTCTACTATAACAACTGTTTTGCAACTTTGCCTATATTCTGGAAAAGGCTTCAACGGTATTAAGACCATCAGAAGGTAACATCATCACAGTTTAAATTAAACCTTTCTTAACACAAAAAAAAATTGAACCGTACCTTTTACTTTTAAACGGACATCATAGTTTTGAAAACATATTTCATTTAAAATTAGTACAAGATTGAATATTTTAATCGATAAACCTTTTTACATTGACTAAACACTTTACGGTAAGCATTTCGTAATATGCAATAACTCTACTTGTGTTGGCATTCAGTAATAACATACACCGAAATAAACAAGCGATTTAAATTCATAATTACATACAAATTGGAATCGCTGATCATAAACGGCTTCATAGTAAGCGATCATTTTTCACTATTAAAAAAATACTTTCAACGCCCTCCCACCGGAGGCTAAATATTAATTTTACTTTAATAACGGGAGGTTTGATTAATTGCTATAGGTACATATGAAAATTTTAAAACGTGTAGATGTACATTGGCCCTCATAATATTATTCATACTCGCGCATACTTACATACACTTTTTTCAGAACATTGCATTACACAAACATACTAGACACAAATTTAGAGTCTTTACAAAATATCTTAATATTTATTTTAAAGAAGAATATCTCTTATAAACACAGCTTTAGGAGAAAAGTCATGCATGATATACTGTCTACATTTTTCTAGTGCAACTGCGTTGGAACCAATGTCTTTGACAGTACTGGACGTGCAGGTGTCGTAATATGACCGATTTAATGATTTAATGTATGTGGTGCAACCTTATTCACCGCTATGTGCACTTAATGATAAACAAGACGTAACATTTGTTATTTTTACATTATGTCTTAATTTGAGATTCAATTTCATCTGATTATATTACATGTTAAATATTTTCGTTTGTGTTGTGTTTGCATTCATTCATATTAAAAGTTATTTCTACTGTTTGTATTTTTTTTTACTATGGGTATATTCGAGCTTACTGTATTATTTATTAAGTGACCTTCATAATAGCAACTCACAGGCACCTGCAATAAAATTCAAACGACGAACCGTACCGTATTCTGTGATTATTTTTTTAACAAATTATCATACCTAAACCTGCTAGAATAAACGGTTGGGATACATATCTTGTCGACATGATGAGTTCAAGTCTGGAGCGTAAGCTTTCGACTTTGACATAGTAGATCCATTATGTAACTTCTTGTCAAATCGACAACATTTAAAATATTTAAATTAACAGAAGCAATAATATAAAGGAACAACTTTTATCCAAATAACATTATAAAGGTTCGAAAAGTCTACTAAAACAACTACCAGTAAACATCGCTGCAAAAAATAAAGAAAGCTGTTTTGTATCCTCCGCGCTTCTTTTGAGACTAAAAATAGCTCAAAAGACTAAATATAGTACCTATGATATGTTCATTTTACTAGTATGTTAATATAAATGAACGTTCTTAAACTATTTTAGTCCTTTTAACTTTTTTTAATTAATAATTCATAAATATGCGTGTACAACAGTGCTCCTATCCTTTTATTTATACTCTACCTGAAATTATCAGTTACATGTTTCATATAAGTGTGGTAATTGTAAGTTGAGATAATAAGAATTATCATGTAAGAATACTTAAAGAGTTGAATAAAACTAATTTTACGTATTTTCTCGCGTTTATGTTGAACTTTAACAGTGGTAGAGCCACGCGGCAGCTTTTGCTGTCGCACGGATGGGCCGGCTCGAACCGGGGTGGTATCACGACCTCACATAATACCAGCGTGAAGTAGAGGTTTACCTCTGCGTTTCGCTTGGTGAGTGCAGGTGGCCGGGGGCCCTTTTTACTGGAAATGAGGCATTCCATCTTAGTCCTCACGGGTGGCAACGCATCTGCATTTTGATTCGCAAACGAGGATAGATGTAGATGTCTATGGGCCGCAGCAACCACTTACCATCATGTGGACTGTGTGCTCGTTTGTCACCCTTATCCTATAAAAAAAAAACAAAAAATAAGTTATTTAATTTATTTTTAATATCTGCACGTTTCGGGTGCTTTATGACGTCCCGATGTCTATATACCTAGACTGTATACGCAGAACGAGCTTACAGTATCTTGATGTCTTGCAGTGAGGTGCTTGGGTTTGGATTTAATTTTATTAATTAAGAATGGTAGCAATAGTAGCAGATGGTAGCACCTCTTCTGTGTTGTAATAAGGATGTTTTTTTTATCTCAATAGCCTCGCGGATCATCCTTGGTTGGAATCGGTATTCTTTTGCGAGGATTTGTGTTCTATCAAATCTCATGTAATGGTGGGGACGATCTTGAACATGTTCACAGACTGTAGAATTCCCTCAGCGTCACGTTAGTGCTGTTTTGGGAAGTCTCGAAACTATTAAGTATCTCGAAAAAAGTTCAGGTTTCTTTTCGAGATAATTAATGGTTTTCATTTTCTTAATCTTAAGTTAGTTTAAATCTAAACTCTTAATAGAAATAGAATACAACACATAAATCATATTTTTCGAATACTACCAATGCCTTTATGTTCTGCTCTAAACCTTCTTCCGTAGCTAAGATAGCAGGCAGCCTAGTGTACGTAGTTTCATCGGTTTTTTAACGGTGAAAACTAGAAAGTGTCTTTATTAAATATGTGATTCTCGTATGTAAATAGGTTATTTATGAAGTTATTTTCAAATAGCAATCGTTCCTGTACATAGTGTACTATGGTGATTGACGGAGAGATTTAAGGCGGTCGAATGTTAGCTGAACCCAAAGTAACTTTGAACCTAACTTCACTTACAGAACGCGATGAGGTACGACATTACCAATGCTTGAATATCGGTTCGACGCTTCACAATCCGCCTACCCATCGTGGTGAGTATATAATATGCAAATCAATCATCTTTGATTGAGAGAAAAGGAAATGCATGGCAGTTGGTGCATACTTATAAAGACCTATGTCCAGTTTCGGACTTAAAACGGTTGGTAATAACGGTTATCTGTGACTTGTGCTATATACTATTTAAATGATTTATACAGGATGGGCCAGCTAACGCTTGGAATTGAAACTAATAGGTTATTTTGAGGTTGGAAGGTTTGATGACATTTACTATGTGACAGAAAGTTAGTTTTATGTTTGACATTTATGAAATGGTTCCTTTTCGCTTGATTAAAGTTGGGAAATATTAAAAACTTATTTCCAAAGTGGTGAATCTTCTATTCAAACTTTTAGAAATTTACAAAAAAATAACAAAAAGGATGTGCCAAAATCGCAATTTGTGGATCAATCTGTGAAGCGAGTTCGTGAAACTGGATCGTTGTTGAATAAAACAACCCGTGTACGTACTCGTGCAGTGCGCTCAACCGAAAACATCGCTGCTGTTGATCAGAGTGTGCGTGAACAACCATCAACATCAACTCGTCATCGTTCTCAGGAATCGATTATTTCACGCACTTCTTTGAGAAGAATTGTGCATGAAGATCTCGGTATGAATGCCTACAAAGTTGAATTAATGCAAGAGCTGAAGCCGTATGACCATCCGATACGTTTTCGGTATGCTCAATGGGCCGAAGATCGTTTGATCGAACATGAGCATTTTTACCGAAACATCATTTTTTCAGATGAAGGTCATTTCCAGCGCGGAGGATACGTCAATTAGCATAATTGTCGTATCTGTGTTTCAGAAAATCCACACGTTATCGTGGAGAATCCGATGCATCCACAACGAGTGACTGTCTGGTGCGGATTTTGGTCTGGCGGCATTATTGGACTAGTTTTCTTAGAAAATTAGCAAGGAAACACATTACAGTAAATGGCGATCGCTACCGCGCCATGCTAAGCGACGACATTTGGTTTCAACAGGATGGCGCAACGTGCCACACAGCCAACGCAACAATCGATCTTTTGCGCACTGTTTTCGAAAACCGCATAATCAGCCAAAATGTTGATGTCAATTGGCCACCTCGAAGTTGCGATTTGACTCCGTTGTACTTTTCTTGTGTGGAGCCGTTAAGCACAATTATTACGCTAACCAGACTATACGTGGTAGAGCCATGCTGCAGCTATATTAGGGGAAGGACCACGCTCTCACAGAATACCAGCGTCAAGTAGCAGCTTAAAACTGCTGTGTTTCGTATGGTGAGTGTAGAGAACCGGAGACCCTTTTTACTGGAATCGAGGCATTCCATCTTAGACCTCAAGGGTGGCAACGCATCTGCATTTTGATTCGCAAACGAGGATAAATGTAGATGTCTATGAGCCACAGCAACCACTTACCATCAGGTGGACTGTGTACTCGTTTGTCACCCTATACTATAAAAAAAAACGATTGACGACTTGAAATTGAAGTTGCCATTGGCGAAATAGTGGCCCAAACAATCGAAAATGTACTGAAAAATTGGACTGATCGAATGAGGTATTGTAAGGCTAACCGTGGCAGTTATTTGAATGATGTGTTCTTCCATTCCTAAATGGAAAGGTTCAATATTTCAAATAAACTCATAACTTTGAAAAAATATTCATCAGTAATCTTTTTATAGCCGATTCAAATTCTTTTCCAATTCCAAATCTTAAATGGCCCACCCCTTACGTTCTTATACGCAAACCTCATAAATAAAACAAAAGCGGTAATAGCGCTGCGCTGGCTCCAGAAGCTAAAAATGAATATACTTCATAGCGTTAAGTGGCAGCCCTACATTAACACGTCTAGTAATTACAGGTGGCTAAAATGTTAAATAAAATAACTTCGTCCTTATTGATTTTGCGCAGTGAAGCATGTACATGCTCTAAAATCAACCTGTAGGCAATAAAATTACATATATTTTAGCTTAGTCATAAGCTATAATTTCGATTCATTACGAATAGTATTGACTGACGATGGTAATGGGTTGCATCTAGTCGTTCATTAAACTTTAATAAAATCGACAGCGTTGAAATAGAAGAAAAAGGAGTTGCTACATTAGTCGTTAATTATCGTAACTTTATTTTGGCTTTTAAATTAAAATATTGAAATATCACTGAATTTGGACTTGAGATTGCTATGAAATTTTAACTAATTAGGTATTTACATTAACTTCACAGATTTTTTTAATGACCAAGTATAATACGTAAAGGGTAAAAATCTTAAAAGAAGTATAAATTTGTATTAGTGTGGTCCATTTTATGCTCATAAAAATGTAAAGAAAATCCGTAGTAGAACCAGAGTAACCGACATAGCCCAACGGATTAGTAAGCTGAAGTGATAATAGGCCCGCCGTATAGCTCAAAGAACCGAAAATCAACTGGGAATAAAGGTTTTCCAGTGGCAACCTAGATGGCGTGACTACCTGGTAAAATATGCAGGAAGTCGATGAATGCAGGTGGCTCAGGAATAATGTAATGTAATGATGATGAATGGTGAAGTGTTGCGAGAGCCGTGGTAGTTCATGCGCTTTCAGCTAATTTAATAATATGAGTGCAACCAAAGTTAGATACACGCTCTCACAAGTGAAACTGTAATGTAATTTTAAAGCTGATTTACCACGTGCTCGGCGGTAAAAAGAAAACATGCAATGTTCAAGAAATAAAATATTTCGAAGACAAAACGCACTGGAATAGCGCGGCAGAATAATTGCTCCAGTACAGAAATAAATACATCCATAAATTTATAAGCTACTTTGCCCGGTTACTTGCCGGTTACTTAGCCCGGTATGCGCTTTTTTTTTATTTTTTTTCAAAAATCACTCGTAACACAACTCATCAAAGCTTCATCGTAATCAGAAAAACATTAGAGAAACACATTAAAAACGAACAAACAGACAAACATTCATTTCATATATTAGAAAATTTATTTATATTAATTGATTATTTAATTATTAATTATTAAATGAAAATCATAATATCACTTTTTTCTTTTTTATAGCTGGCGCTGATTAAAAAATAAATAACTTAAGAAACATAAATCGTACCTTTGTAAAGTATAGATTTAAAAAACTTCGGTATCACCCAGTTGATTCCTGAAGAAAAAATAAATGTGACCTACCTTTTTCACAAATGTAGACGAATAGAAAGTAGCATAAAGATTATCCAGGATGTTTAACTATCTAAGTTTTAAATCTTTATATATACAAATAACGTGTCACATTGTTTGTCCGCGATGAACTCCTAAACTACAGAACTGATTTCAATGAAATTTCGCACACTGTGTGCAGTTTGGTCCAACTTCAGAGATAGGATACTTTTTATCCCGATAAGTGACCTTCAATATTTTTTATTGCGAATTTAAGGATTTTTTTATAGGGGAGGGTCTTCGGAAAAGGCAGAACAACGTTTACCTGGCCAGCTAGTAATATTATAAATTTGAAATATACCTTTAAGAAAAGAGCCTTTCTCTAAAGAAAAGAGAGAAAACTAAATATTGATAAAATAAATTTTCTATTTAGATTGGTCTTAGGCGTTCGCCTTAAAACTCATAACATACGCGAGTAACCGGGGTTAGATCTCCGTCTGCACAATGAAAACTATCAATGTTAAATTTTGGGCATTGTGGGACAACGCGACGAACAATTCCCTTTTCTATAACCAAACCCTCAGAAATATGACGGCCTTATATCCAGCTGTGTGATGTGTCACGTATGCAAGATTGTACTTTTTTTTCTTGCGACTTATGACGTTTCCAAAAAAACTTTGTTAAATCTTATAGATACCTACCATTTCAATAATGTGTTCTTAAAGTATAAATTTCACTACTTTTAATGAGTAGACATCATTAAGGCGTAGATTTCATCACGCGATCGAGATTAAACGGTGTCTGCAAAACAGTTCTATTGTTTTAAAATCGCGTACTGAGATCTAATGCGCCCCTACTGTGCTCGCATCAGAGTATCTTACGCACGCGACTGACAATATCGCAGTAGCGGGCACGCGAAAGCTCCCAACTGACCTGTTATTCCGTGAAGTCGTACAAATCCGTTTGGCGGCGCTCGTTGCAATGAACCCGCGTTATCCGCGCCAGCCTCTACTAATACCACCTAACCGTAACGACACATTGTGGGTCGTTTTAGTGATTCTTGCTCTGTTAGCCGTTAGCTGTATGCTTACACGGGCGTCACGGATAGTGTAATATGGGCTTTGATTTACATACCACAAGTGTAGATTACACTTTGTTGCAATTTTGTAATTATGCTATTACTTGACGTACTCGTACTTGCATTGCTGCAATGTGTCAGAATTACGACGCTATCTAACAACGCTATCCTACAAAGTGATCATACAGAGAGTGGCTGACGACTGTATTTCGTGTCCTGGGTTCGAATCTAACTGGACTCAATATTTTACAAAACACTAGTTACATTGAACTCAAACTTCACGGACTGGTGATTATAAGATAAATTACCAGAGCTATGCTATCGTATCTGTTAGCGTGCACAAACGCACAGACAAACAGACATAAAAACTATTTAGTGTTTAAGACTTTATTGTATGTATAGATTAGATTACTTCATCTTCAACATCGTTTTAAAATTCACTGGATATTCAAAAATGCGCAAGCAGCATTACTTGATATATTTGTCCATACTATTAGCATGTTGAACAGGCACAGCTATTCACTACACAGTTTTTAAGTCTTTTTGTCTGTGTATTTGTGCACCGTAATCCCAAAACAATTTGTACGTGGTTTTCAGAGATATATTGAGCTAATGTGTGTAGGCTAATATTTAGTGATTGTTTTGTTTTTGGATCAGTTTTAAATATAAAAGTTATATCAATTTCGAAATGGGTCCAACGCGCTCGTGATGACGAGTATAAAAGTTGGAAGAACTAGCGCTGCTCGGCTGCTTTTGATTGCATGCGCTGACCAAACGATTTCATATACGTGAAAATAAAGTACTGTCGAAAATTAAGCTATAATATTTATATCTTTGTCTATACATATAATAAAATCGGAAACAGTTTTGTCTGTTTATCTGTGCGTTTATGCACGCTAATCTCTGCAATGCCTGAACAAATTGGAATATGGTTATCAGTGATATATTGAGATTTGCTTGGGCTAAGGTTCATGTGTTGAGATGTGTTCGTTTTATTAAAATCGCTTAACAAATCCAGTTCGAGTAAACTTATGTTACGCTGTGATAGAAGTGCAGTGCATTACTGCTGCTGGGCTTTCAAAGAAATTTGTTCGCCGCACTGCTCGGTGTGTTTCTTTGTTATTTTCGATTAATAAGATATTATACCTTAAACATAACAGAAACTTATTTGTATGTAAGAAAGTAGGGTGTGCAGATAAAATTTGCGAGTATTAAATTCAAGTGCAGCTACTTTTTAATATATCTTGGGACATATAATCCTCATATCACGGGACGGTCTAACCTTCCTTCCGATCTCATCGCATGTGCATAGGTTTTACAACCGTAATAGTACAGCTAAATTGTTTGTAAATATCTCCAAGGGCAAAAGCACAGTGTCCAATTTTTCTATATTATATACATTTTGTCTTTAGTGGTATGCCGTTGATATGTCATCAAAGTAAATAAAAAATATTTTTGACTACAGTTACTTGTTCCATTTATATCACGGTCTTAAGTAATGCCAGTTTGTATCCAATTTACTCAAGAAACGTATTTAGCTGCTAATGTCAAAATGATAACATTCTATTGATACATAATCATTATTAACTTAAACAAGTCTCCCCTTTAAATTACACTTAAATTATGTACTTATAAAGAGCTTGAACGCTATTTTGCTCTCAATTTAGTGAGAAAATTAGTAACTTAAGTGCCCAGATCATTTTCTGGCCTCTTACTAAATTACCTCAAGTTCATTGCACTATATGTTTTGTATCAAATTATGGGTTCACACGTCTAATGTTATCACTTCGCCTGTAATCGTGACCGCAGTCCCTAATTACCTTCTAGATGGATGCATGCAAGAATTTGGTTTATTTTTACCGTTATGTTCCGTCTTAATTTCGTGCCAAACGTTACCAGCCAATGAACATTATTTGTTTTTATTTTTGTGTATAGTTTTTTTTAATTTATTTTTGTTTTGTGTATATCATCATCATTGTATTATCACACGAACATCGAAAATTAAAGTACCTGTTTTTTATTTATTGTAAAATGAGAGTAACGAAACTTACATCACTCAAAATGTACTGTGCCTGTAATGTGCACAAAAAGGAAAAACATGTGTGTAGGTGCCGTTCATTTTGGTTAAATAAAGTGAAAAAAGACGTTATCCAATCCATTCAAAACGCTTTAACCAATTACATTAAAGTATTTTGATCTCTGTAATGGCTGTACGTGTTAAGAACCCTTTGTCATCCCTGCACTGGAAAATATTATGAAAAAGATTAACCGATTAAAAAATTTCTGTTGTTTCCAAAATTTTGGCTGGAACTTAACTGCTGGTGCCTGTTTTATCTTTTAAATAATGGTTTAAAGTTGATTCCGATACGTAGAATGGTGTGATTTTGTGTATTTAATGTCTGCGTATGTCAACTATTTTTAGAAAGGATGTAGGAAGTGCTTTGTTAATGATACAAATCAGCATATTGTGAAGAGTTCTGTGAACTGAATACAAATCAGACTAGGCTGTATGGTCAAATAACTGCCTTAAATAACTATGCGGGTTTGTAGATTTTTTAAATGATGATGATAACTCTAACGTTACACATAGCAATTCTAAGTTTTATTTGATATTAATATAGTATTAGCAGTGGTAAAGGTATTAGAAATGTAAAAACAATATACATATTATTTTATTCATCAATTTTTTTTTATGTTTTATGAATTTATTTTTCGTATCTTAGTAGATACTTGTAAAGCTATGATTGATGAAATCAAAACGTAAAAAGTAAGTTGCACTTTGATGTAATAATAAACTCTCCGAATGCGAGTTTGGTACACCTGCGGTTTGTCTGCGTTGCAATTTATGAACGTATGTGAAACGTAACACCGAATGCCGTGCATTTACAGTGCAATGTAGTAACCGTCACCTGCACCCACTCAACACACAATGCACTGGACAACAAACTTACTGCGTACATAGATGAACTTGCCATCGGGTGTATTATAAACGGGTTTTTCACCTTTCCTTGTTAAAAAAAAAAACAGTAAGAAGTAAAAGAAATGCGTTTGTCTTATGCTTTTGTAAATTGGCATTAAAAATGTGTGGAAATCACATAAAGATTAATTTAACACGACAAAATGTTCACTGCATGGTTTATTACCATTGTCTCAGTCAACAACAAAGATATGGTAAGCTCGTTATGCGCCTCATCATAAAACTCCATTCCTTGCCACTGTTTGCAACTGCAAGTGTAAAGCGATCTCGCTGATAATCTTCAACGGAAGGCAATTTCAACTTTTTTGTTTTTTCTTTACTTTTAATTTTCCTTCAACGGTAACAATTGAAGATAACGTCAGATTTTAACGGTGCAAATTAGAAGTATATATGAACAGTTAGGCGTCGAGGAAATTCGTACAACATAATTTGACCGGAGATGAAAACTTCCGGCGCATGAATTAACGCTGGAAAATAATAAAGTATGCAGGTCAACTCATCGTTACATGTTATGAGAGCTGTAAATGTTGCCAAAAGATAATCTGCTTAGCGGATGTTTCATTTTAAGTATTTGCCACTAAAAGTAAATAAAGGAAGAAGTCACGGAAGAATGTTGCTTATTTTATTGTTTGTAAATAGTTCACTTACTACAGAGTTCAAGGGCGCTGCAGTTGAACGTTTTACGAGTTCTCTTTTATGCATGGAGCATGATCCGTCTGAGGATAGTCGACCTACTAAGGCAGTAGTAGATATAATGTGGCGTACGGTATGCGATTCCGACCTGGCAACTTTTGATTTATATTTACTTCTATAAATTAACGATATATTTCGAGGTATTCGCTTAATGAACCTTCAAAATGTTTGCCTTTAACCTCTTGACTCACTGCTTCTTACCGACACATAGACAGTAATGGAGACTACTTCAAATACAATTAAGGTGAGCAACTTCCTTCTTTGGTCCGTTACCGATTTTCTAAAAAAAAAACTTCCAGTGTCACCCACGTATGTGCCATACAATGACGTGTCTGTCTAGGTGCGACCTCGATGCCGTGCTGATGCGGAACCTATCCCTACCGGTAGATTCTATTTATTAAAAGAATTTTTATTTCAGAAATTGTTTTTCGTGGATTTTTGTATAAGAATTGCTTACGAATAAAATATTAAATACAAATTATCGACTCTCTTACGACCTAAAAATTCAATTTCGACTAAGGTCCTTGCTAATTGAATTTACACTATGCAACATTTTTATCTGTGCCCCTGTGAACGCACCTCTTACAACGATAACACGCGTTGCATAACACATATGGCGACTGCATCCCACTAGTGTAGTCTCAGCCTTGTCCCATCGGATACAAATTTAAGGGAAAATGTATTGCTTTGATTACAACTCGTCTTATTCAATTTACAGCGTCATAATAACGTAATCATTACTAACTAAGTGGTTATCATTATTATCTTGACCTTAAAGAATAGATAACATGTCACATCGTTTACTAGCTATATTATGCATGACCATTTTGACATTTGGCAATCTTGCATGTGGTAGAGCCACGTTGCAGCTATGATATGGCTGTAGCACGAATGGGTCAATTCGACCAGGGTAAGACCACGCTCTCACAGAATACCAGCGTAAAATATCAACTTAATGCTTCTGTTTCGTATGTTGAGTGTAGAGAATCGGTGACCCTTTTTACTTGAAACGGTGCATTCCATTTTAGTTCTCAGGGGTAACAACACATCTGCAATTTGAATCTTAATCGAGGGTAGATGAAATATTAAAGAGTCACAGCATCCACTTACCATCAGGTGCACCGTGTGCACGCTTGACGCCACTATTCTTTAAAAAAATGTTGTAGTATATCAAAATAAGCATAATTTTATAATATACTTTTAGTTTAAACGCCCGTTAATAAACATACAAAAACCAATAAACAATTGTCTGGTTTTAATGATCCTTTAAATCAATTAACGTACATGTTGTGTTATTTATCTTTTCTTTGATCGATTGTTGTTTCATATTTTTTCATATTGTTTTTGTATGGCCACGCAACAACAAGTAAGCAAATAACCTGAGAAGAATGTATACGGAGAATTCACTACACTCGGTATTTTTTTATTTGCATTAAGCTTTTCCTCTTCAGTCCTTTTGATTATAACACAATGAACAAAACACATTTTATGGATTTTATCATGTTTTAATTAGGATATTATAATTACTCGACAATTCGAGTACTTTACACTAATTTCATAAGAGTGTTCTTGACAAAAACCGTTAAAAATTATTTAGATTAAATATCTGAAGAAATCAACAGTGGTAGAGCCACGCGGCAGCTTTTGCTGTCGCACGGATGGGCCGGCTCGAACCGGGGTGGTACCACGACCTCACAGAATACCAGCGTCAAGTAGAGGTTTACCTCTGCGTTTCGTTTGGTGAGTGCAGGTGGCCGGAGGCCCTTTTTACTGTAAATGAGGCATTCCATCTTAGTCCTCACGGGTGACAACGCATCTGCATTTTGATTCGCAAACGAGGATAGATGTAGATGTCTATGGGCCGCAGCAACCACTTACTATCAGGTGGACTGCGTGCTCGTTTGTCACCCTTATCCTATAAAAAAAAAATCACTACTCACCGACAGTTCACTGTAAAACCTCATTTTACAGTATTTTACAGTTTTTTTTTTTTTTATTTATTTTAAAATACTATTATGATTTCATTCTTGATGGAAACTAATATTATTGCCATTATTGATCATATATTACTAAATCGCATATCTATTTTAGTTAAAACTATTTCCTAACTAAAAAAAAAACTATTTTCATGTGTGATTGACCCGAGATTACAGAGAACAGAGCGAGTACAATTATATTAGTCATGTTTGACGGAAACGTCCGTAAAGTGCAAGCCGAAGTCAAAAACCTCCAGTGAAACAGAATCGGCCGCTCTACATCCTCTTGCGGTACCCGAATTTATTTTTTCTAAAGACGACGCACGCTATACTTTAAAATATCAAATTATTTCTACAATGCATCATCATTATGTCCTAACGGTTGTATCAATTAATGTGATTAAATCGAGTAGGTTTCGCGGTCGATCACGTACGGAGCGCTCGCATGCATTGTCCGGCCGCCGACGACGGCAGCGGCCACCTCATCTCGATTTACCGACAGTCGTACTTATTTACATTTACAACCCGCATAGGATCCAACTGTAACACTATAAATATTTCACCTGGCACATACTCATTTGCGTCGGCCGGCGCACAGCGTGCAACATAGATTAAGCACACATTTCTATTATTTATTTGAATTTTCTTTACGTTATAAATGCTTTACGCTTTGACTTGTAATAGTTGTAAAAAGATGAACAGTACCTACTCAATATCTTTCAAAAGAAGCGATGTTCTCTTACATAAAGCTCTTTTTATAACAAATCGTTTTCCACGTTGCATGGATTTAATAAATTTCTGGCGTATATCACGTCTTTTCACTTTAAACTCGGGCGTTTGTACGAAGTTAATAATTAATGTCAAATGAGTGCCAGCGCCGTTGAGGTTGAGCAAAGTACCTCTGGCGTACGTAGGGTAATAATTTCAAGATTCGGAATAGTTTATACTGTCAGCAGTAAAACATTAATGACTTTTATAGTTACTTTTACTTGCTATGATGACAATAAAAATATTCCATCACCATTTGTTGTCTTTTACAGTATACGTAATGACACAGATGATGAAATATAAGAAATTATATAATTAACTATAGGCTAAGGTGTTTATTTTAGACCTCTGACGTGACAACACATCTGTGGCCTTCTTTGTTTAAAGCCGATTGCAGGTGTCCATAGGCTGCGGTATCAACTTACCATCAAGTGTACCGTAAGTTTATTATAAAGAAGAAAAATTTGCAAACTAATCTACCGAGAAAAGAAAGCAACTGTACCTTTAAAATGTTCGTGAATATACGCCATAAATCACTACAAACGTAATAAAGTACATAAATCTTGATCACAAATTTTATTATAATATTTTGATTTACTTCAGAAACAAGTACCGCTGCATTAGTTTTGTCATAGTGCTTAATACCTTGAAATGTTTAAGATCAAATAGCTTCAGTTACTTATAATCTTCCAATCAATGATAATGCTAAGTATTCCGATACTTGCAATCCGTTAAGTTAACTTGACGGCCATTTAAACGATACGTTTATTTGTATGCGATTGTAGTATCTAACGTCACTACATCGGTGCATCGAAAGACATTAACATTATCTGAAGAAAGGCGGGCATCATGCTTCTATCTAGACGCCACATGACGGTCGCGGAAACCACGTGAAGGCAAAAGCCCCGGTGATTTAACAACGATAACACACTGCATATAGTCAAGTGATACGATCGCAAATTACAAATATATTTTCATAAGCCCGTTGATACATAATCTTGCACGATTACCGCCTTTTTAGTACTTTATTTTATATTTATTGTAACAAATTATATAACAAGAAATAATAACATTGCAAGCAAATTATAAAAGATTGTAATATATCATTTGATTAATTACATATAGCCGTCGATTAGAGTTTCTATTAAATTAAATTACGTATGAACTAAAGCCCCCGTGTCTACTGTCTAGACAGTCGTTGAGAACAATCCTTGTCTGTGACGACTATTTGTGTTCTGGTGATAATGACTAATGGATTCGACGCATCTGGTATATTTAAATATGACAATAACACTTGTCACGGAACACTACACCCCTTTGTCAATAATACGTCTAGTCTAGACATAAAAGGCATTTCGTTAGTTATTTAACTTTCTACTTAACCATGTAATAATTTCATATTACAAGATTATAAAGAAATAGCAAAATATACGTAAAAATTGAGTTCGCTGAGAACAAGAACGCTGCAGTGTTCGCATAAAGAATTTAGTAAAAGCTATTTTTAATTTTTTCAAGTATTGCTACTTTCTCCTATAAACTTTGAAAAAAAAATTTGTGGAACCTCATAATTGTTTTAAGATGCGAGGTAAACATATAGTTAATCGAATACAATCAAACGAAGTACAAATAATATAATTAATCTTAAAATAGATATTTACTAGCGCTCGCCCAGGCCTCGCTTGGGTAGGACCTATTAATGTGGCGCTATTTAAATTTAAGACAATCAAGTACCATTTATTTTATTAATTTCTCGGTTTACCAAAAAAAAATCCAAGTTTTTAAAATAAAATATAGCCTAGATCACTCCTGGAAGAGCTCTCTACCTCCTCATAAAATTTTATTACAACCGGAACATCCATTCCGAAGATAAATCCGAACAGAAAATTTCAATGCAATGGCATGCAAATAACCCCCTCAGCTCTATTTAAGGCAGTTAATTTGATTTTACCGACACACCTAATTATATTTATATGTATAGACTTATTAAAATCTTATGGTAAAATGGAGACCTAGGGAGTAAATATATGCACTACTTTTAAATAATCTAATTTATTTTAAACACCAAAATTGTAATGTTGTTACATGTCGAATGGGTTTTTGTTTAAATTTAGGAAATGAAATGAAAATTCTATTAGCTTTATATATTATATCGACGTAAAGCCTGGCGTCGACTACACCAGAAATGCGTCGAATCGAAGCGAGTTGCATTTATTCCTAGTGCGTCCATCTCTGACGAATCGAATCGAATTGTTCATTCATCTTAAATTCTTCAACAAAACAGGTCGTATTTGCGTTATGGATAGCTCGGATGACGAGAGGTTTTTATTTCATCATGATAATGTGGATCTTCATGATTAAACAAATCTGGATATTGTTGGACCAGTGATATCAATAGTTCTTCATTCATTTTTATTTAAACATAAAGATTTTTACGAATACCAAATAGAAATTAATTAAAATACGCTGGCGTGCATCTACTTCGCCGCGTCGACTGAGGCGCGCCGAGTTGAATCGAATCGCATCGGCAAAGAAATTCGCCTGTCAAGAAATTCGCGCGGTCGATTTAATTCGGCGCGCCGCGGTTTGTCGCTAATAGACGCAGTTTCATAGTAAATATATAGGCGACTTTCTGTGATTCGATTCGACTCGGCTCGGCGAGCCTAGTGGACGCTTAGTCTAAGAAATAAAAATTTCGTTTGCAAATTTCAATATGTTTTAATTTCGTTTCTAAATTAAACTCCGCAGATATTATCTTCTTTTTGGCTTTTTCTTAAACACCAATGATACAGTAGGTACCTATTATATCGGTTTATCCAAAAATAAAAATAAATAACCCCATAGGTAATCAAAGCATGTTCTGTAATAAAGTTACACAATAATAAATATTTGTCGGATCATGGGTGGCCGAGATGCGAAGCATCGGGTTTTCTTCACGCTCCGACATGGTTTTACGTAAATGTGGGCACACGAACGAAAGATTATTTAAATCAAAATAACTTTATTTAGACTAATGGTTGTACACGAGAAACAAACACGTGCGTAGGTAGCGAGCGTCCGCTCCGACTGTCCGAACTCGACTGCCACAACACTCGGTTCCTTCTCTAGCCCTCGCTGCATCCCCTCTACCGACGATCGTGTCCAAGCGGTAGGGCGCGCTTGCGTTTCCGGTAACGATATTATTGATTCGCAAAGCTAATTGTTAGATGGCGCTGCTTGTTGCACTATGGCGCCATCAATCCACGACACGGCCATCCCTGACTAGCACCCGTCCTCGGGTGCAGTGCCTATGGACAAAATATGTTCAGAGAATAACATAGTTCGGCTATCCTGCCAATAACAATAAGTCGATTCGAAATGGTACTTTACTTCTTCTAAGTCTAAGTACAATAGTCAAATGTCATAATTGACAATGCCGTTATTAAGGCTTCTTACATAGTGCTTCCTGCACAACAAGATTCATTGTGAAAGGTCCGATCAACAAGTTACACCACAGTAATTCTAACAATATTGTTACTCTTTAGCATAATTCATAAGCAATGAATACTCAACTCGTGAAACTTTCATTGAAATCTGCGCACCAACACAGGCCAGAATCGCACCAACCAGGAAAATTAAAGATAATAAATGTATTGCAGATAGGGTTAGCATATGACCGGATAAATCCGATCTTGATCGGATTTTAAGAGCAAATACCGGACACCGCTCAGATTTCAAACCACAGATCCGATTCACAGATGCGATCGCCACAGACCGGATTTTTACTACGCCGGCTATGCTGGCAGGTCTACAGGTTGCGCGAGCAATATTATTGACATAATACTACTTCGTACACAGGAGAAGCCATTTTTTGTCGGTCATAGCATCCACTTACCATCAGGTGGATTGTGTGCAAATTATTGTTTAAAAATAAGTTGAAATATAATATATTGAATATTATTGTCGTAATGCTGAGACAAGACCAGACTCTTTTCCAAAAATCAACATTTTTAACCACATGCAACCGGATTCCCAATTTCAGGCCCTGGTAATCCTAGTTGCAGATCTGTCCCCACATGCAGCACATGTTGCAAAGTATGGCGAATGTGGTAGTCATCGCTCTTGACCATTTTAAATTGTAACAAAACTGTAATAAATATCGATCATTATTTTCTTCAACAAGTACCCAAAAAATTCCTAAAACGATAATGAGCCACTCATGTCAATCCTTCAACTTTCTGCATGTCTTGCCAGGTCGTTACTCCATCTGATTTGAACCCCAGCCGAGATGAATCCGTAGATTGACCTCTCGGTCGAAGTTGCACTTACCTAGAGCTTAGTGCTCCCAACCTAATTTTTAAGTAAATTTGATTTTGTTAACCGTATTATTGCATAAAAATAAAAATTATGTCATAAATTTTTATGCATGTAAAATTTGCTCTGTCCTATTTATTACAAAGTTGACTTAATTCAAGCAGTACATATATTTATGGAGTAATTTTATTCTCGTATTATAACCATAAAGAAAGCCCACGTATTGGTATGCGACGCGAATATTTATTGTATAAGGAATCTTATTTAACATAAAGTGGAATAGAGATACGATATAAATATTTAGCTCAGCATTTGAATTACGCTCGTGGGGGGATACGTCACGTATTTTTCAATGTCAAACCGTTTGTCCGTTCCACTGGGCTCCAGATCTATGTCTTATGTTTAGTCATAAGATTTACCTACGCTTCGTTGCGCTGTGTGTACACAAAATGTCCGGCATCGACGTCGTCAGTCACAAAGCACCTACACACGCCGTATTAAGCCATCAATATATATCTACTAGCTGTTTCCCGGCGCGTTGCTGCCGCAAAAAAAAAATTGTGGAAATATTGTTTTAAATTTGGAAGAGTTATATAGTTTAATTAGGAATGGATAGGAATGATAATAGATTCTGAGATTGAAATTGAATAATATATAATTTTCATATAAATTTGTCGGTGACGCGCGCAATCTACTGTAAGTTAATTGTACTATGCCTATAACCTTCGCGCAAGTGCAAGCAATAAGGCAAAGTTTTGCCGCAATCTAATGAATGGAATAGCAGCGCATAAAATACGAAAAAACAAAAATTAATTTATATATACTTATTAGATAAATTTATAGAAATAAATAAATTTGGAGTGTATGTTTGTAATGTCAAAGTAAAAGATTCTAACTAAATGCATATGAAAGTATATTATACATTACTTATAACAAAAAACAATATTTAAAATGTTTGTTTTTCTGTTTCTTCCGGCTAATCTCCGAAATGGACGAACCGATTGTGACGGGACTCTCACTGCCAAATGCTAATATTACAAGGAGGAACTTAGGCTACTTTTATTTTAGAAAAACTATTAGATTTCCGCGCGAAAAAATCAATACCCATGAAATCCAATGGTAATGAATTTCACGACGAAATCGCGGGGAACAGCTAGTTTCTAATAAAATATTAACCAATAAACGCACCTTCTTATAAGTTATAATAATACTATATTGAAAAAAAATAATAATCACGCATTGCTTATGCACGCATGAGCTCTGATGTTCATAATGAAAAATGGATGGATTTTATAATTTGGATTCAACTCAATGGTTCGACGCAAGAGAGGCAATCAAATTATACCCGTAACGCAAATTGAGTCAAGTACAATTTTTCCCGGTGATAACACTCATCTACACACAATACATGTATAAATGATCCATTTTTATACGGGGTAGAGCCATGCTGCAGCTATATTAGTAAGTAGTATAGTTGTAGTACGAATGGGTTGGCTCGAACGGGGAAGGACCACACTCTCACAGAATACCAGCGTAAAATAGCAGCTTAACACTGCTGTGTTTCGTAGGGTGAGTATAGAGAACCGGAGACCCTTTTACTGAAAACGAGGCATTCCATCTTGGTCCTCACGGGTGACGACGCATCTGTATTTTGATTTTTTATTGAGAATAGATGTAGATGTCTATGGATGCTCGTTTGTCACCCTATCCTAAAAAAACACAACAGACTGTCTTAAAGTCAGATGGGAATCATTGATTGGGAACTGAACACTGTCCATAATTACCACGCTTACCAGTTCTTGATCCAATCATAATTGAATTAATTTTTCGAAATTTTGGAAAAAAATTTATGACTCCAAAGATGCCTTCCCTTAAATAACTCGTCGATTGCCTTGAAAATACATGTTTTTAATTTTAAAATTTTTAAAAAGTGGAACCTAATATTTTTTACAAATGTGTTGTAATCGATATTGAGAAACTAGGTTATATTCCTAAATAAAGTAATTGATATTCTGGTGACACAATTTTATTTACTCGTCAACAAACTATTCCCCCTATCAGGCAGTCTATGGAGGAGGTCTATGTTCAGCAGTAAATTTTAATAGGCTATAGCAGTAGCAGTGATAGTAAATTTGGAAACTATATTCACAATTTAATGTTGCGCTGTAACCATGTGTATCACACATACATAAATACTTCACTATACACAAATCTTCATAAATTGTGATGTTTCCCCATTTATATTTAATTTTCTACTAAACATATATATAGCGTATATATTATACGTAGTAGCGCACACCATAAAAATATGGTGTGCATATGTAATGCACACCATACATCCAAAAAGTGGACGTCAGAAATTGGTAAGAGACCATCTCATACGAAATTCATATAATAATAATAATTACAGTGAACACCAGGCGAGTCGTAGAACTTCTTTTTCTAGTCTTTTTCTTAAGATATAATTTAATCTTTGTTGAAAAAGTTTCAGTCTTTCATGGTACGTATCTTATTATATAGTACTGGGCAAAATAACTTAAATAACTCGTATACTAGACGGTAAGATTCCTTTTCTTGATAGGAGTCCGTATGGGTAGTTCCTCCTTGAACCTATTTCCGCCGCAAAGCATTAGTGCGTGCACTCCTGTGTTCGGTCTGAAGCACCGAAGGCATACAGAGCCAGTGATTACAAGCTATGAGACATTACATTTAGTGCTCAGAGGTGACAAGTGACAACGCATCTGTAGCGTTCTTTGTTAGTACCAATCAGGTGCACTGTAAGTTCGTTTATGACTTGAATTTTTTATAATACTGATTTAATTTTTATTATAACCTTTAATACAAATTTAGATGTTACATGAGTAAGGCCTTGCTCATTGCTAAGTTGTACGCTTGAGTATAAACAATGAATGGCCACATAAATAAGTTTTCCAGGAATAATTCCACCTCTCAATATGGATCAGAATTAATGGGTTTCGAGCTCATGACATGGTTATGGTATCTTTGGATTATCTGTTTGCGCGCTCAATAAGATATATTTTATTACTTCAATAGCGAATACGGTTGAAAAGACAAATAAGTACCAATATTTTCATTATGTATCCAAGGCTACCGTGCAAGCTACTTAACTATTTAATCAAGCATTAAATTTGGCGCAACTGATAAGTACAATGCTTTTTGTTTAAAAAATAAAACGTGCTTGCGACCGTGGCGAAATTTTTTAAATCAGGCAATGAAAATGAAAAAAATTTGATCCTTTGTTAATAGCTCACACACAGATGACATTTTTAGATAACTGCTGAGGAATTTTAGTCGATTTACACCCAGATCGTTACAACATTTTAATCACTTATCAATCCGGATCTATTATCACTGATTATAACTAATTCTTTGGTCTGATTAAATTTGGTTAAAACGAATATCTTCTATATAGTTATAACTATTGTAATAAATACAGAAGCAATCAATTTCTCGCACTTTTTAACGTTTGATGTACGAAAGCTGAAATGACAAGCATTTTACGTGGTAGAGCCATGCTGCAGTTATATTCATAGTATAGTTGTAGCACGACTGGGTCAGCTCAACCGGGGAAGGACCACGGTCTCACAGAATACCAGCGTAAAATAGCAGCATAATGCTGCTGTGTTTCGTATGGTGAGTGTAGAGAACCGGAGACCCATTTTACTGGAAAAGAGGCATTCTATCTTAGTCCTCACGGCTGACGACGCATCTGCATTTTAATTCGCAAACGAAGATAGATGTAGATGTCTATGGGCCACAGCAACTACTTACCATCAGGTGGACTGTGTGCTCGTTTGTCACCCTTATTCTATAAAAAAAAAAACATCGTTCATCGAAGTCATAATTATTATAAACTTAAAAAGCAGCTGTAAGTGCGTGTTTACGAATATTGACTTTAGGTGAGACGAGGACGTTTACTACTTAACCGTGTTGTCGTCATTAGATGTATGACAACCAATTAAAAATTACTACCTATCTATAAAATGAATCTGTGATTTTTTCAATATGCATCAATCCATCCATTACGGCCTATAAAAGTCCATTGCTGGACATAGGCATCCCCATCGATTGCGTCACAGAGGGAATTTTGCCATAGTTGCCCCGCTTGCAGACGGGTTGACAACCGCAGTTTTTAGGGTTCTGTACTCAAAGGGTAACCAACGGGACACTATTACCTGTCAGAGAGAAAACAAAAGGTAAAGCTTCCTGGGTTCACTAGTGAGGATGCGGGAGTCTCATCATATGGCGTACCACAGGGTAGCGTTCTGGGACCAACCTTATTTTTAATTTATATCAACGACCTATGCAGTATGACCATACCAAATGCTAAAATCCTGTCGTACGCCGATGACACGGCTGTGGTTTTTGCTGGTGAATCTTGGGAGGTTGTCAAGACTAGTGCTGAATGTGGTCTAGCTAGAGTCGCTCTGTGGTTGCAACAAAATCTTCTCACTCTAAATACAGCTAAGACAAATTTTATTTGCTTTAGCATTACTAACAACTCGCAACCACAGACTGACTTTTGCCTTAAAATTCATGCATGTAATGAGGATGCTAAAAACAAAGCTTGTGACTGCCCATCAATTGAAAAAGTCTCTCACACTAAATATCTCGGCGTCGTTGTAGATCAGAGGCTATCGTGGTACCCACACCTGGAACATGTCATCAGTAGAACTCGAAAATTGATTTGGATATTCAAAACCCTAAGACACGTAATACCAGATAATACTAAACAGTCGGACTCTCCCAGATATCTCCTAAACCAAATATACATATCCCTTGCACAATCTATCATAACTTATTGCATTCCGGTGTGGGGTGGAGCTACAAAGACCCAATTTCTTAACTTGGAAAGAGCTCAGCGAATCCTTCTTAAGGTCATGTATTTTAAAAAAAGACGTTTTTCCACTGAAAAACTGTATCAAATAAGTGGTCTACTCTCAGTTAGACAATTATACGTTACTATGACAACGCTCAAAGCACACAAATCCGTGCCCTTTGACCGATGCATCTTGGAAAAGCGGCGAAAAGATGTTGTGGCTGTGTCTTCTGGTTTCAAAACAGTGTTTGCTAGTAGGCAATTTAGCTCCCGTTCTACATTCCTATATAATTTAATAAATAGAGAATTAAACATATATGACAAAACATACAAGGAGTGTAAAAACCTTATACTAAAATGGGTGCAGTCGAAAACATATGACGAAACTGAATTTCTAATGGAACGCATTTCATAATTCACTGTTCTTTACGATATATAACATAATAATACTTTCTCTACACACACACACACACATTCACACGCACGTGCACAAACGTACATACACACACACTCACACACGCACACACGCACACACACACATACACACACATACACACACACACACACACTTGCATACATGCACACATATACTTTTGTACTTTTTAATTTTTAAATTTTTGATTTTTAAAATTAATTAGTTTTTGTTATTTTTGGTTTGTTAAAATAGAGTAATTGGTTTGTCATTTTTGGTTTTGAGAATTAAAATGTATGTTTAGATAAGGAAGAGCGGGGTTTCCAAACACAAGCATTACTTGCTTAAATGGAGACCCCAATCAACTATCTAATTAATTTAAGTTTTGTGAAGAAAAATGAATTATTTTATTATTTATTTATTTTATTTATTTTTATTACTAAGCCTCCGCTGTCCGTCCGTCGGTCTGTCAGCGGGCTGTATCTCATGATCCGGGTAGACAGTTGAAATTATCACAGAATGTGTATTTCTGTTGCCGCTATAACAACGAATAATAAAAATTAAAATAATTTAAAAATTAAAGGGAGCTACCCTACTAGAAACGTTTTTACGATGATACGGAACCCTTTATGCGTGATTCGATTCGCACTTGGCCGGTTATTTATTATTTTGAGTTGTTATCTGCCCATCACCTGTTTTAATGTCCCTCTGTCGCCTCTTACGACACCCACGGGACGATATGGAATAGTGGATATTCTTAAACCACCACTACCACAAGCAACAATATGTATTTGCTAATAAAACACTTCATTCATTATTTGTCACAGAGACAACCTTTTTAATTTCGCTGCTAAACGTAGGTTTTTCAGCATACATTTCTTGGAATTTTCTTCATCTGCCTGTCAACATCCTGCTGCTGAACATGGGCCTCTCGCGTTGCATGAAGAGTTTGCCTTAATGGCCACTCTTCGTTTGACCCATCACCGGCTCGAGTATTTCATTGTGCAATTACCCATGACAATATGATGACGAGCGCAATGCTGATAACCTTAATATGCTAGCGCTGTCTATTGCCAGTCTTTATAATCTGGGCTCAGTGATTTTAGATGGATTTTTTCATCATGCATGGTAACCGCTTGGTAAAAAATCTATTTTGAACATTTTGTTTTCTCCATCTGATGGCATTGCATTATGTTAAATGTAGTGTAGTGTACATTCTTCTATATTAACAAGGAAATTGCAAAAAAAATATCTTTTTGTATATTTTTAAATACGTAATTTTTAAAGTATTATTATCAAATGAGAAAATTCTCCCGTATTTACATACATACGTACCGATTCAGCCTGTAATCCCTAAGGAAGCAGGCAGAGTCCACGTTTAGTCGAAATATGGGTTTAGATGAAAAATATGAGCCAAGCTATATTAAGTGGCGAACCCATCGCCTACAGAGTTGCAAACGTCTTATCCCATTAGTCGCATTTTACGACATTAGGAGTGGGATAGGTACTTAACTATCCCACCTTACCCTAACACAATTGGCACATTCTTTATTGTTTTAAATCTAACGTAAACATAGGCTCTAATAACGCCTAGACCAACTTGGGACCGTTTGTAAGATGGAAAATAACTTCCTAGCAATCATCAGCACCTTGACAAGTGATTATGCGTTTCCATATGAATTACAAGAACCCGATCGATCGTACCTCCCGTAAAAGAATTACACAGTATGAGCTATCAACGCTATCAAGCCGTCGCTGGGCGTACTACGGAAGCGGCTCGCATCAGCACACTCGCCGTTAGCGTCATCGGCCATTACGCGTCTACTCTTAATTATCAACAGTTACGCACCGCGGTGAAAACGACCGCCGCCGGCCGCGCGACACCACGCCATCACTCATCAACTATCCCACAGTAAAATAATTCTGATATCAACTTGCGATTAACCGCCGATTAATCGCATCTTGATATCGTATAGTATTTAAAACCTTAAGAAAAAATAATAATCGTTAAAGAAATTAATTCAAAGTGGTATCATTCATGATATTTATTTAGTCACTAGCGATCCGCTCCCTTTGCTTCACACGAGTGATTACTGAATCTCGACAAGAGCGCCACCAATCGGATCCAATTGTACGGAATAATATACACACCAAAAATTTCATCAAAATTTTCCAGCCGTGTTTGAGTTTTAGCGAGGCTAGTTGACAGCAGTTGATTTTAATATATAGAGATTTACGACAACCTCACAGCCCTTCACAAGTCTAATCTATACATATAATGGTAAATTTAACAGTGGTAGAGCCACGCGGCAGCTTTTGCTGTCGCGCGGATAGGCCGGCTCGAACTGGTGTAGTACCACGACCTCATAGAAAACCAGCGTGAAGTAGAGATTTACCTCTGCGTTTCGCTTGGTGAGTGCAGGTGGCCGGAGGCCCTTTTTACTGGAAATGAGGCATTCCATCTTAGTCCTCACGGGTGACAACGCATCTACATTTTGGTTTATAACAAAGGATAGATGTAGATGTCTTTGGGCCGCAGCAACCACTTACCATCAGGTGGACTGTGTGCTCGTTTGTCACCCTTATCCTATAAAAAAAATATATAATTCTCACCCGAGTAAATTAATCATATCTCTCGCCCCATGTTTTTTAAGTAATGCATTCAAATTTTCGAACATTAAATTCAAATTGTTTACGACGTCATGGTAGCTAAAAGCAAAGCTGGCCCATAAATAACACAATATACGAGCAAGCTGAGTGTTTCCCCAATAAAGAGGCACTTACATAAACGGGTTCGGTTGTGCAGAAAAACATTTTGTAGAAAATTAAACTTAGCCTAAAAAGGAGAATGTGACAATTATCGGAAGTAAAGAGATCATAGCTGGCGGTATAACCATCTCATGAATGAATGCAGGTGACTGATGATCGTGCATCCTGGCAAGCTTTGAGAGAAGTCTAAACTATGTTTGTAGTTGTATTATTTTCTATTTCATTCTCGTCTTTGTTTTCTCAATTTTGACTTGTATTTCTAATAGACAAAATATGTTTGGCGACTGCTCGTGAGTACTTGAAAAGGGCAATTGAAGAATATCACTGCTGTGGTTATTTTTTTTTATAGGATAAGGGTGACAAACGAGCACACAGTCCACCTGATGGTAAGTGGTTGCTGCGGCCCATAGCCATCTATATCTATCCTCTATTACAAATCAAAATGTAGATGCGTTGTCACCCGTGAGGACTAAGATGGAATGCCTCATTTCCAGTAAAAAGGGCCTCCAGCCACCTGCATTCACCAAGCGAAACGCAAAGGTAAACCTCTACTTAACGCTGGTTTTCTGTGAGGTCGTGGTACCACCCCGGTTCGAGCCGGCCCATCCGTGCGACAGCAAAAGCTGCCGCGTGGCTCTACCACTGTTAAAAATTATTACACTGCGGCATAATAATGAGTTGGAATTCTATTTGTTGCTGCAGTATGTAATGATAATTTTATATAATTTCTTGATGTGGTGCAATCTTGTATTATTGTAGCTTAAAATAAAGATGTTTTTTTTTATGGTTACGTACCCAAAAGGTAACCAACGGGACCCTATTACTAAGCCTCCGCTGTCCGTTCGTCTGCCTGTCAGCAGGTTGCATCTCATGATCCGTAATAGGTATAGTTGAAATTTTCACAGAATGTGTATTTGTGTTGCCGCTATAACAACAAATAATAAAATATAAAATAAATTAAAAATGACTCCTCTACTAGAAACGTGGATTATGTGTACGATGGTAAGGAACTCTTCATGCGCGAGTCCAACTCGCACTTGACCGGTTATTTCTTTGTAATGCTCAAAATGGTAGAAGCTATTCAAAGATGCGGGATGTCTCTACTTGTCAATACACATGCCAAGAATAGCAAATACAGCAAAAACTGTGGAATAATCTCAAATTCAGAAAAAAGCTTTTAACGATGTTTTTTAATTATTTAGTGTGGTAAGTGGCTAATTATCATTAGACAACTATTAAAATATTTGCATTTATTTAAGTAGTAGTTGTTTCGTACAACATATACTTAGCTACTGCAATTCAATAAACGTAAAGAATACGTCTCTACATTTAATACTAACATTATTTTGTTACATTTCCTTTAAAGATTACTGTGCTCGTCCCGGAGGTATTTAAAATTATAATTACTTGCCAACTTTTACAGTCATAGACAGCGTAGCTTTAAATCTGTAGCTTATTTATAACATGGAAAAAATTGTTATTATGCCTATATTGTCACTAAGATATAGATTTAAAAGATTCATCTTAAATACTAATTTATTGCTCTTATCTAGTCGGTACATATTTTATCGTAGAAAGAAAGACTTAAGTCACGGGTTGATTGCCTTCCATTACTTGTTATATATATATTTTAACAGCCATTTCCCTAGGCACCATTTCTCTTGAGGAGCAATCAAGGCTTACGAGTCGTACGCAATACTTTTATTACGACCATCGCCATCACTTGAGCACCACTCGCCGATTTAAATAATTCAGAAATAATTACGTTGTTAAGCTTAGAATTTTATTGTTACGTGATATTTTAACGGCAGATAGTAAATTTAATGTTCATTATATGTTTCAAATAGTACTCAAAGCGCTTCTCGTGAGAAATTGCTAAGAAAAGAAATTAAGAATTTGGATATTGTGAATAAATATGTGAATAAAAAAAATCCAAATAAAAAACTCAATAATAAGTCTTCTCCATTAGCCTGAAAACTTCCACTGTTGCACGTTAAGCTCTTCCATTGTATGAAGGAGTTGCTTAAATCGTCACGCTTCATAGGTGGATTGACAAGCATTATACCAGAGGCATAATGCATTCTAGGTATTTTACTTCTGGTGTAAAGGAAATACTTATAGCGCCATCTACCGGAAGCCTTAAAATCTCTTTGCGGGATGCAATGGACTTATGGATTCTCTTATGCCGCCACCACCAGTAATTTACGGAAATAAAAAGGGGGCAACGAGCATGCGGCTCACCTGATGGTAAGTGACTACCGCCGCCCATGAACAACCGCAACACCAGGGGAATTGGAAATGCGTTGCCGGCCTCTTAGAAAGGTGTAAACTATTTTCTTGGAGGTCCCTAAGTCGTATCGATCCGGAAAAATCGCCGGTGGTAAACAATTCCACAGAGAAGTTGTACAAGGAAGAAAACTCCTAGTATAACGCAAATTCATGGACCGCCAAGCATTCAGATGGTGAGGATGGCATCGTGAATTTTGTCGCTATGTGCGTTCGAGAAATTTAGCGGCAGGAATTAATCCAACCAATTATTCACAGCACTCCTTGTGGTAGATTCGATAGAAAATGCAAAGGAATGCAACATCCCTCCGCAGCACCAGTGTATCGAGCCGATCAGAAAGAACTCGGTCGTCGATGATTCGAACCGCTCTGCGCTCGATGCGGTGAAGTGGAAGAAGGAAGCTGGCACTGGGGTGCCCCGGCCCAAAGATTAGAACAGTATTCCATTTCCATGTGAGGCCGAACTTGCGCTTGCGCTAAGAAATTTTATAAATTTTTTGTAGGATAAAATAGTTGAAATTATTAATGTAATTTAAAAATAATATATATGTACCTATACTACCCATCTATTTGATAAATTAACGTCGTTCCTACTATAATTGTTGCGTGGATGAATGCTTAATGAGCAAACAAAAGGATTCAGATAATATATAATTTTTTTGTTTAAGTTATAATAACACAAAATACTGAAATTAAAACTTTGTTTACAAGATATTTAACTAAGTAGAATACGAACCAATTTCTGTTAGGAATCGTTAGTATTTCGGGTTTATTTGTTGTTTACACTAGCTACCTATTTCTTCCGAGCCAAGTATCGCGATTCCCGACGAATAGCCTTGCAAGTTACATGCGTTGGGCATAAAGAACTCAGAGTACCGGAATAAACTTGTGTCTGAAGTCGAGTCTTTGCTGGACAAAGTCTCGGATTGGGGGCGACTAAATCTAGTCCAGTTTAATCCTCAGAAGACACAAGTTTGCGCGTTTACCGCTAAAAAGAACCCCTTTGTCGTATCTCCTCAGTTTCAAGGTACTCCCCTTGTTGCCTCAGCCAGTATCGGAATCCTCGGCGTCGACATATCGAGTAGCGTGCAGTTTCGTGGTCACTTGGAAGCGAAGGCCAAATTGGCCTCTAAAAAGCTTGGCGTGCTCAGCAGAGCGGGACAGTATTTCATGCCGGCTCAACGCCTGCAACTTTACAAGGCGCAGGTTCGGCCTCACATGGAATACTGTTCCCATCTCTGGGCTGGGGCTCCCCAGTGCCAGCTTCTTCCACTTGACCGCATCCAGCGCAGAGCGGCTCGAATCGTCGACGACCAAGTCCTTTCCGATCGGCTCGACTCATTGGCACTGCGAAGAGATGTTGCATCTCTTAGCATTTTCTTTCGCATTTACCATGGGGAGTGCTCTGAGGAATTGTTCGGATTAATCCCAGCCGCCAAATTTCACGAACGCACATCGCGGCAGAAATCCCGATACCATCCACACCATCTGGATGATTGGCGGTCCACCACTGTGCGATTTAGAAGATGTTTTCTTCCTCGCACAACTTCCTTGTGGAATAGTTTACCACCAGCGATTTTTCCGGACCGATACGACTTAGGGACCTTCAAGAAAAGAGCCTACTCCTTTTTAAAAGGCCGGCAACGCATCTGCAATTTCCCTGGTGTTGCGGTTGTTCATGGGCGGCGGTAGTCACTTACCATCAGGTGAGCCGCATGCTCGTTTGCCCCCTCTCTGATAAAAAAAAAAAAACATAGTAGCGAAAATATGGTCAGTCGATCATAGTCAGAATAGGTACTTTACCTAAGTAACTTAACATTTCGCAATGTAATTTTTTTCTCTTTATTGGCAGCCCTTAGTAACCTCGGAAAGTTTGCCGTGACGTAGAAAGGGGAAAAGATGCAATGTAAAACAGACACCCGCGCGCAGAGATAAAGTTTTATTTAGCTTGTGTGCGTGATTTATCTAATTAATAATAATTATGTCGGCTATTGAAGCGTCGGCAAGCAGTCAACATCAAAGAAGTGCAACTTCTGTGTTTGCCGCACTCCTGCCACCTACTAAGAAATTTTATAATTTTTTTGCAAATTACATTTTCGTATTAGAGTTATGAATGACGGCGTAAAGCAACTTTTTAACACCCTTGAGTGACGTAATACTTATATAATTATAGCGATATAATTCATACGCGCAACGGGCAGTAGCGTGAAAGGGGCAATATGTTTAATGTACGGGCTACGCACACACACACTCATCTAACATTCCTAATTGCATACTTATCATGTGCTGTACTGATTTGCAAGATATTACAATCGAATCACGCTTTAAGATTTTACCAGCTAATCTCCTAATTATTTACAAAATCATTTTATCATTAATATAAGGGCCCTACCCCTTACTCATGTCCTTCGTACTGAATTTTAATTAGTGACCTATGTATACTGAAATCGCCAATCCGTCTATCAAACAGCGATTATGGTATTCCTTTTATTTAATAAGATGCCTACTTGCGCCAATAGACTACCAGCTGATGAGGATGGTTACAACGATACTATGTAATTCCATTAAATTACTGTAATTTAATTTATGCACTAAGCTTTACACATAATATTTAATAGCCTCGCTTAAGCCATCAAAGACCGCTTTGAGATTAGATTTATCGTTCTGCTCCTAACGTGTTGACGTCCTATCGAATTTGTTTTCCCTAATTTACATAGTTTACGTTACTCTATTTTAAAGTTCAAATATAGTGCAGTTATTCTTTCTTCAACCTCACACTATAAAACACTCAAGTGTAGGAAACAAATAAATCGCAACACCCTTAACGTCACGCAAGCGTATCCGCAATCACATTAGCCGGTGTTTTACGGGGCGGTGCAGCGGGCGACACTAAACGCGGCCGTTGCGTTGTGGCGGGCGCACGATCTCTCACACGATAGTGCCCAGCGCCGCCGGATGCCGCGATAGCGTCGCCTAGCCTCCCAGACGACCCTAATTGCCAACACTATCGTACAAATATCCCGCGGATGTTCACACTAGCCGACTCCACGCATTGTCTCAAATTCTTCCGCCTGCCGCGCTTCTTATCGTAATCTATGGGTGTACTTGAACGCTTATTTTATTTACAAACTTCTTATCCCGTTTCTCGTACAAGTGATCAACCTTAAAGTACTGCATTATATTGCAGACTTTTACAAAAACAGGTTACCGTGATGAACAATAAAAGAACGTACAACTACTACATAGCATAGTTAAATTGTTTTTAGTTAAACATTGCGTGCAATAAAATGAACACTGAGTATCGGTTTCCTATGTTTGTAGTGCGAAAAAAGTTACGCTGGCTTTTCCTACTTTGCCAGTTAGCAAAAACTAAAGTATTGTATGTGGGTACCGTCATGTGAATTAGAGTCTTATCAATTATATTGAAGTAGAAATAATTAGGTGCATGTAAAAGCAGTGGTATATCTCGACCACCCAAGTAGAGAATCGCCCGACGATCGGAGAAACAATCGGTACGGGAGAAAACAAAAATTGGATTACGTTTACAGTATAAAAAAATTAAAAGTATAAAAATGCGTAAGAAATCACTTATCTACTAATTTATATTTAAAGAAAACTAGTTTTACGGATGTTATTGCTTATATTGACTTATTTTATATTCCCGACGTTTCGAGTACTTTAAATGTGTAGTGTTCGCGTAAATATAAGAAATCATTACTAATTCATACATATATTAATATTATGTTATTATTTACAGATTTTATTCCAAAATTAGTAGCGCTTTTTATGAAAAAATATAATATCATGATTACTAAAATAACATTTATGAAACCTAACAACCTATCTCAAACGTTTTATATAATTTATATCCTGCTACATTTATTTGTCTTTTTGCATAGGATCGTTCTAAAGCTCGGGCAGATTTAAGAGTCCTTTTATTTTGTGCGAGGCTCAAACCACGGGAGATGCCATTAAAGTGGGCAGTAACCGCTTATCAAGAAAATTACAAGAGGGAAGTGATGATACGATCAGCGCCTGCTTAATTTGTATCATCATGTGTGACAAAGCTTTACGACCGTCCGCTTTGGCGAGATTTCTTCACATAAATTGTAGTCCCACTTTCTTTACTAATAACGAAGTGTTTTCTATAATTTACATGAAAACAAAAGTCTTCTCTCAGTCGTATAGTTTGTCAAAATGGAGGTGAATGGGTAGCCAATATATTTTTTGCTACATTTTATATCGAACTAGCGATCCGCCCCGGCTGCGCTCGGGTGATTTCTGGATCTCGACAACAGCGCCACCTACCCGGTCCAATTGTGAATCGAAACCATCCAGGGACCCACTTAAACACATACAAAACATTCATCAAATTTATTCGAGCTGTTTTTGAGTTTTAGCGAGACTAACAAACAGCAATTGATTTTTATATATAGTTGCTTTTCGAGTTTTATTAGGTGTACTTATCTCCCTTTCTTTGACTGAATCCTGTCACTCCGATTTTATTATATAAGCATTACAATGATCTCAGACGGATTTTTTAAAATAATTTAGCCGTTATCCTTATAATATATCTAAGCCTTATTAAAGTGAAAATTGGAGAACTTCACATGTCCCTATTACATTGTGTGCGTCACACGTTTTAATCGCTTTTGTAGTCACAATAATTCTACTGTTGATGGGTTCTGGGTTACATTCACAGTTCTTACATTCTACGAAGTTTACTGCTATCACTAGCCTATTTCATTTAATACTCAACTTAGTCTAACAATAAATTAAAAAGTCGTAATATTTACAGAAATAGTTTTCCAGTGTTCTATAGATTAATACCCTTGATATGAACTCAGAAATGCTTTTTCACCATTTTTCATGAGATACGTGCAACATTTTTTTCACTATGGGAATTTTCACTATGGGAATAGCAAAACGAGCAATGCTTAACATCCGTGACGACTTGAGAACTTGAGATATAATAATTAGATCGCCACGGTTAAATATCTGTCTAACCGATAATTAGCTGCAGTTGAGCTTTAAAAGTTAAATCTACGATCTTTATCATGAACTTTTGTGTAGAAACTGATTACCTGCTCTCTTTGTGTGAGCAGCGGGGCAAAGCGTTCGATATAAATGAAAAACATACGCTGTAAAGTAGCGATGCGTTTGGCATGCCATTTGAGCGGCCACTTACACACTGTTAGACCTCAATAGACAAGCGTGCGTGCGGCATGGAGTTATGGCGAACACACGCTGTTGTATTAGTACTCAAGTTGTATGAAAAACACGCCGAAACGAACAAAGCTAAACTCTTATCCCTTTAACCTAAAGTAACTTCCTTAGTTAGTTTTACCACTATATACGTACGCACCACTACTCTGCACGCCCCGTAAATAGCTCTCCGGTGCAGGGTGACAAAGAGACACATTCTTTAATACATAAGTGCATTTGGCCCGTCGCAGTTTTCGCAATCAGTTAACCCTTCGTCTATGACTGCATAACTCAATGGTCTGCAGCTCCATTCTGAATTATTAACCGTAAAAATGATTTTATAATTACTAACACTAGTTTATTGGACGTTACCAAGGCTAAAATAGGTGAAATTGTCACGATGATGATGATCTTTGCACCTTATACGCTTCTATAATTATTTATATATCAGTGTTAGATGAAGATCACACTTCTTTAGGTTTATATGGTGGTTGAATCTTTAACAATAGGCACGCCAACACAAGAAATGACTCTTGCCTTAAACATAGTCTAATTTTAGTGATCTGGAAAGACTGACACACATACATTTAAATCCCTTTCGCTGAGCGCGACGAAAACAATAAAGCAAAACTTTTTCATACACATCCGAAGCTCAAAGCATAAAATCCATTCATAAGTCGCATCATTCGTTGTTTTAGGAGTGAATAATTACGTTGTGATGAAGAAAGAATTTTGTGGTAGTTTTCGACGACATCCACATGACGAGCTATATTACAAATTACTAATACATTTCTGCATTTTTTGGATGTGCCTGTGTTTGTCTAAATGTAAGTTTTGCTACGTTGTTTTGTTTAATCATGTAGTAGCACAACAATCCATGCAGTAAAAATATCCACTATCCCATATCCTCCCGTGGGTATCGTTAAAGATGACAGAGGGAAACAAAGCACTAGCGTCTTCCTAATAACAATAAAAATTGAAATAACTGCGATTGCCAGCCCGTCTGCCCAGCGTGGCAATTGTGGCACATATCCACCCTATGAAGCAATCTATACCATAGACCTATGTTTATCAATGGCCTTTTGATAGGTTATAATGGTAAGATAACAAATCAAGTACGCGTAGTATAGCGGTCCCGTCACGTTGCATAAAGGATGAAGTCTCTATAATTATGTCGCATCTGCATCGTACTGTAGCCTTACTTCCACCAAAGTTTATATCTCAATGTTACTAAATTTATCAGTCTTATTACATTAATACTAATTTAATATAATATATTATACTAATTTAATATTTTATTCTATGTTCTGACACATAGAATAAAATATTAAATTAGTATAATAAATGAGACGATCGCTGGCCGATAGCCCGAGTTCAGGCAATACAGAGATCGGACTATAGGACAATAACCATAGGTGCGACGGTCTAACAATAAAATATTTGCATCGTGTCAATAATCCATCATGGTTTTTGTCGCAAAACGACCACGCCCGGCTCTTTAGCTCTCGTAACTGTACGAGTATTTAATGAGTTCATTTTCATGTTGTGGGAAGATGCTTTATCATAGGCACATAATTGACCCGGTCTTTATAAATATCCGATAAATCATTGTCATGTTATATATTTACACGCACAACGTCAATTAGGACTTATCTATTTCTTAACTTTTTTATTTTACACATCATCGTGGAAACTATTCAGCTAGTAAGACCAGATAAGACTTTTAATGTGTAAGGTACTACCTACTGCTGCCTTATTACGATTAAACGATGTTGTAGCAAATTTGTCATAGCAAGTTTGTTGATATTTGTTAAACAACATCAGTCAAAATATTTTCTTGAACTAATAAATATTGTACTAAGTAATTTCTTTTTAAGTATATATGCCACCAAAATTTCACAATTTCAAATGTAGGTATAAATCAAAGTGTCGATTCCAATCGACGACGTCATTTTTATGTCTTAATCTCGACATATCAGGAATTGTACGCGTTATCATCATCATTCTTAGTGATGATGATATCGCGTCAAAACAAATGTCGACGCTGTATCGGGCAATCTTATATCATATAAAATTAAGCGGCTAATGAGGAAAAGTAACAATATATTTAGATTTTTGACACCCAGGGTAATGACATGACATGGTTTATTACATGTTTATTTAAATCTGAAGTATAAAAAAAATTCAAGTCGTCTTGTGACTTGAATTATTTTATACTTCTTATTTAGTGACTTATACAAAACAGAATATTCCAAGTACTCGCGATTGTCAAAGATGGTTGTAAGAAAAGTGTGGTTTATTATAACCACGATTAAGAAGGGAAAGCTTCGTTGGTTTAGACACGTAGGGAGAATGAATGAATAAAGAGTGACCAAGCAAATTTGTGCAGCAGAAGTGAGTGGTAGAGTCGTCATGGGACGTCCAAGACCAACCAAAGTTTATCCGAATTGGCAATAATTTGAAGATTGGCCAAGTTAAGAGTACCGTTAACCTACGGACATGTTAACGAATGAGAGGGTTTTTTTTTTTATTTACGTGGGGAAATACCTACCCATACCCGCCTCCCGGGGGCAAGGACGGGTGATGTCGGACTCACATCGACTAAAACCATATGGTGTTCCACCTTCGCCGCATAATGGCATGGCCACGGGAACGCTTACGTACACATCCATGACCCCACCAGCGCTAGCCACCCCATAGCGGCCCCTCCTTGAGAGAGGTCTACTCCTCCCCATCTGCTTCTCAGATAAGGCGCATCAGAACACATGGCGCGCCTTCCTCCGCAGCCTCCAACTTGACCTGGATGAAGGCCATGGGTCCAGGAAAAACTAGCACTCAAAAGCACTAGCCTACCTGACCGTAGCGGCGGAATTGGTCTGTGGCTCCGCCACCAACTAAGATTCGACCGTGAAGGGTAAGGAGAGCGTTGCCTCGTAATACCTACACCCTCTTCCCCCGTAGCCCCACCACCACCGCATTATCGGTACGGCCCCGCCAGAGTCGCGGACGATAGTCCGAGTGGCGAGTCGCCATACCAATACTCCTCTTCCTCCGCGACTCCACATTGGCTGCAGCGGTAAGGGGAGAGGTTAGACTTCTCGCTCACCAACACTCATCTGAAGTGGCCTTGCCAAGCCCACTCGGAGTGGCCATCTAGTGCTGGCCCTTCACCTCGGGCCAGCTGAGCGGATTCCTCTTTGTTTATCGCGGGTGACCAAGACGTGCCTCCCCGGACCCGTTCGGAGAGAAACCAATGAGGTGGCTGTAACAGGATTGTACCAAATGGAAGTCCGTAGTCAAGAGAGAGTTGATTTGATTATGATGATGTGATTAGGCCACTTGATTCTTACACTGCATTCAAGCTCCCCTCCAGCCATACGTTGTTGTTAAATTCAAACAGTAAACGGAAGTTAAAGCCGAAGTTGGAATGCAGCAGAAAACATCGTTGTTATTAGATACTGTTCATACCTGGCATATTGCTCAGCGTTGTGGTTTTTTACCACGTTGCCACGTTCTTATCAACTTCGGTACAAATTTTGCAAATTATTATTTACTAACGACCTATTAATGTGGCGTTATTTAGATTTATATAATCACTAGCTGTTCCCCGCGACTTCGCCCGCGTGTAATTTATGGTTATAATTATATTGCTCAGAACCCTAATTCTTATTCTCAAATATAAGTAGCCTAAGTTACTCCTTAGAATATCAGCAGTCTGCCAGTGAAAGTCCCGTCGAAATCGGTCCAGCCGTTTCGGAGATTAGCCGGAACAAACAGACAGACAGACAAAAAATTTAAAAATTGTGTTTTTGTCATAAGTACCGTATATATATTAATATGCATTTACTAAAAAGCTGTTATTTTAACATTACATACAGACATGTCGCTGCCGGGAACAAAGTCAATGGTGCCCTGACTGCGTTAGTCAAAAGACAAGGCGTAGTGAAGAGTGCATGCCTTGCAATACATAACGCAGTGTGGGTACCGACTTTGTTATATGGCAGCGAAACCTGGGTATGCCAGAAGAAGCATAAAAGCAAGTTGAATGCAGTGGAGATGCGATCTCTTCGTAAAATGTGCGGCGTTACCATGACCGACCGAAAGCGAAACGGAGAGATTCGCAATATGGCAGGTTTGAAAGATGACCTTATCACAAAAATTGATAAGGGCGTGCTTCGGTGGTTTGGGCACGTTGAGCGAATGAGTGAAGACCGAATGGTGAAGAAAATATATAGCGCGAAAGTTAATATTAAAAGGTGTCGAGGTAGACCGAGACTAACTTTCGAAGACCATGTGAGCAAATTGCTCGAAGAGGGTAGGGTCAAGAGTACTCGGATACCTAGACGTGCATGTATGAAGAAGATAATGAATCTGAAAGAAGCGAAAGAGGTTTGTAAGGATCGTGACACTTGGCGATCTATTCTCTCTGATGATCTGATCCCGTCAGGGATTGTGCGTGAAGATAAGGAAGTAAGTACAAACAGACACTTAAATTTTATTTATTTGTATAGATTAAAGACCATTTATCTTATCAATTGTTACATTTCTCAAAAAAAAAAACCCAAGTTTGTCAAATAAAATACAGCCTAGATCACTTTTTACATTGCTTTCTATTAGTTCGTCAAGTTTTATTACAATCTGTATGGCTATTCTAAAGTTATTCCGTACAGACAGACAGACACAAGTATAAAAAATGGTTATTTATGTCTTAATGACATGCAAATAACACCTGGAGCTCGATAGAAGTCAACAAATTAAATAAGTTACGGACCAAGTAAATAAACAGATAAATTGGAAAGTAAATGGACGAGTGAATATACAAGTAAATAAGCAAGTATAAAGTGTCGTAATTAATCAATGTTATTTTAATATTACAGACATACCCTTCAAATTTAGTTATATGTTTAGATTAAACTATCTTTCCGATGATCTAAACACTAAATTTTGGGTAAAGCTCAGAGCTGATTAACAACGCAATATAAACTCACTTTCTTTTCTGTCTGTTCTGTACAAATTTAGCAATCGATTTAAACTAACATCCCGATAAGTTTGACATTTAAACGTGGAAAAATGGTTTCCATTTTGAATTATAAATAATAATATTCTGAATGTTAGAACAATAAGTTAGTGTCTAGAAACTAAATACATCTTTTACATATATATCACACGTAATGATAGCTCATGTCCGTAGCCAGTATATAATTGAATGCTGCATCAAAGCACCAACAAATTTCACGGTTGTGCCCTGACAAATGACATTACCACAAGTTTAAGAGAATCGTGACTGCTATTGCGAATGACTTATCTTATCTAACGAGATTTGTCATGAGACTAGATTAATATCGTTACATAGAATTGTTATTAAATGAATAATGCCTCAATAATTTTTACGACAATGACGATAACCTTATATTGTCTAAACATAGCAACAAATTAGTGAATTATCGTTGATGTCAATTGAATTCACAATTTTAAATCTATACAAATTATTTTTATATTTTAAAATTATTAAACATCTTATAATATACTATAATAAATTTGTTGAGCTTAATATTTGTAAAATATTTATTTATATATTAGATAACGACACTCAAAGCTTAGTTCATGTGAGATCTGTGATCTTTTTTATAGGATATGGTGACAAACTAGCACACAGGTCACCTGGTGGTAAGTGGTTGCTGTGGCCCATAGACATCTACATTTATCCTCAATAAAGAATCAAAGTGCAGATGCGTTGTCACCCATGAGGACTAAGATGGAATGCCACTTTTCCAGTAAAAAGGGTCTCCGTTTCTCTACACTTACCATACGAAACACAGCAACAACATTAAGCTGCTATTTTACGCTGGTATTCTGTGAGAGCATTGTCAGCCGTGAGGACTAAGATGGAATGCCACTTTTCAAGTAAAAGGGTCTCCGGTTCTCTACTCTCACCATACAATACACAGCAGTGTTAAGCTGCTATTTTACGCTGGTATTCTGTGAGAGCGTGGTCCTTCCCCGGTCGAGCCGACCCATTCGTGATACAACTATACTACTAATATAGCTGCAGCATGGCTCTAGCAGGTATAAAAACCTTGGCTATTGACGTTAGGTTTCTTGTATTTTTTTTTTATTAATAGGTATCAACTTTAACACAATTAAAATATTTAACAGTCTTTTTAGCCATACCATTTTATTACAATGAAATTCGAAGCGATTCGATTTGGCACTTCTATCTGCATTCATAGGATATTGAAATACATAGTTATTTCTTCACTGTTCATAGTCCTTAAATACGTTAAACGTATTAACCTAAAGTAAATCTCATTTTATAGGGTTAGCAATAAAATTTAAGAGTCAACTATAAAATTTAATTTCTTCTCTAAAACAACACTTGATCACACTGTCTCGTTATGTTATTAGCATGCTGTTGTCTAACATAAATGTATTACACGTATGCGTCCAAAGAAACCTATTTCTTAGTAAGTACTTGGCAAGTTAACGCCGCGCATTCCCGTGCCATTCACAAGTTCAAACAATTATGTGGCAGTTTAACGTCTTTCTTCCCACGATTGTATCGTCAAAGTGAACAGAGTTTGCACAGATTTATGTTTATCTGTACCGTGGCAAGTTGGTGTCACGGCGGTTTTATTGTGCAGGTTGCCTGGCCAACAAAGAAGGTACACACGCATACTAAAAATAAAAAGATAATGGACCTACAAAACGATAGCAGCAACGAGCGCTTCTTCGCGAATTTCAATAAATACTAATATATCTTTATTAAGCCATATCCGATAGACTTCGTGTCTGACGAATCAATAGAACAGTTTCTAAATGGATATTTGAGGAGGATTTGTTACTGTGAGATGATAAACTTTTTATTTAAATACCATGAAACCTGGCAACTTTGCCGTTTTTGGAAGGAGTTAACACACAAAACACGTATTGTCAGACTGAACGTCAATGTTAAATATAGTAATTAAAACAAATACTAACATTAAATAGAGAAAATACTCAATAAAAGAAAATGGCAAAGTTAACCTCACTTTGTGACAACTTTGCCATCGGGGTTTATAATGAAAATAATAGGATCTGACTTCAAGTTTGTAAGTAAGATTTTGTATAATACACCACACTCAGAGTTATGATTTACTCCTTTAATTGTGTTGTAAATAGCAAAGTTTACACTTATAGCAAAGTTTACACTTATGGCAAAGTTGCTTTCCCATTTTTCATTATTTCATACAAACTTGAAAATGTGTGTTAGGGTTGTCAAAAATCCTTGATTACGTACTCAACTTAATTTTTTTATTAAAATCTTATCACAATAGTTTCTTAAGCAAAAATCAAACAAACAGATATATCAAACAAAAATACTGTCATCTAAAATTACAAATGAAATTGGTGAATTAATCTTATAATTATCTTAAATCATTTTAACGGTAATAAAATGATGTCAGGTCGTAATTATTGTAATCAATCTAAATATTATTTTTTCACAATAGCAAAACATTAATAATCATCAAAAATTACCGTTTTTTGGGTGCAAATTAATATCAATACACTAAGTTTAAGTTATGAAAAATACTGAGTAAAAATAATATTAATGCCCGACAACGCAGTAAAAATTATATAGATTTCTCTTTTCTTTTTCTTCACTTTTGATAAAGATGGATTGATTGACGACTTATTTGGTAAAATCGGTCCAATGGGCTGCTAAGGTGAAACATCGATACAAACATACATACATAGAATGTCAAGTACAGAACACTTAGTTTAAATAGTTGTAATCGGTTAAAAATATACCTTGGGTGCTGTAAAGCACCCAAAATTTAGGGTTTATTTATTAAATGTTATTATATAGTTAAACGCCATTAAATCTGGAAAATCAGTTTCATTTAAATCAAAGAAAATTAAAAATAAGAAAAACCCCTAAATTTTCACCATTTATAAACTATTTGAATTTAACGAGTTCGAATAACAAGTCTATTAAAATGTAATAGTTCCATGATTAAATAAATTCACGTTTCTTATAAAGAAAAGTAACTCGTCAAAATAAAGCCCGTGTGTGTTCCACGATAATATAATGGAATTTATCTTTGGTTATTTTTTATTTTCAATATATGTGCAGTTAACATTATCAAAAAACAAAGTTGTCTATAAGTAAGCATGAACAATTTAAAATATTTTTATTAAATTAATAATTCTATATTTGGGTTAAAGGCAATTACACGAAATATTCGAAATTAGGGTTTTGTGAAATATATTGTTTTCGAAGCAAGAAATGGCAACAACCCCTGAAAGAAAACAGCCATTTATAAATGTTCGTTTTTTTCGTTCATACGTACACTTTCTAAAATAAAAATAAAAATATTTCGTATATTTTCATTTCACATTACATGCTGGTCTTCTCAAGATGTTTTTGAATGTTACTACGAGTTTAGCGGCCTCACTTAAAATCACAATTAATCCTAATTGCTCACGTATTGTAAAATTTACGGCGAGCGCTTATTTTATGGCAAGAGTATAATCGAGTATTGAGTATACAGCTAAGAAAAAAGAGAAACAAATTTTACCAAGATAAGAAAGATAATAAACATTTATCTTCAGGATAGAGCTTTATTTTTGTCGGCCTACTGGCGCAATGACGTAGTGCTTGCCCACAATGCCGCAGGGCCGCCGGTTAGAATATTTGTTTGCACAGCATATAGATAGTTGTTTCGGGTCTATATATTTATGTGTATAATTTCTACCTTTTTGTCAATCAATTAAAAGGGGCTCCATTAGATATCAAAGGCCTTGATATAATCAGTACCTTATACATGTAACATCCGTTTATACATTTTATATGAGAAACTGTTAAATATCCGTGTATAAAACCAATAAAACCTAAAAGATATGAACCATATTGAAACTTAAAACTGTTCCTGTATCATGGACACAAGTCCGAGTCAATAAGTAAGAGACTTTATATGTATAAAGTAACGGCAATTCAATTCTATATTGGACCTGCCAAGTTAATGTATATATCTAGTTTATATATTGAAATACACAAATAAATTACCAAGTCCACTCGTGAACGAAATTTCACCGGACCATATTTTTTCGGAGCGATACGACTACGCGTTCAAAAAAATAGTACTTCTTTTTAGAAGGCCGTCAACACTTATGATCAGGTGCGCCGATTGCCGTGAACACTGTAGTGGCGTTGTATGAAGACCCACTTCCCCATAACGTCCCATGGGAGTCGTAAGAGGCAACAGAAGGAAACAAACCAGGAGACGGACAGCAGCATCTTCTTAATGGCAACTAGAAAATAAAAAGCTGTGGTTGCCAACCCATCTGCCAAGTATGCCGACTGTGGTAAATATTCTCCTTGTGATGCAGTGTATGGGGAGGCGTATATTCAGCAGTGGACTTTATAGTAGCTAAATGGATTGATAGATCACGCACGCTTTTTTGTCCCTCTTCTATAAAAATAATATAGCTGTCTCGCTGGACTACTCTAACTTTTTATTCTCAGAAACACAGTATTTTATGTCTTTTATTATGTGTGACATTTTACCAATACTACTCAGTAATTATTTCTTGCAGTTTGTTGAGGACAATGCTTATCACAAGCATTTAAAATCACACAAGTTTCTTCACAGAAAGATTTTTTTTTCTTATACTAACTAACACTTACTCGTCTTTTCTTCGATAATACGCGGAAACAACAAAAGTCTGCCTTTTTGCGGTCACAGTGTCGAGAGCTTTATACGTAGCCAAAACGAAACCTAAATTGTTTCATTATTCAATTTATTATTATTAATTTAAAAGAAAACACGATATGTTTCTACAGGTTTTGGTGACAATGGTAGATTTCTACCACATGTTTAATACGCGTAAGATATTTCTAACAATGGGTACGTTATGAGATAATTCTGAAGTGATATTACAGACATCCATAATGTTAAACCACCATTAATATGTACGTTGTTTACAAATACTAAACAAATCTTCGACGCTTTACCCAATTCTATTAATCCTAATTTTCGAATTATAATTTCGCCATCTTTCCGATGTTTTGATTTCCTATTTCGACTTTCACTTATCAAATACGATCGCTGCCACAACACGATAAAAGATGTATGAAACATTTCCTAAACTATGTCGAAAGTTTTTAGGTGTTACTGTAACATGCAAAAAAAACACAGTTAACAATCAGTAACAAATACCTCATGCAGAGCTTAAATAACGTTCGCCGGTCGCGGCCGGGTGAACAATCGCGTGTAAACATCCGCAAACGGATTGCGCATAAAACGCATAGAAATAGGTGCGAAATTTGGCGTGTAGGCGCCCTAAAGTCCCGGTTCCGCGCCGTTAATTTCGATGTACGGAGTCAGACGCCCTCGGGTACAACACGAAGCGTGTGCTCTGAATTAGTTCTTACAGCAATCGTCAGTTTAAACTGCAATAGTTTTTATCCCGATAAGTGACCCTCAATTTTTCATTGCTAATCTCAGGAGTTTTTTTAGGAAAAGAAATGGTCGTCGGAAAGGTCAAACAACGTTTGCCTGGTTAGCTAGTATATATATATAAATTTTATAAAATTTTATATAAATTGCGAAAATAGCTGATGAAACTGAGGAATCAAAACACGAGATGAGAAGCATCTATCTAACGATCCAAACTGTTTTATTGTAACGCTCTTAGAGAAATCGACCGAAGCGCGAAGGCTTAACAAGAAAGATGTCTTGTGAATGGGATGAGATGACACGTCTATAAATGTCCTGCTTCATGTCCCATGTTTGCTTACAGTTCTCGGACTGATTGCAGATAATAATCATTATTAGTAATTATAAAACTACTTACTACTTACTATTCCCATATTTTTTTCGCTATCAACATCAACAATTATATAGTCAGTTATTTATTTCAAAATGTTATTTCCTTGTTATTATTAATTGTCATCGTTGTATTTATATTGCTTTAATTATTGTTTAATTGGCTGAAAATCTGGTGTTCTCGCACTTGAATATTTATTGTATTTAAGAGTTCATACGTTTCTCTTCATTCTAAATTTTCAAGCAGACATCTATAACAAATATAAAGGATATGACAGGTTGTTGAACCGCAAATATGTAACGGTGTTATTTAATTTTTTCGCCTACTTTTATGTAATACCATACACAATCAGTGTAACCATGCGTAGTATCTAATTGCAAGACCGTAAGGCTTGCGACGCTTCGTTAACAATGTTTCTAACGGAAGGACATGACAGCTAAAGCTCATTTATATTATAAAAAAAATTTCACTTATATTATAAAAAGATTGCAATGGTATGGGTCGTTTTATAACTCAGCATAATATACGATTAATTGTGTAGTGGCGGTGTAAGAATATCCCACATCGTCTTGTGGGTGTGCTAAGAGACGACGTAGGGAAACCAGGACATGGGAAGCAACGTCTTCCTAATAATATATAAAAATAATAAAACTGCGTTTGTCATAGGTATATATTATATAATCATAAATATTTTAAAATTATATAATATATAAATATTTTAGGATGTTCAATATGTATATTTTACATTCTAAGCGTTACATGTAATCCAGTTAGAAACACGCCGCTAAGCTGCTGCGGGTTCGAACCTCGCACATAATATGTGTTTGCATGTCCTACAAATAACAGTTCCGGGTGAGGATCTTAGTCTAATTTATGGAAGTAAAACGTCTCCACGATACTGACGTATTCAATTAAATGTAAAAATATTTCGTTATAGTCTAAAAGTAATTATAACAAAGCATACGCGTTAATGTTTAGTTAACTCAAGTACCTAATCTAAAATCTTAAACTGATCACATCACAAACAATTTAGTTTCCTTACTCACTTTCGTGTGCCTCTGGTAAAGGCATGAAAAGAAAGTGTGAGATTCGTGTTAACTCACAATTTGGTACAGTAACAATTTGCGAGATAAAGTTTATAATTTAACAATCCAGTCGGATCAAGAGTCCGAAACGTCGCTTATCAACACATTTCATTGGACCTCTTTCACTTAAAATGTCTTCAAAATGTGTACCGCGGAACAGATGCATGAAATTTTAGATCGTTATCTCATTAAGCTGCACATTATTTACAAAACTGTATGGTATTTAAAAGGACGAATGTGGTGACAGACGCCCCTTATCTACGTTTATAGCAATTAAAAGAGACTTATTGATGTTATCTCTCTAATAGTAGGCTACTGTGCTCCATCTAAGAGATTTACACGAATGATTATATATTTTTAATGAATTAACAGTGGTTATCTTACTATATAAATCATTTTCAACAGCGCTATAACAGAATAACAAAAATCAGTTTTAATATTGTATCATTTTAAGGAAGCTCGCGGTTTCTTGTTGCTGCGTTAGCGGCGGTTATAGCGTGAACTAATTTCAAATTCATTCACCTCACGTTACGCTCTCTGGGCGCTTGGACTGCGCATTGTCTCACACTCCAAGCAAAATCAAAACGATTCTTTGTTCGTTACACTTTGCCTACACTGTAACTCGGACCGCTCGCAAAACACTTCGCGCCCACACTTCACGTATTATTATTTGTGCCTTTGTAACGCCGGACGAGAGCCGTTACTGATACAACAATATTTGCCCTAACAAACATCGTCAACGCGGTCGGGTCACAATGCAACAAATCTAAGCAATACCCACACGTAGGTTAACGAATTAAAAGCTCTCAGAACACTTTTCAAGAAAAATAAGAATTGTGTACTTCCTGTCGCCGCGATACGATAAAGAATTTATACTTTCACTCGCCGAGGGAACAATTTACAGCACGGATTTGAATCCCGAATGGAACTTTCACGCGATGAAATTAGTGAATAGCCCATTAAAATAGATACGTACAAACTTTAAGCAAACAATCGAACTTTATCGTTTTATACGTCCGAACTGTGACCATTGATCTTCACCGATTATGGAAGTAATTGTAGTAATGATAATGCATAAAAGCTCACTTTTACCCGGTACCTACAGTCTTTTAAAATAGAAAGTCTTTTGGTTTATTGTTTATTGTTAAGAACTCACAATGTACGCTTTTGTTTTGCAAGCCTATTTCATGTTCGTGGTTTTATAGGCCCAGATAAAGGAAAGTCAATATGCAATTTCGATTCACTACAAATTCCGCGCTGTTTATAGACGCGTTCAACATAAGGAAACACTGACTGAGCTAGCGCAGCCCACCCTGAATGCTATTCTCATAATATTTATAATAATCTAGCTGGCCCGGCAATCGTTGTTTTGTAGTTGTTGCCTTGGCCATCCATCCATTACAGCCCATAAAATTCCACTGGTAATAGATCACCCCCATAGATTGTCTCTTAGGGGGTGTTGAAGTTGTTATATTGTTTGGACCAGTCAAAAGGGCTTTACTAGTAAAACTATTAATAATAAATAACAAAAAATCCACATAAAAGTTCTGAAGTCAAGGCTTTACTCGTAAATCTTCGACACGCTGTCTTAGAATTTCTTCTAAACCTTTTTCCAAAAGATTAAAGAGAAACTACAAAGACAGTATTACATAAATTGGTGTATAGTTGTGTCTTCATTGTGCCCTGTGATCTTATTTTCATTCATTACAGCCCATCAAGTCTACTGCTGAACCTAGGCCTCCCCCATAGGTTGCCTCATAGGGGAAGATTTTACAATAACTGTCACGCTTGGCAGGTGGTTTGGAAACCGTAGATTTTTATTAGCTCCGGTTATTACCAGGAAGATGCTGTTGCCCATCTCTTGTTTCACTTTCCCACTGTCGCCTTCTACTACACCCATCAAATGATAAGGGCTGGTAGATATTCTTACACCGGCACTACACAGGTTTTTATCTTACATTAATACCTTTTATCTCCACTACTACACTTCATCATTCATCATCATTACAGCCCTTCACAAGTCCACTGCTGAACATAGGCCTCCCCCAAAGAATGCCACAAAGCACGGTCCTGAGCCACCTGCATCCATCGACTTCCTGCATGTCTTACCAGGTCGTCACTCCATCTCGTGGGGGGACGCCCTACACTTCGCCTACCGGTACGAGGCTGCCACTCGAGAACCTTTCTTCCCCATCGGTTGTCGGTTCTTCGAGCTATATGGCCGGCCCACTGCCACTTCAGCTTACTAATTCGTTGGGCTATGTCGGTTATTCTGGTTCTACTGCGGATATCCTCATTCCTAAGTTTATCACGCAGAGAAACTCCGAGCATAGCCCTCTCCATAGCTCGCTGAGCGACCTTGAGCTTCCTCATACGGCCAGCAGTGAAGGACCACGTCTCAGTTCCGTAAGTCATCACTGGCAACACGCACTGGTTGTACAATTTCATTTTAAGGTTTTGAGGTATGTCTGACGAGAAGATGTGTCGTAACTTCCCGAACGCTGCCCAGCCGAGTTGAATCCGTCGATTGACCTCTCGGTCGAAGTTGGACTTACCTAGTCGGACTATTTGTCCCAGGTAAACATACTCGTCAACAACTTCGAGCTTAGTGCTCCCAACAACTACCGGCATAGGTGTGACATGGACATTAAACATAATCTTTGTTTTGTCCATGTTCATCTTAAGACCTATCCGTTGGGAAACACTATTGAGGTCATTGAGCATAGTGCTTAGGCCCTCCAGCGATTCTGCCATAAGGACTATATCGTCGGCAAATCGAAGGTGAGTGATGTACTCGCCATTGATGTTTATACCGTACCCTTTCCAGTCCAGAAGCTTGAAAACGTCTTCCAATGCAGCGGTGAAGAGTTTCGGGGATATGACGTCACCCTGTCTTACACCTCTCTGCAATTGGATAGGTTTCGTACTCTGGTTCTGTACTCGGATAGCCATCGTAGCCCTACTGTACAAGCACTTCAACACTTCGATATACCGACAGTCAACTTGGCACCGCTGAAGGGACTGCAGCACCGCCCAAATTTCGACGGAATCAAAGGCTTTCTCATAGTCCACATACGCCAGACATAGTGGCAAATTGTACTCTTCGGACTTCTGTACAACTTGCCGAAGGGTATGTATGTGGTCTATGGTGCTAAAGCCCTTTCGGAAACCGGCTTGTTCGGGAGGCTGGAAGTCGTCAAGTCTGCGCGCGAGACGATTCGTAATGACTCTCGAAAACAGCACGTAGACGCGGCTCAGAAGGGAAATCGGTCTGTAGTTCTTCAAGAGAGCGTTGTCACCTTTCTTGAAGAACAAGACCACCGCACTTCTGCTCCACGCCTCCGGTGTAATGCCACCATGGAAGACGGAATTAAAGAGCTTCTGAAGGACTTCAAGTACCGGTCTTCCACCCGCTTTCAGAAGCTCCGCTGTAATTCCATCCTCGCCTGGGGCCTTACCGTTTTTAAGGTGCTGGAGAGCCATTCTAATCTCGCTCAGACTGACGTCCGGGATATCTTCGGAATAGTGTCGGATGAGACTCGCTCTTGGATCGTTACTCACACTTGCGTGTGGCTCCAACGATGACGTGTACAGCTGCCCATAGAACCTCTCAATCTCACTCAAAATCTCAGGTGTCCCAGAAACGATGCTGCCACACTCCGTCTTCAGCTTTGACAGTTGGCTCTTTCTGGCAGACAGATCTCTGGCAAGGACTTTGGAGCCTTGGTTCCGCTCGATCGCTTCTTCAATACGAGCTGTATTGAAGTTGCGTAAGTCCCGCCGCATGCATTTGGAGATCTGTCTGTTCAGATGCCTGTATGCTGTCAAGTCTGTTGAAGAATGTAGCTTCATCTCCCGTCTAACAGCCATGAGATTAAGAGTGTGATCGGAGAGTTTTTGTGTTCTTCTGCGGCGGGTCTTGCAGAACTTAGCTCCGACCGCATGGACAGTTTCCACGAGCTTGTCATTCATATCGTCCACTTCTTTGCAGTCTTCTAGGCACTGAAAACGGTTTTGTAACTCGAGCTGAAAGGTTTCGGGACTTTGGATCAGAGCACGAGGGGGACGGAGCGTTGACTTCATTAGACGAGACCTCTCCAACTTAACGTTTAGGTTCAGTGTGCCTCTAACCATTCGGTGATCGCTACCAGTTTTCACCCTTGCGATCACGGAGACATCACTGAACAGTTGTCGTCTGGTCGTCATAATGAAGTCAATCTCATTTTTTGTCGAACCGTCGGGGCTCGACCAGGTCCACTTCCTGTACTGTACTACACTTACTACACTTATATTATAAAAAGGTAAAATACTTTTTAAACAGACTTCAAAAAAGGAGAAGGTACTCAATTTAACTGTATTTTTTTTATCTGTGTTACTTCAGAACTTCTTTCTAGGTAAAGCGATTTTGATGATTCTCTTTTTTTTAATTGAAAGCTGGTTCAAGATGTGACCAGTAGTTATTGAGTCATCCATAATAATGCGTACTTAATGACGGCTAATAATTTTCTGGTCACCAGATGTCGCTAGTTGACACTGAGGTAAAGTTTTTTGTTACACAATATTGTTTAATTGAGAAGTTAGTTTTAATAAAAGTTTATCAGTTTCTAGAGTATTATATTAAGACACAAAACAATGCCTCAGTGGTTTGCTCTTTAATTTTTTGCACATTTTTAACTTTTTTTTAATTTTTCTACTTTTATAAGTATCTATGGTTTTGGTTTATTTATTTTTAATCTTATTATTATAAAATATAGCTAATAGTACAGAAAGAAACATTAACCTTTACATTTTCCGAACTAATTAACTTCCCCGCTAAGAAATCTGTCAAATATTATACCTCACTTTTAAGTGGCACCGCCCTGGTGGCAGAATAACTCGTGGATTGATTGAACTCGTTGATTTCAACTACATTGATGTTCTCATTTCATTTATATTAAAGTCGGTTTAATTTTTTTTTATTCACTACTTGTTTTTGTTAATAGTAGATAATCTCTGGAACTCCAATTCTAAAAATTCTTTCACGAAAAAGAAGTTATACTAACTGTATATATGAATGTGATAAAATTGTTTTCATTGAGGATCGTAGTCCAAGGTGTCTCGCTCCTTTAACGTTGCTCACAATCGCCGGTCTAGGTGTTTGACGCCGGACCCAAATAACTCTTTGTGGGTTTTTAGTTCTTCCTTATAGTGTTTTTTGGATATGAATAATTTCAGTGTTAGGTGGGTCCCCGAAACTTCTTTCCGAAGTTCAAAAACACGAACGAGTGTGAGTCGCTTTGTGAAGGTCTACAGAGAAAAGTTTTGGATTCAATTGTTATGGGTGATGAAACCATGGTTCTTTATTATGATTCTCTGTCAAAAAAAGAATCGATGGTGTGGCATCGTCCAAGCTCACCGCGGCCAAAAAAAGCAAAGATCACTCAATCTCAAAAAAAGATTATGGCTTATTATCTTTTTCTGAGATTGGATATCTTTTGGAGTTCTAAAGGAATGTTCTGAATGTTTATGTTTGATAATAACCCCTGGGAATGAGGTAGTCGCTTCCAAGCAGTTTCTAAAATAAATTTTGTAAATGGTTTGTAATCATTTATATTGTAAAATTTATTTTTTTAAAAAGTCCCGCTGGGTGTCCTGCTGGTTCTTCCCAGGACAGAGGGTTTTTTCGAATCAGTGGTAAAATAAAAAATGACTTTCAATAAGAATTACACATGTAATGTATATTGAATAAAAAATTATTCTATTCTATTCTATTCTAATGTTACTCGTGGATTTTAAAGAACGTAACACAACAGTAACAGGCGATTACAATACGTCCTTTCTACATCAATTGCGAGATGCTATTAAAGAGAAATGTCCTTATTTCTCATTTTTTAAATACCTCCTTGCAACGGGAAAACTTCGCAGTGGACTCTTACTAAAAATAATAATATATATCAGGTATTAAATAATCTATTCCTATTTCAAATATTATCCAAAACCGTACCGCCGTGATGAAGTTCATACCGATTGCTTTTTGATTGTTAAATGCTTCCGGTAGTTATGACTATCGATTTCTTTTAAGTAACATAGCAGTGGTAGAGCCACGCTCCAGCTATATTACGATTGCAGCACGGTCCGGCCGAGGTAAAACCACGCTCGCAGAAAATATTACCGTAAAATAACAACATAATGCGATACACGGCATTATGTAAGAATGTGGTAAGTGAAAAGAAACCGTAGTACGTAGTGTAACAAGCTAAAATTTATTTAATTATAATAATAATAATGTCCTCCAGACCGAATTTCGGTCATGGCGGCCTGTTTCAAAGGAGACTAGCCATCCGCACAGGACAGGAATATAATGCCCAAGTGTATGCACAAGCACAGGTGCGCTCTCTATTGCCTCACTGTAATAGTCCGACAGGACGGTAAACCGTCACGACCGGAGAAAGTTCAGGCGCATGACCAACGGCTTTACGTGGTTTTTTTATAGGAGAGGGGGCAAACGAGCATGCGGCTCACCTGATGGTAAGTGACTACCGCCGCCCATTAACAACTGCAACACCAGGGGAATTGCAAATGCGTTGCCGGCCTTTTAGAAAGGTGTGAACTCCTTTCTTGAAGGTCCACAAGTCGTATCGGTCTGGGAAAATCGCCGGTGGTAATTACACAGAGAAGTTGTACGAGGAAAATAACTCCAATTAAAACGCACAATCGTGTACCGCCAAGCATCCAAATGGTGAGCATGGTATCGTGAATTTTAAAGCGATGTGCGTTTGTAAAATTTGGCGGCTGAAATTAAGAACAATTCCTCAGAGCACTCCCCGTGGTAGATTCGCTAGAAAATGCTTTCAAAGGTACGGGGGTGAGACATCGCCAAATTCCTGACTCCGGGCAGCTACTGAGAATTTCTGGACAGATAAACTCAATAACTGATATTTTGACCTGACACAGGATTCAAACCCGGAACCTCATGATCAGTAGTCGCGTTTACAACCACGAGACCAACGAGGTAATCGAGGCAAATTTATTTATACAATGTGTTACACATATGAAATAAAATAAAATTAAACATTAATTCTTTACGTTCATACATTTTTTTATACAATTAGGGGTGACAAATAAGCACAGTCCATCTGGTGGATGCTGCGGCCCACAGACATGTACATTTATCCTCGATTAAGAATCAAAATGCAGTTGCGTTGTCACCCTTGAGGAGATTGAAGATGGAATGCCTCGTTTCCAGCAAAAAGGTCTCCGATTCTCTACACTCACCATACGAAACACAGCAGCAATAAGCTACTATTTTACGCTGGTATTCTGTGAAAGCGTAGTCCTACCCTGGCCGATGAACCGACCCATTCGTGCTACAACTATACTAGTAATATAGCTGCACCATGGCTCTACCACGTATTTTTTATATTAATTTGCAGGTAAAAGTGAAATACAGCTTGTTTAATATACAAACCTAAAAAAGTAATGGAATAAACCAGTAATTTTAATAAAGACTTACTTCAGTCGAGATAATGCTTAAAAATGTATTGCTTTTGCGATTTTTTTAGTATGTCATATCATGAATCATAGCTATGATTATAAACCTCATAAATGACGGTATGAAATGGTTCATTTATTTTCGCGCTTATAACACCATTAATGCAATCATTAGTTACGCGAACGTTTGACGTAGTCCGCTCAAGATACTAAGTTAGCAGTAAATAATTTCGTGACAAATGAAGCCATTATTCATTAAAGTAATCCAGTGTATTAACGAACTAATAGAGCGGGCTAAAGCGAGCAGGTCTATCAATTACTTAACACCTAGCACGTTGCCAACCGATATCGCCATTATAAGCGCATTAGTGATGGTGCTAGCACGCCACAAAAGCATTACCACCACCTTTAACACGGTCACATCGTTTCTTGACCGCCCAATTTTGTTTTTACCGCATGCTTTTATTTTTGTCCAGTCAATTTTATATGAGCGTGCGAAACTGTTTCTAAACGATTCGATCGTACACATCACGTCGGTTACGTTGCGTATTTGATAATTGAATATACAGTTTTAAATTTAACAACTGTAATATCGATATCTGTGTATGACTTGACAGAAGTGACTTGACGTTTTTACGGTTGTAGTGGTCGAATTCCTCATGGGGTAATCAATTCAATGAAATTTTATTGTAGTACTCGTTTCGACTTACGAATTTGTATGCTCTATTAAGAATTTAGGTGAGAATGTCAGAAAGCGAAAATTATTATTTGCGCTAATAGCCCTTACTCTCGGCTGTAGACGATATTTTGTTTTATGACAAGACCAAGCCTAAATTTTAAGATAATCTAAAAGGGAGGGAACAACTATATGTACCAAATTCACCTGCACGTGGTGATTGACAAATAAAATCTAATATTCGAAACGCCAAACTCAATTCTAAAGCATATGTAATGAATAGCAGCGTTACTAGTAGGAAAGTGTTGAATCTACTTTTATTATAACCCGCTTGCCCAGCGTAGTGAACACTAGCCTAGTCTTGAATACCAGCGTAAAATACCAGCATAATAGTGCTGTATAGTGATGAAAATTAAGACCCTTTTAACTGGTTAGGAATCATTACATTTGAATCCTCAGTGAAAGAAATGAGTCCAAACGAAATAAAAATAAAATGAAAAGTCTTTATGTTTAGTAAGAAATAATATGCCGTTAGTCAATTGTCAACAATTTTTTTTAATGCACTACCTTTTCAAAATGAGGTTCCTCTCTCCGGAGAAGAAACGGCGAAGGAAACTCTGCATATGCTCTTTTTTGTCATTCTTTTAAAGCCAACAATATGATATTCTTAATAAAAGTTGAAAAAAGTAAAGTCATGTGTTCAAAGCATGTTCTATATTAAAATTTAAAAAATGGAAGGTAAAACTATATTGCAAGCTCGAGTAGACCAGTCGCCACAAACAGGGATCACAACACATCTAATAAATAGGATAGATGTAGGATTACCGTGGTGGTAGGACTCCTCTTCGTCCTAGAAGTACGTCTGGCTAGGTAGGGTACTTATCTATTTCTCCCGCAAAGGAGCAGAGAGTTCAAAAGTTATAGACAACCGTATAGTTACAAGCTGAATGACATACCGTCTGAATCCTTAGCATTCTTTTTTTAAAGTTGATTGCAAGTGTTCATTGACTATAGCAGCCACTTCCCATCTGTTGAACTGTTAGATCTGTTGTCACTTTAACCTATACAAATAAATAAAATGTAAGTGTTTGTTTGTAATGTCAAAATTACAGCTTTTTACTAAGTGCAATACGGTACATATATAAGAAAAATATTTTTTTTAAATGTATGTCTGTCCATTTGTTTATTTGTTCCGGCTAATCTCCGAAGTGACTGGGCCGATTTTGACGGGACTTTCACTGACGGATAACTAATGACATAAGAAGTAACTTAGGCTTCTTTTATTTTAGAAAAGGGATTAGGGTATTCCGCGCAAAATAATTAAAACCCATTAAATCCAATCATAATAATTACCACGCGGACGAAGTCACGAGTACAGCTATTTTTGTAAAAAAAAGCGTTTATGGGCCACAGCATCCACTTACTATCAGGTTGCCTGCGTGCTCGTTTGTCACCCTTACACGAATAAATAAGTCAATTATATTTGTGTGGTTGATTATGTTTTCTTCTTAACTTTACCGATGTACTAGGATTTTTCCTATTAGAGACGTTAAACATACATAGATTGTACCTACATAAGCAAAGACTCAGATCCGAAACGTTTATTTTAGCTCGGCTAATGAATTTCTTCATAACCCTCTCAAAAGAGGTTTTGTACTTTTACTTTACTTTTATGTTTTTTTTTCCTTATTAAACTTATAATCCCACCTGGTGGTAAGAAACGATGAAGCCTTTGATGGTAAAATGCACCGTCTTAACATAACACAAATTTATTCACTTTTGCCTTAAAGTTGCCCAGATTGTATTCGGACGGGAAGGCAGACGTCTGCAGTTTATTCCACTCCTTTGTCAGAATTATGAAAGACAAAGCAAACCGTTCAGTTCAAATCGTGGAATATCGGCAACAAAGGGGTGAAGATCAACCAATCACCTGGTTGTACAATAATGTGGAAAGGGAAGGGAGGAGTTAAAGCATGTAATTCCTGCGTACACTAACTGAAATTCGTCGTGTAGAATACCCAGAGGCTGGTTACGTTGTATTATATCTGTACAAATATTTATAAAAAAATATATTTCAAACGGACATATTAACCACTGCCGGTTCATTATTAAAGAGGCATCTTATTAAAATCTTTCGTCTCGTAACTCGACACTGAGTACGAAACATGGCAAACATTTGAATACTTCACAGTCCGCTATATCGTTATATCTTTAATTAACTAACCGGACTTTACGTTATTTTTAACGGTAAAAGTTAAACTCTTTTAATTATGCTTAAATTGATTTATGTAAGCACATTTAGTGAGTCACTGCATTGGAATATGATTTGTGAAACCACTTCTTAGCTCTATGTTTTAATAGCTAATGCTTGACTATTTTCAAAACTGATGGTAAGTGGTGATGCGGCCGAAGATGGTAGATCGTACTGATTTGATCTTGCCTTCACGTCAACCATATTTTAGTCGGATGGAAAGACAGATGCTGGCAACTTATACCCTGTACATACGGCGAACAATAAAGCAAACCATTTGGTTCATAATGATTTCTTATATTTACGCGAACACTACACATTGAATAAAACTATTTTTTACGGATTTTATCGTTATTTTAATTTCCGACGTTTCGAGTGCTTTACAGCAACCCATGGTCACGGGGGGGACTGAGATGTTTGACGTCCCGATGTCACATTTAGCCCGGCTACCTTCAGTTTTTAATATTAATTTTTGGTTCGATTTACGCAGAATGAACTTACAGTATCTTGAAGTCTAGCAGTGGTATGCTTGGGTTTGGATTTAATTTTGTTAATTATAGGATCCCAAGCAGATGGCAGCACCCATCCATTTTCTCTATTGAAATTAGGATGTTTTTTAATTTCAATAGCCTCGCGTATCATCCTTGGTAGGAATCGGTGTTTTTTTGCGAGGATTTGTGGTCTATCAAATCTGATGTAATGGCAGGGGCGATCTTGAACTGCAGACTTCCCAGAGCGTCGGTGCTTTACGTCAGCTATATGTTCTTTCACGTTGGATTTTTTGTTTGTCCTATATAAGAGAGACCACATTAAATGTATCGTAAAGAAAACTGTAAGGCTGGCTACTTTACGCCTGTTATCGAGAATGGTTACTTTGGTTTTTATCCAGATTCAGGGCACCAATAAGCCTCTTAGCACATCTTTCATTGTGTTTGAAGATGTTAGGTGGCATTTTGCAGCACCATCACATATATGGCAGCAATACTAGCAATACTGGCGACTGCGTTTTATTTAGTGTAAGCTTCTGTCTCCGCATGAAGTACCTAACAAATAAGGACTTTGCAAGGATTCAGGTTCGAGATAATCTCAACTCCTAACAACAAGAAGGTGATTAATGTAGTCCAGTGATACATTTCAAATAGAAAGAGCCTAAATGACCTCTTTTTTGCAGTATAGAGACTCGCTTGCTTACTCACAGACAGAAGCAAGGGGACACTGCTACTACTAGCTGGCCTGACAGACGTTGTTCTTGCTTTTCTGGTATGTCGCGTAATGAGGCACACTCCGAATTTTTCATTATTGATCAGAATTTAGGATTTAGCATAGCTCACCAAACTAAATCTAGTTGCGCGGCTAACTCGACGTCCTACAAAAATTCCGAATTCCTTAGTTTTTTTTTTTTTGTAGCAAAATTATATCTCTGCCACATCTAATTTACAAAAAGATGGCGTTACCTTTCATATATAAGGAATTTTTATCACATTATTGCTATTTGCTTCTTTTTAAACCAACTCAGGCCGCTCGCCCTCATACAATATGCAGATCGGTCGAGCGACTGATTCGAGTCTGTATCCGAGTTTCGCTGTGACGGAACGATACTGTGTATATATGTGTTTATGAAGTTATTAGTTGATTGTTTTAATTGATAATGTGAGTTTCGTAGTAACAGACGATTGTTGTGTGCGCAGATTTCTCCCGCAATAATGACAGACAGTTTTGTATCGGGGGAAAACGCTATGGCTACTCACGTCTGACCCGCCGGTGGCCCGTATTGCTCTATGTTGAAAAACAATTAACATAATAGGTTAATATATTATTGCCACTATGCATCACTATGCCGCGAGGAGCATCAGAAGGTATTTAGAAATGCTTTTATGTTATTATTTATAATATATTAGATATGGTTTAATGGATTTTACTTCTCTTCGTTTAAATTTTGTTAATCATCAAAGTGGTTAGTCTATTTACTGCACATCAGAGTTATTAAATTTTCCAGGAAATTAAGCTATTACACCGAAGTCATTATAATTGGACGTAATGAAGCAAAATCGGTTAATGGCTTCATCACAGACTGCGAGCGGAAATTTTTTATGTTGGTAATAAATTCGCAACAACTTAAAAGCATTACTCCATGATAAATTAAAATATTAAATATTTAGGTTATGTACTTTATATAAAATCTATTCAATGTAGGCATACGAAAGTTCTAACCACACAATACTTATCAAATAATATGGCAAGCACTAAGGATCGTATTTTTCTTAACAATATTTAAAAATGTTTTAATTATCACAACTGGTTTATTAACCGCGCTCCATGAAAAGCTATCTACAGCTCATGTTACATCGACGTTGGTAATTGGGACTTTAACCTTTATATACTATCTAGGAGCCGACGGAGATAATACAATGTTATTATTTTGTCGTGTATAAATAGCGCCGGAGAGCTTACAATTTAAGTCATTACCATAGTTTGAAGATAATATTGAATATCTAATGCGATTTAGCCACGCGAGTTGGTACAAATTAAATGTGAGAAATGTGAGATAATGGGATACTTATTTTTTTTTTTTAAGTTAATTGTTCGTTAGTTTGTTAGTACTTTTTTTAATTAGCTTAGTATTCTGAAAGAAACAACCGGCAAGACCGCCATTACACGGCTTGCCGTGTAGTGGCGGTTAAGAATATCCACTACCCCATATCTTCCCGTGGGTGTCGTAAAAGGCGACAAAGGGAAACAGGCAGGAGATGGGCAGCAGCATCTTCCTGATAACAGCAAAAGTACAATAAAAAAAACTGCGGTTGCCAACCCGATCGCCAAGCGTGGCAACTATGGCAAATACCCCCCAATGATTAGAGCAACAAAGACATGTCCCCCAGTCCCCGGCGGCCCCGCTATTCCTGGCTACGGTGGCGACCATGGTAACGGCGGGGCAGGGGGTGCTAAGAATCTCCGGTGGAGGTTCGGTTGCCACCTAAGACGACTCGACCTGGCAACATTCAACGCACGCACCCTGAGGACTGACGAGAACATTGTGGAGCTGGAAGAAGAGATAGACAAGTTACGCTGGCATATTGTAGGGTTATCCGAAGTCCGAAGAGAGGGGGAGGACATGGTAATCCTCGAATCCGGCAACTTGCTCTACCACCGGGAGGGCGACCATCTGTCCCAAGGAGGTGTTGGATTTATAGTCCACAAGTCTCTCGTTAACAACGTTGTAAAGATTGAGAGTGTGTCGACGAGGTTTCCGTACCTTATACTCAGAATCGCCAAACGGTATTCGCTGAAGGTCATACAGGTTTACGCACCAACCTCGGCACACCCCGATGAGGAGGTGGAGAAAATGTATGAGGATATCTCTAGAGCCATGCATTCCTCCAAAACCCAATATACGGTGTTAATGGGGGACTTCAATGCAAAACTAGGCACAAGAGACAACGGTGAGCTGAAAGTAGGGAAATTTGTAATAGGGCAACAGAACCCAAAGGGCCAGCAGCTGGCCGACTTCATGGAGAAAGAGGGACTCTTTATGATGAAATCTTTCTTCCAGAAGCGGCCCCACAGGAAGTGGACCTGGTCGAACCCCGACGGTTCCACAAAAAATGAGATTGACTTCATCACGACACCTGTTCAGTGATGTCTCCGTGATCGCGAGGGTGAAAACTGGTAGCGATCAGCATATGGTTAGAGGCACACTGAACCTAAACATTAAGCTGGAGAGGTCTCGTCTAATGAAGTCAACGCTCCGTCCCCCTCGTGCTCTGTACCAAAGTCCCGAAACCTTTCAGCTCGAGTTACAAAACCGTTTTCAGTGCCTAGAAGACTGCAATGAAGTGGACGATATGAATGACACGCTCGTGGAAACTATCCATGCGGTCGGAGCTAAGTTCTGCAAGACACGCCGCAGAAGAACACAAAAACTCTCCGATCACGCTCTTAATCTCATGGCTGTTAGACGGGAGATGAAGCTACATTCTTCAACAGATTTGACAGCATACAGGCAACTGAACAGACAGATCTCCAAATGCATGCGGCGGGACTTACGTAACTTCAATACAGCTTGTATTGAAGAAGCGATCGAGCGGAACCAAGGCTTCAAAGTCTTTGCCAGAGATCTGTGTGCCAGAAAGAGCCAACTGTCAAAGCTGAAGACCGAATGTGGCAGCATCATTTCCGGGGCACCTGAGATTTTGAGTGAGATTGAGAGGTTCTATGGGCAGCTGTACACGTCATCGTTGGAGCCACACGCAAGTGTGAGTAACAATCCAAGAGCGAGTCTTATCCGACACTATTCCGAAGATATCCCGGACGTCAGTCTGAGCGAGATTAGAATGGCTCTCCAGCACCTTAAAAACGGCAAAGCCCCAGGCGAGGATGGAATTACAGCGGAGCTTCTGAAAGCGGGTGGAAGACCGGTACTTGAAGTCCTTCAGAAGCTCTTTAATTCCGTCCTCCATGGTGGCATTACACCGGAGGCGTGGAACAGAAGTGCGGTGGTCTTGTTCTTCAAGAAAGATGACAACGCTCTCTTGAAGAACTACAGACCGATTTCCCTTCTGAGCCGCGTCTACGTGCTGTTTTCGAGAGTCATTACGAATCGTCTCGTGCGCAGACTTGACGACTTCCAGCCTCCCGAACAAGCCGGTTTCCGAAAGGGCTTTAGCAACATAGACCACATATATACCCTTCGGCAAATTGTACAGAAGTCCGAAGACTACAATTTGCCACTATGTCTGGCTGTGTATGTGGACTATGAGAAAGCCTTTGATTCCGTCGAAATTTGGGCGGTGCTGCAGTCCCTTCAGCGGTGCCAAGTTGACGGTCAGTATATCTAAGTGCTGAAGTGTTTGTACAGTAGAGCTACGATGGCTATCCGAGTACAGAACCAGAGTACGAAACCTATCCAATGGCAGAGAAGTGTAAGACAGGGTGATGTTATATCCCCGAAACTCTTTACCGCTGCATTGGAAGACGTTTCCAAGCTTCTGGACTGGAAAGGATACGGTATTAACATCAATGGCGAGTACATCACTCACCTACGATTTGCCGATGATATAGTCCTTATGGCAGAATCGCTTGAGGACCTAAGCACCATGCTCAATGACCTCAATTGTGTCTCCCAACGAATAGGTCTTAGGATGAACATGGACAAAACAAAGAACATGTTTAATGTCCATGTCACACCTATGCCGGTAGTTGTTGGGAGCACTAAGCTCGAAGTTGTTGACGAGTATGTTTACCTAGGACAAATAGTCCGACTAGGTAAGTCCAACTTCGACCCAGAGGTCAATCGACGGATTCAACTCGGCTGGGCAGCGTTCGGGAAACTAAGACACATCTTCTCGTCAGACATACCTCAAAACCTTAAAATGAAATTGTGCAACCAGTGCGTGTTGCCAGTGATGACTTACGGATCTGAGACGTGGTCCTTCACTGCTGGCCGTATGAGGAAGCTCAAGGTCGCTCAGTGAGTTATGGAGAGGACTATGCTCGGAGTTTCTCTGCGTGATAAACTTAAAAATGAGGATATACGCAGTAGAACCAGAGTAACCGACATAGCCCAACGGTTTAGTAAGCTGAAGTGGCAGTGGGCTGGCCATATAGCTCGAAGAACCGACAACCGATGGGGAAGAAAGGTTCTTGAGTGGCAGCCTCGTACCGGTAGGCGAAGTGTAGGGCGACCCCTCACGAGATGGAGTGACGACCTGGTAAGACATGCAGGAAGTCGATGGATGCAGGTGGCTCAGGACCGTGCTTTGTGGCATTCCTTGGGGGAGGCCTATGTTCAGCAGTGGACTTATGAAAGGCTGTAATGATGATGATGAATCGGCAAGAATGCTTGCTTTCGTTTTAGCATCAAAAATAGAGTGAGCATATTGGAGCGTTTGAGTCTAAAAATGAGATATTATAATTTTTTTAATAATAATATTGTTCTTTAATATCAGAATAGCTCAGTACTAAGTGCTAAGATTCTCTATAAATTTTTTTTCGATATCCATATATATATTTAGTAGATAGAGATAGCATTTTACTTGGGATTTCAAATTGACATCAACCTCATGTAATTTTTCTTTAAAAATCTATTATCCTCCTAAGAATTGCGAGCGATGTTGAAAATGCTTGCTATCAAATTAATCTAAATTATTGTTGGTTCCACTTATTCTGTCATTCACTGTATTAACCAGACCTTGCTTATTCTGATTCTATAAACCGACGAGGCGGTGAACCAAGAATTTAAAGAATTTATTGATTACCGTCCCATTTAGTATTTTCTTATATAAAACGGGCACTTTTAAAGGTTTAGTATCGATATTGTAAGAAGCATGGTTTATATTTTTAAGTCTGAAGAACTTATAAATATAAACCACGCTTACACACCATATCAATTAACACATCTAAAGCCTATAAGATTTCTCATAAATTTGACTATCAAAAATGTAACTATAATGAGAAAAAAAACATCCATCAAAGAGTATTAGGTGTCTCAGGTCTTTTTAAAGTATTAGAAAGACTTGAAACATCTAATAAGCTATTAAAATTATATTTGCTTTGAAAAGCTCGTAGATCCTTTGACTCACAAAAATTTCCCGTATATTACGGAATCCACATATATTTACGTTTAATTTTTTGTCGAAGAAATTACCTACTGTTTTGGTCTTCTTTGAAAAATGATTCGTGGTCTCCACTTATTGTTCCACAGAACATCAATATCTATAAACCCAGACAACATGAATGCCAATGTTTGTGAGGCACCTTACCGCGGAAGTCGTTACATCAGAGACGGGAAAGAAAACGAGTGAGTACTTTGTTAGTTAGTTTAGTTCAACCTTGCGCTATCAGCAGTCTCGTACATCCTGTACAGATTTACGACTTTTCTTTGTAATAAGAGGGCATTGAACAACTTTGTTAAACAGCAGAATATGAAACATCAATCAATTTTACAGCGGTTACTTTTTTACGTGTAAAGTTTACCATGAGTGTGGGAAAATAATGATTTTCGAAGACTGTCAGTCAAATTTCAGTGATTTTTATTTTATCAAATTGAAATGCGTGCTGCGTAGCAGCGGCGTAAAAGAACCCATCACCGCCTTTCGTCACAGCCTAAGAAGTACCTCTATCCTGGGAAGAACCAGCAAGAAACCCAGCGGGACTTTTTTTAATCATATTTCACTTTACAATAATTTTGTTTGTACAAATTTTAAATTAATTTTAGTAGAACCAGCTTGGTGGCGTGGCATACAGTCATCGCATTTGATGTTGTCGGAAAAGCGGACAAAAACAATAAATTGCTAGGGTTGTCAGAACATTTGAATTTGTTTATTTTTATCGCACATGTAGTGTAAACCATTTTAAATTATTTGCGTGACAGGACAACCCAGGGGGGGTACACTTCCATAGTAAGGCATTTAGCCATAGAAAGTAACGCCATCAAGTGTTTGGTACTCGTCATAATTTCCTCAGTTTAGTAAGTTTAATACTCACTAGATGGCAGAATTTAAGAAATAACACAGTGATCCATGTTACGCATTATATTTAAATTGCAGTTTAGCAACTTTTATTTTTGCATTCTAATATCTTTGTCACCAGCCCATTAAAATTATTTTTACTTATCTCATAAATTACAAACTATATATTTTGTTATATGCATAACAATAAAAATTTGTTTAATTCATGATTTATAAAGTATAAATTATACGTTCCGATTATTTTTATGTTCGATTGAAATGATTACTGATTAGTCTGTACTACAAGCTCTGTAGCCGAAAATATAAATGTATCTGTGGCTGTTGCGAAAGAAATTACCTAGATTATTACATGCAACGAGATTTAAAATATATATGTACTAACTACTTAAATGTCTTTGATTACATCATATTTTTATGAAATTAAGAAAAGAAAAAGTTTAAAAGTTATTTTTTTATCAATTACATATTATTTTAAACGGGAATGTATCTAATCATTTTCAAATTGAATGGAGTTCGTTTTGTTGAACTTTTTCAAGTTTGATGTCGATTTAGTTTATTTCGTATTTCGTAGAATAATTACTTAAGTGTGGTGTTACTAGCCAGTAAATATTTAATTTATGGTGATTTATTAGAGTCGTTTATCGTTTTACTTAATGAAGATGTTTTACGAATAATAATGGGTTGCTGAAAACGGTGTGTTCTAAGATGCTACCATAATCATCTAAAATTGAGTGCCCAAGTTTACTTCTGTTTATCTAATCACTGTCAATAATATATTTAAATCCTATGAAAATAATCATTTTATTTCTGTAAAACTATTAACCGTGTTCTATTCCAATTTTCTACTTATGTATCAGTGCATAGCTAATTGTTAACTGTAATCTTACTCTTAAGGTTTGTGTTATTAAATGTTTTAAAAATTCCAATATGTACCTATTATATTAATTTATTACTATTTCGATTCCAATTTTTTACGAATGTAGAATGTAATTTAATTTTTTATTAAAAGTTTAAAATATGGAATATTGAATGTGAGGGTGGGCAATGAGCATTATACATATACACACGCACACATTCACAGAGTACTCTCGTGTGAGTGAATTGGAATATACACACACACATGTGAATATTATAGTTAGCGTAACAATCATCAGGTGGCGCTTTTTCAAAGGAACACCAGTTTTACTCGCAAGAGGGTTCTCTTCTTCCTTATATACTATACTCTTTGGGACAACTCTAGCGGACAGCTCCAGAGCGACTAGCGGCCGCTCCACACGATTACCCTGTCTAGACGCCTTCAATGACAGACAGTTAGTAGTAATTGGACTGTGATGTCGTCGTGGATGTCGTAAGACACGACTATAGAAAATGCCAGAAAAATCTTATGGTTTCCGATATATAGCGGTAAAACTTCTAATATACGGCAGACGTAAACTATCCAGGTCGGCAGACAGACAGAGCCGTCAAATCTGCGAGACGTCTGGTAAATCTAAGGCATATCCTCTCTAGGATTCCTAGGAACGTGGTGATTGAGTGGATGGATTAAGATTCTATAATGACTAAGCCTTTGCCTTAATCATCGCGCTTGGCAGAACTAATAAAGAAGGAGATATTAAAATCATGTAATCGTATTCATATCTGATAAAATGACTGAAATTAAAAAATCTAAATATTCTTAAAATCTCTGGAGTAATAATTTCAACTTCAAAAAATGTTGCGCTTCTGGAAGCATATTTAATGAAGCTTATGTAGTAAAGTGTATACAAATGTTTCGTGGCCAGTCTGTCTTTGTTGCTGGAAATATCAAATTTAACGTAATTGACTAAGAAATGTTAATGTCACTTCTTGTATGTAGAACTGTAATATAAATATCTGTTTTTTCGCAGTCGTATAACACGATCATCAACTTAAGTATATATTTAAGTCATATAAGTACAAAATATGTATGTAACGTACATACATATTTTGTAGTTATATTTTTTCTTGTAATTCGGAAAACATTGAGAATTAATTACTTTTATTAAGAGCCGTGACAGTTTAGACGATTACCACTAGTTTTTATATATATATATATATATATATATATAAAAACTAGTGGTAATCGTCTAAACTGTCACGGCTCTTAATAAGTCTAAATAAGTTAGTAGTTTTTATATATATATATATATATATATATATATATATATATATATAAAAACTAGTGGTAATCGTCTAAACTGTCACGGCTCTTAATAAAAGTAATTAATTCTCAATGTTTTCCGAATATATATATATATAATACGCTTACAACACATTCGATTCCTACCAGCATTATTTTTAAATTCTTATCTGTAATTATAAGTATCGTGATCGGCGGTGAAAGAAAACATCATCAAGAAACCTACATGTCTGAGAATAAAAATCTTTCGAAAATATGTGAAATCCGTTATCTGCAGTAGCGCGGCGGGCATTTTTCGACATTACCCTCTCAGAAATGAGAAGAGGCCTATTGTAGGATAGCCTGTAACCTTACTTTTACATTTTATCTATAATCTACATTCGCTTTTTCTCCATCAATAATAATTATAACTAAGGGACTTAATTATTGCCAAAATTACATTATTCTTTGCAACGGTACTACTGAATCAGGTTTTGGTGTTATTATAATGTGAAGAGCATTATAGTGAAAGAACCAGTGCCCCTTTCTCCCGCGCAGATTCAGGGTCCGAATGTCTGTCAACAAGGTTATCATTAAATGTTGAGCAATTAAAGTGATCAAGTGCAATTGAGATGCCATTTCGAAAGTAGAGTTCGCCGGCTAGTGGGTGGCCATTAACAACTTTTTAGTTTATTTTTAAAGGTGCCGGTTTTGTTCAATTTTTATAATTACTATCTTGTCGAGTGCATCTTACGCTAAGGTTGTAACATTATTTGGCTATAGTTGTAATAATGATAAGTCTCAACGTAAACGATTCATCTGCGCAAGATAGGGTTATAGTGCACGCACTATTAGCTCACTCTCATACTCTGATAGGACGGCAATCTGACACTACCGGAGAAAGATCATGCACAGGCACAATTGGCTTTACGTACTTACTGAAAACGAGGATGAAACACCGAGAATTTCTAGACAGAAAAATACAATATACGTGATTTTTGCCTCACCCTAAATTCGAACCCGAGACATTTTTGTCAGCAGTCGCACTTGACCATCGCACTAGACTAGCGCACTAGACCAACGAGGTAATCAAGTTGCTAAAATTGATTGTAATATTACGAGTATATACATTTAAAATAAAATAAATAATAATAATAATGTCCTCTAGACCGAATATCGGTCGCGGCGGCCAGACTCAACGGAGACTAGCCATCGGCACAGGACAGGATTATAGTGCCCAAGTGTATGCGTAAGCACCGTTGCATTCTCATAGTCCGATGGGACGGTAAACCGAAACGACCGGAGAGAGATCGAACGCAGGACCACAGCTTTACGTGCTTTACGAGGCAAGGACGTAAGACACCGCCAACTTCCTGACTCCGGGCAGCTACTGAGAATTTCTTGACGGAAAATCTCAGTAACTGTTTTTTTGAGCCCGACCCGGGTATCAAACCCGGAACCTCATAATCAGTTTCGAAACTGATCAGTCCACCAACGAGGCAGTCATAAATAAATATACATACTTATGTTACATATTTATATATACATACGTTAAAATAATTATTAATTAAAAAGCATTATTTTTTTCTTATATTATATAGCCTACATCGCTCCGGAAGTTACTTTTTATGTTTTCGTGAAGTTGCAACACAATCGATTCATTCATTCTAATGATTAGCACGAACATATCGACAGACATACATTTTAAAAATGGTTATTCATGTTTTTAAAATGGTTATGATATTACAGACAGACACTCATATTCACATTCACAGATACTATTTATACATATAGGTAAAAATTCGTTAAGTTATAAACGTATTAGGTTTTATTCGTTACTTACATATATATAAAAGAAAAATGATCTCAAATACGTAGAAAATACAATCTAAAAAAAACATAAGACATAGTGTCCTTTTAGCAGAAAATTGCTGATTACAACACTCAATAAATATCATATTATCAATAATAAATGTTTCATTAAGCTAGTTCAAACTCTTAGTATAAAATAGTATAATAGTCCTACCTAAGAAAACCAGCGAAAACGCACTTGGCGCTAGCAGTAAGCATAATAATTATTTATGTTGCAATGCAATGTTTACGTAATCTCACTTGTAATTACTTACTTGCTCGTACTTAATTTGTAAGCTTAATAGGCAGGCGCTTCATAATTTTGGACATTTAAACTGTGGAAGATGTGAAACCTTTTTAAATATTAACGGTCCGTATAATTGTAACATGACTTAATATTACAATTCACAAGATAGTAATAAAAAGGTTCGCACGCTGCACGATGACCCCCATTTTTATTACATCTTCAAATAAAAGTACTTTTCTCCGCTGTATATGCAAATCGATAAACGTTTTCAACTCCATTTAATTAGCGGTGAATTAATTTCGTTAATATAACCCCTTGTCTGCGGAATTTCTTATATTTATTAATGAATTTTTACTTATTGGTTACTTTAAAAACCGGCAATATCGACAATATCAATTTTGTACGTGGTAGAGCCATGCTGCAGCTACTCCTATATTATGGTTGTAGCATGAATGGGTCGGCTCGATCGGGATAGGTCCACGCACTCACAGAATACCAGCATAAAATAGCAGCCTAATGCTGCTGTTTCGAATGGTGAGTGTAGAGAAACGAAGACCGTTTTTACCGTAGATGGAACGAGGCGTTCCATATACTAAGATGGAACGCAGATGCGTTGTCACTCCTGATTCTTAATCGAGGAGAAATGTAGATGTCTATGGGCCGCGGCTTTAATTTACCATCAGGTGGACTGTGTGCTCGTTTGTTATCCTTATTCTATAAAGCTAAAAAAATATTAATTTCAACACGAGAAAATCCAGAATTTTTTATCGTATCTGATACATAGAAAAATTACCAATCCTTCTGCCAAAAATGGCGATTACAAGATAATATTTCAATTTGGAACAGTTTTTTAAGAATAGCAGTGGACTGTCGGTGCTCACGGGTGGTATTTTATGGTAGACGGTGTAATATTATGTGCATGAATATAACGGACAGGAAAGTGCGTTAATTATGCTATTGATGAGGAGGCATGTAAAAAATTCTACTTTACCTTTGTGCGGTATGTTTTCTATAACTTATAAGGTAGTGTTTTAATACATCCCACCTCATGATAAGTGTCGATTCAATAATACCGTAAAGAGCACTAGCTTAAAAAGCCTGTTCACTCTTCTTAATAATATAACCAATTTGTAATCAGACGGGAAGATTGGTCCTGGCAAATTATTTTAATCCTTTTGTATGCATATTTTAAACGACAAAATAAAACGTGTAAAACTACGTAAGGAACATCCTTCAACATTTTGGTATGTAAAGAAAATTATAAGCTATGCAGATTTTGAAACTGTTTCGAGATTGTTCTATGAAAACACATTTTGAAATTTATTTTACTATATAGAGGTCTAAAAAAATACGAGATGCCATTTATTTTATCAAAAATTCATGAAATTATTTGACCTTTATTGCACCTCCAAATAACGTTGTGCTAAATGAAGTGAGGCCAATATCTAGTAATTTAAAAGCAATCTTGCGTATCATATGTCAAGTTGTCAAAAGTGAACGTCTGGATTTTTTTTATAAAAATAAAATATGATTAAATTACTTTAATTCCTACTTTAGCTTTTTTTTATATAAAACAGAAATGACGAACGAGCTTACAGTCCACCTGATGGTAAGTGTCTACTGCAACCCATGGACACCAGCAACCGACTTCAAATAAAGATGGGTACAGATGTCTCCCAACAGTCCTATGGATCTTATGATTTATATAACTGCTATCGAGATTAGCTCCCGACCAGATCACAACACTTTTATCAGCGAAACCTACAAACCCGAACGTCATTTTGCCGAACTTGGCCCCCTTTTCATATTTTATCTTTTTTAGGTGTCTTGAAAAATATTAAACAACAATGTACTCGAACCTGGATCCTCTTTCACAAAAACAACGCTTTAACGCACTCCGTCGCGTCGAATTCTCTAAGGCAGACAGAGATATGATAAGTAATGAGAAGCAAGAGCAACGTCTATATATTACGAAAAATTAAAGATAATCTTTGAGGTATTCGCTTTACAAACCTTGAATATTCAGCGACAGACTTTAAAAAGACCATTCCAATTCAAAGGAGGTCCGCTAAAGGAAAGTTGATCCTCTGCTTGTCTCAGTAGTTGAACGAAAGCGACAAATAAATACTGAAATTCAGACTACCTATTGTATTCCAAAACAAAGATATTAGCAACTTCTTAACTTGGACCGTTTTTATTTTCTAAAAACTTTCACGTACAATTCGTCAGAGTGCCGTCATGTCAATAAAATACTTTGTATGAATGTGTATTATATTATTAAATTTTATTTATATAAAATTGTGGATAAAATAAATAATGTAAATATATTTTTAATTCTTAATTTAAATTTTACAGTAAGTGAACAAGCCTCGTTTGACTTCCGTTGCCGATACCAATGATTAATGATTCTGCACTGTGCTGGCGGCGTGGGAGAATCGTCATTAAAACGTCTTATCTCGTGTTTGTTTAAAAATCGACTAAGTATTATCCCAATAAGATCTCGTAGTACTCGGCAGATGATGGGATAACCATTTCTATGCCAGGTCTAAATTATTCGGACCAGCGACCGAGGGCAGCGTTAAATGCCTAAAAGACATCTAGTGTTGTTATAGCCAATTTATCTTCTAAGCTTTATAATACGAATAAATGCATTTCATAGGAGTCAGGTTGATAAACTTACACACAGACCACCTAATGATAAGTGGATAATGTGATGCTCATGGATATTAACCGCTATGTTCGGGTAAGTATCAAAGTGTAAACGCGTTATCCTCCCTCGATGGACTAAGATACATTGCCTTGTTACTAGTAAAAACGGCCTTCGTTTCTCGCGACTTACCATAAACCGAAATACAGCAGCGCGCTATGCTGCTATTTTATATTTTTACTGTATGGTTCTTCTACGGCCGAGCTGACCCAGTCCTGCTGCTATGATTCCAGCATGATAACCAGCTGCACTCATTGTAGGGTGGCGATGATGATGTGCTAACAAAATGAACGTCTGAAAAATAAAATGCACTAATCGATAACCCTTGAAGTCCGGCTATTACCAGTAACTACCGGGAAGTATTTTTCTTTTCCTTTCCTCCTTATGTATTTTTTATGTATTTATTTTATTTTATTGATATTTATGTATGTTTATCATTTTCATTTACAATTATATATTTATACAGCCCAACCAGATGAGAAAACTATATAAATACCCCACATAATAATAATAAGCCTGCAGGGCAGCTTGTGGCGAGCTGTTGGTGAATGACAACCCCACGGCCCATAACCGAGCTTAGGGAGTTCTTAATTTCCCACCTTTGGCTTGCCTCGGTCGGCCAGCCAGAGTAGCGCGCTAGAGCTTAGAAATAGAACTAGACTGCTAGAACTTTAAGCTTGAAGCGAGGAAATGTAAAATGTCAAAACGCTGAGATGATGCTGACTGTATAAAGATCTTCAGTCCGCAGACTCACTTCTATACACGCTTAGCTGTTTGCACCAATGTTGCACCTCGTAGCCAGTTATGATTGCACCTGCCACCCTTTATCCATTAAGATACGACAACAGCAGGTGTCCCGAGTCTCTCCTCAATAGCATTCCAACCTCATAGTCATTCCAACCTAATAGTTCAACATTTTTTGTTTTCCCCTTTTTTGGCAATAATTTATGTATGTTCTGGGGCTCTTCTTCGGATACATATTTACTATACAACATACGAGTACACCACATTACAATGTATAGTAAAATTTTCCAAAAGGCCTCTGCGTGTTGGACTCATGTCCCCATGTTACCAGTTAGCCTATTAAAGTCCACTTCAGAACGTAGATAGATTGTCTCATAAGGGGATATTTTCCATAGTTGCCACGCTTGGCAAGCGGGTTGGCAACCGAAGTTATTAGTGAGACGTTGCTGACCTATCCTGATTTGTTTCCCTCTGTCGCCTCTATAGTCGTACTATGTAGTGGCGATGTAAGAATATCCACTACCCTCTTCGATCAACAATATTGTTGATCGAAGATCATCCCGTGGGTGTCATAAGTAGTCCCTTTGTAAGCCCCAACGGACCCGAGACTAAATAGTGGAGACAATAATAATAATATTGAAATGTTAAAATGCATTAGAACAAATGTATTGTTTTAATAAAAAAAAAGTCTTCAAGTTCTTCCCAGGACAGAGGATTTTTCCGAATCAGTAATAAAAGGATAAGGATAAAGACTTTAAATAAGTATTAGGTACTTGTGATCTATTAGCAATAAAAATAATATTATATTTTATTATAAACAAGATGAACCTATTTATTAGATGATAAGTAATGCCAAGGGAGCATGCTACTTCTCCTTTATTAATTGTTAGCCAAAGTAATAGATTGTGTTATTCTACCCAACGTGCCCTAACTTGAATCACTAATGAGAGAATGCAATTCAAATCAGTTAGATTTATTAGGAATGAGCTATTTCGCATGGAACACTGACTTTATTTATATATTCTAACAGGCACTCAGATATTCAAATTCATAGTGCAAAGATAAGTGTAACCAATGTACTCGTATGTAGTGCGCTCTAAGGGTCTCCCATTCCTGGAACTGTATGTTTGTTTTGTCTGGATACGGTTCATTGTATTCTTCCTACGTTTTATCGAAATTATTAATTGATATATATCTATTCATAGGGATTTTAAACAACTCATCATGCAATTCCGAGCAAATTAACTTCTTATCATTTAAAACTAATGCTAGATTTTATTTAGGTACTACTTTAATTGTTTCTAGTTTCTTGCAAACTTAAAAAAGAAACCGAACATATTAGAAAGAATAGCAACAATATAAAGGCCACGAACTAATTCATCGCTCATTAGTTTATTAGAAAAACAGGTCCACATGCTAAGATAAAAAGGATCACCGTAACAAAAGAAACTGATAATAATAATGGTAATATAACTGTAACAAATACGCCTGAAGCAGCAGAGCCTTGTTTTGTCGTTCTAAAATCAGCATTAAAGTCAAATTAGTGTATAAGACAGTACCGCGGTCTCAGCGTACAAATAACGTTTTTATATGGTCTCATTGTGTTGCTTAGACCATTCATTTGTAATCTAGACCCGGTAGAGATGCGATGGCGGTTTATATTAGCTCGTTAGAGTTGTGGTGCTTGTCCGGATGATATCGCTTAACCCCCTCAATTAGCATAGACGGGCCATCGTCGCAATAACCCGAAACAGTAAATATACGCCCCACACTCGTGACGCAGAGATCAAAGTAAATGAGGGTACTCTTAATTAGCTGTTTATAAACTTTATAAGCGATGCTAATGTCCCGTTAGTTATTGGAACACGGCGCACTTGGTACCCGTTAAAGGGTTCTGTAGATTTATTTACTCCAAATAATTGCTTCTTCTTACGAGATAATGTTTTCAGTAAAAGAATAATAATTATCATAATTTATCGTGGCGTTGGATTTTTTTACTAATATGACACACATCATTAATGTAATTTCGTGCCAAAGTTAGCAAAATTGGATCACTTGTAGAGACACCTCGGTATATGTGTCTATATGATTGAAATTTAGCAATATAATATACTACAGAATCACATGACTTGTATCAGAATTGCATCAATAACATACGTTTAACAACACTTTTCTTTACATCGGACATGTCTTCCGATATGGCTTTATGAAGGGTAAAGTGCCCTGGAATCAGAAAGGCGTTATTTACATAATATTCATAATTAAACTTCATATAATTTTGACAAAATAATGTTGAATTTCATGGTTTTTATTAATACACGGCACAGTGTTTATTTGCGTTATTTGATTCAAGTAACTGGACCCATTGAATATTCATTAAAATCATAAAATATTTTTTATGTTCAAGTAGACTTATGTTGTCCTATTCACGGTGAACGTGTGAGAACATAGGTGTGAGAAGAACTGTATTCATAAACGGAAGTAAAAATATACAGAAGGTGATATACATGAAGATACTAAAAAATAAAAATATGCAGTTGGCACCTCTGAGCCAAGCGTGGCAACTACGGCAAATATCCGACTTAATTGGCAAATCTATTTATTTATTCGTTATTGCATTCCTTAAAACAAAAGAATAGATAGAAGAAGTACCACGTACTAATGAATAAACTATACAAATATAACCTATACATACATAAAAATATGCAGTTGGCATCTCACCTGCCAAGCGTGGCAACTACGGCAAATATCCAACTTAATTGGCAAATCTATTTATTTATTTATATATTCGTTATTACATTCCTTAAAACAAAAGAATAGATAGAAGAAGTACCACGTACTAATGAATAAACTATACAAATATAACCTATACATATATTAAAATATGCAGTTGGCATCTCACCTGCCAAGCGTGGCAACTACGGCAAATATCCAACTTAATTGGCAAATCTATTTATTTATTTATATATTCGTTATTACATTCCTTAAAACAAAAGAATAGATGGAAGAAGTACCACGTACTAATGAATAAACTATACAAATATAACCTATACATACATAAAAATATGCAGTTGGCATCTCACCTGCCAAGCGTGGCAACTACGGCAAATATTCAACTTAATTGGCAAATCTATTTATTTATTTATATATTCGTTATTACATTCCTTAAAACAAAAGAATAGATGGAAGAAGTACCACGTACTAATGAATAAACTATACAAATATAACCTATACATACATAAAAATATGCAGTTGGCATCTCACCTGCCAAGCGTGGCAACTACGGCAAATATCCAACTTAATTGGCAAATCTATTTATTTATTTATATATTCGTTATTACATTCCTTAAAACAAAAGAATAGATGGAAGAAGTACCACGTACTAATGAATAAACTATACAAATATAACCTATACATACATAAAAATATGCAGTTGGCATCTCACCTGCCAAGCGTGGCAACTACGGCAAATATTCAACTTAATTGGTAAATCTATTTATTTAGTTATTTATTCGTTATTGCATGCAAAAAAAAAATAAAAGAATAGATAGAAGAAGTACCACGTACTAATATATATACTATACAAATATAACCTATACATACATAAAAATATGCAGTTGGCATCTCACCTGCCAAGCGTGGCAACTACGGCAAATATTCAACTTAATTGGTAAATCTATTTATTTAGTTATTTATTCGTTATTGCATGCAAAAAAAAACAAAAGAATAGATAGAAGAAGTACCACGTACTAATAAATAAACTATACAAATATACCCCATACATACATATATATATATATATATATATATATATATATATATTATATATATATATATATATATACGAATATATACATCATCATCATCATGATTACAGCCCTTCACAAGTCCACTGCTGAACATAAGCCTCCCCCAAAGAATGCCACAAAGCACGGTCCTGAGCCACCTGCATCCATCGACTTCCTTCATGTCTTACCAGGTCGTCACTCCATCTCGTGGGGGGACGCCCTACACTTCGCCTACCGGTACGAGGCTGCCACTCGAGAACCTTTCTTCCCCATCGGTTGTCGGTTCGTCGAGCTATATGGCCGGCCCACTGCCACTTCAGCTTACTAATCCGTTGGGCTATGTCGGTTACTCTGGTTCTACTGCGGATATCCTTATTCCTAAGTTTATCACGCAGAGAAACTCCGAGCATAGCCCTCTCCATAGCTCGCTGAGCGACCTTGAGCTTCCTCATACGGCCAGCAGTGAAGGACCACGTCTCAGTTCCATAAGTCATCACTGGCAACACGCACTGGTTGTACAATTTCGTTTATATATACATACAAACATATATTTACAAATATATACATATTATTATAATTGGTACATATAAACAACAATGAATATATACGACGAATCTATATGGCGGGAATCGAAATGATGAACGGGGGTAGAAATATATTAGCTATGTAGAGGCGGCGGAAAAGAAACCACTACGCCATTTCGTCTCGTGGGTGTCGTAGGCGGTGACAGAGGAAAACTGAAATAGGAGATGGGTGGCAGCATCTTCCTGAAAACAGCGCAAAGTAATTAAAAGCTGCGGTTGCCAACCCGCTTACTACTGCAAATATCCGGCTTATTTGACAAACAATGGGGGAAACCTATGATCAGCAGTGAATAGCCTTATTAAAAATTAAATAGTAGCAGCCTACTTACATCCTACTACTGAGGACAGGTCGCAGCAACTTTTAGGACAAAAAGGAGTTGGTTGAGTTGACTCCATCGCGGGATGAACGGCTTATCATATACCTAAAAATTAATATTTTTTTAACTTCTCATATATGTCGGTTTTATTGCGATTTTAGGTTTCCGTACCTCAAAAGGAAAAAACGGAATCCTTATAGGATCACTTTGTTGTCCGTCTGTCTTTCAACATCCTTTTTCTCAGGAACGCTTGGAGGTATGAAGCTGAAATTCATATCAAATACTCAAATCTACTTTCCCTTGGAGCTGTAAAAATCAAACTTCTAAACCAACGCAATCAAAAGATACAGCCGTTTATACCGCAAATTTTCGACATTCGCAAGGGAATCGAAACCTACAGGGTACTTCTCGTGAACTCAGAATATTAAAATTTGGTATTAAGCAACGTATTATAGCACAGATAAAGGAAAAACTGCGAAATGCATAAATTTTTAGTTACATCACATAATAAAAAAGAAATTAATAATTTTAAACATATACCTACCTACGGATTTGTTCGGAACTCTCGGTGCGCGAGTCCGACTCGCACTTGGCCGGTTTTTTCCTTCACCACCGAGAACGTGGTAAATCTAAACTTCAAATTGCAATTAAAATATGAGTAGTGTAAATATGCGTTGCTTATGTACTATAAAATTTATGTTTGGACCGGTTCGATTACCGGCTTTTACAGAGGACGTTCAAGATTCTATCAATGCAGTTCTTATCAGTACTTATAGTAAAAATAGAAATTTGATATTTATGTACTTTTTCGCAAAAGCTTGTGTTCATTTACTCATGTGAGCTATGGAACCGGGACTTTCATAAAAATTTGAATAGGTCTGTCTGAAAATATGAAAGCTATCTTAATATGTGACAAATTATTATAAAAATATTTTTTTTTCTTATTTCTCAGACATGCAGGTTTCTTCACGATGTTTTCCTTCACCACCGAGCATAATGGTAAATGAGCACTTAAAATTGCAATTAACAATTTCATTGGTGATGGCGGAAATTGAACCCGGGTTGCCCGCGTACTGTTAAATTTACAGCGAGCGCTAACCATCTGAGCTACCAGAAGTGAAAGTTACTTTTTATCCGGGCAGTGACCACCGGTCTGGATATTTTAAGTCTGACATTTTTCGATGCTACAACAATAAGTATTTAATAGAATTGTCTCTCGTTTGATCAGTTTCTTATTATTAGTTTATTTAGCAGTAAGTATATGGCGTTATTATTAGACTAAAACTATGACAACCAAAACTGTGCCCTCTAGTACTCAGACAATAAGTTGAGGTGGAACTGGGGCACGGAATATAAAAAACAAGGACTGGGGTGACTCAATCGTACAACAAAGCATTTATATTATAATACCTAAATTAGGCATATAGTGATGTAGATTCTATTAAAAATTCTGCTTCTGTCAAAAATATGCTATCAGCGGTGTGTAATGAAATTGTTTTACGATATAACTATATCTAAAAATAGCAATTTTGCGTTTAGTTGTTAATATCGTCAAATGATCATAGCTATATCATGATATAGTCAACAAACATTGTTAAATTTTATGAAATGCTACCATTTCACGCAATAATCGACTAATTCATGATATTATTAATTTTAAGATCTGACCAGTACATAATATATAAAAATCTATTTAAACTATAAGGATAATAAGAGTTTTTTAATAATTACGGTTTTTATCAGTTTATTTATAGATAAAAAAAAATTAATACTTACTCATAACTTTTTTATAGATTAGAAATTAAACTTAGAAACATTTCAGTATTTATGATTTTCGATAAATGTCACTATTATCTATTTAAGTAGTAATTAGTTAGTTACTGCTTATAAAATTCATTTATTCCTACTAAAATGAAATTACGAAATAACTAAAATATTAACGTTAGAATTTTCAAATCATTATGTATTAAATTATTTAAACATAAATGTAAGCTATTCGTATTATTTAATATATTAGTGACTGGAGGTAAAATGTTACTACTTTTTGTATTTTACATTAGAGATACTGTTTTGAAAAAGTGGAACGTAGATTGTCAGCGTAGTTTAATTTATTACCCAACGGTTAAAACTAATTGTAGGTTTTATTTATAAATATTTTATTAATAAAAAATACATTAATCAATCATATAAAACTCTTCTTTCTTCTCACAAAATAACAGCATAAAATAGCAGCTATGTAGCAACCCCTTTTTACTGGAATCGAAGCATTCCATCTATGTACTCATGGGTGACAATGCATCTGCATTTTGATTCTTAATCGATGATAGCCAATTACCATCAGGTGGACTGGGTGCTCTTTTGTCACCGTTATACTATAAAAACAATATTATTTTATTTTATTTTTCATAAATACAATATTACTTAAATCTAATCTTAATAAATATTAATCTACTAAGTATTTAATTTTATTAACATTTAAGTATTGCTTCAAGTGTTATTGTAAAACGGATATCCTTTTCTAGCTTTCTTTATAAAATCATCATAATATTGCATAAGTCGATAAAAAAAGAATAGCCCCGTTTCAATTTATTTAACTCGTACTGGCTTAGCAGTCGAGTGCAGAGTAGTGTTGCTTGCTCAACGCCTCCCTGATCTTTGTTTATGTTACTGTTCATTGTACGCAAATAGAATAGAAGTCGTTAGCTAGACCGTCTAATAACGGAGCGTTTTGCTGGTAATTAAGAACGCGGGGGAAAGTCAGGTGTCGCGTCGCCTCATGCGTCTATACTTATGAGGACATTTCACTGCATTCGACCTATTACACCACAACATATCATGTGTTAATGTAAAACAATATAAATATTTGACTGTCAGGCATTACACTCGCTGTTTACTTTAGTAATTATTTTCATTTTCTTAGGCATGTTCAACCTGTTGCAAACGTATTGTCGAAAATGTCCTTATTTGTTTTAGACTAAACTAAATTGACAAACGAACTTACACAGTTCACCTGTGTGGAGAGTGGCTACTGCAATCCACGGACAGCTGCAGTTAATTCAAACGAAGAAGGCTACAGTGTTATCGTCTCTTAGGACAAAGATAGAATGCTTCACAGTCTATAATTATAATGTACCTATACCCTCAGATCGAAACACAGTAGTGCATGCATTCCTATTTGGTGGCAGAAATAGGCACGAGCTCGGTAAATCAGTCCTACCGCCTAGTAAATTAATTTTAATAACACAATTCACAGACCATCAGCAGGGCTAGCATGGGCAGGAGACAATTTTATACCCGGGGAAAGGAGAAAATATTTATCCCCTCACTTAGTTTTATCCACCCTTCGTGCATGGGCACACCGGTGGATATAATATTCGCAGTAGATGAAATAAGACTTCGAGAGACGCTAGACTTAGATACATTTTTTGTATGAATATAAACTTAAATCAACGTCCAATGTACTTGGATAAAATTTTCTTCCATGCTACGGACGGGGGATATATTAGTTTTTTTTTTATAGGAGAGGGGGCAAAAACGAGCATGCGGCTCACCTGATGGTAAGTGACCACCGCCGCCCATGAACAGCTGCAACACAAGGGAGGGAATCGCAGATGCGTTGCCGGCCTTTTAAAAAGAGTACGCTCTTATCTTGAAGGTCCCTAAGTCGTATCGGTCCGGAAAAATCGCTGATGGTAATCGATTCCACAAGGAAGTCGTGCGAGGAAGAAAACATCTTCTAAATCGCACAGTGGTGGACCGCCAATCATCCAGATGGTGTGGATGGTATCGGAAGTTCTGCCGCGATGTGCGTTCGTGAAATTTGGCGGCTGGGATTAATCCGAACAATTCCCCAGAGCACGCCCCGTGGTAGATGCGAAAGAAAATGCAAAGGGATGCAACATCTCTTCGCAGTGCCAATGAATCGAGCCGATCGGAAAGGACTCGGTCGTCGAAGATTCGAGCCGCTCTGCGCTGGATGCGTTCAAGTGGAAGGAGCTGGCACTGGGGAGCCCCTGCCCAGAGATGGGAACAGTATTCCATGTGAGGCCGAACCTGCGCCTTGTAAAGTTGCAGGCGTTGTGCCGGCATGAAATACTGTCCCGCTCTGCTGAGTACGCCAAGCTTTTTTGAGGCCAATTTGGCCTTCTCTTCCAAGTAACCACGAAACTGCACATCACTCGATATGTCGACTCCGAGGATTCCGATACTGGCTGAGGCAAGAAGTGCCTTGAAACTGAGGAGATACGACAAAGGGGTTCGTTTTAGCGGTAAACGCGCAAACTTGTGTCTTCTGACGATTAAACTGGACTAGATTTAGTCGCCCCCAATCCGAGACTTTGTTCAGCAAAGACTCGACTTCAAACACAAGTTTGTTCCGGTACTTGGCGACGTTTTTCCGAGAAATATTGGCACGGCCGGTGTATAGAGCATCACCAACATAAACATATCATTGATATGCAGAAGAAACAGCGTTGGTGGTAGCACACAGCCTTGTGGAACACCAGCGTTAATAGGCTTGTAGTCGCAGCATGCACCGTCTACAACGACCTTGATGCTCCGATCTGCAAGGAAGCTGGTGATCCAATCGCACAATTTCTCGGGAAGCCCATAGGAAGGAAGCTTCGACAGAAGGGCTTTGTGCCAAACCCGATCGAAAGCCTTCGCAATGTCCAAACTAACGGCCAACGCCTCCCCCTTGGACTCTACTGCCTCTGCCCATCTATGGGTCAGGTAGACCAGAAGATCACCAGCTGATCGACCCCGACGAAAACCGTATTGGCGGTCACTAATCAGCTGGTGATCCTCAAGGTCCCGCATGAGCAGGCAGTTAATAATTGATTCCATACATGTCTACTCGTTATGTCAAACGGGGATATACTTCTTCCCGTTGTCGTACTTTGGCATAAGGACAAGATACAGTATTATCTCTTGTCAGTGGATACAGTCGGGGGATAAATTTTTTGTCCCCAGCCCACGCTAGCCGTGCAGGTGGACTGTGTTCTCGTTTGTCACCTTATTCTATTACCTTATTTATTTTTACTGTAGAAAACAAATTTAAATGAATAAACTTTCGTTATTGATTTGTGATTTAAATTATAAAAACCTCATTTGCACTTTGAACCTGCTTCAAAGCATCACATCCCACGTACTGTAACTGATAAAAGGTTTTTGTCGCAAGCGAAAATGTCTCTTAATTTCAGCCGTGTAATTTCTTTCAGCATATAAACTCTTAAAGCCGATCGCATGTATTTGTAATGCACCGCCTCAACGCTTTAACGCGACATGTCGTCTGATTAAATTAATAGACCCTTTGAATGCAAATAAGCGGCACATAACGAGACAATTCGTGAGGTTTCGCGTCGGTGGCTTACTGCTACTGAGTGAAGAGATCACGATGCCGTGAACAGAGCACAATAATCGTTCATCGTGGAAGCCGGGAGCTAAGTGTAAATGGCTATCAGCGTTGGTCGGCACTGGCGGTAGCCCAACTCGCATTTCATAACTTATCTCCTCTTTTAAACCCTACAACGAACTGAAACGAATCTCTCACGTTTAGAGAACGAGTTTCGAAGTTTCGATGCGCTACTATTTTTATTTGTTTCCCACAATCGTTTACATCCCGTAAATAATTATTAAATGTCTTGCTTACAGCGGGTGAAAACAAGTTTTAGACACTTGTTTATAATTTGTCTTGATTTCTGACATGCTAAAACGTAAATTATTCTTCATCGTTATAGAAAAATAAATATTCTTATGAAACCAATGTGTCAAGAATATATTGAAATGGACTCTGCTTTTTATCGTTTTGATAATGCCATTTGCTGAATTTTAATTTGACCACAATCTTTCTTAAAATGAAATCGAACTTTCTAATTGTGTTATCTTTTGGTAACATTTATAAATATTATTTTAACAAAATCAGGAATGTGTATTCAACTAAACCGACTAATTGAGATTGAATGAAACTATTTTCAACGGATTTATAGCGATTAAATAACTTACTTTATAGGAAAAGGGTGATAAGCGAGCACACAGTTTACCTGATGGTAAGTGGTTGATGTGGCCCTTAGACTTCAACACCTATCCTCGTTTGCGAATCAAAATGCAGATACGTTGTCAGCTGTGAGGACTAAGATTTAATGTATCTTTTCCAGTAATAAGAGTCTCCGGTTCTCTACACTCACCATACAAAACATAGCAGCATTAAGCTGCTATTTTACGTTGGTATTCTGTAAGAGCGTGGTCCTTTCCCGGTCGAGCTGACCCATTCATGCTGCAACTATACAATTAATATTGCTGCAGCATGGCTCTACCACGTTTAAAATAATATAAATATCAAAATGATGATGCCTTATCACTCTTGAGGACTAAAGTAAGATGCATCGATTGCATGAAACACGAAACACAGATTACACACGTATTACAGGAGTTAAATCAAATAAAATTAAATGTGAATTTTGAGGGGATGCAAAGTATTCTTTAAAATATTGCTGAAACAAAATTCGAATTAGTTCATATTTGTGCGTGCAGAGCGCCAATCCGTTTCCAAGCGTAAAGGTTAAGATTAAGACTTATCCATTGGGTGACACTATTGAAGTATTGAGCTAACAATCGATAGGAAAGAAAGGTTCTAGATCGGTAGTCTCGTACCTGCAAGTTGAGTGGAGGACGGCCCACCACTAGATAGAGTGACGACCTGCGAAAACATACAGGAAGTCGATGAATGCAAATGGCTTAGGAGCGTTTATTGTGGCATTCCTTGAGGTAGGCCTAAGTTCCGTAGTGGATTTGTGAAGGGCTTCACAGCCCTTAATAAACCCAATAATCAATGAGACAAACTAGAGGGATAATGTTTTCCTGTGTTTTGATTTAAGCTTATTGTTAATTGCAACCTAAGGATGTATTGACCTCTCAACTTAACGATAAATTAATTAATTGTGAGGATCATACGTGTTTGAGCGAGCAAATAGGCATTTCATTCCTGCTTCATTAGCCGTGACCCTCTCAGAAATGTGAAGAGGCATGTAACTATCAGAGGAGCTTTGGGTCCTATGGCTGTTTCTTCCAATTTGTTTTTCCGCTAACCCAAAAATAGGTGGAATGTGTGCTCCACTACAACAAGAACCTCTTAACAGAAACTCTTTTTTGGCTCGACCGGGATCCGTACCCGCAAGCGTCAACGAGCGGCAAGCGAGCAGAAGCGAATGCAAAAATCAGTTGCGCTTAAGACCTCTACACCAACGAGCCAATCAGATTCTCAGTATAAATAAGATTTTTTTAAGATTAAAGTTTATTTTGTTACAGCACACATTGACTGGTCACAGTGGCAAAGTAATGGCGGCTAAATTTCTAGAAGAACCTACCAAAGTCATCACTGGCAGTCACGACCGAACACTTAAAATTTGGGATTTGAGAAGTAGAATGTGTAAGTTATTTTATTACTGAACGTAAAGTTTACTTGAAATAATTAAAAAAAAACTATAATTAATAATCATATTATCATCATCAACAACAACATCATCATCATATGGTACATATGTCATAGGTCCGGCATATATTGTTATTTTATACTTTTATACTAAACAATATATATTGCGTATCAACGGTCGTCAGTTTTGAATCAAACGAAAACTAATTGTTGAGCAATTTATTTCCCTGGCTTAGGTTACCTAACATAAATTGCAATGTTTTAGTAATCTAGAAATTAAAAAGCAAACGCTTTTCTACTTTTAGTATTAAAATCGAAAATTATGACACCCATCTTATAAAAAGAATCGTAATTCGTAACGATCAACCTAATCGGAAAGAAAATAAAGGAAATGGTTTTTTCCCGTTTGAGCTTCAAATTCACTTTCTCTTGTAGTTATTGTTTTCCGCCATCGTCCGCTTCTCTAATAATAGAGCCTACGAATGCACCACTTTCACACCACGGGAACATTAAATTTGTCCTACCCATTCAAATTAATAATATATGAATAATAAAGTAATAGTACTATATTTCTGTATTAGTTACATACTAGCTTTCGCTAACCACGAAATATTTGGCGGGTTTAATTGAAAACTGTTCAAACATCAGTATTAATTACTTATCTACTATTAATCACCAGTCCGAGATGACGAGACGGTAAAAGTATTTATGATCGATAAATATTAAAAGTAGCCGAAACTTTAAAAACCGTTCCTTACTTATTTATTTTCATTTGGATCTTATAATATGCATTGTGATATGCAGTTAAACTCAATTTATAAATATATTATATGATAATAAAATAAAATAATAATGATTTCTACCCCAGCTTCATACTATAAACTTCCCAGTAGGTACTGACAAAATAAAAATGAGAAACTTGGAATATGAAATACCATTAAATTTTTACATAATACTGAAAAAATATTCAAAACTTGCGTGATTAAATATTTTGCATGACAAAATTCGAATCTCATTTAGTAATTTTTTTATGCATGAGTTATATAAAATTATTTCTAAGTAACATTCCAAAATTCATTGGTGAAAATCTACTCTGTGCAACTGTTTTACCTCAGACTATTATGTGTTTGACATTGGTATTATTATGATACAAGTCTATGGGCAATATGAACGTCTTGTTTTATTTATTTTCGTCTATTTGTAACATATATTACGATTATATATAAATTTTAGCTTTCTGTACTCCGCCGTATAAAATTCACATTCCTCCGGACGCAATATGCTTGAAAAGTGGTACGCAATTTTCCTTTCACGTAATATATAGATAAACATAAAAAGTGTTGCTTGCTGCGTCGGATCATCAAAAAATATTCTAGATTCTAACTAATAGACATCAACTATTCTACATAATATTAAGCAGTTGCAGAAAAGAACTGTATGCGCTGGTTCTGTGGAGATTGCAGTAAAATACTGGTTTTAAAGATAAAACTAAAAATTGTACATAAAATATAGATTCCTAGATGTGAAGCAGTGTTAACCGGATCACTACTTAATTGTGCTTTTGTCTATACTGCAAAGAATAATCTTTTTCCATCCTTGTTACTATGAACTAGGCTGACTAGGCGGTAAGTCACCCTATTACCAATTTCTACCGCCAAACAGCAGTGCTTGCACTTCTGTTTTCCAGTCTGTTGTGTATAGAAAGCCAGATTAATTACAGGATGGAAGGCATTCTATCTTAGTCGCAACGCTTCTGTCGCATTATTTGTTTGAAGTTGTTTTCTTTTATAGGTTAAGGGTGACAAATGAGCACACAGTCCACCTGATGGTAAATGTATTCTATGGCCTATAGACATCTACATCTATCGTGAGAACTAAGACGGAATGCCTCGCTTCCAGAAAAAATGGTCTCCGGTTCTTTCTTTACACTCACCATACGAAACACAGCAGTTGAGCTGCTATTTTACGCTGGTATTCTGTGAGAGCGTGTTCCTTCCCCGGTCGAGCCGACCCATTTGTGCTACAATTATACTACCAATATAGCTGCAGTATGACTCTACCACGTATAAACAATGTTTGCAGGTGACCATGAACTGCAGTAGTCATTTATTATCAGGTAGACTATCAGTTCGTTTATCTCTTTTGTATAATAATAAATATTGTTTTATTTTTGTTTTATTATAAACGTAAGGAAGTATAACATGCAATCTCATGGTTACTATCCTATAATTACTTCTCGAGTATAGGGTCCGTTAAAAGAAATAAAACCAGCACTTAAAATAGTATCCATAAAAGATCTGCTTTCCTATACCTTTTATAAAACACTTAATATAACATAAAATGATATACAACTTTATGGAAGTAGTTTTATTTGTGTTATTGGAATTTAGTACTTTGATATACAATAATATATTATAGTTATTTCTACTTCTCAAAAATATATTTTACAAATTTTGAACACATATAAACTCATGTTCTTTAACTGGGGATATAATAGTTTTTTGTCAATTTCTTGTCTATAATCAATATGTAAAATGTTCTTTATTTCATTAAAAAGATAATTTAAAATCTCCCTTAGGTACAGAAACAAAGTTTGCTGGTTCGTCATGCAACGACCTCGTGACGTCAGACGGCGCTGGCTCCACCATAATTTCTGGGCACTTCGATAAACGCATCAGATTTTGGGACATACGCACTGAAATGTCGGCCAATCATATCATGCTGCAAGGCAAGGTCACTTCACTCGATTTAAGTAGAGGTAAGGAACATAATTACCTCACATTTCATTCATTCATTCATTCATTACAGCCCGTCAAAGTTCTCAGCTGAGCTTAAGCCTCCTCCGTTGATTGCCTCATAGAGAGGATATTTGAAATATTAATTAATATGTAGGAGATGTTGCGTCCCATCTTCTGTTCCTATTACCCTCTATCGTCTCTTACGGCACCCACGGGATGACATGCGGTAGCCTAACTTAGGATTCTCTTACGCTGCTAGTACACTGCAAATTATCTCGTAATGTTGTAAATGACTTAGTAATGCGAACTTGTAAGCTATTTAAGAGATATTCTGCACGGTTTGTAATCTACGTTCTATTCTCTTCAAAGATCTATGTGCCCTGAAAAACGTTACAAATTTTACGAAATCCTACAGTCTTCAGTATTTTTTATATTTTATTTCTTTTCAACACTATGCTTTCTAGCAGTTTAATTTTTTTTTCCAAACATATTTCGAACTCGTTAATTTCCGTAATTTCAAAACTAATATTCACAGATAATTGAATGCATAGCATATCTATTAGTATCGGTATTCGTGTCAGTACAACAACGTGACGGGTGTACGATGCCCATTTCCGTTACGCGTGTCTCGATCAATCCCTTTTTTGTCAGTAACGGTCCGTCCGGCGCACGAAACGGCGAGATTGATACCTTCAATCAATCGGAGTATCGGGACGTCACTACCTCAGAAAACTGATTAAATCACGTCGATTTCGTCGCCACCGACTACGGCCGGTGCGATGGACAAATGAATAGGGAGCTGAATCACAGTTAGACGTCACGCTCGATCCGAATCCATCAATATTATCTATTACGAGGATTCTTTAAAGTAATGGGCCAGATCGCCATCGCGGCGCTCAGCGTGAAATCCTAACTTTTCTAATCGCTTATTGCGGACATGTTTAAAGTGATTTTAAACGAATAATGGTGGGAACATATCTGCCGGTTATTGTTTAACCTCATCACGAATACTGTTCGAATGGCCGACCTCTAATGAGACCATGATGCCTCCGTGTACTCAATACCCACTTAATTTAATAAAACACCATTATATTCTACGATCATGGTAATGGCAACAGCATTTTACCTTATATCGTCAGAGGTTAAATCTTTCTGCGAGCATAGCAAAGCTAGATAATGTAATAATAATACGGGCCGGGTACGTTACCTGCAAGACAAATCACCAGAATCGAATCCGTATAATTTTGCAATCTTTCTTCCATCTTAATCGTAAATAATTTTAAGTGTCCGTTATTCAACGCATAAATTTATTTTATGACGTGCCTGTCAGGCTTCGGTTTTAAGTAGGCGACAAGTCCTAAATGCTTATACATTAATAAAATAACGGATCTATTTCAAAACGTTATTATTATATTATAATGTTTCGTTTGTTCGTTATCGCATAACTTAACAAAAATTAAAAAGTGTTTTAAAATGAATAATTATAATATAAGCTATAGAACAGGTGCATAGAGTACATAATTGTGTTGCAAGACAAATGTAACCTATAGAAATAGTGATCAAAATAAATAGTGTAATTAATTTGTAAATTCTTAGTTAATACCATCGCCCTGTTTACATTATCAACAGCAAGTAAAGTGAGTGTTTTGATTGTTTTTTTCGTTCTCAATTCTCGTTCGTCAATCCGTCATGCATGGTGAAATTGCATTTAGAGATAAGTTCTCCCTCACACCCGTTATCAGATCGATTAACATTATTATTTAGGCACATAAATTTATTTATAATTTATTATACGCCATAAGAATGATTACTAATGACGGACTAAATGCCAAGCCAACTGGCATGTGAGGAAAATAATGTGTTAGGTGCATAAAATATAACGAACATTATAGTAAATGAGAAGAAAATACTATCAATATTAAACGTATTAATAAAATTAAAAATAGACTAATATTATATTTTTTTTTTATATTGACTGGCCTGTTGGTCTAGTGGTTAGTGACCCTGACTGCTACGCCGGAGGTCGTGGGTTCGATTCCCACCCAGGACAAATGTTTGTGTGATGAGCACGATCATTTGTTCTGTGTCTGGGTGTAATTTATCTATAATATTTATGTATTTAGAAATATATAAGTATGTTTATCAGTTGTCTAGTACCCATAACACAAGCTCTGCTTAGCTTGGGACTAGATGGCGTTGTTTGATAGTTGTGGAATATTATTATTATTATTTTTTTTATTTAAAGTGTTTACGTTTTCTCAGTTTGTTTTCAACAAAGCTGGATTAATGGTTACTACCACGGGACTAAGCCAAGTGGGTACCATGAACGTGTTTGGTTATGGGTAGTTATCTGTTGAGATAAATTTTCTAACTATTCTACAAGTATTAAGTAAAACTGCTTTTTGCAATTGAATATATGTAAGTTTTGGTAGATCAAGAGTTTTTAATGATTGATGAAGCGCTTTTGGTATGACTCCAGTTGTAGAGAGGACTATAGGTACTATAATGGCATTATGTAAGCCCCACATTCTAATAATTTCATGTTTTAAATCAATGTATTTGGAAATTTTTTCATTAATTGTAGTCTGTAAGTTATGTGAATTAGGTATAGCAATATCAATAATAAAAGCAGATTTATTCACTTTGTCTATTAATGTTATATCCGGTCTATTATAGTGTATTGTTTTGTCAGTAAGTATAGCTCTGTCAAAATACATTTTGTGAGTGGTATTTTCAAGGACTATTTCAGGTTTATATTTATAGTATACTTGAATAGGTTGGTCAGTTAGTTTCCACTTAAGGGCAAGTTTCTGGTGAATGATATTCGCTACTTGATCATGCCGATACTTATAATCTGTCTGAACGATCGCTTTACAAGCACCAGTGATGTGTTGGATTGTTTCTGAAGCATTAAAACAATGTCTACAAGTGTCGGCGTGGAGATTTTTTATTTTAATGATGTGCTTTTGATAATTACGTGTTTCTATGACTTGGTCCTGAATTGCACACATAAAACCCTCAGTCTCAGGGAAAAACTCACCACGTTGAAGCCATGCGTTCGACGCTAATTTGTCTACGGTAGGTTGGTTCAACTCTTGGCGATGTCTTCCATGTAGAGATTTTTGAGTCCATATGTCAATTTTTGTGTTATTATCTGTAAGTACCTCATTTTTTTGCAATGTTTTATCATACATATTAAGCGGTGTCAATTTATGATCGTTCTGTACTATAGCATTGTGTAGTGTTGATATTTTAGTTTTATGATAAAAGTAATTTCTGAGTGTTGTTATTTGTCTGTTATGTAAGTTAACTATGTCTATTACACCTCTTCCTCCTTCATTTCGTGGTAATGTTAGTCTTTGTATGCACGATCTTGGATGGTGTTTACGGTGCTTCGTAAGAGATGTATTAATTGTGCGTTGTAGTTGTTTCAGTTCAGTTTTGGACCAGTGTATTATGCCAAAAGAATAAGTTAGTATAGGAATTGCAAATGTGTTAATAGCTTTAAATATATTTTTAGAATTTAATTGAGATGTTAATACTAAGCGAAGTCTATATCGGAACTCATCTGTTAATGTATTTTTAATTTCTTTGTGGTGAATTTGTTTCGACTGATTATATCCTAAATACTTATACACTCCATTCTCTTCTAAAAATTTGATTTGCTGTCCTGTTTGCAATTGGTGATTGTGTTCATAATGCTGTCCAGCTCTAACCGAATTGATGTTGCACTTATCAATACCAAATTCCATTCCAATATCCCGTGAGAATGTTTCCGTTAATTTAACTAACTGGTCTAATTCATCTTGATTAGTAGCGTATAGCTTAAGATCGTCCATATACAGAAGATGACTAAGTTTTTTTTCTTGTTTATTTGTATGTAGATGATCTTGTGTTGTATGGTATTGTAACGGGTAACCTATATTTTTTGAGTTTAACATTTTTGATAAGGGGTTTATTGCAAGGCAGAACCAGAGAGGACTAAGTGCATCTCCTTGAAATATGCCTCTCCGTATTCTAATATAGTCTGTTTCTATCATGCCATCTAGTGTGTCAAGTTTAAGTTTCGTTGTCCAATTGGTCATGGCAGCTTGTAAGAATTGTATTATGTTTGGGTGTATTTTATATATTTCTAAAATGTTTAATAACCAAGTGTGCGGGATTGAGTCATAAGCTTTCTTATAATCAATGTACATGCTAAATAAATCTTTTCTTTTTAGTTGTACCTGTTTTAAAATTACTGCATCTATTGTTAGTTGTTCTTTGCAACCCTGACTAAATTTCCGACAGCCTTTTTGTTCTTCTGACAATATGTTGTTAGTCTCTATATGTTCATAAATGGTTTCGGTTAAGCAAGATGTAATTATTTTGTACAATGTCTGTAAACATGTGATAGGTCTGTATTTTGCAGGGTTGTCAAGATTGCTAGGATCTTTTGGTATCATATACGTTATTCCTGAAGTAATGTATTGCGGCATGGTATGCGGGCTTTCTATGAATTTATTTACAAAATTAAACAGAATCGGGTGGGCTGTTGTGAACTTCTTATACCAATAGTTATGTATATTATCTGATCCAGGTGATTTCCAATTATGCAGTTTTTTAATTACTTTTTGGAAAGTGTCTATTTTGATGTGTTGAAATTGCATGGGTTTTATCTGTGATGTGTCTATTTGATTTTTGATCCAATCCGCTTCTGTATTATAATGTTTAGGTTCAACCCATATAGTAGACCAATAATTTTGTAATTCTCTAGGTAAGGGAAAATTATTTTCGGAATCTTTTGAGTTGCTGATTTTATTTGATACAGTGTTTTTTATATTTCGGTAGAAAAGCTTTTCATTTGAACAAAATAGCCTGTTTTGACTTTTTCGTAGAGAGCATGCTTTATATCTTTTTAACCGACTACTAGTAAGTTTAAGTTTTTGTTTAAGTGTGTCTAAAAAGTGTTCGTGTTTAATGTTATGTTCTTCGTGGACGGAATGAGTTTTATATTGCTCAAATATAGCATTTACGTGTTTAATTAGTTTATTACCTCTGTTTCCATTGATATATTGTGTTAGTCTTGCAATCTTTGCTCTTAATTCACTAACTTTGTATTCTAATCTTTGTTCCCACTTTGGTTTATTATATTTCTTTTGTTTGCCCTTTCCTAGAGGGTTATCAACTTGTACAGGTATTTCAATTTTAGCTCCGTTGAGCTTAGCTGAAGTCCACGCTGCACAGTATACTAAATCCTGAAATGTTTTAAATTCAATATCGCTGTTAATGTATTCTGGCAACAAAATATTATTCACATAGGCTACTATCTTACTTAATTTTTTTGATGACCTCTGCTTTGGTATAAATTGCCTTTCAGTTGGTTTTGTATTAGCATAAAATTCTAAAGCTTTTGCAAACATTTCATCTATAGCAATTATCTTTTCTCTGTAATTTAAATTTTCATTTTCATTTTCTGTGTGGTTTTCTGCATTTAAATGTAAACTTTCTGTATTTGTTTCTTCGTTGTTTGAGATACTTATCTGAAGCATTGAGTTGTCATTGGCTTGTATAACGTTATGTTGTTTTTGCAAGTCATTCTTAATTAATTCTAAGCGGTCAACACTTAAATATTTGTTCTGTAAAATTAATCGTCTTTGGTCAGCGATCCGTTGCTCTGTCAAATGAGTTAAATGGGGGAATTGTTTTATAAACTCTTGGTGTAAGAGTTTCCTATATGCTATTTTATTTTTCTCAAACTGAGTTATTTTATAGTAAATTCTTATTATAGCTTCATTGTATTCGTCTGTCCATTTCATACGTTGTTGTGTTTGTAAACGGTGGGTATTAGTATGATGATTGTTCTGTGTAACAGAGATGGATTGGGGAAATGTAGTCTGTAAGTTTGATTGCACTTCAATATAAATTTTGTTAACTATTTCTTGGGACAAAAGTTTATTATTTATTATTGCTCTACGCTGATCTCCTAATCTTTGACGAGTTACCTGCATATCTGGGAATCGTTCTATGAATTTCATGTGTAATGGTTGTAAATAACCTTTAGTGTCAGTCTCCATCATTGTTAAATAGAGGTAAGTACGCAATATGAATTCATTCATTTCAGAAGTCCATTTCTTACGCGTATTACGTTTACTGATGGTGGGCACAGGTTCCATAACAGAAGTTATATTCTGTGCATCATCCTTCAGCAATTGTCTACTTGATGATGATGAGGAAGGTAAAGACTGGTGTAAAGTGTATGGCTTTGATTTCTGCCCATCATTTTCGGGGGTATATAAACTATCAGTATCACTAAGAGTATCGGTGTCCGAAGATATAGCTTGAGTCGTTTGACGGGAAATCTTCCTCGCCCGGAGATTGTATGCGCCCCAAGACACAGCACCATCTCGGCTTCCGTCAGAGTCGATATGGTTACTGGATCTGCCGGGAACTGGGGGCCGTAGTTTACGTCGTGCACTCATATTTTTGTTCAGCCTGGTTTGGGATCGTTAGTTTGGAAAAGGGTCTTTAAATATTAATAGGCAGATAGATAACCCTGGCTTATTATTGCTACACAGTGTAGTTGTTCTGACTACAGTTAAGTACATGCCTTTCCCTTAAGCCCCCCCACCACGACAAGGTGATCCCATGCGGGGGTTATTATTATTATTATTATATATATTAACAGAAATACAATACACTTATATACTATAAAATCTACACACATACACAAAATATATTATATGTATATAAACACATATTTTAAATAAATTCATTGAATTCACTATTATAATATACCATCAATGCATATCTCTGCACGTTTAACCAACTGATAATTTTTACCCTACGCTTATCTTTATAATATATCTATAAACTCATTTATTAAGTGCTATTATATTTGTTTTTTTCTTTGTTTCAGACAGCAATTATTTACTGGCGTGTGTGAGAGACGACACAATACAATTAATAGATTTGCGGATGAATACAATTGTTCGATCGTTCAGGTATTTTTACATATTGTGCTAAAATTTTAATAAAATCCATAAATTTTATCAATTCTAATAGGTACTAATAACATTTCAACACCTCGCCTTAATTAAATCAAAGAAAATAAATTTCGATATTTTAATTTATTCATAGTCGCTCAATAGTAATAAACATAATTGATTATTCGTCTACCATTATTTTATAGCGGTGTTTCAAATCTACATAAATTTTTAACTGGCTTATTTCAAAATAATCCTTTCCTCTCGTATCCGTTCTGAAAAATGATGACGCTGTTCACTGGTTTTATGCAGCAATAAAACTATTATGTATTCATGCGTTAAAAATGTATTTAAAGTAGTTTTTATAAATTATAACTGTATGTGCGAAATGCACTTTACGTCGGATGAATAGAGTGGAATGGACCTTACGAGGATTAGTCACACACACAGAACGCGATACCAGGTGTGTTGAAACATGTCGCTGCTCCCCGTTGCCGATCGTGGTATTGGTTGTTTTTTTTATAGGATAAGGGTGACAAACGAGCACACAGTCCAGCTGATGGTAAGTGGTTGCTGTGGCCCTTAGACTCCTACATCTATCTACGATTACGAATCAAAATGCAGATGCGTCGTCACCCGTGAGGACTAAGATAGAATGCCTCGTTTCCAGTAAGAGTCTCCGGTTCTCTACACTCACCATGCGAAACACAGCAGCGTTGAGCTGCTATTTTACGCTGGTATTCTGTGAGAGCGTGGTCCTTCCCCGGTCGAGCCGACTCATTCGTGCTACAAATTTTAAATTTATTTCAAAAGGTTACATTGATGTTAATGTTATCATTACAATATTATTTTTACAAATTGCAATTTTGAGTATTGTAATTAGAAAACACCGACCTGTACAGTCAACAGCTATATTATATCATTTACCATGCTTTAACAAATTTCCTAATCTACATTTTTTGGGATTACCAAAATTGATAGTATCTTAATTATTCTTAAATGTGAACATCGGTTTAATTAGGGTGCTCATTTCAGCCACGAGTCGTTCAAAGTGGGCTGTGACTGGTCGAGGGCGGCTTTCGGGCCGGCCGGGCGGCTGCTCGCTGTTGGCGCCGCTGATGGATCAGTATACGTTTGGAACACGCATACAGGACGACTCGAGGCGATACTTAAAGACCACTCGTAAGTACCCATTCTCAATGTTTATATTCTAATATAGTAGTAACAAAGGCGGCAATTTCTGAATATTGCAGGAGCTGTCAACTGTGCAGGGCTATTTGTTCATCATATTGTGCGCTCAAATACCGATACATCAGTTTTTACGTGGTAGTACTACTAATATGCCGCAGCTATATTAGTAGTATAGTTGTAGCACGAATAGGTCGGCTCAACCGGGGAAGGACCACGCTCTCACAGAATACCAGCGTCAAATAACAGCTTAACACTGCTGTGTTTCGTATGGTGAGTGTAGAGAACCGGAGACCCTTTTTACTGGAAAAGAGGCATTCCATCTTAGACCTCACGGGTGACAAGGCATCTGCATTTTGATTCGCAAACGAGGATAAATGTAGATGTCTATGGGCCACAGCAATCACTTAACATCAGGTGGACTGTGTGCTCGTTTGTCACCCTATACTATATAAAAGAAAAACATCACTAGTCCGATCCGAACCTATCCTAGGTTAAAGGAATGCCCGGATGCATCATCAGGAGATAGCGAAAATTACAACATGTCCATACTCAAATATCAACAATTTATAATCTCACTAGCCTTTTTAATTCTACTGTCCACTCTTAGAATGTGCCAGCTCAAAGAAATTTGCCCGTACTCACTACATTTATAAGCTATTGCTACTCAGAGGCTAAGTGCTTGCCGTTGATTCCACAGTCCGCTAGCAAAGTAACTTCAACCACTACACACGGTACTAATAAACATTTGAATTGCAATTTTAAATGCTAATTTACTATGTGCTCAGTGGTAAAGAAAATATTCACATCTGAAGAATGAAATAATTCGAGTATGATGTGATCACCAACGCGTTCTGGAGAGTGCGACGGACTAATTTCTGCATATATTATAAACTAAACTTATAACTTTATTTTACACTGATATATATATTCAACGTTGAGGACTAAGATGGAATGCCTCGTTTCCAGTAAAAGGAGTTTCCGGTACTATACACTCACCAAACGAAACACAGCAGCATTGAGCTGCTATTTTACGCTGATATCTGTGAGAGTGTGGTCTTTCCCCGGTGGAACCGACCTATTCGTGCTACAACCATAATATAGCTGCAACGAGGCTCTACCACGTAAAAAAGTTACGATGAAATTTTGTTTGTAAACGGAAAGAATCCTAAAATGACAGCAAAGCGCGGCAAGAACTTCAAATGGAGATTTTCAGGCAATCTATGACTTTTGATGGGATGTAATGAATGAATCAATCAATCTATTCTTATGAAAATCAAAGGTGTTTTATGCCCCAATAGCTTAAATTTATTTACAAAATGTATTGCTCCGAATGAGATTTTTACCCAAAAGAAATGACACCTAGTAAAGTGAATAAATTACGCGCTACTATGCTCCTAACACTATACGCACAAGTTGTGAGACAAAGATCACTGTGATTCATTGAACAAATTGAGTTCTTGACCTGTTTCGGTAATTGAATCTCTATGTTCCGTCATTCGCTGTTTTGATTCTACTTTATGCTAAAAGTCTCTCGACAATACTCTGTATTGCATTAAACTGTTGCTTGTTGCTGCGGTAAAGAATTATAATGTCCTCCAAACCGAATATCGGTCACGGCGGCCTTTTAACGCAGACTAGCCATCTGCGCAGGAACCTTATAATCCGATAATTAATAACGAAAATATCTTGACAGAAAGGCCTAAAAATTGGTTTTACCGACCCGGTATTCGATCCCGTAACCTCATTATCAGCAGTCACGCTTACTTCCACTAGACCAAAGAGGCTGCCGATAAATAACTAACAATTAACCATGTGGATGCGGCCAGTCGAAGATGAAATTCTAGGCGGCCGGACGCGAGATTTATGTGGCGCTTGCCTTACAGTTAATGGTTGCTATACGCTATACCTCCGTATTTTATGGATTTATTTAATTAAATAATTCTAAAGGATCTTATTGTTCTCTATGTTAACATTCATAATCACCACTTACACAATAGCTTATTACAAAAGTTACAGCCTATATACGTCCCACTGCTGGCCACAGGCCTCCTCTCATATCTGAAACGGTTTTAGGGCAAGGTTCGGTTTTCACCACGATGTTTTCCTGTACCGCCGAGCACGTGGTAAATGAGCACTTAAAATTTCTTAAAAGTAGAGATGTACTACCGATTAGTCAGCTATATTTATAGTCGGCGACTAGTCTGCGATTAGTCGGCAAAAAGCGCGGATTAGTCGGCCTATTATTTTATTCATATTTTACAATATAAATGTATTTATAATTCTTTATTAAAAGCAAATTGTAGTGTAAAAACACCAGACTACTCTTTCTGGCAGCAATCTATTTCTATTGGTTTCGTATATATTACTAGCTTCGGAGAAAATTGTCTCGCTATACACGGAAATACCTGGACAACAAAGGTACACTTTAGCAAGACGCGACATTTCGGGATTTCTTGAACTATTCCGACTCTACTAGTCAACTGACTCAACTCAGCTGACAAGAAAGCGCCATGGGGATTGTCGATATCACCAGAAGTCCGCCAATGAAAGCGATCATCGGCTTGACCGACTAGTCCGTCAACTAGTCGGCCTTTTTACAAGGCCAGTCGTCTAGTCGGCCAATGTCATAGTCGGCCTAACTCTACTTCAAAGACATGTTACTGAAGTAGAATCTTCATCGGCCACATTTTTAGATCCTTTATTTCCTGATAGCGTTTCAAATAAAGTAACTTTTTGTCCACCGAATGTCGCACGCTTACTTCATGCTTTTTTTGTTACGTGGCAGAGCCATGCTGTAGCTATATTATGGTTGTAGCACGAATGGGTCGGCTCGACCGGGGAAGGACCACGCTCTCACAGAATACCAGCGTAAAATAGCAGCTTAACGCTGCTGTGTTTCGTATGGTGAGTGTAGAGAACCGGAGGCCCTTTTTACTGGAAACGAGGCATTCCATCCTAGTCTTCACGGGTGATAACGCATCTGCATTCTTAATCGAAGATAGATGTAGATGTCTATGGGCCACAGCGACCACTTACCATCATGTGGACTGTGTGCTCGTTTGTCACCCTTATCCTATAAAAAAAAATGCTGGGCAAATACCAGTATTGTTGACGAGTATGTTTACCTGGGACAAATAGTCCGAATAGGTAAGTCCAACTTCGACCGAGAGGTCCATCGACGGATTCAACTCGGCTGGGCTGCGTTCGGGAGATTACGACACATCTTCTCGTTAGGTATACCTCAAAACTTAAAAATGTGATTGAACAACCGCTGCGTGATCTGAAACGTAGTCCTGCACTACTGGCCGTATGAGGAAGCTCATGGTCGCTCAGCGAACTATGGAGAGGACTATGGTCGGGGTCTATCTGCGTGATAAACTTAGATATGTGCAGTAGAGCCAGAGTAAAGGCAATATGTTGGCCATATATCTCGAAAAACTGACAACATAGCTTACATTTTTATGATGTATGCAACGGAGAAGTGAGGTAATTCTCGCCTTAATATTGAAGAACTATTTACTTCATTACTATTGAATGCCATCATGGAGTCAATGATTTAGCAATGTAAAAAACAGTTATCTATTTTTATGTTACTTCACCGAGTAGTATTCGCTTAAAGAATCATCAATCAATTCATAGTCCCGAGCATTGTCAAACAGTAATCTTGTGTAGCTATAAATCAACTTGCAAACACCTGTTCGTTCTCTGTTTCCCTATGATTAGTATCGCTGTGACAAAGTAACTAGTGTCAAATTTGTTGCTTCTGCAATTTGGAATTCCTTGTTTGAATTAAACGATGTTCCATAACGGTAACTTCCTAGGAAATCACGAAATGTCCCAACCAACAATAGTCTTTAAGCAATTGTAGGACAATACTATTGCTTCGGTCTGATTTTGACCCCAGCAATATCAAATAATGTTTCCGGAACATTCCTGACCTTGAATTTAAAGCTATAATTGCCTGGCTCGCGACATCGTTTAGTTTCTTCGTAACAATTCGCATGGACAATTGAAATCGTGAGGTCAGCATTGGCTCGAGCTGTCTCACAATTGCAAATTTCTCTTTCCCACACGTAACTACCACTGCATATTTATTTGTTTGGAGGAAGCGTTAGCGCTCTCGCGACAGTTTCTATTAATCTATTTTAAAATACCTATAACGCTTTATTTTATTATGCGTTTGATTTGGAAACATAAATTCATTTCTTTGTTGTCTTAAGTTCGATCAAAGTAGCGTCCATTTAAAGCCATTTAAAAGAATATAGATAAGTGCCTTTGTTTTCAATGGGCTTTTGTTAGGGTGACAGGCGATTTTGCGAATTGCCTCGCTACGGCTTGGCCATTGTATTGTATGCCGCTGCGACACGATTGGGCCCGACACGGGCCCTAGTCATAAATGTTTGTGGGGTCCGAACACAGCCAATCTGCTTCAAACAATGTAAACAAAAGGGAACATCAATGGCAGTTTTATATAATTTGTAATACCTTGTTAACAAATTGAAGAGCAAGCACTTGCGAGTGTGCTTTTCAAATTCTTGCCTCGTAATCTTGTCCTCATACGTTTGACGGCAAAGTCACTCAGTCACTTTATTGCTTTAGCGCTGTCGAGTCTAATTCAATATTGAATAAACGTTAATACGGTTTTCTTGCGTTTACTTTCTGATATACCGTTTTGAAATAAACTCCAGTTTTATCTTCTTCGATAGTTACCTATGAAATGGGATGTAATTTGAAAACTAAGCGCATTGTGCAGTAAAATATTTATTACATTTTGTAAACGTTCATTCTCATTATCTTTTAAACTAGAAGGATGTTTTATGTCCTTGAAAAAAATATATTAAGCTAGATGATACCCGCGTTGCTTGATATCACTGAACACGTAGTGCTTATAAAAATCGTTGTTTCTTAATAATTTAATAACTATATTAAATGGAGAATATCGCAATAACTTTTTTTTAGATAAGGGCTAAGTGTCTAAGAAATAAAACTTAGAAAACCTTATTGAAATCTATCCAGTAGTTTTTCTGTGACGCGCACAACTGCAAACCTCTATCATTTTATTTATATAGATTAAATTCTAAAAGGATAACTTGAATGATAAATAGCCTATGGAACCTAAGATGGTAGGTGAACCGTCAGCTGTCATCCTTGAGGATAGAAACGTTATCCTGTTACAGTGGATGCGCTGTTGCTTAAATAGGCAATGGTTACTACTCAGACGGACGCGTAAGCCTCACCGGCATCAGTATCACATAATGTGAAGAAAACTTGTTTTTGTTAACAAATTTCAAACATTTTGCTTCCAGGAGATACCAAATTTGATCGATGAGATTCCTGAATAGTATTTGCCTTTCTTTTTACACTACGGATTATAGGCTTTTTTAAAGAAGGCGTGAAATAGCATACACATAACGTAAACTGCTGACGTAAGACGACCCTTCATCTTTCTGGGTAGGCGGGAAAGTGACACTGATCAACACCCCATCTTCAACTAGTTCGATTTAGATTCAACAATTTCTAACGAATATCCCACTATTTTTAAGGCTCCGTGGCGCAGTGGCTTAGCAACGAGTTGCAGCGCTAAGGGCCACGGGTTCGAATCCCGCACGGAACAAGTATTTGTATGGCCTACAAATAATTGTTCTGGGTCTGGATGTTTGTCCTTATGAAATTTATGTATGTAAGCTGCCACTACAATACATGAGAAAGGCCTAGTGTGGAGGTTGGGTTTTTTAAGAAAAAATATAATAAAGATATTATAGAGCTAGCTAGATTAATGAGTCGTTTGCAGAGTGCACCGCAAGCAAGGTGAGGTTGACATTTGGAGAAATTTGTTCATCAGTCATGGCATATTCATCATATAACGAATGGCACATCCATACGTTATATTATGATGACGAACGAAGTTCAGTAATAAAATAGTTATGTAATACAATTCCGCAAATAGATTATAATAAAGAACATATTTGTCAAAACCATGCTGACTAATCCGTGAACAAGCCACACGCGTCGATAACAATAACTGCTATTTAGTACAGTGTGCATTGGCTAAGCATTTGCTTGCGGCACTGCTGGATGTAGGTTCGAATACAGCACGGAGATAGTACTTTTATAGGTTGTAAGTAGTTATTCCGGGCCTGGGTTTGTGTAGTTTAAAAATTTAAAGACTAAAAAATATCTTAAGTCTGGGCAGACACAAATTCACTTGTACTGAACCCATCCAAGTCCAAATTAAACTAAAAGAGAGATTAATTCGAATCTGTTTAGTTAAAATCAATGATTACAGTCAAAATTTGTTTGTTGAGGCAAATTTAAAGTAATTTTAAAAGCAAAACTTATTTTTCTAGTGCCTATATTGTGTTGTTAAAATTATTTTATTTATAACGACAATAATTTCAACACAATTGTAATGTTAAAAAATGTCTATAATTAAATCAACAATTGAGCTTTAAATTTCGTAAGCTAAGGTATGTTAGTATGGGGAGCATCTTTTATAAATTATATGTATGAAGTTATTACATTGAATTTAAATCGACTCAAGAAATTAAATATTTATGATTAAATAGACCGTGTAGCAGTATGTCTATACGTGGTAGGGCCATGCTGCAGCTAGGTATATTAGTAGTATAGTTGTAGCACGAATTGGTCGGCTCTACCGGGGAAGGACCACGCTCTCACAGAATACCAGCGTAAAATAGCAGCCTAACGCTGCTGTGTTTCGTATGGTAAGTGTAGAGAACCGGATTCCCTTTTTACTGGAAAGGAGGTAGTCCATCTAAGTCCTCACGGGTGGCGACGTGTCTGCAATTTGATTCTTTATTGAGGATAAATGTAGATGTATATGGGTCACAGCAACCCTACCCCTACCATAAAGTCGGTTTCTTTACTCATTTGATCCTACACAATAGCTTTGGATACACTTTTTGTTAGAACCCACTTCGGAGGCTATTAAATTACGTGTAAATTATTCTATTCTTTTTAGTTCTTTGAAGACGGCTTTTCCTTTTTTTTTTAAGAAAATTTTTAAACAAAGTCTGTACGCGATTACTAACTTCTATAAGCAATAACCTAACGAATATTGTTCGACAAAACATACTAACAACGTCGGCCATTTCCGGATGTATGCAATGGAATAGCAATGTTGCTGTGACCGTAGTCGCTCTCTTCTCTATAAACGCTATCTACGCGTTGCGCCACGACGGGCCGACACAGCGTGAACCCCGCCAAGGAAATTAACAAGAACATTTGCGAATCCAAGCTTATTCAACACACTTATACCTGTCATTGGATACATCTTGATTTATTGCCCGACCCCAACACGCTTATCGACGATTCCTATCATTCGAGATATCAGTGAGAACTACGAGAAATCGCATTACACGTAATGCAATCTCGAACACACAAACATCAACTTTAATTGCTATTAAAAAGCTACTATTACCGAGCATCATAATAAAGTGAACAACGAGTTCTTATGCTCATTTCTGTTATATTATGGCTAAGTACCATCTCGCGTGCGGTGTAATTAACTCCACCTAACAATTTCCGTACCCGATGTGATTCATTCGGACGTTTATGAAGCAATTGTCTAATAAACCTTTCGAAAAACGGCTCGCAAATAAAATGGTCCAACTCTATAACGGCAAACGCTTGAGCTTTCGTATTGAACAATTAATCATGTTTACTACTGGCAATAGTAATCCCTTTTCATTTATTGTACTTGTAATAAAATCAAAACATGTTCAGTCCGAAGTATACTTCATATATTACACGTACACATACATTTACATACATTTTTATACGTGGTAGGATTAGCAGCTATATTAATAGTATAGTTATAGCACGAATGAGGAAGGACAATGCTCTTACAGAATACCAGCGTAAAATTGCAGCTTAATGCTGCTGTGTTTTGTATGGTGAGTGAAGAGACCCGGTGACCCTTTTTACTGGAAAAGATACATTTTATCTTAGTCCTCACGGCTGACAACGCATCTGCATTTTAATTCGCATACGAAGATAGATGTAAATGTCTATGAGCCACAGCAACCACTTACCATCAGGTGGACTGTGTGCTCGTTTGTCACCCTTATTCTATAAAAATACACACACACACACACACACACACACACACACACACTTCATATACTATAAATTAGTGTTTTGTAAATTTTTAATAACAATTATTATATCGTTACGACCTATATACTCCCACTGCCAGACACAGACCTGCATAGAAGAGCTTGTTCGCTGGACTGCTCCATTGTATGTTGAAAGACTTCACATGTACTTTATATAATATTTTGTTTTTATTTCTTAGACATGCAGGGTTCCTCACAATGTTTTCCTTCACCGAGCACGTAGTAAATCGCCACTTAAAATTGCAATTAACAATATAATTTGAGTCGGCATGGTCCGAACTCGCTCGGTTGCTAGCCTATTGTGAAATTTACTATTATCGATTTAAAAAAAATCTATTTTCGTTATATCTTTTTTACTTGTCAGGTATTTAGATTATTGCAATATCCTTTAATATTACACCACAAATCGTAAAAACAACGTGAGTGTACGAACGTATACGAGCATCATTAAAGAGTTATCTTGGTGCATGCTTTTTGTAGCGGAAAGGCTATCGACCGCCGCGAATAGATTCTTGAAATTGCTTTATTGGGTAACCTGTTTCCGAACCTTCATAGTAGGCGTGTAATGCGGTTATGAATCAAGACGTGACTGGAATTAAATATATTATGCTTTACGTATTTGTGAACGGACGCGAAAGCAATATAAACTGATTGGATTATACGTAGTACGTACTAAATGCATTTTCGTAGGTCGTAAATTAAAACTATTGCATCATACACCTGTCCGATGGTCTTGTCTATACGGGACGCCCTATAAATTTTTAGTTTGACCGTATTATTAATTTTGTACTAGCCATTATTAACTAATTCTAATAACAGTCATTATAGTCCTATAATAAAAATTTAAATAGTTATTTAAAAAACGCATTTAGACCACCGTTATTGATAGTCGACTTATGTAAGGGCTTTTAACAACAGATCCGAGATCCCACTCAATTCATATTTACGATTCTTCCTAGACCCCATATAGGATATTAACCGGGGACTCGTTATCCATAACCGGGAGCGGTATTTGTAAACGAACCGAACCGATCCGAAGCTAATTCTTGTTTATGGACGACCACGACCAATATGAGGTTAATACTTATATACGTCTTCAACAATCGTGGTTGCACATAAACATCATTTATTATCGAAATCAACTGGACCATTTGAATCGCCATACATATATACAATCGATATATTAATGCTCTAAAGAAATTTCGAACAACTTAACCGCTTTCAGAACGTCTTAACGCGAGCGCCGCATATTCGAGCGACGGTGCACCGTCGGATTCTTTCTGTATCTTTTTTTTCTTTTTGTCGGTCTTACTAAACGCTCGTACATTAATAAAAGCAACGATGAGTATCTCTTAAGTGCCAGTGACACAGATTTAAGCGCCAACATAATATTTGTAATGTACGGATACCGTTCATAGTCCTCTCGTATGTTCCGATAAAAGTAACGGTCCACGCGGCTCCGCCTCAAAATACACCAGTTTTGTTAGAAAATATAGCATGCAGTCGGAGTGGTTTTATGACCCTATGAACTTAGATTTTGTCGCAACCTCTAGCCGGCGTACCCGTCGCTCAATTATTGCGGAGTCTAAAGCTGCCTCGAATAAAAAATGAAATATTGTTACGATAACGTAACGCTGCAACCACACTATGGCATGCTATGCGAACTTGAACTATCCATTTTGTCATTACTCTTATTCACATGGCTTTCTTTCCCCGCTGAGATATGCAGCTCGTTAAGTTGAGGTCCTAAGTTCATATGGGCTGTGGAATGTATTAGCGACTCTACCAATCACAGGCCCGGTCTCTAACCTAAAGCAAATGCTGCAGTGAGCTTAATAGCGCGCCAATTACCGCTCACGTTCGTATTGTAGGTACTGCAAGGTGCAATTGTATAAAGTGCCTCAATAATACACTCCGTCCTCCCTAAACGCTCCGTAAAAGGTGAACCAAAGTTTGTAAATGTATTTAAATTAATTATATCAAATTATCTATACATATAATAAAACTGTAAATATCTGATGTCTGTACATTTTATATTTTTGTAATAAAAGTGATTGATGGGTACTAAAAATAAGTAATTAAATACATTTCTACCATTTTTAGAATTTTCTGTCTGTCTGTCTGTCTGTCTGTCTGTCTGTTTGTTTGTTAACGTATCACGTATAAAGTACTAATTTATATCATAAGAATTGTTAAGGAAATTATAAAGTGTATCTTCGGGTTACATTTAGTCTTTATTTCATTAAAATCAGTTCATTCCATCAAAAGTTATGATAAATATTCTGAAGTATGGGTAGGGAAGTATAGGTACGAATTTGCTCAACGGTGGCTTTGTTTGAGTCATCAAGTGCATTATAACTAATATCATATCATAAATCATAGTTAAATTATGTAAAATAATGATATAATTATGTATATCTAAAACGCAGTAAACAAAAGTATTAAAGAACGTATTAAATATATTATACAAAAATATATTAACCTTATTAACTAAATCTGAAGCACAATAGTTAACCCATTTCTTCGATAGATGGTGGTGTGGCATAAATGTGATACAAAAAGGCAGGTTAAAATTTATTCCTGTAGTTGAGTTTCATATTTGCTTCTAACCTTTATATTAATGACACGCTGCCCTACTGCGTGTTGACAATCTCATTTATTTTTTATTTTTTTACCGCCGAGTACTCTATGTGGTAAATCAAATTTTAAGAGCTATTAACAATTTCATTTTTCGGCGAGGATAAAACTTTCTTTTTTGCTTACTATGCAGGCACTGATTTATAAGTTCTTTTATGTTTTTTATTGTATCAATCGTGTGAATTAATCTCTTATTTTTAGAATTGATGTTAACAGCGCCATCTCTCTTAAATCTATACATATAATAAAAATGGTAATAACATGTTATGTCTGTTTCTGAATATTGTATAGTATATTAATTTGCGACTAAAATCATTATTGGGACTTTAAATCATTAAATAAGTACATTTTTATAATTTTTAGAATTGTACTATCTGACGGTCTGTCTGTTTGTTTATGGACGCATGACGTTTTGAGTAAACATCTTTTTTTTTTTCAATGAAATCCTTAAGAAAATCATAAAGCGTATTATCAAGTTCATTTAATCTTTGTTTTATTGAAATTGGTTAATTCTATCGAAAGTCATGATTATTATTTTGGAATGTAGGTTCGAATTTGCTTAATGGCGCCACAAAATCCCAAAAATAGTAATAAAAAGATTCGTGTGTAAAAAAACGTTCTATTATAATATATTTCGTATCGTTCTATTATAGTACTTAAAACACAGTAAAAATATGTTTTCCTTAAATTAAAAAAGGATGTTTTCTCACAAAGAACGTAATAGATGGCGTTGTACAAATTACAACCTTTTCTGAATTGCGGTGTTAAGATTTTTCGCAGGTGAATCGTATTGATACTCACTGTAATAATTTATGACCATGAGCCTGACGAAGCTGTAAGCCTGTAAGGTATAGATACAGAGGTATTGAAATATTTAATTATTCAACAAAACTCGACTAAAACTAAAAGTAGCAAAATTGCAATAAATGTCGTGATGGTGATATTGTTTTATAGCCAGAATCACTCTAATACCAAATAACTTTTTTTTTCAGTTTTAAGTAAAGTAAAGTTGCAGCCTATTTACGTCCCACTGCTGGGCACAGGCCTCCTCTCATTTCTGAGAGGGTTTTAGGGCAAGGAAATGTCCACCGCGCTGCCCCAATACGTGTTGGCGAACTTCACATGTCATCGAAATATTATTTTTTATTTCTCAAACATGCAGGTTTCCTCACGATTTTTTCCTTCACCGCCGAGCACGTGGTAAATCAGCACTTAAAATTGCAATTGACAATTTCATTGGTGCCGGTGGGGATCGAACCCGGGTTGCTCGAGTACTGTGAAGCTTACAGCGAGCGCTAACCATCTGAGCTACCACGGCTCAGGCTTCAGTTTTAAGATAGGGATAATAACATCGATGTTGGCATCGCTAGCTCAACATCGATGTTCGATGTTTAGGCCACTCAAAACATCGATGTTGACCATTATCGATGGTTTTTGTATATGTGTAGATAGTTACACATTGTTTTAAAATTATGTGGGTATACACAGCAAGGGAAAAGTAAGAATTAACTTGAATATCAATTTACGTAGAATAGTTATTATGCGACAACCGACAACGACACTACAAAATAAAGCGAAAGCAGTGACCATTGTGACATTACAGGAGACACTTGACAATTAAGTTTGACTCACCATACTGACATTTTTTTAGATTAACGATGCGTTCAGAAATTCTGAATTATTCAAAATTTTTAATCTTCAGAGCAGATGCAAGATTTAGTTGATATTGATTTCGCGAGTTCGCATTGTTTGCAAGTTCCCAATTATCGATTATGGGTTCATTGACGTCGATGTTTCGATGTTTGACATATGTCAACATCGATGTTAAAACATCGAAGTTTTAATTTTTAACATCGATGATCATCTAACATCCCTATTTTAAGTGTGTTTCCCACTCAGCGTGTGTTATGCGACGATCGTAAATAAAGCGCAAGGTCAAACTTTACGCGTCAGTACTGATTGTTTTGCACATGGCCAGCTCTATATTGCTTTTTCTCGCGTTAGTAGTCCCCGTAACCTTTTTCTGTACGCCCCGGCTAAGTCTACTTCTATCGTCGTTTACACAGAAGCTCTATCATAAACGACTTAGAACTTTGAGAATATCGATTTATTTTGTTACCACTTATTCATAGAGTAATGATATAAATCGGTTAATATTCTCTTACCCTAAACGTCAAATTCTTTAAGTAAAACCTATATTCGCGAGCTACGCCGCGGGCACAGCTAGTCGATAATAAAAACAATCAATTGCTAAAAACGATTTGTATTAAATGATCCATGAACGTCTGTAAAGCAATCAAATCATTTCTGTGTACTGATCCGGAAAACAATATTATAACAGCGTTTTAATTTATTGTAAACGAAGTAAATTATTATAAATCTGTTTTATAATAACTCCAACAAAATCGATTAATCGATAATCAATTATTAATTATAACTAATGCCGTGTTTCAATAATGAAGATCTCTTCGTTTTTTTACGAGTCGTTTTTCAGTAGGTAAAATGCATGATAACCCCTTTTTTAAATCAAAAGTTTTTAGTTTTTTATTTAGTTCAACTATTTATAAAACGATTAAAGTTTTTTTTTTCATTCTAATGACATCCTAAGTTTGCTGAATGAATAGTTTGTAATATAATCTGTTTTACATACACCACCTATTTAATAAAACGTATCGTTACGGAGAATGAAACATTTCTTGAATATCAGGAATCAGGTATAAATAAAAAAAATTATGCACTTCTTTTTTCAAATATTTTTCTTGACCGTTCAGAAAAATCTAAATACGATTAAATGATTACTGAATGAGCTACGAACAAACTTATATTTTAATAAATATATATTGTATAATTTGTAACAAAAAAATTATTAATTTTTTTCTTGATTACCGCAATAACAATGTTACGTTTGGAGCAACTGTCATCAATGAAACAAACTGTCGTCATTATTGGAGTAACGAGTTGGCATCATTAAGATCTTAAACAATGAGACATTAATCCTGCTGTTGTTGTTTTTTTGTTTGTAAAAGTCTTCTTATTCTCTTGGATTTGCAAACACTAGCTCTAAAAGTAGATTAGGTTTCTCGAACAATTTCTAGCCGTAACAACCACAGGCTGTCAATTTCATGTTCAGTACCTATATTCGATAGCAAAATGTGTTGGTAATAAGTTCTAGAAATCGATGGTTTAGAACCATAAATAATAATCTATAAGCATAAAAATACTTTGTCAAAGAAGTAATAAGTTATCTTACAATCTTTCATTTTGTAATATAATTTAATTTCACTTGAAGCATATCGCAATAATTCTAATTACTAAACGAGCTAGGGTGACCGTATAATGGTAATTAAAAGAAAATCGAATTCGAATTCGAAAATCCTGACGACTATCCAGTGCGAGGTTATCGGCCCTGCGGTCCCCGGACACTTGATAGATTGCCCTGGGCAGGCCCAGCGTAGATAGTATTGGGCAAATCTATCAAGTCATACATTCCAGTTGGCACATTCTAGTCACTGGCTTTCAATAAAGAATAAAAAAATTCACACAGAAATCAACTAAATAAAACAGGATATTATCTTAGATGCAGTCTATTCGAGACTCACTGCTGACACTGACTTCCTCTCATTTCTAAGATGGTTATGGATCAATAATTCCTTCTTCCTTCTCCTTGAAATATATAAGTCGGCTCGACCGGGGAAGGACCACGTTCTTACTGAATACTGAATACCAGCGTAAAATACCAACGTAACGCTGTTGTGTTTCGCATGGTGAGTGTAGAGAACTGGAGACTCTTTTACTGGAACCGAGGCATTCTATCTTAGTCCTCACGGGTGACGACGCATCTGCATTTTGATTCGTAATCGAGGATAGATGTAGAAGTCTATGGGCCACAGCAACCACTTACCATCAGGTGGACTGTGTGCTCGTTTGTCACCCTTATCCTATAAAAAAATGTAATATCCTTGTGTAATTTGGGAAACACAATGTTTTAAACTGATTTCATAAAATTAAACGTTAAAATTACGTTTAACGTAAATTGTCGTATTTGCAAGGATATAACCCATAGTGAAAATGTCAAACTTGTGCGGAATCTATGTCGAAAGTTCGATATAGCTACTTATCAGGATCCAGTAGGCTTCGGTCGTTTCTATCGTAAAGTAGAGTGTAACTAATGTACTAACCTCTAACGCGACGCGGAAACATCAAAACATTATATATCAACGTAACAAACCCTTTCGCTGTGCAAATGCTTAGTACAAGTTATAGAGATAAGCAAAGTTCGAGTCATCTAAATTAGACTATTAGATGTTTAATATGATATTAAAGAATACATATGTATACCATTTTTAAATTTCTTGCCACTTATTTATAGAAGTCAAACAGTGACTGCTGAAGTCAACCAGTCTCGTAGAACTAACCCAAAACTGCCCGTGAGCCCCTTGGTCCAAAGTGGCCAATTCGAATGTGTCTGCAAACAGCACCGCACAGAACTATTACCTTTCGATTTGATGCAAGGGGAATCTATATGTTTTGCTTTTGCTTGCTATTGTTTTAATTTTATATCTACACCTTGGAAACTTAGGGAGGAAACTTAAGGTACCTTAAATGTTATATGATAAATAATCTAATGGGTGTTATAGGTAGGGCACCGGTGTTCCGTTCTACGATGATTGTATTCTTCTGCGATAGTTCATGTCTTCTATGACGCTGTGGGGATAAAGTATGAGAAGACAGCAACCACATTCAAAAAACGAATGCCTCTTATGCACTCCTAATACTAATGGTAATTAATATTCCTAATTCCTATGGTCATCATGATAGGAATATCAGTTATCATTTTTTAATTGATGTCGCTTTACTGTCCAATTTGAGTAACTTATTGTGTCTTTTGCACTTCAATTTAATTTCCTAGATATATTAAGTTTAAAAAAAAATATACTGCACTTTTTACTGCACCCTTATTTTCTACTGCATACCTATAAAAACCACGCATTCTATGGATTGTTAAATTCAGGCAATGATAATTTAATAAAATTCTTAAGCATTTAAGTTAAACCATGGCAAATTATGAAAATATGAGAATACTGGTTAGATGCATTATTTTTCGTTACAGTAGTAATATTAATGAACCTATATATTCACCCTACTGCAGGGCATACGTTGCCTTACATAATGAGTCGCTACAAAGTAAACTTTTACCGCTTTAAAACTTATACTATTTTATTATAACGTGGCAAGGTGCTCTACACGTTAATGGTAATTTATATGACGCGCTTTTTATATATAATGGTACGTTTACCGTTTTAAGATAATATGGACGTAAAGCAAAAACTGTTCCTATTCGTCTAACACTACTAATATTTCTTTTTCTATTTTTATACGTTGCCGTGTAGTGGCGGTTAAGAATATCCACTACCCCATATCTTCCCGTGGGTGTCGTAAAAGGCGACAAAGGGAAACAGGCAGGAGATGGGCAGCAGCATCTTCCTGATAATAGCCAAAATAACAATAAAAAAACTGCGGTTGCCAACCCGCTCGCCAAGCGTGGCAACTATGGCAATATACCCCCCATGAGCAATGACAATAATAAACGGCCCCTAGTCCCCGGCGGCCCCGCTATTCCTGGCTACGGTGGCGACCATGGTAACGGCGGGGCAGGGGGTGCTAAGAATCTCCGGTGGAGGTTCGGTTGCCACCTACGACGACTCGACCTGGCAACATACAACGCACGCACCCTGAGGACTGACGAGAAGATTGTGGAGCTGGAAGAAGAGATAGACAAGTTACGCTGGCATATTATAGGATTATCCGAAGTCCGAAGAGAGGGGGAGGACACGGTAATCCTCGAATCCGGCAACTTGCTCTATTACCGGGAGGGCGACCATCTGTCCCAAGGAGGTGTCGGATTTATCGTCCACAAGTCTCTCGTTAACAACGTTGTAAAGATTGAGAGTGTGTCGACGAGGGTTGCGTACCTTATACTCAGAATCACCAAACGGTATTCGCTGAAGGTCATACAGGTTTACGCACCAACCTCGGCACACCCCGATCAGGAGGTGGAGGAAATGTATGAGGATATATCTAGAGCCATGCATTCCTCCAAAACCCAATATACGGTGTTAATGGGAGACTTCAATGCAAAACTAGGCACAAGAGAGAACGGTGAGCTGAAAGTAGGGAAATTTGGAATAGGGCAACGGAACCCAAGGGGCCAGCAGTTGGCTGACTTCATGGAGAAAGAGGGACTCTTTATGATGAACTCTTTCTTCCAGAAGCGGCCCCACAGGAAGTGGACCTGGTCGAGCCCCGACGGTTCGACAAAAAATGAGATTGACTTCATTATGACGACCAGACGACAACTGTTCAGTGATGTCTCAGTGATCGCGAGGGTGAAAACCGGCAGCGATCACCGAATGGTTAGAGGCACACTGAACCTAAACGTTAAGTTGGAGAGGTCTCGTCTAATGAAGTCAACGCTCCGTCCCCCTCGTGCTCTAATCCAAAGTCCCGAAACCTTTCAGCTCGAGTTACAAAACCGTTTTCAGTGCCTAGAAGACTGCAATGAAGTGGACGATTTGAATGACAAGCTCGTGGAAACTGTCCATGCGGTCGGAGCTAAGTTCTGCAAGACCCGCCGCAGAAGAACACAAAAACTCTCCGATCACACTCTTAATCTCATGGCTGTTAGACGGGAGATGAAGCTACATTCTTCAACAGATTTAACAGCATACAGGCAACTGAACAGACAGATCTCCAAATGCATGCGGCGGGACTTACGCAACTTCAATACAGCTCGTATTGAAGAAGCGATCGAGCGGAACCAAGGCTCCAAAGTCTTTGCCAGAGATCTGTCTGCCAGAAAGCGCCAACTGTCAAAGCTGAAGACGGAATGTGGCAGCATCGTTTCCGGGGCACCTGAGATTTTGAGTGAGATTGAGAGGTTCTATGGGCAGCTGTACACGTCATCGTTGGAGCCGCACACAAGTGTGAGTAACGATCCAAGAGCGAGTCTTATCCGACATTATTCCGATGATATCCCGGACGTCAGTCTGAGCGAGATTAGAATGGCTCTCCAGCATCTTAAAAACGGCAAGGCCCCAGGCGAGGATGGAATTACAGCGGAGCTTCTGAAAGCGGGTGGAAAACCGGTACTTGAAGTCCTTCAGAAGCTCTTTAATTCCGTCCTCCATGGTGGCATTACACCGGAGGCGTGGAGCGGAAGTGCGGTGGTCTTGTTCTTCAAGAAAGGCGACAACGCTCTCTTGAAGAACTACAGACCGATTTCCCTTCTGAGCCGCGTCTACGTGCTGTTTTCGAGAGTCATTACGAATCGTCTCGCGCGCAGACTTGACGACTTCCAGCCTCCCGAACAAGCCGGTTTCCGAAAAGGCTTTAGCACCATAGACCACATACATACCCTTCGGCAAATTGTACAGAAGTCCGAGGAGTACAATTTGCCACTATGTCTGGCGTATGTGGACTATGAGAAAGCCTTTGATTCCGTCGAAATTTGGGCGGTGCTGCAGTCCCTTCAGCGATGCCAAGTTGACTGTCGGTATATCGAAGTGTTGAAGTGCTTGTACAGTAGGGCTACGATGGCTATCCGAGTACAGAACCAGAGTACGAAACCTATCCAATTGCAGAGAGGTGTAAGACAGGGTGACGTCATATCCCCGAAACTCTTTACCGCTGCATTGGAAGATGTTTTCAAGCTTCTGGACTGGAAAGGATACGGTATCAACATCAATGGCGAGTACATCACTCACCTTCGGTTTGCCGACGATATAGTCCTTATGGCAGAATCGCTGGAGGACCTAAGCACTATGCTCAATGACCTCAATAGTGTTTCCCAACGGATAGGTCTTAAGATGAACATGGACAAAACAAAGATCATGTTTAATGTCCATGTCACACCTATGCCGGTAGTTGTTGGGAACACTAAGCTCGAAGTTGTTGACGAGTATGTTTACCTGGGACAAATAGTCCGACTAGGTAAGTCCAACTTCGACCGAGAGGTCAATCGACGGATTCAACTCGGTTGGGCAGCGTTCGGGAAATTACGGCACATCTTCTCGTCAGGTATACCTCAAAACTTGAAAACGAGACTGTACACCCAGTGCGTGTTGCCAGTGATGACATACGGAACTGAGACGTGGTCCTTCACTGCTGGCCGGATGAGGAAGCTCAAGGTCGCTCAGCGAGCTATGGAGAGGGCTATGCTCGGAGTTTCTCTGCGTGATAAACTCAGAAATGAGGATATCCGCAGTAGAACTAGAGTGACCGACATAGCCCAACGGATTAGTAAGCTGAAGTGGCAATGGGCCGGCCATATAGCTCGAAGAACCGACAACCGATGGGGAAGAAAGGTTCTCGAGTGGCAGCCTCGTACCGGCAGGCGAAGTGTAGGGCGTCCCCCCACTAGATGGAGTGACGACCTGGTAAGATATGCAGGAAGTCGATGGATGCAGGTGGCTCAGGACCGTGCTTTGTGGCATTCTTTGGGGGAGGCCTATGTTCAGCAGTGGACTTGTGAAGGGCTGTAATGATGATGATGATGATGATGATGATTTTTATACGTTAGGAGACTACACCAATATGTCTAGTATCTTGGAGACATTACATATACATAACTATAATTAATACGATACGACACGATACGATACGGTACGATACGATACGATACGATCCTCTTACCTATTTCAATCGCCAAATAGTATAGTAGCCACTTACTATAAGTTGCACTGTAAGTTCATTTGTTACTTGAATTTTATAAGAAAAAAATTGCACGTGGACAAACATGCATAGATCTAAAACAATAAATCATAGGCCATACAATCACCTTTTCCGTGCGTTTTTTATAGAAATGACGGTGACAAAGGAGCATGCAGTTCACCCGATGCTAGATGGACGCCTAAATCTATTCTCGATTAAGAATCAAAATTGTGGCCCCTGAGAAATAAGATGGAATGCTTCATTATCCGTAAACAAGACTAATGGTCAAACACTGATTTAAAAAAATCTCGACTGCTTAAAACGATTTCTATTAAGACATATTAAAGTTTTGTACGGGAGGAATATAAAGTTAATTTTTTTTGTAAAATATATTTAATTAATCAAAGTATGCACCGTTGTTATCTATGAACTTTTGCCATCTCATAGGTAGTTCATTGATTTACTAAAAAAAACCTTGGGGGCGAGAATCAATAAACTCTTTGAAGGCGGTTTGGACTGCCGCATCAGAGTTGAATTTTTTTCCTTGTAAGAACTTGTCCAAATTCCGGAAAAAATGGTAATCTGTTGGAGCAAGGTCCAGGGAGCACGGTGGATGTCGCAGACATTCCAATTGTAGCTCATTTAACTTAGTGGTTGTTTGTTGTGCAGTGTGGTCTTGCATTATCGTGAAACAGCAGTGGCCTAGAGCGATTGACCAATCTCGGTTGTTTAACAGCTAGTTCTTCCTTCATGGTTTGCAGTTGCTGACAATAGATATCTGCCGTAATCGTTTGGCCAGATTTTAGAAAGCTGTAGTGAACGACACCGGCGCTAGTCCACCAAACACTCATAAGTAACTTTTTCTGAGTCAATTTTCGTTTAGGGCAGGATTTGGCTGGGTCTCCAGGGTTCAGCAGCAGTGTTTGCAAGTTCGATTCACTCCATTCATGAGGTACCATCGTTCAAGGTTTTTACTTTCCCGATTTGCTTCAAATGGATTAATACAGTTTATCACTTACCCCGAAGCCTACAGCTATCTCTAAAGTGCTTTGTGATGGATCCACTTCCACAATAACCTTTAATTCTTCATTTTCCACTTTGGTCTCCGGCCGTCCACGGGGTTGGTTCTGAAGGTCGAAATTTCCAGAACGAAAACGTTGAAACCAAAAACGTACCGTGCTTTCTATTGCGACACCAGCGCCGTACACATCATTAATCCTTCGAGCTGTTTCTGCAGCACTCGTGCCACGGTAGAACTCGTACTCGTAAATATATCGATATTTCATGTTTTCCATTGTGCGGTAATAAGCGACGTCAAAGAAAAAATTAGTGAGGAAAAAACAAATGAATGACTGTTTTCAAAACACAAATGTACCAGCTAAATGAATTTATAAATTTGAATTTGGAATTCTTAACCAAAGAGGAGATATTTCAGAGCAAAGTGGTCATTACGACAAAACGCTAATTTCATATGTAAGGACCTAATATATCTTTATTAAGGCTTTGTTAAAAGTTATGAAAATTGAAGTGAGAATGGTTGCCCACAAACTTTAAATCAGTATAGATCTTAAACGTTCATTCAAAATGAAAAATGATTTGAAAAACCTAAAGATGATTTTCAAAAACTTATTCAAAACACATTATTCTACTTTTCGTCGCGTAGACAGGTAAAAAATATCTTCCGTTCTCTTCACTAACAGCGGCATTATGCTGCTATTTCTTGCAGGTTGTAGATTGCAAGCTCATCTTCTTTTTCAGTTTCCCTCTATCGCGTCTTATGATACCCACGGAACCACGTAGAGTAGTGGATTCTGAATATATTTATTAATTATTAACCCTGTGGAACTACGAGATGATTTGGTGTAGTGGATATTCTTACGCCGCTACTACTTAGTAACATATATGCGAGTACATTCTTATATTATATAAAAATTAATATATAGCTGGGATTTCTGCTAACTGTGAATTTGATTTAAAAAATGATTATTGCTTTATCAACTTTAAGACAATATGGATGATTAATAAGAATTTTAATGTCACATTGTTTGTCTGTGGTGAACTCCAAAATAACTAAACTGATTTCGATGAAATTTTGCACACTGTGTGCAGTTTGGTCCAACTTGAGACATAAGAGAGTTTTTATTCCGATAAGTGACTCTCAATATTTTTTTACGAATTTAAGAAGTTTTTATAAGTCGAAGGGTCATAGGAAAGGGCAGAACAACTCTGCCTGGCAATATAGTTAAAATTATAAACAAGAGTTATAATGCTTCCTTTTTTCAACACAGGTCGGCAGTGACGGCAGTGTCATGGCATCCTCAATCGGGGCTTCTGGCGTCGGTGGACCGCGGCAAACGCGCGCTCATCTGGGGCGATTTGTGACACGCCTGGGACCACGCATCGCAACCGCCGTCGGCCGCACAGGTGCCTATTGAATCAAAATTAAGTTATAAAGAGTGGGATTCGATCTGTTCTCCTTATCAACACCCTACTCGGTGACCACTTGTGAAAGTTATGGCGTATATGCGAGCTTTCCAAAGCTTCCGTGAAATACCGCCAACTTCAGGTAGTTGGATGTGTTCCTATGAATTTCTCGGTATAAGATCTTATACCGAAAACTTCTTGGTAGACTTCTCACATGATCAGCAGCCTTGCTTACGACCACTAGATTAACGAGGCAGCAGTCAATACAGATGTAATGAAGTTACTGTGGATACGATGTGATCATTTATTGTTTAGTTAGTATGCGAAATGTAAACTTTCATTAACGCACGAACGTACAGAGACAAAAGGTATCCTTTTAAAAACATTCAAAACGTGTTGAAATATGGATTTTGAAAAATCGACTCATTACAACTACTTATTCAATTGAAGATTTTATAAATTAAGTTACGTTAAGATCTAGGTAATAAATGGATTTCAATTAATTAAAAGATCCTCTTAATAAATTTATTATTATTAGGAATTAATTAGCTTATCATAAGCTAATTAATTTATAGCATCTATAATATAATGGAATTCACGTCTGATTCTATTAATTAACTACTGTCTTTTATTATTTAAAGAAATACACCAATAAATTATTTAGAGATGTTTCACGGAACTATCATAATTGATTCGAGCTTACAACATCAAAGTTTGCGCCCTGAGCCTAAACATCAAACTGATGTCGCTTGTTTATGTCAACGGCAACTATAATTTAATGTACGAACGTGTAGGTTATATACAAACACTATAAATTCTCAATTCTCTCTAAATACGGGAATTCGTGTAGGCAATAGTAATAACAATATATTTCTTATTTAAATTAAAAGTATACAATTTGAACTAAATTATTGTGGAATGATCTAATTACAAACTAAAATTTTCTTAACCTATATTTAAGTGCTTTAACAAACAGTTCCTTAATAAAAAATAATTCTTGCATAGTTACGTACTTATCATCTAATAATAATATAAAAAATAGTTTTTGTTTTTTCACTGCCATACTGTTCATCAGATTGCGCTAAAACCACATAATAAATTTTTTACATTTATTATGTTACATTTTCTTATAACTTTTCTTATAAAAACCAAAGCCTTGTTTGCATAGATGACTCCGTGATACGATATCTCTTCGTCAGTCAATCAAATAATAAAGGGTTAAAAGGGCGCTGCTTTATTGAAGCCATTTTGACAGATAAAATAATAGTAAATATTTTAGTCGATTTTAGTATTGTACAGTGTAGTTAGTTTTTTAAGTTGATTATTCAAAGTGTCCCTAATTATTGCCAAAGCTTGTTTACTATGTTAATATATAGTTATAGTATACGACTTTGTGTTTTTGTCTCTGTCTTCCTCCTAGTTTTCGATTTATAGTGCCGCAAAGCTTAAGGTGACCACACTACCCTCACATACCTTTAATACAAGAAGTGCTAAAACTTTGTCAATTTATTGCTTTCACTTATGCGAAGGTTAGGGGCATATTACAATTAACTTACAACAGGTGTTGCGCGTATCGTACCGAAAAATTTATTTGAAAATTATATTTTATTCAACTTTAATGAATGTATCATCATTCCTAATGAAACAATATAACTCTTCCAAATTTAAAACACTAGAGTAGTATAATATAATTTTTGAATCGAATCCTTTGTGGTGATATTAAATAACGATTGCATCTAAACATATGGATTACCCATGCAACTTTGATTTCATTAGAAGTAAAGACTAAAAATGAGTTGGGGAGTGACTCGAACTTTCAGCCTAGTCGGTTCGAATAAACTGTCATATAGAGGATGTCATGCAGGTCATGATTGAATAGGGGCAAAAAGTTCTCATTACACTCCTAGGGGGTCAAAATGGCCAAAAACCAAAAAATTGGGGGGTGACTCGAACTTTAGGCCTAGTCATTTTGAATAGCCTATCATGTAGATGATGTCATGGGGGTCATGGTTGAATAAGGGCAAAAAGTTCTCATTATACTTCTAGGGGTCAAAATGGCCAAAAACCAAAAAATTTAAAATTCTTATTTCGGCTATAACTTCGTGTGCTCTTTACTTCCCGCATCCCACTAGTTTAATAAGTAAGCAGGAGTAAATTCTACTTTTTATTTGCTCTCTGCAAAGTGTGAATATTAAAACTCTTAAAAATTATGGTATTACTGTTTGCCGTTGTTCTTAAAATTTTAGAATTACATATTATAGCAGAGACAAGTTAAAAAAAGTGACAGACATGCCTAACGCGAATTCGTAAACATAGTATTTTTATAACTCAAGACATTAAGAGTCTCTACCCTCTCTATACTGTGCACATTAGTTGAAATTAAAAAGAAAATGCAAAAGATAATACTGAGACCATAAAAGTGAGAAAATATATATACATTATATTTAAAAACTTAAATTATAATAAAACGTCAATTCCAGTTCATGGTTTTTTTTCCAACTATCCGCATTATTAGGCATTGGTGGAACTTCTTTCTTCATATATCCCTTCTGTGTAAATACCAGTAAATACTGTTTGAGTAAGTAAGCATTTGACCTTCCCATAAACTACATTATTACGTAACATCCATGCACTTTCTTTAAAAGAATAGGAACAGAAACTTTATCTCATACAAATATAAGTTTCTTTAAAACTTTACTTAATAGTTTATCATTTAAGTTCTTTTTCTTTTGTTCTTCTCCAGCAAGACGCATTCACTGCTAGATCCTAATGTAGACGTTGATCACGGATAATGATATTTTAAAACATCTGAATATCCTTCCTGTCAAAAGCTTGTTTCCGTTTGTTTTTTTTTTACACAATATATTTTTATACATGGTAGAGCCAGCTGCAGCTATACTAAGATTGTAGCACCAATGCGTAGACTTGATCGGGGAAGGACCATGCTCTTCAAATATCAGCGTCAAATATCAGCTTACAGCAACATTAAGCTGTTCGTATGGTGAGTGTAGAGAACCGGAGATCCTATTCAGTAGAAACGAGGCATTCGATCTTAGTCCTCAAGGGTAATAACGCATCTGCATATTTATTCTTAATCTAGGATAGACTTGTCTATGGGCCAGATGATTTACTTACCATCACGTTGACTGTGTGCTCGTTTGTCACCCTCATTCTATAAAAAATATATGTTTATACATTTAAATCAGATGAGAATGATAAATAAATATCCCCCAATATATATTAAATTGTTTTCTTACATAGAAATAGCATGAACAGTTCAGTCCATGAAGTAACATAGTCATATCATAACTTTGTAATGCCAATGAATTTAAACACCGTCTCAGACCAATAAACCTTTGCCCCGCAACATACATCCATAAAAGTAGAAAGCTAGTTGGGCTCATTTAATAAATGTTTTATAGTTTTGTTATTTATAAGGAACACTGTTTTAAAGTTAAGACTAAGTAAATTGAAGTAAAAAGTGAAATAACAGCATATATAAGTCCCACCACTGGGCACAAGCTTCCTTTGGGAGAGGAAGTAGTTGTGCGGACTTCATATCTTTGATATATTTTTCAATATAGCAAACTGTAAGTTTCCTCTCGATTTTTTCCTTTACTGCCGATCCCATAGTAAATAAGCATTTAAAATTGCAATTACAAAATGAAGCTAGTTATTACGAACTTTATCGCGTTCAATTAGCTTATTTATATATTCTCAACATTTCGAGTACTTACAGCACTTATGGGAGGGCTGAGGTGTTCAAAGTCACAGTATCATTGTTAACAACGGTAAACAGACTCAATAAAACATGACAAATTTGAAATTTAAGTAATATATCATGTCAGAGAGTTTTTTGGCTTGGTTGGTTTAATTTTTCCAAAACGATACGAATTTGAGACCTTGAAGAAAAGAGCCTTCTCCATTTCTAAAAGGCCTAAGTATACACTGACTATTCCCAGCGAGTTGTAGTTGTTTATGGGCGGCGATAGTCACTTTATCATCAGGTGAGCCGTGCCATCGTTATCGTATAAAAATAACCAACCAAGTGCGAGTTGGACTCGCGCGTGAAGGTTTCCGTACCATCGTAATACACGTTTCTAGTAGGTCAGCCCCTTTTAATTTTTAATTTATTGTAATTTTTATTATTTGTTGAAACAGTGGCAACAAAAATACACATTCTGTGAAAATTTCAACTATCTACCTATTACGGATCATGAGATACAGCCGGCTGACAGACAGACGGACGAACGGACGGACAGCGGAGGCTTAGTAAAAGGGTCCCGTTGGTTACCCTTTGCGTACGGAACCCTAAAAATGGTCCGCCAATAACCCGATAACCCTCTCAAAAATTAGAAGGTCTGTGCCTAGCAGTAGGACGTATATAAGCTCTAACTTTACTAGGAAATAGAAATTTTCATTCTGCTCGCGAGCACGTGGTAAAATAGCACTTCAAATTAACAATTTTGCACTGCTAGTGAGGCTAAGGGTCAATTAAATTTTAAGATCTTCAATTATTGCCTCGTGAATCCAGTCATCTCTGATTTTATCTCTTTATCATTGGTTATTGGAAACGGTGCAAAGTCCGTACTGTATGAAAGATGCGTTTCAATTGAGGTCATTAAAAGTTCCGTTGCTTTAATCTTTCTTAACTCTTTACTGCAAATTCTAAAAAGGAAATACATTTTGCGTGCTTTTTTTTCGAAGTTTATTACAATAATTTCACATTTCTTCTCAGTCACTTTTACATGCACTGCTCAACTAACGATCATTTGCATGTACCAGAAATCAATCAGGTAAAAAGCTTCAACAATTAATATTTAAGTGCATGTCGAAATGTTACATCTTTTTATGTGGATACCTTTGAGATAAACTGAGGAGATTAAGTATCTGGCTTAGTTACAACTAAGCCAGATATTTTTCAATTATACTGGACTAAAGCACATAATCTGTAATACATACATTAACTGTAAAATACGGTTATTTAGCGGAGCGATTTATTGTAATGGATAAACATTCAGTATCTTTTTTTATAAATAAGTAATATTTGAATGTCAAAAAACTTTTTACTTTTGCATGATTATTAACATTAGGTATTCAAATTATTATCACCGCGTAGTCGCCTTAAATTTATGAAATGCTAATTTGGTTAGTACAGACTGCTTAATTAACATGCACAAATTTTTAGTGATAACCCTACTAAGAAGCCTGTCCTTGAAAATGAAAAAAATTATAACTATGCTTTTTTTATATTAAACCTTATGCTATTTGTTTCCAATTTTATTTACCATAAAAAATCCGTTTATAATATCAATTCAATTAATCAATCAATTTGTTTGGCATTGTATTCATTTTTATATTCGATATTATCAAAGGAATCTTAATGATTTTTATCTAAAGTTTCTAAAAATATGCAATTTAAGACTCATTTCAAACATAACTCTCTTTACTTTCAAAAACACAACAATGACTTTAGTTCTATCTTGAACAATGACTGCATTTAATTTTAAGAATTTTTTTAATTATTTTGATCGGAAATGCACTTTATATTTATAACTTAAAACCTAACAGAACACAGAACTTAATAGGAGTAAACTTAAGCTTGCATAATTCCAAAATTGAGTAGGACACACCTAGGTTGCTTTCGGAAGTGTTAAAGCGTAGCGCATCATATTGGTATTTTTTCGGAAACTAAAGCTTTTATTTATTTTTTACACTCCAACAACAGGTCTTTGGTTTCATTATTTTAATTATTTCTGCTATTTCTTCAGGTACACTTTAGTGCATTACTTTGATATGACATAATATAATAATTACTATTAAAATATGAATTAAAACAATTTTCCTGTAAGCTTGACCACAGCTTAAAGGTACACGAAAATATGGAAAATAAAATAACATGTTGGGACTTCAAATATCATATCATATCATCAAATATCAAAGATAATATTTAAATTAAAAATATGTAGGTTACACATCAATCCGGGCCCTGTTCATTATCATTATTTGATTGCATCCCATCATAAGTTTTTTTAATAAATATAAATGACCATCGAGCTTACAGTCCACCTGATGGTAAGTGACTGGCCACTGCAGTCCATGGACTGAGGAATAACATGGAATGCCTCACAGCCTGTAGTAATTATACTGGCTTTCTATACACTTCAAACCAGAACTGCTGTTTTTTTTTATAGGATATGGTGACAAACGAGCACACAGTCCATCTGATGGTAAGTGATTGCTGTGGCCCATAGACATCTACATCTATCCTCTTTTGCGAATCAAAATGCAGATGCGTTGTCACCCGTGAGGATTAAGATGGAATGCCTATTTGCCAGTAAAAAGGGTCTCCGGTTCTATACACTCACCATACGAAGCACAGCAGTGTTAAGCGGCTATTTTACGCTGGTATTCTGTGAGAGCGTGGTCCTTCCCCGGTCGTGCCGACCCATTCGTGCTACAACTATACTACTAATATAGCTGCAGCATGGTTCTACCACGTTTGGCGGTAGAAACAGATAAGACCTGCCCAGATAGATTCCTAGGTAGCAAAGGATTCCTACCACCATATAGTTATAACTGAACTTAACATAGGCCACTCCAAAGGCTCTCGTTATTGAATAAACGGACATTACATTTCTTAAAATTTAAATTTAGGTTATTTCTAGCTGTTCCAAGCGAATTCGTCCGCGTCGAAATTATTACGATTGGATTTCATAGGTTTTATTTTTTTTGCACGGAACCCTAATTCTTTATCCAAAATGAAAGTAGCCAAAGTTACTTCTTGTAACATCAGCTATCTGCCCGTCTAAATCGATCCAACCGTTACAGAGATTAGCCAGAACAAACAGACAGACAGAAAGAAAGACAGACAGACAGACAAAATTTAAAAAAAAAACTGTCTGTCTATCAGTTCAGTTTTTTTGTCATAAGTATCGTATATACATTCATATGCATTTAGTAAAAGCTGTTATTTTGACATTACAATGTTATTTATTTGTATAGATTTATACAGAAAGAATTGAAATCACTCTGCACTTGCACGATATGAAAGCAATTTTAATGACTCAGTTGTGTCCGGCTGGGGTTATAGTTGACACCAAATGGAAATCTAGACAAGTATTATATGCCGCTCTTGTACGAAAACTCCGCCTTCATAGTTAGCAAGTTTACAGCCGCAAATCATTTACCGCTTGTATAAATGTCTGTCAGCACTTAATACATAAAATGGTCATGTTGTGTAAAATTTTATTACGTCGCTAAATTTTTTATTCCACTGTAACACTTACATGTAAGTACATATGTAAGTACATTACATTGTTCTGTTTCAGAATGCGACAGCAAGTTGGAAATCTATGTAAAGTCTAAATTTCGCAAAAATTTTAGCGTTATTATCTTGTGTTTCCCAAATGGTTTTATTGTTTAATTAACATCACCATTATTATCATCATCATCATCAGACCATAAAATAGCTGCGCAAAACGTGCGTTCTCAGAATTTATAAGGTTTTACAGTAATCGCCATGATTTAAATTTTTTTATTACATTTTTGTTTTTAGAGAACGGCATACTAAGTATGATGATACTAACAATTAAATAAATATTTTAAACCCACATGCTTGGATCTGGTTTTCCGTTAATCACTTCCGTTACTATTTATTTGCGTAAATATTTTGTATGCTAATGTTTTGATATTTTATTATTACCATACGAGTCTGCTTCTGGAGAAAGAACACTGTAATCTTGTAGGTTTATATCTGTTAGTACTACACATTGACATTTAGCAGCTCGTTAGAGCAGTGGCTCGGATCTCCAGTTCTACTCCCACTCTGTAAAAGTATTCTTATGAATTACAATACAATACATGTTGATCCATTTTACGTACGTAAAACGCCGCCGAGACAATAAATTCCCAGTATGAAGGAAAAGTTAATTTTTTTTTTAAAGAAAGAAATAGAGTAAAGTTGCAGACTTTTTATGCGTCCCACTGCTAGGCACAGGCTTCTTCTAGTTTCTAAATGTGTTATTAACCAATTACTCCGCCGCGCTTCTGCAGTGATGCGTGATCGCGGACTTCACATGTCCTTGGAATATTTTATTTCCTAGACATGAAAGTTTGAACACGATATTTTCCTTTAGCACCGAGCACAAGGCAAATCATTACTTAAAATTACAATTAACAATTTTCTTGGTGCCGGCACGGATCGTACCCGGGTCGCTTTCTGTGAAATTTACAGCAAGCTATTAGCCTCTGAGCTACCACGGTTCTTTGTTGTTAAACAGCATCCCATATATATCCTTCAAAGGACATCCTTTTAACAAACAACATTGTACAAATCAATTAATTTTAAAATACTAAATCAAATTGTTGACTTGGCAGTTAGCGAGGACCATATTTGTACCTTGCTTATAAATCTCTGTAATTGCGTTACAGACTATCAGAGCCGGTTTATTCAGACGATTATAATACCTACTTGTTTAGTGAAACGCTAGTTACAGTAGTTATAAACCATTAGATTTCAACAGTAATTTAAAATTAAAAATTTTGTACAACCGACTTCAATATAAATTATTAAGAATAACTCAAAAACTATTGGTCAGACCTTGATCAAATTTATATGGGACCACATGAGAAGCACCAGTTTTCAAATAAAAAAAGAATCATCGAAATCGATTCACCCAGAAAAAAGTTATGAGGTAACACACACAATTTAAAAAAAACATACAGTCGAATTGAGTATCTCCTTTTTGAAGTCGATAGAAAAGAGGCAATTAGATGCGAATCTCACTAAAATCGTAGATTTATAAAATTAAGTATTATGTGAAATATTTATTTTTTTAAATTTTTTATCATTTTTCTTTTTTGTCGTGCGTAGATATAAAAAAGTTACCTCGCTTAACGCAACTGTCGAGCGAATTAGTACTAAAGCAGGGAGAGTTTTAGAAAAAATAACGTATTTCCAACTTTAAAGACGTCTCGGCGGGCATTGGCCGAGGTGAACGCGGTTGCTTGAATTGTTTGATTTTTTTTTCTTCATAAGATATAAATAAAAGCAATATGATTTATGATTGTTAAGCCTTTGCATTTGAAATACGGTTTTCACGGTTACATAATGGAATATCTGCAAAGTACAGGTTTTAATAGCGATTTAAGCAATCAATTAATAATTATATTCTTTATTGTACACCAATACACATTGATGAAATACCTAATTTATAAAAAAAAGTACAGTAGCGGTTTTATCGCTCTAGAAGCGATTTCTTTCAGACAACCATTTTACGCAAAGAACTGTTGTGTATAACGAATGGCGAAATTAATGACTTGCGTTGCTGTGTTCACACCATCCTTGCATATTCAGTTTTTTATAAAATCATGTTCAATTTTGTTTCTGTGCAATAATTACATTTAACTGAATTAACAGTGGCTTGACCGTGTAATGGCGGTGTAAGAACATCCACTGCCCCATATCATCCCGTGCGTGTCGTAAGAGGCAACAAAGAGAAACAAGCCAAAATTATAAAAAACTGCGGTTGCCAACCTGCCTGCCAAGCGTGGCAAATATGGCAAAATCCCCTATGAGGTAATCTACTGGAGAGGCCTATGTTCAGCAGTGGACTTTTATAGGCTGTAATGAAACAGTGGCATACCCTGTGATTTAAGATATCACAAGAGATAAATAAGAGCTGCTGTAGCTCAGGAGCTAAGCTCGCCATTTTTGTACGTGGTAGAGCCATGCTGCAGCTATATTAGTAGTATAGTTGTAGCACGAATGGGTCGGCTCGACCGGGGAAGGACCACGCTCTCACAGAATACCATCGTGGAATAACAGCAGTTCTACTGCTGTGTTTCGTATGGTGAGTGTAGAGAACCGGAGAGCCTTTTTACTGGAAAAGAGGCATTCCATCCTAGTCCTCACGGGTGACAACGCATCTGCATTTTGATTCGCAATCGAGGATAGATGTAGGTGTCTATGGGCCACAGCAATCACTTACCATCAGGTGGACTGTGTGCTCGTTTGTCACCTTATCCCATAAATAAAATGCACAGTACACGAACAACCTGGGTCCGACCCTCATAGGATATCCCTTGCTCGGCGATGAAGGAAAACATTGGGATGAAACCTATGCCTAGGTTGTCTAGAGAGTAAATTATTTCGAAGATATATGAAGCTCGCTAACATTCACTGGAATATCGTGTTCGTCTAATGTCTCAAAAACCTCAAAAATTTGGGGAGGTCTGTACCCACCGGTGTATCCAATGCCATGTGCCAATGAAATGCCAATTTACTTCTAGAAGTACTTTGTGGTAGTTAGTTTGAATTATTTTATTGCATGTAATGCATACTACTACTCTTAAATTAACAAAGCCGCGTGACAAAAGGTCACAGGAATTTCAAACGTTCTGCAATCAAGCTATATCTAAAATTTTACTGCTAATGTATTTTTCTCAAGCTATTTTTCAACGTTTGTGTAACTATTTTTGTTACCTATTACAAGGCAGTACTTGACTACTCTACTTTCCATCTGGTGATGAGTGGTGATGAAACCCTATATAGTAAATCGCCTTGTCTTAGTATAATAAAAGCTTCACTCTTGCCTTGAAGATAATGAGAGTGACGAAAAGACAGAAGCTTCCAAATTATTTCACTCCCTTCTGTACACATTACGAAAAGGAAACCGTATGGTTTGAATGCGTGCATTATCGACAACAATGTGGTGAACACCCACCGACCACCTGGGGTTTTCTAATGGTGGAAAGGGAAGGGAGCAATTAAGGCATGTAATTCCTGTGCACGCTTTCCAAAATGTATCCTATAGAATTACTTAATACAAAAATACTATAGACCAAGCATGAATAAAAATTAAATGTAATAAATGAAGAAAGTGTTGTGCATATCTCAAGTCTCAGGTACTGCTTCCAAAGCTACTTTCTTCTATATTGGGAAGTGTTTCTCATCGAGCGTAAATGAATAAGTGTAACGTTGGATACAAGCTGGTTAGGGCGACTCTGTAACTCGGCGTTAACTTGTCTTTGTGGAACTATAATAAAAATCAAAGTCAAATTTTTATTTTTGTTGTCAAAATTATTCTTCGGAAAAATGGTTTTTCGGAATTAATTTTCATTATTCATTCACCAGCATTAGTAATAATACAGCCCATCACAATTACACTGCTAAATATAGGCGTACTCCAAGGAATGACACTAAGCACGGTTCTAAAACCTGCATGCATTGATTTCCTGCATCTCTTACCAGGTCGTGACTTCATCTAGTGGGGAGTCTTTATCAATATATCCTCGCAATTCCGCAGCTAGTTTACTAAGATTAGCAGGTTGAGTGCCGATCGCATAACAGACCTCTTTTATTTTTAGCGCAACTCCAATGTCACCGGCCTCAATATTTATATGGAGCGATTTGTGAGATACGTCCGTCAGCCGCGGACCACAAGATTCTTTTAGCATTTCACTCACTCAACTTTTACAATACCCATGGAATGAAAAGGGTGATTGATTTACTTCCGCCGCCACCATTCAACACAAATAATTGTTATTTGATTAAATACATTCGATTCGCATTGTATTCATTTTTTCTAAACTCATTGAACAAAACACAAATGACCTCCCGAATATACGATATATGTTTTGGTTATAAATAAACGCACATCTAAACAGTAATAAGTTAACGGGAAGTGAATAGATTCGCTAATAAACGTGCATTGACTGGCAGGCCCCTACCGCATTGTAATTTTCTCGTAATAACAGATACTGACCCAATCACCCAACATCTGACGATAATTCAACCATTAGATTTGTAAAAAGAAATGGTTCGGTGCGATGACGCACAGTACGGCACCGCCAATAAGTGAAAGCGCGACTTTCGACTTTCGTTGAGTTTTTGTATGAATTTATGTATGGGTCGAGTATATTGTCTGGTGACATGATTCTGCCTTATAGTGAGCAGTTAACTTAAAGAAACGTACACATTGATTCATTATCATCAAGAAAGTTCTTTTTTGTTACCTTTCCAGTTCAAAGTTATTGTAATTGCTCCGTGTTTCCAAAGTCCAAGGTCTCTACCTACTCTAGTTGAATGCTATGGTATTTCGAAAGATGTTTATGTGTCTATGTAGTACATGGTTTGTGGTTGATTTTCGCCTCGCATATCTCAGCTACAAATAATAATATCGACGTTGGACTGGTTTCATTCGATGCCCAATTTTGTAGTTAGAACCTAATTGATTATTTTATCAAAATCAGTCCAGCACCTTTTATTATGAATAAATTAACTGGAGAAATAGGAAATTAGCCGAATTTTATAAATGATTATATGTAAAAATTTAATTTTATTTCTATTTTCTTATTTCATATTCCAGGTTGCCAATTTTTTGTCACTTCCCACTAGGAAGTTTTCAGTGTTGACCTCCCGAGAAATTTTTAGACCACATTCATTTGTGTCAGTTTTTTTTTTAATAAACAGGTGCATACGCTTACGCTATTTATATGATTAAATTTAATAAATCTTCTTTGCTTAAGCTTCCCGTCGAAAATAAAAAGTTAGGACGGGAGATGGGTTCCGCTTGTGCGACGGTGTTGTCTTCAAAGAGACTTGTTTTTTGAACCCTAGGCAAGCGGATTGATGAGCAGAGAGTCGATAACCTAGCACCAGTACTGCTAACATCATCAATGCATGTGATATTTGTCACACAAATTTTGGATGGATTAACCGTCGTCAGGCGACACGTTCACAGGATGCGTGGCACGGATGCACGTTCAACCTCTGTCATTTCTCATCACCTCATTCACCATTCATATCGTTTCTTCACATGATGCTACTGCTGAATTCGCTTTATGTATGCTCAATTCTCCTTTTAATATATTTTCGAATACATTAATGTCGTACAGAATAACAAGAGAACGAAGATGACCTAATCTGCACAAATATCGTTTCAAAAACAATACGTTATGGAGCGTGCTAAAATCATCCATATTATCAATCACTTCAAAGGGAAGAAAATTGTTTGTCTTTTTTGTCTTTTTATCACTATTTTATAATTTAATAAATTATTAAAATGATTTTACGCATCTAAAGTTCCTCGTCAAATTTTAATTGGAATATAAAAACATAACGGAAACCGAAAGTTCTTATCTTTGGCTACATTTTTTTAATGAAGATAAATGTGTCCAAAATCCACTCCCACCACGTCGCTCAATATCGAAGCAGTATAAATCATACACACTCTGTCGTTCATGTATTGGAACGGTGTAGAATTAAAAAAAATATACGTGTTCTTGATAAAATTAAATTGAATCAAGGTTTCAAATACTCGCATCAGCGTCAAACTGAAAATAACTTTTATGTAGATGACATATTTGAACGTTTCTTCTGCTATCTAGTGCGTAATATTATTAAAATCTATTCTGAACATATTTTTGATACTTAGTATTTCGCTTTTCGCATGATTGGATTACTCCAGACACGCGGTGAACCGTTCACAAACCGTTTGTCGCCAAAATGAAGCGGAAAATTTAATAGTCCACTTTTCAGTACGTGATCAGCATTTTATTTTTATTATCTGTACAATAATGCCCCGCTTTCGTTTCCCGGCGGGGGACAGGTTAAGTGTTTATAGTTGTGTGTTTTGCTCTCATTTTATGCACCTCCACGCCGGCATTTAAATTGACTATTTTATCAAAAGAAATATTACAATGTAATTCAATTTAAAGTGTTTTGTATGTGTAATTAGAAATTTGTATAAAGACATAACGTTACACGAAAGTACAGTTCGCGTGCTTGTTTTTATTGTTATAAACATAAATTTCCTGTGCACTTACGAAGACGAGTCAGCAATTTTAACAGCCACTTGAACGTCGTTAACTTATTCATCGTTCTTGCACTCAAAACGGACATAGAGTAAAATCAGTAACATAACGCATACGACGAAAGTTGAGAAATTATTTATTGTTAATTGATGTAAGTTTCGGTTGTTTCGAAGTTGTATAAAATCTCAATAAAAACAACTACTATACGTGTATGATATTAAAAGTGAGTTGTGTTGGAGTGCTTCGGGCTCTCACCATGACGGTACCGTTGTCGCGTCGGCCGAGCGAGCAGAGATTTGGCGTAATGACCTACGGAGGTACGGAGTCGCACCGCTCGACGTATTAGATCTTAATCGCGTTTACGCTCACCGGAGACACACCGGCCACAATCTGCGACCGCAAGACGCTCGTCAATCGGCTCATCAACCTGATTAACTAATCATAACTTACTTGATTTATGTAACTGGATTCGCAATCATCCCACATAATGCGTTGGAAGTACTTACTATTTTGATCTAATTTACCTAAAACACAAACTCAAGGAACAAGCAAAACGTTGCGAAAATCTGTAGGTATTTAGCGCTGGACTTTTACTTAATCTGTATTAGTAAGTTTTAAGTCCACTGTTGAACAAAGGCAAGAATGACATAATAATATTTTTAGGTAATTATGTCATTCTTGTGTTTTGTATTTGATAGTAGGTATTGAAAAAAGTAAACATTTTTGTTATATTATAGGTAACTTACTAATTCGTAATACGAATTAGTAAGTTGAAGTGGCAGTGGGCCGGCCATATAGCTCGAAAAATCGACGACCGATAGCGAAAAAAGGTTCTCGAGGGGCAGCCTCGTACCATTGATAGATGCGAAGTGTAGGGTGACCCTCCACTAGATCTAGTGACGACCTAGTAAGACATGCAGTAAGTCGATGGATGCAGGTGGCTCAGGACGGTGTTTTGTGACATAACTTAAGCTGTAATGACGATGATGATGATTATAGATAACTAGTTGCTATTGATTTGCATATCAATATTAATAACATGATGGAATCAAAATATTCAGTCTGCAAGACCATGAACGAAGCCCCTAAAATTTTAAATACTTAACAACTTAAGTCACGGTATTGTTGTATGCTAATTAATTACAATATATTAGGCGTTAATTTACAATACTAATTATAACGGAAACTTAGCGTACCCCTGAATATCGGCGCTTTACACGGCATTAATATAACCGTAGACAATATTCTACTCACAGACCAATTTAAAATTACCGTTCTAGGAATAATTATACATTTTTTGTGCCAGTAAGGCCGGTAGTCCTCACGCAACATCACTATTGCTGACCGGAGGCGGGCTAATAGCAGTTATTAGTAAATCGGTTTGAGAAATCGACAACAATGAGCACGAAATACACTCATTGCCAGTGCCTCATTTATTTAACTTTTGTATCAAATGATTTTTCAATGTGTGTCAAATATTTCTTTACTTTTTTTCTTTAAGAGCGGCATCATTAACGTGATTAAATTATCTTCATGTGTTTTTTTTTTTGATATATCATTATATCTTTCGCGTGTAGTTTGTTTAAAATAACAGGTCTCTTTAAAGTAATTTGGTTCAATTAAGGTAGGAGAAAGTGAAAATTCCGTTAAATGTAACATACCTTCGATATTTACGATCTTAAAAACATTTTAAAACTTTCAGGGTATTTATGATGCACAATTTTCGTATATATTTGAGGGAGTCAATTAACCCACATTAATTTATAAAATTAAATAAGCGTGAATGAATTTAATAATTTTGATAGATACCACACTGTTGATACTAAATTAGCCAGAATAGATTCTATCAAAATCTAATTATACTGTGAAAAACTATACATAAAACTCGACTTTACATAAGTTACTCTTTGAACTTGACATTATAAGCTGATCATTATCATCATCATCATCATTACAGCCTTTCATAAGTCCACTGCTGAACATAGGCCTCCCCCAAGGAATGCCACAAAGCACGGTCCTGAGCCACCTGCATCCATCGACTTCCTGTATGTCTTACCAGGTCGTCACTCCATCTCGTGGGGGGTCGCCCTACACTTCGCCTACCGGTACGAGGCTGCCACTCGAGAACCTTTCTTCCCCATCGCTTGTCGGTTCTTCGAGCTATATGGCCGGCCCATTGCCACTTCAGTTTACTAATCCGTTGGGTTATGTCGGTTACTCTGGTTCTACTGCGGATATACTCATTTCTAAGTTTATCACGCAGAGAAACCCCGAGCATAGCCCTCTCCGTAGCTCGCTGAGCGACCTTGAGCTTCCTCATACGGCCAGCAGTGAAGGACCACGTCTCAGATCCGTAAGTTATCACTGGCAACACGCACTGGTTGTACAATTTCGTTTTCAGGTTTTGAGGTATGTCTAACGAGAAGATGTGTCGTAGTTTCCCGAACGCTGCCCAGCTGAATTGAATCCGTCGATTGACCTCTCGGTGGAAGTTGGACTTACCTAGTCGGACCATTTGTCCCAGGTAAACATACTCGTCAAAAACTTCGAGCTTAGTGCTCCCAACAACTACCGGCATAGATGTGACATGGACATTAAACATGATCTTTGTTTTGTCCATGTTCATCCTAAGACCTATTCGTTGGGAGACACTATTGAGGTCATTGAGCATGGTGCTTAGGTCCTCCAGCGATTCTGCCATAAGGACTATATCGTCGGCAAATCGAAGGTGAGTGATGTACTCCCCATTGATGTTAATACCGTATCCTTTCCAGTCCAGAAGCTTGAAAACGTCTTCCGATGCAGCTGTGAAGAGTTTCGGGGATATAACGTCACCCTGTCTTACACCTCTCTGCAATTGGATAGGTTTCGTACTCTGGTTCTGTACTCGGATAACCATCGTAGCTCTACTGTACAAACACTTCAGCACTTCGATATACCGACAGTCAACTTGGCACCGCTGAAGGGACTGCAGCATCGCCCAAATTTCGACGGAATCAAAGGCTTTCTCATAGTCCACATACGCCAGACATAGTGGCAAATTGTACTCTTCGGACTTCTGTACAATTTGCCGAAGGGTATGTATGTGGTCTATGGTGCTAAAGCCCTTTCGGAAAACGGATTATTCGGGAGGCTGGAAGTCGTCAAGACTGCGCGCGAGACGTTTCGTACTGACTCTCGAAAACAGCACGTAGACGCGGCTCAGAAGGGAAATTGGTCTGTAGTTCTTCGAGAGAGCGTTGTCACCTTTCTTGAAGAACAAGACCACCGCACTTCTGTTCCACGCCTCCGGTGTAATGCCAGCATGGAGGACGGAATTAAAGAGCCTCTGAAGGACTTCAAGTACCGGTCTTCCACCTGCTTTCAGAAGCTCCGCTGTAATTCCATCCTCGCCTGGGGCCTTGCCGTTTTTAAGGTGATGGAGATCCATTCTAATCTCGCTCAGACTGACGTCCAGAATATCTTCGGAATAGTGTCGGATAAGATTCGCTTTTGGATCGTTACTCACACTTGCGTGTGGCTCCAACGATGACGTGTACAGCTCCCCATAGAACCTCTCAATCTCACTCAAAATCTCAGGTGCCCCGGAAACGATGCTGCCACACTCGGTCTTCAGCTTCGACAGTTGCCTCTTTCTGGCAGACAGATCTCTGGCAAAGACTTTGGAGCCTTGGTTCCGCTCGATCGCTTCTTCAATACAAGCTGTATTGAAGTTGCGTAAGTCCCGCCGCATGCATTTGGAGATCTGTCTGTTCAGTTGCCTGTATGCTATCAAATCTGTTGAAGAATGTAGCTTCATCTCCCGTCTAACAGCCATAAGATTGAGAGTGTGATCGGAGAGTTTTTGTGTTCTTCTGCGGTGGGTCTTGCAGAACTTAGCTCCGACCGCATGGACAGATTCCACGACCTTGTCATTCATATCGTCCACTTCATTGCAGTCTTCTAGGCACTGAAAACGATTTTGTAGCTCGAGCTGAAAGGTTTCGGGACTTTGGAACAGAGCAGGAGGGGGACGGAGCATTGACTTCATTAGACGAGACCTCTCCAACTTAACGTTTAGGTTCAGTGTGCCACTAACCATTCGGTGATCGCTACCAGTTTTCACCCTTGCGATCACGGAGACATCACTGAACAGTTGTCGTCTGGTCGTCATAATGAAGTCAATCTCATTTTTTGTGGAACTGTCGAGGCTCGACCAGGTCCACTTCCTGTGGGACCGTTTCTGGAAGAAAGAGTTCATCATAAAAAGTTCCTATTTCTCCATGAAGTCAGCCAGCTTCTGGCCCCCTGGGTTCCGTTGCCCTATTCCAAATTTCCCTACTTTCAGCTTACCGTTTTATCTTATGCCTAGTTTTGCATTGTAGTCTCCCATTAACACCGTATATTGGGTTTTGCTTTAAAAATATCCTCATACATTTCCTCCACCTCCTCATCGGGTTGTGCCGAGGTTGGTGCGTAAACCTGTATGACCTTCAGCGAATACCGTTTGGTGATTCTGAACGCAGCCCTCGTCGACACACTCTCAATCTTTACAACATTGTTAACGAGAGACTTGTGGACGGTAAATCCGACACCTCCTTGGGACAGATGGTCGCCCTCCCGGTGATAGAGCAAGTTGCTGGATTCGAGGATTACCGTGTCCTCCCCCTCTCTTCGGACTTCGGGCAATCCTATAATATGCCAGCGTAACGTGTCTATCTCTTCTTCCAGCTCCACGATCTTCTCGTCAGTCCTCAGGGTCGGTGCGTTGTATGTTGCCCGGTCGAGTCGTCTTAGGTGGCAACCGAACCTCCACCGGAAATTCTTAGCACCCCCTGCCCCGCCGTTACCATGGTCGTCACCGTAGCCAGGAATAGCGGGGCCGCCGGGGACTGAGGGCCGTTTCTTTGTTACTGTCATTTCATAGGAGGGTATTTGCCATAGTTGCCATGCTTGGCGAGCGGGTTGGCGACCGCAGTTTTTTTACTGTAAGTTTGTTGTTATCAGGAAGATGCTGCTGCCCATCTCCTGCCTGCCTCCCTTTGTCGCCTTTTACGACACCCACGGGAAGATATGGGGTAGTGGATATTCTTGACCGCCACTACACGGCACTGTGCGATTGCCTAATCGCAGCGAGTATTCGCTATGTGTGACCGAGGCTTAAATGTGTCATTTTTCGCAGTAATAAACGATACCGGCAGAGCAGACAGATAGTATACGAAACGCAAACAACAATAATGTAAAACAGCAACACCAGCCAGGGAGGGCAGATTTATTGTTAGCAGTGTACTAAGAAATCGCACTCGACTACTTCTGCGTTCCTAATTAAGCGATAAGTAATAGTACCTAACAAAAAGACTTAAGGCGGCTTTAATAGAAGCATTCTTGCCTGTCCAAATGCCTTTTCTTCCCTCATGTCGCACACTCTTATCTTTGCTCGTTCATTCCAAAACAGAGATGATGTAGCTTGAGAACAGTACAGTTTACTGATAAGCCCTTTTTTGTCTTATACAAATAGATGTAAGGCTGAAAGTGTTAGAATGGACCCGAAGAGAGATTTCATATAGGGTAGGATCATGTATACATCGTAGAAATCGAGTTTCACTCCCTCACACCAAACTGAGATAACAAAATTGAGAAAAGCGCTGTTAATTGATGGGCCCCAGTTTTGTCTAATCCAAGATGATGATAGGTTTAAAGTATTGAGACGAGCCGAAAATAGATATATTATGCTCAGTGTAAAATCGGCATTAAAATAGGAGCATGTACAGTGCATGTCACATACCCTAGAAATGGGGTCCCTGACAAAATATTAGAATTAAAATTTATTAGATTAAAAAGTAGCGAGAAATTATTATTATATGCATTTAAAAAAAAAGCACTAGTAAGATTAAAATTTTAGTAAAAATTAGCTTAACTTTTCCATCCCATAACATGCTATCAACTTTTTAACATTTAAAAAAATCACATTGTCTTCAAATATTTATTAAAACCAAAATTAGACACAAATTTCTTGCCAGACATGATTTCTATCAGTAAAACTATCGAATGTTGCAAAGAATCAGGTGTCATTTTTGCTATTCTAATACTCCCTCCACTAAAATCCGACTAATTTCCGACTAAAGTATAAAATGTATTGGATGTAGTTTTATTCCAAAATCAAAGAAATTTTCTCTAACCATAGTTTTGATTTTCTTTACACTGTCCTATCTCAACGTGCCAACTTCTAAGTTTATACTCAATCGGGTCACAATTTAAAATTGGAATATTGTAGTCTCAGTTTACAGAAATTTATTCAGAACATATTAAGTTTGTAATTATTTTCATTTACTTTAATACTCGTATAGAATTAAATTCGGAATTAATTAATTTAGAAGACCATTACATATTAAATAGAACGTTTGAGCGAGAGTAGGTGGTGGTGGCTAATTAATGTAATGAACAGCGCAGCCCATTAACATGCACTTAGGAAATCATTAAATTACACGTCCACCACTGAAGCATTAATGTCTCTTCTGAGGTTTTAATAGTTTAGCCGTTATCGTTGCATCTTGCCATCGTTTTATACGCACTTGCTGCAAACACAAACTTTCTTCAAACACCCTGTTGATGGTTTTTGTTCTGTAGCTATAGATTTTTTTTAAAGAGTTTAGTATTAATAATCTCCACTATTTATTATATGTTATAAAGAGGGTTTTAAATGTGTACACACAGACTGGCGATAGTTAAACTTTACCTTTATCTTTATCATTATCATATATTTTAAGCTCAATACTTTCCGATAGATATGGTTTAATTTTGTTAATGTTCTTTTTTCTAATTTCTTAAGGCTAGAATACAAATCTAAAGGATTAAATTAAATTATATAGGAGTTTATGGCAGCAATACAAATTGCTATAACTGTACATAGGCCATGCTACAATATTAGCTATCGGATTACTAACAGTTACATTGATTCGGATTATTGTTCAAACAACTTAATTAAATCCAGGACATTGCGTCCGTTTGAAACACAGCCATCATGTGCAAATATACGCGAACTATTAAATAACGGTCGGTCCACAATGAACGTATCAATTTCAGTTTGTTTTACTGTAACTAAACACCTAATAGATGCTATCGTAAGTCAGTTTGGTTTAATAAATTAAACTTTACTTACGAACAGGATGTGCCGCATATTTTTTGTAGTACACCGACGTTGGACTAGTATTTATGGAATGCTTGTATTGCTCACTGCAGACTTGACAAGTTCCTTACTTATTTACAACTTACTTTTCTGTTACACTTTATTTATTATCTATTTGAAATATTCAAGGGTGCAAATAGCATGAAGCAACATGAAAATGGACATAAATAACATTTGTATATTTTAGAAGATGGAGCAAATGTCACCCCAGACCACAGAGCGAAGTTCACCTTACAGACAGTGATCACCGCTGATCATGCACGTTTGCAACATCGGAAGAATAACAGATACGTTGTTGGCCTTTTAAAATGAGCAGGCTCATCATTATTGTTTAACGCCTAAGTCCATTTTCGGTTGAAATAAAAGCCATAACAAGTGGTAAAATAAAATTAAATTACGACCGACTTCAATATAAATAAAATGAGAACATCATCATCAATATTGATATGGTCACTATAAGATGTTGTTAGGTTAGCTAATTACGTAATAACTTGAGACAGAAGGACCCTTAAGTAGGGACTGAATAAATTAACCGACTTGGTATTCGAATCGAAGTCAATTAAATATGCATAATTAATACAAAACTACTGGTCAGATCTTGGCACCAGATTTCAAATAAATAAAGAATCATCAAAATCGGTTCACCTAAAAAACAAGTTTTGAAGTAATACACATAAAAATACAGTCGAATTGAGAACCTCCTCCTTTTATTGAAGTCGGTTGAAAATTAGTGTTATTCCATGTTTGATGAAATGTCACTATTTAAATATCCTCTTAGGTACTGTTGCCTATATACATATATGTCGTTAACTTCCTTTCAGTTAAGTTAGTCTGGCCTTTATACTAAACGGCGCCGTTCAACAAGGGGCCTGAATGATATTCAGGCGATGCGTCTAATACAAAATTGTACATATCTTGTAATATCATCGACCGCAGGTTAGCGTGTGACTGGGGTGGCCCTCGGGCTACCCTAAAGCCGCGTACATTTATATAATATAGCACATAGCGCATAATTACACAGACCGGTGACCATCTCGTTAAATAAAATTAATAGGATGGCCATGTTATGTAATGTTTAGGCTGTTAACTGAAAGGCTAGTTAAGCTAGTTGACTGTGACGTGATATACACACCTTCTTCCTTCAATGGTGATGCAATGTCACGTCTAAAACAGCATTATATAAAGTCGTTGTACGACTAAAAGTGACGCTGCTGTACTTTTTAACTTTTTTGGACTTTTTTAAATCTACTGGTATGTAATTATTACGCCAAAACAAGATTATTTTATAAAATTGAACTTAAGGACAAGTAATGTTTGAAGACAGAAACGCGAATTAAAATAATTGGCTCGTTAAAAAAAACATAAAATATGACACTAAATCGCTTTATAAACATGTACTTACCTTGCAGAGATTACGTAGAAATACCGTGTAAAAGTTATATCAATAGAAAACGCTTAATATTTTAGAATATGTTGAGAACACATTTTGTAAATTCGTTTTTTTTTATCTTATGAAAAAATCAAATCAAATAGATTAAGCACTCGTGGCCGCCCCGGCTAACGACGTTTGTTCTAAAATTTTCCCCGCTTATACTTTTCGTGAGGAGACGTTTTCATACCTAAACACCAATAAAGAAGACGGCCCGGCTACTAAATAAATTGTTGGTGTACATGTCTTTCTTTTTTTTATTCGTTTTAAAAAAACAAGTTATTTCCACACTAAGATTTTCTCCTGTATCGCGGGGGCAGTTTACATAAATCGATTTCACAATTACAATCATCCAGACCCAGAACCTTATAGCATTTCTTACTACTGGCTACGTGGTTTCATTACATAACAACTATTCTCTTGAAGGTCTAAATTACATTCTGACAATTAACTATTACCACAAGTGATGTAATATGACGGAAGTAATAAGGCCTTAAAATTTCTGTTACGTGGTAGAGACATGCTGCAGCTATACTTTGGTTGTAGCTTGTAGCACAAATTGGTCGGCTCGACCGGGGAAGAACCACGCCCTCACAGAACACCAGCGTGAAATAGCAACTCAATGCTGCTGTGTTTCGTATGGTGTGTGTAGAGAGCCAAAGATTATTTTGGTTCTGGATTAACTGGAAACGAGATATTCAATCTTAGTCCTCAGGGGTTGCAACCCATCTGCATTTTGATACTTAATCGAGGATATATGTAGATGTGTATGGGCCACAGCATCCACATACAATCAGGTGGCAATAAAATAATAGCATAGCATTTTCTGATATTGCTTGTATTTTTTTTTTAAATAAAACCGTTATGAGATCACAGCAAAGTTTCATGCATCTATGTAGTGTTGGTTACATTACTAAAGGAAATTAATTCTTTCACAGCCTACAAATCAAGGTGACAGTGCGGACGCCGCGGCCGACAATGGAGAGGTGTTAGACTTTTTACGAGGCATCACCACCGATCTGTTACATCGGTTTGCGTAGCTGTCTGTTGACACCAACAATAAATCTAATATCTGTTATATACGAAGATAAAAAGTTTTTGAAAAATGAGCCTTATTGGTATTGTCATATTTTATTATGGTTGTCGGTGTATACAAAACTTAGCTGGATCGTTTTATCGAGTATTTGTAAATACATTAAAGACTATATATTAAAAGTAAGGAAAAGGTGCTTAAACACCTGTGATGGTACATACAGATACAAAACACGTCTTTTACCGTGTAAGATAATTTCTTCATACTATAAAAATTATTTTCCTTTTGATATTACCTACTTACTAAGTTAGTGAATATTAAGCCCCTTTTCTTCGAATACTTTTTTATATCTTAGTTCGATGTCATTCCTACTGTTGTACGGAATAAATGGTTAATGTTTGGTTTGGCAAATTAACGCTAGTTCGCTGTACCTAAACGTAACATAACTGTATTTAATATTAGTTTTTGCCAAACTGTTATATTATTATGTGATAATCGTGTATGGAGAGCATATTCGATGTACTAATAAAAATGTGATTAATATAACTACAATATTGTTTGTGAATATAAACGTTAATATTAAAAACCTATGATATTTCAGCAGCATTAGTAGATGAGATAACTAAAAGCCAATTTAGATAATCGCGTTGCAATAACGCATTACTGCCACGGCGTTTTAAAATCCTACGCACAATGAACGATAAATTAATAGTCGTCGGCTATTATTGTCAACGTGACATCATATTTGCTTAAGTTAGCGAGTAGCGAGCAAGAGCGAGCGGGCCACCTGCGTTCGCGAGCCTCATTAGCAAACAATGATCAGACTTCGGCTAGTCGGCTACCGCGATCTCTCCCGCGATCAATAAAACACCGAGCACAACAGAGCGTTCGTATTCGCCGCCGCGGGCGACACATCTATAATCCTGTGACGTGTATTTTGACAGACACGCTCGGCCGCTTTTTATGCGCCAGTTTTTATTGCCATTTTTTTCTTGCCTACCTACCCGTGCATTGAACTTGCAACGTTTATATAAAGATATTTTCTCATTAATTACATGTATAACTGACCACTTAATTACTTGAAACCACTGCGACGTTGGCGGCACGTGGAATTCGATCGGAAAAAAGACCTAATCTCGAGCCGTTCTTAAATTACGCGTCGATAACCTTAGCCTAGGCTAATAATAGCATATAGGTACTTATAAGATACATATTAAAGTCACGGCGCCTCGTCTCTCTATCTTCAAAATCTTCTTGCCGAGAAAACATGTCACTTTATATAAATTTATTAAGTTCTGCCTCTGTATTTCATATAACTTTATAGCGCTAGCACTATATTTTTAGCTATGCTTCGTTAGCAATTTTTTTTGTAAACTAGTCAATAATTTTCGACTCATAGGTTTATATATCTTTTATGCAATGTGATACGTTCGTTAAATATTATTTTATAGATGTGTGTTGTGAAATAATTATAACTTTCATTATTTTTCCAAATCCCAAATAATACACTGAAAATGTTTCAGTGTGGTGATGTGGTACATAATTGTTATCAAATTTTATTGGCATTGTCTTATAATTACCTCCAAAGGAGAGTAGTCGTATTTATAATATTTTCATTACTTATCTAGAATATTTTTCGTAAGATGTACAAAAAAATATTCTATACAATCCGTAATATTTAACATAATTTGATCGAACAATAATACGTTACTGATTAAGAAACACCTCTTGCTTCTTTTATTCCATACATTTTCGGTGTTGTTTGTATGTGCCTTCCAAAAACACCACAAGTAAGTACATTTAAGTAAATTTGCCTCTAACAAAACGTGCAAAAAATCAAACAAACATAGTTTTTGATTCATAAAAACGTAGTACTCAATTATAATATGCATATTAGACTTAGCAATATAGTTTATATAGTCTTAAGTATATGTGTATAAGATGGACTATGGTCGATATTTTACGTGAATTTACACATCACAGTTATTCGATAAGTTTTTATACATTACTAGGTATTATTCTGTTTTGTGTTTCTTTTTTAATCCTAAAAGCTCAATTTATATCAGCTTTTCAATTACTTACTGACTGAAATATGTAAAATAGAGAAAAACATTTTTTAACTTAATAATCCTGTTTTTTTTTTCTTTTTAAAAAGATTAAAAGACATGTTTTAAAGGAACGCTAACAAAGTTCTTCCTTTACACGGGTCAAACATGTTTGTGGGTGTGTATCTAAAGAACCGCTTTATTAGTTTAAAAATAAAAACATTTGTTTCATCTATCTATATCCCCCACGTATACGACTGACAGGATCTCCCATTGTTTGCAGAAAGTCTTATTTTTCAATTTATTATATTATGCCGTTTTATTTCAAGTTCCACGGCCTCATGATTCATTGGCACTATACACCTGCATTCTGAGCTATATATAGCCCAGCGATCCAGCCCCAGTCGGAACCAACAATAATAATATAGAATCTATGTATTTGTTATTGTTACGTTGCCGTATCTATAAAACTTGTTCGGAAACTTTCTTTTAATTTTATTTATATAGCACTCCATGAGATGCATATTATATAATTATATATGTATAAGGACCAGTATTTCTGAGTGGAATATACTGAACTCCTAAATATATTTATTTCATAGTAGCAGACAAATAGCAGTGTCCAAATTCCGGTAAACGTAATATATATTCTTTATTATAATAATATATTATCTACATTTTTTTCAAAACAGGTATGCAGTCGACGCACAATTACTTTGTCTTAAATTTCTTTTATTTTCTTAATTTTAGTGGAGCAGTTACTAGCACTGCTGCCGACTGTAAAATAAATTTACTTATTTAAGTGTTACTGGAAACATAATGTGTTCTATATTTGCGATAATGTTACACGGTAAAAATACAATTCTCAAAATTGTTTTTTTGTTTTTGGGCCATACAAGTAAGGCAAATTTTACTTAATATTGTGTGTAAAAATAATTAAGTCAATTGACTCGTTTCTTCGTTACTTTTGGAACATCAAGCATTTTAATATTACTCATTTTAACGCACCTACTAAAATGTAATGTTATACAACTATATACAAAAAAAATTGTTAATTATTAATTAAGAAACGTATGATGGACTTTGATATTTTTTAATGTATTTTGAATTATGTACAAAAAAAAGTCAGAAAGCTAATAATTAATCTAAAGAGCATAAACTAGTTTGCAGCATATATTACTTATTGTCTTCTATATTTGTTACGCGAATTGTATATTTAATATGCAAATTAAATAAGTACATTTATATTATATCTTAAAATTGCGTTGTTTTATTTTAATAAGGTTACATATCTATGTAAATGTCGTTCTTATGAAGACTTTTTTTACGATCGGCGAAAGGCTAAACAATGTGCCTGAGTATATGTATTACTGATATCACAATTATTTAATTTGAGGTGGTTTTATATTATTTAGTTATTATAACTTTATAAAATTTTCTTGTCGCCGTGCAGCGGTGACGTAATAGAATCTACGTGCCATATCATCCTGTGGGTGTTGTTAAGAGGCGACAGAAGGTAATAAAACGTGCAACTACTAGCTGCATCTTCCTCATAACTCATAATAACCACGGTTTCCAAACCGCCGGATAAGCGTGGCAACTATGGCAAGTATACACCTATGAGTTAATCTATGAGGGAGATCTATATTCATTAACTTTTGATATGCTTTAATGAATTAATAAAAAAAAATATTTACTTACATGTCTTTTTGGATACTACTTTTGTCAAACAATGTGTTCAAAATAAAAAGTGAAGTAACAGCCTATATATCTACGTTAATTACTGGACAGAGGCCTTCTCTAATTAATCTCTATTTATCAAGGGCCTCTGAAACAGAAAAGTAAGCCGCACTATCCAAAAGCGTGGGCGGACATGCATCATCATCAAAATTTCATAGTGTCGCTGAGGAACGAACTATTGCTTATATAAGAATGTTTATCCCATTAGCTAGCTAGCTAGGTTCTGCCTATATGGTAATGTAAATGACCGCGTTTAGTAAACTAAGTGGCAGTTTTCTCATTATTTCTGGGTAGTATGAGATAAATCTTACATATTATAAGTATCATCAAGTCAAGAGTAAATAGGCATTTGTTACGCTAAAACAGTGTGATTTACCATCTAGGGCTTCATCACCACTAACCGGCTAGCCACTAAGCTCGGATTGAAGTCAAGCACAGGCTTGTAATCAGTAAATCAATGTCTTTTTCTAATCTTGCAGGAATAACGACTAACTTCACCACAATCCATTATAGGTAATAATTGGATTACATATACTTACGTATACCTATTTTGCCTTTTAAATATATTTTTTAATTATATTGTAGCACTGACTCTACTTTTTATCCACGAAAATAGAAAAATGTCTTTACATGTACAAATGACACATGACTCATGTATAGCGGGTTCACTGACCCCAATATATGGACGGCGACACTTTCAACTGAACTAGCTTTGTTACTGAAAACATTTGCGGTTTTTTTTTATACATTTGCAACGAGGCCGACGGTAGTAGAAGTAGATGGTAAGTTCGGGTCGACGATCGTTGGCTTCGCCCGCCACCGACGGTTCATCGCGCCATGCCTGCGCGTGTCTACTTAATGGTCCCAAGGCTTTATTACCTTGGTACAGCCACAGCCACTAGATGCCTAACTATTCTAAACGTTCGTGACAAACACTAAAGAAATGAACTACCAACAAACCACTTTATACCTACATACCTTCATATACTTTAGGGTATAATGTCCGACAAATAAAATACATTATATCAACGATCAATGTCTGGTAAACATCTATTGTGTCCGGATATATTTTCATCAACAGTTCGATACCCAAACTACAAATAGCCAGGTGTTATTTGCACCGTCACCGTTCGCCAAACTATACAGATGCGAGTATGTGTTCATTACTTTATTTCACATAGATAGCATCTTGATGGACGTAGGCACCGCTCATCATTACAGGTGGTATGTTTTCCTCTAATGGACGGACCGAATATCAGATATCTATGTCGAAACGATGCGCACGTCTGGACTGACATCCATCAATAGGAGCACAGAAAGCGATACACGAAACAGAATAACAGTATTCGCACATCGTCCGTGTCAAATTTTTTTTCATTGACAAAAACCTGAACACGGCGCGAACTTATTACTGCGAGCAAATTGGACATGGCACGATAATTATAGCGTGCAATATTTAGGTAGTAATTACTCAGGGTCGAGGAGCAGAATAATTGACAGGTGAGAATAACGTCACGCGGTGACCCAGTGAAGCCACTCGGCAGCACTTGGCTGTACAGAGCACTCGATTGCGACACGGTTACGGTAAGTACGCCGCGCACCGCAACGCAGTAGTGTGCCAGATCCACGCGCTGCAAATTTCAGGATTGAAATTAAAAAAATGTTATACATTCAAATAAACACTGGATGCGTAAGAAAAAACATCACCCCCTTTCGTCGCTTCGTTATCCTATGAGACGGCTGTAGGAGTAAGCTATACGCTCTACCATTGCCGCTTTTAACGAAATAGTCGTAGATTTCTTGACCTACAAATATCATCGGTGTACTACCCACGGTGGCATGGGCTTGCTCACCTGTTACTATACCATGTATTCCGTAAATGAAAGAAACTTATTACTTTAATTAACTTTAATAATCAAAATCTTGTCTGTGGTCTTATATGCTTTGTCTAGTTACGCTCGCGGCGATCATTTAAAAGAATAATAAATGATTGTCGCTTCGTTTCTGGATCATAAAGGTACTTTAGAATCAGCAAACATTAATGAATAATTTATTCATCATATCACCACTCTCACAACATGGTGTAAGAGATGTAGGAAGTCGATGTATGCAAGTGGCTCGAACCGTACATTGTGACATTCCTTGGGGGAGGCCTATATTTACCCGTGGATTTGTGAATGACTCTAATGATGATCACCATTCTAGAAGAGTGTTTCTAAATTTTGGTGAGGCTGTGTGGTAACCAGCGTAGAAATCATCTATCGAACGCGAAAGTGCTATTTTAGCAATATAAATTTGAGCGTAGTGGGCAAGTTTTCCTTAGAAAGACTTTTTTTGCCACGTTTTTATTAAGTCACTTTCTTATTTGTATGTCGTTCCAGGTGGAATTTCGTAATTTATTTTAAAATAACTTCCCAATGAGTTGGAAACATGAAATTTTTAATATAGCTCAAATTCGGATTACAATGCAAGAAAATGATAGAAAACGTGATTTTTTTTAAATTATAAAAAAATTTACTTGCTTTCATTTAAAGTAAATTTATCAAACAATTCCTCCAGTTTTATGCAACAATATCAATATAAGTATGAAATAAATGAAAAATGAATAGAAAGTAGAATAGAAACGTAGGTATTATTTTCACATTCAGATTACAGGTAACACAGAACAAGAAATTGCAAAGGAGGTACCTCTTACATCATCATCACCGGCAGAAGTAGAGGTAGATCGCCTCTCGATTTAAGTCTCCTCTAAGAAGATCTATTTAACTCAAATATCAGCTTCAAGCGTCGGTGACTAATACGCATCTTATACTTAGTCTCATGGACACATTCATAATAGATGAAATTCACCGGCAAAATACTTTTTTTAAGAATGGTATTAGGCATAGAATCCGAAAAAAAAAAGGTAATTTCATTCAGGGAACGACAGCTAGCCAGCAGCAATTGTGCACGACAGATAAATACGAGAAGTAGGAAAGCAGTGTATACAGCATAACTCGCTTGCTAAAGATTTCCATTTTTAGACTGTGATAAAGGATATTACGACAAATTAACTAGAAGAAACTTTTTAAATGTTGACCAATTTAAATAAAACGCAACTAACAAATCCAAACTACAAAGAAGACAAAGTAAATTTAAAAAAAAGTTACTATTAAATCACGTGGGGATCGGAATGTCCTCCATATACTAGAAAATCTGGCGACACTAATCACAGACCACAAGCCACATGAAGCGTGCAGCATCACGATACGCCTGTAGATGGAAAATGCCCACATAACCGAACGAAAACAATAACAATCCTACGTGCGAAATCGATTGCAAATGCAAATCCGTTACCTTACTCGCTGATCTGAACTAGTGAGCCAAATTTATATTTTAGAAAGTCGATTTGAAGCTTCATCAGTGATTTAATGTTATCGGTTTTCTTTAAAATCAATAATAAATTTATGTTATACGTTAAGTTAAAATGTTGGTTCACGCATGGTTAATACATCCTGCAGCTATTTATTATGGTTGCACCACGAATGGGTGGGCGCGACCAGGGAAGGACCACGCTAATAGCAGCTTAGTGCTGCTGTGTTGCGGATGTTGAGTGTAGAGAACTGGAAACTCTTCTTACTCGTTACGAGGAATACTATCATAGTCCACGAGGGTGATAACGCATCTACATTTGGATTCAAATGCATAATAAAATATAGTTGACTATGGGCCATTTATCATCCGGTAGATGTGCCCCTATTCTATACAATAAAAAAATCTAAATTTTATCTTAATATTTGCAAGTAAGAAATAATATATTAACAAGTGGTCAAATTAAAAATTTTGTACAACCGACTTCAATATTAATTATTAAGGGTAACTCAAAAACTACTGTTCAGACCTTGATCAAATTCACCAGCTTACAAATAAAAAAAGAATCATCTAAATCGGCTCATCGAGAAAAAAGTTATTAGTTAACACACATTAAAAAATCATATAGTGTGTAGTACCTATACCTTTTTGAAGTGGGTTGAAAATAATTCTATTCATGACATCATTTATTGTACTTTACCCACTGGAAACTTGAAATATCGCTGTCACGTTACTAACTTACCTTTATTGTTTTAGACCTATTTTTCAACAAGAAGTAATTGTATGCTCAGGGATACATAGTGGGAGGTTGGGGCCAGAATTACATAAAGTTAAATTTAAATTAAAGATTTTTGTCAAATAAATATTTCTTACTAAGCATTATTTTGAGAAATGTAATAATATCAAAGTGTGTACTCGAGAATACAAGTAGTATTGACTGCGACGCCGTGTGTCGCGGGTTCGAATCCCGCGCAGTGCAAGTATATATATCATCACATCATAGGCCTCCTCCAAGGAATGCCACAAAGCACGATCCTGAACCACCTGCACCCATCAACTTCAATATTTGTCTAGATGCAAATAATTGTTTCGGGTATATATGTTTGTCCATATGCAGTTTATCTTTGTAAAATGCCTCCACAATAGAGGAGGGATTCTCAGTGCGGGGTAACCTTTCTTAAATAGAAAAAAAAACCAAGTTTGATTTCCAAAGTTGCTAAATGCAGTTTTATAGTGCTTAATCAGAACGTAAAACAACTATGTACTTGGCGGTAAAAGAAACATCGTGAAGAAACCTACATGTCTGAAAAATTAAAAAAATATATTTCGAAGACTAATATGAAGTCCACCAATGTTGGGGCAGTGCAGCGAAATTTTTACTCTTTCAAAACCTTGAGAAATGAGAAAAGACCTGTGCGTGCAGACTGTCACTTTACTTTTTTATCTTAAATATTTTATAATAATTTGTGTTGAATGTGAAACATCGGGTATTTTAATAAATAATTTGCAATAATTTTTATTTATTTTATATTGAATATTATTCGCAGATAGCGAAAATAAAAGGAATTATTATATTTAATATCTATTTGAACTCATAGTAAATAAAGAAGTTGGAACTTGTTTTACAAGTGTTCATTCAATTTACTTTGTGGTCGTAAAACACCGTAATAATAATAAACTGAAACTTGCATCCACTAAGCCCCCGTTCTTCCTTCGCCTACTAACACACTAAAAGTGAAATGTTATCAGTCATGCTTTGTCATTAAAATACTTTGTGAAAAAACAGTCCATATTAATATCTGATCCCTTATGAAGCAAAACATAACTTATTTGATTTTCGACAAGCAATTTAAACCATTGAGCTAGTGAACGAATATAAAAATTCATCTCAGGCTTCACGAAACTTTATCTAAAAATTCATTATGTTGGATTTATGTGCGTTTTATGTTAACTCGTTCATTTAATTGTTCTAATATTATATTTAAATTTGAAAATATTAATAACTAAACCTTTCGACCTAAAATACGAGTAATAGACAGTATAAAAGCCGACAAAGAGATGTTATTTCCAATTTACTGCATTGCTATCATTCCGGCGTTTCACGATAGTTTAAACGAAAACGAAAACTCAGCACAGGGTAATAAAGAAGAATAACCCGAGGCTACGATCGGGGAAAGTTTCATTTTATTATACTAATTTATTTTGATATTAGATGGACGAGCATAAAATGGCATGACAGTAATTCTGCATATTGTGATGAAAATTTTAAAACAAAATGATTGTCACAAGTAATTAAGATAAATAAATTGCTAAATTGTTTAAAACTATATTTAAAGCCTTAAATTTGCGAAAGAAATAATATAATAGCAATATATACGTGATAGAGCCATGCTGCAGCTATATTATGGTTGTAGCACAAATGGGTCAGCACTCGCAGAATACCAGCGTAAAATAGCAGCTTAATGCTGCTGTGTTTCGTGCCAAGTGTAGAGAACCGGAGACCCCTTTTACTGGAAACGAGGCATTTCATCTCTGTCCTCAGAGGTAACAATACATCTGCATTTTATTTCTTAATTGAAGATAAATGTAGAGGGCTATGGGCATCAGTCACAAATCACAGCATCCACTTAAAATCAGGTGGAATGTGTGCTCATTTGTCACCCGTATTCTAAAAAAAAATCTAATATAAAATAATTAACCTAATACTGATTTCTAAATTCATAATATAAAAATTGTTAAATAAGTGAACAAAACTAACTTGATACCTTCTTAAACCTCATTCAAAATTTACATTAGGTACCTACATAATACATCATTTGGCCAAACGTTGGCCTATTCTCAATAAATTAATGACAATAATAAAACAAAAGCATGTGATTGTTATTATTTAACAATAGAACACGGAGCATACCCCCTAGCGTCAATTAGTTAGGGCTTTTTTATGCAAGTTAATAAGATTCTTTTAGTGACTATAACTCGAGGCGTTTCAACTAATTAGACCGTTTGAATATAGGTAGAGCACTCGCCCCGAACTAACGGTGTCTATTTTAGGTATTTACCAATCAAATCTACTTCCGCTTTATTCATATTAACATCTTCATTAAATTTATAGTTTCCATTCATTACAGTGTGCTGAACATGAGCCCTATAAATTGCCGCCTAAGGGCCATAGTTACCACGCTTGGCAGGTGAGTTGGTAACCACAGTTTTATATTTTCTATTGTTGTAACTTGGAGGATGCTGCAACCAATCTCCTGGTTTATTTCCCTCTGTTGCCTCTTACTGCATCCACGGGATGACATGGAATATGGGACTTATAGTAGTGAAACATAAAAAAAAACAAGTAAAATAATTTTTACCGCATCATATCTTAAAACTCCGTTAGACTTTAGTCTATTATTTCACACACAGTACTCGTATATCGCTCCTTTGTGTGTCTCCAAGTAATTCTGAATCTTATAATGTAGTCATTAAATTACTCATGACGTGTCTCAAGTGTCTATCTAAAAAAAACTACTAGTGGAGACATAAAAAAAGCAACTGAAAACCTCTCAAATTTCGCCACCTCTCTCTGTCTCATGAATAAATTAGCCTAGGTAATTATAAAATTAAATAATTTAAAATTAAAAAATTTGTACAGCCGACTTCAATATAAGTTATTAAGAATAATTAAAAAACTATTGGTCTGACCTTGATCAAATTCATATGGGACTACACGAGAAGTACCAGCTTTCATATAAAAAAAGAATCCTCGAAATCGGTTCACCCAGTAAAAAGTTATTAAAACACATAAAAAAACATACAGTCTAATTGAGTACCGCCTCCTTTTTGGAAGTCGGCAGATAATAATTAATAAAAATAATAACAAATAATAACTTAGCCCTATCTAAAAATAAAATTAATGCGATATTTTCATTTAATATAAAGTCATTAAAGTTTTAAGAAACAACGATTTTTATAAGCACTACGTGTTCAGTGATGTGAGTTTTCTTGCCGCGGAGAAGTGGGACAAATACATATACCAAGCAATACGGACGAAGTCGCGGGTATCAGCTAATAGTAAATATAAAGATGCCACGTGCAAGTTTTTTTTTAATTTTAAGAATGTTGTATATTGTTCTCTAGTGGTGGTGTAGGAATACCCCATATCATCCCGTGAGTATGTAAGAGCCTACAGAAGGTAAATGAAACAGATGTTCAGCATTAAAATTTAAAAAAACTGCGGTTGCCAAACCAGCTGCCAAGCGTGGCAACTATGGCCAAATCCCCCTATGAGATAATCTTTGAGAAAGGTCTATATTTATCCAAGTAAAGTTTTATAGGCTGTAATGTAAAGGGAGGTTGTTTATTGTATAATTTAAATAAACACAGCTTAACACTAAGTTGCAGATTATCGGCGATACTCGTATATCGACGCATTAGATTACTAAACTTGCCTGAAGACTTACATAAAATATATTACATAAACAAGAGCGAGAGAAATCATGATTCCCATCAGAATAGCCTACGGGTGCCAGATGTGAGCCGAGCTCAAATAACTACACCTCCCACTAAATTAGTAGACTCTCTCGCGAGCATCACAAGCCGTGGTCGACAATGTGTATGCTCTCATTGAGTTAACGCATATCTCCGTAAGTGTGCATTACTGTTGACGGATGTTCAACTTATCAAGACAAAACCGCAGCTAGTTCGAAGTAAATCGAGTGGTCGTGACTAAGCCGTTTAATAATAACCATCCTAGCTAATTAGGAGCAGGTCGCGAACCTGAGCGTCCGGTAATGAAAATCACAATTGAACCTCGTTGCAGTGGAAAATTGCACAAGGTTTGCCCCTTGTACGGTATAATTATTTGCTTACAATATAATATTGATTATTAACCGCATTTACCATATTCGTTTATTTTGGTTTTATGTTTTGAACTGCAAAGCTTATACATATAAAAAGTATACAGATGGTATACTGTCGCATTTGTGTACTTCTTGAAACCTATGGCATTTTGAACATAGTAACTGAGAAAACATTATATGAAACAAGTAAATTAAAAAGAAAATGGCTAAGTGATAGTTGAGGCACTGCGGGTCTTTAATGACAACAATTTATTTATTTCTAAGACTGGTAAGTATGGTAAGTAAGCTCTAGAAAGTAGTAGAATCATTCAAACTGTCAGCGAAATCGGTCCAAGGTGCAGATAGTGTTTAGTACAAGTGAAACTTATTTTTGTTTATTTTATATATCAATATATTTAATGTATCGGTTATTAACATCGATTTTTAATAGATTAAGGGTTTAAGGGTTACAAACGAACACACAGTCCACCTAATGGTAAGTCGATGCTGTGGCCCAAAGATATCTTCTTCTATCCTCGATTAAGAATCAATATGCAGTATCTTGTCAACTCTCAGGATTAAGATGAAATGCCTCGTCTCCAGTAAAAATGATCTACGGTTCTCAACACTAACTATATGAAACACAGCATTATTTTACATTTTTTTAAACACTACTCTGTGAGAGCATGGTCCTTCTCCGACCCATTCGTGCTATAACTATAACATAGCTGCAGCGTGGCTCAATAAAAAATAAATACTACGTATGAAAATTAAATTTTACTTTCTTCTTGCGTGTGAGTTCGACTATAAAAAAAACGTATTAAACACAGATAGTTGTTAGACAAGGCTATGTAATGCAGTGAGAAACCAAGTGGAAAGATGGATTTATATCTGTGAGCCAAAGTGACTACGCACCATAGCGGTTCTTAACCTCAAGTCATGACCCAAATCCTAAATGATATTCTCGATCGGTTGAGGGTCGCAAATTGTTTCAAAAGTAACTAGTAATAAATGAAGCTATATTTCTCTAGTAAATTTTAAGTCTCTTCAGCGCCATAAAATTCAATAGCTATGTTAATCACTTCACAAGTGCTCTCTCATCACTAGTACCTATTAACAATTGACAGCAATAATATGTACAGGGTTGAGAGATTCAAGTACGGCTGTTTTAGGACCGCTAGGTAAAATGGTTAAGAACCGCTTTCTTACTAGAAAGTGGGCTGCATTTTTCGAGATTGTTACGCACATAAAGGCTGAGTGCGTGTTGGGATACGTGCCAATCGGGTTCTGATGTTTCAATGTTTGTAACAGTTTTACCCCCAGGTATTTAGTAAGAATATATAATAAGAATAAGTAGAATCTTGGTGGCATTGATTAAAAGAATAAAAGGTAACATTGATCTAATTTAAAGCTCACTCAGTATTTTTTAACCTAATTACCATAAATGGTTTATCATCATCAGCCAGCGACAGTCCACTGCTGGGCATAGGCCTCTCTCAAGGCGTGTCACTTAGCACGGTCTTCGGTTACACACATCCAGTATCTACTAGCCACTTTGCGCAGATCGTCGCTCCATCTAGTCAGGGAGCGTCACACACTATGTTGCCTAGACGCGGTCTCCACTTCATAACAGGTCTACTCCACCGATTGCCACTTCTACGACATTACAAACACGGAAGGCTATGTCAGTTATCTTGGTTCTCCGACGGATTTCTTCATTACGCATTTTATCCACCAGAGAAACTCCGGATACATCTGTTTCTAGTCCTTGCTGAGCGACTTTGAGCTTAAGGAGTAACCGTATCGTCAGTGTCCACGTTTCGTGACTATAGGTGAGTATAGGTAGAACGCTTTAGTTGAAGACTTTTGTCTTCAGACTTTGTGGTATGGGCGACTAGAAAACCCGAACTTTCTAAATGCTGCCCAGCCTAAATGAATCCTCCGATCGGCTTCCTCCACGAAGTAATTCTAACCTAGTTGCAATATCTGCCTCAGTTGAGTATATTCCTGGACAATTTCGAGAATTTCACCATCAACTGGCATGACATGATCGTTGAACATAACTTTCGTCTTGTTCAGATTCATACACAGACCATCACGTCGGGAAGACTCATTCAGTCTGTTCAACATGTCCTGAAGTTCTTACAGCGATTCTGCCATGACGACAATATCATCAGCAAAGCGTAAGTGTGAGATGCACTCACCGTTTACGTTAAAGCCACGTCCTTTCCAGTCTAGCGTTTTAAAAATATCTTCCAATACATTGGTGTTCACCAATGTATTGGTAGTTTAGGGGATATAACATACCCCTGTCTCACTCCGCGATACAACTGAATTAGGTTTGTTTGACTGCCCTGTACTTGGACTGATATCGTACTGGTGTTATAAAGACATTTCAGCCCTCGATGTACTACTTCCAGTCAATTTGGCAACGCTGCAAAGAATCCAGAACAGCCCAAGTTTCAATGGAGTCAAAGGCTCTCTCATAATCCACAAACGCAAGTAGTTTATAAAAACCTATAATTATTTCCTCATCATTAAAGACCTTCACAAATCCATTGCTGAACATAGGTCTCCCTCAATGAATAGCACAAAGAACGGTCCTGAACCACTTGCATCCATCGACTTCCTGCATGTCTTACCAGGTCGTCACTCTATCTAGTAGGGGGTCGCCCTACACTTCGCCTACCGGTACGAGGCTGCCACTCGAGAGCCATTCGTCCCCATCGGTTGTCTGTTCTTCGAGCTAAATGGTCGGTTCATTGCCCATTGCCACTTCAGCTTACTAATCCTGTGATTTATAAAAGGTCTTAACAATGACACCTCATTTGATATGGAAAATTTATAAATATATTTAAGTAATCTATTTTCGCCATGTGCCGTTTTTATCAGATTCATTGGGGGAGGCCTGTGATCAGCATTGCACTTGAAGACGAAGATGAATATTGTCTTATTCTAAAATTGATACCTACATCGAAAGAATAGGTACCTGATTCCTAAATGCTAACTTAATTTGGTTTAAACCTCTAAGGTACCTGCGGGTAATAAGGCCTATCTAAGGAAAAAATCGAAAATAAAATCAGAAATATTTAATTTGGTCTAGAGATTTTAATAAAAATTCTTAGTTTAGTACAGTTTCTATAAAGTATGAATGAATAATTGTAACATTTGCCATAAAGAAAAACAAAATTAAATATTTCGAAAAACCTTGTCAGTAGGCCTTACACTATGGTAGCGTAATAAGCCCTACTGCTTTAATGAACTCAAATAATCAATTTATACGTAATATATTTAATATTTGTGATAAATAATCACTTGAGTGTAGCAATTAAGACTTAAAATTCTAAAAAAATATATATTGCCTTGCCTAACATTACTTGAAGACATTAGTATAATGATGAACAAACTGGCAATCAAACTCACTCCTCGTGATTATCATCAGTACATAGGTTGTGTCTCAAGTTAGGTTGAGTTGAGAATTGGGTTTATTGTTGGGTTGAGTTTCCTCCCAACCAAATTTCTGTCACAACGGCCAGTCTCAACGAAGACTAGCCCGTCAGCATTGTACAGAATTACAGTATCCGAATGTATGCGCAAGCACAGGTGCACTCTCTATTCCCTCACAATCATCAAATCGCAGTCCGCCACGGTCCGAGAGAGCTTAGGCGCAGGACCAATAATTTACACATAATTTAAAAGCTTCTAATGGCACACTGTTTGGACAACTGAAACCAGGCCTTTTTCTGACTACAACACTAGTTTAATAATAAAAGCGTACAATTTATTTGCATTTATAACATATTAAAAGTGATATAAAATTCATAATAATACAAAAAAACTACACAAGAAAAGGGGTATAATAAGGCCTATAGTGAAATTTAGTGGCCCTAATGACCGCCGACCAAGTATTTAAGAAAAACCAAGTTTACCAAAAAATACCACGATACGTTACTCAAATCTTCAAGATCGACAAAGCATTTATTCATGAAGATAAAGATTACGATTTTAGATAGCTAAGTGTAATACTACAAAACATACCTACGATTTATTTGGACTGATTTTTATTATTGGTGCAGTGCAGTCGTATCTTATGATAGATAATGCAACTCTGGTGGCAGCACGCGGGGTAGCGCGTCTCTGCACACTAGTAGAGACATTATCGTGCAATAGAGGTCTGTTACATATATTATCTCCTTAAACGAGTGCGGTTATTATAAATATGATTTTTGTTACTTAGGACTTATTAGCCGACAGGCCTTATTACCCGTAGGCACCTTATAAACTAAAGTATGCTATATAATCTAGGTAACACAGGACATAAAATATTTGAGAACACGTAGCAATTAAATGGATTTTATAAAATTAAAAAACAAAAATTGCAAAGAATAATATATTTATTTTCGAAACCATAATATAATATCAAACGATTAGAGACGGATCCATGCACAATGTCATAAGCTTGCACTGAAAGGATACCGGATAACGGTACATGGAAACTAGCAGCTCAATAGTGGACAGGACATCAATCAATTTGATGGCAACGTAATAACGTGCAATCGATAACTTGGATAATATATGTATAATATAGACTACTCGGACTCAGCAGTTAGCTTTTAAGTCACATGAGTCCTGGTTTTCAATCTCAACCGAAGGGGTTATTGACATAAAATGAAGTTAAAAATTACGGCATACGGTTAGATTAATAATAATAATAATAAGTATTTATTTCAGACGCAAGGAACATCCATAGATTGTTAGTATGTTAGTAACAATTTTTTATTAACTCTGATATAATATAAGAAGGATATTATAAACTTTTCTACAATGGCAACACCTCAAAACACATTCTCTTAGCGAATTAGGTGACCGGTTAGACCGAATTAGGTGATCTGTCTAGGGCTCCGTCTTGGTAGATATCACATACAAATAACAAGCCAGTACAATTATAGCCAGTAAGACATAGACATAGACAACTTAACCACGAATTTAGAAAAAAAGATCGCAGCCCTCAGAGTCAAAGCATTTGTAGCGTTCTTTATTTGAATGGCGCAGATGTCCTTGCACTGCAGCACTTACCATCAGGTGACTGCAAGTTATAAAACTAAAGTGTCAAACGTGACACTTTAGTTTTATAAAAACAGCTCCCGTGACCGACTAATGATGGAAAACTTATATATATATGTTTTCCATCATTAGTGTATTTATTATATATATATATATATATATATATATATATATATATATATATATATATATATATATATATAATAAATACACATATAGTAATCAAGCTCTTTACATGCATACAGATGATTCCATCATTAATCGGAACCGACAAGATCATCCTGACACTTCGCCTCATATGACACCATCGGTACGAGATTGTTATACGTCATCCCCGCATGGGTAGGTACTGGGTAAATATATACATTTTTAATTAAATATTATAAAATTTTGCCACCCTATTTTTAGGCATGGACACGAAAACACTTCCGTACACACCAACGCAAGCCACTCCCACGGCGACCCTATAGCAGGAAGACAGAGTGAGAAGGCAACTCTTCCGCCGCAGTTTACTAACACGCATACGGAATGGTCTCGTCCAGCCTATTTGCGGTGGCTTGCTCCGCCACGCCCAAGCAGGCACCTTTCCAGGGGAGAGGAGATTTACCACCCTTAGATCCACCCCTGACCTAATACAACTAACTTATGTACCTATGGTTAAATTGCGTAGTTGACAGCTCCTGCAAGTAGCCACAAGATGTGTATATTGGTTAGATTAAAAGTACTGATTGTGGAAAGTACGATACGAATGTAATTATATAATTATAAGCTTATTGTAATAATTATTTCTATATTAATATATGAAGGAAAACTTTGTATCCCCTTATAAGCATATTGCGCGCACTGAGACGTATGAGTTTTGGCCTCCTCCAGGAGGAGTTAAAATTTATTCATACCATACTAGCTTCTCCCGCGACTTCGTACGCGGATCCTGTTGCTTATGGCAGCGACAACGGGGTCGTCAAAATCGAAGATCTGAAACGTCTGATGTTTAATTCTAAGAGTCCGGGGACGGGAAAACAACGTGATTCGCGAGACGATTCGAGACGTTCTAGATCTTTCATTTTTGTAAGTCAACAGGAAATGCCCATCAGACTAACCAACTTTTGCTAAAACGTCATTCCTATATATGATATAGTGTCGCTGGGCTTTGGATGGAGTGTAACTCCTTGTGTGTTATTAAGTTAATATATTGGTAATATTGTTTAGATCACGTTCACATGAGGCTTAAGTACTTATAGAAAAAAAAATACTTCAGCGCAAAGCTTCCGGGTAAACTATGTTGAAAGTTGACCCGTCCGGCACGTGAACATAAAGATTTCTAGAACTGCTAACCCGGGAAAGAGCGACGTACAACTGACCATGCGAGAAACAACTGACACCGAGATCTACTCCAGCAACACGAAAAGTCTGCACTTGAGCCTTATTAATTGTCATTGCATAACACAATGATATGGGAATTGACGATCATCCGGGTTATCTCCAGTTCTCACTCGCATGTTTATAGTCAAATGTACCGATTGTATATCACGCCACAAATAAGAGCTTTTTAGGCAAGCCCTAACCTTATCAGCTCGGGTTCCCCGTGGTATTACCGGTAAGGTTTGTCGGAAATCACCACAAAATAAAACTGTGATACCGCTCGTTGGTCGATCATTTTGTCTTATATTCCTTAAAGCTCTGTCGACCGCTTCTACTCCTTTTCGGTGGGCCATCGTACATTCATCCCATATAATTAAATTACACTCACGTCATACCTTAGCTTTGTCGCTATTTCTTGAAATACTACAGGTTGGACTTTCCGTGCGATCTAAATCAATTGGTATTTTAAACATAGTGTGAGCAGTTTTACCTCCTGGTAGCAATGTTGCAGCTATACCTGATGAAGCCACGGCAAGAGCAATTTTACGCTGATTTCGAACATAAGCTAATATTAATTTTGTCAAAAAGGTTTTCCCAGTTCCTCCAGGTGCATCTAAAAACCATATTGTTCCCAAATTATTCAGAACGTTGTTCTGCAGTCATCATTGGGACACCGTTTTCTAATGTTGCCAGCAGTTCCATTAAGTTGTGACCAATCTCTGCAGAATATTCCCTATTGGTAACCTCTCCGACTGAGGTTGGTGTTGGCAAACCATATTCACAGAGTGATTTACCGCCTACTGCTGTTAAGTCTTCCTGAAGAGCTAATAAGCACAGATTTATGGCAAGATCACGGAAATTATCATTAGTAACGCCTTCATCATTGTGAGATAAATTCTGAAGAAAGTCTTCTGCAATTTTTTTATATTTTTCCCATAATTGTACAGCATCTGACAAATTACAAAATGTGATTAATGTTACAAATAAATGGCGTAACCGTCGTGGATTATCACTAACACAGGATTCTGCTAAAGCGTCATCCCTATACTGATCATTTTCAAGCAAACGACGCGCTTGACAAGCTGCATGATAAGTTGGATAAACAACATCGTCTACTTTTCTCAAATCTATAAATGATGTTGGTCCTCGCACTGTATGTAATAATAATCGCAAATAGAAACACTCAGTGTTGTTAGGATGAACGGTATACACTCTACCAAGAACATGTTCTTTGAAAATACTTGACTCGCCATCTACAGGCCTGCCATGGCGTCTACGATTAAAGACACCTCGTTGCTTATCGTAGGTATAATACGATGGAACTTCCTCATACAAAAGAGATTTTGCAAAATCATCAGTTTGGCAAAGTCGAAAGAATGCTAATAAAGTTATTTGTCTAGGGTTCTCTAATCGTTCTGTAACATTTTCGGCGTTGAAATATATACGTTGATCGACTTCAAGATGAACATCCAGATGAGTCACAGGTGGATATCTTTCGTGAATGTTGAAACTTAAGATCCGCCACACAGCTTCTGAAGAGCTGATATATCTGCCTGACTGAAATCTAGTAACTTCATCATGTTCATTTCTCAACGCAAATGTAGCTTGGTCACTGCCCTTGTTAATATACTTACAAATATATTTTATTGACTCTACACTATTACACATTTCAACATTTATGTGAGATTGAAATGCTCTAGACATCACAGGCGAATACGGAATGATCTACCTATTATCTAAAGTAACCTGTTGTCCAGACACTCGCTTTTCAACAGTAAAACCACCATTGTCTCTTGAACGGCGACGATATAGTGGGTATCCATCATGTCCTGTTAGTAGTTTCATCCACTAATGCTTTTGGATATCTTTTAGTGCAACGACCGTCTTGCATGCAAGGAGCATTCCCGTTAAATACACCACATGGACCATGTATCATATGAGTTTTAACAATATCGTATAACACGGGATCTGCAATCGGATCTGGAATTTCAGCACTGATTGAACTATCTATATATGTGCGTGAGGTAAGCCACGTTTTTGCCACTCAACACTATACATATAACACAATACATCTCCAAAAATGTTATCTTTGGTAAGTAGATCTATCATTGATTTTAATTTTAAATGAAAAACTCTTGCGATAATATCATGGCGGTCATGCGGTGCTTGACCCTCAATAAGCTCCCGAGTGATTTCATCGCACTTGGGATTGGTAGTTACAGTAATAAATAAGTCGGGACGTCCATATTTTCTTACGTAACAAAGAGCATCTTGAGTACGTTCGTGCATGTAGCGTGAACCACCAGTAAAAGAAGAGGGTAAAATAACTAAACGGCCTATATTCACCGTATCATTATCTTGCTGCATGGCGTCGCGAATTTGCACGTATTCTTCAGCGCGCAGCTGCCTTTGATTAGATCGTATACAAACTAATCTTTCGGTTTCAATTTTTGCGTAGATGTCAACAATAAACTGATTGAATAAGCCACGAAAACGTTGAAAGTATACAAATCTATTCCGGGTCACTTGCAAGTGGTACCAAGTACCAAACAAAATACCAAAATTGAAGGCATGACATCTTTTTATTATAATTAGGTGCCCCTGTACGCGGATCAGTTTGGTATAAAGCGAAATTATAACCATCTTCCCCTCGAGAGTATATCAAAGGATATTTCAAACTGTCGTAAGCCCTGTGGGTTTCGTAAATACGTTGCAAACGATTGTCTCAGGAACGGATAACGATATCACGCCTACCACATTCCTGGTCGACCAATACTACAGCAACTTCATTCGTGGATGGAACGTTATAACGCCCAGGGTGTTCCTGAGTTGGACGCCTATCGGCATTTATAACAATTTTATAATTGTTATCACCATCTTCAGGAAGAGCTTCTAATGCCGATTTAAAACTGCATACATACAAATTAACCTGATGCAACATGTTCTGAAGTTGTGAAATAAGTTCAGTATTTAAATTCGGGAAATATTGATTTCTTATATTCGACTGTTCGTTGTAGTCGGATTCAAAATATATTTGAAGAAACTTAGGTTGGTCTTCAGGCAAAAGGGATCCTATCAAATGGTAAACCTGACCTTGTATCTTAAAAGTATGCTTACTTTCAGAAAGAACCTTCTGAGATTTGTTGAGCTCCAAAAGATGTCATTTGAAAAGCACTATTATAAGTGCGAATATTGTCTAAGAACTGTTTAGATTGCACATGTTCTCCTGAAAGTAGTGACTTCAAAGGTTCCGGTGGATCTTCGAACGAAGGCAAATTTATTTTACCTCCAGAACAACAGAAACCAGCCGACTCCTTACTCCACTTTGAAGCATTACAAAAAGAACATACTACGTTCATATCGCCTGTTACAGAAGATGATCTGTAATCAATTGTGAGGTTATAAGCAAACCCACTTTTATATTTGTCGGACCACGCCACCGAATTTGTAGATTGATCTTCTATGTGTACATCTAAGTCATTAGGACTATGTCGAAATCTGTCTGTCGAAATCTGCAGTAAGACGGGCCTCTCGCTGTTCGTCCGTTTCAAGAGACCGAATATTTTCAATTCTTAATCTTTCATTAGACAAACTTATTAATCGTTCTTGTCTCAAAGAATTGTAATATTCGCGTCCCGACTCTAGTCGTTCTTCATGCTCATGTTCATCTTCAAGAGATCGAATTATATTATGGTGCACCCAATCATTTGTCAAACGGTCTTCATATTGAGTAATAGTTTCAGATTCTCGAGATAAAATATGACGTTCGCCATCAGCTGTGAGACGTAATTCCCTCTCAGTGTAGGTTTCGGACTCACGGGATAGTACATGCCGTTCGCGATCAGCTGTGAGACGTATTTCCCTCTCAGTGAAGGTTTCGGACTCACGGAATAGTACATGCCGTTCGCGATCAGCTGTGAGACGTAATTCCCTCTCAGTGTAGGTTTCGGACTCGCGAGATAATGTGTGCCGTTCGCGGTCAGCTGTGAGACGTAATTCCCTCTCATTGTAGGTTTCGAACTCGCGAGATAATGTATGCCCTTCGCGGTCAGCTGTGAGCCGCAATTCTCATTGTGAAGCAGTTTCAGCTTCTCGGGATAACACATGTTGTTCTCGATCAATGGTAAGCCTTAGCTCTCATTGAGAAGAACTTTGAGACGCCCGTGATGTAGCTCGTCTCACTCTGTCAGCTGCTAATCGCATCTCTATTTCTGGAGAGCTTTCATTGGCTCGAGAAGTTGAGCCACTAACTCTCATAGAGTTTAACCGATGTGCTCTTTCCTCTGCCGATTCTTGAAAACGCACATTTCTCATTCTTTTAGCTTCTCTCGAATTTCGAGATAAAGATAATCGTTTTTTAGTTGGCATTGTGTATTTTATTTTTAATAGGTTTAATAGGTACCCTAAACTACGTCTAATAGAATGAAATAACCTATTTGATATCTAGGTACCTATTTAAAACTTTAGCTAAATAAAAAAAAGTTTAATTTATAACTAAGCTAATACTAAGAAATATTTAAACACTACCAAAATAACTAATACCTATTTTATAAAATAACAACCAAAGAAATCTAAAAATAAATTATTAAACGTAAGAGTAGACTAAAAGTCGCGCTGATAAGCACGGTTTGTTAAAATCAATTATTGTCTGTCAATAAGGTCGAACACTCTGAACGTCTATTCGCATCAACAGCCAAATATTGTATGAAGCTCGCACTATTTTTTTTTTGCGCCCAGAAGCACTTTGAAAATGGGCTACCCTTTACGTAGGGAGGCGGTAAGTGCTTTATGCATACCACGACAGCCGGTCTGTCGTGGTTATGTGGGACTCACTGTATCTAACCTAAAGTGGAGCCTAGGAGCTACCCACTAAAAACCGCCTGTGGGACTGACAATTGGCCGATTAAGCCGCTTCGTTGTATCGGACGCAACCCTCTTTTGAGAGAAGAGGGCGCAGGCGACTAGAAAGAGCCGCTGAGGAAGAGTCTACTTAGGCAAATTTTAGAAGAATCCGCCTGAGCCGCCAGGAGGCAGTTAAAGTCGGTTGAAATTTTATTTGGCGGGTCCGAGAGAGTGTTTCTCGGCCTGCGGACTCGATAGCGAGAGGGGTGGGGCTGCATAAGTAGCTGCCTCACGAATAAAATGATTAGAGTGCGACTCTGAGGCTTTGAAGAAGTTCTCAGAGAGTGTTGCTTTGATTGTAGGGATCTCTAAGTCCCGATGAAGGTCGGCATTACGGACGTATCAAGGTGCGTTCGCAGCTCGACGCCAGAAGAGGTTTTGAACTACTTGGAGTTCATTAATAATTTTAGGGTCAGCGTGGGCAAAAATGGAGCCCGTAATTTCTCCCGTTTTCCCAACATTTACCTTCACTGCTCTGCTCCTATTGATCGTAGCGTGATGAAAATTATACCCAGGAGTATGAGGAATGATTGTACCAAATTTCGTTAAAATCCGTCAAGTAGTTTTTGTTTCTATAACGAACATACAGACAGACAGACAAAAAATTTACTGTTTGCATTTTTGGCATCAGTATCGATCACTAATCTCCTGATAGTTATTTTGGAAATATATTTCATGTACAGAATTGACCTCTCTACAGATTTATTATAAATATAGATTATGTTACAAATATCTAAATAAAATAAAATAAAATAAAACAACATCGTTTACATTCATACTGCTAATGTTCTCTAGTATATATACAGTAATCTATGGCTAATGTCAAACCAGTCGTCAACCATGACTCTATTATATACAATCATAGACTTAGAAGTATATTCTAAGTCTATGTATACAGTAATCTATATGTCAAACTGTCAAACACATAATTTGCACTTATTTATCGCTTGGTCCAATTATATCGTTTGTTGACATCTTAGATTATACATAAGCAAACTATAGAGCGCGCGTTTCGCTCATTGGCCATCATAGACTTGAATATACTGGCGCTTGACGATTATGCCAAGCGTAAGCATATGTTTTATCTATATACATATAATAAAACTGTAAATAGCAGATGTCTGTACATTTTATATTTTTGAAATAAAAGTGATTGAGGGGTACTAAAAATAAGTAATTAAATACATTTCTACCATTTTTAGAATTTTCTGTCTGTCTGTCTGTCTGTCTGTTTGTTTGTTAACGTATCACGTATAAAGTAATAATTTATATCATAAGAATTGTTAAGGAAATTATAAAGTGTATCTTCGGGTTACATTTAGTCTTTATTTCATTAAAATCAGTTCATTCCATCAAAAGTTATGATAAATATTCTGAAGTATGGGTAGGGAAGTATAGGTACGAATTTGCTCAACGGTGGCTTTGTTTGAGTCATCAAGTGCATTTTAAACTAATATCATATAGCACATCCTCTAAAAAACTGTCACATCACTAAAAAACAGGTTTTGAGTAATAGCCATTTTAAGTTTTTTTTTTAATATATATACGATGTAGTCACCTCAGGGTGGCTGATATCTTTTTTCTTATAATTTTATTTAATGTAAAATTTAATAAGCTTCTTTAGGAAAATCAAAGTTAGAACAGCAATTGCAATTATAAATGTCTTTTTTTTAAATAATTGTAAATAATCCTAAATTATGACTCTTTTTTACATTATGGTGGTGTTATAACTAATAATAATACAACATGTACTAATAAACATTTTTATTAAAATGGTTCTTAAACTATGAACTTTACTTGAAAAATCACTTAAAATGTTTTTTCTCATACTAATTTCAGTCATCATCACATAAAATCAATCATCTTAAACATATACATTAAATTGAGTCTGTATGTATACACTGCCAGTACCAAATTTTTATTTAGAATTAGAGACTGTTATAAAAAGAGGCATAGAAATTTGGAATGTGGTTACTGTTGACTAAACTTATAAGGTCCTTCTTTTTATTTTCTTTTATTTTAGGTTTGCATCTGTATGCTGGTTTAATTTGAATGTCTTGAGCCTTTAATTGTTTTCTAGTGATTTGGATTTCTTGAAAATCCGAGTCTTTATAAGAATGTTTAATGAAAACTTTAGTGGGCTCGCCCTGAATCATTTTCAAAACTTTTATTTCAGCAGTCTTCAAATTTTTTGCATTAAAGCCTATATCATCAGCCAAACATTTCATCGAAAAAAAATCTTTGTAGCACATTTCATTAACATTGTATGGATTGCCTTTCTTTCTCGCATTTCGTATTATTTGAGCATACTGGCTGGGGACATAAATGGGTCCAGATCTGAGGTTTTTCTTGATAGCTTTTTCTATCGTGGAATGTGCTGCATCCCCTTCATTTTGGGTGTGGCCGGTTATAAGGTATTTGTGAGTTATTGATTTTATATTGGAATGCTTCATCAAAGCGAATGTGTACATAGAAAAAATAAATTTATTTTTTTGCTGTCCACAGCAATTGTCTGAGAAAAATACGAATTCAATCCCTGAGCCGCTGTAACTTGCCATAACTTTGTCAATAAATTTAAGTACACAAGATCCAATCTCGTCTGCTCCTCGATTGGCTTCACCTTCATGCCACAAGTAGCATTCGGTATGATCAGATCCAAGTTCGCTAATAGTGAAATTCAGGTTATTTAATTTAGATTTATAATAAAAAATCGAAACATCTCCTTTTGGACTTTGAAGGACTGCTTGAAGGTCATACACAGCGACAATGTAGTCAGTGCTCGCTTTAACCTTATCGTTTTCTTTTTCAATTCTAGACCATTCCTTTTCATCTAAATGTGACCAGTATTTTTCGCTCAACTTCTCCTTTCCAGATTCATCCGCATTTTCAAAGCTGACACACAACTCACAACGGTCTTTTTTAGGGATAAAGAAACTTATGTTGAATTCCTGATTGAAAATTTTGGCGTACATTTCATAGTTCGCTGCTGAGACTCCTTGTTCCAAACAATTATTTTTATAATCTGCATGTAAATCTGCTATACATTTACCACCATCAATGAACTCGCGGCTTGAATTTTTTCTGATATAATGACTTTCTATTCGTGGTATAGAATTTATGTGTTGTCTAACTGATTCCTTAATCGATTCATCAACTTTTTTGTGATGGCCATGTTTGCCTCTTTTATCAATTTCAACAAAACCCAATTCTCTCTTTCGAAATACTGTTCTTATAACACGGTCATTCACATCCAATGTCGCCATAAAAAACTTCTTACACACCCGTATTTGTTCATTGTTGATTATAAAATAAAATGCGTTATTATAACCTCGGGGTATCTGTTTACCAGAAAAACGAATTGCAGGCATAATAGGTTTTGTACAGCTATTAATAAAGTTTCTTTGCAAAGTAATATCACCTAGTTCCCAATATTTAGAAAAAATCTTTCTTCTCTGGTTGTCGTCGATTTTAGAAGAACATTGCATTTTGCATTTATCCCTGCAAGGTTGTTTCATAGCACGTGCTGCAACAATTTTTTTTGTTTTTGATTGCGAAACATAAGCTTGACCGGTATTACGCAATTTCTTTGCTTTGTTAGCTAGCCAGTCATCTACCCTTGCTATACGTTTCTTCCCTTTCTTTATATTCTCTTTCCTCTGTTCTACAATCAAACTAGTATTGTTTTCAGCTACTTCGTCTTCATTTGTCTGTGCACATTGTTGGATTGGGGGTGGTTCAATTTGGTTTTTACCATACGACACTAACGGTCTATCGGTACTTACTGGTGTCTTTTTTGAAGAAACAGAGGGGCTTCTAGATGAACTGCTAGACGAGCTTGACGATCCGATGGAAAAACTTGATGATGTACTGGAAGATCTAGATTTATAGTTAGGGTCCTTCACTGAATCATCGTCGTCTTCCGAAAAGGATTCATTAGCGGAGTTGGCATGGGTAGGTTTGTTTTCAGGAGGGTTGTAACTGCAATGCGCAACTGGTTCAGTGTCATTCCAACCTTCAAAAGTCGCATTTTCAACTGAAATGAAATATGTAATAAAATATGAAATAGAGAAAAGTTATGTATACAAGAAGCTGTGTAAAGAGGTGAAGATAGGTTATGAACAATTTACAAAAAACTTACCCAAACATTCACTTGAATAGTTTTCATTTATTATCTCGTTATTCCCTGAGTTTTCAATTATTGGTGTAATGACTGGATTTTCTGCAAAAAATAATAGTGCGTTATAGTAATATACAAAAATTTTATTATGAAAACATTTCAGTTTAGATAAAAACATAAATCAATATTTATAGTTCACTTCAAAAATTACCCAATATTTTTTCTATACCAGCTTACCTTTGCTATTGTTATCATAATTTTCTTTGTTTTCAATATTTTGATTATTTATTAATTGCAATAACTTTTTAGCCCGACTTTCTTTAAATTTGTCAGCCATTTCTATGTTCTGAAAGAAAATTCACGGGAAATGACAATGTTTTCTCATATTTAATGGATTTAAAGTAGTGGTTAAACTATTAAACTGACATAAATCTGGATACGAAATGGGCATAACACATAATATGGTTGTATTACCATCACTATGTAGTATAAACTAATTAGATTGAATTAGATAAAACAGTCATAAACTAGTTGTGACGGTTTTTTTTTCAATCTGCTTTTACAAAATTTTGCTTAATAAAAACAAAAAAGTGCCACAACATAGAATAGATCTATATTTTCAACAGGTCAAATTACGAAAAAAGGATAAAGTTTAGAAAAATAACGTCATAAACTGTGATGTGACACTTTTTTAGATTCTATTTTAAAATTTAATTTAATTAAGAATGAACTAAACTGTAGTATTATGTTATATGACAGTTTTTTACTCATCTATTTAAACGAATTTCAAATTAACTTACCTGAAATATAGTCCTAAGACAGCTTATGACAGTTTTCACGAGCACTAACACACGTTCACTTGCTGTAAGCTTTAATGCGTCACTGTTTCCGAGCGGGCGAAGCGCATTTGTGTTCCCGAGAAAACTGACACTTGCACCATCTAGTAGCATTCTGTCACACTACAGTTATGGCGGTTTTATTCATAAATAGAGAATCGAAAGCGGGATAAAACTGCGTTTATAACTCAAAACGCCATTTTTTTGTAATATGACTGTTTTTAGAGGATGTGCGATATCATAAATCATAGTTAAATTATGTAAAATAATGATATAATTATGTATATCTAAAACGCAGTAAACAAAAGTATTAAAGAACGTATTAAATATATTATACAAAAATATATTAACCTTATTAACTAAATCTGAAGCACAATAGTTAACCCATTTCTTCGATAGATGGTGGTGTGGCATAAATGTGATACAAAAAGGCAGGTTAAAATTTATTCCTGTAGTTGAGTTTCATATTTGCTTCTAACCTTTATATTAATGACACACTGCCCTACTGCGTGTTGACAATCTCATTTATTATTTATTTTTTTACCTATGTGGTACTCTATGTGGTAAATCAAATTTTAAGAGCTATTAACAATGTCATTTTTCGGCGAGGATCAAACTTTCTTTTTTGCTTACTATGCAGGCACTGATTTATAAGTTCTTTTATGTTTTTTATTGTATCAATCGTGTGAATTAATCTCTTATTTTTAGAATTGATGTTAACAGCGCCATCTCTCTTAAATCTATACATATAATAAAAATGGTAATAACATGTTATGTCTGTTTCTGAATATTGTATAGTATATTAATTTGCGACTAAAATCATTATTGGGACTGTAAATCATTAAATAAGTACATTTTTATAATTTTTAGAATTGTACTATCTGACGGTCTGTCTGTTTGTTTATGGACGCATGACGTTTTGAGTAAACATCTTTTTTTTTTCAATGAAATCCTTAAGAAAATCATAAAGCGTATTATCAAGTTCATTTAATCTTTGTTTTATTGAAATTGGTTAATTCCATCGAAAGTCATGATTATTATTTTGAAATGTAGGTTCGAATTTGTTTAATGGCGCCACAAAATCCCAAAAATAGTAATAAAAAGATTCGTGTGTAAAAAAAACGTTCTATTATAATATATTTCGTATCGTTCTATTATAGTACTTAAAACACAGTAAAAATATGTTTTCCTTAAATTAAAAAAGGTGAATCGTATTGAGACTCACTGTAATAATTTATGTCCATGAGCCTGACGAAGCTGCAAGCCTGTAAGGTATATATACAGAGGTATTGAAATATTTAATTATTCAACAACTTCAACTTCTTCAACTCGACTAAAACTAAAAGTAGCAAAATTGCAATAAATGTCGTGATGGTGATATTGTTTTATAGCCAGAATCACTCTAATACCAAATAACTTTTTTTTCAGTTTTAAGTAAAGTTGCAGCCTATTTACGTCCCACTGCTGGGCACAGGCCTCCTCTCATTTCTGAGAGGGTTTTAGGGCAAGGAAATGTCCACCGCGCTGCCCCAATACGTGTTGGCGAACTTCACATGTCATCGAAATATTATTTTTTATTTCTCAAACATGCAGGTTTCCTCACGATATTTTCCTTCACCGCCGAGCACGTGGTAAATCAGCACTTAAAATTGCAATTGACAATTTCATTGGTGCCGGCGGGGATCGAACCCGGGTTGCTCGAGTACTGTGAAGCTTACAGCGAGCGCTAACCATCTGAGCTACCACGGCTCATGCTTCAGTTTTAAGATAGGGATAATAACATCGATGTTGGCATCGCTAGCTCAACATCGATGTTCGATGTTTAAGCCACTCAAAACATCGATGTTGACCATTATCGATGGTTTTTGTATATGTGTAGATAGTTACACATTGTTTTAAAATTATGTGGGTATACACAGCAAGGGAAAAGTAACAATTAACTTGAATATCAATTTACGTAGAATAGTTATTATGCGACAACCGACAACGACACTACAAAATAAAGCGAAAGCAGTGACCATTGTGACATTACAGGAGACACTTGACAATTAAGTTTGACTCACCATACTGACATTTTTTTAGATAAACGATGCGTTCAGAAATTCTGAATTATTCAAAATTTTTAATCTTCAGAGCAGATGCAAGATTTAGTTGATATTGATTTCGCGAGTTCGCATTGTTTGCAAGTTCCCAATTATCGATTATGGGTTCATTGACGTCGATGTTTCGATGTTTGACATATGTCAACATCGATGTTAAAACATCGAAGTTTTAATTTTTAACATCGATGATCATCTAACATCCCTATTTTAAGTGTGTTTCCCACTCAGCGTGTGTTATGCGACGATCGTAAATAAAGCGCAAGGTCAAACTTTACGCGTCAGTACTGATTGTTTTGCACATGGCCAGCTCTATATTGCTTTTTCTCGCGTTAGTAGTCCCCGTAACCTTTTTCTGTACGCCCCGGCTAAGTCTACTTCTATCGTCGTTTACACAGAAGCTCTATCATAAACGACTTAGAACTTTGAGAATATCGATTTATTTTGTTACCACTTATTCATAGAGTAATGATATAAATCGTTTAATATTCTCTTACCCTAAACGTCAAATTCTTTAAGTAAAACCTATATTCGCGAGCTACGCCGCGGGCACAGCTAGTAGATAATAATATTAGTCTGAGAGCTGGCGACGAATTTTGGGAAGTTCCTTAGGGCTAGTTGAAATTGTGAAAAAATATAATTTCGTTAATTGGCGAATCCAGTCCTGCGAGTCTGGCGGAGCGTTTGCGGTTATTTCGTTACTGCGCAGCATATAACATTTGCAAAAAAAAAAATCCAAAAAATGTTTTGTGGCAACTTGATTTCTTTTTTATCTCTTAATTTAATTTTTATATAATTCCAAAAAAATAATCCCACACGTGTTTGTCAACTTGATTTCTTTCTTATCTCTTAATTTAATTTTTATATAATTCCAAAAAAATAATCCCTCACGTGTTTGTCGGTTATAAAGTATTACCAGACCTCTCCAAAAATATTTCGTTTTAATTCCCAAAAAACATACTTTTGTCTATCTCAAATTTTAATCACATATTTATTGAGTAATTTTTAATAATATCTGCAAATCACCAGACAAATTTAGCGGTTTGAACAATTCCCAGACGTGAATAAAGTTTACAAATGACTACGACTAAAAAGTCTAATGCGTAGCCATAAGTGCGAGAAAGATAGCTTATCGAAGCATGCCAACAGCGGATGGGGGCCTAAGCTCCTCGCGCTGTGATTGGTTATTAAGAAATATCTTTTTTAAAGATTTTAAGATTAAATTCTTGTTTTGGGATTTAGCATGTATGTATGCGCATATATGACCATGTAAATATCTGTGTATATAGTTTGAATTATTTTAGATCAGTGCTATAATGGCCGGCCCATTGCCACTTCAGCTTACTAATCCGTTGGGCTATGTCGGTTACTCTGGTTCTACTGCGGATATCCTCATTTCTAAGTTTATCACGCAGAGAAACCCCGAGCATAGCCCTCTCCATAGATCACTGAGCGACCTTGAGCTTCCTCATACGGCCAGCAGTGAAGGAGCACGTCTCAGATCCGTAGTCATCACTGGCAGCACGCACTAGTCGTACAATTTCGTTTTAAGGTTTTGAGGTATGTCTAACGAGAAGATGTGTCGTAGTTTCCCGAACGCTGCCCAGCGGAGTTGAATCCGTCGATTGACCTCTCGGTCGAAGTTGGACTTACCTAGTCGGACTATTTGTCCCAGGTAAACATACTCGTCAACAACTTAGAGCTTAGTGCTCCCAACAGCTACCGGCATAGGTGTGACATGGACGTTAAACATGATCTTTGTTTTGTCCATGTTCATCTTAAGACCTATTCGTTGGGAGACACTATTGAGGTCATTGAGCATAGTGCTTAGGTCTCCAGCGATTCTGCCATATTGACTATATCGTTGGCAAATCGAAGGTGAGTGATGTACTCGCCATTGATGTTAATACCGCATCCTTTCTAGTCCAGCAGCTTGAAAACGTCTTCCAATGCAGCGGTGAAAAGTTTCGGGGATATAACGTCACCCTGTCTTACGCCTCTCTGCAGTTGGATAGGTTTCGTACTCTGATTCTGTACTCGGATAGCCATCGTAGCTCTACTGTACAAACACTTCAGCACTTCTATATACCGACTGTCAACTTGGCACCGCTGAAGGGCCTGCAGCACCGCCCAAATTTCGACGGAATCAAAGGCTTTCTCATAGTCCATATACGCAAGGCAAAGTGGCAGATTGTACTCGCCTGTCTTCTGTATAATTTGCCGAAGGGTGTGTATGTGGTCTATGGTACTAAAGCCTTTTCGGAAACCGGCTTGTTCGGGAGGATGGAAGTCGTCGAGTCTGCGTCCGAGACGATTCGTAATGATTCTCGAAATCAACACGTAGAAGGGAAATCGGTCTGTAGTTTTTTAAAAGAGCGTTGTCGCCTTTCTTGAAGAACAAGACCACCGCACTTCAGCTCCACGCCTCCGGAGTAGTGCCACCATGGAGACAGAATTAAAGAGCTTCTGAAGGACTTCAAGTACCGGTTTTCCACCCGCTTTCAAAAGCTCCGCTGTAATTCCATCCTCGCCCGGGGACTTTCCGTTTTTAAGGTGCTGGAGAGCCATTCTAATCTCGCTTAGACTGACGTCCGGGATATCTTCGGAATAGTGTCGGATTAGACTCGCTCCTGGATCGTTATTCACACTTGCGTGTGGTTCCAACGATGACGTGTACAGCTGCCCATAGAACCTCTCAATCTCACTCAAAATCTCAAGTGCCCCGGAAACGATGCTGCCACACTCGGGCTTCAGCTTTGACAGTTGGCTCTTTCTGGCAGACAGATCTCTGGCAAAGACTTTGTAGCCTTGGTTCCGCTCGATCGCTTCTTCAATACAAGCTATATTGAAGTTGCGTAAGTCCCGCCGCATACATTTGGAGATCTGTCTGTTCAGTTGCCTGTAAGCTGCCAAATCTGTTGAAGAATGTAGCTTCATGTCCCGTTTAACAGCCATGAGATTAAGAGTGTGATCGGAGAGTTTTTGTGTTCTTCTGCGGCGGGTCTTGCAAAAGTTTCCACGAGCTTGTCATTCATATCGTCCACTTCATTGCAGTCTTTTAGACACTGAAAACGGTTTTGTAACTCGAGCTGAAAGGTATCGGGACTTTGTAACAGAGCACGAGGGGGACGGAGCGTTGACTTCATTATACGAGACTTCTCCAACTTAACGTTTAGGTTCAGTGTGCCTCTAACCATTCGGTGATCGCTACCAGTTTTCACCCTAGCGATCACGGAGACATCACTGAACAGTTGTCATCTGGTCGTCATAATGAAGTCAATCTCATTTTTTGTCGAACCGTCGGGGCTCGACCATGTCCACTTCCTGTGGGGCCGCTTCTGGTCTATGTAATGTCAATATATTTTTGAATGACATACATTAGTTATGAAAAAATCGAGCACACTCACACGTATGTAATTACGGAGACACCTACATAAATAACTGCTGAAGCTACTTTTTTAATCGCTTAAAAATAAATATAATGTTATTTCAAATTTAATTAATTTATTTAACAATTCACGGCTTTTCGGAAATCGGAATTTAGATAAATATTTCACTGTATTTAACTTAAATATGTACCCATATAACAATGCTCTTCAAGAGTTTTATTTGAATCATTGATTTATACGGGTTAAAAAATCTTAAATTCTAATACTATTATTATGGGTATTATTCTTATAAAAGAATTCATGTTATATTTGTCCAACTACCAACCACTAGTTTACATAAACATTATTACAATAATACCATAATATACGCGGTAGAACCATACTGCAGCTGTATTATGGCTCCGGTGTCTATATTCCGGCAGCTCTATTGCGGTAGAGAACCGGACACCGTTTGCACCAAATATTAAATAATGTTACTAGTTTGCACCGACAGCGATGCATTTCATTAAAATATTATGTAATATCATAGTACATCGCAAGTGGTCAGGACGCGCAGTCGAAGTATCTATTCGCTGTGACCTTATTCAAATCGTTTTTACATTAAAACAAAGTAAAAATCGTGTTTTAATAATAATTAGTAAAATATCACCCTGCTTAAACATGCCCTATACCACAATGTTTTCTTTTATCGCAGGGCACATAAGTAAACGACTCTTAAAATTGCAATTAATAATTTCATTGGTGCCGTCGCAGGTCGAACTTTATTTGTTCGCTTACTCAGTGGCAGATTATCCTTAAGGCCAACTAGGCACGTGCCTAGGAGCGCACGGTTGAAAACGAGCCCTCGTAGACTCTGGATGATATTGCCACATGCGTGTAGACGAGCTCCTTGGCTTGGAGTTAAATCAGACAATTGAGGTGTCAAAGGGGTAGACCCGTCTCTGCTGATCCAGTTCTCTGGGATACAATTATTTAAATGTTCTCACACGTTTAGAGTCCCATGCTCTGGACGACGATCTTACTGAAAGATCATTGGTCTTCTCGTTGCCAATATTGTTATTTCGGCCCGTATAGAAGCTCTGGGAGATCGTTTATGAGAAATTCCTGATAATTGTTTCCATTTAAATAATAATTTCTTCTTTCGAAAACTTTGACTCATACGTCCTTAAGATGGATTTTAAAAACCATTCATCTTCAATGTCACTACTTAGCAAAAAGCGACAGAACTGAATCCTTCGTGGGAGATTTTCATTTTCCAAACCTTGTACAGCCGTTCCGTGAAAATGATACTTGTTTTCTCGGTGCATCGTATTCCACATCTTATATAGGTACTGAAATGTTGAGGTTTCGAGCTACTACTCTGACGTTCATAATAGGATCTGCATCAAAGCTGCAATAATGTCTTCCTCGAGCTTACTTGGGCCATGTTTTCCCGGATCGACTCCAGGTTTCGTCTGATGGATTCTAACATCAGAAGCCGACGAAATATGCTGTAAAACACTCTGACCTTTGGTAATCTTCGATTTCGATATCCCTCTTGGTACATAAGCCGTGCCAAAGATCCATTATCGTCACATCAGCCATACATGAAGACGATATCAGAATATTCTTCATTAGTAAAAGCAGCCATAGTTGATTGATCGCACAAATAGTCGGAGAACAGTGAAGGAACACACAACTAGGACTAGACGCAACTCAATAAAAAAGGAAAATCAAAATAAACACGAATTTGCAATTAAAACGTCTAGTTACAAGGGCAGTCGTTACTTGACTAACTGAGGGTTCAAAGATGTGACGAACGCGCCCTGTTACTTGAGTACTGATCCTAATTAATCTGAATAAATAACGACTTTATGTGATTTACTACGCTGATCTGTCAAAAACGGTCAAGTTTTTTTTAGATCCCGCGGCGTCTTTTGTTTTTGGTGTTCTTTTGAATTCTAAAAACTAATCAGTTCTAACGAAAACATAATAGTGCATTAAGTGCATTATTTTGGTTCACATAAAAATAAAAATATTCGTCCGCAATTTGCTTTGTACACCTTAATTCCAAGAGTTGATGAGACATCTACGTAAATAATACCTCAAAAGAAAGGGCAATAACTAGGTATTTTTTAACGTTTGAACAACAAAGGCTATTTTTTTATGATGGCATAAACACAACATTTCCTTAATTTCATTTTAGTTTCTTAAACTTAAATATGCGTAGAATGTGTTTCTGATGAGAGATGCTTGGAAATTATTTTGTGTGAGTAATCACATATAATAATCACATGAGTTACATAAATAAAAAAATAATAACTTATCAACTGGACACGATTGGCATTTAATTGGGAAATAAAAAATCTTAAAAATCTTCAATTTAAAAAAAAAGAGCAGACTTCGTCTAAGACAAGTTTAGCTTAATCTGTTCTAAATGGTTTAAGGTATCATCTCCTTCAGGCTTTGCACCCATCTTCCAAACAACCTGAATATCAAAATAATTAATTGCTGTCCGTTAGTCTGGCTAAAACTCCAAACTGGCTCAAACGATTCTGATGAATTTTTGTGTGTATTTGATTATTATATAATTGTATTTGGAACCTGGATGGTTTAGATTTACAATTGGTCCGGGTTCAAAAAAGATTTTGTTGAGATCCAGAAATCACCCGTGCGGATCGCTATCTCTTAATAAATTATCTCCAAGCAGAAAGGCCCGTGTTATTTACGACGCTGCTGGTAATCGATTGCGAGATATTACAGTAATCCCATTTCACAACACACATATTACAAGACTATTCGAGTGATAGTTTTGTTTACCTTTCCTTTTCTGCTTAGTATTAGATCTATGCTTGAACCATCTTCTTAACTATTACTGCCACGTCACAGAACGCGTTTGCGAGCTTCTTTATACGAAGTGTGTTACAATCGCAGATATCCATAGACTTCAGAGTTATTTATTATAAGGTGGTCTTAGCTCGCTTGTAACTCAATTATTAAACAAAATTAAAGAGACCGATATTAAAGAGTACAGTACCGATAGTAAATCCTTAAGCACGCGCTGTCGCACCAACCGGGATGCAATTATTTTTCGTTTCTTGCATAGGAAGTCGAGGAGTCAAACTAGAATAATCTAGTGTCTAGTATTACATTTATTCGCTCAAAAGTAACTTATCTTTCAAAACTTCTACTCTACATTGAGCTTCTATTACAGAATCTCTATATTAGTTTCTATATCTTTAGTTTTTTCATAGGGTAATGCCTACGCATACCCACCTCGCGAGGACAAAGACAAAAAGGCAACTCCTGTCCCTTTTATTCTACCTGTTCCCAACAACTCCACCTGTTTAACTGACCTACGAGTCCTATACGTGGTGGCCATGGATCCAGGAACGAGCACGCGGTATCACCAGCCTTTCAAACCCCTGCGGTGTCGGCGCCGGAGGTTTCTGCCGCGAAGAATAGGGAGTGCGATGGCTCGCAATACCGACACTGCTCTTTTCCACGGCCTCACAACTACGGCATTAGCGGTGCGGCTCCGCCAGTTGCGGAGGGTAAAGCAAATGATGCATTTCTATACTAACACTCCACTTCCCCCACGACTTCGCTTTAGCTGCGGCGAGAAGGGGACACTCCCTCCCCCACGACAGTCCACCAACACACATTCGGCGTGGGTTCGGCAAGCCCTTTCAGAGCAGCCATCGCAGCCAATCCGATCACCTCAGGCCAGCAAAGTGGGTTCCTCTTTGTTCACTGTAGATGATCAAACCACGGCTACTTATCCTTTCCGCCAAGATATGGCGAGAACCCGTTTAAGGTGGAAGCTAAATAGATCTATGATAGACTCCACCAAGTATCGCTATATAACATCATAATCGTGTTTCATCTCTTTAGCTCTATTACTTTGGTGTCAAAATTCTTTATTAACACGTGCATCAGTATTTCGTATCAGCATTTATATGATCACATCGGACTAAAGGAATTAGTCGTATGGCATGGGATACCATAAGCATACAAGTAAATGTCTCTGCGGGCGTGAAGCTAGGTGGAGCGCGTAATGCTTCCGCACTGTATTGAATTCGGTGCCAACGATCCTGCTCCCACCGCTGGTTCACGTTCGTGTGCTTCCCAAATGATAGCAATCTCGTTGCGTATGCTGAACATGGCATGGCACTTTGAAATATCTCAGCGCATTGCTTTTACGCAGTACACTTTGTCTTGCTTGCTACTATGTCTTGAACTATTTATTACTGTGACATTCATAATTTGCACATTTCAGCATATTATGTACTCTGGGATATATAGAGACTTCACCTCAGGCAAAACACGCTGCATCGCGAGATAGATACGATCACAAAAGAAGACCTAAAACTTTCTAAACTAAAAAAATATCCAATTGAATTTTGGGAGGGGGAAGAAAGGTATTTTAAGTTGAAATGTAAAGTAAGTAATTCTTTTAAGTATGCGTCTTAACTTAAGTGCAGTTAGTATTTGTTTTTACTGTTGGGACACTGTGCCTAGCAATTATAAACTTCAACAAAGCTCCAAGTCCAAACAAACTCCGACGCATACGTACGTTGAAGTGGTAAATTTTAAGTTAGATATTTACTTTTATCTGTAAATCTTTTAATATAATTATATAAGGCATTAACAACTAGTTATGTAAATAAAAATTTGCACCCACTGTTTACTTGCTTGCAGAGATATAATAATTATGTTTGTATTTTCTTTAAGATATTAAGATTTCATTTGTTTCAAATTCTGACCTACGTTGTCTTCAAGCATATACTATTTTCAAATGGAAGAGAGAACAAGCCGAACTGAGATATCTATCTTGTAGGTACTACAATTAGTAGATATCGTCCACTGTATTAAAACTTAGGTAAATAATAGAAACGATATCGTAATTCGAAGTGAAAGTTTTCGAGGTTTTTAATTAGAGAACAAGGGGGACTTTCAAACTCAATATTAAATTCCTCACCTCCGCAGCTTCGGCTTATTGGTCGCCTTCGGCCAGCCTCTACCGCTCGCACAGATGCCAGCGATTTGCCACAGCGGGCAGGGGTTGCTCTCCCCCCGCGCCTACGACTTTAAAAACACTAGGGGTAGGGCAGACACGACTACGTGAAGTCGGGGCATTCTGATTCGGTTTAGGTACAGGTTCGACCTATCTCATCTATAATATATAACTAATAAAAAACAAAAAATGCTGTTCATACTTTATAGCAACTACTAGCAACGCAAATTTTAACAGTTCGTTGCGGTGAAAATTTTAGAGCACCTAATTTTTAAACTTGGCACCTAATTAGCACCTAAAAAGCCCCTAATTTTGGGTTTTTCTAAATGCAAATTCCTGACTTTGCGTTGCTGGCGATACACAACTCCGCTTCTGGGAGATGGAGTTCATCATAAAGTGTGCCTGCGTTTCCATGAAGTCAACTAGCCGTTGACTCCTATGCTACCGTCTTATTACAAATTTTTCTACTTTCAGCTCACCGCCTTCTCTTGTGCCTAGGTTTATCTTAATTATATTATATAAGTAACTAAATTAATCAATGTACAAAATTGATCCCTTAGAAACATATTAGTACACATTAAAGAAATGAACACATTCATCATCATTATCATTGTTGCATCCCTTCGCATTTCCACTGCTGAACACGGGAAGACTTGTGGCAGGAGGCCCCGAGGTATGGCATAGATATGTTACGGTCCTGAGCAACCTGCCTCCATCGACTTTTTGTATGTTTTAACAGGTCGCAGGCAGTAGTGAAAGCCCAGGTCTCAACTCCCATATGTCATCACTGGAATATTGTCCGAATATTATATGTCCCTATCAGAAGCTTTAAGATTTTTCAGGAATTTCCCATAGACGACACCCACAGCACGAAATCTGTTGATGAATTTTCTAAAGCCACCACCACAAGTTTTATACAATAGATATATATAAAAGTAGTAAAAACCTGTTCATTCTTTCCGAATTCTCGGTACATTGTAACAAAACGATTGATATTGAAATGAAAAAATGGAAATGTTCTTTTTTATATTTGGCGCCTAACCGGAAGAGAATGCCAAAAAGCAGTGTTAATTTCGCCTTTGTAGTCCTTTTTAAAATTACACAGTATTAATAAATAAATAATCACAGATATCCGACATAGCCTTAGCCATAGATAGCCATAGATAGCCATAGATTAGTAAGCTGAAGTGGCAGTGGGCCGGCCATATAGCTCAAAGAACCGATAACCGATGGGGAAGAAAGGTTCTTGAGTGGCAGCCTCGTACCGATAGGCGAAGTGTAGGGCGACCCCCCACTAGATAGAGTGACGACCTGGTAAGACATGCAGGAAGTCGATGGATGCAGGTGGTTCAGGACCGTGCTTTGTGGCATTGCTTGGGGGAGGCCAGCCGTAATGATGATGATAATGATGAATAAATTAATTAATTAATAATTCCTAAAATAAATTTGCCCATAGTGGCAACATGTTGAAGAGCCATTAAAAAATCAAAATTTATACCTATTATGTTTTGAAATAACTAAATGACATTACAATAAACGCAAAGAGTAGTTTCTACCAGCGCCTACTATAAAAAAGGCACATAATATTTGTATAGAAATAATCCACATAGAATAGCAGGCGCTTACAATTAGTAGGTACACAATTTGTTTTGTAGCACACATTGTAAACAAAAAGCCTCGTGTGGTGGCGAATGTCGAGTGGTAACGGTAAAAGAGAATCCATTATCTACTCTATTTCGTACCGTGAGCGTTGTAAGGGTGATTTTGAATGGCACTAAGATAGCAATTCCGTTTACGCACGTCAATGTGTAAGACGTCTGGCACTGTAATCTCCAATCCACAAATTCTGTCAGGGCTAAGGCCAATATATTGCAAATAAGACTAAGGCCTGAATGATACGAGATACTATCGGTCCGTTCAGCATAGGTACATTAAGAAAAGACATCACTAAGGCACTCTTTAGAGATTAGTATATTATTGTGTGCAGTCAGGACACTGTAATGCAAAGGCTGTGTCTTTGTCATGCACGCCGAACGCACCGCCCCACTGCACTTAGTCTCGAAGTATCAACACAGAGAAGAATTTTTTGTTGTCGTTAATTTTTGTTTTATATTTTAATTTAAATATTCTCACACAAAAAGTTTCAACTATCAAAATCTTTCGAAGTATGCTGCTGACGCAAAATAATTTATATTTATACAATAAAAATAAGCAAGAAAACGAATGCTTGATATAGTGACGTTTTACGTGGTAGAGCCATGCTGCACCTATATTAATTGTATAGTAGTAGCACGAATGGGTCGGCTCGACCCGGGAAGGACCACGCTCTCACAGAATACTTACGTAAAATAGCGGCTTATTGCTGCTGTGTTTCGTAAGGTGAGTATAGAGAACTGGAGCCCCTTTTTCCAGGAAAAGAGGCATCCCATCTTAGTCCTCACGGGTGGCAACGCATCTGCATTTTGATTCGGAAACGAGGATAAATGTAAATGTCTATGGGCCACAGCAAGCACTTACCATCAGGTGGATTGTGTGCTCGCTTGTCACCTTTATCCTATAAAAAAAAGTGATTTATATTTGTTTTCATATATTCTACAACATGTTGTGATGTGGAGAATGTGCAAGTTTTAGGTCAGTTGTCAACTTCACCTACCTGCGGTGCATCCTGACATTGACTTTAGAAAGAAGCTCTGACAACCAAATGATTTTGGAAAATCCGTCCAAACGTGTCATGTCAATGCCAAATACTGTAATAATGGAACAGACTGGTAGTGGGCAGCAGCATCACTACGACTACGAGCATCTCGGCTCTGCTATTACCAATCTGCTTGCTCAGGTAAGTTTGGGCAACTCAGTCAATAAATGCATGTCATGTCTCCTAACACATTTTGAAAAAGCTTATGACCTAGTTGGTTGATAGCGTTTGTCAGTTATCCCGCTATATTTCGCTTGAATTACTTACCATGATAAAATAATAATTTGTCTGTCGTGAAAGATATTGAAAATTTTATCTATGCTATTCCGTGTTAAGGATTTCGATTCCGCAAAGCGTGACACATGGCGGAGAGCGCAAGAGTAGGTACTTGTAGGAGCGGACACATAACGGTAACATTAACGTTTATCGTGTTCTTGCCTAGGTACATAAGGTCTGCCGTGTCGTAGTGTCTACCATGCAAGTATACAAACTAAGCAGGGTCAACAATACCCGCGTGGGAAGCTTATACTTGCGCCGATGATCATAACAATTAGGTATGCCTACAAAAGCACAACTCACATTTAAGCAGGATATAAAATAAATCAGTCAAGAATTTAGTAATTGTTTGTAAATTTATGCAAATGTTCAATTTGATCATTTTATACACACTTAAAATATTTGTAAGATGCAAATGTAATACCGAAATTATTTGTAAGATGTAAATGTAATACCGTAAGCTGAGGACGTGACAAGTGACTTTTTCTCCAAATAACAATTTAGCAACTTAATCTCACATGCACCCTGCTAACGTTGCACTGCGGAATAAACAAACAAATGTTTCCAACTCGCCTCTCTTAAACATCTTTAAGCCTGCTCCTTAACCCTCTCGTTGCGGTGGCCAGCGATTGGTTGCGTGGTTGGAGGGTAGGCGAACGTTTCGCAGTGGTATGTACTTAATTTTACAGCAAATGTCTGCGTGCGTCAGATGGTGATTGATCGCATGACGTAATCGATCACTACGTAAGTGGGGCGCGGTTGCATCAGCAAGTAGTATAAATAGCAGCTGGTTTGCTCGCCGCTCACTTAGAGGCCAGCCTCCGCATAGTCTGCTTCACCTGAGGATGCCTCGTGTAGAGGCAAAACACGTGTCGTATTTTCGAGAGTGGTGTGTCGTTCCTAGTGTGGTAGTACTGGGATTGGCAGTTACGGGTAAAGTGCACGCAATTGAGGGAGGGCGGGAAGTCTCCTTAAAACTAGGCAGGACGCATCATTTTCTTTTTTTACGCGGGATTAAGCAAATTAAGTTATAACAACGTCATTAGGTTCGAAAGTATTTTTGCCGAGATCCTATGTTGTAACGAAGTAGTTTTATTATTCATCAACTATGCAAGTTTCTTTACGATGTTTTTCATCATCGTAGAGCATGTGATTTATACATAAATTGCAATTAACAATTTTACTAGGAGCTAACACGGCTCAGAACATGTACCTACAATTATTTACTGTTTAAACCACTCTCCTGTCTGTCTGTCTTCGCTAGGAGTAAAGGTATTCTGTGGTTTTAACCAACTTCATTTGAAATGTCATTTTGACTTTACTTTTTTAAAGAGTTGTAAAGGAGATGTTACAATCATAGAATACTATAATATTCTATGGTAACAACTTATATCAATATCAACTCACTGGCACGTGGTACTCGTTAGTTAACGGGACGAGACCCGAACCGAACCTAAAGTCCTTAAACTAGTGATAGGGGAGCAAAATCATCACGTCGAGGCTCTGCGCTCAGCAACCCATTCATACAGCAGCAATTGACTTATCGATTTGTCACCAAAGGCCGCGTTTCCACCTGCAAGAACATGAGCATAGACTTAGAATATACCATAGACTTAGAATATACTGGCGTATAGACGACCTGACAGCCCGAAAACGCAGGACTAATTTTGATTTGTCATTGTGTGTGTTAGCTAGTGATGTACATTTTACTTACAAGGACTATCGAAAAATAATTGTTAAGGAAGCGGTAATATATAAAAGAATTTTTTAGTGCACGAAATTCAATAATTTATATTTAATATACTACAGTTCTATAATGTATAAAAATCTGTCTCCATTTTTATCTAAAGTTTTGAAAATTAAATTTTTGAAATCTTATTATTATAACAATATTATACTTACTGGTACAATAATGTAGAAATGGCTCCTTTTAATAAAATTGTTTTTATTCTACTTTTTCTTTTATAGTTCTCAAGTAAATGTATGCTGCAAATTGTTGAGTTTATCTTTGGATTCCAACCAACCCGTCCAATTACCTTAACCATTTTTTCTAATCATAGAATCCGGAAGGAATCTGTTTGACAAATAAAATTACATTTATAGATCACAAACCGTGGATTTATTTTCTTGTTGTGTGGTATCGATTCAATATAAATATTCAAGATAAATATCGACATTAAATTTGATATAGTTGAGTCAATCCAAGAAAGAAAGAAAGAAAGAATGATAACGTGTGGATGGATAAAGATGTACAAAGGGTTGTGCAAGAAAAAAAGAAAGCGTGGTTGGATTGGTTAGCAACAAAAGCTAACCAAAAAGTTCAAAAGGCAATGGATGACGAGATAAAGGAAGCAAGAACGAAGTATAAAAGATTGAAAATAGCAGCGAAAGAAATTCTGTCTAGAAAGAAAGAAGAACGAAAGGATGATTTCGATAGGAGGCTCACTGAAGATTTCCAGTCAAGCATTAAGTTTTTCTAGAAAACCATCAAAACAGCCAGAGGAAAAACTTCTACCTCGGAGTTGAGTACGATCAGGAGTCAAGATGGGAGCATTATAAAAGGAGAAGAATGTTTGTTAAAGAGATGGAAAGAGTATTTTGAAAGTTTGTTTGAAAGAGAGGAAGTGCAGGTACAGCATCTGCCACTTTCCACGGAAACTAACATAAATGTTGATGAAAATGAGATAAGCCTGGATGAAATAGTGAAAGTGTTGAAAAGTATGAGATTAGGTAAGGCTGCAGGGTATGACAGGATTACCGTCGAGATGTTGAGGGCTGCACAGGGCCTGGTGGCTAGTCAGCTGTACCGCCTTTTCAATCTGTACTGGCGAAATGGGCAAGTACTGGGATACTGGTGCAAAGCCGTAATCGTGCCATTGTATAAGGGAAAAGGGTCAGGCAGGACTGCATATATTACCGCGGTATAAGCCTTCTCAGCGTCGTCGGTAAATTGAATGCGAAAGTGTTTATTGGAAGGGTTGTGAATGAAACAGACGAGAAAGTATGGGATGCACAAGCGGGATTTAGAAAGGGAATGGGATGTACGGATCAGGTATTTTCCTTGCGTTGCATAGCCGAAAATTGTTTGGCTAAAAACAAGAAAGTCTACTGCGCGTTCGTAGATCTAGAAAAGGCCTATGATAGAGTGGTGAGGAATGAATTGTGGTCAGCACTGTCCGTGAACGGTGTGAGCAGTATCCTCATACGAGCATTGCAATCTCTTTATAGGGATTCTAGTGCTTGTGTAAGGATAAACGGAATGGTTTAATATCGAAAAAGGTGTTAGACAGGGATGTGTAGCGTCACCGTCACTGTTTAATCTGTTCATGGACAATTGTTTGACAGATTTAAAAGAGAATGAAAGTGGGTTGAGAATGAATGAGTTACTCGTCGAATGTTTTCTCTATGCTGATGACCAAGTATTACTTGCGTCTTCGGCCGAGGAGTTGCAAGAGATGGTAACTGCTATGAAGATGAATGTAAGGAAGACGAAAATGATGGTGTTTGAAAAAGATGAGGCAGTGACAGACTGCAATATCATGATTGAAGATGAACAAATTGAACAGGTGAAAGAGTTTGTGTATCTGGGTTCAAAGTTTACAAGAGATGGAAAGTGTGAGAGTGATATCGAAAGATGAGTGAATGCAGGAAACATGGTGAATGGAGCTTTGCACTCCTTTATGAGCAGTCGGAAGGTGTCTAACAAGGCTCATTTGGCTGTGCATGAGGGGGTTTTGGTTCCAACACTCATGTACGGAAGTGAAAGTTGGGTATGGCAGAAGAAACATGAAAGCAGAATAAATGCAGTTGAGATGAGAGCATTAAGAAGTATGATAGGAGTTAAACTGAGTGACAGGATAAGAAATATTGAGATAAGGAAACGTTGTGGTCTGAAAGAAGATGTAGTAGTAATTGAGAAAGGTATACTGAGATGGTTTGGCCATGTTGAGAGAATGAATGAAGAACGATTGACGAAAAAAATGTATAAGGCGAGTGCGAATGAAAGTGTTGGAAGGGGTAGACCTGGCGGACATTTCTAGACCAAATCAGGGACGTCTTGAAAAAAGGCCAGGTCAAGAGTACTCTAAACCGTAGAGCATGTATGAAGGGAATAATGAAAGTGGACGAAGCGAAACAAGTATGTAAGGTTGCTACGATAGCAAGTGGAAAGAAGTGGTCTCTGCCTACCCCTACGGGAAAGAGGCGTGATTATATGTATGTATGTAATCCCTAGCGTACATGTACTATATTTTGTATAAAAATGTATTTACCAAATTCATGCAAATTATCAACAACGTGACTATTTTCTTTACAAAATATTAAAATTAACAAGATAATAGAAAACATTCTATATTATAAACAGTATATAACAAATTTTAACCAAAAATAAACGCGTCATAACATTGACAACGTCTTGAGAATTTACCTGTGAAATGTGCAACTATCAGGATTATTCCTATTTTTGACACCTGTTTCACTCGCGGAACATGTAACCATTTAGGAAAACTATTAATTATAAAAATTAACACCATTATAATCAAAAAAATTACAAAATATCTAGGAGCTAATTTTTTGCGTGCCTACTTGTGCCGATCTGTCATTCAAAATCGGTTACAAAGTCATGAAATTTGGTATCCTTATCTATCTTGCATTTTTGCCATAAGGAATTTTCTTCTCCCTTGCACACTATGTCGGTCTATAAGCCAGTATATTCTAAGTCTATGGAATATACTGGCGTATAGATGACCTGACAGCCTGTAAATATGTAACCAATTTTGATTTGTCTTTGTGTGCGTTAGCTAGTGATGTGCATTTTCCTTACAAGGACTATCGAAAAATGATTGCTAAGGAAGCGATAAAAAATGAAAAAAAATGGTTTAGTGTATGAAACTGAAAAACCTCAAAAATTTTACTGAATTTTTACCTTGATACTTACTTACCTAAAATAATTAAAAAATATTCAAATACTGCCTGCCTGCAACTACTACCTGCCTTTTGTTGTATCAAAATGTACAAATTCCCAATAATCTTTGAAAAGGTGAGTCTACCGATAAACTTAAAAAAGTTCTACCAAAAATTAGATCGGAAAGTTGTATTTTCGAACTATGTATGACCTTTAGAGAAAACTTTACTGCCATGAACAGTTTCCCCGGAATAGAATAGAATAGAATATTTTTTTATTCAATATTGATTATTACATAATACTTTTTGAAAGTCATTTTTTATTGACCACTGGTTCGGAAAATACTTCTGTCCTTGGAAGAACCAGCAAGAAACCCAGCGGGACTTTTTTTCAAACATATTTCTCTTAAGAATAATTTCGTTTATACAATTTTTAAATGACTTTTCATAGCACCAGCAAGGTGGCGAACACTTTATTACCTGGGGTTATTTTCGTTCATGTATTCCTTCATATTATAATAACCCTTTTGTACAGTTTTTTTTTAATAAAACTGTGAAACTTGTTTAGTGACAAACTTTGAATATGTTCTGGGATTTACTTGTAAAAGCGTATACATTGCCCCATAAATGAATTACTGATTCTGTGGAGTCTAGTAACTGGCATTAGAAGTTTATGTTTGTTCCGAGTGTTTAAAGTATGCACATCCTTACTCTTATTAAAACTATTTATGTTTTATGTACATACATTACATTTTCATAAATATATTGCGTTGTCAAAGTTAATATGTTTATTTCTTTAAACTTTGTCTGAGGGATTCTTTACAATTTAGGTTATAAATCGCCCGAACGGCTGTGTTTTGCAAAACAAATATAGCTTCAATACAGTCGCATTACCCTATAGCAAAATTCAATAAGATATTACGCTATGAAAGTAACTAGAATACACTAATCTAGCCGTCTCAACATCTGTGAGACTTCCAATATTTCTTACAGCATATGCTGCAGAACTAAGTCTGCTTGCTAATTTAGATTTATGGGGGCCCCATTGAAGTTTCGCATCAAAAGTAATATTGAGAAAAACAGTGGTATCCACAAGACTCAACTCCTCCCCATTTAACAGCACATTGGTATTAGAATGTTTTACATTAGGTATTGTAAATTTAATACACTTTGTCTTATTGCCGTTTAAGAGCATATTGTTGGCGTTAAACCAATGTACTAATTTTGATAGAGCATTATTTACATCGTCATAATTAATTGATTGCCGTTTGAGTTTGAAAATTAAAGAGGTATCATCAGCAAATAAAACTGTATCGTGATTGTCCCCTACAAGATAAGTTAAGTCATTAATATAGATTAAAACAGGAATGGGTCATGGGAAATTGATCAAATATAAATAGGTAGATACTTTATTAAGTAAAAACCTATTTATACTTTATATACTTTATAAAATGCTTTGCTGTTGAAATAAAAAAACGGGGACTGGAGTACATAAGGGCTGCTTTATTTTACATATCATAATTACAATAATTTAATAATTAATAATTTTAAATTATAAAAATTAATTTTAACATTCGACTTAAATATGCATTTAAACTTAATAATTTAAGTAAGGAAATTTGTAGGAATCATTTAAACCTATATAGCTCTGTTTAAAGGCCAATATGTTTATGAGGCTGTTCATCTGTCCCTGAAAAATAACAAACTGAGTATCGTTTTAGCTGCATGAATTTAAAAACATAATTATCTTACACAGACTAGCCAAATACGCAGGAGATATGAAAATGTACCAGGTATCTGAGGATACAGGTGCACTGTCTATTTTCTCAATCTCGGTATGTTAAGAAAACGGTGACCCATCCATGGAGTGAATGTGACAAGCCCAACTTAATCTCGCAGAACTATTGATCCGCGCAGCTGTTAATAAACCATAAGTTCCTCTCCTCTACGCAGAACGCCGTAGGCAATGAACCACGCTATTTAGCCCTCGACACACTGTCGTCGGGCATCAAGCATAAATCGGGCATCGGGCGTTGTGAGTATCAAATACTATAGAATTTATACTATACTGGCAAACTGAACTACGCGTCTCAAGCGCGAGCATCTAGCGGCGCTTCAGGAGCATTACTAAATATCTATATCTAACTACATTAAAATTTTTATCATTGTGACTTGGGTATATAATCCGAAGCTCCGCTCAACCCCTTAGGGAAAATAACGTGATTCTATAAAATTGTACTAATGACACCGTGAGGTGCGGTTGGTTAAGTAAGGTTATACATGTTTTTGGTTGATGAATAGATACTCAGTTGGGTTCATAATTGCTTTAATATGATAATCTCAAGATTTTTTATTTTATATTTACTGCAGTTTTATAATGTATAAAAATCTATCTCTATTTTTACCTAAAATTTTTGGAAGCTAAATTTTTGAAGTCGTACTGTAACAATATTATACTTACTGGTACTTATAATGTAGGAATGGTCCCTTGTAATAAAATTGTTTTTATTCTAATTTTTCTTTTATACTTCTCAAGAAAATGTTTGCTGCAAATTGTTGAGTTCTTCTTTGGATTCCAACCAACCCGTCAAATTAACGTTAACCATATTTGCTAATTATAGAATTCGGAGTGAATCTGTTTGACAAAAGGCAAAATAAAATTACATTTTAGAACGTAAACCGAGGATTTATTTTCTTGTTGTGTGTGCAATTCTATCGATTTATTATAAAATATTAAATAAATATTCAAGATAAATATCGACATTAATTTCAACTATATCAGTTGAGTCAATCCCTAGCGTACATGTAAAATATTATGCAATATATAATGTACTCTGTGATATTATGTATTAAAATGTATTTACCAAATTCATGCAAATTATCAACAACGTGACTGTTTTCTTTGCAAAATATCAAAATCAACAAAATCATTGAAAACATTCTATATTTTACACAGTATATAACATACATTTTAACCAAAAATTAACGCGTCATAACATTGACGACGTCTTGAGAATTTACCTGTGAAAGATGGAAAACTATCAGTATTATTTCTATTATTAACACCACAATCACTCGCAGATTAAGTAACCATTTTGCAAAAAAGTGACTTATTAGAAATATTCACTATTACACTCTAAAAAGTTAAAAAACATCTAATAGCTATTTCTTGCGTGCTGAATTGTGCCGATCTGTCATTCAAAATCGGTTACAGAGTCATGAAATTTGGTATCCTTTTCTATCTTGCATTTTCGCCATAAAGAATTTTCTTCTCCCTTGCACACTATGTAGGTCTATACGTCAGTATATTCTGAGTCTATGTGCATAAGTTTCTTGCAATACTGTTTGCATAACGGATAAATTCTTGCAATTTTTTCAGTTTAGGTAAGAGTTTTGTTCGGCCTTAAAATTATTTGCCATGTCCCATATTAGGTATGTATATCCCAAAATTAAAGGATTGAAGAGAGTTGTAATAACTTAAAATAATGAATAAAACTTTAAATTTTTGATCTATATAATACATTGTAATAATAATGACAACACCTACTTTTCTTTCATTGCAAACATGAACATCGATATGGAACGCAAAATAAACGGCCTATAAAATATGATATAGATAATGCATTCTATGAAGACAGAGATGCCCATCGATAATGAATTACTCTAAATTCCTATTTTAAATCGAGTGTACTTGGTTTTTGGCGGGAACTTGACCAGATCATTAAATAAAGGTTCGAAGTGGATGTCGAAGTAGATCTATGTAAAAGTTGTGTGATATTGTGTATTAAGTGTCTGAGCATATGAACTATTAGTGGAAACTGTAAAACAAGTGCTCCGATGGTGATGTTATTCTCAAGATAAGGTATGTGTCTGCTTAGGCAACTTGAGATACTATCGCCAACTATCAGCTAGCTTAGGTTGCCGCCAAAATCTCCCGAGGGCTGCGCAATGTTTCGCATCAACATATTGTGCAGCAGACTAAGGATTATTATCACTTGATAAAGAAGTTGCCGTGTAGTGGCGGTCAAGAATATCCACTACCCCATATCCTCCCGTGGGTGTCGTAAAAGGCGACAAAGGGAAACAGCCAGGAGATGGGCAGCAGCATCTTCCTGATAATAGCCAAATTACAATAAAAAAACTGCGGTTGCCAACCCGCTCGCCAAGCGTGGCAACTATGGCAAATACCCCCCAATGATGAGAGCAACAAAAAAACGGCCCCCAGTCCCCGGCGGCCCCGCTATTCCTGGCTACGGTGGCGACCATGGTAACGGCGGGGCGGGGGGTGCTAAGCATCTCCGGTGGAGGTTCGGTTGCCACCTTAGACGACTCGACCTGGCAACGTACAACGCACGCACCCTGAGGACTGACGAGAAGATCGTGGAGCTGGAAGAAGAGATAGACAAGTTGCGCTGGCATATTATAGGATTATCCGAAGTCCGAAGAGAGGGGGAGGACACAGTAATCCTCGAATCCGGCAACTTGCTCTATCACCGGGAGGGCGACCATATGTCCCAAGGAGGTGTCGGATTTATCGTCCACAAGTCTCTCGTTAACAACGTTGTAAAAATCGGGAGTGTGTCGACGAGGGTTGCGTACCTTATACTCAGAATCACCAAACGGTATTCGCTGAAGGTCATACAGGTTTACGCACCAACCTCGGCACACCCCGATGAGGAGGTGGAGGACATTTCCTCATATATATATACATTTATGAGGATATCTCTAGGGCCATGCATTCCTCCAAAACCCAATATACGGTGTTGATGGGAGACTTCAATGCAAAACTAGGCACAAGAGAGAACGGTGAGCTGAAAGTAGGGAAATTTGGAATAGGGCAACGGAACCCAAGGGGCCAGCAGCTGGCCGACTTCATGGAGAAAGAGGGACTCTTTATGATGAACTCTTTCTTCCAGAAGCGGCCCCACAGGAAGTGGACCTGGTCGAGCCCCGACGGTTCCACAAAAAATGAGATTGACTTCATTATGACGACCAGACGACAACTGTTCAGTGATGTCTCCGTGATCGCGAGGGTGAAAACTGGTAGCGATCACCGAATGGTTAGAGGCACACTGAACCTAAACGTTAAGTTGGAGAGGTCTCGTCTAATGAAGTCAACGCTCCGTCCCCCTCGTGCTCTGTTCCAAAGTCCCGAAACCTTTCAGCTCGAGTTACAAAACCGTTTTCAGTGCCTGGAAGACTGCAATGAAGTGGACGATATGAATGACAAGCTCGTGGAAACTGTCCATGCGGTTGGAGCTAAGTTCTGCAAGACCCGCCGCAGAAGAACACAAAAACTCTCCGATCACACTCTTAATCTCATGGCTGTTAGACGGGAGATGAAGCTACATTCTTCAACAGACTTGACAGCATACAGGCATCTGAACAGACAGATCTCCAAATGCATGCGGCGGGACTTACGCAACTTCAATACAGCTCGTATTGAAGAAGCGATCGAGCGGAACCAAGGCTCCAAAGTCTTTGCCAGAGATCTGTCTGCCAGAAAGAGCCAACTGTCAAAGCTGAAGACAGAATGTGGCAGCATCGTTTCCGGGACACCTGAGATTTTGAGTGAGATTGAGAGGTTCTATGGGCAGCTGTACACATCATCGTTGGAGCCACACGCAAGTGTGAGTAACGATCCAAGAGCGAGTCTCATCCGACACTATTCCGAAGATATCCCGGATGTCAGTTTGAGCGAGATTAGGATGGCTCTCCAGCACCTTAAAAACGGTAAGGCCCCAGGCGAGGATGGAATTACAGCGGAGCTTCTGAAAGCGGGTGGAAGACCGGTACTTGAAGTCCTTCAGAAGCTCTTTAATTCCGTCCTCCATGGTGGCATTACACCGGAGGCGTGGAGCAGAAGTGCGGTGGTCTTGTTCTTCAAGAAAGGTGACAACGCTCTCTTGAAGAACTACAGACCGATTTCCCTTCTGAGCCGCGTCTACGTGCTGTCTTCGAGAGTCATTACGAATTGTCTCGCGCGCAGACTTGACGATTTCCAGCCTCCCGAACAAGCCGGTTTCCGAAAGGGCTTTAGCACCATAGACCACATACATACCCTTCGGCAAGTTGTACAGAAGTCCGAAGAGTACAATTTGCCACTATGTCTGGCGTATGTGGACTATGAGAAAGCCTTTGATTCCGTCGAAATTTGGGCGGTGCTGCAGTCCCTTCAGCGGTGCCAAGTTGACTGTCGGTATATCGAAGTGTTGAAGTGCTTGTACAGTAGGGCTACGATGGCTATCCGAGTACAGAACCAGAATACGAAACCTATCCAATTGCAGAGAGGTGTAAGACAGGGTGACGTCATATCCCCGAAACTCTTCACCGCTGCATTGGAAGACGTTTTCAAGCTTCTGGACTGGAAAGGATACGGTATCAACATCAATGGCGAGTACATCACTCACCTTCGATTTGCCGACGATATAGTCCTTATGGCAGAATCGCTGGAGGACCTAAGCACTATGCTCAATGACCTCAATAGTGTTTCCCAACGGATAGGTCTTAAGATGAACATGGACAAAACTAAGATCATGTTTAATGTCCATGTCACACCTATGCCGGTAGTTGTTGGGAACACTAAGCTCGAAGTTGTTGACGAGTATGTTTACCTAGGACAAATAGTCCGACTGGGTATGTCCAACTTCGACCGAGAGGTCAATCGACGGATTCAACTCGGCTGGGCAGCGTTCGGGAAGCTACGACACATCTTCTCGTCAGACATACCTCAAAACCTTAAAACGAAATTGTACAACCAGTGCGTGTTGCCAGTGATGACTTACGGAACTGAGACGTGGTCCTTCACTGCTGGCCGTATGAGGAAGCTTAAGGTCGCTCAGCGAGCTATGGAGAGGGCTATGCTCGGAGTTTCTCTGCGTGATAAACTTAGGAATGAGGATATCCGCAGTAGAACCAGAGTGACCGACATAGCCCAACGGATTAGTAAGCTGAAGTGGCAGTGGGCCGGCCATATAGCTCGAAGAACCGACAACCGATGGGGAAGAAAGGTTCTCGAGTGGCAGCCTCGTACCGGTAGGCGAAGTGTAGGGCGTCCCCCCACGAGATGGAGTGACGACCTGGTAAGACATGCAGGAAGTCGATGGATGCAGGTGGCTCAGGACCGTGTTTTGTGGCATTCTTTGGGGGAGGCCTATGTTCAGCAGTGGACTTGTGAAGGGCTGTAATGATGATGATGATGATGATAATGAAGTATATAGAATAAACCTTAATCCCTAAATACGAATCATTTCAAGCCATTAACGGTAAATTCAACGGTCATTAAAAAGAAGTAAAATTATATATAATCTACAGTAAAGTGTGCCGTGTAGTGGCGGTTAAGAATATCCACTACCCCATATCTCCTATCAACAGGCACGAGATGGGCAGCAGCATCTTCCCGATACAGCAATATTACAATAAAGAAAACTGTGGTTACCAAACCGCGCGCAAAGCGTGGCAACCATGGCAAATATCCCCCCATGATGAAAGTTCGAAGAGACGGCCCCCAGTCCCCGGTGACCCCGCTGTTCCTGGCTAGAGTAGCGACCATAGTAACGGTGGGCCAGGGGGTACTAAGAATCTCTGGTAGAGGTTCTGTTGCAACCAAAGATGACTCGACCTGGCAACATACAATTCACGCACCCTGAGGACTGAGGAGAAGAACCTGGAGCTGAAGAATAGATAGACAAGTTACACAGGCATATTATAGGATTACCCGAGGTCCGAAGAGAGGGGGAGGACATGGTAATCCTCGAATACGGCAACTTGTTCTATCAGCGGGAGGGCAACCATCTGTCCCAAGGAGGTGTCGGATTTATCGTCTACAAGTATCTTGTTAACAACAACGTGTTGACGAGAGTTGCGTACCTTATACTCAGAATCAGCAAACGGTATTCCTTGTAGGTCATAGGTTTACACACCAACCTCGGCACATCCCGATGAGGAGTTGGAGGAAATGTATGAGGATATCTCTAAAGCCATGCATTCCTCCAAGACCCACTATACGGTGTTAATCGGAGACTTCAATGCAAAACTTGGCACAAGAGAGAACGGTGAGCTGAAGGTAGGTAAATTTAAAATAGCCCACTATACTAATACTAATAGGCCCACTTCATGGAGAAAGAGGGACTCTTTATGATGAACTATTTCTTACAGAAGCGACGCCACAGGAATTGGACCTGGTCGAGCCCCGACGGTTCGACAAAAATTGGGATTGACTTCATTATGACGACCAGACGACTACTGTTCAATGATGTCTCAGTGATCGCAAGGGTGAAAACTGGTAGTAATCATCGAATGGATAGTCTCCTCTAATGAAGTCAACGCTCCGTCCCCCTCGTGCTCTAATCCAAAGTCCCGAAACCTTTCAGCTCGAGTTACAAACCGTTTTTAGTGTCTAAAAGACTGCAATGAAGTGAACAATGTGAATGATAAGCTCGTGGAAACTGTCCATGCGTTCGAAGCTAAGTTCTGCAAGACCCGCGGCAGAAGAACTCAAAACTCTCCGATCACACTCTTAATCTCATGGCTGTTAGACAGGAAATGAAGTTGCAGTCTTCAGCAGATTTGACAGCATACAGGCAACTGAACAGACAGGTCTCCAAATGCATGCGGCGGGACTTACTCAACTTCAATACAGCTTGTATTGAAGAAACGATCAAGCGCAACCAAGGCTCCAAAGTCTTTGCCATAGATCTGTCTGCCAGAATGGGATGAGCCCCATGGTGGGACTACTCCGGAGGCGTGGAGCAGAAGTGCGGCGGTCTTGTTCTTCTAGAGAGGCGACAACGCTCTCTTGAAAAACTACAGACTGATTTCCCTTCTGAGCCGCGTCTACGTGTTGTTTTCGAGAATCATTACGAATCGTCTCGGACGCAGACTCGATGACTTCCAGCCTACCGAACAAGCCGGTTTCCGAAAAGGCTTTAGTAACATAGACCACATACATACCCTTCGGCAAATTGTACAGAAGACCGAAGAGTAAACTCTTCCACTTCGCCTTGCGTATGTGGACTATGAGAAAGCCTTTGAATCCGTTGAAATATGGGCGGTGCTACAGTCCCTTCAGCGGTGCCAAGTTGACTGTCGGTATATGATGTGCTGAAGTGTTTGTACAGTATGGCTACGATGGCTATCCGAGTACAGAATCAGAGTACGAAACTTACCCAACTGCAGAGAGGCTTAAGACAGGGTGACGTTATATCCCCCGAAACTCTTCACCGCTGCATTGGAAGACGTTTTCATGTTACTGAACTGGAAAAAATACGGTATTAACATCAATGGCGAGTACATCACTTACCTTCGATTTGCTGACGATATAGTCCTTATGGAGGAATAGCTGGAAGACCTAAGCATTATGCTTAATGACCTCAATAGTGTCTCCCAACGGATAGGTCTTAAAATGAACATGGACGAAACAAAGATCTTGTTTAATGTCCATGTCACACCTATGTCGGTAGTTGTTGGAAGCACTAAGCTCGAATTTGTTGACGAGTATGTTTACCTAGGACAAATAGTCCGACTAGGGAAGTCCAACATCAACCGAGAGGTCAATCGACAGATTCAATACGGCTGGGTAGCGTTCGGGAAATTACGACACATCTTCTCGTCAGGTATACCTCAACACCTGAAAACGAAATTGTACAACCAGTGCGTGTTGACAGTGATGACTTATGGATCTCAGACGTAAGTAGTGTAGTTGTACCACTTCTAGACCACCTGAGTCAGACGTGGTTCAACGACGTTCGTCGACGCCCGATCCTAAAAAAAAAAAAAAAAAAAAAGAAAGGTTTTGGCATGCTCTGATCACGAATCCGCGGTCCATTTTTGTGTAGAATGCACGGTTCCGGAGATGTGTAGATCAATTAGCTAATATCTAATTGATATCCGGTAAGGGCCTCCACCGTCATTTTTGTTACAATTTTTATTTATAAAATACAAAATCTTATTAATTATTATCTATAAAATAGGAGCGAAACATCTCATCCACTAAAATATCGTTGTACAATGTGTTCCTTGTAAATATACTCGTAAAACTATGTATTGAACATCCTTGAAACTTATATAGCAAATACATTAAGCAATATTCGCCACAAACTGAAGTCCACTCATTCTGAATCCTATCAACATTCCAGTTCCATCTTTTACAATTCCTTTTTAAAAACTCTAGATGATATCGTACAGGTGATCGTCCATATGAATCAAAATATTGACCGACGTCATTCGTATCGATATATAAAGCTACCCAATGTGACCCTGGTTTATCATCTGTATCCAAATTACATATTATATACGTTGGTACGTGGGTATACATAGGCAGTCTATTAGCTGCATAAACATTATTTTCTAGACTGGGGTGAATCTTTTTCAGATGTTGTTGTACATCTAGTGTATCCATGATATTACTGCTATTAGTAGATTATTACAGTACCTAGCTACTCAATGAATAACATAGGAATGGTCAATTATAGTGATTTCTACATATTAAATTGCATTTTTGTGATATACAAATCGTACTTGAGTCATTGATCACCAAACAAAACACAATACGAAGAAATGTTGAGATAGGCAACGGAAATGTGAGATAAACTGATATGTTTCTAAATATTAAATTGCATTTTTGTGTTATACAAATCGTACTTGAGTCATTGATCACCAAACAAAACACAATACGAAGAAATGTTGAGATAGGCAACGGAAATGTGAGATAAACTGGTTGACGCATAAAGTAATTATCAACTCATTACGGAAATACTTTAGATTAGAATTTTTACGTACTGGTGGTATATAAGACCAACAAACGCAGTCATCGAGTTAGTGTACGGTCGTTTGGCTACAGTGGATCTATCAATAGTACATTTGTGTTACTTCAATACACCAAAGGCTATGGATGTAAGTGTTTATTCTATTGACTAAATTACTTTTTTTCTGTTATTTTCATGTGTGTGTATTATTTTATTTAAATATTGTGTATGTATATGATTAAGCCGTGGTAACTCAGATGGTTAGCGCTAGCTGTAAATTTCACAGTACGCGACCCGGGTTCGATCCCCGCCAGCACCAATTAAATTGTTAATAGCAATTTTAAGTGCTTATTACCACGTGCTTGGTGGTGAAGGAAAACATCGTGAGGAAACCTGCATGTCTGAGAAAATTTCGAAGGCATGTGAAGTTCGCCAACACACATTGAGGGAGCGCGGCGGTCATTTCCTTGCTCTAAAACCCTCTCAGAAATGAGAGGAGGCCTATGTTCAGCAGTGGACTTTAATAGGCTGTAACTTTAACTTTTTTAACTTTTATGATTAAGTGTTAACAAATTGATATTAACATGATAACTGTGTTGTTGCAGAAATCATTGAGCTTCGATGAAGATACCTATAAACAGTATTACTACTCGCCACTCTCCCCTCAAGAAGAGAGTGATAACCTCGTCATTAATAATAACACATGCGATGGTGGAAAAAGAAAATCGCAATCGATTGATCATTTTTTTGAAGCTGAATCAAAAATAAAAAAGAGGAAGGGAAAACTTCAGTGAAGTGTGCACCAGTGCTTTTTTCTCCACAATCATGGAAGAGAATACGGAACTATTCAATAGCGAATTAAATCAGGAGTTGTCTAAAGTTTGTGAAGAAATGGAGAGGGGTCAACTGTTCGATTCGTCATACGATGATGAGTTGTATCATCACTGTGCGATGGTTGAAACACAGTTTAAGTATGTAAAATAAACATTCATTTCGATCATAATTTACATATTGTCTTATACAGTTTTTAATAAATTTAAACATTTTAGCAGTCAACCACTACAACTTGGAAGAGGAACGAAGCGAACGTGCAGCAAAGAATCCAAGATCATCAAAAAACCAACAACGGAAGCAGAAGCGCATACCTCTGCAGGGAACAGTATCAGTAACGATGATCAAGTGGAATGTCCAACGTGCCATATATTTATCAAGAAACGATATTTAGCTAATCATTTTAAAAGTAATGTTCATAAAAATAATCTTTTAAATTCACATAATTCTTTATCAAACGTTAGTGTTATTGAATCTGCTTTTGGAAATAGGATTTTAACTTATAAAATCAAGAGTAGAGTAGATCGTTCGACATGGGTAAATTTTGAAACTCCTGAACTATTTTTAAATTCTATTAAAGATGATATTTTATTTTTATTACAAGAGTGTATTCATCAACACATAATTTTTAAGGTAAACTTCATATTGCATGCTGATTTTGTTCAACAAACTAAAGATATTCATGATACGTTCGATTTTCAAACGCTTAACTATATTATTTGTCAAGGAGATGACTTAAATATTTTTCTTTCATCTTTAAATGATACAATTACTACTAAAATTAGTGCTTTCGAAAAAAAAGATAGTGGATGGAGTCTAAAAAACATAAAATCTATAGACATGAATGTTAATAAATTTAACCCCCTACGCGGTACTTCATACATAGATCTTCCTCGTGACATAAAATTAAAAAAGGCTGTTATAAATGTAAAAAACAAGGATTATTTTTGTTTTAAATGGGCGTTACTCTCGGCGTTATATCCTGTAAACAAACACACCGATCGGGTATCATCGTACGTTAAACATGCAAATAAACTTAAATTTGATGGTATTTCCTTTCCGGTTAAAATTTCTGACATAGCAAAAGTAGAGAAATTAAATGATATTAGTATTAATGTTTTTGGGCTAGAATATAATAAAGAAAAACGATGTAATTCTATAGTAGGTCCATTATTTTTAACAAAGTGTCGTAAAGATAGACATATCAATTTATTATTTTTTTCCAAGGATACAAAAAATCATTATTGCTATATAAAAAATTTATCGCGGTTAGTTAGTAAACAAATTTCAAAAGACGGTCACATCATGTACATTTGTGAAGCATGTCTACTTCGTTTTCCATCTCAGGAAAGGTTAAATAACCATGAACAATACGATTGTGCTCACATTTGTACAGTATTACCAAACAGTGAAACTTTAAAAAAAAAGAATTGGTTTGGTCAACCTATTTCAAATGATAAAATTAAATTTGATAGTTATGAAAAAAAGTTAAAGATACCATTCGTAGTTTATGCTGATTTTGAAGCATTTTTAAAACCAATAGAATCATGTTCTAACGATCCTTCCAAACCTTTCACTCATAATATTCAGAAACATGAAGTACATAGTTTTGGATATTATATAAAATGTTCATATGATGATAAATTATCAAAATATGTAACATATTGCGGACCCAACTGTGCACAAGTGTTTATGGAAAGTTTATCTAACAATCTAAAAGAAATAAATAGACTTCAAAAATATCCACCACTTCCGCTAACAAATGAAGACAAAAACCAAATTTCAAATGCAACCATTTGTCATATTTGTGAAACTGAGTTGGCAAAACATTTTTATGATTTTGATTGGTACACTGGTAGTTTTATAGGTGTTGCTCATGAATCATGTTGTTCGAAGATCAGAACACCTAGTTATATACCAATATTTTTACACAACCTTAGTCACTATGATGCTCATTTTATTGTTCACGCGTTAAACTTTTGTGATGGTGAAGTCGAAGTTATCCCTCAAAATAAAGAAAAATATATATCCTTTTCCAAAAAATTAAAAGTGAATAACCACGAAATTATATTGAGATTCTTAGATTTATTTAAGTTTTTATCGTGTAAATTAGAAGAATTGGCCAAAAATCTCAGTAATGATCAATTTCAAGAATTACGTAGAAATTACCCTAATGATGAAGATTTCTTTCGTTTAAAACGGAAAGGTGTTTATCCATATGAACTTATGACTAATTATGATAGTTTAAGTCTAACATCGCTCCCTGAACAAAAATGTTTTTATAGTTCACTCACAGATTCACATATTTCAAATGATGATTACAATCATGCTAAAGATGTTTGGGAACATTTTGGGTGTTGTAATATGCTAGATTATTCAAACCTGTATTTAAAAACAGACGTTTTACTTTTATCCGATGTATTTGAAAACTTTAGAAAGTTATGTATTAATACATATGATTTAGACCCTGTCCATTATTACACAGCACCCGGTTTAAGTTGGGATGCAATGTTAAAATATACAAAAATAGAATTAGAACTTTTAACAGATTATGAGAAAATTGCATTTATTAGATCAGGTATCAGAGGTGGTGTATCTCAATGTAGTAATCGTTATGCTAGAGCTAATAACAAATACATGGAGGATTATGATACAGGGAAACCAAATTCATATATCACATATTTTGATGCCAACAATTTATATGGTTGGGCTATGTCTCAATATCTTCCCACTGGTGGATTCGAATGGGTAAATCCAAATACAGAATTTAATGTGTCTAAGACATCAGACTTCGGTTTTATTTTAGAAGTTGATTTGGAATATCCAGATGAATTTCATGATTTACATTCGGACTTTCCTTTATGTCCAGAAAACATTTGTGTAGGCAATATTAATGAGAATAAACTAGTCCCAAATTTAAATAATAAAGATAAATATGTAATTCATTACAGATATTTAAAGCAGTGCATAGAAATGGGGGTTAAATTAACTAAAATTCATAGAGTTTTAAAATTTAAACAGTCTCCCTGGTTGAAGATGTACATAGATCTAAACACAAAATTAAGAACTTTAGCAAAATCAGATTTCGAAAAAGATTTTTATAAATTAATGAATAATTCAGTCTTCGGTAAGACTATGGAGAATATTGAAAAAAGGGTTAACATAAAATTAGTTACACACTGGGAGAACCAGGGTAAAGCTTTAGGTGCTCAAGATCTAATCGCTAAACCACAATTTCATAGCCTTTCAATATTTTCGGAAAACCTAGTTGCGGTTCAGTTGCGAAAAACGAAGTTAATATATAACAAACCAATTTATTTAGGGTTTTGCATTTTAGATATTTCAAAAACATTAATGTATGATTTTCATTATAACTATATGATTAAAAAGTTTAGTAAAATCAAATTATTGTATACAGATACGGATAGTTTAATATATCATATATTTACAAATGATTTTTACACTGATATAAAACTTGACCTTTCATCATACTTTGATACCTCAGATTATGATACAAATAATATTTTTGAATATCCAAAATTAAATAAAAAGAAATTAGGTTTTTTTAAAGATGAAAATAATGGTAAAATCATGAAAGAATTTGTGGGTTTATGATCCAAAATGTACGCTTTTAACTTAGAGAATAAGACTATAGCCAAGGCAAAAGGGGTAAATAAATGTATCACTAAAAAGATGACAATGAATAGTTATAAGTCTTCTCTATTTAATAAAAAAGTGCAACATTATAGTATGCTTAGATTTAAATCAATTAAACACACAATTTTCACACAAAAATTAAATAAGATAGGTTTATCATATAATGACACAAAGAGACATATTTTAGATAATAATATTGAAACATTAGCTTGGGGTCATTATAAACTACGTTAAGTGTTGATAGTTTTTACTTTTATGTCTGCGTTTAAGAAAAATTTATATTGATTGTAAAATTATGATAATACTATAATATGACGTAGTTTATTACATATTTAATCATTGTTTTATTGTAAATAATTTAAGTTAATTGTTGTTTCTATTTATTTGAGGTTGAGTTAATTGTAAAATTTTGATGTACTAATTGTTGTTTCTATTTATTTGAGGTTGAGTTAATTGTAAAATTATGATGTACTAATTGTGTTAGAAATAGTATACAGATAATTCTGTTTTATATAATTTTTGGAATATATATTAATTGTTTACACCAACACTTTCATTTTTTATTTCACCCCTTTGAACTTTAGACGTGTGTTATGTTTCACTTTATCCATCCGTTCACTGCTATTGTGGCAGGACCAAGTGGGTGTGGGAAGTCAAATTTTGTAACAAATTTCATAAAATCAGTTACAGAAATATGTAATTGTGATTTTAATCAGATCACATGGTGCTTTGATGAAATGCAACCATTATATAATTTACCAAATGTTAACTATCATCAAGGAATTCCAAATCTTAATATGTTTGATGGTGAAAACCCACATCTTGTTATTATTGATGATCTAATGAGAGAGTCCGATGGAAGAATTGTGGATATATTTACAAAAGGTAGTCATCACAGGAATCTTAGTGTATTTTATCTAACACAAAATTTATTTCATCAGGGTAAAGGACAAAGAGACATATCTTTAAACTCAAGTTATATAATATATTTTAAAAACCCTCGAGATAAAACTCAAATAAGATATTTAGCAAGACAAGTATCACCAGATAACCCAAAATTCATTGAAAATGCCTACAGGGATGCAACTCTAGAGGCGCATGGATATTTAATGGTAGATTTAAAACAGAATACCAATGATTTTTGTCGTATCAAGACAAATGTCTTTCCATTTAATGGTTTCTGTACAGTCTACGTCCCCACAAAAGAGTTTAAATACACCAAGAATCAAACAATTGAAATCATTGCTAAATGATGCATCGTCGACTCACAACGTATAAACATTTGCTAACCGCTTTGCATACGCTTAAACCAAAATATCAAAGAGCATTACTTAAAACGTGTGATGAAGAAGAAATTAACTGTATTTGTGAGTGTATTCATAACGTTTTACAAGGAAAAGTACCTCTTAAAGATCAGGATAAACAAAAATTGAATAAACATAAAAACATACTCCGTAAACTAGTACGTAAGTGTAAACATAAACTAAGAAAAAATATAATTATACAAAAAGGAGGGGCTTTCTTACCAACAATATTAGGTGCAATATTGAGTGGATTAGTGAGTGGACTAGCCAGTTAACATGGAAAATGCAAAGAAAATGATACTTATCGAACCTGGATTGATTGAAAAATTAAAACAAGAAAATAAGGTTAATAGTAATTTATCTCGATTAGATATTGAAATGCAAAATATTATGAATAGTAAGACGGAAGACCGAAAGAAATGGATATTATATTTACAAACACTGCAAAGATACCTTCATTTTACCGAAGAGCATCGTCAACCACTCAAATTACCAATTTATTCTGATACATCTAATGAAGATTCAAATGAGTCAAAAATTGGTTTTAAAAATAAAGATAGAGATCTAAAAACTTCAGTTGATATTGAATCTTTGCTGGAGGAGAATCGATCCATTAAAAGTAAAGAAAATGATGAAAATCCACTTTACACACCAGCTCAAATACTCAGTTTAATACCAAAAACTTATCATAAAAAAGGACAGTTATTATTAAACTTAGTTGAAACAAGTAAAAGTAAAATACATTGGGATAACGAAGGTACAGTCATAATTGATAGTGAAAAAATTCCTGGAAGTAATATTGTTGATTTAATAAATGATTCACTAAGACCCCTAAAAAGAAGTGATCCGGTAGGGTGGGTTAGATTTGCTGAAGCATTAAAAGATATTAAAGTACCACTTACTTATATTGGAAATCCAAGGAGATGTGAGTTTATTAACCAACTTCAAGCAAAAGATCTGAACAAACCCTCTGAGATTGAAGTTCAAGAGTTTTCTACACCGTGCAGTAGAGATAAAAAGTCTACAACTAAAATACGTAAAGGACTTGAGTGGGAAAAATGGACTCCGTACTAGAAGAAATTAACAGGATTTATTATGATCCATCTAATCCCGCTGGTTTTGGTAGTATTGATAAATTATCAAAAGCCATGAAGGGTAAAATGAATAAAAAGCAAGTAAAGGAATGGTTAAAATCACAAGAAACATACACATTACATAAACCCATTCGAAAAAAATTCCCGCGTAATAGGTACATTCTATCAAATATTAATGAACTGTGGCAAGCTGATTTAAGTGATATGCGAACTTATTCTCAATATAATGATGGTTTCAAGTATATACTTTGTATTATTGATGTATTTAGTAAATATGCTTTTGCAAGACCAATGAAAAAGAAAAACTCAGAAACAACTAAAGAATGTTTTGAAAGTATATTTACTGAAAGTAATTTAACACCTACTCACATACAATCCGATAAAGGTACAGAATTTGTTTCAAAAGATGTACAAAAATACTTTAAATCCAAAAAGATTAATTACTATACCACTAACAATCCTGACATTAAGGCCAGTATTGTTGAACGATTTCAAAGAACACTAAAAATGAAAATGTGGCGTTATTTCACTCATAATAAGACTTATAGATATATAGATGTTTTACAAGATTTAATATACTCTTATAATCACAGCTTTCACTCTAGTATTAAGATGTGCCCATGTGATGTAAATTCCAACAATATTATGACAGTTTGGACTAATCTTTATGATAGACGGTCAAAAAAACTTTCTTTAGAAAATCCTAAACCAAATTTCAATGTGGGTGATTATGTTCGAATAACTAAATATAAACATGTATTCCAAAAAGGATATGAATCAAATTGGAGTGATGAAATATTTATTATATCTTCAATAATTGATAGATCTCCATGGGTTGTTTATACAATAACAGATTTACAAAATGAACCAATAATTGGTACTTTTTATGAAAGAGAATTACAGAAAATCACTTACAACCCCACCTCACAACATAAAATAGATAAAATAATTGACACTCGTTATTCAAGTAACAGAAAAGAAGTATTAGTGAAGTGGAAAGGTTATCCAGATAAATTTAACAGTTGGATTTTAGCTTCTAGTTTAAAAGAAATATGAATAAAGAAAGTTTCTATTTAACTTTGCTCAGCAATAGTTCAATGGAATACTTTCCTGATAACAAGACCACAAATTTTTCAACGAAATTACCAAAAGCTATAAAATTAGAAGGTGAATGGTCGGTTGGAGTTGTCGAGTTTCAATATCCATGTACCATGTTTACTGTTCAAGACCATGAAAATGTTATATACATTACAAAATCTATGTTAATGCCTAATGAAGATAAGCCATCCACAGTGTACTACAAAAAACATATTCCAGCTACCAACTATGATAACGTTGAGCATATTTTAAGAGTGTTAAATGGTATCGGAGAGAACTTGAAATTTCGCTATGATGAAATAACAAAATTTGTGTCTATTTCGGTATTGGATAAAAATATAACATCCGTAACATTATCACCCAAATTAAGTTTACAGCTAGGTTATGAACCAAATAAAAATATCCTAGAGAGAAATTTTGGAAAGTGTCCTGCTAATTTACACTTAGGGTTACCATCTCAACTATTTCTATATTGCGATATTATCGATCCTCAGATTGTGGGTGATGTTATGACTCCTTTATTAAGAGTCATTTCATTAGATCCTACAAAATACATTTATGGTGCAAATAAAATGCACGTTTTCTCTCAACCTCACTACTTACCTGTTATGCGAAGAGAGTTCGATACGTTGGAAATAGTTATAAGATCGAGTACAGGACAAAAAATACCATTCCAGTTTGGAACCGTGTGTATTAAACTACATTTCCGAAAATTATAATAATGAATTCTCTTCGTGATCATCATAAATGTCCATATGAAAATTATTATACACATCAAGCTGGATCAGGAGTTGGAGTAATTTATAAGGGTTCACCATATCAACGCGGTCATGGTATTGGGAGCTTCTTAGGGGGGTTATTCAGATCAGTTTTACCTTTACTTTCAAGTGGTGCTCGAGTGATTGGTAAGGAGGCATTAAGCGCTGGAGTAGGACTTTTATCGGATATGGTTCAAGCCCGTCCTATGGAAGCCTCAATAAAAGATCGTCTAAAGCAAGTTAGTACGAATTTAAAACGAAAGGCTGATGAGAAAATTGATCAATTTAACATGACTGGATCTGGGTATAAAACTAAAAGAAAACGATTGACATCGTTCATTCCACCATTAACTGCTAAAGTGAAAGCTGCGAAAAAACTTAGTCTAAAACCAAAAAATATCAAAGATATATTTTCAAACTAAATATGTCTTTCCTTCATAATCATTCTTGCGAGTGCGTTAAGTCAGAATTGGATTTGTTTGCACTACCGTCTACACAAACTAGCATTGAAAATGGATTGTGGATTCATTATAAACCAATTTCATCTCTTGGTGATGATGGACCTATCGAGTTTCAAGTTCCTGGGACCGGCGATGACTACATAGATTTGTCTCATACATTACTCCACATAAAGGCAAAAGTATTAAATCAAGATTCAACTAACTTGGTATCTACTACAATAGTAGCACCTGTAAATAATTGGCTGCATTCACTTTTTAGTCAACTTGATGTTTATTTAAACCAAAAACTTGTATCACCACCTAATAATACCTATGCATATCGAGCATACATGGAAACCCTTTTAAACTATGCCCCTGCTGCTAAACAATCTCATCTTACTTGTAGTCTTTGGTATGAGGATACAGCAGGAAAAATGGATTCTACAGATGGTAAAAACATAGGATTTGTTAAAAGACAGGAATTGATTAGTGAAAGTAAGGAAATAGAAATGATTGGTCATCTTCACGGTGACATTTTTAACCAAGATAAATTTTTAATTAATGGTGTTGAAATGAGTGTTAAATTGGTTCGATCAAGAGAGAGTTTTAATTTAATTGTTGGATCAAACGATGTAAAGTTTAAAGTTTGTATTACGGACGCAACTCTTATTGTTCGACGAGCACGAATTAATCCAAGTGTATTACTCGCACATCAAAAAGTTTTAGCTTCTACCACTGCTAAATATCCTATTACTCGAGCTGAAGTAAAAGTTTTAACAATTCCTTCGGGTGTTCAAGGAAAAACTCTTGATAATATATTTTTAGGACAGGTACCGAAAAGATGTATAATTGGATTTGTGAACAATTCTGCATTTAATGGTTCCCTTACTAAAAATCCATTTAACTTTGAAAACTATGGTATTAATTCTTTCAGCTTATATATTGATGGTCAACAAATACCTTCAAAAGCTTTGCAACCATCTTTTAATAATAGCATATTTACATCAGCATATCATACTCTATTCTCGGGAACTGGTATTCACTTTCTTAATGAAGGAAATGGAATCTCTTGTGAACAGTATGGCAAAGGTTACTGTCTATTAGCATTTGACTTAACTCCTGATTTATCAGCTAACTCATCAACTCATTGGAATCTCATAAAGCATGGTAGTGTAAGAATAGAAGTACGATTTGAATCCTCATTAATACAAACAATTAACTGTATAGTTTATGCTGAGTTTGATAATATTATTGAGATAGATAAAAACAGAAATGTTACTGTAGACTATAGTAGTTAAGGTTATAATATGTGTTGTGTGTTAGATTTTATGTGTTATGTGTAATGCATTTTGTGTGTATGTAACTATGTGAAACGTTATAAAATTAAATAAAACAAATTGTATGCAATATATTTTTTTTTATTTCTTTATAAATCTTCTATTTAATCTAATACAAAACACTGTTCGAGTTGAAATTTTACATAAGCACACTGACTAAACCACTGAACATGCTGCTGCCAAGGATCATCATCATCTTCCCAATCTTTTAAACCACCACCACAATGGAAACACTTGGTCCCGTCTGCATGGCCAGTATAAAAGAAACCAGCTTCTGCAAGATCTTCAGGTTTCTGTCGCATAACTAGAGGCCAGTTTTCGAAACTAAGCAAACGGCTAGATTTTGAACTGAAGAATGGATATTCAGCTCTTGAGTACTGCATACTCTTCTCGTTTTCTTCTCCACTCAGTGTTGTAGTTTTGTTATTCAATGATGTGTTTTGTACACGTATGCCACACTCATCTCTTCCTTCCGCTCTTGTCTTCCTGTAATTGAAGTAAACAGAATCACATTCACTAATGATCAGCTAATGACTGTCATTGTTAAAAAAGTATTTTTTAACTTTTTCACTTTCTGCTATTGTCTTTGTTATATTGTATACGAGGGCGTTTGTGTTGTCGTAGATGCTATCCTTATTAGTCTTTACGTAATATTTAATTCTAGTGGAAGCATGTTTCCAATGATCAGTAGTTGGAATCTTGGATAGCTTCTTCATATCGTACATTTCAATTTTGATGAGATGCGTCGCTTGGTCTCCGTCGTCAGAATTAGTAGAAATGTATGATACACCATCTCTAGCGGCTCGTGCTACGGTTGATGATAACAGCTTCCTCTTTTTTATTTTTGATTCAGCTTCAAAAAAATGATCAATCGATTGCGATTTTCTTTTTCCACCATCGCATGTGTTATTATTAATGACGAGGTTATCACTCTCTTCTTGAGGGGAGAGTGGCGAGTAGTAATACTGTTTATAGGTATCTTCATCGAAGCTCAATGATTTCTGCAACAACACAGTTATCATGTTAATATCAATTTGTTAACACTTAATCATAAAAGTTAAAAAAGTTAAAGTTACAGCCTATTAAAGTCCACTGCTGAACATAGGCCTCCTCTCATTTCTGAGAGGGTTTTAGAGCAAGGAAATGACCGCCGCGCTCCCTCAATGTGTGTTGGCGAACTTCACATGCCTTCGAAATTTTCTCAGACATGCAGGTTTCCTCACGATGTTTTCCTTCACCACCAAGCACGTGGTAATAAGCACTTAAAATTGCTATTAACAATTTAATTGGTGCTGGCGGGGATCGAACCCGGGTCGCGTACTGTGAAATTTACAGCTAGCGCTAACCATCTGAGTTACCACGGCTTAATCATATACATACACAATATTTAAATAAAATAATACACACACATGAAAATAACAGAAAAAAAGTAATTTAGTCAATAGAATAAACACTTACATCCATAGCCTTTGGTGTATTGAAGTAACACAAATGTACTATTGATAGATCCACTGTAGCCAAACGACCGTACACTAACTCGATGACTGCGTTTGTTGGTCTTATATACCACCAGTACGTAAAAATTCTAATCTAAAGTATTTCCGTAATGAGTTGATAATTACTTTATGCGTCAACCAGTTTATCTCACATTTCCGTTGCCTATCTCAACATTTCTTCGTATTGTGTTTTGTTTGGTGATCAATGACTCAAGTACGATTTGTATAACACAAAAATGCAATTTAATATTTAGAAACATATCAGTTTATCTCACATTTCCGTTGCCTATCTCAACATTTCTTCGTATTGTGTTTTGTTTGGTGATCAATGACTCAAGTACGATTTGTATATCACAAAAATGCAATTTAATATGTAGAAATCACTATAATTGACCATTCCTATGTTATTCATTGAGTAGCTAGGTACTGTAATAATCTACTAATAGCAGTAATATCATGGATACACTAGATGTACAACAACATCTGAAAAAGATTCACCCCAGTCTAGAAAATAATGTTTATGCAGCTAATAGACTGCCTATGTATACCCACGTACCAACGTATATAATATGTAATTTGGATACAGATGATAAACCAGGGTCACATTGGGTAGCTTTATATATCGATACGAATGACGTCGGTCAATATTTTGATTCATATGGACGATCACCTGTACGATATCATCTAGAGTTTTTAAAAAGGAATTGTAAAAGATGGAACTGGAATGTTGATAGGATTCAGAATGAGTGGACTTCAGTTTGTGGCGAATATTGCTTAATGTATTTACTATATAAGTTTCAAGGATGTTCAATACATAGTTTTACGAGTATATTTACAAGGAACACATTGTACAACGATATTTTAGTGGATGAGATGTTTCGCTCCTATTTTATAGATAATAATTAATAAGATTTTTTAAATAAAAATTGTAACAAAATTATGTAATGTGTTTTATTGATGATTCAGATTACCGTTGTATAAACAAAGAATTATAATAAACAATAGCACTGATATAGTCGACGCACACGCTGCAATGAAGGTGATTAAGGAACAATAGAACAATAGAAATAGGAACAATGGGACGCTAATGACGGTGGAGGCCCTTACCGGATATCAATTAGATATTAGCTAATTGATCTACACATCTCTGGAACCGTGCATTCTACACAAAAATGGACCGCGGATTCGTGATCAGAGCATGCCAAAACCTTTTTTTTTTTTTTTTTTTTGGATCGGGCGTCGACGAACGTCGTTGAACCACGTCTGACTCAGGTGGTCTAGAAGTGGTACAACTACACTACTGACGTAGTCTTTCACTGCTGGCCGTATGAAGACGTTCAAGGTCGCTCAGCGAGCTATGGAGAGGGCTATGCTCGTGGTTTCTCTGCGTGATAAACCAAGAAATGAGGAAATCCGCGGTAGAACTAGAGTGACCGACATAGCCCAACGGATTGGTAAGCAGAAGTGGCAATAATCCGGCCATATAGCTCGAAGAGACGACAACCGATAGGAAAAAAAAAGAAAAAGGTTCTCGAGTGGCAGCCTCGTACCGGTCGGCGAAGTATAGAGCGTCCCGCCACTAAATAGAATAACGATCTGTAAGACATTCAGGAAGTCGATGGATGCAGTTGGCTCGGTACCGTGCTTTGTGGCATTCCTTGAGGGAGGCCTATGTTCAGTAGTGGACTTATGGAGGGCTGTAGTGTGATAGTTTTTTATATATATAATAGGGTGACAAACGAGCACACAGTCCACCTGATGGTAAGTGGTTGCTGTGACCCATAGACATCTACATCTATCCTCAATAAAGAATCAAAATGCAAATGCGTTGTCACCCGTGAGGACTAAAATGGAATGCCTCTTTTCGAGTAAAAAGGGTCTCCGGTTCTCTACATTCACCATACGAAACATAGTATTATTAAGCTGCTATTTTACGCTGGTATTCTGTGAGAGCGTGGTCCGTCCCCGGTCGAGCCGACCCATTCATGCTACAACTACACTACTAATATAGCTACAGCATGGCTCTACTACGTGCAAAATATATAAATTAATCATGTTTTAAATAAATAATGTTGTTTAGATCAATAAACACATCCTTTTAATTTTATTACAGATAACTATATACTAGTCAGTGAAACTAGTCGCAGGAAACGCTTGCTTGACAAAATGTCGCGAGTGCACTTGCTACGTAGTTTACATCTGCAAGTTAAGGTACCTGAACCAAGCCCCACTTGGATTTATTTTTTATTTTTGAGTATTTGATTTTTTATTTTTAATCAATAATTCGTCGTTTGTTCGTTATTGTTCAAACGTAAAAATTGTTTGTTCATCTTTTAATTATTTATAATCAATTAAACAAATTACATCCTCAGAGTGGCCCCCCTTATTGTAAATTTCAACTTTTATCCCTTAAATAATTAATTTTTACTTAATATTGTTTCTTCGGTCGCTATTTATCGATCTTAAATACATCTCGAATACAATATGATCGAACAATAATCTATAGCGATCTAACAAAGGATATTTAATAAAAATCAAATAATGTAAGGGATAACAGTTAAAATTTACAATAAGGGGGCCAACCTAAGGATGATTTTTTTTAAATTAACTATAAATACCTAATGATGAACAAACAATTTTTATGTTCGAACAATAACGAACAAACCACGAACAATTACTTAAAAATTAAACTCAAAAATAAAAAATAATTAATTCCAAGTGGTTGCTAGGTTCAGGTACCTTGCAAGTGACTGTTTGACATACTGTCGGACACTTCTTGCAAAACAGCTTGCTACATATTTATTAATCTGTGTTGCAGAAGTTTTCTTGCAGGTGAAACCGACAATGAATAGGCTTGACGTACCTCAAGCCTATCACTGTCATTTTGCGTCGTGCGTCGTGCATGACCTTGGTGGGACGTACATCAAGATGGACCATGTATAAAACCGCGTATCGATTATGCACTCCAAGAGGTCTAACATTGGCGCACGCTCCAGCCGCGCGAAATAAATACCGCCTTGGAACACGTGCCAAATTGTTTGTTGGAACGCTCAAACGTGGAGCGGGCCGCTCCCAGTGGCGTAGCTAGGGCTACAAACTAGGCCAAGCCCAACATATGCTTTTGTTGTTTTAGCAGTTTTATAAAAATACACAAATCTTAATCTGTCTCTACTCTTCTTAGATAGATTGTAGGACTATGCATACCTTCGGTGGCGGTACGACTTTCCATTGACGTCCGTCGAGTTTGGTGTTGATACGTATTTTTATAGAAAGATTACATTTTTATAAGCCCACACACAAAGTTTCAATATGCGGAAACACGTACTTATTGAGAAAAAAATATTGAAAATCAAATATTTTTGCAATATTTATGTCAATTCCTACCGTGAAACTGACGCCAATTTTTATTATTATTGTCAGTAGGGATGTCGATTCTTTCCGAAAAAGATTGATTTTTTAAATAGATTCGAATTGTAAGCTGATGTATCGATTCCCAAAATATCGATTTCTAAAATATCTATATTTTTTTCATGTTTGCATTTATAATGTAAATATTAATCCATTTTATGAGAAAAAAAAATCATTTCATCATAAAAAAAATAGGGGGACTGATTCAGAAGGATTTCTGTATCTATTTTGAGACTGCTACGTTTCCGGCGCTGCGGAAAGATCAGCCTCTACGCCTTTGCGTAACGAATCGCAGGCATACTACGATTTGTTACAGCAGGCGGAGACTGCTCCCCTTACGCGCCTCCGGCTCTAAAAACCACTCTAGGGGTAGGACAGACTCGTGGTGGACCTGGTGGTGGAGTCGGGGTCAATCAATTCGGTTCTTTGACATAAGTTGAACCTAACTTATTTTATTTGTTATCTGCCCTAATAGGTACTGTTAAAATAAAACAAATTTCAATAAGAGATCATTAATCATGGTATCTTTCTTGTTTTTCATAAAATGGATTTATATTTACATTATAAATACGAGTACAAACATTTAAAAATTATAGATATTTTAGAAATCGATTTTTTGTGAACCGATACATCAGCTTACGATTTGAATCGATTTAAAAATCGACCTTTTTCGGAAAGAATCGACATCCCTACTGACGTCGACAATGCCCTTACAAAATGGAGCCAGTTTCTCGGTAGGATTATACAAAAACATTGCAAGAATAATTGATTTTCAATAATTTTTTCTCCAAAATTACGCGTTTCCGCATGTTTAAACTTTGTGTGTTGCAATATTGTAACTTTTCTGTAAAAATACGTATCAACACTCAACTCGACGGACGTCAATGGAAAGCTAAGCCTCGGTAGCTTTGAAAAAAGCCGTTTGGGTTTGCTTGGGCGAAAGAACAAGATATTTACATACAATACAATACATGAACAAAAGGAAAGCATGAACAAAGTACAAAAACTGTACAAATTAAAAAAAACGAACTAACGGTGTCTATTTTAGGTATTTACCAATCAAATCTACTTCCGCTTTATTCATATTAACATCTTCATTAAATTTATAGTTTCCATTCATTACAGTGTGCTGAACATGAGCCCTATAAATTGCCGCCTAAGGGCCATAGTTACCACGCTTGGCAGGTGAGTTGGTAACCACAGTTTTATATTTTCTATTGTTGTAACTTGGAGGATGCTGCAACCAATCTCCTGGTTTATTTCCCTCTGTTGCCTCTTACTGCATCCACGGGATGACATGGAATATGGGACTTATAGTAGTGAAACATAAAAAAAAACAAGTAAAATAATTTTTACCGCATCATATCTTAAAACTCCGTTAGACTTTAGTCTATTATTTCACACACAGTACTCGTATATCGCTCCTTTGTGTGTCTCCAAGTAATTCTGAATCTTATAATGTAGTCATTAAATTACTCATGACGTGTCTCAAGTGTCTATCTAAAAAAAACTACTAGTGGAGACATAAAAAAAGCAACTGAAAACCTCTCAAATTTCGCCACCTCTCTCTGTCTCATGAATAAATTAGCCTAGGTAATTATAAAATTAAATAATTTAAAATTAAAAAATTTGTACAGCCGACTTCAATATAAGTTATTAAGAATAATTAAAAAACTATTGGTCTGACCTTGATCAAATTCATATGGGACTACACGAGAAGTACCAGCTTTCATATAAAAAAAGAATCCTCGAAATCGGTTCACCCAGTAAAAAGTTATTAAAACACATAAAAAAACATACAGTCTAATTGAGTACCGCCTCCTTTTTGGAAGTCGGCAGATAATAATTAATAAAAATAATAACAAATAATAACTTAGCCCTATCTAAAAATAAAATTAATGCGATATTTTCATTTAATATAAAGTCATTAAAGTTTTAAGAAACAACGATTTTTATAAGCACTACGTGTTCAGTGATGTGAGTTTTCTTGCCGCGGAGAAGTGGGACAAATACATATACCAAGCAATACGGACGAAGTCGCGGGTATCAGCTAATAGTAAATATAAAGATGCCACGTGCAAGTTTTTTTTTAATTTTAAGAATGTTGTATATTGTTCTCTAGTGGTGGTGTAGGAATACCCCATATCATCCCGTGAGTATGTAAGAGCCTACAGAAGGTAAATGAAACAGATGTTCAGCATTAAAATTTAAAAAAACTGCGGTTGCCAAACCAGCTGCCAAGCGTGGCAACTATGGCCAAATCCCCCTATGAGATAATCTTTGAGAAAGGTCTATATTTATCCAAGTAAAGTTTTATAGGCTGTAATGTAAAGGGAGGTTGTTTATTGTATAATTTAAATAAACACAGCTTAACACTAAGTTGCAGATTATCGGCGATACTCGTATATCGACGCATTAGATTACTAAACTTGCCTGAAGACTTACATAAAATATATTACATAAACAAGAGCGAGAGAAATCATGATTCCCATCAGAATAGCCTACGGGTGCCAGATGTGAGCCGAGCTCAAATAACTACACCTCCCACTAAATTAGTAGACTCTCTCGCGAGCATCACAAGCCGTGGTCGACAATGTGTATGCTCTCATTGAGTTAACGCATATCTCCGTAAGTGTGCATTACTGTTGACGGATGTTCAACTTATCAAGACAAAACCGCAGCTAGTTCGAAGTAAATCGAGTGGTCGTGACTAAGCCGTTTAATAATAACCATCCTAGCTAATTAGGAGCAGGTCGCGAACCTGAGCGTCCGGTAATGAAAATCACAATTGAACCTCGTTGCAGTGGAAAATTGCACAAGGTTTGCCCCTTGTACGGTATAATTATTTGCTTACAATATAATATTGATTATTAACCGCATTTACCATATTCGTTTATTTTGGTTTTATGTTTTGAACTGCAAAGCTTATACATATAAAAAGTATACAGATGGTATACTGTCGCATTTGTGTACTTCTTGAAACCTATGGCATTTTGAACATAGTAACTGAGAAAACATTATATGAAACAAGTAAATTAAAAAGAAAATGGCTAAGTGATAGTTGAGGCACTGCGGGTCTTTAATGACAACAATTTATTTATTTCTAAGACTGGTAAGTATGGTAAGTAAGCTCTAGAAAGTAGTAGAATCATTCAAACTGTCAGCGAAATCGGTCCAAGGTGCAGATAGTGTTTAGTACAAGTGAAACTTATTTTTGTTTATTTTATATATCAATATATTTAATGTATCGGTTATTAACATCGATTTTTAATAGATTAAGGGTTTAAGGGTTACAAACGAACACACAGTCCACCTAATGGTAAGTCGATGCTGTGGCCCAAAGATATCTTCTTCTATCCTCGATTAAGAATCAATATGCAGTATCTTGTCAACTCTCAGGATTAAGATGAAATGCCTCGTCTCCAGTAAAAATGATCTACGGTTCTCAACACTAACTATATGAAACACAGCATTATTTTACATTTTTTTAAACACTACTCTGTGAGAGCATGGTCCTTCTCCGACCCATTCGTGCTATAACTATAACATAGCTGCAGCGTGGCTCAATAAAAAATAAATACTACGTATGAAAATTAAATTTTACTTTCTTCTTGCGTGTGAGTTCGACTATAAAAAAAACGTATTAAACACAGATAGTTGTTAGACAAGGCTATGTAATGCAGTGAGAAACCAAGTGGAAAGATGGATTTATATCTGTGAGCCAAAGTGACTACGCACCATAGCGGTTCTTAACCTCAAGTCATGACCCAAATCCTAAATGATATTCTCGATCGGTTGAGGGTCGCAAATTGTTTCAAAAGTAACTAGTAATAAATGAAGCTATATTTCTCTAGTAAATTTTAAGTCTCTTCAGCGCCATAAAATTCAATAGCTATGTTAATCACTTCACAAGTGCTCTCTCATCACTAGTACCTATTAACAATTGACAGCAATAATATGTACAGGGTTGAGAGATTCAAGTACGGCTGTTTTAGGACCGCTAGGTAAAATGGTTAAGAACCGCTTTCTTACTAGAAAGTGGGCTGCATTTTTCGAGATTGTTACGCACATAAAGGCTGAGTGCGTGTTGGGATACGTGCCAATCGGGTTCTGATGTTTCAATGTTTGTAACAGTTTTACCCCCAGGTATTTAGTAAGAATATATAATAAGAATAAGTAGAATCTTGGTGGCATTGATTAAAAGAATAAAAGGTAACATTGATCTAATTTAAAGCTCACTCAGTATTTTTTAACCTAATTACCATAAATGGTTTATCATCATCAGCCAGCGACAGTCCACTGCTGGGCATAGGCCTCTCTCAAGGCGTGTCACTTAGCACGGTCTTCGGTTACACACATCCAGTATCTACTAGCCACTTTGCGCAGATCGTCGCTCCATCTAGTCAGGGAGCGTCACACACTATGTTGCCTAGACGCGGTCTCCACTTCATAACAGGTCTACTCCACCGATTGCCACTTCTACGACATTACAAACACGGAAGGCTATGTCAGTTATCTTGGTTCTCCGACGGATTTCTTCATTACGCATTTTATCCACCAGAGAAACTCCGGATACATCTGTTTCTAGTCCTTGCTGAGCGACTTTGAGCTTAAGGAGTAACCGTATCGTCAGTGTCCACGTTTCGTGACTATAGGTGAGTATAGGTAGAACGCTTTAGTTGAAGACTTTTGTCTTCAGACTTTGTGGTATGGGCGACTAGAAAACCCGAACTTTCTAAATGCTGCCCAGCCTAAATGAATCCTCCGATCGGCTTCCTCCACGAAGTAATTCTAACCTAGTTGCAATATCTGCCTCAGTTGAGTATATTCCTGGACAATTTCGAGAATTTCACCATCAACTGGCATGACATGATCGTTGAACATAACTTTCGTCTTGTTCAGATTCATACACAGACCATCACGTCGGGAAGACTCATTCAGTCTGTTCAACATGTCCTGAAGTTCTTACAGCGATTCTGCCATGACGACAATATCATCAGCAAAGCGTAAGTGTGAGATGCACTCACCGTTTACGTTAAAGCCACGTCCTTTCCAGTCTAGCGTTTTAAAAATATCTTCCAATACATTGGTGTTCACCAATGTATTGGTAGTTTAGGGGATATAACATACCCCTGTCTCACTCCGCGATACAACTGAATTAGGTTTGTTTGACTGCCCTGTACTTGGACTGATATCGTACTGGTGTTATAAAGACATTTCAGCCCTCGATGTACTACTTCCAGTCAATTTGGCAACGCTGCAAAGAATCCAGAACAGCCCAAGTTTCAATGGAGTCAAAGGCTCTCTCATAATCCACAAACGCAAGTAGTTTATAAAAACCTATAATTATTTCCTCATCATTAAAGACCTTCACAAATCCATTGCTGAACATAGGTCTCCCTCAATGAATAGCACAAAGAACGGTCCTGAACCACTTGCATCCATCGACTTCCTGCATGTCTTACCAGGTCGTCACTCTATCTAGTAGGGGGTCGCCCTACACTTCGCCTACCGGTACGAGGCTGCCACTCGAGAGCCATTCGTCCCCATCGGTTGTCTGTTCTTCGAGCTAAATGGTCGGTTCATTGCCCATTGCCACTTCAGCTTACTAATCCTGTGATTTATAAAAGGTCTTAACAATGACACCTCATTTGATATGGAAAATTTATAAATATATTTAAGTAATCTATTTTCGCCATGTGCCGTTTTTATCAGATTCATTGGGGGAGGCCTGTGATCAGCATTGCACTTGAAGACGAAGATGAATATTGTCTTATTCTAAAATTGATACCTACATCGAAAGAATAGGTACCTGATTCCTAAATGCTAACTTAATTTGGTTTAAACCTCTAAGGTACCTGCGGGTAATAAGGCCTATCTAAGGAAAAAATCGAAAATAAAATCAGAAATATTTAATTTGGTCTAGAGATTTTAATAAAAATTCTTAGTTTAGTACAGTTTCTATAAAGTATGAATGAATAATTGTAACATTTGCCATAAAGAAAAACAAAATTAAATATTTCGAAAAACCTTGTCAGTAGGCCTTACACTATGGTAGCGTAATAAGCCCTACTGCTTTAATGAACTCAAATAATCAATTTATACGTAATATATTTAATATTTGTGATAAATAATCACTTGAGTGTAGCAATTAAGACTTAAAATTCTAAAAAAATATATATTGCCTTGCCTAACATTACTTGAAGACATTAGTATAATGATGAACAAACTGGCAATCAAACTCACTCCTCGTGATTATCATCAGTACATAGGTTGTGTCTCAAGTTAGGTTGAGTTGAGAATTGGGTTTATTGTTGGGTTGAGTTTCCTCCCAACCAAATTTCTGTCACAACGGCCAGTCTCAACGAAGACTAGCCCGTCAGCATTGTACAGAATTACAGTATCCGAATGTATGCGCAAGCACAGGTGCACTCTCTATTCCCTCACAATCATCAAATCGCAGTCCGCCACGGTCCGAGAGAGCTTAGGCGCAGGACCAATAATTTACACATAATTTAAAAGCTTCTAATGGCACACTGTTTGGACAACTGAAACCAGGCCTTTTTCTGACTACAACACTAGTTTAATAATAAAAGCGTACAATTTATTTGCATTTATAACATATTAAAAGTGATATAAAATTCATAATAATACAAAAAAACTACACAAGAAAAGGGGTATAATAAGGCCTATAGTGAAATTTAGTGGCCCTAATGACCGCCGACCAAGTATTTAAGAAAAACCAAGTTTACCAAAAAATACCACGATACGTTACTCAAATCTTCAAGATCGACAAAGCATTTATTCATGAAGATAAAGATTACGATTTTAGATAGCTAAGTGTAATACTACAAAACATACCTACGATTTATTTGGACTGATTTTTATTATTGGTGCAGTGCAGTCGTATCTTATGATAGATAATGCAACTCTGGTGGCAGCACGCGGGGTAGCGCGTCTCTGCACACTAGTAGAGACATTATCGTGCAATAGAGGTCTGTTACATATATTATCTCCTTAAACGAGTGCGGTTATTATAAATATGATTTTTGTTACTTAGGACTTATTAGCCGACAGGCCTTATTACCCGTAGGCACCTTATAAACTAAAGTATGCTATATAATCTAGGTAACACAGGACATAAAATATTTGAGAACACGTAGCAATTAAATGGATTTTATAAAATTAAAAAACAAAAATTGCAAAGAATAATATATTTATTTTCGAAACCATAATATAATATCAAACGATTAGAGACGGATCCATGCACAATGTCATAAGCTTGCACTGAAAGGATACCGGATAACGGTACATGGAAACTAGCAGCTCAATAGTGGACAGGACATCAATCAATTTGATGGCAACGTAATAACGTGCAATCGATAACTTGGATAATATATGTATAATATAGACTACTCGGACTCAGCAGTTAGCTTTTAAGTCACATGAGTCCTGGTTTTCAATCTCAACCGAAGGGGTTATTGACATAAAATGAAGTTAAAAATTACGGCATACGGTTAGATTAATAATAATAATAATAAGTATTTATTTCAGACGCAAGGAACATCCATAGATTGTTAGTATGTTAGTAACAATTTTTTATTAACTCTGATATAATATAAGAAGGATATTATAAACTTTTCTACAATGGCAACACCTCAAAACACATTCTCTTAGCGAATTAGGTGACCGGTTAGACCGAATTAGGTGATCTGTCTAGGGCTCCGTCTTGGTAGATATCACATACAAATAACAAGCCAGTACAATTATAGCCAGTAAGACATAGACATAGACAACTTAACCACGAATTTAGAAAAAAAGATCGCAGCCCTCAGAGTCAAAGCATTTGTAGCGTTCTTTATTTGAATGGCGCAGATGTCCTTGCACTGCAGCACTTACCATCAGGTGACTGCAAGTTATAAAACTAAAGTGTCAAACGTGACACTTTAGTTTTATAAAAACAGCTCCCGTGACCGACTAATGATGGAAAACTTATATATATATGTTTTCCATCATTAGTGTATTTATTATATATATATATATATATATATATATATATATATATATATATATATATATATATATATATAATAAATACACATATAGTAATCAAGCTCTTTACATGCATACAGATGATTCCATCATTAATCGGAACCGACAAGATCATCCTGACACTTCGCCTCATATGACACCATCGGTACGAGATTGTTATACGTCATCCCCGCATGGGTAGGTACTGGGTAAATATATACATTTTTAATTAAATATTATAAAATTTTGCCACCCTATTTTTAGGCATGGACACGAAAACACTTCCGTACACACCAACGCAAGCCACTCCCACGGCGACCCTATAGCAGGAAGACAGAGTGAGAAGGCAACTCTTCCGCCGCAGTTTACTAACACGCATACGGAATGGTCTCGTCCAGCCTATTTGCGGTGGCTTGCTCCGCCACGCCCAAGCAGGCACCTTTCCAGGGGAGAGGAGATTTACCACCCTTAGATCCACCCCTGACCTAATACAACTAACTTATGTACCTATGGTTAAATTGCGTAGTTGACAGCTCCTGCAAGTAGCCACAAGATGTGTATATTGGTTAGATTAAAAGTACTGATTGTGGAAAGTACGATACGAATGTAATTATATAATTATAAGCTTATTGTAATAATTATTTCTATATTAATATATGAAGGAAAACTTTGTATCCCCTTATAAGCATATTGCGCGCACTGAGACGTATGAGTTTTGGCCTCCTCCAGGAGGAGTTAAAATTTATTCATACCATACTAGCTTCTCCCGCGACTTCGTACGCGGATCCTGTTGCTTATGGCAGCGACAACGGGGTCGTCAAAATCGAAGATCTGAAACGTCTGATGTTTAATTCTAAGAGTCCGGGGACGGGAAAACAACGTGATTCGCGAGACGATTCGAGACGTTCTAGATCTTTCATTTTTGTAAGTCAACAGGAAATGCCCATCAGACTAACCAACTTTTGCTAAAACGTCATTCCTATATATGATATAGTGTCGCTGGGCTTTGGATGGAGTGTAACTCCTTGTGTGTTATTAAGTTAATATATTGGTAATATTGTTTAGATCACGTTCACATGAGGCTTAAGTACTTATAGAAAAAAAAATACTTCAGCGCAAAGCTTCCGGGTAAACTATGTTGAAAGTTGACCCGTCCGGCACGTGAACATAAAGATTTCTAGAACTGCTAACCCGGGAAAGAGCGACGTACAACTGACCATGCGAGAAACAACTGACACCGAGATCTACTCCAGCAACACGAAAAGTCTGCACTTGAGCCTTATTAATTGTCATTGCATAACACAATGATATGGGAATTGACGATCATCCGGGTTATCTCCAGTTCTCACTCGCATGTTTATAGTCAAATGTACCGATTGTATATCACGCCACAAATAAGAGCTTTTTAGGCAAGCCCTAACCTTATCAGCTCGGGTTCCCCGTGGTATTACCGGTAAGGTTTGTCGGAAATCACCACAAAATAAAACTGTGATACCGCTCGTTGGTCGATCATTTTGTCTTATATTCCTTAAAGCTCTGTCGACCGCTTCTACTCCTTTTCGGTGGGCCATCGTACATTCATCCCATATAATTAAATTACACTCACGTCATACCTTAGCTTTGTCGCTATTTCTTGAAATACTACAGGTTGGACTTTCCGTGCGATCTAAATCAATTGGTATTTTAAACATAGTGTGAGCAGTTTTACCTCCTGGTAGCAATGTTGCAGCTATACCTGATGAAGCCACGGCAAGAGCAATTTTACGCTGATTTCGAACATAAGCTAATATTAATTTTGTCAAAAAGGTTTTCCCAGTTCCTCCAGGTGCATCTAAAAACCATATTGTTCCCAAATTATTCAGAACGTTGTTCTGCAGTCATCATTGGGACACCGTTTTCTAATGTTGCCAGCAGTTCCATTAAGTTGTGACCAATCTCTGCAGAATATTCCCTATTGGTAACCTCTCCGACTGAGGTTGGTGTTGGCAAACCATATTCACAGAGTGATTTACCGCCTACTGCTGTTAAGTCTTCCTGAAGAGCTAATAAGCACAGATTTATGGCAAGATCACGGAAATTATCATTAGTAACGCCTTCATCATTGTGAGATAAATTCTGAAGAAAGTCTTCTGCAATTTTTTTATATTTTTCCCATAATTGTACAGCATCTGACAAATTACAAAATGTGATTAATGTTACAAATAAATGGCGTAACCGTCGTGGATTATCACTAACACAGGATTCTGCTAAAGCGTCATCCCTATACTGATCATTTTCAAGCAAACGACGCGCTTGACAAGCTGCATGATAAGTTGGATAAACAACATCGTCTACTTTTCTCAAATCTATAAATGATGTTGGTCCTCGCACTGTATGTAATAATAATCGCAAATAGAAACACTCAGTGTTGTTAGGATGAACGGTATACACTCTACCAAGAACATGTTCTTTGAAAATACTTGACTCGCCATCTACAGGCCTGCCATGGCGTCTACGATTAAAGACACCTCGTTGCTTATCGTAGGTATAATACGATGGAACTTCCTCATACAAAAGAGATTTTGCAAAATCATCAGTTTGGCAAAGTCGAAAGAATGCTAATAAAGTTATTTGTCTAGGGTTCTCTAATCGTTCTGTAACATTTTCGGCGTTGAAATATATACGTTGATCGACTTCAAGATGAACATCCAGATGAGTCACAGGTGGATATCTTTCGTGAATGTTGAAACTTAAGATCCGCCACACAGCTTCTGAAGAGCTGATATATCTGCCTGACTGAAATCTAGTAACTTCATCATGTTCATTTCTCAACGCAAATGTAGCTTGGTCACTGCCCTTGTTAATATACTTACAAATATATTTTATTGACTCTACACTATTACACATTTCAACATTTATGTGAGATTGAAATGCTCTAGACATCACAGGCGAATACGGAATGATCTACCTATTATCTAAAGTAACCTGTTGTCCAGACACTCGCTTTTCAACAGTAAAACCACCATTGTCTCTTGAACGGCGACGATATAGTGGGTATCCATCATGTCCTGTTAGTAGTTTCATCCACTAATGCTTTTGGATATCTTTTAGTGCAACGACCGTCTTGCATGCAAGGAGCATTCCCGTTAAATACACCACATGGACCATGTATCATATGAGTTTTAACAATATCGTATAACACGGGATCTGCAATCGGATCTGGAATTTCAGCACTGATTGAACTATCTATATATGTGCGTGAGGTAAGCCACGTTTTTGCCACTCAACACTATACATATAACACAATACATCTCCAAAAATGTTATCTTTGGTAAGTAGATCTATCATTGATTTTAATTTTAAATGAAAAACTCTTGCGATAATATCATGGCGGTCATGCGGTGCTTGACCCTCAATAAGCTCCCGAGTGATTTCATCGCACTTGGGATTGGTAGTTACAGTAATAAATAAGTCGGGACGTCCATATTTTCTTACGTAACAAAGAGCATCTTGAGTACGTTCGTGCATGTAGCGTGAACCACCAGTAAAAGAAGAGGGTAAAATAACTAAACGGCCTATATTCACCGTATCATTATCTTGCTGCATGGCGTCGCGAATTTGCACGTATTCTTCAGCGCGCAGCTGCCTTTGATTAGATCGTATACAAACTAATCTTTCGGTTTCAATTTTTGCGTAGATGTCAACAATAAACTGATTGAATAAGCCACGAAAACGTTGAAAGTATACAAATCTATTCCGGGTCACTTGCAAGTGGTACCAAGTACCAAACAAAATACCAAAATTGAAGGCATGACATCTTTTTATTATAATTAGGTGCCCCTGTACGCGGATCAGTTTGGTATAAAGCGAAATTATAACCATCTTCCCCTCGAGAGTATATCAAAGGATATTTCAAACTGTCGTAAGCCCTGTGGGTTTCGTAAATACGTTGCAAACGATTGTCTCAGGAACGGATAACGATATCACGCCTACCACATTCCTGGTCGACCAATACTACAGCAACTTCATTCGTGGATGGAACGTTATAACGCCCAGGGTGTTCCTGAGTTGGACGCCTATCGGCATTTATAACAATTTTATAATTGTTATCACCATCTTCAGGAAGAGCTTCTAATGCCGATTTAAAACTGCATACATACAAATTAACCTGATGCAACATGTTCTGAAGTTGTGAAATAAGTTCAGTATTTAAATTCGGGAAATATTGATTTCTTATATTCGACTGTTCGTTGTAGTCGGATTCAAAATATATTTGAAGAAACTTAGGTTGGTCTTCAGGCAAAAGGGATCCTATCAAATGGTAAACCTGACCTTGTATCTTAAAAGTATGCTTACTTTCAGAAAGAACCTTCTGAGATTTGTTGAGCTCCAAAAGATGTCATTTGAAAAGCACTATTATAAGTGCGAATATTGTCTAAGAACTGTTTAGATTGCACATGTTCTCCTGAAAGTAGTGACTTCAAAGGTTCCGGTGGATCTTCGAACGAAGGCAAATTTATTTTACCTCCAGAACAACAGAAACCAGCCGACTCCTTACTCCACTTTGAAGCATTACAAAAAGAACATACTACGTTCATATCGCCTGTTACAGAAGATGATCTGTAATCAATTGTGAGGTTATAAGCAAACCCACTTTTATATTTGTCGGACCACGCCACCGAATTTGTAGATTGATCTTCTATGTGTACATCTAAGTCATTAGGACTATGTCGAAATCTGTCTGTCGAAATCTGCAGTAAGACGGGCCTCTCGCTGTTCGTCCGTTTCAAGAGACCGAATATTTTCAATTCTTAATCTTTCATTAGACAAACTTATTAATCGTTCTTGTCTCAAAGAATTGTAATATTCGCGTCCCGACTCTAGTCGTTCTTCATGCTCATGTTCATCTTCAAGAGATCGAATTATATTATGGTGCACCCAATCATTTGTCAAACGGTCTTCATATTGAGTAATAGTTTCAGATTCTCGAGATAAAATATGACGTTCGCCATCAGCTGTGAGACGTAATTCCCTCTCAGTGTAGGTTTCGGACTCACGGGATAGTACATGCCGTTCGCGATCAGCTGTGAGACGTATTTCCCTCTCAGTGAAGGTTTCGGACTCACGGAATAGTACATGCCGTTCGCGATCAGCTGTGAGACGTAATTCCCTCTCAGTGTAGGTTTCGGACTCGCGAGATAATGTGTGCCGTTCGCGGTCAGCTGTGAGACGTAATTCCCTCTCATTGTAGGTTTCGAACTCGCGAGATAATGTATGCCCTTCGCGGTCAGCTGTGAGCCGCAATTCTCATTGTGAAGCAGTTTCAGCTTCTCGGGATAACACATGTTGTTCTCGATCAATGGTAAGCCTTAGCTCTCATTGAGAAGAACTTTGAGACGCCCGTGATGTAGCTCGTCTCACTCTGTCAGCTGCTAATCGCATCTCTATTTCTGGAGAGCTTTCATTGGCTCGAGAAGTTGAGCCACTAACTCTCATAGAGTTTAACCGATGTGCTCTTTCCTCTGCCGATTCTTGAAAACGCACATTTCTCATTCTTTTAGCTTCTCTCGAATTTCGAGATAAAGATAATCGTTTTTTAGTTGGCATTGTGTATTTTATTTTTAATAGGTTTAATAGGTACCCTAAACTACGTCTAATAGAATGAAATAACCTATTTGATATCTAGGTACCTATTTAAAACTTTAGCTAAATAAAAAAAAGTTTAATTTATAACTAAGCTAATACTAAGAAATATTTAAACACTACCAAAATAACTAATACCTATTTTATAAAATAACAACCAAAGAAATCTAAAAATAAATTATTAAACGTAAGAGTAGACTAAAAGTCGCGCTGATAAGCACGGTTTGTTAAAATCAATTATTGTCTGTCAATAAGGTCGAACACTCTGAACGTCTATTCGCATCAACAGCCAAATATTGTATGAAGCTCGCACTATTTTTTTTTTGCGCCCAGAAGCACTTTGAAAATGGGCTACCCTTTACGTAGGGAGGCGGTAAGTGCTTTATGCATACCACGACAGCCGGTCTGTCGTGGTTATGTGGGACTCACTGTATCTAACCTAAAGTGGAGCCTAGGAGCTACCCACTAAAAACCGCCTGTGGGACTGACAATTGGCCGATTAAGCCGCTTCGTTGTATCGGACGCAACCCTCTTTTGAGAGAAGAGGGCGCAGGCGACTAGAAAGAGCCGCTGAGGAAGAGTCTACTTAGGCAAATTTTAGAAGAATCCGCCTGAGCCGCCAGGAGGCAGTTAAAGTCGGTTGAAATTTTATTTGGCGGGTCCGAGAGAGTGTTTCTCGGCCTGCGGACTCGATAGCGAGAGGGGTGGGGCTGCATAAGTAGCTGCCTCACGAATAAAATGATTAGAGTGCGACTCTGAGGCTTTGAAGAAGTTCTCAGAGAGTGTTGCTTTGATTGTAGGGATCTCTAAGTCCCGATGAAGGTCGGCATTACGGACGTATCAAGGTGCGTTCGCAGCTCGACGCCAGAAGAGGTTTTGAACTACTTGGAGTTCATTAATAATTTTAGGGTCAGCGTGGGCAAAAATGGAGCCCGTAATTTCTCCCGTTTTCCCAACATTTACCTTCACTGCTCTGCTCCTATTGATCGTAGCGTGATGAAAATTATACCCAGGAGTATGAGGAATGATTGTACCAAATTTCGTTAAAATCCGTCAAGTAGTTTTTGTTTCTATAACGAACATACAGACAGACAGACAAAAAATTTACTGTTTGCATTTTTGGCATCAGTATCGATCACTAATCTCCTGATAGTTATTTTGGAAATATATTTCATGTACAGAATTGACCTCTCTACAGATTTATTATAAATATAGATTATGTTACAAATATCTAAATAAAATAAAATAAAATAAAACAACATCGTTTACATTCATACTGCTAATGTTCTCTAGTATATATACAGTAATCTATGGCTAATGTCAAACCAGTCGTCAACCATGACTCTATTATATACAATCATAGACTTAGAAGTATATTCTAAGTCTATGTATACAGTAATCTATATGTCAAACTGTCAAACACATAATTTGCACTTATTTATCGCTTGGTCCAATTATATCGTTTGTTGACATCTTAGATTATACATAAGCAAACTATAGAGCGCGCGTTTCGCTCATTGGCCATCATAGACTTGAATATACTGGCGCTTGACGATTATGCCAAGCGTAAGCATATGTTTTATCTATATACATATAATAAAACTGTAAATAGCAGATGTCTGTACATTTTATATTTTTGAAATAAAAGTGATTGAGGGGTACTAAAAATAAGTAATTAAATACATTTCTACCATTTTTAGAATTTTCTGTCTGTCTGTCTGTCTGTCTGTTTGTTTGTTAACGTATCACGTATAAAGTAATAATTTATATCATAAGAATTGTTAAGGAAATTATAAAGTGTATCTTCGGGTTACATTTAGTCTTTATTTCATTAAAATCAGTTCATTCCATCAAAAGTTATGATAAATATTCTGAAGTATGGGTAGGGAAGTATAGGTACGAATTTGCTCAACGGTGGCTTTGTTTGAGTCATCAAGTGCATTTTAAACTAATATCATATAGCACATCCTCTAAAAAACTGTCACATCACTAAAAAACAGGTTTTGAGTAATAGCCATTTTAAGTTTTTTTTTTAATATATATACGATGTAGTCACCTCAGGGTGGCTGATATCTTTTTTCTTATAATTTTATTTAATGTAAAATTTAATAAGCTTCTTTAGGAAAATCAAAGTTAGAACAGCAATTGCAATTATAAATGTCTTTTTTTTAAATAATTGTAAATAATCCTAAATTATGACTCTTTTTTACATTATGGTGGTGTTATAACTAATAATAATACAACATGTACTAATAAACATTTTTATTAAAATGGTTCTTAAACTATGAACTTTACTTGAAAAATCACTTAAAATGTTTTTTCTCATACTAATTTCAGTCATCATCACATAAAATCAATCATCTTAAACATATACATTAAATTGAGTCTGTATGTATACACTGCCAGTACCAAATTTTTATTTAGAATTAGAGACTGTTATAAAAAGAGGCATAGAAATTTGGAATGTGGTTACTGTTGACTAAACTTATAAGGTCCTTCTTTTTATTTTCTTTTATTTTAGGTTTGCATCTGTATGCTGGTTTAATTTGAATGTCTTGAGCCTTTAATTGTTTTCTAGTGATTTGGATTTCTTGAAAATCCGAGTCTTTATAAGAATGTTTAATGAAAACTTTAGTGGGCTCGCCCTGAATCATTTTCAAAACTTTTATTTCAGCAGTCTTCAAATTTTTTGCATTAAAGCCTATATCATCAGCCAAACATTTCATCGAAAAAAAATCTTTGTAGCACATTTCATTAACATTGTATGGATTGCCTTTCTTTCTCGCATTTCGTATTATTTGAGCATACTGGCTGGGGACATAAATGGGTCCAGATCTGAGGTTTTTCTTGATAGCTTTTTCTATCGTGGAATGTGCTGCATCCCCTTCATTTTGGGTGTGGCCGGTTATAAGGTATTTGTGAGTTATTGATTTTATATTGGAATGCTTCATCAAAGCGAATGTGTACATAGAAAAAATAAATTTATTTTTTTGCTGTCCACAGCAATTGTCTGAGAAAAATACGAATTCAATCCCTGAGCCGCTGTAACTTGCCATAACTTTGTCAATAAATTTAAGTACACAAGATCCAATCTCGTCTGCTCCTCGATTGGCTTCACCTTCATGCCACAAGTAGCATTCGGTATGATCAGATCCAAGTTCGCTAATAGTGAAATTCAGGTTATTTAATTTAGATTTATAATAAAAAATCGAAACATCTCCTTTTGGACTTTGAAGGACTGCTTGAAGGTCATACACAGCGACAATGTAGTCAGTGCTCGCTTTAACCTTATCGTTTTCTTTTTCAATTCTAGACCATTCCTTTTCATCTAAATGTGACCAGTATTTTTCGCTCAACTTCTCCTTTCCAGATTCATCCGCATTTTCAAAGCTGACACACAACTCACAACGGTCTTTTTTAGGGATAAAGAAACTTATGTTGAATTCCTGATTGAAAATTTTGGCGTACATTTCATAGTTCGCTGCTGAGACTCCTTGTTCCAAACAATTATTTTTATAATCTGCATGTAAATCTGCTATACATTTACCACCATCAATGAACTCGCGGCTTGAATTTTTTCTGATATAATGACTTTCTATTCGTGGTATAGAATTTATGTGTTGTCTAACTGATTCCTTAATCGATTCATCAACTTTTTTGTGATGGCCATGTTTGCCTCTTTTATCAATTTCAACAAAACCCAATTCTCTCTTTCGAAATACTGTTCTTATAACACGGTCATTCACATCCAATGTCGCCATAAAAAACTTCTTACACACCCGTATTTGTTCATTGTTGATTATAAAATAAAATGCGTTATTATAACCTCGGGGTATCTGTTTACCAGAAAAACGAATTGCAGGCATAATAGGTTTTGTACAGCTATTAATAAAGTTTCTTTGCAAAGTAATATCACCTAGTTCCCAATATTTAGAAAAAATCTTTCTTCTCTGGTTGTCGTCGATTTTAGAAGAACATTGCATTTTGCATTTATCCCTGCAAGGTTGTTTCATAGCACGTGCTGCAACAATTTTTTTTGTTTTTGATTGCGAAACATAAGCTTGACCGGTATTACGCAATTTCTTTGCTTTGTTAGCTAGCCAGTCATCTACCCTTGCTATACGTTTCTTCCCTTTCTTTATATTCTCTTTCCTCTGTTCTACAATCAAACTAGTATTGTTTTCAGCTACTTCGTCTTCATTTGTCTGTGCACATTGTTGGATTGGGGGTGGTTCAATTTGGTTTTTACCATACGACACTAACGGTCTATCGGTACTTACTGGTGTCTTTTTTGAAGAAACAGAGGGGCTTCTAGATGAACTGCTAGACGAGCTTGACGATCCGATGGAAAAACTTGATGATGTACTGGAAGATCTAGATTTATAGTTAGGGTCCTTCACTGAATCATCGTCGTCTTCCGAAAAGGATTCATTAGCGGAGTTGGCATGGGTAGGTTTGTTTTCAGGAGGGTTGTAACTGCAATGCGCAACTGGTTCAGTGTCATTCCAACCTTCAAAAGTCGCATTTTCAACTGAAATGAAATATGTAATAAAATATGAAATAGAGAAAAGTTATGTATACAAGAAGCTGTGTAAAGAGGTGAAGATAGGTTATGAACAATTTACAAAAAACTTACCCAAACATTCACTTGAATAGTTTTCATTTATTATCTCGTTATTCCCTGAGTTTTCAATTATTGGTGTAATGACTGGATTTTCTGCAAAAAATAATAGTGCGTTATAGTAATATACAAAAATTTTATTATGAAAACATTTCAGTTTAGATAAAAACATAAATCAATATTTATAGTTCACTTCAAAAATTACCCAATATTTTTTCTATACCAGCTTACCTTTGCTATTGTTATCATAATTTTCTTTGTTTTCAATATTTTGATTATTTATTAATTGCAATAACTTTTTAGCCCGACTTTCTTTAAATTTGTCAGCCATTTCTATGTTCTGAAAGAAAATTCACGGGAAATGACAATGTTTTCTCATATTTAATGGATTTAAAGTAGTGGTTAAACTATTAAACTGACATAAATCTGGATACGAAATGGGCATAACACATAATATGGTTGTATTACCATCACTATGTAGTATAAACTAATTAGATTGAATTAGATAAAACAGTCATAAACTAGTTGTGACGGTTTTTTTTTCAATCTGCTTTTACAAAATTTTGCTTAATAAAAACAAAAAAGTGCCACAACATAGAATAGATCTATATTTTCAACAGGTCAAATTACGAAAAAAGGATAAAGTTTAGAAAAATAACGTCATAAACTGTGATGTGACACTTTTTTAGATTCTATTTTAAAATTTAATTTAATTAAGAATGAACTAAACTGTAGTATTATGTTATATGACAGTTTTTTACTCATCTATTTAAACGAATTTCAAATTAACTTACCTGAAATATAGTCCTAAGACAGCTTATGACAGTTTTCACGAGCACTAACACACGTTCACTTGCTGTAAGCTTTAATGCGTCACTGTTTCCGAGCGGGCGAAGCGCATTTGTGTTCCCGAGAAAACTGACACTTGCACCATCTAGTAGCATTCTGTCACACTACAGTTATGGCGGTTTTATTCATAAATAGAGAATCGAAAGCGGGATAAAACTGCGTTTATAACTCAAAACGCCATTTTTTTGTAATATGACTGTTTTTAGAGGATGTGCGATATCATAAATCATAGTTAAATTATGTAAAATAATGATATAATTATGTATATCTAAAACGCAGTAAACAAAAGTATTAAAGAACGTATTAAATATATTATACAAAAATATATTAACCTTATTAACTAAATCTGAAGCACAATAGTTAACCCATTTCTTCGATAGATGGTGGTGTGGCATAAATGTGATACAAAAAGGCAGGTTAAAATTTATTCCTGTAGTTGAGTTTCATATTTGCTTCTAACCTTTATATTAATGACACACTGCCCTACTGCGTGTTGACAATCTCATTTATTATTTATTTTTTTACCTATGTGGTACTCTATGTGGTAAATCAAATTTTAAGAGCTATTAACAATGTCATTTTTCGGCGAGGATCAAACTTTCTTTTTTGCTTACTATGCAGGCACTGATTTATAAGTTCTTTTATGTTTTTTATTGTATCAATCGTGTGAATTAATCTCTTATTTTTAGAATTGATGTTAACAGCGCCATCTCTCTTAAATCTATACATATAATAAAAATGGTAATAACATGTTATGTCTGTTTCTGAATATTGTATAGTATATTAATTTGCGACTAAAATCATTATTGGGACTGTAAATCATTAAATAAGTACATTTTTATAATTTTTAGAATTGTACTATCTGACGGTCTGTCTGTTTGTTTATGGACGCATGACGTTTTGAGTAAACATCTTTTTTTTTTCAATGAAATCCTTAAGAAAATCATAAAGCGTATTATCAAGTTCATTTAATCTTTGTTTTATTGAAATTGGTTAATTCCATCGAAAGTCATGATTATTATTTTGAAATGTAGGTTCGAATTTGTTTAATGGCGCCACAAAATCCCAAAAATAGTAATAAAAAGATTCGTGTGTAAAAAAAACGTTCTATTATAATATATTTCGTATCGTTCTATTATAGTACTTAAAACACAGTAAAAATATGTTTTCCTTAAATTAAAAAAGGTGAATCGTATTGAGACTCACTGTAATAATTTATGTCCATGAGCCTGACGAAGCTGCAAGCCTGTAAGGTATATATACAGAGGTATTGAAATATTTAATTATTCAACAACTTCAACTTCTTCAACTCGACTAAAACTAAAAGTAGCAAAATTGCAATAAATGTCGTGATGGTGATATTGTTTTATAGCCAGAATCACTCTAATACCAAATAACTTTTTTTTCAGTTTTAAGTAAAGTTGCAGCCTATTTACGTCCCACTGCTGGGCACAGGCCTCCTCTCATTTCTGAGAGGGTTTTAGGGCAAGGAAATGTCCACCGCGCTGCCCCAATACGTGTTGGCGAACTTCACATGTCATCGAAATATTATTTTTTATTTCTCAAACATGCAGGTTTCCTCACGATATTTTCCTTCACCGCCGAGCACGTGGTAAATCAGCACTTAAAATTGCAATTGACAATTTCATTGGTGCCGGCGGGGATCGAACCCGGGTTGCTCGAGTACTGTGAAGCTTACAGCGAGCGCTAACCATCTGAGCTACCACGGCTCATGCTTCAGTTTTAAGATAGGGATAATAACATCGATGTTGGCATCGCTAGCTCAACATCGATGTTCGATGTTTAAGCCACTCAAAACATCGATGTTGACCATTATCGATGGTTTTTGTATATGTGTAGATAGTTACACATTGTTTTAAAATTATGTGGGTATACACAGCAAGGGAAAAGTAACAATTAACTTGAATATCAATTTACGTAGAATAGTTATTATGCGACAACCGACAACGACACTACAAAATAAAGCGAAAGCAGTGACCATTGTGACATTACAGGAGACACTTGACAATTAAGTTTGACTCACCATACTGACATTTTTTTAGATAAACGATGCGTTCAGAAATTCTGAATTATTCAAAATTTTTAATCTTCAGAGCAGATGCAAGATTTAGTTGATATTGATTTCGCGAGTTCGCATTGTTTGCAAGTTCCCAATTATCGATTATGGGTTCATTGACGTCGATGTTTCGATGTTTGACATATGTCAACATCGATGTTAAAACATCGAAGTTTTAATTTTTAACATCGATGATCATCTAACATCCCTATTTTAAGTGTGTTTCCCACTCAGCGTGTGTTATGCGACGATCGTAAATAAAGCGCAAGGTCAAACTTTACGCGTCAGTACTGATTGTTTTGCACATGGCCAGCTCTATATTGCTTTTTCTCGCGTTAGTAGTCCCCGTAACCTTTTTCTGTACGCCCCGGCTAAGTCTACTTCTATCGTCGTTTACACAGAAGCTCTATCATAAACGACTTAGAACTTTGAGAATATCGATTTATTTTGTTACCACTTATTCATAGAGTAATGATATAAATCGTTTAATATTCTCTTACCCTAAACGTCAAATTCTTTAAGTAAAACCTATATTCGCGAGCTACGCCGCGGGCACAGCTAGTAGATAATAATATTAGTCTGAGAGCTGGCGACGAATTTTGGGAAGTTCCTTAGGGCTAGTTGAAATTGTGAAAAAATATAATTTCGTTAATTGGCGAATCCAGTCCTGCGAGTCTGGCGGAGCGTTTGCGGTTATTTCGTTACTGCGCAGCATATAACATTTGCAAAAAAAAAAATCCAAAAAATGTTTTGTGGCAACTTGATTTCTTTTTTATCTCTTAATTTAATTTTTATATAATTCCAAAAAAATAATCCCACACGTGTTTGTCAACTTGATTTCTTTCTTATCTCTTAATTTAATTTTTATATAATTCCAAAAAAATAATCCCTCACGTGTTTGTCGGTTATAAAGTATTACCAGACCTCTCCAAAAATATTTCGTTTTAATTCCCAAAAAACATACTTTTGTCTATCTCAAATTTTAATCACATATTTATTGAGTAATTTTTAATAATATCTGCAAATCACCAGACAAATTTAGCGGTTTGAACAATTCCCAGACGTGAATAAAGTTTACAAATGACTACGACTAAAAAGTCTAATGCGTAGCCATAAGTGCGAGAAAGATAGCTTATCGAAGCATGCCAACAGCGGATGGGGGCCTAAGCTCCTCGCGCTGTGATTGGTTATTAAGAAATATCTTTTTTAAAGATTTTAAGATTAAATTCTTGTTTTGGGATTTAGCATGTATGTATGCGCATATATGACCATGTAAATATCTGTGTATATAGTTTGAATTATTTTAGATCAGTGCTATAATGGCCGGCCCATTGCCACTTCAGCTTACTAATCCGTTGGGCTATGTCGGTTACTCTGGTTCTACTGCGGATATCCTCATTTCTAAGTTTATCACGCAGAGAAACCCCGAGCATAGCCCTCTCCATAGATCACTGAGCGACCTTGAGCTTCCTCATACGGCCAGCAGTGAAGGAGCACGTCTCAGATCCGTAGTCATCACTGGCAGCACGCACTAGTCGTACAATTTCGTTTTAAGGTTTTGAGGTATGTCTAACGAGAAGATGTGTCGTAGTTTCCCGAACGCTGCCCAGCGGAGTTGAATCCGTCGATTGACCTCTCGGTCGAAGTTGGACTTACCTAGTCGGACTATTTGTCCCAGGTAAACATACTCGTCAACAACTTAGAGCTTAGTGCTCCCAACAGCTACCGGCATAGGTGTGACATGGACGTTAAACATGATCTTTGTTTTGTCCATGTTCATCTTAAGACCTATTCGTTGGGAGACACTATTGAGGTCATTGAGCATAGTGCTTAGGTCTCCAGCGATTCTGCCATATTGACTATATCGTTGGCAAATCGAAGGTGAGTGATGTACTCGCCATTGATGTTAATACCGCATCCTTTCTAGTCCAGCAGCTTGAAAACGTCTTCCAATGCAGCGGTGAAAAGTTTCGGGGATATAACGTCACCCTGTCTTACGCCTCTCTGCAGTTGGATAGGTTTCGTACTCTGATTCTGTACTCGGATAGCCATCGTAGCTCTACTGTACAAACACTTCAGCACTTCTATATACCGACTGTCAACTTGGCACCGCTGAAGGGCCTGCAGCACCGCCCAAATTTCGACGGAATCAAAGGCTTTCTCATAGTCCATATACGCAAGGCAAAGTGGCAGATTGTACTCGCCTGTCTTCTGTATAATTTGCCGAAGGGTGTGTATGTGGTCTATGGTACTAAAGCCTTTTCGGAAACCGGCTTGTTCGGGAGGATGGAAGTCGTCGAGTCTGCGTCCGAGACGATTCGTAATGATTCTCGAAATCAACACGTAGAAGGGAAATCGGTCTGTAGTTTTTTAAAAGAGCGTTGTCGCCTTTCTTGAAGAACAAGACCACCGCACTTCAGCTCCACGCCTCCGGAGTAGTGCCACCATGGAGACAGAATTAAAGAGCTTCTGAAGGACTTCAAGTACCGGTTTTCCACCCGCTTTCAAAAGCTCCGCTGTAATTCCATCCTCGCCCGGGGACTTTCCGTTTTTAAGGTGCTGGAGAGCCATTCTAATCTCGCTTAGACTGACGTCCGGGATATCTTCGGAATAGTGTCGGATTAGACTCGCTCCTGGATCGTTATTCACACTTGCGTGTGGTTCCAACGATGACGTGTACAGCTGCCCATAGAACCTCTCAATCTCACTCAAAATCTCAAGTGCCCCGGAAACGATGCTGCCACACTCGGGCTTCAGCTTTGACAGTTGGCTCTTTCTGGCAGACAGATCTCTGGCAAAGACTTTGTAGCCTTGGTTCCGCTCGATCGCTTCTTCAATACAAGCTATATTGAAGTTGCGTAAGTCCCGCCGCATACATTTGGAGATCTGTCTGTTCAGTTGCCTGTAAGCTGCCAAATCTGTTGAAGAATGTAGCTTCATGTCCCGTTTAACAGCCATGAGATTAAGAGTGTGATCGGAGAGTTTTTGTGTTCTTCTGCGGCGGGTCTTGCAAAAGTTTCCACGAGCTTGTCATTCATATCGTCCACTTCATTGCAGTCTTTTAGACACTGAAAACGGTTTTGTAACTCGAGCTGAAAGGTATCGGGACTTTGTAACAGAGCACGAGGGGGACGGAGCGTTGACTTCATTATACGAGACTTCTCCAACTTAACGTTTAGGTTCAGTGTGCCTCTAACCATTCGGTGATCGCTACCAGTTTTCACCCTAGCGATCACGGAGACATCACTGAACAGTTGTCATCTGGTCGTCATAATGAAGTCAATCTCATTTTTTGTCGAACCGTCGGGGCTCGACCATGTCCACTTCCTGTGGGGCCGCTTCTGGTCTATGTAATGTCAATATATTTTTGAATGACATACATTAGTTATGAAAAAATCGAGCACACTCACACGTATGTAATTACGGAGACACCTACATAAATAACTGCTGAAGCTACTTTTTTAATCGCTTAAAAATAAATATAATGTTATTTCAAATTTAATTAATTTATTTAACAATTCACGGCTTTTCGGAAATCGGAATTTAGATAAATATTTCACTGTATTTAACTTAAATATGTACCCATATAACAATGCTCTTCAAGAGTTTTATTTGAATCATTGATTTATACGGGTTAAAAAATCTTAAATTCTAATACTATTATTATGGGTATTATTCTTATAAAAGAATTCATGTTATATTTGTCCAACTACCAACCACTAGTTTACATAAACATTATTACAATAATACCATAATATACGCGGTAGAACCATACTGCAGCTGTATTATGGCTCCGGTGTCTATATTCCGGCAGCTCTATTGCGGTAGAGAACCGGACACCGTTTGCACCAAATATTAAATAATGTTACTAGTTTGCACCGACAGCGATGCATTTCATTAAAATATTATGTAATATCATAGTACATCGCAAGTGGTCAGGACGCGCAGTCGAAGTATCTATTCGCTGTGACCTTATTCAAATCGTTTTTACATTAAAACAAAGTAAAAATCGTGTTTTAATAATAATTAGTAAAATATCACCCTGCTTAAACATGCCCTATACCACAATGTTTTCTTTTATCGCAGGGCACATAAGTAAACGACTCTTAAAATTGCAATTAATAATTTCATTGGTGCCGTCGCAGGTCGAACTTTATTTGTTCGCTTACTCAGTGGCAGATTATCCTTAAGGCCAACTAGGCACGTGCCTAGGAGCGCACGGTTGAAAACGAGCCCTCGTAGACTCTGGATGATATTGCCACATGCGTGTAGACGAGCTCCTTGGCTTGGAGTTAAATCAGACAATTGAGGTGTCAAAGGGGTAGACCCGTCTCTGCTGATCCAGTTCTCTGGGATACAATTATTTAAATGTTCTCACACGTTTAGAGTCCCATGCTCTGGACGACGATCTTACTGAAAGATCATTGGTCTTCTCGTTGCCAATATTGTTATTTCGGCCCGTATAGAAGCTCTGGGAGATCGTTTATGAGAAATTCCTGATAATTGTTTCCATTTAAATAATAATTTCTTCTTTCGAAAACTTTGACTCATACGTCCTTAAGATGGATTTTAAAAACCATTCATCTTCAATGTCACTACTTAGCAAAAAGCGACAGAACTGAATCCTTCGTGGGAGATTTTCATTTTCCAAACCTTGTACAGCCGTTCCGTGAAAATGATACTTGTTTTCTCGGTGCATCGTATTCCACATCTTATATAGGTACTGAAATGTTGAGGTTTCGAGCTACTACTCTGACGTTCATAATAGGATCTGCATCAAAGCTGCAATAATGTCTTCCTCGAGCTTACTTGGGCCATGTTTTCCCGGATCGACTCCAGGTTTCGTCTGATGGATTCTAACATCAGAAGCCGACGAAATATGCTGTAAAACACTCTGACCTTTGGTAATCTTCGATTTCGATATCCCTCTTGGTACATAAGCCGTGCCAAAGATCCATTATCGTCACATCAGCCATACATGAAGACGATATCAGAATATTCTTCATTAGTAAAAGCAGCCATAGTTGATTGATCGCACAAATAGTCGGAGAACAGTGAAGGAACACACAACTAGGACTAGACGCAACTCAATAAAAAAGGAAAATCAAAATAAACACGAATTTGCAATTAAAACGTCTAGTTACAAGGGCAGTCGTTACTTGACTAACTGAGGGTTCAAAGATGTGACGAACGCGCCCTGTTACTTGAGTACTGATCCTAATTAATCTGAATAAATAACGACTTTATGTGATTTACTACGCTGATCTGTCAAAAACGGTCAAGTTTTTTTTAGATCCCGCGGCGTCTTTTGTTTTTGGTGTTCTTTTGAATTCTAAAAACTAATCAGTTCTAACGAAAACATAATAGTGCATTAAGTGCATTATTTTGGTTCACATAAAAATAAAAATATTCGTCCGCAATTTGCTTTGTACACCTTAATTCCAAGAGTTGATGAGACATCTACGTAAATAATACCTCAAAAGAAAGGGCAATAACTAGGTATTTTTTAACGTTTGAACAACAAAGGCTATTTTTTTATGATGGCATAAACACAACATTTCCTTAATTTCATTTTAGTTTCTTAAACTTAAATATGCGTAGAATGTGTTTCTGATGAGAGATGCTTGGAAATTATTTTGTGTGAGTAATCACATATAATAATCACATGAGTTACATAAATAAAAAAATAATAACTTATCAACTGGACACGATTGGCATTTAATTGGGAAATAAAAAATCTTAAAAATCTTCAATTTAAAAAAAAAGAGCAGACTTCGTCTAAGACAAGTTTAGCTTAATCTGTTCTAAATGGTTTAAGGTATCATCTCCTTCAGGCTTTGCACCCATCTTCCAAACAACCTGAATATCAAAATAATTAATTGCTGTCCGTTAGTCTGGCTAAAACTCCAAACTGGCTCAAACGATTCTGATGAATTTTTGTGTGTATTTGATTATTATATAATTGTATTTGGAACCTGGATGGTTTAGATTTACAATTGGTCCGGGTTCAAAAAAGATTTTGTTGAGATCCAGAAATCACCCGTGCGGATCGCTATCTCTTAATAAATTATCTCCAAGCAGAAAGGCCCGTGTTATTTACGACGCTGCTGGTAATCGATTGCGAGATATTACAGTAATCCCATTTCACAACACACATATTACAAGACTATTCGAGTGATAGTTTTGTTTACCTTTCCTTTTCTGCTTAGTATTAGATCTATGCTTGAACCATCTTCTTAACTATTACTGCCACGTCACAGAACGCGTTTGCGAGCTTCTTTATACGAAGTGTGTTACAATCGCAGATATCCATAGACTTCAGAGTTATTTATTATAAGGTGGTCTTAGCTCGCTTGTAACTCAATTATTAAACAAAATTAAAGAGACCGATATTAAAGAGTACAGTACCGATAGTAAATCCTTAAGCACGCGCTGTCGCACCAACCGGGATGCAATTATTTTTCGTTTCTTGCATAGGAAGTCGAGGAGTCAAACTAGAATAATCTAGTGTCTAGTATTACATTTATTCGCTCAAAAGTAACTTATCTTTCAAAACTTCTACTCTACATTGAGCTTCTATTACAGAATCTCTATATTAGTTTCTATATCTTTAGTTTTTTCATAGGGTAATGCCTACGCATACCCACCTCGCGAGGACAAAGACAAAAAGGCAACTCCTGTCCCTTTTATTCTACCTGTTCCCAACAACTCCACCTGTTTAACTGACCTACGAGTCCTATACGTGGTGGCCATGGATCCAGGAACGAGCACGCGGTATCACCAGCCTTTCAAACCCCTGCGGTGTCGGCGCCGGAGGTTTCTGCCGCGAAGAATAGGGAGTGCGATGGCTCGCAATACCGACACTGCTCTTTTCCACGGCCTCACAACTACGGCATTAGCGGTGCGGCTCCGCCAGTTGCGGAGGGTAAAGCAAATGATGCATTTCTATACTAACACTCCACTTCCCCCACGACTTCGCTTTAGCTGCGGCGAGAAGGGGACACTCCCTCCCCCACGACAGTCCACCAACACACATTCGGCGTGGGTTCGGCAAGCCCTTTCAGAGCAGCCATCGCAGCCAATCCGATCACCTCAGGCCAGCAAAGTGGGTTCCTCTTTGTTCACTGTAGATGATCAAACCACGGCTACTTATCCTTTCCGCCAAGATATGGCGAGAACCCGTTTAAGGTGGAAGCTAAATAGATCTATGATAGACTCCACCAAGTATCGCTATATAACATCATAATCGTGTTTCATCTCTTTAGCTCTATTACTTTGGTGTCAAAATTCTTTATTAACACGTGCATCAGTATTTCGTATCAGCATTTATATGATCACATCGGACTAAAGGAATTAGTCGTATGGCATGGGATACCATAAGCATACAAGTAAATGTCTCTGCGGGCGTGAAGCTAGGTGGAGCGCGTAATGCTTCCGCACTGTATTGAATTCGGTGCCAACGATCCTGCTCCCACCGCTGGTTCACGTTCGTGTGCTTCCCAAATGATAGCAATCTCGTTGCGTATGCTGAACATGGCATGGCACTTTGAAATATCTCAGCGCATTGCTTTTACGCAGTACACTTTGTCTTGCTTGCTACTATGTCTTGAACTATTTATTACTGTGACATTCATAATTTGCACATTTCAGCATATTATGTACTCTGGGATATATAGAGACTTCACCTCAGGCAAAACACGCTGCATCGCGAGATAGATACGATCACAAAAGAAGACCTAAAACTTTCTAAACTAAAAAAATATCCAATTGAATTTTGGGAGGGGGAAGAAAGGTATTTTAAGTTGAAATGTAAAGTAAGTAATTCTTTTAAGTATGCGTCTTAACTTAAGTGCAGTTAGTATTTGTTTTTACTGTTGGGACACTGTGCCTAGCAATTATAAACTTCAACAAAGCTCCAAGTCCAAACAAACTCCGACGCATACGTACGTTGAAGTGGTAAATTTTAAGTTAGATATTTACTTTTATCTGTAAATCTTTTAATATAATTATATAAGGCATTAACAACTAGTTATGTAAATAAAAATTTGCACCCACTGTTTACTTGCTTGCAGAGATATAATAATTATGTTTGTATTTTCTTTAAGATATTAAGATTTCATTTGTTTCAAATTCTGACCTACGTTGTCTTCAAGCATATACTATTTTCAAATGGAAGAGAGAACAAGCCGAACTGAGATATCTATCTTGTAGGTACTACAATTAGTAGATATCGTCCACTGTATTAAAACTTAGGTAAATAATAGAAACGATATCGTAATTCGAAGTGAAAGTTTTCGAGGTTTTTAATTAGAGAACAAGGGGGACTTTCAAACTCAATATTAAATTCCTCACCTCCGCAGCTTCGGCTTATTGGTCGCCTTCGGCCAGCCTCTACCGCTCGCACAGATGCCAGCGATTTGCCACAGCGGGCAGGGGTTGCTCTCCCCCCGCGCCTACGACTTTAAAAACACTAGGGGTAGGGCAGACACGACTACGTGAAGTCGGGGCATTCTGATTCGGTTTAGGTACAGGTTCGACCTATCTCATCTATAATATATAACTAATAAAAAACAAAAAATGCTGTTCATACTTTATAGCAACTACTAGCAACGCAAATTTTAACAGTTCGTTGCGGTGAAAATTTTAGAGCACCTAATTTTTAAACTTGGCACCTAATTAGCACCTAAAAAGCCCCTAATTTTGGGTTTTTCTAAATGCAAATTCCTGACTTTGCGTTGCTGGCGATACACAACTCCGCTTCTGGGAGATGGAGTTCATCATAAAGTGTGCCTGCGTTTCCATGAAGTCAACTAGCCGTTGACTCCTATGCTACCGTCTTATTACAAATTTTTCTACTTTCAGCTCACCGCCTTCTCTTGTGCCTAGGTTTATCTTAATTATATTATATAAGTAACTAAATTAATCAATGTACAAAATTGATCCCTTAGAAACATATTAGTACACATTAAAGAAATGAACACATTCATCATCATTATCATTGTTGCATCCCTTCGCATTTCCACTGCTGAACACGGGAAGACTTGTGGCAGGAGGCCCCGAGGTATGGCATAGATATGTTACGGTCCTGAGCAACCTGCCTCCATCGACTTTTTGTATGTTTTAACAGGTCGCAGGCAGTAGTGAAAGCCCAGGTCTCAACTCCCATATGTCATCACTGGAATATTGTCCGAATATTATATGTCCCTATCAGAAGCTTTAAGATTTTTCAGGAATTTCCCATAGACGACACCCACAGCACGAAATCTGTTGATGAATTTTCTAAAGCCACCACCACAAGTTTTATACAATAGATATATATAAAAGTAGTAAAAACCTGTTCATTCTTTCCGAATTCTCGGTACATTGTAACAAAACGATTGATATTGAAATGAAAAAATGGAAATGTTCTTTTTTATATTTGGCGCCTAACCGGAAGAGAATGCCAAAAAGCAGTGTTAATTTCGCCTTTGTAGTCCTTTTTAAAATTACACAGTATTAATAAATAAATAATCACAGATATCCGACATAGCCTTAGCCATAGATAGCCATAGATAGCCATAGATTAGTAAGCTGAAGTGGCAGTGGGCCGGCCATATAGCTCAAAGAACCGATAACCGATGGGGAAGAAAGGTTCTTGAGTGGCAGCCTCGTACCGATAGGCGAAGTGTAGGGCGACCCCCCACTAGATAGAGTGACGACCTGGTAAGACATGCAGGAAGTCGATGGATGCAGGTGGTTCAGGACCGTGCTTTGTGGCATTGCTTGGGGGAGGCCAGCCGTAATGATGATGATAATGATGAATAAATTAATTAATTAATAATTCCTAAAATAAATTTGCCCATAGTGGCAACATGTTGAAGAGCCATTAAAAAATCAAAATTTATACCTATTATGTTTTGAAATAACTAAATGACATTACAATAAACGCAAAGAGTAGTTTCTACCAGCGCCTACTATAAAAAAGGCACATAATATTTGTATAGAAATAATCCACATAGAATAGCAGGCGCTTACAATTAGTAGGTACACAATTTGTTTTGTAGCACACATTGTAAACAAAAAGCCTCGTGTGGTGGCGAATGTCGAGTGGTAACGGTAAAAGAGAATCCATTATCTACTCTATTTCGTACCGTGAGCGTTGTAAGGGTGATTTTGAATGGCACTAAGATAGCAATTCCGTTTACGCACGTCAATGTGTAAGACGTCTGGCACTGTAATCTCCAATCCACAAATTCTGTCAGGGCTAAGGCCAATATATTGCAAATAAGACTAAGGCCTGAATGATACGAGATACTATCGGTCCGTTCAGCATAGGTACATTAAGAAAAGACATCACTAAGGCACTCTTTAGAGATTAGTATATTATTGTGTGCAGTCAGGACACTGTAATGCAAAGGCTGTGTCTTTGTCATGCACGCCGAACGCACCGCCCCACTGCACTTAGTCTCGAAGTATCAACACAGAGAAGAATTTTTTGTTGTCGTTAATTTTTGTTTTATATTTTAATTTAAATATTCTCACACAAAAAGTTTCAACTATCAAAATCTTTCGAAGTATGCTGCTGACGCAAAATAATTTATATTTATACAATAAAAATAAGCAAGAAAACGAATGCTTGATATAGTGACGTTTTACGTGGTAGAGCCATGCTGCACCTATATTAATTGTATAGTAGTAGCACGAATGGGTCGGCTCGACCCGGGAAGGACCACGCTCTCACAGAATACTTACGTAAAATAGCGGCTTATTGCTGCTGTGTTTCGTAAGGTGAGTATAGAGAACTGGAGCCCCTTTTTCCAGGAAAAGAGGCATCCCATCTTAGTCCTCACGGGTGGCAACGCATCTGCATTTTGATTCGGAAACGAGGATAAATGTAAATGTCTATGGGCCACAGCAAGCACTTACCATCAGGTGGATTGTGTGCTCGCTTGTCACCTTTATCCTATAAAAAAAAGTGATTTATATTTGTTTTCATATATTCTACAACATGTTGTGATGTGGAGAATGTGCAAGTTTTAGGTCAGTTGTCAACTTCACCTACCTGCGGTGCATCCTGACATTGACTTTAGAAAGAAGCTCTGACAACCAAATGATTTTGGAAAATCCGTCCAAACGTGTCATGTCAATGCCAAATACTGTAATAATGGAACAGACTGGTAGTGGGCAGCAGCATCACTACGACTACGAGCATCTCGGCTCTGCTATTACCAATCTGCTTGCTCAGGTAAGTTTGGGCAACTCAGTCAATAAATGCATGTCATGTCTCCTAACACATTTTGAAAAAGCTTATGACCTAGTTGGTTGATAGCGTTTGTCAGTTATCCCGCTATATTTCGCTTGAATTACTTACCATGATAAAATAATAATTTGTCTGTCGTGAAAGATATTGAAAATTTTATCTATGCTATTCCGTGTTAAGGATTTCGATTCCGCAAAGCGTGACACATGGCGGAGAGCGCAAGAGTAGGTACTTGTAGGAGCGGACACATAACGGTAACATTAACGTTTATCGTGTTCTTGCCTAGGTACATAAGGTCTGCCGTGTCGTAGTGTCTACCATGCAAGTATACAAACTAAGCAGGGTCAACAATACCCGCGTGGGAAGCTTATACTTGCGCCGATGATCATAACAATTAGGTATGCCTACAAAAGCACAACTCACATTTAAGCAGGATATAAAATAAATCAGTCAAGAATTTAGTAATTGTTTGTAAATTTATGCAAATGTTCAATTTGATCATTTTATACACACTTAAAATATTTGTAAGATGCAAATGTAATACCGAAATTATTTGTAAGATGTAAATGTAATACCGTAAGCTGAGGACGTGACAAGTGACTTTTTCTCCAAATAACAATTTAGCAACTTAATCTCACATGCACCCTGCTAACGTTGCACTGCGGAATAAACAAACAAATGTTTCCAACTCGCCTCTCTTAAACATCTTTAAGCCTGCTCCTTAACCCTCTCGTTGCGGTGGCCAGCGATTGGTTGCGTGGTTGGAGGGTAGGCGAACGTTTCGCAGTGGTATGTACTTAATTTTACAGCAAATGTCTGCGTGCGTCAGATGGTGATTGATCGCATGACGTAATCGATCACTACGTAAGTGGGGCGCGGTTGCATCAGCAAGTAGTATAAATAGCAGCTGGTTTGCTCGCCGCTCACTTAGAGGCCAGCCTCCGCATAGTCTGCTTCACCTGAGGATGCCTCGTGTAGAGGCAAAACACGTGTCGTATTTTCGAGAGTGGTGTGTCGTTCCTAGTGTGGTAGTACTGGGATTGGCAGTTACGGGTAAAGTGCACGCAATTGAGGGAGGGCGGGAAGTCTCCTTAAAACTAGGCAGGACGCATCATTTTCTTTTTTTACGCGGGATTAAGCAAATTAAGTTATAACAACGTCATTAGGTTCGAAAGTATTTTTGCCGAGATCCTATGTTGTAACGAAGTAGTTTTATTATTCATCAACTATGCAAGTTTCTTTACGATGTTTTTCATCATCGTAGAGCATGTGATTTATACATAAATTGCAATTAACAATTTTACTAGGAGCTAACACGGCTCAGAACATGTACCTACAATTATTTACTGTTTAAACCACTCTCCTGTCTGTCTGTCTTCGCTAGGAGTAAAGGTATTCTGTGGTTTTAACCAACTTCATTTGAAATGTCATTTTGACTTTACTTTTTTAAAGAGTTGTAAAGGAGATGTTACAATCATAGAATACTATAATATTCTATGGTAACAACTTATATCAATATCAACTCACTGGCACGTGGTACTCGTTAGTTAACGGGACGAGACCCGAACCGAACCTAAAGTCCTTAAACTAGTGATAGGGGAGCAAAATCATCACGTCGAGGCTCTGCGCTCAGCAACCCATTCATACAGCAGCAATTGACTTATCGATTTGTCACCAAAGGCCGCGTTTCCACCTGCAAGAACATGAGCATAGACTTAGAATATACCATAGACTTAGAATATACTGGCGTATAGACGACCTGACAGCCCGAAAACGCAGGACTAATTTTGATTTGTCATTGTGTGTGTTAGCTAGTGATGTACATTTTACTTACAAGGACTATCGAAAAATAATTGTTAAGGAAGCGGTAATATATAAAAGAATTTTTTAGTGCACGAAATTCAATAATTTATATTTAATATACTACAGTTCTATAATGTATAAAAATCTGTCTCCATTTTTATCTAAAGTTTTGAAAATTAAATTTTTGAAATCTTATTATTATAACAATATTATACTTACTGGTACAATAATGTAGAAATGGCTCCTTTTAATAAAATTGTTTTTATTCTACTTTTTCTTTTATAGTTCTCAAGTAAATGTATGCTGCAAATTGTTGAGTTTATCTTTGGATTCCAACCAACCCGTCCAATTACCTTAACCATTTTTTCTAATCATAGAATCCGGAAGGAATCTGTTTGACAAATAAAATTACATTTATAGATCACAAACCGTGGATTTATTTTCTTGTTGTGTGGTATCGATTCAATATAAATATTCAAGATAAATATCGACATTAAATTTGATATAGTTGAGTCAATCCAAGAAAGAAAGAAAGAAAGAATGATAACGTGTGGATGGATAAAGATGTACAAAGGGTTGTGCAAGAAAAAAAGAAAGCGTGGTTGGATTGGTTAGCAACAAAAGCTAACCAAAAAGTTCAAAAGGCAATGGATGACGAGATAAAGGAAGCAAGAACGAAGTATAAAAGATTGAAAATAGCAGCGAAAGAAATTCTGTCTAGAAAGAAAGAAGAACGAAAGGATGATTTCGATAGGAGGCTCACTGAAGATTTCCAGTCAAGCATTAAGTTTTTCTAGAAAACCATCAAAACAGCCAGAGGAAAAACTTCTACCTCGGAGTTGAGTACGATCAGGAGTCAAGATGGGAGCATTATAAAAGGAGAAGAATGTTTGTTAAAGAGATGGAAAGAGTATTTTGAAAGTTTGTTTGAAAGAGAGGAAGTGCAGGTACAGCATCTGCCACTTTCCACGGAAACTAACATAAATGTTGATGAAAATGAGATAAGCCTGGATGAAATAGTGAAAGTGTTGAAAAGTATGAGATTAGGTAAGGCTGCAGGGTATGACAGGATTACCGTCGAGATGTTGAGGGCTGCACAGGGCCTGGTGGCTAGTCAGCTGTACCGCCTTTTCAATCTGTACTGGCGAAATGGGCAAGTACTGGGATACTGGTGCAAAGCCGTAATCGTGCCATTGTATAAGGGAAAAGGGTCAGGCAGGACTGCATATATTACCGCGGTATAAGCCTTCTCAGCGTCGTCGGTAAATTGAATGCGAAAGTGTTTATTGGAAGGGTTGTGAATGAAACAGACGAGAAAGTATGGGATGCACAAGCGGGATTTAGAAAGGGAATGGGATGTACGGATCAGGTATTTTCCTTGCGTTGCATAGCCGAAAATTGTTTGGCTAAAAACAAGAAAGTCTACTGCGCGTTCGTAGATCTAGAAAAGGCCTATGATAGAGTGGTGAGGAATGAATTGTGGTCAGCACTGTCCGTGAACGGTGTGAGCAGTATCCTCATACGAGCATTGCAATCTCTTTATAGGGATTCTAGTGCTTGTGTAAGGATAAACGGAATGGTTTAATATCGAAAAAGGTGTTAGACAGGGATGTGTAGCGTCACCGTCACTGTTTAATCTGTTCATGGACAATTGTTTGACAGATTTAAAAGAGAATGAAAGTGGGTTGAGAATGAATGAGTTACTCGTCGAATGTTTTCTCTATGCTGATGACCAAGTATTACTTGCGTCTTCGGCCGAGGAGTTGCAAGAGATGGTAACTGCTATGAAGATGAATGTAAGGAAGACGAAAATGATGGTGTTTGAAAAAGATGAGGCAGTGACAGACTGCAATATCATGATTGAAGATGAACAAATTGAACAGGTGAAAGAGTTTGTGTATCTGGGTTCAAAGTTTACAAGAGATGGAAAGTGTGAGAGTGATATCGAAAGATGAGTGAATGCAGGAAACATGGTGAATGGAGCTTTGCACTCCTTTATGAGCAGTCGGAAGGTGTCTAACAAGGCTCATTTGGCTGTGCATGAGGGGGTTTTGGTTCCAACACTCATGTACGGAAGTGAAAGTTGGGTATGGCAGAAGAAACATGAAAGCAGAATAAATGCAGTTGAGATGAGAGCATTAAGAAGTATGATAGGAGTTAAACTGAGTGACAGGATAAGAAATATTGAGATAAGGAAACGTTGTGGTCTGAAAGAAGATGTAGTAGTAATTGAGAAAGGTATACTGAGATGGTTTGGCCATGTTGAGAGAATGAATGAAGAACGATTGACGAAAAAAATGTATAAGGCGAGTGCGAATGAAAGTGTTGGAAGGGGTAGACCTGGCGGACATTTCTAGACCAAATCAGGGACGTCTTGAAAAAAGGCCAGGTCAAGAGTACTCTAAACCGTAGAGCATGTATGAAGGGAATAATGAAAGTGGACGAAGCGAAACAAGTATGTAAGGTTGCTACGATAGCAAGTGGAAAGAAGTGGTCTCTGCCTACCCCTACGGGAAAGAGGCGTGATTATATGTATGTATGTAATCCCTAGCGTACATGTACTATATTTTGTATAAAAATGTATTTACCAAATTCATGCAAATTATCAACAACGTGACTATTTTCTTTACAAAATATTAAAATTAACAAGATAATAGAAAACATTCTATATTATAAACAGTATATAACAAATTTTAACCAAAAATAAACGCGTCATAACATTGACAACGTCTTGAGAATTTACCTGTGAAATGTGCAACTATCAGGATTATTCCTATTTTTGACACCTGTTTCACTCGCGGAACATGTAACCATTTAGGAAAACTATTAATTATAAAAATTAACACCATTATAATCAAAAAAATTACAAAATATCTAGGAGCTAATTTTTTGCGTGCCTACTTGTGCCGATCTGTCATTCAAAATCGGTTACAAAGTCATGAAATTTGGTATCCTTATCTATCTTGCATTTTTGCCATAAGGAATTTTCTTCTCCCTTGCACACTATGTCGGTCTATAAGCCAGTATATTCTAAGTCTATGGAATATACTGGCGTATAGATGACCTGACAGCCTGTAAATATGTAACCAATTTTGATTTGTCTTTGTGTGCGTTAGCTAGTGATGTGCATTTTCCTTACAAGGACTATCGAAAAATGATTGCTAAGGAAGCGATAAAAAATGAAAAAAAATGGTTTAGTGTATGAAACTGAAAAACCTCAAAAATTTTACTGAATTTTTACCTTGATACTTACTTACCTAAAATAATTAAAAAATATTCAAATACTGCCTGCCTGCAACTACTACCTGCCTTTTGTTGTATCAAAATGTACAAATTCCCAATAATCTTTGAAAAGGTGAGTCTACCGATAAACTTAAAAAAGTTCTACCAAAAATTAGATCGGAAAGTTGTATTTTCGAACTATGTATGACCTTTAGAGAAAACTTTACTGCCATGAACAGTTTCCCCGGAATAGAATAGAATAGAATATTTTTTTATTCAATATTGATTATTACATAATACTTTTTGAAAGTCATTTTTTATTGACCACTGGTTCGGAAAATACTTCTGTCCTTGGAAGAACCAGCAAGAAACCCAGCGGGACTTTTTTTCAAACATATTTCTCTTAAGAATAATTTCGTTTATACAATTTTTAAATGACTTTTCATAGCACCAGCAAGGTGGCGAACACTTTATTACCTGGGGTTATTTTCGTTCATGTATTCCTTCATATTATAATAACCCTTTTGTACAGTTTTTTTTTAATAAAACTGTGAAACTTGTTTAGTGACAAACTTTGAATATGTTCTGGGATTTACTTGTAAAAGCGTATACATTGCCCCATAAATGAATTACTGATTCTGTGGAGTCTAGTAACTGGCATTAGAAGTTTATGTTTGTTCCGAGTGTTTAAAGTATGCACATCCTTACTCTTATTAAAACTATTTATGTTTTATGTACATACATTACATTTTCATAAATATATTGCGTTGTCAAAGTTAATATGTTTATTTCTTTAAACTTTGTCTGAGGGATTCTTTACAATTTAGGTTATAAATCGCCCGAACGGCTGTGTTTTGCAAAACAAATATAGCTTCAATACAGTCGCATTACCCTATAGCAAAATTCAATAAGATATTACGCTATGAAAGTAACTAGAATACACTAATCTAGCCGTCTCAACATCTGTGAGACTTCCAATATTTCTTACAGCATATGCTGCAGAACTAAGTCTGCTTGCTAATTTAGATTTATGGGGGCCCCATTGAAGTTTCGCATCAAAAGTAATATTGAGAAAAACAGTGGTATCCACAAGACTCAACTCCTCCCCATTTAACAGCACATTGGTATTAGAATGTTTTACATTAGGTATTGTAAATTTAATACACTTTGTCTTATTGCCGTTTAAGAGCATATTGTTGGCGTTAAACCAATGTACTAATTTTGATAGAGCATTATTTACATCGTCATAATTAATTGATTGCCGTTTGAGTTTGAAAATTAAAGAGGTATCATCAGCAAATAAAACTGTATCGTGATTGTCCCCTACAAGATAAGTTAAGTCATTAATATAGATTAAAACAGGAATGGGTCATGGGAAATTGATCAAATATAAATAGGTAGATACTTTATTAAGTAAAAACCTATTTATACTTTATATACTTTATAAAATGCTTTGCTGTTGAAATAAAAAAACGGGGACTGGAGTACATAAGGGCTGCTTTATTTTACATATCATAATTACAATAATTTAATAATTAATAATTTTAAATTATAAAAATTAATTTTAACATTCGACTTAAATATGCATTTAAACTTAATAATTTAAGTAAGGAAATTTGTAGGAATCATTTAAACCTATATAGCTCTGTTTAAAGGCCAATATGTTTATGAGGCTGTTCATCTGTCCCTGAAAAATAACAAACTGAGTATCGTTTTAGCTGCATGAATTTAAAAACATAATTATCTTACACAGACTAGCCAAATACGCAGGAGATATGAAAATGTACCAGGTATCTGAGGATACAGGTGCACTGTCTATTTTCTCAATCTCGGTATGTTAAGAAAACGGTGACCCATCCATGGAGTGAATGTGACAAGCCCAACTTAATCTCGCAGAACTATTGATCCGCGCAGCTGTTAATAAACCATAAGTTCCTCTCCTCTACGCAGAACGCCGTAGGCAATGAACCACGCTATTTAGCCCTCGACACACTGTCGTCGGGCATCAAGCATAAATCGGGCATCGGGCGTTGTGAGTATCAAATACTATAGAATTTATACTATACTGGCAAACTGAACTACGCGTCTCAAGCGCGAGCATCTAGCGGCGCTTCAGGAGCATTACTAAATATCTATATCTAACTACATTAAAATTTTTATCATTGTGACTTGGGTATATAATCCGAAGCTCCGCTCAACCCCTTAGGGAAAATAACGTGATTCTATAAAATTGTACTAATGACACCGTGAGGTGCGGTTGGTTAAGTAAGGTTATACATGTTTTTGGTTGATGAATAGATACTCAGTTGGGTTCATAATTGCTTTAATATGATAATCTCAAGATTTTTTATTTTATATTTACTGCAGTTTTATAATGTATAAAAATCTATCTCTATTTTTACCTAAAATTTTTGGAAGCTAAATTTTTGAAGTCGTACTGTAACAATATTATACTTACTGGTACTTATAATGTAGGAATGGTCCCTTGTAATAAAATTGTTTTTATTCTAATTTTTCTTTTATACTTCTCAAGAAAATGTTTGCTGCAAATTGTTGAGTTCTTCTTTGGATTCCAACCAACCCGTCAAATTAACGTTAACCATATTTGCTAATTATAGAATTCGGAGTGAATCTGTTTGACAAAAGGCAAAATAAAATTACATTTTAGAACGTAAACCGAGGATTTATTTTCTTGTTGTGTGTGCAATTCTATCGATTTATTATAAAATATTAAATAAATATTCAAGATAAATATCGACATTAATTTCAACTATATCAGTTGAGTCAATCCCTAGCGTACATGTAAAATATTATGCAATATATAATGTACTCTGTGATATTATGTATTAAAATGTATTTACCAAATTCATGCAAATTATCAACAACGTGACTGTTTTCTTTGCAAAATATCAAAATCAACAAAATCATTGAAAACATTCTATATTTTACACAGTATATAACATACATTTTAACCAAAAATTAACGCGTCATAACATTGACGACGTCTTGAGAATTTACCTGTGAAAGATGGAAAACTATCAGTATTATTTCTATTATTAACACCACAATCACTCGCAGATTAAGTAACCATTTTGCAAAAAAGTGACTTATTAGAAATATTCACTATTACACTCTAAAAAGTTAAAAAACATCTAATAGCTATTTCTTGCGTGCTGAATTGTGCCGATCTGTCATTCAAAATCGGTTACAGAGTCATGAAATTTGGTATCCTTTTCTATCTTGCATTTTCGCCATAAAGAATTTTCTTCTCCCTTGCACACTATGTAGGTCTATACGTCAGTATATTCTGAGTCTATGTGCATAAGTTTCTTGCAATACTGTTTGCATAACGGATAAATTCTTGCAATTTTTTCAGTTTAGGTAAGAGTTTTGTTCGGCCTTAAAATTATTTGCCATGTCCCATATTAGGTATGTATATCCCAAAATTAAAGGATTGAAGAGAGTTGTAATAACTTAAAATAATGAATAAAACTTTAAATTTTTGATCTATATAATACATTGTAATAATAATGACAACACCTACTTTTCTTTCATTGCAAACATGAACATCGATATGGAACGCAAAATAAACGGCCTATAAAATATGATATAGATAATGCATTCTATGAAGACAGAGATGCCCATCGATAATGAATTACTCTAAATTCCTATTTTAAATCGAGTGTACTTGGTTTTTGGCGGGAACTTGACCAGATCATTAAATAAAGGTTCGAAGTGGATGTCGAAGTAGATCTATGTAAAAGTTGTGTGATATTGTGTATTAAGTGTCTGAGCATATGAACTATTAGTGGAAACTGTAAAACAAGTGCTCCGATGGTGATGTTATTCTCAAGATAAGGTATGTGTCTGCTTAGGCAACTTGAGATACTATCGCCAACTATCAGCTAGCTTAGGTTGCCGCCAAAATCTCCCGAGGGCTGCGCAATGTTTCGCATCAACATATTGTGCAGCAGACTAAGGATTATTATCACTTGATAAAGAAGTTGCCGTGTAGTGGCGGTCAAGAATATCCACTACCCCATATCCTCCCGTGGGTGTCGTAAAAGGCGACAAAGGGAAACAGCCAGGAGATGGGCAGCAGCATCTTCCTGATAATAGCCAAATTACAATAAAAAAACTGCGGTTGCCAACCCGCTCGCCAAGCGTGGCAACTATGGCAAATACCCCCCAATGATGAGAGCAACAAAAAAACGGCCCCCAGTCCCCGGCGGCCCCGCTATTCCTGGCTACGGTGGCGACCATGGTAACGGCGGGGCGGGGGGTGCTAAGCATCTCCGGTGGAGGTTCGGTTGCCACCTTAGACGACTCGACCTGGCAACGTACAACGCACGCACCCTGAGGACTGACGAGAAGATCGTGGAGCTGGAAGAAGAGATAGACAAGTTGCGCTGGCATATTATAGGATTATCCGAAGTCCGAAGAGAGGGGGAGGACACAGTAATCCTCGAATCCGGCAACTTGCTCTATCACCGGGAGGGCGACCATATGTCCCAAGGAGGTGTCGGATTTATCGTCCACAAGTCTCTCGTTAACAACGTTGTAAAAATCGGGAGTGTGTCGACGAGGGTTGCGTACCTTATACTCAGAATCACCAAACGGTATTCGCTGAAGGTCATACAGGTTTACGCACCAACCTCGGCACACCCCGATGAGGAGGTGGAGGACATTTCCTCATATATATATACATTTATGAGGATATCTCTAGGGCCATGCATTCCTCCAAAACCCAATATACGGTGTTGATGGGAGACTTCAATGCAAAACTAGGCACAAGAGAGAACGGTGAGCTGAAAGTAGGGAAATTTGGAATAGGGCAACGGAACCCAAGGGGCCAGCAGCTGGCCGACTTCATGGAGAAAGAGGGACTCTTTATGATGAACTCTTTCTTCCAGAAGCGGCCCCACAGGAAGTGGACCTGGTCGAGCCCCGACGGTTCCACAAAAAATGAGATTGACTTCATTATGACGACCAGACGACAACTGTTCAGTGATGTCTCCGTGATCGCGAGGGTGAAAACTGGTAGCGATCACCGAATGGTTAGAGGCACACTGAACCTAAACGTTAAGTTGGAGAGGTCTCGTCTAATGAAGTCAACGCTCCGTCCCCCTCGTGCTCTGTTCCAAAGTCCCGAAACCTTTCAGCTCGAGTTACAAAACCGTTTTCAGTGCCTGGAAGACTGCAATGAAGTGGACGATATGAATGACAAGCTCGTGGAAACTGTCCATGCGGTTGGAGCTAAGTTCTGCAAGACCCGCCGCAGAAGAACACAAAAACTCTCCGATCACACTCTTAATCTCATGGCTGTTAGACGGGAGATGAAGCTACATTCTTCAACAGACTTGACAGCATACAGGCATCTGAACAGACAGATCTCCAAATGCATGCGGCGGGACTTACGCAACTTCAATACAGCTCGTATTGAAGAAGCGATCGAGCGGAACCAAGGCTCCAAAGTCTTTGCCAGAGATCTGTCTGCCAGAAAGAGCCAACTGTCAAAGCTGAAGACAGAATGTGGCAGCATCGTTTCCGGGACACCTGAGATTTTGAGTGAGATTGAGAGGTTCTATGGGCAGCTGTACACATCATCGTTGGAGCCACACGCAAGTGTGAGTAACGATCCAAGAGCGAGTCTCATCCGACACTATTCCGAAGATATCCCGGATGTCAGTTTGAGCGAGATTAGGATGGCTCTCCAGCACCTTAAAAACGGTAAGGCCCCAGGCGAGGATGGAATTACAGCGGAGCTTCTGAAAGCGGGTGGAAGACCGGTACTTGAAGTCCTTCAGAAGCTCTTTAATTCCGTCCTCCATGGTGGCATTACACCGGAGGCGTGGAGCAGAAGTGCGGTGGTCTTGTTCTTCAAGAAAGGTGACAACGCTCTCTTGAAGAACTACAGACCGATTTCCCTTCTGAGCCGCGTCTACGTGCTGTCTTCGAGAGTCATTACGAATTGTCTCGCGCGCAGACTTGACGATTTCCAGCCTCCCGAACAAGCCGGTTTCCGAAAGGGCTTTAGCACCATAGACCACATACATACCCTTCGGCAAGTTGTACAGAAGTCCGAAGAGTACAATTTGCCACTATGTCTGGCGTATGTGGACTATGAGAAAGCCTTTGATTCCGTCGAAATTTGGGCGGTGCTGCAGTCCCTTCAGCGGTGCCAAGTTGACTGTCGGTATATCGAAGTGTTGAAGTGCTTGTACAGTAGGGCTACGATGGCTATCCGAGTACAGAACCAGAATACGAAACCTATCCAATTGCAGAGAGGTGTAAGACAGGGTGACGTCATATCCCCGAAACTCTTCACCGCTGCATTGGAAGACGTTTTCAAGCTTCTGGACTGGAAAGGATACGGTATCAACATCAATGGCGAGTACATCACTCACCTTCGATTTGCCGACGATATAGTCCTTATGGCAGAATCGCTGGAGGACCTAAGCACTATGCTCAATGACCTCAATAGTGTTTCCCAACGGATAGGTCTTAAGATGAACATGGACAAAACTAAGATCATGTTTAATGTCCATGTCACACCTATGCCGGTAGTTGTTGGGAACACTAAGCTCGAAGTTGTTGACGAGTATGTTTACCTAGGACAAATAGTCCGACTGGGTATGTCCAACTTCGACCGAGAGGTCAATCGACGGATTCAACTCGGCTGGGCAGCGTTCGGGAAGCTACGACACATCTTCTCGTCAGACATACCTCAAAACCTTAAAACGAAATTGTACAACCAGTGCGTGTTGCCAGTGATGACTTACGGAACTGAGACGTGGTCCTTCACTGCTGGCCGTATGAGGAAGCTTAAGGTCGCTCAGCGAGCTATGGAGAGGGCTATGCTCGGAGTTTCTCTGCGTGATAAACTTAGGAATGAGGATATCCGCAGTAGAACCAGAGTGACCGACATAGCCCAACGGATTAGTAAGCTGAAGTGGCAGTGGGCCGGCCATATAGCTCGAAGAACCGACAACCGATGGGGAAGAAAGGTTCTCGAGTGGCAGCCTCGTACCGGTAGGCGAAGTGTAGGGCGTCCCCCCACGAGATGGAGTGACGACCTGGTAAGACATGCAGGAAGTCGATGGATGCAGGTGGCTCAGGACCGTGTTTTGTGGCATTCTTTGGGGGAGGCCTATGTTCAGCAGTGGACTTGTGAAGGGCTGTAATGATGATGATGATGATGATAATGAAGTATATAGAATAAACCTTAATCCCTAAATACGAATCATTTCAAGCCATTAACGGTAAATTCAACGGTCATTAAAAAGAAGTAAAATTATATATAATCTACAGTAAAGTGTGCCGTGTAGTGGCGGTTAAGAATATCCACTACCCCATATCTCCTATCAACAGGCACGAGATGGGCAGCAGCATCTTCCCGATACAGCAATATTACAATAAAGAAAACTGTGGTTACCAAACCGCGCGCAAAGCGTGGCAACCATGGCAAATATCCCCCCATGATGAAAGTTCGAAGAGACGGCCCCCAGTCCCCGGTGACCCCGCTGTTCCTGGCTAGAGTAGCGACCATAGTAACGGTGGGCCAGGGGGTACTAAGAATCTCTGGTAGAGGTTCTGTTGCAACCAAAGATGACTCGACCTGGCAACATACAATTCACGCACCCTGAGGACTGAGGAGAAGAACCTGGAGCTGAAGAATAGATAGACAAGTTACACAGGCATATTATAGGATTACCCGAGGTCCGAAGAGAGGGGGAGGACATGGTAATCCTCGAATACGGCAACTTGTTCTATCAGCGGGAGGGCAACCATCTGTCCCAAGGAGGTGTCGGATTTATCGTCTACAAGTATCTTGTTAACAACAACGTGTTGACGAGAGTTGCGTACCTTATACTCAGAATCAGCAAACGGTATTCCTTGTAGGTCATAGGTTTACACACCAACCTCGGCACATCCCGATGAGGAGTTGGAGGAAATGTATGAGGATATCTCTAAAGCCATGCATTCCTCCAAGACCCACTATACGGTGTTAATCGGAGACTTCAATGCAAAACTTGGCACAAGAGAGAACGGTGAGCTGAAGGTAGGTAAATTTAAAATAGCCCACTATACTAATACTAATAGGCCCACTTCATGGAGAAAGAGGGACTCTTTATGATGAACTATTTCTTACAGAAGCGACGCCACAGGAATTGGACCTGGTCGAGCCCCGACGGTTCGACAAAAATTGGGATTGACTTCATTATGACGACCAGACGACTACTGTTCAATGATGTCTCAGTGATCGCAAGGGTGAAAACTGGTAGTAATCATCGAATGGATAGTCTCCTCTAATGAAGTCAACGCTCCGTCCCCCTCGTGCTCTAATCCAAAGTCCCGAAACCTTTCAGCTCGAGTTACAAACCGTTTTTAGTGTCTAAAAGACTGCAATGAAGTGAACAATGTGAATGATAAGCTCGTGGAAACTGTCCATGCGTTCGAAGCTAAGTTCTGCAAGACCCGCGGCAGAAGAACTCAAAACTCTCCGATCACACTCTTAATCTCATGGCTGTTAGACAGGAAATGAAGTTGCAGTCTTCAGCAGATTTGACAGCATACAGGCAACTGAACAGACAGGTCTCCAAATGCATGCGGCGGGACTTACTCAACTTCAATACAGCTTGTATTGAAGAAACGATCAAGCGCAACCAAGGCTCCAAAGTCTTTGCCATAGATCTGTCTGCCAGAATGGGATGAGCCCCATGGTGGGACTACTCCGGAGGCGTGGAGCAGAAGTGCGGCGGTCTTGTTCTTCTAGAGAGGCGACAACGCTCTCTTGAAAAACTACAGACTGATTTCCCTTCTGAGCCGCGTCTACGTGTTGTTTTCGAGAATCATTACGAATCGTCTCGGACGCAGACTCGATGACTTCCAGCCTACCGAACAAGCCGGTTTCCGAAAAGGCTTTAGTAACATAGACCACATACATACCCTTCGGCAAATTGTACAGAAGACCGAAGAGTAAACTCTTCCACTTCGCCTTGCGTATGTGGACTATGAGAAAGCCTTTGAATCCGTTGAAATATGGGCGGTGCTACAGTCCCTTCAGCGGTGCCAAGTTGACTGTCGGTATATGATGTGCTGAAGTGTTTGTACAGTATGGCTACGATGGCTATCCGAGTACAGAATCAGAGTACGAAACTTACCCAACTGCAGAGAGGCTTAAGACAGGGTGACGTTATATCCCCCGAAACTCTTCACCGCTGCATTGGAAGACGTTTTCATGTTACTGAACTGGAAAAAATACGGTATTAACATCAATGGCGAGTACATCACTTACCTTCGATTTGCTGACGATATAGTCCTTATGGAGGAATAGCTGGAAGACCTAAGCATTATGCTTAATGACCTCAATAGTGTCTCCCAACGGATAGGTCTTAAAATGAACATGGACGAAACAAAGATCTTGTTTAATGTCCATGTCACACCTATGTCGGTAGTTGTTGGAAGCACTAAGCTCGAATTTGTTGACGAGTATGTTTACCTAGGACAAATAGTCCGACTAGGGAAGTCCAACATCAACCGAGAGGTCAATCGACAGATTCAATACGGCTGGGTAGCGTTCGGGAAATTACGACACATCTTCTCGTCAGGTATACCTCAACACCTGAAAACGAAATTGTACAACCAGTGCGTGTTGACAGTGATGACTTATGGATCTCAGACGTAAGTAGTGTAGTTGTACCACTTCTAGACCACCTGAGTCAGACGTGGTTCAACGACGTTCGTCGACGCCCGATCCTAAAAAAAAAAAAAAAAAAAAAGAAAGGTTTTGGCATGCTCTGATCACGAATCCGCGGTCCATTTTTGTGTAGAATGCACGGTTCCGGAGATGTGTAGATCAATTAGCTAATATCTAATTGATATCCGGTAAGGGCCTCCACCGTCATTTTTGTTACAATTTTTATTTATAAAATACAAAATCTTATTAATTATTATCTATAAAATAGGAGCGAAACATCTCATCCACTAAAATATCGTTGTACAATGTGTTCCTTGTAAATATACTCGTAAAACTATGTATTGAACATCCTTGAAACTTATATAGCAAATACATTAAGCAATATTCGCCACAAACTGAAGTCCACTCATTCTGAATCCTATCAACATTCCAGTTCCATCTTTTACAATTCCTTTTTAAAAACTCTAGATGATATCGTACAGGTGATCGTCCATATGAATCAAAATATTGACCGACGTCATTCGTATCGATATATAAAGCTACCCAATGTGACCCTGGTTTATCATCTGTATCCAAATTACATATTATATACGTTGGTACGTGGGTATACATAGGCAGTCTATTAGCTGCATAAACATTATTTTCTAGACTGGGGTGAATCTTTTTCAGATGTTGTTGTACATCTAGTGTATCCATGATATTACTGCTATTAGTAGATTATTACAGTACCTAGCTACTCAATGAATAACATAGGAATGGTCAATTATAGTGATTTCTACATATTAAATTGCATTTTTGTGATATACAAATCGTACTTGAGTCATTGATCACCAAACAAAACACAATACGAAGAAATGTTGAGATAGGCAACGGAAATGTGAGATAAACTGATATGTTTCTAAATATTAAATTGCATTTTTGTGTTATACAAATCGTACTTGAGTCATTGATCACCAAACAAAACACAATACGAAGAAATGTTGAGATAGGCAACGGAAATGTGAGATAAACTGGTTGACGCATAAAGTAATTATCAACTCATTACGGAAATACTTTAGATTAGAATTTTTACGTACTGGTGGTATATAAGACCAACAAACGCAGTCATCGAGTTAGTGTACGGTCGTTTGGCTACAGTGGATCTATCAATAGTACATTTGTGTTACTTCAATACACCAAAGGCTATGGATGTAAGTGTTTATTCTATTGACTAAATTACTTTTTTTCTGTTATTTTCATGTGTGTGTATTATTTTATTTAAATATTGTGTATGTATATGATTAAGCCGTGGTAACTCAGATGGTTAGCGCTAGCTGTAAATTTCACAGTACGCGACCCGGGTTCGATCCCCGCCAGCACCAATTAAATTGTTAATAGCAATTTTAAGTGCTTATTACCACGTGCTTGGTGGTGAAGGAAAACATCGTGAGGAAACCTGCATGTCTGAGAAAATTTCGAAGGCATGTGAAGTTCGCCAACACACATTGAGGGAGCGCGGCGGTCATTTCCTTGCTCTAAAACCCTCTCAGAAATGAGAGGAGGCCTATGTTCAGCAGTGGACTTTAATAGGCTGTAACTTTAACTTTTTTAACTTTTATGATTAAGTGTTAACAAATTGATATTAACATGATAACTGTGTTGTTGCAGAAATCATTGAGCTTCGATGAAGATACCTATAAACAGTATTACTACTCGCCACTCTCCCCTCAAGAAGAGAGTGATAACCTCGTCATTAATAATAACACATGCGATGGTGGAAAAAGAAAATCGCAATCGATTGATCATTTTTTTGAAGCTGAATCAAAAATAAAAAAGAGGAAGGGAAAACTTCAGTGAAGTGTGCACCAGTGCTTTTTTCTCCACAATCATGGAAGAGAATACGGAACTATTCAATAGCGAATTAAATCAGGAGTTGTCTAAAGTTTGTGAAGAAATGGAGAGGGGTCAACTGTTCGATTCGTCATACGATGATGAGTTGTATCATCACTGTGCGATGGTTGAAACACAGTTTAAGTATGTAAAATAAACATTCATTTCGATCATAATTTACATATTGTCTTATACAGTTTTTAATAAATTTAAACATTTTAGCAGTCAACCACTACAACTTGGAAGAGGAACGAAGCGAACGTGCAGCAAAGAATCCAAGATCATCAAAAAACCAACAACGGAAGCAGAAGCGCATACCTCTGCAGGGAACAGTATCAGTAACGATGATCAAGTGGAATGTCCAACGTGCCATATATTTATCAAGAAACGATATTTAGCTAATCATTTTAAAAGTAATGTTCATAAAAATAATCTTTTAAATTCACATAATTCTTTATCAAACGTTAGTGTTATTGAATCTGCTTTTGGAAATAGGATTTTAACTTATAAAATCAAGAGTAGAGTAGATCGTTCGACATGGGTAAATTTTGAAACTCCTGAACTATTTTTAAATTCTATTAAAGATGATATTTTATTTTTATTACAAGAGTGTATTCATCAACACATAATTTTTAAGGTAAACTTCATATTGCATGCTGATTTTGTTCAACAAACTAAAGATATTCATGATACGTTCGATTTTCAAACGCTTAACTATATTATTTGTCAAGGAGATGACTTAAATATTTTTCTTTCATCTTTAAATGATACAATTACTACTAAAATTAGTGCTTTCGAAAAAAAAGATAGTGGATGGAGTCTAAAAAACATAAAATCTATAGACATGAATGTTAATAAATTTAACCCCCTACGCGGTACTTCATACATAGATCTTCCTCGTGACATAAAATTAAAAAAGGCTGTTATAAATGTAAAAAACAAGGATTATTTTTGTTTTAAATGGGCGTTACTCTCGGCGTTATATCCTGTAAACAAACACACCGATCGGGTATCATCGTACGTTAAACATGCAAATAAACTTAAATTTGATGGTATTTCCTTTCCGGTTAAAATTTCTGACATAGCAAAAGTAGAGAAATTAAATGATATTAGTATTAATGTTTTTGGGCTAGAATATAATAAAGAAAAACGATGTAATTCTATAGTAGGTCCATTATTTTTAACAAAGTGTCGTAAAGATAGACATATCAATTTATTATTTTTTTCCAAGGATACAAAAAATCATTATTGCTATATAAAAAATTTATCGCGGTTAGTTAGTAAACAAATTTCAAAAGACGGTCACATCATGTACATTTGTGAAGCATGTCTACTTCGTTTTCCATCTCAGGAAAGGTTAAATAACCATGAACAATACGATTGTGCTCACATTTGTACAGTATTACCAAACAGTGAAACTTTAAAAAAAAAGAATTGGTTTGGTCAACCTATTTCAAATGATAAAATTAAATTTGATAGTTATGAAAAAAAGTTAAAGATACCATTCGTAGTTTATGCTGATTTTGAAGCATTTTTAAAACCAATAGAATCATGTTCTAACGATCCTTCCAAACCTTTCACTCATAATATTCAGAAACATGAAGTACATAGTTTTGGATATTATATAAAATGTTCATATGATGATAAATTATCAAAATATGTAACATATTGCGGACCCAACTGTGCACAAGTGTTTATGGAAAGTTTATCTAACAATCTAAAAGAAATAAATAGACTTCAAAAATATCCACCACTTCCGCTAACAAATGAAGACAAAAACCAAATTTCAAATGCAACCATTTGTCATATTTGTGAAACTGAGTTGGCAAAACATTTTTATGATTTTGATTGGTACACTGGTAGTTTTATAGGTGTTGCTCATGAATCATGTTGTTCGAAGATCAGAACACCTAGTTATATACCAATATTTTTACACAACCTTAGTCACTATGATGCTCATTTTATTGTTCACGCGTTAAACTTTTGTGATGGTGAAGTCGAAGTTATCCCTCAAAATAAAGAAAAATATATATCCTTTTCCAAAAAATTAAAAGTGAATAACCACGAAATTATATTGAGATTCTTAGATTTATTTAAGTTTTTATCGTGTAAATTAGAAGAATTGGCCAAAAATCTCAGTAATGATCAATTTCAAGAATTACGTAGAAATTACCCTAATGATGAAGATTTCTTTCGTTTAAAACGGAAAGGTGTTTATCCATATGAACTTATGACTAATTATGATAGTTTAAGTCTAACATCGCTCCCTGAACAAAAATGTTTTTATAGTTCACTCACAGATTCACATATTTCAAATGATGATTACAATCATGCTAAAGATGTTTGGGAACATTTTGGGTGTTGTAATATGCTAGATTATTCAAACCTGTATTTAAAAACAGACGTTTTACTTTTATCCGATGTATTTGAAAACTTTAGAAAGTTATGTATTAATACATATGATTTAGACCCTGTCCATTATTACACAGCACCCGGTTTAAGTTGGGATGCAATGTTAAAATATACAAAAATAGAATTAGAACTTTTAACAGATTATGAGAAAATTGCATTTATTAGATCAGGTATCAGAGGTGGTGTATCTCAATGTAGTAATCGTTATGCTAGAGCTAATAACAAATACATGGAGGATTATGATACAGGGAAACCAAATTCATATATCACATATTTTGATGCCAACAATTTATATGGTTGGGCTATGTCTCAATATCTTCCCACTGGTGGATTCGAATGGGTAAATCCAAATACAGAATTTAATGTGTCTAAGACATCAGACTTCGGTTTTATTTTAGAAGTTGATTTGGAATATCCAGATGAATTTCATGATTTACATTCGGACTTTCCTTTATGTCCAGAAAACATTTGTGTAGGCAATATTAATGAGAATAAACTAGTCCCAAATTTAAATAATAAAGATAAATATGTAATTCATTACAGATATTTAAAGCAGTGCATAGAAATGGGGGTTAAATTAACTAAAATTCATAGAGTTTTAAAATTTAAACAGTCTCCCTGGTTGAAGATGTACATAGATCTAAACACAAAATTAAGAACTTTAGCAAAATCAGATTTCGAAAAAGATTTTTATAAATTAATGAATAATTCAGTCTTCGGTAAGACTATGGAGAATATTGAAAAAAGGGTTAACATAAAATTAGTTACACACTGGGAGAACCAGGGTAAAGCTTTAGGTGCTCAAGATCTAATCGCTAAACCACAATTTCATAGCCTTTCAATATTTTCGGAAAACCTAGTTGCGGTTCAGTTGCGAAAAACGAAGTTAATATATAACAAACCAATTTATTTAGGGTTTTGCATTTTAGATATTTCAAAAACATTAATGTATGATTTTCATTATAACTATATGATTAAAAAGTTTAGTAAAATCAAATTATTGTATACAGATACGGATAGTTTAATATATCATATATTTACAAATGATTTTTACACTGATATAAAACTTGACCTTTCATCATACTTTGATACCTCAGATTATGATACAAATAATATTTTTGAATATCCAAAATTAAATAAAAAGAAATTAGGTTTTTTTAAAGATGAAAATAATGGTAAAATCATGAAAGAATTTGTGGGTTTATGATCCAAAATGTACGCTTTTAACTTAGAGAATAAGACTATAGCCAAGGCAAAAGGGGTAAATAAATGTATCACTAAAAAGATGACAATGAATAGTTATAAGTCTTCTCTATTTAATAAAAAAGTGCAACATTATAGTATGCTTAGATTTAAATCAATTAAACACACAATTTTCACACAAAAATTAAATAAGATAGGTTTATCATATAATGACACAAAGAGACATATTTTAGATAATAATATTGAAACATTAGCTTGGGGTCATTATAAACTACGTTAAGTGTTGATAGTTTTTACTTTTATGTCTGCGTTTAAGAAAAATTTATATTGATTGTAAAATTATGATAATACTATAATATGACGTAGTTTATTACATATTTAATCATTGTTTTATTGTAAATAATTTAAGTTAATTGTTGTTTCTATTTATTTGAGGTTGAGTTAATTGTAAAATTTTGATGTACTAATTGTTGTTTCTATTTATTTGAGGTTGAGTTAATTGTAAAATTATGATGTACTAATTGTGTTAGAAATAGTATACAGATAATTCTGTTTTATATAATTTTTGGAATATATATTAATTGTTTACACCAACACTTTCATTTTTTATTTCACCCCTTTGAACTTTAGACGTGTGTTATGTTTCACTTTATCCATCCGTTCACTGCTATTGTGGCAGGACCAAGTGGGTGTGGGAAGTCAAATTTTGTAACAAATTTCATAAAATCAGTTACAGAAATATGTAATTGTGATTTTAATCAGATCACATGGTGCTTTGATGAAATGCAACCATTATATAATTTACCAAATGTTAACTATCATCAAGGAATTCCAAATCTTAATATGTTTGATGGTGAAAACCCACATCTTGTTATTATTGATGATCTAATGAGAGAGTCCGATGGAAGAATTGTGGATATATTTACAAAAGGTAGTCATCACAGGAATCTTAGTGTATTTTATCTAACACAAAATTTATTTCATCAGGGTAAAGGACAAAGAGACATATCTTTAAACTCAAGTTATATAATATATTTTAAAAACCCTCGAGATAAAACTCAAATAAGATATTTAGCAAGACAAGTATCACCAGATAACCCAAAATTCATTGAAAATGCCTACAGGGATGCAACTCTAGAGGCGCATGGATATTTAATGGTAGATTTAAAACAGAATACCAATGATTTTTGTCGTATCAAGACAAATGTCTTTCCATTTAATGGTTTCTGTACAGTCTACGTCCCCACAAAAGAGTTTAAATACACCAAGAATCAAACAATTGAAATCATTGCTAAATGATGCATCGTCGACTCACAACGTATAAACATTTGCTAACCGCTTTGCATACGCTTAAACCAAAATATCAAAGAGCATTACTTAAAACGTGTGATGAAGAAGAAATTAACTGTATTTGTGAGTGTATTCATAACGTTTTACAAGGAAAAGTACCTCTTAAAGATCAGGATAAACAAAAATTGAATAAACATAAAAACATACTCCGTAAACTAGTACGTAAGTGTAAACATAAACTAAGAAAAAATATAATTATACAAAAAGGAGGGGCTTTCTTACCAACAATATTAGGTGCAATATTGAGTGGATTAGTGAGTGGACTAGCCAGTTAACATGGAAAATGCAAAGAAAATGATACTTATCGAACCTGGATTGATTGAAAAATTAAAACAAGAAAATAAGGTTAATAGTAATTTATCTCGATTAGATATTGAAATGCAAAATATTATGAATAGTAAGACGGAAGACCGAAAGAAATGGATATTATATTTACAAACACTGCAAAGATACCTTCATTTTACCGAAGAGCATCGTCAACCACTCAAATTACCAATTTATTCTGATACATCTAATGAAGATTCAAATGAGTCAAAAATTGGTTTTAAAAATAAAGATAGAGATCTAAAAACTTCAGTTGATATTGAATCTTTGCTGGAGGAGAATCGATCCATTAAAAGTAAAGAAAATGATGAAAATCCACTTTACACACCAGCTCAAATACTCAGTTTAATACCAAAAACTTATCATAAAAAAGGACAGTTATTATTAAACTTAGTTGAAACAAGTAAAAGTAAAATACATTGGGATAACGAAGGTACAGTCATAATTGATAGTGAAAAAATTCCTGGAAGTAATATTGTTGATTTAATAAATGATTCACTAAGACCCCTAAAAAGAAGTGATCCGGTAGGGTGGGTTAGATTTGCTGAAGCATTAAAAGATATTAAAGTACCACTTACTTATATTGGAAATCCAAGGAGATGTGAGTTTATTAACCAACTTCAAGCAAAAGATCTGAACAAACCCTCTGAGATTGAAGTTCAAGAGTTTTCTACACCGTGCAGTAGAGATAAAAAGTCTACAACTAAAATACGTAAAGGACTTGAGTGGGAAAAATGGACTCCGTACTAGAAGAAATTAACAGGATTTATTATGATCCATCTAATCCCGCTGGTTTTGGTAGTATTGATAAATTATCAAAAGCCATGAAGGGTAAAATGAATAAAAAGCAAGTAAAGGAATGGTTAAAATCACAAGAAACATACACATTACATAAACCCATTCGAAAAAAATTCCCGCGTAATAGGTACATTCTATCAAATATTAATGAACTGTGGCAAGCTGATTTAAGTGATATGCGAACTTATTCTCAATATAATGATGGTTTCAAGTATATACTTTGTATTATTGATGTATTTAGTAAATATGCTTTTGCAAGACCAATGAAAAAGAAAAACTCAGAAACAACTAAAGAATGTTTTGAAAGTATATTTACTGAAAGTAATTTAACACCTACTCACATACAATCCGATAAAGGTACAGAATTTGTTTCAAAAGATGTACAAAAATACTTTAAATCCAAAAAGATTAATTACTATACCACTAACAATCCTGACATTAAGGCCAGTATTGTTGAACGATTTCAAAGAACACTAAAAATGAAAATGTGGCGTTATTTCACTCATAATAAGACTTATAGATATATAGATGTTTTACAAGATTTAATATACTCTTATAATCACAGCTTTCACTCTAGTATTAAGATGTGCCCATGTGATGTAAATTCCAACAATATTATGACAGTTTGGACTAATCTTTATGATAGACGGTCAAAAAAACTTTCTTTAGAAAATCCTAAACCAAATTTCAATGTGGGTGATTATGTTCGAATAACTAAATATAAACATGTATTCCAAAAAGGATATGAATCAAATTGGAGTGATGAAATATTTATTATATCTTCAATAATTGATAGATCTCCATGGGTTGTTTATACAATAACAGATTTACAAAATGAACCAATAATTGGTACTTTTTATGAAAGAGAATTACAGAAAATCACTTACAACCCCACCTCACAACATAAAATAGATAAAATAATTGACACTCGTTATTCAAGTAACAGAAAAGAAGTATTAGTGAAGTGGAAAGGTTATCCAGATAAATTTAACAGTTGGATTTTAGCTTCTAGTTTAAAAGAAATATGAATAAAGAAAGTTTCTATTTAACTTTGCTCAGCAATAGTTCAATGGAATACTTTCCTGATAACAAGACCACAAATTTTTCAACGAAATTACCAAAAGCTATAAAATTAGAAGGTGAATGGTCGGTTGGAGTTGTCGAGTTTCAATATCCATGTACCATGTTTACTGTTCAAGACCATGAAAATGTTATATACATTACAAAATCTATGTTAATGCCTAATGAAGATAAGCCATCCACAGTGTACTACAAAAAACATATTCCAGCTACCAACTATGATAACGTTGAGCATATTTTAAGAGTGTTAAATGGTATCGGAGAGAACTTGAAATTTCGCTATGATGAAATAACAAAATTTGTGTCTATTTCGGTATTGGATAAAAATATAACATCCGTAACATTATCACCCAAATTAAGTTTACAGCTAGGTTATGAACCAAATAAAAATATCCTAGAGAGAAATTTTGGAAAGTGTCCTGCTAATTTACACTTAGGGTTACCATCTCAACTATTTCTATATTGCGATATTATCGATCCTCAGATTGTGGGTGATGTTATGACTCCTTTATTAAGAGTCATTTCATTAGATCCTACAAAATACATTTATGGTGCAAATAAAATGCACGTTTTCTCTCAACCTCACTACTTACCTGTTATGCGAAGAGAGTTCGATACGTTGGAAATAGTTATAAGATCGAGTACAGGACAAAAAATACCATTCCAGTTTGGAACCGTGTGTATTAAACTACATTTCCGAAAATTATAATAATGAATTCTCTTCGTGATCATCATAAATGTCCATATGAAAATTATTATACACATCAAGCTGGATCAGGAGTTGGAGTAATTTATAAGGGTTCACCATATCAACGCGGTCATGGTATTGGGAGCTTCTTAGGGGGGTTATTCAGATCAGTTTTACCTTTACTTTCAAGTGGTGCTCGAGTGATTGGTAAGGAGGCATTAAGCGCTGGAGTAGGACTTTTATCGGATATGGTTCAAGCCCGTCCTATGGAAGCCTCAATAAAAGATCGTCTAAAGCAAGTTAGTACGAATTTAAAACGAAAGGCTGATGAGAAAATTGATCAATTTAACATGACTGGATCTGGGTATAAAACTAAAAGAAAACGATTGACATCGTTCATTCCACCATTAACTGCTAAAGTGAAAGCTGCGAAAAAACTTAGTCTAAAACCAAAAAATATCAAAGATATATTTTCAAACTAAATATGTCTTTCCTTCATAATCATTCTTGCGAGTGCGTTAAGTCAGAATTGGATTTGTTTGCACTACCGTCTACACAAACTAGCATTGAAAATGGATTGTGGATTCATTATAAACCAATTTCATCTCTTGGTGATGATGGACCTATCGAGTTTCAAGTTCCTGGGACCGGCGATGACTACATAGATTTGTCTCATACATTACTCCACATAAAGGCAAAAGTATTAAATCAAGATTCAACTAACTTGGTATCTACTACAATAGTAGCACCTGTAAATAATTGGCTGCATTCACTTTTTAGTCAACTTGATGTTTATTTAAACCAAAAACTTGTATCACCACCTAATAATACCTATGCATATCGAGCATACATGGAAACCCTTTTAAACTATGCCCCTGCTGCTAAACAATCTCATCTTACTTGTAGTCTTTGGTATGAGGATACAGCAGGAAAAATGGATTCTACAGATGGTAAAAACATAGGATTTGTTAAAAGACAGGAATTGATTAGTGAAAGTAAGGAAATAGAAATGATTGGTCATCTTCACGGTGACATTTTTAACCAAGATAAATTTTTAATTAATGGTGTTGAAATGAGTGTTAAATTGGTTCGATCAAGAGAGAGTTTTAATTTAATTGTTGGATCAAACGATGTAAAGTTTAAAGTTTGTATTACGGACGCAACTCTTATTGTTCGACGAGCACGAATTAATCCAAGTGTATTACTCGCACATCAAAAAGTTTTAGCTTCTACCACTGCTAAATATCCTATTACTCGAGCTGAAGTAAAAGTTTTAACAATTCCTTCGGGTGTTCAAGGAAAAACTCTTGATAATATATTTTTAGGACAGGTACCGAAAAGATGTATAATTGGATTTGTGAACAATTCTGCATTTAATGGTTCCCTTACTAAAAATCCATTTAACTTTGAAAACTATGGTATTAATTCTTTCAGCTTATATATTGATGGTCAACAAATACCTTCAAAAGCTTTGCAACCATCTTTTAATAATAGCATATTTACATCAGCATATCATACTCTATTCTCGGGAACTGGTATTCACTTTCTTAATGAAGGAAATGGAATCTCTTGTGAACAGTATGGCAAAGGTTACTGTCTATTAGCATTTGACTTAACTCCTGATTTATCAGCTAACTCATCAACTCATTGGAATCTCATAAAGCATGGTAGTGTAAGAATAGAAGTACGATTTGAATCCTCATTAATACAAACAATTAACTGTATAGTTTATGCTGAGTTTGATAATATTATTGAGATAGATAAAAACAGAAATGTTACTGTAGACTATAGTAGTTAAGGTTATAATATGTGTTGTGTGTTAGATTTTATGTGTTATGTGTAATGCATTTTGTGTGTATGTAACTATGTGAAACGTTATAAAATTAAATAAAACAAATTGTATGCAATATATTTTTTTTTATTTCTTTATAAATCTTCTATTTAATCTAATACAAAACACTGTTCGAGTTGAAATTTTACATAAGCACACTGACTAAACCACTGAACATGCTGCTGCCAAGGATCATCATCATCTTCCCAATCTTTTAAACCACCACCACAATGGAAACACTTGGTCCCGTCTGCATGGCCAGTATAAAAGAAACCAGCTTCTGCAAGATCTTCAGGTTTCTGTCGCATAACTAGAGGCCAGTTTTCGAAACTAAGCAAACGGCTAGATTTTGAACTGAAGAATGGATATTCAGCTCTTGAGTACTGCATACTCTTCTCGTTTTCTTCTCCACTCAGTGTTGTAGTTTTGTTATTCAATGATGTGTTTTGTACACGTATGCCACACTCATCTCTTCCTTCCGCTCTTGTCTTCCTGTAATTGAAGTAAACAGAATCACATTCACTAATGATCAGCTAATGACTGTCATTGTTAAAAAAGTATTTTTTAACTTTTTCACTTTCTGCTATTGTCTTTGTTATATTGTATACGAGGGCGTTTGTGTTGTCGTAGATGCTATCCTTATTAGTCTTTACGTAATATTTAATTCTAGTGGAAGCATGTTTCCAATGATCAGTAGTTGGAATCTTGGATAGCTTCTTCATATCGTACATTTCAATTTTGATGAGATGCGTCGCTTGGTCTCCGTCGTCAGAATTAGTAGAAATGTATGATACACCATCTCTAGCGGCTCGTGCTACGGTTGATGATAACAGCTTCCTCTTTTTTATTTTTGATTCAGCTTCAAAAAAATGATCAATCGATTGCGATTTTCTTTTTCCACCATCGCATGTGTTATTATTAATGACGAGGTTATCACTCTCTTCTTGAGGGGAGAGTGGCGAGTAGTAATACTGTTTATAGGTATCTTCATCGAAGCTCAATGATTTCTGCAACAACACAGTTATCATGTTAATATCAATTTGTTAACACTTAATCATAAAAGTTAAAAAAGTTAAAGTTACAGCCTATTAAAGTCCACTGCTGAACATAGGCCTCCTCTCATTTCTGAGAGGGTTTTAGAGCAAGGAAATGACCGCCGCGCTCCCTCAATGTGTGTTGGCGAACTTCACATGCCTTCGAAATTTTCTCAGACATGCAGGTTTCCTCACGATGTTTTCCTTCACCACCAAGCACGTGGTAATAAGCACTTAAAATTGCTATTAACAATTTAATTGGTGCTGGCGGGGATCGAACCCGGGTCGCGTACTGTGAAATTTACAGCTAGCGCTAACCATCTGAGTTACCACGGCTTAATCATATACATACACAATATTTAAATAAAATAATACACACACATGAAAATAACAGAAAAAAAGTAATTTAGTCAATAGAATAAACACTTACATCCATAGCCTTTGGTGTATTGAAGTAACACAAATGTACTATTGATAGATCCACTGTAGCCAAACGACCGTACACTAACTCGATGACTGCGTTTGTTGGTCTTATATACCACCAGTACGTAAAAATTCTAATCTAAAGTATTTCCGTAATGAGTTGATAATTACTTTATGCGTCAACCAGTTTATCTCACATTTCCGTTGCCTATCTCAACATTTCTTCGTATTGTGTTTTGTTTGGTGATCAATGACTCAAGTACGATTTGTATAACACAAAAATGCAATTTAATATTTAGAAACATATCAGTTTATCTCACATTTCCGTTGCCTATCTCAACATTTCTTCGTATTGTGTTTTGTTTGGTGATCAATGACTCAAGTACGATTTGTATATCACAAAAATGCAATTTAATATGTAGAAATCACTATAATTGACCATTCCTATGTTATTCATTGAGTAGCTAGGTACTGTAATAATCTACTAATAGCAGTAATATCATGGATACACTAGATGTACAACAACATCTGAAAAAGATTCACCCCAGTCTAGAAAATAATGTTTATGCAGCTAATAGACTGCCTATGTATACCCACGTACCAACGTATATAATATGTAATTTGGATACAGATGATAAACCAGGGTCACATTGGGTAGCTTTATATATCGATACGAATGACGTCGGTCAATATTTTGATTCATATGGACGATCACCTGTACGATATCATCTAGAGTTTTTAAAAAGGAATTGTAAAAGATGGAACTGGAATGTTGATAGGATTCAGAATGAGTGGACTTCAGTTTGTGGCGAATATTGCTTAATGTATTTACTATATAAGTTTCAAGGATGTTCAATACATAGTTTTACGAGTATATTTACAAGGAACACATTGTACAACGATATTTTAGTGGATGAGATGTTTCGCTCCTATTTTATAGATAATAATTAATAAGATTTTTTAAATAAAAATTGTAACAAAATTATGTAATGTGTTTTATTGATGATTCAGATTACCGTTGTATAAACAAAGAATTATAATAAACAATAGCACTGATATAGTCGACGCACACGCTGCAATGAAGGTGATTAAGGAACAATAGAACAATAGAAATAGGAACAATGGGACGCTAATGACGGTGGAGGCCCTTACCGGATATCAATTAGATATTAGCTAATTGATCTACACATCTCTGGAACCGTGCATTCTACACAAAAATGGACCGCGGATTCGTGATCAGAGCATGCCAAAACCTTTTTTTTTTTTTTTTTTTTGGATCGGGCGTCGACGAACGTCGTTGAACCACGTCTGACTCAGGTGGTCTAGAAGTGGTACAACTACACTACTGACGTAGTCTTTCACTGCTGGCCGTATGAAGACGTTCAAGGTCGCTCAGCGAGCTATGGAGAGGGCTATGCTCGTGGTTTCTCTGCGTGATAAACCAAGAAATGAGGAAATCCGCGGTAGAACTAGAGTGACCGACATAGCCCAACGGATTGGTAAGCAGAAGTGGCAATAATCCGGCCATATAGCTCGAAGAGACGACAACCGATAGGAAAAAAAAAGAAAAAGGTTCTCGAGTGGCAGCCTCGTACCGGTCGGCGAAGTATAGAGCGTCCCGCCACTAAATAGAATAACGATCTGTAAGACATTCAGGAAGTCGATGGATGCAGTTGGCTCGGTACCGTGCTTTGTGGCATTCCTTGAGGGAGGCCTATGTTCAGTAGTGGACTTATGGAGGGCTGTAGTGTGATAGTTTTTTATATATATAATAGGGTGACAAACGAGCACACAGTCCACCTGATGGTAAGTGGTTGCTGTGACCCATAGACATCTACATCTATCCTCAATAAAGAATCAAAATGCAAATGCGTTGTCACCCGTGAGGACTAAAATGGAATGCCTCTTTTCGAGTAAAAAGGGTCTCCGGTTCTCTACATTCACCATACGAAACATAGTATTATTAAGCTGCTATTTTACGCTGGTATTCTGTGAGAGCGTGGTCCGTCCCCGGTCGAGCCGACCCATTCATGCTACAACTACACTACTAATATAGCTACAGCATGGCTCTACTACGTGCAAAATATATAAATTAATCATGTTTTAAATAAATAATGTTGTTTAGATCAATAAACACATCCTTTTAATTTTATTACAGATAACTATATACTAGTCAGTGAAACTAGTCGCAGGAAACGCTTGCTTGACAAAATGTCGCGAGTGCACTTGCTACGTAGTTTACATCTGCAAGTTAAGGTACCTGAACCAAGCCCCACTTGGATTTATTTTTTATTTTTGAGTATTTGATTTTTTATTTTTAATCAATAATTCGTCGTTTGTTCGTTATTGTTCAAACGTAAAAATTGTTTGTTCATCTTTTAATTATTTATAATCAATTAAACAAATTACATCCTCAGAGTGGCCCCCCTTATTGTAAATTTCAACTTTTATCCCTTAAATAATTAATTTTTACTTAATATTGTTTCTTCGGTCGCTATTTATCGATCTTAAATACATCTCGAATACAATATGATCGAACAATAATCTATAGCGATCTAACAAAGGATATTTAATAAAAATCAAATAATGTAAGGGATAACAGTTAAAATTTACAATAAGGGGGCCAACCTAAGGATGATTTTTTTTAAATTAACTATAAATACCTAATGATGAACAAACAATTTTTATGTTCGAACAATAACGAACAAACCACGAACAATTACTTAAAAATTAAACTCAAAAATAAAAAATAATTAATTCCAAGTGGTTGCTAGGTTCAGGTACCTTGCAAGTGACTGTTTGACATACTGTCGGACACTTCTTGCAAAACAGCTTGCTACATATTTATTAATCTGTGTTGCAGAAGTTTTCTTGCAGGTGAAACCGACAATGAATAGGCTTGACGTACCTCAAGCCTATCACTGTCATTTTGCGTCGTGCGTCGTGCATGACCTTGGTGGGACGTACATCAAGATGGACCATGTATAAAACCGCGTATCGATTATGCACTCCAAGAGGTCTAACATTGGCGCACGCTCCAGCCGCGCGAAATAAATACCGCCTTGGAACACGTGCCAAATTGTTTGTTGGAACGCTCAAACGTGGAGCGGGCCGCTCCCAGTGGCGTAGCTAGGGCTACAAACTAGGCCAAGCCCAACATATGCTTTTGTTGTTTTAGCAGTTTTATAAAAATACACAAATCTTAATCTGTCTCTACTCTTCTTAGATAGATTGTAGGACTATGCATACCTTCGGTGGCGGTACGACTTTCCATTGACGTCCGTCGAGTTTGGTGTTGATACGTATTTTTATAGAAAGATTACATTTTTATAAGCCCACACACAAAGTTTCAATATGCGGAAACACGTACTTATTGAGAAAAAAATATTGAAAATCAAATATTTTTGCAATATTTATGTCAATTCCTACCGTGAAACTGACGCCAATTTTTATTATTATTGTCAGTAGGGATGTCGATTCTTTCCGAAAAAGATTGATTTTTTAAATAGATTCGAATTGTAAGCTGATGTATCGATTCCCAAAATATCGATTTCTAAAATATCTATATTTTTTTCATGTTTGCATTTATAATGTAAATATTAATCCATTTTATGAGAAAAAAAAATCATTTCATCATAAAAAAAATAGGGGGACTGATTCAGAAGGATTTCTGTATCTATTTTGAGACTGCTACGTTTCCGGCGCTGCGGAAAGATCAGCCTCTACGCCTTTGCGTAACGAATCGCAGGCATACTACGATTTGTTACAGCAGGCGGAGACTGCTCCCCTTACGCGCCTCCGGCTCTAAAAACCACTCTAGGGGTAGGACAGACTCGTGGTGGACCTGGTGGTGGAGTCGGGGTCAATCAATTCGGTTCTTTGACATAAGTTGAACCTAACTTATTTTATTTGTTATCTGCCCTAATAGGTACTGTTAAAATAAAACAAATTTCAATAAGAGATCATTAATCATGGTATCTTTCTTGTTTTTCATAAAATGGATTTATATTTACATTATAAATACGAGTACAAACATTTAAAAATTATAGATATTTTAGAAATCGATTTTTTGTGAACCGATACATCAGCTTACGATTTGAATCGATTTAAAAATCGACCTTTTTCGGAAAGAATCGACATCCCTACTGACGTCGACAATGCCCTTACAAAATGGAGCCAGTTTCTCGGTAGGATTATACAAAAACATTGCAAGAATAATTGATTTTCAATAATTTTTTCTCCAAAATTACGCGTTTCCGCATGTTTAAACTTTGTGTGTTGCAATATTGTAACTTTTCTGTAAAAATACGTATCAACACTCAACTCGACGGACGTCAATGGAAAGCTAAGCCTCGGTAGCTTTGAAAAAAGCCGTTTGGGTTTGCTTGGGCGAAAGAACAAGATATTTACATACAATACAATACATGAACAAAAGGAAAGCATGAACAAAGTACAAAAACTGTACAAATTAAAAAAAAAAAAAACAAATTATTTATATTCTAAATCGAATCGTCTCTCTTTCTTAAAGAAAGATTTGATTACGTCCGCGTGAAATGTTGGTGAACTTTTTAATTGTACCAATAACTGTTTATGTGGGTATGCGCTGTTTTTTCTCAACAAAGTTTAAAGATTTTACCTTTTCCTCGCCGATCAACACTTTAACACTTTCAATTCAATTGCCGTGTAGTGGCGGTTAAGAATATCCACTACCCCATATCTTCCCGTGGGTGTCGTAAAAGGCGACAAAGGGATACAGGCAGGAGATGGGCAGCAGCATCTTCCTGGTAACGGCAAAAATACAATAAAAATACTGCGGTTGCCAAGCCGCTCGCCAAGCGTGGCAACTATGGCAATATACCCCCCATGATAAAAGTTACGAAGAGACGGCCCCCAGTCCCCGGCGGCCCCGCTATTCCTGGCTACGGTGGCGACCATGGTAACAGCGGGGCAGGGGGTGCTAAGAATCTCCGGTGGAGGTTCGGTTGCCACCTACGACGACTCGACCTGGCAACATACAACGCACGCACCCTGAGGACTGACGAGAAGATTGTGGAGCTGGAAGAAAAGATAGACAAGTTACGCTGGCATATTATAGTATTATCCGAAGTCCGAAGAGAGGGGGAGGACACGGTAATCCTCGAATCCGGCAACTTGCTCTATTACCGGGAGGGCGACCATCTGTCCCAAGGAGGTGTCGGATTTATCGTCCACAAGTCTCTCGTTAACAACATTGTAAAGATTGAGAGTGTGTCGACGAGAGTTGCGTACTCAGAATCACCAAACGGTATTCGCTGAAGGTTATACAGGTTTACGCACCAACCTCGGCACCCCCCGATCAGGAGGTGGAGGAAATGGATGAGGATATCTCTAGAGCCATGCATTCCTCCAAAACCCAATATACGGTGTTAATGGGAGACTTCAATGCAAAACTAGGCACAAGAGAGAACGGTGAGCTGAAAGTGGGAAAATTTGGAATACGGCAACGGAACCCAAGGGGCCAGCAGCTTCACTGACCGACTTCATGGAGAAAGAGGGACTCTTTATGATGAACTCTTTCTTCCAGAAGCGGCCCCACAGGAAGTGGACCTGGTCGAGCCCCGACGGTTCGACAAAAAATGAGATTGACTTCATTATGACGACCAGACGACAACTGTTCAGTGATGTCTCAGTGATCGCGAGGGTGAAAACCGGCAGCGATCACCGAATGGTTAGAGGCACACTGAACCTAAACGTTAAGTTGGAGAGGTCTCGTCTAATGAAGTCAACGCTCCGTCCCCCTCGTGCTCTGTTCCAAAGTCCCGTAACCTTTCAGCTCGAGTTACAAAACCGTTTTCAGTGCCTAGAAGATTGCAATGAAGTTGACGATATGAATGACAAGCTTGTGGAAACTGTCCATGCGGTTGGAGCTAAGTTCTGTAAGACCCTCTTAATCACATGGCTGTTAGACGGAAGATGAAGCTGCAATCTTCAGCAGATTTGACAGCATACAGGCAACTGAACAGACAGATCTCCAAACGCATGCGGCGGGACTTACGCAACTTCAATACAGCTCGTATTGAAGAAGCGATCGAGCGGAACCAAGGGTCCAAAGTCTTTGCCAGAGATCTGTCTGCCAGAAAGAGCCAACTGTCAAAGCTGAAGACCGAATGTGGCAGCATCGCTTCCGGGGCACCTGAGATTTTGAGTGAGATTGAGAGGTTCTATGGGCAGCTGTACACGTCATCGTTGGAGCCACACGCAAGTGTGAGTAACGGTCCAAGAGCGAGTCTTATCCGACATTATTCCGATGATATCCTGGACGTCAGTCTGAGCGAGATTAGAATGGCTCTCCAGCACCTTAAAAACGGCAAGGCCCCAGGCGAGGATGGAATTACAGCGGAGCTTCTGAAAGCGGGTGGAAAACCGGTACTTGAAGTCCTTCAGAAGCTCTTTAATTCCGTCCTCCATGGTGGCATTACACCGGAGGCGTGGAGCAGAAATGCGGTGTCTTGTTCTTCAAGAAAGGCGACAACGCTCTCTTGAAGAACTACAGACCGATTTCCCTTCTGAGCCGCGTCTACGTGCTGTTTTCGAGAGTCGTTACGAATTGTCTCGCGCGCAGACTTGACGACTTCCAGCCTCCCGAACAAGCCGGTTTCCGAAAAGGCTTTAGCACCATGGACCACATACATACCCTTCGGCAAATTGTACAGAAGTCCGAGGAGTACAATTTGCCACTATGTCTGGCGTATGTGGACTATGAGAAAGCCTTTGATTCCGTCGAAATTTGGGCGGTGCGCAGTCCCTTCAGCGATGCCAAGTTGACTGTCGGTATATCGAAGTGTTGAAGTGCTTGTACAGTAGGGCTACGATGGCTATCCGAGTACAGAACCAGAATACGAAACCTATCCAATTGCAGAGAGGTGTAAGACAGGGTGACTTCATATCCCCGAAACTCTTTACCGCTGCATTGGAAGATGTTTTCAAGCTTCTGGACTGGAAAGGATACGATATCAACATCAATGGCGAGTACATCACTCACCTTCGATTTGCCGACGATATAGTCCTTATGGCAGAATCGCTGGAGGACCTAAGCACTATGCTCAATGACCTCAATAGTGTTCCCAACGGATAGGTCTTAAGATGAACATGGACAAAACAAAGATCATAGTTTAATGTCCATCTCACACCTATGCCGGTAGTTGTTGGGAACACTAAGCTCGAAGTTGTTGACGAGTATGTTTACCTGGGACAAATAGTCCGACTAGGTAAGTCCAACTTCGACCGAGAGGTCAATCGACGGATTCAACTCGGTTGGGCAGCGTTCGGGAAATTACGGCACATCTTCTCGTCAGGTATACCTCAAAACTTGAAAACGAGACTGTACACCCAGTACGTGTTGCCAGTGATGACATACGGAACTGAGACGTGGTCCTTCACTGCTGGCCGGATGAGGAAGCTCAAGGTCGCTCAGCGAGCTATGGAGAGGGCTATGCTCGGAGTTTCTCTGCGTGATAAACTCAGAAATGAGGATATCCGCAGTAGAACCAGAGTGACCGACATAGCCCAACGGATTAGTAAGCTGAAGTGGCAATGGGCCGGCCATATAGCTCGAAGAACCGACAACCGATGGGGAAGAAAGGTTCTCGAGTGGCAGCCTCCTACCGGCAGGCGAAGTGTAGGGCGTCCCCCCACTAGATGGAGTGACGACCTGGTAAGATATGTAGGAAGTCGATGGATGTAGGTGGCTCAGGACCGTGCTTTGTGGCATTCTTTGGGAGAGGCCTATGTTCAGCAGTGGACTTGTGAAGGGCTGTAATGATGATGATGATGATGACTTTCAATTCATCACAAGGAACACTATTATCCTCCATTTTCACTAAAAATCTTTAAAATAGCATAAATTTTCACCTCCCAACCCAATATTAATTCCATAGATTCGCTCAAGTAAACACACAGACTAAACATTGAAATGTGAAGTGAAGGTGTACCGCACTCGAGTAACTTCATATCTAAAACCAGGCTTATCGCTCCATACTAATTGCTATATAGACAATCGTAGTTATATTTCATTATAGAACATTTTGCCACAGGTTAGAAAGGGAACGATCGTCTTCTTGAAGCCCAGTAAAAAACCCACGCGTGCGAGAGAGACAACTAATCACTCAACTCAACTCCTTTTTATGACAGCAGTATCGCACAGTAATGCAATCTGCCAAGTGTTGACGTTACATAATAAGGCTGCGAGGTCATGACGTGTGTAGAAGAGAGGAGCGTCCGGGAAGTTTGAAATAATTTGAAACAGCTTACGAGTTATTTTAGTAGTTGATATTATTGGATTGAGCAGATTGGTAAGGCAAGCCGGCTTTCTTGGCTTCTATGTTGGCTTCGCTACCGGACATTCCATCTGGTGTCGGTTTTTTACCGCGTATTATTTTCATTATTCATGTGTTCGTTGCGTTCCGAGCTATGGATAACCAAAGTTGCCGTAAATTAATACAATAATATAGCTTAAAGGATTTGCTGTGGAATAGCAAAAGTAGTTTTTACCATAATAAAGCGTTCTGAGAAGATCTTCGATCAACAATACCAACTAGATATCGGGTCGGCGCAAAAAATACGTCCAAGTAAATAACAGCGCACTGGAGACGTTAGCTCTTATTTCGTTTAGTTGACTTGAAACGCAGCCAATATATACACGTTTCACAATGCCGCAATGTATATTTAAAAGTTGCAAGAATAATATATATATAAATAATATATATCATACATATACTACAAACATATATACATACAAAAACTAAAATAAATATATAATGAATTATCTAATAAAATGCAATCATTATACTACATACTATATTATATTTAATGGCTAGTGTAGAAAGTATGTTTACTAACAAACATAAACGCCCAAAATATAAATAATTTTAACTAAACTTATGATCATATTATAAATTATTTTAGTGTTCATCGCGACTCTATAACTTTTGTAGCTAAATTTGAAGAAGCGAACAGAAACGAAACAAAACGACGTAGCTTGCAATGCAATAACGGGAAAAAGTACTTTAATTTGTTATTACTTAATGTTGATTTCACACTAAATGTTATTTAACCTATGTCTTTTCATTTCCAAGTGACAGGAGTAATACATTGAATTGTTCTTTTTTGTAACTAATGATCGTAAGATTTGTGACCTTATTACTAGATGCCATGGTTTGAATTGGGTTGAACATAAAACTGTTTTAATTTTTTGTCCCAGTTCTTTAGTAAACAAATGTAGCTGTATAAGTATATATTCACGCGGACAGCATTTAGCTATGATTTTGTACGTGACCCGTTATCTAGTTAGTATTGTTCATCGAGGGAGAAGATGCATAGAACTAAGAAAGCGGCATCTGCTCGTAGGCGATCGACATCCATGTTGAACAGTCAAACATTGGAACAGCTGTCATGCGCGCCAGGCGCGCTTGGTTGATACACTTCGAAAATTTGGAGCGCGTTTCGCGGAATGCATTAGTCGCCACGGACCAGTGCGTTCCGCGCACCGCGGTCATTTATGGCACGCGCGCCAGGAGCGCGTAATCAATACGCAGGCTTAAGACTTTTAACTATGACACATATCATAGACTTACGCCAAAGTCTGATATGATACGCCAGTATATTCTAAAACATCTTATACAAGGTCCATCTTGTCGTACGCCCCGCCATGGTCATACAAGATACACAATGCAAAACGACAATGAGTAGGCTTGACGTACAGTAATGACGTACTGTTATATCCCTTTTTACAACGCAGTTAAATCTTAGTAAGCATTTATTCAATCCCACGGTACTTTTCCTATATATGACGTCAATTAGTAATTGCATTGTTCTTTTCCATATTAATTTTATTCCATTTTACAGTCAGTTAGATTCAGAGCCCCGGGTAGATCGGACATAGATTCCGATACGTATTAGAGTTCGGAAGTCAGGGTTAATATTAATTGTGTGTGTAAACTTTTTATAATAAACCCTTAGGTTTACCTTGTGGTTTTTTTAAAAAGTCAAACGGGATCGGCCTCCTAACAAATTGGTGTCAGAAGTGGGATGCCAAACAGAAAGTCATAGAAGACATTGGCATCCGAATCCGAGGTCCCCGAAATCATCAAGGTCGACATTAAGCCTTAGCCGTGCCTAAGCCTGCACCTACCACAATTTTGGACGACGATCAGCCTTCGCTCTGTAGCGTGAGCCCGCTCCACTTACACCTGGTCCTGAAATCTCCCGTCTGGCCGACGATAAGTCTCCACCAAGAGCCCGCACCAGCTGGATCTAACTCACCAACAAAAATTATTTCAAGAACTTTCTACGCCTTCCGGTCCTGCTATTTCCCACGACGTGACGGAGTCACCGCGTCAGCGATCTCGCCTGCCAGCCGCTACGAGTGTAACGTTTCACCTAGTTATTGTTACGACGCTTAAATGCTACGTATAGAAATTACTACCATTCTGTAAGTCGTTTTGTATTCTGTTTAAATTTAAAATTTACTTTTATTTTACACTGTTTCTGTACTATTACCAACCTTTTACGTTGTTTTATTGTGATTATTTTATATAAGTTTAATATTTAAAATTTAATTCTATGTCGCTTAAAGCAGAAAAAGGTAAAGAAAATATGTCGGAAAAAATCACACTTTCGTTCTTGACGAAATTTATAAAATCCTATAATGGGGAGAAAGATTCCCTACCCGCTTTTCTCACAAACTGCGACAATGCAATGTCGTTAGCTACACCAGAACAACAGCCTATTCTTTGCAAATTCATCATCTCACAACTAGAGGGAAAAGCAGAAGTTGCATGTAGTTTAAAAACCTTTGAAACATGGAATTAAATAAAATCATTTCTCCGTTCTAATTTTGGGGAGAAAAAACACGCGACACATTTACTATCAGACTTGCAAAACTGTAAACAGTCATCCGAGGACGTCACTAAGTTTTCTTTAAAATTAGAACAAATTTTAACAAAAATTCAATCAGATATACACTATAGTTGCAAAAACGCTGATGAGCTTCCAGGTAGAATAGCCGCCATGGAAGATCTAGCATTAAATACATTTTTATTAGGGTTAAATCCTGCTATTTCTACTATTGTTAGATGTAGGAACCCTCAAACTCTAAATGAAGCTGTTCAATTAGCAATAGAAGAGGAAAAATTACAAAATCTCCAAACGTGTTCAAAAAATTCAATAAAACAGTGTAGTATATGCAATAAAGTAGGCCATGTTGCTACTCAATGTTTTAAAAATAAAAAACATTCTAATTATAATCATAATAACCAAATTTCTCATTTATCTAGTTCTAATTCTGGTAAATTAATGCGTAACTATTGCAAAAACATAGGGCACACTATTGATCAAAGTAGAAAGCGACAATATAATATGCAACAACGTCAAAATTTTAATAAAAACTTTAATCATAACTCTAATACTAATTCTAATTATATAAATCGTAGCCCAAATAATAATTCTAATTTTGTAAGTCGTAACCCTATTCCTAATTCTAGTTCCAATTCTGTGCCTATGCACATGACATGTGATAACGACGACGCTGTCGATAACTCTAACTCTTTAAACTGAATAAGATTTCGGATGCGTGTCTGCCGAAATCGTATTATCGTAACGACACGAAAACAATTAACACTACTTTTTCTACTAATCTTATAAAAATCCTTATGCTAAATCTTATTCTAATTCTTATTCTAACTCATCTCGGCAATGCTTTAGCAAGCAACCGAGTCATTCTAGCTCATTTACATCTCAGTTACCCAAAGAGGAACTGAGTCATTATAAGTCTATTACATCTCAGCAACCCAAAGAGGTGAAGCTGAGTCTTGCTAGTTCTTATGCATCTCAGTTGACCAAAGAGGTACAACCGAGTCCTACTAAATCGTTTACTATATCTTCATCTCAGCAACCCAAAGAGGTTAAGCCGAGTCTTAATGAATCTTATTCTAATTCTATTCCTATCTTTGAAACGAGCATAAATACATGCAAGGTTTCGTTACCATATACAAATCTATTTAGAAAATATTCTCCTAAGTGTCTCAAACTTCTTATCGATACCGGCGCGAGTGTCTGTGTCATTAAACACTCATGTTTAAAAATGAAACATGAACTTCTTAAGGACAAAATAAGAATCAAAGGTATAAATGATACGGATACATATTGCGAAACTCTAGGCTCAATCTACTTACAATTTTTATTAAGTGATGAAACTTACGAGTATAAATTTTACGTTATTAACGATAATATAAATCTTAATTACGACGGTATTATTGGTACAGATTTTCTTAAATATTTTAATGCTAATATAGATTATAGCTCTAAGATAATGACTCTGTGTGGTTACCAAGTTCCCATTATATTTCATCAGCCAACATACATCGTTCCGGCACGCTCAGAAGCCGTCATTGAATGCGCTATATCAAATTACTCGGTCGAGCTTTATCACAATAATAAAGGCTTAGTTCTAGATCATACCTTAAGCGAGGGTATTTACGTCGCGAATTGTATTGTATCAATAAAACCAAACAAAAAAGTTAACATCACCGTTTTAAACACGACTGACACAGACTTAGAAATTAAAGATTATTTCGTAGAATCGACACCGATCGATTATAATAATTCTATTTCCTGCGAAAATCCAATATCTAGTAAATGTTTGTATTCTATTTCTACTTCTAAATCTAATCGAATAGATCGAGTATTAAGTCTTTTACGCTGCTCCCATCTCAACGATGAAGAAAAGAAAGCACTTTTAAATTGCTGTTCTGATTATACGGATATCTTTCACCTCGAAGGTGAACCCCTTTCGTTTACGAATGGCATCCAATATTCCATAGATACGGGTAACGCGGCCCCAGTTCACGTAAAATCATATCGCTTCCCTGAGTGTCATAAGGAAGAAGTCGATACACAAATTCGCAAAATGCTAAATCAAAACATAATTCGTCCCTCTGTTTCGCCTTGGAGTCCCGAAAAAATTAGACGCTTCTGGCAAAAGAAAGTGGAGAATAGTCATTGACTATCGCCGTCTTAATGACATCACAGTTTCCGAAAGTTATCCTCTGCCTCTTACCACTGATATCCTAGACCAATTAGGCCATTCCAAGTATTTCACAACCTTTGATCTTGCCAGCGGTTTCTACCAAATAAAGATGAATCCTAAAGATGCCCCAAAAACGGGATTTACTATAAGTACTAATTCGAGCATGTCTGGTCACTAAGAATTCACTAGAATGCCCTTTGGTTTAAAAAACGCTCCTTCTACCTTCCAGCGCCTGATGAATACTGTCTTATCAGGTTTGCAAGGTCTACACTGCTATGTTTATCTAGATGATTGCATAATTTATAGTCATAATTTAAATGAACATATGGAAAAATTAAAACTAGTATTCAATAAGCTGCGCGAATACAATCTAAAATTGCAACCAGATAAGTGCGAATTTTTAAGACGTGAAGTAACTTATCTTGGTCATATTATCACCGATAAGGGTGTCTCTCCTAATCCAGAAAAAGTAAAAGCAGTGTCTCAATTTCCAATTCCTAAGAGCCCTAAAGAAACTAAATCCTTCCTAGGCCTAATAGACTATTATCGCCAATTTATTGATAATTTTTCTAAATTGACAAAACCACTTACTTCTTTATTAAAAAGGGATACTACTTTCCACTGGTCTCAAGAACAACAAATTGCTTTCGATGTTTTAAAAGAAAAATTATTCACTGCTCCGCTGCTCCAATATCCAGACTTCTCTCAACCGTTCATAGTAACTACAGATGCAAGTAATTATGCCGTAGGCGCAATCTTATCCCAAGGTCCTGTAGGCAAAGATAAACCGATAGCTTATGCATCACGTACTCTAAACCGTCCCGAAGGCAATTATTCAACTACCGAAAAGGAACTTCTAGCCATTCTATTCGCAGTCAAAACGTTTCGTCCTTACCTCTACGGTAATAAATTCAAAATAGTTACCGATCATAGACCATTGGTATGGCTATTCAATGTCAAAGACCCAGGTAGTAGACTCATTCGTTGGCGCTTAAAACTCGAAGAATACGATTACGAAATTGTTTATAAACAAGACCGTCTTAATTCTAACGCCGATGCGTTATCTCGCTGTCCCGTTAATGTTATAGATATTAACACTTTAAATAATTCTAGTTATGAAAAATATTTTAAGGACCAATTTACAAATAAAACTCCTAATTCAAATACAATAATCTTAGAATGTACTCAAGGATTACACCTATCCAAACTAAAAACTATTGCGTGTCCCGTCTCTTTAGATTTTGAATCGTCTATACCTCACTGTGAAGAAATATTAGCACAATTAGACAAGCCTGAGGACTTATTAAATTCCGAACGCGAACTATTTACAATTCAATGCGTAAAGGATAAGAATAAATCTTACTATTTTATGTACACTAAAATTCATCATTATGAAGAAACCAAATTTAAAGATATTTACAATTTAATTATAAAACTCAGAGATAAAGTTTTAATCGAGAACCCTGATATTACAGATCTCGCCTTATCAGACTTTTCAGATCCATTTTCTAAGCTAGCTTATATTAAAGTATATAATATGATTGCCTATATTTTTCATAACACTAACATTAAAATTCATATATACAAAAATCAATTAATTTATCCTACTCCCGTCGAAATCCCTAAAATTTTAAAAGAGAATCACGATTCACCTATTGCGGGTCACCCAGGTTCAAGTCGTATGTATAGACGAATTAAAGCCGCCTATTATTGGAAAAGTATGCGCTCTGACATTGTAGATTATGTAAAGAAATGCGAATTATGCCAAATTAATAAACCATTAAGAATGTCCAATAAGACCCCAATGGAAATAACTTCTACTTCCACTAGACCGTTTGAACGATTAGCTCTCGACATCGTTGGTCCTTTACCTGACGCAGGTTTTCAAAAATTCAAATTCATCCTTACATTACAAGATGATTTAACTAAATTTTCAAGTGCTTATCCCCTGGTCACAGCTACCAGTGAAGAAATAGCCAAAAATCTTGTACATTTTATGTCTCTCTTCGGTTTCCCTAAAACAATCTTAACGGATTTAGGTACTTGTTTTACGTCTGATTTATTTAAAGAATTAACTCAAATCTTAAAAGTCAAGGCTTTATTTACTACTCCTTACCACCCACAAACAAATGGAGCTCTAGAACGCTCACATGCTACTTTAAAAGAATACTTAAAATCTTTTGTTAATGAAAACCAGAACGACTGGCATTGTTATTTATTAACCGAAATATTAGCTTATAATACTACCCCTCATTGCACTACCAATTTCACCCCTCATGAATTATTATATGGTTATAAACCTAATATCCCTAATTCTCTATATGAAACGAACAATAATACCACTTATAATGAATATATTCGAGCTTTATAATATCGAATGCGTTTTAGTAGAGAAAAGGCCATTCAAAATATAATAAATAGCAAAGAAAAATCCAAACAATATTACGATGTAATTTCACGCGAAATTTCTTATAAAATTGGTGACTTAGTTTATGTAAAACACCATCACCGACTCCGTAAGGCCCTATCACCTATATGGAAAGGTCCATATAAAATTATAAAAGTCCATAATAAGCACAACGTTACTTTACAAGTAGGTCGTAAACATGTTAAGTATCATATAAACGAGATTAAGCCTACTATTAACACTCCTTAAATTGAACTTATTTTATATATTTCTCAGAGCTTTATGCTATGGAAGCCAAAGCCGCGCTGAGTCGAGAATCATACCTATATCACATAGTCCTGGAATTTATTTTGAACCTATTACGCATATTAACTTTTATAACGATTATTGGAAGGTTATAACACATATAGACCTTATACCTTTAGCTCCTTATCTCAATAAAATTGAAAATTTATTATATGATACCTTAAACCTTTGTTCCAAAATAAATACTGACGAATTTTCCCAATGTAAAGATTTTTCAAATCCTATAGAGATTTTAATAAAATATAATTACGTCAAATTGCAATCCCTAGCACATATAATCAATAATAATCAATCGCCAAATAGAGTTAAAAGATCTCTAGAATTTGGAGGCGAAATTCTTAAATTTTTCTTCGGTACTCTAGACGCAGATGATGCGCGAAAATATGATGCCGCGATAGAATTATGTCGGAAAAGTGAAACAGAACTATTTAATTTATTCAGAGACAATATAATTAATAGAATCAGGCGTTACTTTGCGGAAATCCATTATATAAAAGCTTTTACAAAAATTTACTTCGCAAATATCCGCGTTATAAAATAAAATGATGTGTCTTACCTAGTATGAAAAAGCACCTCCCGCCCTCCCTCAATTGCGTGCACTAACCCCGTCACCACTAATCCCAGCACCGCTACTCCCAACACCACTACACTAGGCAAGACACACCACTGACGATAATACGACACGTGTAGAGGCGAAACACGTGTCGTATTATCGTTAGTGGTGTGTCTTGCCTAGTGTAGTGGTGTTGGGAGTAGCGGTGCTGGGATTAGTGGTGACGGGGTTAGTGCACGCAATTGAGGGAGGGCGGGAGGTGCTTCTTCATACTAGGTAAGACACATCATTTTATTTTATAACGCGGATATTTGCGAAGTAAATTTTTGTAAAAGCTTTCAGAGACAATATTCACATAATTAAATCTACCATAAATAATTTTAATGCCACTATTTATAAATTAAACCAAAATGAATTAAGATTAAACTCACAAATTAATAAAATGAATGAAATTCTTTCGCAAATCAAAAAACCGATAATTTACTTATTAACATTTCTAGAATAAATAATTTATTGAACATAATTGAAAGCTCCTTACTTGCTATTTCTAACTTGCTAGACACGACTATAAATGCTCTCCTATTTTCCAAGGTAAATGTTTTGCATCCTAGCGTGATTAGCCCTTTAAGTCTTTATAATGAATTAACCAGGCATATCAATCAAATAAATAAACGTTTAGATTTTCCAGTGCAATTGAACATACATAATATTCATTCGTTAATTGATGTTTCGAAACTTAGTTCATATTATTATAATAATAAGATTGTTTTCAGCTTGCAGATTCCATTAATAACACCTGATAAATTCATTGTTTATAAAAATATCCCATTACCGACTCCTCACGACGAGTCGCATATAGGTACAAACGTTTGCACTTATTCAACCTTCTAATTCCTATATTGCTTTAAGTGACGATAGAATACATTATACTATGTTTAATAATTTAGATGATTGTAAATTTATTAATAATAACTATTCTATTTGTGAACTATTTACTATAACGTCTAGCATAAATAATCCTAATTGTGAATCGAAATTATTAACAGAAGTAACTCTTTCCTTACCTTCTGAATGTAACTCCAAGTTATTATTTGGCCAAATCAATATTTGGCATAAATTAAAAAATAATAGATGGATATATGTACAATCCAATGTAAATAAATTAACTATCAAATGTAACGATGATATTACTGATCATTCTATTATTGGCACAGGTATTGTCAAATTAACCGAAAATTGTATCGGTTATTCCAAAACTATTCAATTATTGCCAACAAGTACTTATCAATTTTCGATTAAGTCAACTATAGATATAAGCTTTGACATAACAAGAGATGATTGTTGCAAAAAAGATGTATTTAATAAAAGTTTACCATATTTAACGCCAATCTCTCTAAGCAAAGTTAACTTGGATTCCTTAAAATATGCAAATCATCAGCTAGATAGTTTAGAATTTGAATTAAATAATCTTCAAAAGGAATCACATTTTATAAAATACGGTTCATACTATTCCACATTTACTTATATTTTAATTGTATTACTATTTTTGTACTTAGCCTACAAATTATTTAAATGTTCCAGAAATCGACACAATAATAGTGGACATTGTATACAAATATTTAATCAGTGTAATAATAAAAAGTCATCGAAACATAATTCTAAAATTACAAATTCAATTGAGATGATTGATATGTCAACATCTGAGGAAGATAATAACTCACCCAAATCTTTACCAAATTGTACTAATTGTGAACCTTATAGAACTGTACACAAAGTTCACTCTTCCTCCGGAAGAAATCTTAATTTCTAATTTTATTCAATTTTAGTTTTCAAAAATGTTTGTATTAAAACAAATAATTAATTTTATTATCATACAATTTCAATTTCTACTTTGTCATTTTATATTTTGTAATTGCTACATTTTACTATTTTTGATTCAATCTAATTGTAATAAGTATTTTTTAATTTTAAATGTGTATTGTTATTTAATTATATACAATGTTAAAATGAAAATTGTAATTGAAACTACTATTTTGTTTATTAAAAATCAATTTCTACTCGTAATTCTACTAATTCATTTAAAATACTTTTAATTCTAGATTTTACTATTTTACCTTTATATAAATTCATTGTTCTATTTTATATTGATTATTTGTTAAACCTTACTCTGTTTCTTTTACATAACTTAGTTACAACTTACTTTATCTTTATATAAAATCAAATAGTTCGAAAGTTTATATTGTTATAACAACAGGGCCGCCCGAAAAATATAATTGCAAAGCTTAAATCCCGTCTTCTAAAGGACAACATAATCTCTGGCACTCGAAAAAACCGACTGACCACCAAAGACCTTGCCATACATGGCAGCGTTCGTCCCGTATATGTCAATGAGCATCTTACACAGTGCAATAAACTTCTACTAAAGAAATGTAGGGAGACGGCGAAACTTAAGCAGTATCAATATGTGTGGACAAAAAACGGGAGGATCTACGTCAGGAAGAACGACACATCTCCGGCTTTGCATATATCACAGGAAAGAGACGTTTTAAAATTAATTTAATCTTACATTGTATATTGTTTTGTTCTCTTTTCAAGTACGTTATATTGCTTAAATTTATCAATTCCATCGTTGTAAAAGCAATTCATTGGTCTCTCTTATCTCATTTTGTCTATATTATATATCATTGTTTGACCGCACGTAAAGGGAGCTCAATTAATGAAATATTTTTGGTCTTAAGTGTATTAGTCACACGCGCGATAATTGTGCAGCTAAGTTGCATCCATATTCTTCACGAACGTTACTCAACTATATATATATTATGGTTTCTTTTACTATATCCTTTATATTTAATAAAATACCAATTATATTTTTTCTGGCGTCTTGTATATTATGTATTAATTTATTTTACTTTGTCAATCTATGAATTCATCTATTATATTGTTATTATTCATAATAATTACCCGTTCAATATTTATTTATTAAATCTAACAACAATACTTAAAACGTCTATATTGTTACATTCGCGATATTTATATATATATTTAATAACTGCTCTGCATATTTATAAGCTCGCACCCTTTTATGTTGACTCGACTATATTAATCAAATCGTTTAAGGATTCATTCTGTTATATCTTATTGATAAATTTTATACTCTACCACCTTATACAAAAAATCAAGTCACTATTAACTAGCAACTGCCGAAGTGATATATCATTGTTCGTACTACTTAAGTCTAACGTAAACAAATTATTAGTTCTGTTACTCTGTGTAGCTTTAAAGTACTATAAATTTAACACAATTGGGTACATATTTGATTTTGATTAATGGCTGTAAATAATTTGTACTGTTATTATCAGAATGTTCGTGGTCTTAGGACTAAATGTCTTGAATTACGGCTAAATATTTTGACGAACGATTACGACATTATAATTATGACAGAATCATGGCTACACAGTGGAATTTTTGATGGTGAATTGTGCGACGATAGGTATGACGTGTTCAGGGCTGACAGAGATTTGCGTATTAGTGGTAAAAGTACTGGTGGTGGAGTATTAATACTGACACGACGTACACTCGGTGCCATGTATCGTGACCTCGGCGAATGCGGTCTTACTGAGCTATTGTGGATCACTATTCCTTCAAGCGCGTGCGCTTCAAATTCCAACTTCCATATTTGTGTGGCATATATTGCCCCTGACCCTCATCAAATGCCATCGGATCTCGTTTTTATTAAACAAAAAATTAATAGTATTATCGAGCTTTCTCCAAATGATAATTTTGTAATATTAGGAGATTTCAACTTGCCGTTCATTTCTTGGAACCCAAACGGATATACAGCTTTGAAAAAAGGGCCTACTGAGGTACAAGAAGCGAGTATCCAGCTGATGGAAACACTAACATTTCACGGGTTAAGACAATTTAATACTTTAAAAAATCATGCTGGTAACACATTAGATCTTGCATTCTCTAATCTACCTCTGAATATCATCCCTGCGGCTGCGCCGCTACTCAGGGAGGACCACGCACATCCTTCTTTTTGCTTCATAGTTTTGGATTTAAACATTACTCCTCTACGGGAAACAGCTGCGCCGAGGCGAAATTTCAGGAGGGCTGATTATGAAAAAATTAATACATATCTTTTAGAACAGGACTGGAGGTCTCTTTTATGTACAGGCACTGTAGACGAAGCTACAAATACCTTTTATAACATACTGGATAGTTGTGTTCGTTTACATGTGCCTTTTAGTTATAACACAGGGAAGCGATCATATCCTAAATGGTACACACCTGCTTTAATAAAAATAATTAAGGAGAAAAACAATGCTCACACACGTTGGAAAAAATTCAGGAATAGATTAGATTACGATGAGTTTTCGTTACTCCGAGCAAGAGAACACCGTGTTCAGAGAGAATGCTTTAATAAATTTACGTCAAGTTGTGAAAATAGCATCAAAACACATCCTAAAACATTCTGGACTTTCGTCAAAGCCATTCGGGGTGGGTCAGGTTACCCTAAGAAAATGTCTTTGAAAGATATAGAGTACACCGATGGTATGGACATATGCAATGCTTTCAACTCATTCTTCAAGAGTGTATTTGGTATTCCTAGTAATAACTACATATATCCACATACGGAATCGTTGTGTACTGACACCGTTTCTAATGTACAGACAAACGCTGCAATAATTGAAAAAATGTTGAAAACTTTGGACACGAACAAAGGTGCCGGTAGTGATGGGTTACCTTCTTTTTTTTGGTCACGATGCGCTAAATCACTTGCTCTCCCCTTGACTATTATATTTAATCGCTCTCTACGTGAAGGGATATTTCCGCATCAATGGAAGTGTGCACACATAATCCCTGTACACAAGAAGGGATCACGTACAGAAATAAATAATTATAGAGGCATTTCTATTTTGAACACCGCGGCTAAAATCCTTGAACGAGTAGTATATAACGTAATTTACTCCACGCTTTCACGTGCCTTCCCTGAGCAGCAACATGGTTTTTTACAAAGGCGATCCACCACTACGAACTTGGCAAGTTTTTCTTCTTTTGTCCTTGAAAATATGGATCAAGGTGGGCAGGTTGATGTGATCTACACTGATTTTGAAAAAGCTTTCGATCGTGTGGATCACATGATCCTGCTCAACAAATTACAAATATTAGGGATTCACGGTGACTTGCTCCGATGGACTGAATCATATCTCACAAACCGCTCACAAGCAGTCGTGATAGGTGGTTTCCGTTCGAACTACATAAACATACCTACAGGTGTTCCTCAGGGCTCTCACTTAGGTCCACTTTTTTACAATGCCTACCTATATGACATTGGTTCGTGCATTATACACACAAATTACCTCATGTATGCAGATGATAAGAAGATTTTTTGTAAAATTAACACCATACATGACTGCCTATTGATACAAAAAGACCTGGACCGTTTATTTGAATATTACAAAATAAATAATATAACTGTCAATGCAAGCAAGTGCGAATGTATTAGTTTTACACGGAAATCTAAGCCAATTCTAAATAAATATCACTTTGACGGATTAGAAATCAGCCGAAAAGTAAGTGTTAGGGATTTAGGCGTAATTTTTGATCATAAAATGATACTATCCGAACACATTGATTACGTTATCAGTAAAGCCTATAAAAATCTTGGTTTTGTTCTTCGCATCTGTAAACCATTCTCGAATATTAATACAATTAAAATGGTTTATTTTGCATATGTCAGAAGTGTTTTGGAATATGCTAGTTCAATATGGTCTCCACAGTACAATGTCTACAAAAGCCGCCTTGAGCGTATTCAAAAAATATTTGTTAATCACCTTAACTTTCGCTGTCGGAATAAAATCGATACTTACACAGACAGTTGCACTGAGCACAATCTCTTATCTCTGGAACACAGGCGCATTTTGCTTGACATGGCTTTGTTATATGATATAATAAACAGTAATATTGACTGTCCATATCTTGTCTCAAGAATCACCTTTCGTACTCCAAAATTCCGTACCCGCAATACTACATTGTTACAGACTCCCTGGCATCATTCAAACTACTGTCGAAACACTGTTCTTTCGCGGCTTGCTCGTACATATAATGAACAATTTGGACACATTGACCTCTTTGCGAAATCTAAACTTACGTTTAAAGATTACATCAAGAAAACTATTACGAAATAGAGCAGTTGAAGTTAAAATCACATACAATCATATATTCTCTCATCTATTTCTTCTATATGTATTTTTGAGGCTACTAATATAAATATAAGTACTTAAGTTATTTTATTTAATATATATTATAATTAATTATTTGTATTATGTTTATATATTTAAACATTTAATATGTATATATACATAAGTAAATAATATATATGTATGTATATATATATATCTTATATGTTTATATATATATATATATCTATATATATATATATATATATATATATATATATATATATATATATATATATATATATATATATATATATATATATAAAGGTAACGTAATATATCATTCTACCTGACTATCTCTCCTGATCTGTAAACTTATGACCACCTTCATTACATTGAATTGCTTATAATTTTGCTTATAATTTATCTATTAGATTGTTCTTTTTTCTTTTCTTCTAACAACAATACACCTACCATCAAACAATATAAGGGAAACCTGTTATTGGCTATACTTTAAGTTTGTTACATTAATGTTAATATTTTCTATATACGCTGTTGGTTTTCTAAATAAATAAATAAATAAATAAATTTGCTGTGTTTTACTATAAATTTAATTTTCTATTTCTATATTTTGTAACGCCTACCGACCTCTAACTATTTCTTTATTTCGAAACTTCGCTTTATCTTAATTTAGAAAAAGCTCAGTCAAAAGGGGGGAGCTGTTATATCCCTTTTTACAACGCAGTTAAATCTTAGTAAGCATTTATTCAATCCCACGGTACTCTTCCTATATATGACGTCAATTAGTAATTGCATTGTTCTTTTCCATATTAATTTTATTCCATTTTACAGTCAGTTAGATTCAGAGCCCCGGGTAGATCGGACATAGATTCCGATACGTATTAGAGTTCGGAAGTCAGGGTTAATATTAATTGTGTGTGTAAACTTTTTATAATAAACCCTTAGGTTTACCTTGTGGTTTTTTTTAAAAAGTCAAACGGGATCGGCCTCCTAACAGTACGTCAAGCCTATCCGTTGTCGTTTTGCATCATAGATATAAGAAAAATAGTGGATATGGCATGTGGTCACGTGATCTGAAGTCAATTGTTTCTCAAATATGGCGACGACTCCACCCACAAGAAATAGCGTTGTTTCTGTCGATATTTTCAGTATCGATGCTATATAAATTATGACGTATTGTCCATCTCATAGGTATATATTAAATAAACAAATATTAGATCACTACACTATTGCATTGGTTTAATCCTGTAATAATAGTTGTATTGATCACTCCATCCGTGCGTCCCTGGGTCGACGCATGCATTTTTTTTCTCCTCTGCAGAGATTAACGAAACCACCACTATAGGCAATATATCAGGCTTCGTATGATTTTTTTGTCCAGCCCATGCTGTCCCACTACTAGGCAGAAGTCTCCCCTAAGTTTTTCCCAGTGGTTTTGTCCTGCACCACATCGAACCAGCCCCAACGGTATGCGTCCAGATTGCGTGAATTATATCATATATATAGACTTTATAGCGGCTGGGAAGTTAGTTGCGAGCGCAAGTCCTGTACCTTCACGCTTCGCTTTATGTACGTTGATCTGAGACACCATCAAGTTTTCTTTCAACTATATCTGCACGGACTAGCGCTCGCTCTTAACTTCCAAGCCGCCATAACGATTCGACAACACCTTTCTTTCGTGGTAATGGTCAGTTACCAGTTCAAGTCACCATGAACGTGCAGTAGACTGACCTTTATCTTGATTTATTTAAAGTTTGTGGAGCATGTGTTCTTTCATACATAGTTACTAGCCGTCATTTTTTTTTTTGATAATAAAGATTATTTATTTATTGATCTCAGTAATCTAATCAAGTTGAGCAGCCCCTTTCTAACCATACCACCGTTCACACAATCCATTAATCATTTAACTATTCCAACGCATTCCTCAATCTTCAGCATCGCATGCTCATACCATATGACAACCAATTTCCATGCAACATTTCGATTATTAGGGGTGGCTGCGCCACTTCAGACTTCCATTTCCATACTCATTTCTCATTATATCCAATTTGTGTAACACCACAAAATATCAATTTTATAGTGTTTACAACCTACAAGTTGTAATGACTTCCACCAGTAGCGTAATTAGTGGTGGATACTGGAGGTAAACGAGAGAGTAAGGATTGAAAATAAATAAAATAACAATAATGTATACTGATTAAAATCATTTATTCGTGACGAAATAATATTATTTAGTCAGAAAATTTATTTTAGACACATGAACCAAATCACCCTTAAGCCGAACTACATCCAGCGTTCTATTTATACATTCTTTTTCAAAATGCAAGGAGCATATTCTTCTTACTACTGCAGGTTTTATGTTTTCCTGGCCTATATTTTCAATCCACAATTTTTGAAGGTCTTCATTTTTTGGCAACCTAAAATATATATTATGCATCCTTAAGTACCAATCAAAAATAATCGAAAAAAACTATTATAGAAAATTTACGATTTACATTATTTTTAAGTTCTTTTCTTAAATGAAAGGCTCTCAATCGATCGTTTGATTAAATATACAGTTTACGTATCTAAAACGTGATTTGATCATAGGACTACATTAATATTGTTAAACAGGCTTAGAAGGGCTAGAACCCAGAGCCGTAAAGCCAGTTTAATAAAAAAATATTGTTAAAATTTATATCGATAATTTCAAAACATGACAAAATGTAAACAATCAAAATGTTTACTTGTTTAAATTTACATGATAATAGTCATTGGAAATTCTATATAATAGCGGGAAACACGATTTAGAACCCATAACATGAACACAAAACACAATTCACACGAAAAAATATACAATTATGGAAAAAAATTACAACTAACCTGAAAAATGACAATCCTTCTTCATTTTTAAGAGAATTTTAATTACATCCATTGATGCAACACTTTGTCATGTTGTTTTTGCTCAATTACCCTTTACTAAAGAACAAAAAAGCTCCTAAATAGTCAAAATTCACTGTAACACTGCAAAATAACTCCGAACAAGGCTTAGATGACAGACGAACTACCACAAATGAACGTCATCCTAAAATGGCGTCATGCTTCAAGGTGGAGCTTAGTGAAATTATGAAAACTGTCAACAGAAAATTAAAGTCTAAGATATGTACTTATCTTTTTTTACATTTGAAAATCATAACGTGTGAGAATGAGACAGATATATTTTTGTTGGCAAGTTTCATGTTTGCATGATATTTGTAAATTTGTATAACTAAAAAATATATATGCAATTTACAGCTTATCCTCTATCTTTCTTATATCTATGTTTTGCATCGTGCATCGTGCGTGACGTTGGCGGGTCGTAGGTCAAGATGGTAAGTCTATGCTCTATGTATCTGTCATACTTCTTATTAGTTTGTGTCTGTCACTTATGTCTACTGTCCAAAGAGTATATTAACTGCCCTTATACAGGATAGCCAAACATTTACTAGAAGACTTTTTTACCGTCTGGAAAATTATATGGTGTTTTGTGTAAGTGGATAGAAGCTATCCTCGAAATTATTTGTAAATTATAACTGATAGGCAAAATTTCTGAAAATCCGAAAAAATAGATAAACATAATTCATCATACGGCATTTGCGTAAAACTAAAAATAGGTGATAATAAACGGCGTAAGCTATGATCGCTTGCGAATAAAAGAGTTGTAAAAGCTGTAATGAATTTATAAACAGTTATAATAATAATTTTTATGCCTACCGTACACTGAAACATCTTAGGCGTATTTAAAAGATCGAAATCTACTTATTTACAAACTACACTGATTGATATTTACAAAATAATACTACGTTAATGTTATTTACAAAGAAATTACCTTTTTAACGATATCGCAGTAATTGTTCAAAATGTCCACCGTTTCTTCCTCAACACAAACTAGCACGTTTTTTTAAATTGTTTGTTAAGCTTCGAAGCGTGTATAAATCACTATTTATCACATCAAATGCGTCTAATATGCGTTGTGCTCTAAATTATTAACATTTTGTGCTTCTTCTGTGTACAATAATCGTTTTAGTTTGGCCCACAAATAAGTCTAGAGGTGTCAGGTCTGGTGATCTCGCCGGTCAGTTCATAGGACCACCGTGACCAATCCACCTGTTACAAAATTGACTGGCCAGATATGCGCGTACAGGTCGTTTGTAATGAGCTGGACATCCGTCGGGCTGCGCGTGGTCCGGAGTCCGGCGAAATAGTATGGATGCATATTAATTGAATGAAGTAGCTTCCATACCACATACTAGCTTACGCCAAACTGAAGAGCAGCTTGCCGGGTGCTCCTTCTCAGGTGTTGTTGGAAGTATACATAGCCATGTTTCATTATTAAGTTTTTTTTTCATTACTTAGTTTTATTTCAATTTGCCTTCATTAAAATACCCTAATATCTGCTTTTAAGGGCGTACGCAAGGAAGGTCCCATGTTCCCTGGGCGAAATCCTACGAGCGTCGTTGCCTACTCTTATAAGCTACGCATATGCTAGCTAGTCTAGTTAGCATATATAAAAGCAGAAATACAAAAATTGGAGAAATAGTTTCAATACCTAAAAATGGCACACTGGATACATTGGCAATTAAAATTTTGCAAGTTGCTTCGTGACATGCGTATAACTTACCCAAGGCACACACGAGCCAGGTTATTATAACGCTACTTGTACGCTACCGACTGCCTCTATAACACATTTTTCAAGTTTTTACAATGATTGAATCATGGGAAGCATCCGAAGTGAATTTAATAGTATTGTATTGATACTTCCATAGGAATGCGTAGCTAATTTAATTGAATTTTTGTTCACGCGGGGGCAGTTTACTAGCTACTGTCATCAGGCTTGACCGTAGCTCGCATTGTGTGCGTTCGCATATGCCTCTAGGTATTCGATTTGCAGCCAAAAATCAATTGTTGCAATCTAATTACTTGCCAGCTTCAGGCATGCCTATTAACATATAAACATGATAGTAGCTGGCATGTGTAAGTTACAAGCATGTGTATTTCTGTCTTCGCCTTAACTTTTTCTTGAAAATACAGATTACATTATCTTAAATCTATATAGAACAGAACACTGTCAAACAAAAATTATTGAATACTACGTAGTCTAATGTTAAATAATGTAATATTTAATATTTGACTTTGTATTAACTGGATACAAATAGCTCATATTTCAAAGCGACCTTTCCTATATGTAATAAAAAGTTTGGTCACCTTGCTAGAAAGAGATCAAATCAAATCTGTTTATTTTATGAACATAGGTTAATTTACAGATCTCGATATGTACATAATAAAATATAAGGTAGGTTCGCTATGTCCCGCCAGTAGACATACAAAATATAAAATTACTAAGTGCATTATTAATTAGTAACATTCATAATTATTTTTTCTCTTCTGAAGATCTTCTGAGATAAACGGTCTCGGTAGTACATATGCCTACCGGCTCGTGTTTCTGGTAAAGTACTCAGTCCTGTTTGTATTGTACGTCCATGGACAAATTTAAAGATATTGCCAGTCGAAAATAGTCATTGAATTGCCCCAAGCTCAACAACTTCTTTAGCGGCAGTAATATATATATATATATATATATATATATATATATATATATATATATATATATATATATGTAATAAAGTCTGAGTAAAGTATGCGCATGACATTACCCGTTGTAATTTGTACGTCCATACTTCATAGGTCCATATATACAGACTAATATTATGCTTAGGTCCATGCATAAGCATCGTATTAGTCTGTGATAGCTCCATAAATTATTAAAAATAAGAGTTTTGGCGGGAACTTGACCGGCGGCGGTTTGCTGCTCCTGTTTTATTGTTTAAATAATGGTTTGAAGTGGACTTTGAAATGTAAAAGTAGTGCGATTTTGTGTATTAAGTGTCTGCGCATGTGAACTATTAGTGGAAACTGTGAAACAAGTGCTCTGATAGTGATGTGATTCTCAAAATAAGGTGCCTGTCTGCTTAGGCGCCTTGAGATACCATCGCCAACCGTCAGCTGTCTACTGGCTCAAGTTACCGTTAAAATCTCCCAAGGACTACACAATGTGACGCATCAACATATTGTGAAGCAGTATACTATGAAGAATAATTATTATAATATAATATTGTAACTTCAGGCTCAGAAGGGCTAGATCCCAGAGCCGTTAAGCCAGTTATTACTTATTAAAAATAAGAGTTTTCCCGGGAACTTGACCGGCGGCGGTTTACTGCTCCTGTATTATCGTCTAAAAATAGTTTGAAGTGGATTTTGATATGTAAAAGTGGTGCGATTTTGTGTATTTAATGTCTGCGCTTGTGAACTATTAGTGGAAACGGTGAAACAAGTGCTCTGATGGTGATGTGATTCTCAAGATAAGGTGTCTGTCTGCTTAAGCGCCTTGAGATACCATCACTAACTGTCAGCTGACTGCTGGCTCAAGTAGCCGTCAAAATCTTCAAAGGGCTGCACAATGTGACGCATCAACATATTGTGAAGCAGTGTACTATGATGGATAATAATAATTATACATTGTAACTTGTGGCTCAGAAGGGTTAGAACCCAGAGCCGTAAAGCCAGTTATAAAGAAATATTAAAAATATTTTTTTTTGGAGTTTATGGCCTGGTACCTTTAGGCCAAGTCTTAAGTATTTTTATTCGGTTTATTGTAATTTCTCCACTCCTTCATAGTATACTGCTTCACAATATGTTGATGCGTCACATTGTGCAGTTCTTGGGAGATTTTGGCGGCAACTTGATCCAGCAGACAGCTGATAGTTGGCGATGGTATCTAAAGGTGCCTATGCAAACAAACAGCTTATCTTGAGAATCCATCACCATCAGAGCACTTGTTTCACTGTTTCCACTAATAGTTCACATGCGTAGACACTTAATACACAAAATCGCAACACTTTTACTTATCAAAGTCCACTTCAAACCATTATTTAAACAATAATACAGGAGCAGCAAACCGCCGCCGGTCAATTTCCCGCCAAAACTCATTAAAAATATATTTGATTGTATCAGTGTTGCCAACCATACGATTTAAATCACGGAATATAAAAAACAAGTTTTTTTATATTCCGTGATTTAAATCGTATACATAGTGCGATCTTTTTGGCCCTAGTACGATGTACGATCATGTATTCGAAATCGTACGCAAAATATTCGATCTTTTCAAATCTTACAATCTTTATAACAAAGTAAAAATGATAATTGATTAAGTTCATTTTATCGATATGAAAAATCAATAATTTCAAAATTAAACGAGCTCTAAACTTCTTCTTTGATTTTTTTATGAACGCATCCAATCCAATAATTTTTTAAACTCTATTCCTCGTGCACTTTAACCTTTGAGCATAGAAAATAGAGGAGCTGCCCAGAGGGTCTATATGTTTTATTGGTTATACAAATATGGTTATATTCGACATTGAACTGTCAATTTGCTACCTATCTCTTTTTCACTCAGCGAAGTGTAAGTCTAAGTGTCATTTATAAATTAAACAGATAATAGAAATTGTCTCGTAATCTGATAAACATTTTTAAGATGACGTCATTTAACCCCGCCTTGCGGCCGATTCCGGCATTTATTGTTTCAGATTTGCTGTTATAAAAAGTCGTTTGATATTTCTTAATTTGAAAATTTTGCTAATTTTAAACAGTTTATAGTGAGTTTTCCAATTCATTATAAAGTACGAAGATGACTAAGTGTTGTGTAAGAGGCTGTGCCTCAAAATATAGTCAAAAATCACGCGAACTATCATTTCATATGTGAGTGTTTTAGTTTTGGTTGTAAATATAATGTAAAAACGTTTATATCTTTTGCGACAGTAAGTACATGGATGTAATTATTTACCCTGAACCTTTTATTCATATTATTTAATTACTTCTTATCATTGTTTGCGTATCTATAAAATTTTGTTGTTCGTAATTAGTGATGTTACATTGCTAACAATAAATTCTTTCAAGGACATACATTATTAAGGTTTTTCTTGATTTATTCTGTCATTTTATATGAAATAGTTTTGTGTTACGCATTGCATTATTTCGGTGTCATAGATCTGAGCAGTGAGCACAAATGATTAACTAAATTATACGGAAACGGAGTTACATTCATGTTAGTTGGGACCTACAGTACCTACACAATAAAAGTGAAGCAAAGCAACAAAGATTACATAAAGTACAATCTAGCGCCTGTAAGTAATCTCTCTCCTTAGGCAAACATGCAAATACCTCAGAGATTATGGACATTATTACTTGCCTTTATTATATATTGTATTTTTTTTTCCCACTCCATCCATCCATCTATTACATTCTAAAAGTTCATTGCTGTACCTAGGTCTCTACTATAGATTGCCTCATAGGGCATTTTGTCACAGCTACCACGCTTGGCATCTGTTTAGCATCTGCAGATTTTTATTATTTTGTGTCTACTTCACTTGGTCTTTCTTGATTTTGTTGCCAATATCCAGAAATCACCCATGCTAAGCCGGGGTGGATATAAAATAAAAAGTATTTCACGGCAAATAATTTATTTGGTATAATAATTTGTAACCACCAGTGCATCGTAAAGTATAATAATAATATTCTAATCACAGCGATTCTAAAGTAGTTTCTACTTCAAAAGATATTAGCTTAATCGGCCACACGAAACTGGTGCACAAGACAGAATAGTAGAAAAAAAAAAGATGGGGGGTGCTACTAGCTCAAAAGGAGAACTTCATCCTGTTTAACCATCCTGGCTTTAGATAGTAACTTATTAGCCCAGAAGTAAAGCTTATTCTGTATAATGTGAAGTCAGAGCAACTAGCTTCTAACTTACAACTTACAATCACGAGTTGCTATCCGTGAATTAAGTATCAAAATCGTCTTCAAACTATTATTTAAACGATAAAACTGGAGCAGCAAACATCTGGCAGTTAATTCACGCGAAATTCCCCTAGCCTCCCTAGTAGTTAGAAAAAATATAATTTTGCAAATTTTAAAAATTGATTGACTTCACATCACTAAAAATGGGCGGAGCTTAGAGCGTCCGCCATTTATTGTTTCAATTTCACACGATTTTTTTGTAGGCTTGCCATCTCCTCTATTTTCTATGCTCAAAGAGTTTAACAGCCTTTTTTCGAGTTTGTTTTACGTCATTATATTTGTTCTAATCGAAATAATATTATGCTACGCAGATAATCATATATTACATACTTTTGTAATATACGGTAGAGTGAACTCAGTCCAATCCCATTTATAAGTATATAAAAAAGTAATAGTAACGTTTAGTGTCAGATTCTTAAATGTTATAATATGGTTATACCCTAAATGTAAAATTTTGCTTTGACGTTATATAATATTATTTTTGTATTTTTTACCATTTTTTATTGAAATATTGATGCGTACGTTATCTTTTTTTTTTTTGAGTTCTTAGCAAAATACGATCTTTTCCAGTTTATGGTACGATCTCCTACATATCTCCTAATAAATAAAGTTGGCAACCCTGGATTGTATTGTACGTCATTGGCATGTGTAAGACAAAAATGGTGTCCGTATACCAGCTGGCACTAATTTTCTAATGATATAAAACCTGACAATTTGTCTGATATAATAAGCTAAGTGTTATGGCGACTGTTTTAGATTTGGTTAAACATTACCAACATGCCATAGAAAAATATCCTAACGACGAACAGAAAGTAAGTTCAGTTTATGAATTTTGTCCCTTATTCCCTTTTTTTTTCAAATGTCTCTTTATACTGCGAACAGTAATTGTTTTAAAATCTAATTAGGCACTTTTGGTTAATTATGCAAACTAATTTCGGTACATTTGGAAAAATAGTTATAATAATATTAGCTTATAGGGAAAAGCCACATAGCAACAAACCTGTTAGATTACACAAATTTTTACAATGTCTTCCAATAGATAACTTTATATTAAAGTTTTGTTTAGTAACCTTTCTTAAAATGTACATACTTGCCTAATCAAATATACATACCTAAAACTCATCATCCACTAAAATAATCAAAATATACAAATACACAAATCTATTGGCTGCGTTATAGGTTTCTCCTAAGATAATACCTATAAATACAATAACGGTGTTTAGGGACAACATATTACAATGTATTAAAATGTTGACTCTAAAAATGCTTGATTATTCTTTGGCACCTGTTTGGAATTGTGATTCTGTTGAATTATACCACTTACTGTAAACAGACTTTGTTATAAAGCTTCAATGAACCTAATAAGCGGGACCTCCATTTATTTTCATATTAATTAAACTGCTAAACTTAATTATGGTACTAAATTATCATATCATTAACTTCATATTTTTGCTATTTTTAGATTTTGAAATGCATTGACAAACTATTTCATTTGAACGTCACAGTCCAACACCTTCAGGAAACAGGTGTAGGGCGAACAGTAAATGCATTACGCAAAGAGCCTGGGGAGGTTGGTCAAGCTTCCCGTGCCCTTGTTTATAAATGGAAGGTGATGGTAGCAGCTGAAGAAAGTGATCAGGAAAGTGACCACAGGAATGATAGTGAGCTTCAATTATCATGACTTTTTTGTATTTTGGTTTATGTAATGCTTGCTTCTTTTTGAACTTTCACTAAATTTGAATAATATTTAAATGTATACAATCATAATTTAATTGAATTAATAATTTATGTATAGGAATAATTATTTTACAAGCTTGAAAAATTTAAAAATTTGTGCATGATATGTTGTATATTTCACTGAATGATTTTATTGTTACTTATCATACATTAAACATGTACTGGATTATTTCAAAGGTTACGCATTCAAGTTTGTCATTTTTATCTTATTTTAACATGGTTTTTAAAAACATTTTATTTTTTGTTTGATTTCGTTTTTATGTACAGTAAATAACACATTAAATAGAATAGAATAGAGATGTAGTTTTAGACCTCTTTATTTTGGCGTAAGTAGATTTAACAAAGAACTTAGTTTTGTTTTTCCATTTTTCGCCAAGTCAACATTAAAATAACAAATCATTAGAAAATAAAGCTATATCTTAAAATATTAACATCTTTACTTGGAACACATTTAAATTCAATTCCAATTAAAGAGTATACTGTAGGTATTTGTTGATTGTTGAAATATTTAACTTATTATTAATACCTTGATTAACCATCACTTTTTTAGGGCTTTAATATGAGTGCTATTACAAATTTATTATTTTTATCACTAATTGCATCAAAATAAACCCCTCTCATTATGTGATATAAATAAGCAATAATTATAATCAGCTGTGTGGTTATTGCACAGCAGAATTCAAAATCTTATATTATCGCCATCATCATCATTACAGCTCATCACAAGCCCACTACTGAACATATGTTTCCCCTGATTAATGCCACTAAGCATGGTCTTGAGTTCTCCATCTCTTAAGTTGTCACTCTAGGGTACATTTTGCTTACAAGTACAATCCTGCCATTTGATAACCTTTCTTACAAATTGCTTTTTGGTTCTTCAAGCCACATGGCCAGGCCATTGCCACTTCAGTTTACTGATCTTTTGGGCTATGTCCATTACTCTGGTTCTGCTGCAGTCATCCTCACTAAAAGTCTATCACACAAGGAAACTGAGCATTTCCATAGCACGCTTTGCTACCTTGAGCTTCATCATGTGGCCAGTGGTGTAGAACCTACCTTTTGGATGCATGTGTTATAATCTAAATGTTATCTAACAGAGTAGGATACGTCAGTTGAACTCTCGATTAAAGTTGAACTTACCTTGTCTAAAAATTTATCTCAAATAAACATACTTGTTAACAAATTTACACTGTCCGTTTCTTGAAGAACAAGACCACCTGCTTTCAGAAGCACCACTGTTATTCTATCCTCGCCCAGGGCCTTAGCATTTTTTTGCCAAGCCTTTGAAGAATGGTGTTGGACAAGACTTGCTCTTGGATCGTTTATTATGTGTCCAACATCAATCGTCAATCTCATTCAAAACCTCAGGTTCCCCGGAAATGACGTAGCCGCTGCCAGATAGTTGGTTTTCAACCTCGACACTTAGTTCTTTCCGGCAGATAGATCTCTGGCAAAGACTTTGGATCCTTTATTACGCTCTACAGCTTCTTCAATACGAAATGTATTAAAGTTGCTTAAGTCTCGCTGCATGCATTTGGAGGTATGTCTGTTCAATTGCCTGTATGCTTTCATATCTGTTGAAGATTGTAGCTTCATTTACAGTTTAACAGCTATGACAACATGAGACTAAGAGTGTGTGATCGGAGAGTTTTTTGGTTTTTCTGCGAAGGGTCTTGCAAAAATTACTTTCGACCGAGTGGACAGTTTAAAGCTTATTGTTTATATCGTCCAATGTATTGCAGTTTTCTAGTACTACTGAAAATGATTTTGTAATTCGAGCTGAGTCTTTTCTTGTATACAGTCCCCTATTAACACACCGTTTGTTAGGTTTTGGAGAAGTGTATGGCTCTAGAGATATCCCCATACATTTCCTTCACCTCCATCGGGTTGTGATGAGGGTGGTGCATAAACCTGTATGACCTTCAACAGATATCGTTTGATTCGTAATTTAGTTATTTATTTATATCAGCAACAAACTACAGTGGCCACACAGACAAAGGAGACAGTGAGGATAATGCAAATAAGCCTAAAAACAGGCATGATAAATATCAGAAAACAGCAAAATCTAACAAGTCAACAAAAGATGGCCACAAACAAGAACATATGAATGGTGATTACGGTGGAACGAAAAGAAAATATCAAAGCAGTGAGGTATGTTATACAATTTAAAACATTTAGAATTTCATTTCAGTAATTATTATAATTCCACAATTAACTCACTTTTAAATTTATTACAGGAAGAGGAACCTGACACTAAAAAATCCAAGCATTCTAGCAGTAGTGATGATAGATACAAGAGAAAACAAATTAAACATGAACCAGCAACAAGTGGAAGTGACACACACGACACAGACCTGTCTCAAACAGAAGAAAGTGAATCAGATGTATCACAAAGATCGGAAGAAAACAAGAAAGACAAATTTAAAGTAAAGGAGGAAAAAAAAGAATATGATAAATGCTCGTCCTCATCTAAGCGATTTTCAGAAAATAGCCATAGAAGTCATAAAAGTGATTCTGCTTCTGAAAAATCACATAGTTCTTCTGACAAACATTCGAAGCACAAGTCAGAATCAAGAAAATGTGAAATGTCTTCTTCAGGCGAAACATTAAGTAGTACACAAAAGCGATCAAGATCAAAAGACAAAGAAAGCAGCAGTTCTAATAAAAAGGAGAAATCAAGTCATAAATCGGTTGAAAAAGAAAAGAAAAAAGACGAATCTTCAAGTAAACATAGCAGTAATTCAAAAAAGCATAATTCAAGTAACACTGATAAACATAAAAGCCAATCAGAAAAACATTCTGACACATCTAATAAACATAGTAGTTCCAATCAAAAAATTGAAAAGAAAAAACACAAAACCTCTTCAGATAATGATCCATCAAATGATAAGCACAAGTCGAAAGAACGAAGTAGCAGTAGTAAACACAGTACTTCAAGTAAAGAAAGGTCAAGGGACAAAGATACATCTAAAGAGACAGACCATAGTCACAAAGCTAATAATAAAAAAGATTCTCCTGATAGCAGTTCAAAAAGTAAAAAGAAAGATAAACATGAGAAAGACAAGAAGGACATAAAGGACAGTGAAAAAGTAGATGATAAGAAAAAGAAACATTCAAGCTCTTCTTCTAAATCTAGTAAATCCAGCTCCAGCAAAATAAAAGAAGATATATCAAAGAAAAAACAAATAAGTAATAGTGAGGACAGTGACGATGGAATTGATTGTGAATCAGGTAATTTTAACAATTTTCTTAGTATTTTTATTTTATGATATTAAGTTACATTGTTATGCTTCTGTTAAAATGGAGCGAAGGAGAGCTTGCTACAATCCTCCTTTTCGGCTTGTATGTAGTTGGGTTGGTGGACTTCACATTTAGACATGTAAGCTTCTTTACAATATTTTCTGAGTTACTGATCACATGGTAAATTAGCACAAAAACTTTTCTACTACAATTTCAGTGGCATCGCCACCGAGAATCTCCTTTTCAGCCTTTAAGACCATCTGGGTAGGTTACCACCCTCTTCACTATTTGATGCCGACTAATAGCATTGCTTGCACTGCTTTATTCCGATCTAAAGAGTATGCAGCTACTACGCTAGCTGTACATAGCTACTGCACAAATGAATTAGTTCGACTGGGGTGGGACCACGCTCTACCAACCATAACAAGGAGTTCTTAGTCCTCAAGGGAGCCAACGCATCTGCATGTTAATTCTTAATTGATGATAGATGTAAATCTGTATGGGCCATTGCATCCACTTAGCACCAGGGACACTATTTGCCTGTTTGTCGCCCTAAGATATGAAAATTTCTTCACCTTAATTATCAAACCTAAGGGGAAGGAGTTTTCTTTGATATCAATGGGATTACCCTGGAGGTATTAGCCTTTTTAATAAAACAGAATAATTAAACTTGGTTTACAATTAGCGAAAATATTACGTAACATATTTACAAAAAAAAATTGGTAACCTCTGTTTTGAAATCGGTTACAAAGTAACTGGTTTGGTAACATCAATTATGTCGCAGGCCTTGATTTTGAACACCGGTGAATATTTTCGGATCTAAAGTATCTAATTTTATTTCCGTTAAGAAAGACGCAATGCCCTAAAAAGACCAAAAACAAAAACTTGTCAAACATGCCAAAATGAAATAACAGTTCCATACCAGGGCATTCCATAAAAAGTAACAATAAGTATGTTTCAAGTAATTTTTAATTATTGTTATTTTATTTATCGACATAGTCATATTTTAATATAAAACTTTTGAAATGTCTTTTTTCTAAGCTTATAATTTAGGTTCCTAAAAAACACTGAGCACCTAAAATTTTCGTACTGCAGGGGTGCAGGGACTACTTACTGTTTCATTATCTTCAAGTCTGGTCCTCTCAGATTCTCTTGATAGATAGAAATCACTATGTGCAAAGTCTGAGGAATATGGAAGATGCCCAAATATTTTAGAACCAGCATCTAATTGCAGCCATTGCAACAACGGATTTGTGAACCGGAGCGTTATCTTGGTGAAACAAAACAATTAAAGCATACACATACTTATGCACACACATACATACCTAACAGTCATCACCGTCAACTTAATTGTGAATTATCTTTATAGAATAACACTGAGAAACATATGGTTTAATAAACATAGATTAACATTATTATGCTGAGATCATCAGTTCACCCTGCTAAACATTGCAAATATTGAAGATGGAAATGGAATACTTGGGAGGATGTCATAAATGGCAGTAGGGCTATTTAGGGGCTAGTGATGATTATTATTAATCGTTGTTTTTTTTTTACTTCACAGGTGCTAGTTTTGCTGAAGCACTAGGAATGATTAGTCCCACTAAACCAAAAAAGAAATCTGCTACGACGAAAGACGTTCACTCACCTAATACATTTACTGATGTAAGTATTTTCAACGAAGTACTATAAATTAAGTGGATGTAATATCTTGTTGTGTTGAATACTCAAACGCTACTCAATTTACGATGTCGTTAAGTCTCATGGTGTCACAGTCACTTTGACTTAGAGTGATAGAGACGACTTATCTTAAAATTGTGCAGCGTTTGAGTATTTGGGCATAATATATCACTAACAAAATATATTTTTTTGTTGTTAGGTAACGAAAAATTCAGTAATTTAATGACATGAAAGTTTTGTATCTTTGTTTAATCTAATGTGGGTTGGCCAGAAACTTTTTGACCTTACCTAATACGACCCGCTGCTAGGTACAGACGTTCTTTTTTTTATTTATTTAATTCTGAACAATACAAATTGTGTTGAATAATTTATGCAAAAATACAATTAAAATGTTTAACAATAAAATTTACAATTATATAAAATTACAATAAAAATATAATTTACAATCAATATTAAATTAAAATTATTTTAACAATTAATATAAAAATTAGATTATGAAAAATACAACAATTAAGTATGTAGAAATTACAATAAAAATTAGAAGTCAAATCTCATCAGTCAATAAAATAAAGTATAAAATATCACAAAATATAATAACAATATATGTCATAAAAAAAAATTACGATTATTTTTAAATGTCATCAAAAATTTTAAAACATTGAAGATTATATTGTAGTATCAGCATATAGAAATTCGTCAACACTATAATAACATTTTTCTAGTAGGAACTTTTTTAAGGTATTTTTGAAACTATCCTTGTATAACATATTTTTTAAGTCAGTAGGTAGTCTATTAAATAGAAGTACTGATCGATATTGAGAAGTCATTACCATACGAGGGACAATTTTATTATGAAAGTCTTTTCTTCTAGTGTTTTCTCTTATGGTTTTTTGGTCTATCGTCTCATATTCGCCAATAACTTTTGCAAATTGCGTGAGTAAGACCAGTATATACAGACATGGAACAGTCAAGATCCCAAGTCTTTTGAAGTGTTCGCGACACGATTCTTGTGCTTTTATCCGGACCATGGTTCTGATTGCTCTTTTTTGCAGAACAAAGGCTTTGTGTACATTATATTTAAAGCTTCCCCCCCAAAATAAGATACTATAACGTAATCTTGACTCCACCAATGCGTAATAAACCAATTTTAAATGTTCAAGATCAGCTTCATCCCGTAAGCTTCTTAGTACGTAACAAGCTGAGCTTATTTTACCCTCAATCTCGTCTAATTCATGTTTCCACTTCAGATCACTGTCTATCCTCACTCCTAAAAATTTGGCTACTTCTACAGACTGTACTGTTTTATCACCAGTGTAACATTCAGGGTTGTGTTTTTTCTGACGTTATTGCGGAATAACATAACATTTGTTTTGTTAGTGTTGATCGACAGGCCGTTGACAGTAAACCATATTCTAATGATTTCCAATATTTGGTTTATTTTAATTTTAATAATTTTTTTCTCTCTTTTCTGAAAAGGTTTTAGGGCAAGGAAGTTATCTGTTTTGTTTTTATTTCTGTTTAAAAAAAAACGTAACCCCACACTAGGCAGTTTACATACAAAAATTTCACTAGGATAAACATCCATACCTGGAACAATTACTTGTAGGCCATACAAATACTTGTTCCGTGCGGGAATCATACCCGCGGCCCTTAGCGTCGTAACTCAATACTAAACCACTGCGCCAAGGAGCCGTCAAAAAGAAAGTGTCCGCCGCCCTGCACCAATGCGTGTTGGCTAGGGATACCATATGTCAGGTTTTATCCTGACATGTCAGGACTGTTGGACACTTGACAGGATTGCGGTTGGATTTTAGAAATGGCAGGCTTTTTTTCAAAAATCCTTTATAATACAATAGATATTTCAAGTGGGCGGGATGAAATCTGCGATATTGATAGCGTTTTTAGCATTTATTTAATTTTTCCACAGTAGTTGATTACGTTTGCAACGAAATGTCAGGACTTTTTTATGGAAATCAGGTTATTTGTTAGGACTTTTCAATTTTCTATCTGGTAACCCTAGTGTATGCGGACTTCACATGCCTTCGAATTTTTTTTATTTCTCAGACATGCACATATATACCTCACGATGTTTTCTTTCACCGCCGATCACGTGGTAAATGTAATGGCACGTGGACACCTCGCTTACGCTATATATTATGACACCTCACCCACCGGCGTTCACTGCTGGTTTCTCTCGGTTCTCGTCGGTCGGCTAGGCTTACGCGTCATTTGCGCGCCGTACTAAGTGTTAAATTATTTTAATTTTTCATTGTCTATCAAACTACGCGTCCAAATAACATGCTATAAGGAGTTTATCTTCATAAAATTGTCTATATGATGTGGTAACTTTCGTTCGTAAGGATCAATATACCATGCCTAATAATAACGCTCATAAATATATATTTTTAATTTTCAATACTTTTTTGTCACAAAATACCTTATTGTGGCTTATGTATAAGAGATAGGCATATGGTAAAGATAAAGGTCTATACTTTTGTAGAACATCGTATTAACGTATCACTAACCATTATGCCAGAAACATGAAGGAACATAGAGAGAAAGCTTACAATAAAATTAAATGTTGCGTAAACGTGTAAAGTCCGCCAACAAACATTCGTATTTTTATTTCATTCCAGTTCCGGCATCCAAAACATAATGACAACTAAACTATTTATTTCTTTTCCTTAATTATTTTTACATATACATCAAACAAAACTTTATATTTATATGACATATGTTGATGATGTACGATGTTTTTGGTCCTAAATAAGTTGTTTAATAATATTTTTTTATATATTAACAGCTTAGCCCAGCATCACTACTAGCTCCAACTGCAAAACTCGCACCCTTACCGCCTTTAGAAATCTCCGCTTTACCAGAAATCTCACCTAACTACAGGCCACTGCCCCCACCAAAACTACTGCCGCATTTCACAGATGAGGATGCCATGAATCAAGTTATATCTTCTAAAAATCAAAGGTATTTTTATACTTAACAAAAAAATTAAAGTTAATTATTTTTTAAATTAATATTTCACTGTCTCTATCTTACACTGGTCATCTATGATGGTAGAATAAATCTCATATTGATGAGAAGTCATATTCAACAAAAGCGAAACCTGATAAATAATAAGTGCTGATAGTTATGAAACTATACTACTCATCACCTATCATCGTCTTCATGTCTATTTGAAAAGTACTGCCGCATTCTTAGATTCTCTTAGTGAATTTTAATAACTGCCACTTTTTACTGATAACGAGACAATTATTCTTAGACCTCAAAGAATACATTCGTTTATATATTCATCATAGCCCTTAACAAGTCCATTGCTAAACATTAGCCTCCCCCAAGGAATGCCACAAAACATTTGCACTTCCTGCATGTCTTACCAGGTCGTTACTCCATGTAGTAAGGTCCGTCGTACACTTTGCTTACTAGTATTAGGCTGCCATCCAAGAACTTTTCCTTCCCAGGGATAGCAATGCATTATAATTCTTAATTGAAAAGATGTATGGAGTAGCCACAGCATCCACGTAACATCATGCTTACTTCTTTTATATTACTTATTTTCATACATAGAATAAAAAGAGGTAATGGTTTGTTAGGCTACTCTCAAGTACGGTAGTTCGACAGGAAACATCAACTCAGATCTCAAATTTACCCAGACCGATAATCAGAAGCCGTCAAAGTTTTTACTGCGATCGCTAATTAATAAACACGGCTAATTGTTCCGTTCTCAGAACCAAGGCATATATGAGTTTTAAAGATGAATGTTCTGCAAAATTTTTTACACTGTTTTGTTTTATATCAAATACTAAACGCAGTAACAATTTTAAAAGCACAATAAATTTTAAGTAAACATCATCAGCTACATTATAGTTAAAAAACTAAAAAATATCTAAAATGAAACAAAATGTCAACTAAGCTATGGAGTGTTTCTAACTATATTTATTTAGAGATAAGTTATATTATTATAACAACAATGTTAAGAAAATAATATATGTTGCCCGTTTCAGAACAAAGGTTTACTCCGGTAACAAAGTTCTCGGGAAAATACCAACCTTATATGAAATGTGCGTTCACATTCTTCAAGAACACATTGATGGTAAGTAAGACAATCTTTATAAAAGTGTGTGTGTGTGTGTGTGTGTGCGTGTGTGTGTGTGTGTGTGTGTGTGTGTGTGTGTGTGTGTGTGTGTGTGTGTGTGTGTGTGTCGTTATAGTACCTAGTCGTAGTGGTTACTTCCTTCGCACATTTTCATCGCAGTTGTAAAGTGACGCCACAAAGCCACAAGTACATTGATAAACTTCACCTAATATGAAAATGTATGGTTTTGCTCTACAGGCATATTTTTATTATTCACAAAGACGCACACACATGAACAAACTTTGATCATTCCTAAATTACGTTTACTTGTACATTTACTTCCCTTAGTTATTTAGTATTTAGTCCCTTTACATATTTGTAAATTTCTTTTAAATTAAATAAACTCTTTAATTTCATTTGTAATTTGGATTTTAAGTAAGTTTTTAAATTATTTACTATAAAAGAAAAAAAAATTTTAAAAATTGAGGAAGTAAAATAAAACTTTTTACGTGGTAGAGCCACGCTGCAGCTATATTATGCTTGTAGCACGAATGGGTTAGCTCGACCGGGGAAGGACCACGCTCTCACAGAATACCAGCGTAAAATAGTAGCTAAATAATGCTTTCGTATGGTGAGTATAGACAACAGGAGACCCGTTTTACTGAAAACGAGATATTTCATCTTAGTGCTCAGGGGTGAAAACGCATCTGCATTTTGATTCTTAATCGAGGATAAATGTAGATGTCTATAGGCCACAGCATCCACTTACCATCAAGTGGACTGTGTGCTCGTTTGTCACACTTATTCTATAAAAAAAAACCTCGTGAATGACATTAACAAATTTGGGTTATAATAATTCTTTATATAATATGATGAATGCATGCATGAAATTGTATAAAACAAAAAAATATTATTTTTAGCTCTTGAATATACTGGCGGAGTTCCATACGAAATATTAAAGCCAGTCGTCGATAAAGCAACACCTCAACAACTATTTATGCTTGAACACTACAACCCGTACTTAATGGAGGACACAGATCATTTGTGGCAGAAATTTTGTGAGAAACATTTCCGTAATAAGCAAAGACAAGAATTGGAGACGTGGAGAGAAATGTACATGGTAATTTTATCAATAACTTTGTTACACTATGTTAAATCGTTCTTAATGTTAATATCAATATGACAAAGTACTTTTTTAGCTATTGTTCATGCTCCTTGGTAATTGTTTTTAATATTGCATATTTTTACTTAACATTTGCAGAGATGTCAAGAAGAGCAGGAATACAGGTTGAAGTCCCTCACAGAAAATATAAAGATTGCTCAGGAGGCAAAGAAGGCTCCTATTAAACAAACTAAAATGGCGTATGTTGACACCATAGTGAAGCCACCGCGAAACATAGCGAGAAAGCAAGTGAGTTTTAAAAAAAAGCTTGGTAAAAATGGAATGCCAATATAATTATACATAATTGTTTATATTAAAAACTAACGTAATTTAATGTTTACATTAGATAAAACTTTTGTTTTTACGTGTGCCAGATAAAAAAAATGCAAGGGTTATAACTGATTCAACTTTGCGGTATAATTACGGTGAAAAAGGGGAAATGTCTTGATACTGAACCGCACCGTTAGTTAACGATATAAGCATCTTGTGTTAATACCACACGTAAAATACCCAGCTCGCCGACTGAAAGCAGCATTAAGGTTGCGAAACTTCTTGTACTGTAATCGTCCATCTAAGAGTGAAAATTTACGACATATTTTCACAATAGCTGAGACATACATCCAGTAGTAAGCTGCTTGCAGCCTTAACCGATTTTCGATTTCGAACTATTTCATGACACGCCTGGCGTGTCAAGCGCCACAGCAGCCATGTGTAAAAGTATTGTTCTTTTTTATGTGTTTTTTACTTGTTTAGACCTAATTAAGTTTAGTTGACATTAAACATCAGTTACAAACGGAAGGATACTTGTATTTAGTGGGTAACTACGTGTTTTCTTTGAAATTGAGAGTAAGTGACTTTTTTTATGCAGAGATTACAAACCTTTTGTACTATTTTTTGTTTTATAAAAAAATCATTTATATAAGTAGTTACAGCTAAATCACCTTGGAAAACTTTGGTTTTATTAAATTAAATTTTCACCTAATAATAACATTTGTAAATATCAAACAATCAAGAACCTTTATTTGGAATAAAATAAGGTTTATGATTCACTGATATTTACAAATGTTAAATATTATTTAATGTTATACAAATGTAAAGTAATAAATAGTAAAGTCGATCTGAAAACGTCTAGTTAGTAAGAATAGCAAAACAAGTGTTTTCAAAAGGAAAAAAAAAACGCCGGCGCTATACGGCGGCGGATTGACAAACGACTATTTATTAGCGAACTTTGTTTATGCATGAATGGTTTCGAACTGCAAACAAAAATGAACCTTATACCATATCACAAGAACACATGGTACTTCTTAGGTCTATTCGGCCATATGATAGTAATAAGACGGCAGTTCAACCATTTTAAGCAAAATTAAACAATAAGACAAACGCATTGTTTTTTTTTTTAACAGGAGACTTGTTTTCTAGAAATTTATTTACAACTTGAGTTTGTCAGCGATCGCAACGAGTGCTATTATTTGTTACTTATTAGACAATTTTTCCATAATATGATTTAAAACCCACAAAGTAAAAATAGTACCATGTACACGTTAAAAAAAGGTTGTCAATCCCTAAAAATTTCAAATTTTCAAAATATCCAGAAACGAAGCTGCTTGCATGAACTATTCGCAAAATAATGAATATTTTGTTCTGGATAAATTTTCCAAAAAAGCAATTTTAGCGAGTCATAACGATTTTTAAAAATATATAAAATACACGACTCGCGTGTCATACGCCACACAAAAGTAATCCCTGGCACGCCTGGCGTGTCACCCGCACTGAACCGGTTAATTGGACTACCACTAAACTTATTCTACCTTTACACTAATATATACTGTCGTGGGGACTACACTACAAGATTGTTAGCCCTCATTAATTTTATGTTTTACTACTGATGATACAATATTAATATACCATGCGGTTTTACCATCAAAAGTGTAGTACGAGGGCGGCACTGAAAATTTCGGGAATCAAGGAAGTGACACAACATTACTATTTAAAAATGTATTTATTGCTTTTCGAAGTATTCTCCGCGAAATTTGACACATTTTTCCATACGATGGAACCAATCATTGAAGCAACCATTCCATTCGGAAGTTGGAGTCTCCAAAATGGCCGTTTTGTAGGCGTCCACAGCTTCTTCAGGTGATGAAAATATCTGTCCACGCAATTTATTCTTTATTTTAGGGAAAGTATAGAAATCATTAGGGCTTAGGTCGGGGCTGTACGGCGGATGGTCTAATAATTCTATGTTTTCTTGCTCTAAAAACTCTTTTGTTCTGTGTGCGGTGTGAGAACTCGCATTGTCGTGATGGAGAATGATGCGGCGGTTGCAGTTCTCTTTACGGAGTTGAGAAACGACCTGTGGCAAACAAATGCTAGCATACCATTCTGCATTAACCGTTCTTTGTCCCTCAAGAGGAATAGTCGTAACATGGCCGGTTTCGGAGACAAACGTGGCCACCATTTTTTTTGCAACACTCCGTGGACGAACAATTTTTGTTGGCTTTAACTCATTTTCGAACACCCAAACTCGTGACTGGTTTTTTGTTTCGGGTTCGTACGCGTATATCCAGGATTCGTCACCTGATAGGATGCTGTATACAGCATTTGAGGATCCTGTGTGGAATCTTTCGAGAGTTCTGATGCACCAAGTAACGCGAGCCGCTTTTTGCTCTTCACAGAGCGAATGCGGTATCCATCGGGAAAACAACTTTTTTACACCTAATTGTTCATGTAAGATTATTTGTATTTGACTCATGCCAATATCTAAAGTTGCCTGAATTTCGCGGTATGTCACATGTCGATCTTCCGGAATCAGCTTACGCACAGCATCAACGTTTTCTTGGGTGACTGCAGTTTTTGGACGACCTTGACGGGGATCATCACTGAGCTTGACACGTCCACGTTGAAATTCAGCAAACCAGCGATAAATTGTGGTTTTGGATGGGGCTTCATCACCAAATGCAGAAATCATCCGGTCAACACACTGTTTTTGTGTTAAACCACTTCGAAAGTCATAATAAATCATCGATCTTGAATTTTCTCGAGTCAATTCCATTTTCTCAACGACTAAACAAGTTTGACAAAACCTTGTGACAAGACCGAGAATCTTTTTTTAAATAAATAAATGGTATTCGATTTTTAAAACCAAGGACTTTTCAATTAAAAAAATTTAATATGACAGGAACAGTGGAAATATTCCATTCCCGATACTTTTAGTGCAGCCCTCGTAAAGTATTTTTTCCAGACAGCCTTATGCCGGATATACACCAACTGAATGATCGCAAGCGAGTGGGTGTAGAGCATTCACCGAAAACTAACAAATACGTACGAATGCCTTTACTCGCCTTAATAAAATATTAGTATATATCGATCTTGTTCCGGGATTTAGTCCGGGGTTAACTTGTTCACGTGCAATTTATGTAGGTAAAACGCCTGGTTTTTGAAGAAAAAAACGTAGTGAATACAATTCAATACCCGAAATGTAAGGTTGGGGAAAAAGTTTCTTCGTATTTTATATATAAATTCAATACTTTTTTCAAAGTTTAATTACGTTTAATTATAATATATAAGTGCCATTTTGTTCGATAACTTGTCGCCATCTTGTAGGTAGCGACATAATCCCGTTGCTGCAGAAATCTTGGCATTTTTGATCAAAAAATGCGAAAGGTAGTTTTGACAGTCCTCTCTTGATGTTAACCTGACACTACGCAAAGAATTTTGAAGAGATCGAAACAGGTGAAAATCTGAGAGTGCAAGGTCAGGACTATATAGTGGATTCATTAACACTTCCCAACCAAGCTCTCTCAATTGTTGCTGAATGGCCAAAGATGTGTGTGGTGTGGCGTTATCATGATGAAAGACCTCTTCTTTTCTGTTCATCTATTCCAGCCATTTTTTTTTCTCGCTTGTCTCATTAGTTGGCAGGAGAGATCCGAATCGATGGTTTTGCCCGGCCGTAAAAGCTCATAATAAACGATGCCCTGTTGATGCATGTTAATCCGAGTTTCGCTAGTCTGTGGAGTTTGACTACCCTTTAACCATGATCTTTTTCGCATATTATTGTCGTAGGTGATCCACTTTGAATCACCAGTGATCGATCTTTTTAAAAATGGTTCGGTTTCATTACGTTTCAATAGAGAAACTCAAATGAGTACACGATTCATTAGGTTTCTTTCAGTGAGCTCGTGTGGTACCCAAATATCGAGCTTTTTTGTATAGCCAGACTTTTTCAAATGGGTCAAAACTGTTTTGTGGTCAATCCTCAATTCCTTGGCTACGTCGTAACTACTAATATGCCGATCATGCTCCATTTTTTCAAAAATGGAATCGACTATATAGTCATACGGATATCCGTATGAAGGCGACCAGAGCAACCTGCATCTTTGACATAAAAATTCTTGGACTGAAAACGCTTGAACCAACTTTGTGTTACTGTTACTGGCATTGAATTATGTCCCTAAACGTCACAAGTTTTTTCGCGACTTGTGTCGCTTTTTCCCTTTTTTTGTAATAAAACTTCAGAATGTATCGAATTCCTTCGTTAGATTCGCTCATTTTGGCGGACAGAAAAACAATTGAAAAATGGCGGGAAAGTGTTTTTTTACTTTTTATTTTTCTTTCTTAATGTTCCATATGTATTAATATTAAAACCAGTCAGATACAAATGGTACAACCAAAGAGATTTTTCTTCAATTTTATACAAACAAAATACGAAGAAACTTTTTCCCGACCTATTAATGGAAATTAGAACTGAACTCAAAATAATTGATTTGACAAATTATGTAACATGTAGTGCCTAACATTTCTCGTGCTAGTATAGTTTCAACAGTAATTTGAGTTTGTTGGCAACTAATGACTGTTCATTTTTTCAACAAAAAGTTATAACATTCTTGAATCCTTGTCCATTAATATTAAAGTAAAAATAACAGTAAAGTACGCTGTGCTCATTAGTTGGGTTCCACTGTAAAATAACTCTGCTTCTATATACTGATGTCATCCATCACAATCAATGCAGAACTTACAATTAAAAATCTTCACAATTAAAGCGCTTTTCTGTAGTTTTTCATTTAAAAAATTCAAACCCGGAACCAGTCAGTGCTTAACTAGTGCACCGAGCGTCACAACCCTTTGAGTATATTCACTGTACGTGAACATAATAACAAGGACAAGCGAGCGTGATAATCATGTGTCAATCCCACTCTTTTGCCGTCGCTCGCTTTCGTTCAGTTGGTCTGTACCCGGCATTAGAATAAGGAAAATGATGATAAATTATTATAGTAGAATAAAGAAGAGGTATAAGAAGTATATATTTAAGAGGCAAAGCTCAGATTACCTTTTACCTTACGTTTTATTCGATTTTTGTAATTAGGTATTTCAATAGTTAACCGGTTCAGTGCGGATGGCACGCCAGGCGTGCTATCGATTATTTTTGTGTGTGGCGTATGACACGCGAGTCGTGTCTTTTTTTAAATCGTTATAACTCGCTCAAATTGCGTTTTTGGAAGATTTATCCAGAACAAAATATTCATTATTTTGCAAGTAGTTCATGCCTACAGCTTCGTTTCTGGATATTTTGAAAATTTGAAATTTTTAGGGGTTGACAACCTTTATTTAACGTGTACATGGTACTATTTTTACTTTGTGGGTTTTAAATCATATTATGGAAAAATTGTCTAATAAGTAACAAATAATAGCACTCATTGCGATCGCTCACAAATTCAAGTTGTAAATAAATTTCTGGAAAACAAGTCTCCTGTTAAAAAAAAAACAATGCGTTTGTCTTATTGTTTAATTTTGCTTAAAATGGTTGAACTGCCGTCTTATTACTATCATATGGCTGAATAGACCTACGAAGTACCATGTGCTCTTGTGATATGGTATAAGGTTTATTTTTGCTTGAAACAGTTCGAAACCGTTCATGCGTAAAAAAAGTTCGCTACTAAATAGTCTTTTGTCAAACCGCCGCCGTATAGCGCCGGCGTTTTTTTCCTTTTGAAAACACTTGTTTTGCTATTCTTACTAATTAGACGTTTTCAGATCGACTTTACTTTTACATTTGTATAACATTAAATAATATTTAACATTTGATAATATCAATGAATGATATACCTTATTTTTTTCCAAATTAAGGTTCTTGATTGTTTGATATTTACAAATGTTATTATTAGGTGAAAATTTAATTTAATAAAACCAAAGTTTTCCAAGGTGATTTAGCTGTACCTACTTATATAAATGATTTTTTTATAAAACAAAAAATAGTACAAAAGGTTTGTAATCTCTGCATAAAAAAATCACTTACTCTCAATTTCAAAGAAAACACGTAGAAAAAAACACGTAGTTACCCACTAAAAACAAGTATCCTTCCATTTGTAACTGATGATTGATGTCAACTAAACTTAACAAGTGAAAAAATCATAAAAAAGAAAATTATTTTTATACATGGCTGATGGCACAATTGGCGTGTCATCAACTTCTGTGGCGAAATGAAATATTTGTTCGCCGCCACAGCTAAAAGTTGTCGAAAATCGGTGCCGCAACGAATCGGTTAAACACTATCAAAAGGTAACACTGTCAAAAGCATAAAAGGTACGGACAACGTACGATATTATTTTATAATACATTAGTAAAAAATAATTAAAATTCTAGTCTAGTTAAATTCTAGTTTGAAATAAGAAAAGACGAGAATACGGAATCGTGATTTTATCAAACTTATTTAGACATAACACACATCCGCTCCATTTCCTCATAAATAAACGAGATGTATGTACAATACCATATAGGTCAAAGAAAAGATTTAGTTCAAATAAGTTTGTTGTTGTTGTGTAAGTTAATGACCCGAGTAAGAAGCTTTAACTATATTTTTGTTTATGTATGTACCATTATTATCTTCATTTCAAGGCACTACATGGGACCGCACACGCTTCATCAGCTAGTCCTGCTGCGAGGGTAGCTTCGCTAGCCTCAGCGCCCAATGTCCTTCGTGGGGGATCCGTCCGTCCCCCAGCGGCGGCTCCAGTCTCAACCTCTACTTTCAGCAAGCCGAAAAAGGCACCACTCATGCAGAAAGCACTCCAGTTTATGCGAGGGCGCAAGCGATGATTATTTTTATTGTGTCATATATATGTATATTCGTATATTTTTGTCTAAGGTAGACCATTTTTAATGTACAATAAATCTACAATGTCATCACAAAAACAAAAGAAAAATAACATTGACTGTAAACAGAAAAACACCAAACATTATTTTGCTAAATGAGGGTAGAGTTATATGTAAATATAAAATATTCATGATAGAAAAGGGCTAGTATAATAATAACACATTGATTTAGTCTAAAATCGTACAGTTTTTTAAAGAAAATTTACGCTTAAAATGAAAAAAAAAACAATAGACGATATAATATTATGTTATAATATATGTAATATTATGTTATAATATATGTAATATTATGTTATAATATATGTAATATTATGTTATAATATATATAATATTATGTTACGAAATATATTAAACGTTAAGAAAATAACAACAAAATAATGAAGAGGTTAGTTAAATTAGTTGATAATCATCATTAATCCATTACAACCTATTCACTGCTACTTAAGTCTCACCCATAGATTGCCTTATAGAGGGATATATGCCATAGTTGCCAAGACTTCCGTTTATCCACCCTAGGGTGGATACGCGGAAACGCGTGTTCATCTATCCATTCCAGACGGGGTGGATAATCGGAATTCGTACATTATTTTTTCTTCCGATTTTCTCTCTCGACTATGTAAAAACATGATAAAAACGAGCCCAAGATACTTATTTTTTTTAAAAAAAACAAACGTTACCCCCACACAAGGAGTTTCTCCTGTATCGTGGAGGCAGTTTACAAACACAAATTGCACAAGGACAAACATCCAGACCCGGAACAATTATTTGTAGGCCGTACAAATACTTGTTCCGTGTGGGATTCGAACCCGCGCCCCCCAGTGCAAGCAACTCATTGCTAAGCCACTGCGCCACGGAGCCGTCAACTTATTAAGACATTAGCATACCTATAAAAATATATACATAGTTCTTGTTTGAAAGGTGAACGCTGAAATAAAAGGAGTGCCTCACAGGATTACAGATTCATTTGAATCTTGGCGTAGTAAATAATTATATCTTCGAATGAAGTGACTCTCAGTAGCGATCGAACATCACTTGGAGGTTCATTGGATATCTACTATTTATACGAGGGCGACACTGAAGTTTTTAGAACAGGCCACTTGTAAACGATATAATAAAAAAATAAGTTCAAATTTGGAAAATGGAACCCTGCCAATATTATTATGTATGTATTTTATTAATTTGTCATTTGTTTACGATTTGGCGGCAAATTGAAAATTGACTGTGTCACGTCAGCATGAATTTAATGCGAGAAATTTTCGTACAATGATTTTTTTATGAATTTCGATGTCATTTAAGTCAACAAGAAAGTTATGATAGACTTCGATTGGCCTTTCATGATGAAGCCCCATCTCGTGCCACTGTTTACAACTGGATTAATGAGTTTAAACGTGGTCGCACTAATCTCACCGATGATTTGCGTGAAAAACGGCCTTCTACGGCGATGACTGAAGATAACGTCAGTGTTGTGCAGCGTATGATAGAGACTGACAAAAAAGTGACTTATCAGCAGATTCGGACAAGCTTAGGCCGACGCCTATGATACCGGTGTATCAGTAAAGTGCACAAAATCCTCCATGAACATTTAGCAGTCAGGAAGCTTTGTGCCCGGTTGATACCTCATAATTTGACAGAGGCCCAAAAACTCCGTCCGTGTTGTTGATTGGTGTCGTGATATGGTTCACAGATTTAACGGAGGTGACTCAAATGCTGTTTTTGACATACTTACGGGTGACGATATGATCCTGAAACTAAGAGACAGTCTGCTGTCTGGATGTTTCCTTCCGAGGAGTTGCCAACTATAGTGAAGAGAGGTCGAAGCGTGGGAAAAAAGATGGTGGCTTCGCTCTTCGGAAGGACAGGTCATTACGCAAAAATTGTTTTAGATGATCGAAAAACAGTTACTGCAGAGTGGTACACTAACAATTGTTTGCCACTTGTCTTGAAAAGATTTCGGGAGAAATGACCTCGCAGTAGGATCCTCCTTCATCACGACAACGCCTTGTCGCACACTGCCAAGCAAACAATCGACTATTTGGCGACGTCAGACGTGGAATTACTGGGTCACCCGCCCTATAGCCCCGATCTCACACCTTGCGATTTTTATTTATTTCCGAAAATAAAAGAAGAACTTCGAGGAAAACGTTTTGTGGACGCCGAAGTAGCAGTGGCTGCGTTTCAAAATGCCGTCGAAGAGACCCCTAAGGACGAGTGGGCAAAGTGCTTTTCTCAGTGGTTCCATCGGATGCAGCGATGATGTATTGATGTAAATTGACACTATTTTGAAAAGATATAATAAAACTAATAACTTGCTAGTTTGTTCATTTTTTTTTATTTTCAAAGAAATTTCAGTGTCACCCTCGTATTACACATCTAAATTGAAGGTATATCAGAAATTAATTACGTGAGAAAGCTGTTTAAACCACGTCATCGTACGACGTTCCTGTTAGGTAGTAAGGTAATTAAATAATGTAAAGTTAAATAAATAAAACAATACAAAAGCAATTTAAAGGCAAACATCCAAAAGTAACGTTTTTGAAATACTTGCAAAAACACGCACGTATTATAGAAAAGAAACACGTCGGAAATTTAGAAAACGATTGCAAATGTACATTAAAAGATAAGAATTTATCCAGGATATCAAATTACGTCTACTCAATAATGAAATTACAGATTGTAATTTCCTGTACATATTGCAGAATTTATTAACTATACTGAAAACAGTAACGGCAATACTTAATATGATTCTTGTTTGTTTATGGTTATTAAAAATTAATAAGTAAGGAACTGTATTTGGGATAAAAAGTCGGAAGAACAAAATAAAGGTGAATTCCGATTATCCACCCCGTCTGGGGTGGATAGATGAACACGCGGTTTCGAGTATCCACCCTAGGGTGATTTTTTCAGTTTGAATAAACTGGTTGACAACCGCGTAATAATTTAAGCTCTTTTTTTTAAACGTTACCTCAACACTAGGAATTTCTCTTGTATCGTGGAAGCAGTTTACAAACATAAACTGCACAAGGACAAACATCCAGACCCGGAACAATTATATGTAGGCCATACAAATACTTTTTCTGTGCGGGATTCGAACCCACGGCCCCCCGCTAAGCCACTGCGCCACGGAGCCGTCAAAACTTAACAGGAAGATGCTGCTGCTCATCCGCCACCCACGGGATAGTACGGGTTAGTGGATTTTGTTACGCCGCCACTACATGGATAATTCAAGTGACAATAAGATCAAACACAATCAACCTTCCGCTTATTTTGTGGAAAGCTCAATACATCCAAACCAGAAAACCAACAATTTGTGCTATTGCATATATGATAACCTCTAGGCGTGGAATATCCTGATCATCAAAATGATTGGGTTCTCACAACAATAATTGTTACGCAATAACTGTTATAGAGCTGGTTACAAATGCAAATGCGTTTCGAACGTGAACAGTGAAAACTCAGTGTTCACTGTTTGTTGTTTCTTGCCTTATGTACGATATTTCCACCCGCGTCTGGGAATACATGGTTGCGTTATCCGTACCACATAATAATATTCATTTATTATATTAAAATCCTAAATGGTTATTGTTACCACACATTAGATTTTAGTACACATAATTCTAATAAATAAAAATTGATAAATTTATTCACAAAGATGTTTATTAAATTTATATACTTAGAGAATAATAATATCAATTTTGCTCTAGTAGTTGATATTGCTGTCATTGTCCCAATCATCCATCAATTGATTCTTAACTTTCAGTATGTGTATTTTTTAACAAATGCATATATGTATAATCCTAGATTAGGAAGGTTTAAAAATAGACTTTTTATTTTTATTAACATTAAATTATTTTAAGCTCTATCAAACATTTTCTTTTTACTCTAAAGTTTAATTATTTATCAATTTTCTTTTGCGAATATGGGTGATAAAGTAACAGACTGGAAAATACACAAAACTGAAGTAACCATACCCTTAATATTTAAAAAAATAATTTGTATCGTCATGTCAAATTCACACACATCGTCATAAATTGTTCTATAGATTTTAACAATTTTACAAGTAAGTACATATTATGTAACAAACTAAACTTTTTTGTGTACTTACATAAGAAATGAAAACAGTTTTATTCCTGTGTAACCAAAAAGTATGTAAAATACATTACTTAAAACTGTGTTAATGAGAAAGAAATTGATTTGTTGAAAACATTTTTTATATTTTTAATTTTATTACACTATAACATGTAATGTTAATTATTCTTGCATAAAATTACATATTGTAAAGATGAACAGTCCACCTGTTGGTAAGTGGATACTGCAGCACATGGACATTTAAAACCAACTGTAAATTAATAAGACTTGTTACCAGCCGTTATAACCCTCTCTTAACCTACAAATCAGAACAAAATTGTCTACCACCCACAAGTTTGTTCAGTTAGTTTTGTGACTGTTAACAATAAGAAAAGTATTGTAGTTCAATAAAATGGGACACAAGGTTATTTGTTTTCCTGTAAAAATTAAAAAAACCACTTGTGATGTAGTCGTAGAACATATTTTTAGTAACATTTTCATCAAAGACAAAAGAATGTACTTGCAAGTATAAAAGGATTCACATAGAAGAGAGCATTATAAAAACATAATCAAAGCTCTTTTCTATTCTAACATCTACTGTATTTTACAAAAATAAGAAAAACAACAAGGTGGTAATGAAAGCATATCAAGTCAGTTAATTATAATATATATAATGGATCAAAATGTACACTTTTCCTTAATTTATTGTATTTATTATTCATTGAAATGAATAATTGATCAATATATACATTTTTTTTTCTTATTTAACCAAATAAACAATTAATAAAAATAATAGTAAAGAAATGATCAATGTTTTGCTCTTAGCATTTTATATATTTAATAAATATTTTAAGCAAGTTTAAGTACTACAGGTATATCATTTTGTGTGTCTGTGTGTGAGTGATGAATATTGTTTATGTACATTGGTAATTATAAAATTTTACGCAAAACAAAATGCGTAATTTATAATATATAATAATAAATATTTATAATGAAATAAAGCAAAATACAACACTGTCGGTTTTTGATAATATTAACAAAAATATCGTTTAAGAGGACATCCGGGCAACGCTTTGTTAATTTTTATATATAATTCTTCTGTCATTGTGTATGTGACTGAACTCCTAAATGGCTGTACCGATTTTGATGAAATTTTATAGTGTGATTAAGTTGATTCGAGAATAATTTATATTCACAATTGGACCCGGTAGGTGGCGCTGTTGTCGAGATACAGAAATCACCCGAGCGCAGCCGGGGCGGATCGCTAGTACAAATATTGCCAATTACTCTGTTTTCTCCCTGGATATACTAGAGCAAATATTTTTTAACAATAGCATCAATATCTACCACTGCCAATTGCTGTTTTTTTTTTTCATAAATTATATTTTAAACACTAAGAATGTTCTGAAACTGTCTAGTTATACCGCCGTCATCAGACAAAATAATCAGTCCACACTGCGGTTGTCTCTCGAACTGCGTGACAGCAATAGATCTGAAACATGTTTCAAATGTATTGCCGCCCGGAGTTCCTCTTAACTACTTTTTATCTGATTATACAATCATGAGATATCTTGATCTACCTCCTATCTGCTAGAACTTCTCTCCTCTCTTTAGGAGATCTCTTTTAATCTTTTTGAATGTTTTTGTTTGTAACTAACAATAATAAATTCTGTGACTTGAATCATCATGGTTTTAAACGTATAGTATAGATTTTATCTTTATTGTATACATAATACACACACATATTTATATATATATTTATACATTTTGTAATAAAATTAAGTAGGGTAATTATGTATAGTAATAAAATTTGTTAATAAATTATACAACATTGTATACAGTTCCTTTTATATTGTAAATATACCAATAAGGCTTTATCTTGTGTTATTCTTAAATACACATTTTACAGTACATAATAAAGAAACACAAAGCACAATAAATAATAATTATTATTATTATTGATCCCAAAAACACTACTTAAAGCAAAGCCTTATAAAATCTAAGCTCTCCCAATTTAATACATTCTAAATAGAATAACAAAATCATAAAAAACACATCTTTAACGAAGATTCATTAACGAAAAAAAAGTGAGTAGACAAAATAATTACCTAGTTAAGTAAAAATCCGACAAATTGCTCAACATTATGGCTATATGTACTAAAACATTAGTTGTGTGGTACTTGAGCAAGGCAGGAGCGACATGTTATAAATATTTCACATACTTATTGATATTCAAATATTATTGCAAACTTACAAGAACTTATTCGAGATTCTACATAAAAAATAATTGTTTCAACTACATAGTGAGTAGTGTCTCAAATAATATTATAATTCCTTAAAAAAAAGTCAAAAGATATAATAAGTAAAATGTTTTATAATTAATAAGTAAATGATTTATTAATCCTAACCAATATTACAAGTTTAAACTAAGTGTAAAACTAATAGATAGATGTGTGTGTGCGCGCGCGTGTGCGTGTGAGAAAGAAGTGTGTGTGTTATTTTTATCGTCTTTGAGCATAAGACTGGTAAAATTTGTCTGATAGTATAATTCGATCTTTTTTCTTAATTTTTGAAATAAATTTAAGTTACAGCAAAGATGTTTTATAGGTCCAGATACCGTGTTGCTAACACACCGCAACGTTCATAGTGAAGACAGTCTTTGATTCATGTGTGCGTGAGTACCACGTGACGCGCATATCTTACGCACCATGGCTGCATTAATGTGCGTGACGTCGGTAATAACAGTGCGAATCGATTACCCAAAAATGTGGGAGATTTTATATTTCATTCATATTGACGTATCTATTGATTCTAAGAGTATAAAATGTGTGTGCTTGGCGTGTGCATTTGTGTGTGTGTGTGTGTATGGGGATATGGTTGCTTAAGTGTGTTTTATGTAGGTACGAACATCGCACTAAAATATTGAAGATATGTAATAAAACCTATAATTAATGTAACAGTTAAAATAAATAAAAAAGCACAGTAGATATTTATGTATGTAACATATATTTATAATCTATTATTACTAAATATATACAGAGTACTACACTGTTGTACTGTAGAACACAAAATATTGCCGCTTTTTACGAAGAAATTAAATTATTTTTCAATCCTAAGTAAAATGACGAAAAAAAGTAAGTTTGGTTAAGCGTAAACTTCAGCCAAGAGATAGCAAAATGTTTAATTTTTTTAAATTGCTCCGTTCCGTTGCTGCTTGAAGGAAGGACAAAAACAAATAAACAGAAAAATCACTCTTTCACATTTATAATATTATATTTGTATGAATTGTCAAGAATGATAGATAAACTTATAAAACCGGTTTACAATCGGCTTATTGAGGGTGACGAAGGATAACGGTTCTGAGTGACCAAAAAGGATAGAAGCACAGGAAAGTGCAGTTTCATTCTGCCAGATGTAGTTCAACCCTAACCCTTAAAACAGTTTAACTCTATATGTTGGGTAAAATCTGTAAAATTAGACTGTTTAAAACCCCTATACAGACAACCTTTGTGGTTGATCATGACATTAAAATATGGTAAAAACATTTCATAGACTAGGCAACACTCGAATATTATTGCGCAGTATTATTACTTGTATTGACATTTAGCTTTCGTATTCTTTTACAAAGAAATACACCATAAAATTGTATAGTTACTTATGAAAAGTGATGTTCTTATCCTTATCTTTTTTCCAAGAGTAATTTTTAAATGATTTCACAGCACAAACAGTCATTTTGCGAAATTAAAAACACCGGTGCGTGACGTATGTTCACAGCAAACGTCGCTGGCGTAATGGCGGAACCATCGAACGAATACGCCAATATTGGCGCCTTTGAAATGGAAGCGTTTTAGGCGCGCATACACGGTATCTGGACCTATAAAACATCTTTGAGCTACAGTTATGGTTCTTGTGTTTTGAAAACAGATCTTATTTTAAAATATATAGATAGGGTGACAAACGAGCACACAGTCCACCTGATGGTAAGTGGTTGCTGTGGCCCATAGACATCTACATTTATGCTCGTTTGCGAATCAAAATGCAGACGCATTGTCACCCGTTAGGACTAAGATGGAATGCCGCTTTTCCAGTAAAAAGGGTCTCCGGTTCTCTACACCCACCATACGAAACACAACAGTGTTAAGCTGCTATTTGACACTGGTATTCTGTGAGAGCGTGGTCCTTCCCCGGTCGAGCCGAGCCATTCGTGCTATAACTATTAGAAGTATCTAATATAGCTGCTGCATGACTCTACCACGTATATAGCTGTCGGACTGTAAGCACATTTACTTCCCAGAACAACTTGCTTGTGGGAAACTTAAAAGGCTTAGAATGCATAACTTATCATGAACTTTTTGAGATCTTTCAATGCTCAAGTTTTGTAAGTGCCTCCCTAAGCAGTAATACAGTATGACAACGAGCGAATGGCAGAGAGCACTATATATGGTTTTAGTAGTTCAATTGGAATATGTCTTAAACGTTTAAAAACTGGTATAAATTTTCTAATGTTACTTTTTAATTTGTTAATAGAAAGAGTATAAGTTATATCATTTACTAGGACTATAGAAATGAAGAAGTGTTCTGGAAACTCTAAATTAATATAAAGACAATAAAAAGAAAAAATATGCCTATTTAAAACTAGCCAATCGGTATGAGTATTCAGAAGAGATGGTGAAGAAGAAAATATAAAATGTTTTTAACATTCTAAAGATAACACCAGACAATAACCAAAAAGATAAGTGGATCTGCTGCAGATAATCCAAGAAATGGTTTGCCTACGAGAGCCTCCTTTTTCTTTTGAATGTCCATACACCTAGAACTAGATTTTCCAGCATTTTGCAAGTAAGTTTTATTTGTTGTTCTGAACATACCTAGTGTAGTGATAATAATGAGTATGGTGAAGTTCCATCTAATGTTAAGCGGTAATCCCTAGCTACTAAAAAATTCCCCATACTTGAGCAAATAGTGGCAAAGGGCAAGAAAAACCCCCAGATTTCATGTGAAAAACTACATATAATTGGGTTTTTTTTTTAAGAAAAGCACACTTCATAACTTTCTGCCATTCTATTCTCCCCCCAGGAATCATTAAATAGTTTTTGAATTATTTTCTAACATCCCAGGCAGCTTTAGGTCTGGGAAGATCAACCATTCCCGAAGGTTAACTTTTCTAAACATTGCCCGTTAACACCACCGTTTTTTTTTCTTCCTTTCTTCCCAACTAATTTCATTCAAAATTAAGAAAGACGCACCAACAACAACTTGTTTGGTGGACATGATGTAGACAACTGTAAAACATATGTAAAATGAAACTGTTGAATCTGTTGCTGCAAGAGATGTTGATCAATTTGTTGTTTTGTAAGTTGATCATACAAAATTGTTCCGTTCCTTCAACTAATTGTTGAACTAGCATAAATGCACCTTAACAGTTGAAGAAAATGTTTGGTATGTTGCCCCTTACAACCCCAATTGTCACAATAAATAAAAGTTAGTTAAAGTTACAGCCTATATACGTCCCACTACTGGTCACAGGCCTCCCCTCATTTCTGAGAGGGTTTTAGGGCAAGGAAATGTCCGCCGCGCTGCCCCAATGCGTGTTGGCGAACTTCACATATCTTCGAAAATTTTTTCTTATTTCTCAGATATGCAGGTTTCCTCACGATGTTTTCCTTCACCGTCGAGCACGTGGTAAATCAGCACTTAAAATTGCAATTAACAATTTCATTGGTGCCGGCGGGGATCGAACCCGGGTTGCTCGCGTACTTTAAAATTTACAGCGAGCGCTAACCATCTGCGCTACCACGGCTCTATACAATAAATAATAATAACAATATTTTATAATTTGTGATCATAATATTATAATAAATACATCATACATAGATCTTTTAACTCTGCTTCATAGAGGTCAGTAGAGCTAACCACCTTCTTTGCTTCCAAATTGAAGGAATATGTACGATATGAATGTAAAACAATTGAACAGCGCCAATTGTCAGTGCTTTGACAGATGGACGGATAAGTAAACTTTGAAACGAATGTTGGTGAAATTTGAATTCATTGTTTCGCAACTGTTACATTTAATTGGTAAGTAATTATTTACAAATATGAATTATTTATACTCTCTTTTTTTTTGTTGAAATATTAAAATTACGTATAATAAATATAAATATAATAGGCAAACGTAATAGGTTTTTGATAATAACGCGTAATAAGTGGTTAGCAATGGTAAAAACCACCGTACTATAAAGTTAAGAAAGTTTTCAAAAGTAGATATAAATTGTATTGGTTATATTTTTACAGAAAATGGAAAGAAGAGGCTTATTGAATGGGAAATTGAGAATGCCTTATCGGAATATATTGCTATACCTTCCGATGATAACATTTATGCGGGTGGCGATGGTTCGGATATCGAAGATGAGGTCATCACTGAAGGACAGAGTACGACAATGGTAGAAATTTTTCTCGGAGAAGACTTCCAAGGTACAGATCTGCGTAATTCGGAATTTGACAGCGGAGATGACACACTGCTAGCCAGATTATCTTTTTCTCAGCCTTTAGTTCCACCATCATCACCAGAAATTCAAACCAGGATCATCTACTGCTCAGGTTGATACAGGCTCCAAAATGGTAAAAATCCTACTCAATTCTACCTGCTGATGATTATGTCTCCATGCATCACATACCTACTAACTTGTCATCTTTAGCTGCTCACAGAGAACATCTCCATTAAAAAAAATTCAATTATTCTGGACAAAAGAGCTTGTTCAATATATTACATTTCATAACAACTTATATGCAGAACAAAAAGGAGGACCTTATAAGCCTGTCACAGAAGAAGAAATGGAAGTTTTTATTGCTCTCAATTTAGTGATTTAGTGACGGAGATTACTGGTCTTCTTCATCCAACTTACGAGGAGTACATATTGTCATTCATGCTTCTGACGAGATTTTCCTGGATTCTAAGGAACTTACATTTGAATGATAACAACTTGATTCCTAGTAGGAAACATCCTAACTAGACAAATTGAACAAAATCAGGCCGTTTATTGATAAAATTAGAGACTCATTCATAAAAAAACTATTAGCCTACGAAGAATATTGAAATAGATAAATCAATGGTGAAATTCAAAGGAAGGAGTTAGCTCAGGCAGTATATGTCCAAAAAACCAACGAAATGAGAATACAAGGTTTGGACAAAGTGTGCATCTACTGGCTATTGTCTTGACTTTGAAATATACACTGGAAAAGTTGGGAATAAAGTGGAGAAAGATTTAGGAGGCCAAGTTGTTAGGAAGTTTTGTGTAGGCCTAGAAGGAAAAGACCATTGTGTATATTTCAACAACTATTTCAATAGTTCTTCATTACAAATAGAGTTACGGAACTAAAAGCAGACAGTAAACTGTAACATAGTGAATATGATTATCATATCAGTAATAATGAATTGGTAGGTCTTATATGGAATGGAAGGATAAACAGTGTATTCATTTGTTGACAAATTTCCATGATCCTAAGATTGATATTAAAATTACTAGACGCGAAAGAAATGGTGACGCTGTGGAAATCAAATGTCCGGCAGCTGTCAAAGATTATAATGATAATATGAATTTTGTTGATAAGTTTGATCAAATGAAGGGGAGCTATGCATTGATAGAAAATCTTAAAAATGGTAGCACCGCTTATTCTTTCATTTTCTAGACTGCTCAGTTGTAAATGCTTTTCATCTGTACAAGGATCTTCAAGAAGAACCAAACACATTCTTTGATAAAGTTTGTCTAAAAGATTTTAGACATAGAGTGTAACCAAGACATGTTATTGCCTGCTTTATGTTAAGAATAAAATACGAATCAAATGCAGAAGCAATCCTTCATCGCCCAGCTTTAGCTTCTATAAAAAGGCACAAACCCTAAGTGCCCCAAACAGTTCAACTAGCTGTCGCTAATCATCAGCCAATTAAAGGCACTTCCAGGCATTGCAGCAGATGCAGTTGCAAAAAAGAGCCAGTACGTACTATTTGGGGTTGTAAAGTATGTTGTATGTTATGTTACAGCGAGGGAAAGTCTTGCTTTGAAAATCATCATAAACAGTAACTTTATGTTTTATTGAGAAGTGCTAACAACTTTGGTATTTTTTATGTATGTATAATATATGAAGCATTTATTGTTCCTAAATGTGCCAAAAATGTGTAAATTGTTTAATAACAGAATATAAAGAAAATATTTAGCCATTTTCCTCACAGTAGTCACCCACGATATCCATCCTGTATATAACCCCACCACCAACCTAAATATGAAAAACCGACAAAACTACTTATAACTATCCTTACCTTATTAGATATAAACAAAAATATTTGATTTTCTTTGAAAATTAAAATCTGTGCTGCATAGGGTTAACATGCAATAGATTTTTCATCAATAAACACAATGATTTAAAAATTTACATGTATAATACATGCATATTATATATTATATAATCCTTCTGTTTATGTGTTTGTGACTCAATTCCTAAACGGCTGGAACGATTTTGATGAAACTTTGTGTGTGTGATTAAGTTGATTAGAGAATGGTTTAGATTCCCAATTGGACCCGGTAAGTGGTTTGTCCATAGATCCAGAAATCAACCGTACATAGCCTGGGTAGATCACTAGTTGAATATAATTATAAATTCAGTTCTTAGCAGTTTCTAAGTTAGAAAAACAATTTTTTTTATAATATAAATGACCACCCTGTGACATACATAAAAATTTGCACGGAACCCTTGAAGAAAAAGAATTATCTTTTTCTTAAATAAAAGTGGCCCAAGTTACTCCTTATAACATCAACCATCTGCCAGTAAAAGTCCCGTCAAAATCAGTCCAGGCGTTTCGGAGATTAGCTGGAACAACTGGCAGACAAAAATTTTACTGTTTTTTTTATTATAAGTACCATATATACTTTCATATGCATTTAGTAAAAAGCTGTTATTTTGACATTACAAACAGACACTTCAATTTTATTTATTTGTATAGAATCTTTAAACAAACGAACATAAAATAATATATAATAATATCAATATAATACTACCTCAATATTTCGGAATTTCGATTTTAACTGTTTTTCATAATCTGTATTTATAATTCTCGGGCATTGGTATAGAGCTAAAAATTTTAAGTTCTTATAGTACTCTGATATGGTATCGACAATAACTGGTGAAACATTTATTATCCGTGAAAGACTCAGGCTTTGCAGCACTTTCATATTAGGACTGCTGAGTGTTTGGAGCAATACTAATTCAGAAAAATTTAAGTTATTCCAAATCTGTAAATGTTTTATTTCATTCAAATTCACCAATGATATAAATCCTTTATCTGTAAGATTTTCACATCTTATGATAGCCAAATCCTTCAATAATGAACACTGCGATAATAATTGTAAACAATGATCATCAATAGAATCACCACCGTAAATATGTAAAGTAATTATACTTGTTTGCTTAGACAAAATTAATTCCTTCATATAATCTAAACTAAGATTTTTAATTTTTTCTATAAGAATATGATTTAGGTATTGACAATTCAATAAAGAATTACAGTTTGCTAAAGAGAGACCAAAATCAGATAAAGCCAAGAAGTTAAGATCTTTAAACTGATCATAATAAATAACTAAATCTTCATTACTTAATACTAGAGAATTCTTTAAATTTATTTTCTTTAGATTTGGCCACTTCTTTATGTCATCTTCAAATTCCTTACAAAGTCTACACATAACTAACTCAATAGAGACAAGATTACAACATTTTTCCATGATAGATTTAATATCTTGATAGTTATACAGATACTGCAGTTTCAAACAAAAAATAATTTGACTATGGCTGCAAATTATCTCCAAATTTTTTTCACTTACTTCACTCTGGCCTGGTTTTCCTGAGTAAATAATAACAAAATGACGCCATAAAGTAGTATCATGGGCTAGTTTTCTCCAGTGTCTGCAAACTTTCTCACAAATAAGTAAAGTTTCTAATGGTAGAAACTTGAAAACATATAGAATTATTTCATCTGGCAAAACACCAATCCCTTCAGACGCTTCTTTGTCCCAAGCCGTCATTCTGTTAACTTAATGTAAGTATAAACTTTATTTTCGAGGACTATTTATTTAAGTAATTAAAATAAAAAGAAAACATGTGTGTCGTGGAACACTCGGTTGGAACGAAATTCCTTTCGTAGTATATTATTATTAATAAACGTATTATATTATTGCTTAACAAATATAAATAAATGAAACTACAAACTAGCGTCTAAAATAATGAAGCGTGATAAGAAAATGTGCGAGGGAGACGGATATTATTCCATCTCGATTCCTTATAGCCGCCAAGGCCGTGTACACTTCCTGCATACACTATATTATGCTCTTTGGTCAAAGAGTATAGTAACTGTCCTATACAGGAATGTTTGGGCTACACTAGGTCAGAAGGGGTCGTTAGTCGTGACGGAAAAATCTTACACTTTTTGTCGCCTAACCCCATAGATATAAGAACTTATATCTATGCCTAACCCCCATCCGAAAAATACGAACCATCCGATAAGGAACTTCGTTCCAATAATAATTTTATGACATTACGTACACAGACTAATATGATGCTTACGCATGTTACGTACCTGACTTAGCTTTTGTTTATTAAAAAAAATTCGGAGACAGAAGAATGGTTTTACTTACTACAAATGTTTGCAGTTAATAGCGAGCGAATACAAATACATCATCAATTGCGTTGTTTGTTTCTACAGAAATTAAAATTATCGCAGGTTATATTTATATCAAATGGTTTCAAATTTAAAAATAATTTTGCACTGTAACCTAGGTACAATTTTTTTATTAACTGGCTTCACGGCTCTGGGTTCTAGCCTTTCTGAGCCCGAAGTTACAATGTATAATTATCCTTCATAGTATTACTGTACTATGAAGGATAGTATTACTGCTTCACAATATGTTGATGCTCACATTGTGCAGTCCTTGGGAGATTTTGAAGGCAACTTGAGCCAGCAGACAGCCACAGCTGGTAATCCTTGAGCAAAAATCTTTGACCGTATGAAATGCAGTAAGCAATTCATTACATGACGTTTCCCTCGTCCCTCCCACCTATTGGCATTCCCTCTGCCGCCACTTTTTCATGCATTTCGGTATATATTACTCTATGTTATCATGTTACCAATTAGCATGTCGGTTTTGGCGGAAACTTTACCGGCGGCGGTTTGCTGCTCCTGTATTATCGTATAAATAATGGTTTGAAGTGGATTTTGATATGTAAAAGTGGTGCGATTTTATGTATTAATTATATGATTTTATGTACTAATATTATGATTATATGTGTCTGTGCTTGTGAACTATTAGTGGAGACGGTGAAACAAGTGCTCTGATGATAATGTGATTCTCAAGATAAGCTGTCTGTTTACTTCAGTGCTTTGAGATATCATCGCCAACGCCAACTATCTGCTGTCTGTTGGCTCATGTTGCCGTCTAAATCTCCTAAGGGCTGCACAATGTAACGCTTCAACATATTGTGATGCAGTGTACTATGAAGGATAATTATACATTGTAACTTCAGGCTCAGAAGGACTAGAACCCAGAGCCGTAAAGCCACTTATTAAAAGAAATTTCATGTTACTGTGAACTAAACTTACTCGACTTAGCTTCTGCATCCTGATTGGTTTTAGCAAAATGATATATGACATTTCTTTTTTTTTTAATTTGTAGCTACTATACCAGGCAGAGGACGTCCCAAATAAGTTCATTTATTAATTACTTGCAAATTTTATATTAAAATATTGAAAATAAAACGAGGTAAATGCAAATGAAACAATGTTGAAATTTATTTATTACCTTTATTGTTCAGATTTTTCTTATATTTTAACAGAGCTTTACCTTGCATTTCTGGTATCTGCCTTCTTTCTAAGTGAACAATATCTACATCTTTAAAATTTTATTGATAAGTGCACTAGTTATAAAGATAGATATTTATTTTGCAAAACATAAGCAGAAAAATATTTATTTATTCCTAGTTTTATTATTATTGATAAGCGTCTATTACTTCAGTCCTATGTTTTCGGCATGTAAAATGCTCAAAGTGATATTTATTTAATATTGCATTCTTTATTTTACGACCAATATTTTAAAATGGGGGTGTTTTTCGAGATATTTATTAGTGTTTTTAAAACATTACCAAATATATAAGATTAATCAGTTTCAACACTTTCGTTACTCACTTCTTTTTCATGTCTTTTAAACAGGCTTTTTATTTTTAATAATTGTGCGCTAACATCATCTTCACAATTAAAAGGTGAGCGGTAAATCTTAATGAATCTTGTAATTAATACAGATTTAAAAGCATTATTATGAAATTGTGGCAAGTCAGGGCATAGTCCCTAAAATTGTATGATCTTATTTGAATGAAAATGTTTTCGAGTCTCATAATTTTTATGTTTTTCTTGGATCAAAACTGCCACAATTTTTAAATCTTTTTATGGGACTTATTCAGTTCTTTATACTGGGCAATGTACATTCATGACAATTTTCATTAATAAATTTTATATTTTGTTGTTTCAACAAAGCTTGCTACCAGAATGCCAAAATTCTTAAATCTTCTATTTTTATTTATCACCGCACTTCTATTCACACTTTCAAATAGGTCCTCTATAAAAGATACTATTTCAGAAGTATTTATGTGTTTTGCTCACTGGCCGCACATCCGAATAATGAGCTGTAATAAATATTTGAAATATTATTAAATGAAATATCATGACATACTCTGTACAGTACTTTTAAGTTACTGCTGTGCTGTGCTGTGGCCCACAGACACATACATTAATCCTCAGTTGTAAAAGTATTAAAATGCAAATGCATTGCCACCCTTGAAGACAAAATAATGCCTTGTTACCAGTAAAAAGGGTCTCTGGTTCTCACCGCTAGCCATGTAAAACACTTCAGTTTTATGGTGCTATGTATTAATATATTTAATAAAATAATAAATATGATAACTTACAAAATGCAAAGGTATAATTTAAGGGTCCTGCCACAGTTTTATTTTATTAGATATATTAATACATAGCACTATAAAACTGAATTACATTTTACATACATACATTTTACTGGTAACAAGGCATTATTTTGTCTTCAAGGGTTTTTTTTATTCATATATAAAGGGCTTTGTCGCTGATGCGATTATGCCGCCCTGGTAGTTACATAAAAATCTTAAATATAATTACTAACAAATAAATTTATTATACTTACGAGTTACTTAATCTCTTATTAACTAACAAATACAGTTTTTTGGCATCATCTGATAACGGGTCGGATAAAATACTGTTACTACTACCAATTAAGGACAAATGTAAATTACAATTTGCTCTTTCTCTTGAGTTCTGGGCACATTCTATCAAAATGTGATAAACATCATCGATAATATTACAAATTGAACAATTTGGTGAGGTAATTTTTCGCATCAAGCATAAAAATTAATTGCATGGAATGTGTCCAGATCTGAGTCTTAATGCTGTTACAGTGTTGCGTCTACACAATACTCTGTTATCTATCCAGGTTGATTGCATTGGGTGTGGCTGGATCGTACGGTACCATATACCCTTTTCTTTTGATCTTTCGTCAAAATATTCTTTCCAGAGATCACAACAATATTTTTTCAATAAAGGTATGTAATTTTGAAATGAAGGGGTAATATCTATGTCAATGCCATCAGAGATAGCTTGCTTGGCTAAGATATCAGCTTTCTCATTACCCTCTAAGCCAATTTGCGAAGGTATCCACTGTAAATATACTATTCTGGAATCAGCCTGTAACTTAACTAGAAGCTGTAAAATCGCATATGCTACTGGTAAGCCTCGGAAAACCGAAGTACACCGAGCAAGGTGTTGAAGCGCACTCCTTGAATCGGTTAAAATAACGACATTGTTATAATTATTTGACTGTGTGTAGGATAAAGCTTTATAGATTGCCACAAGCTCAGCTTCCATTATTGAAATACTCCCATTGATTTTTAACTTTATTGCCATACCGTGCAATATATCGTAAAATGAAGCCCCGATTCCAAAATTATCTTTCGAACCATCTGTAAATATCTTCAAGTAAGTCGGGTACTGTTCGTTTAGGTAATTAATACACATGTTTTTCAAGGTCAATTCATGGTATTGATGTTTAGGGTTTAGGACTCCATCTATATTTGGTCTTATAAAATCTGAAAGGTTTAAACTAGTGATCCACTGATTCAGCGAAAACATACCTAAGTCTGAATTTGAATATATAACAAGTGATTTGAACTTATTATGGATTATTGTTAACAGTGGTTTTTTCTTATTATTCCAATACCTGTTTTGAATGATATCGGATAGGCTAGAGATAAGATTAATGGAAGAGTTATTTAATACGGATTTATTTTTTAACCAGAATTTGCCTCCAAGATAATATCTTCTTAAATGTAATGGGCATAAACTGAGATCGCTTTCCATGACGTGAATAGGGGTGCTTTTTATGTAACCTCCTATAGTTCTCATTGACTGGTTTTGAATTTTATCTAACTTAAATAAATTGGTTTTACTACTGTTATCATATAAAAAGCTCGCATAATCTAACCGACTTCTTATAATACTAATATAGAGTTTCCGTAAATGTTTAGGGTCGACACCCCAACCCGAACCTGATAAAACTTTAAATACATTTAAAAACTTTAATACTTTTTCATGTATTTCGTTTATATGTTTACTCCACCGTAGCGTTCGATCCAACCACATTCCAAGGTATTTTACGTTATCTACCACTTCCAAAGCAACATCTTTAATTTTTAGACTAATGTTGTGTCGTCGACGCCCTCTTGAAAATGCGCATATTTTACTTTTTAATGGTGAAATTTCTAAATTTATTTTAAGAAGTAAATCATTTAAAATGTCTAATCCTAATTGGAGTTGATTTTGCGCCTCTTTCCAGTTATTAGAAGTTATAAATATCACGTAATCATCAGCATACTGAGAGATATTAAGATGTGATTTGGAAGTTATAGACTTACATATATCTATTGTTGCTATGTTAAACAATAGCGGAGAAAGTGGATCACCTTGTGCTAGACCGCGACCTGTGCTTCTAATTATTTTATAATCTATCCCTTCAATCATTAAATATCTTTGACTTAAGAAAGCCAAAAGATAGTTACAAAATTTTGCGCCAACATTAAGACGATCGAGGGTTGATAAAAGATAACTTATGTCTACATTATTATATGCATTTTCTAGATATACAAAGCATCCTATTGTAAAAAAATTTTTAGTAAATCCTATTTGAATGTTTGTGACTAAATCGGTTAAATTGTCGAGACAGGAATGTGATTTTCTGAATCCTTTAGTTTCTTCAGAAAATAGTTTTTTGTTTTCAACGTACCACTCTATACGGTTATTGATAATGGCATGAAATACTTTACATAAGCACGAAATAAGAGAAATAGGCCTAAGAGATGAAATACAATTAAAGTTCCTGCCTGATTTAGGTATAGGTATAATGCGAATCTGACGCCATTGATAGGGAACAAAGCTTAGTGTAAAAAACATATTGTAAAGTTTGAGCAAAACGGTTTTGCCTGCTACAGGTAGATTAAATAACATTGAATAAGAAATATCATCTACGCCCGGGCACGTGTCTTTAGATTTTAAACATTTAAAAAGCTCTGACCTAGATATTTCAGTTTCCAATTTGGGATTATGAGATGTGTACCCCGGGTAGGATTGACTTCATTGTCAGGGGTTAAGCTGCACAATAATGACTCAGCGATAGTCTTCAAGGGTGACAATACATTTGCATTTTGATACTTTTATATATAAATATATTTAATAAAATAATTAATATAATAACTTACAAAATTCAGAGGTATAATTTGAGAGTCCTGCCACGGTTTTACTAAATACACAAACATAATTCTTAACCTGTAAATAATCCTTAAGAATTTGATTAGGAAAACGTGTATTACACATACAAAAATTAAATTACATGTAATAGAAATAAAATTACAATTATTTTATACCTTAATTTTTTTCAGAAATAACATGTTCGACGTTAAGTTTGAGTAATAACCGTGTTTCTGCATGTTCATAGTCTTCTTATCTGTCCTTGTAGAAATCTTTTTTGGTATTGTATATATTTTTGTTAAAAATTGATATATATACTGATATGTATAATTATAAAACAACGAAGCCAAACGAAAATTTATCGGTAAATCAGTATAGTCCCACCAACTTATCTGTGAACTGACAGCTGCGGCAAAATTGTGAACTACAGCCGCCATTTAATCAAATGTCACTCGATACGTCATTGTTTTGAGAGTTTATAGAAAAATAAAAAATGCCGAAAACCATTAAAAGTGATGCCCGAAACATTATTTTATAAGTATTAAACTTTTGTGAACAAGAAGCTCGAGGGTAGGCACCGATAATGTCTTTCAATCAGGTCTATAAAAGAGTATCAGCTGCTACAAGAAGGAACAAAACATAGCAATACTGACCAGTATTGCTATATTTTGTTCCTTCCTTTCGTATTTCCGATAAATGGATTGGTTAATGCAATTCATTTCTTTTTCAGATGTAAGTCAAGGATTCATTTCCAAAATAGTTATAGAACCGGAAACCGCATAAACCACAGAAACGCAAATTACAACGCCCGGTAAAAAAGGCATAAAGGCATATCATTTAATTAAAGTTTAAATTGTTCAATTATAATATTTTTGTTTCTTCTTGTTCTTGGCCATATATCTGTTAAATCTGTGTTCTAGTCTTTTTATTCCGTGACTAATTTATTACCCTAGTATGTGGACTGTATGTAGGAATATAAGACCCTTAGATGGAAATATTCCCGAACTGGCAACACTTCAGCGCAGAAGCGCCAAGCTATCAGTTCACAGTATGGAGTGTAGAGTAGAAGGAGGACCATCTCTGTATATGAAAAGTGTCCCTAAAACGCGTCCAATAAGGGTGGCGCTGCAGTAGCATAGGATAAATTTAAAAAAAGCGCCATAATTCATTAGAATAAGATGGAGAAATAAACAAGGACTGACCAATCCGCTTGGTTTTGTACTACGTAAATAGTTGAGGTTTTGTATACTGGCATTTTACTAACTACTCTAGTCATGAAATTTTTTAAATATTTTAATTCAGCTTACTTCACTCCGTCTACAACAGCTATATTCATATCGTAGTTTTTCAGACGCCAGCGCTATTGTGGTAGGTTTTGGAACCTCTATTTTCAGTATATATTGGGACACTTTTTCAACTTTCGCACCTTATAAGATGGTTCTCCTTCTACTCTACACTCCATAGTTCACAGATAAGTTGGTGGCACTATAATATCATTTTGTGACACATGCAATTATTGACAATGACAAAACCATGGAAATATATGTACTTCACAAACAAAACAATATGGCTGTGAGCTGTGACAGCTTGCATTGAGCTTAGAATATGCTTAAAAGGGATATCGAGAGGCGAGGGAGGTGTTAGCTGTCATATATCATCTTGCTATGACATTTCCTATGTCCAATATTTTCTCTATGAAAATTACTGCCCGTGCTTTTAACTAGTGTACGTTCGTCATTGGCCATTGGATTACCTCCCTTTACCCCGGACACCGTTCTGCGGGGGCGCGGAACGGTGTGCGGGGTACAGGGGGCGAAATATAATATGAAAATATCGCTCGGTCGATCGAAAAAATATTTAGAGCTTGAGATGTAATATATATTATAGCTCAGTGTAAACGGTTCCATAATATAAAATGTATGGTGAGCGATATTAAATTACATCACGAGATGTAATATATATTATATTATATCCCAAAGTGAAAAGCGGGCTTTAAACGGTTCCATATGAAATGTATGTTGAGCGATATTAATTTATATCCCGAGATGTAATATATATTTTATTATATCACAAAGTGAAAAGCGGGCTTTACTGCCATTTTACGAAAGGGCGTTTATTGTTTAATAGGTTATATATTTCGACGGGACGTTTTCTTTAGCTTTAGTGTATTTTGTTTCTAATTTTTAGTTAAATGTATTTTAACTGTTGCATTCCCAATTGTGCAAGTAACAGAGAAGAGTCTGACGAAGGCCAAATAAACAAATGGTTGGACTTTATAAACTGTGACAAACTTAAAAGTATGCTGCATTCCAGTAATCTTTTCAAGAAGCCTGCTTGGTCACAAAATTTTTGAATAAAAGGTTTCATACTGCTAAATCTGACATTAGTAAGGTAGTTTATCCAACACTATTCTCTGGAGGAAATTGAGTTAGGTTTATCATCACAGATGACAAATGTATGTACATTTAATTATGCCTTAATAAACATAACTGCTCAGTATACTCAGTTTACGGGAGTATTATACATTGAATAAAACTACTTAATTTCTGTCATTCCAAGAAATCTCTTGGATAACCACTTAGTAATAATAATAAACTGGTTGCCAACTGCCAAGTGTGACAACTATGGAAAATGTACACCTTATATGATAACCTATGGAGGCCTATGTTTACCAGTAGACTTATGATAGTCTGCTATGAATGAATGATGAATGAAACATAATAAATTCTTTTTATAATAATTTATTAAAATTTTAAGTTAATGGCTAAAGTAAATGAGGCATTCTATAATTTTAAATAATTAATTGTCAACATTATTTTATGCACAATTGCACACCTCTAGTCTTAATAATTACAAAATTGAGGTTGTCTGAATGTCAATGATAAACAATCTTTTATGTTTTTATTTCAGATGATACAGTTCAAATAAACTTAGTGTGATATTTGATCAGCCATCATAAAAAATTTATGAGGAATTATTTTGCTGTCAAAACACATAACTGATGGAAATGTATCAAAATGGCAAGATGATGTGTACTAAACAGACTGCAAGCATACTCAATTGCGCTTGTTACATAAACTAAATGATGTACATGTGATTCCCAACGAAGTAAAAAATTAAGGTAATAATCATGTAAAATTTAAATTGCAAAACAATCACCATTCTAAAACTTTAATTGAGATAATTTGTGGTACGACTTTCCATTGACGTCCGTCGAGTTGGGGGTTTGATATTTTTTTTTACAGAAATGTTACATTATTATAAGCACACACGCAAACGTGTCCAAAGAACATAGTTTACGTAATTAGGGTTTTCCTCTAACTGCCTGAGATTACACTCGCAGAAGTTCCTCCTGGGTGCAAAATCGGAGGGTATCAGCTCCTGTGTACGGCGATAGTGATAAGGGTGACGATTGTCGTCACGAAGAATTCGTCAAACTGCAACATTGTTTATACCGAATCTTGTTCCAGGTCGCCTCGTACTTGTGGTCGGCTCTTCTTCAAAATGCTCTAATACTAATTCAGCCTACCTGGCGTCGACTGTGCTTGGACGTCCACTTCCAGTAGACCGATGAAAGGAGCCGGAACTTTTTTTTTCAACTTGACATTTTTTGAAGCCTTAAATATAGTGACATCCTTGTATTGAGGTAGCAAACATTTATGAATGAAAAATAGAAAAACTATTAAAGTAGACAATTATTAGGTAAAATAGGAATAGGTACGTAGCCCTTTCTGTTAAATAATATGGTTCCCTGACATAACAGCTTACTAGGGTTTACAAAATTTTTGGCTTTGATAATTAATTATATTATTAAAAATTATTCTCAAAATTATTTAAATAAAAGAATGTTACTCGTATTAGAATTTACTCTGAAGGTTAATTGTTAGAAATAATAAAAGTGTGAGAGCGGATGTTCAACTTGCTCTCTTGCTTAAGCAATTGATCATTACCAGGAATAAGACAGCGTAAAGCACTACACACTCAGTATAGAGCAAATACAGTTCGACCAACTGTAATATGTACCAGACATAATCACACATTGGTGTAACGTGAAGGACACCATTACATGATAACACCAAAGTATGCAAAGCAACAGCTACACTACTCCTCTCGATGTAACACCGGGCAGCCTCTCAGCAACACGATCTTCCTTGCTTACACTAGAAGAACAATAGTTCTATTCGTGTAATAACACGAATAGAACCGCATCACTTGTCTTATTTGGGCAGAATCTCAGTGTAGAAGTAATGTTTTAGCTCAACGGGCATAATAACGATATGAGACTCGTAGAATTATGGACTGATCCCTCTTAGTCGACTGCGTGATACTTTATACTGCTAAAACAAGTGGGAGATTATAGTTCTACTTTCAATATTTCTTATTTTATTGTTTTTCCCCCTTTTTTTTCATTCTTTATTTATCTTATTTTTATTTATTCCCGACGTTTCGGATGCTTTTCAGCACCCGTGGTCACGGGGGACTGAGGTGATTGAAGTCCTGATGTCAGAGTTAACCCGGAGTACCTTCAGCTTTTTTAATTATTAATTTTGGTCCGATCTACGCAAAATGAACTTACTGTGTCTTGAAATCTTGCAGTGGTATGTTTTAAGTTTTAATTTTATTAATTACTGGATCCCAAGAATGTGGTAGTACCCAGCCTCCCTCTCTATTGAAATTAGGATGTTTTTTTATTTCAATAGCCTCGCGTATCATCCTTGGCAGGAATCGATGTTCTTTTGCGAGAATTTGTGGTTTATCGAAGCTAATGTAATGGCGGGGGCCGTCTAGGATATGGTCACAAACTGCAGACTTCCCGGAACGTTGGTTCTTCACGTCAGCTATGTGTTCTTTTACGCGGGTTTTTATTGATTATTTTGTTTTATATGAGAGACCACATTCATAATCAAGCTTGTACACTCTTGCATCTTGTAGAGGAATATTGCACTTGACGGATGGTAAGAACTGACCAATCTTCTTCAGCGGCTTGAAGAATGTTCTAATAGAAGCTCGCTTCAAGATGTAGCCAATCTTGTCTGTGACGCCTCTGACATGGTAGTACAGCAGGCACACGCTCGACTGTCGCCGGCTTCCCTCGGTCACTGTGACGTAGGCGCGGGACCCGTCGTTTGTTGTCGTGCAGAACCTGCTTGACGTGCTGAAGCTCGGCGGCCAGGTGTTTGCTGTCACAGATCCCTCATGCTCTCTGTAACAAAGATTTACCCATGGTAGCTAACTGTGAAGGATGATGGTGAGGTTCACCATTTAAATATCGTCTCTATTTACATGCCTACCTGTTGAAGACTGCATCTCAATTGTAACTAGGAAACTAGAGGAAAACAACATGCCAGCAGAATATGCAGTATTACTCAGACATTGCCTTACATCTGGCTATCTATTGTGGAAGGAAGAATTATACAAGCAAGTAGATGGTGTTGCGATGGGCTCACCGGTATCTCCCATTGTCGCCGCAGAAGTGTACAAGTTTGATTGTGAATGTGGTCTCTCATATATAGGGCAAACAAAACGATCAATAAAAACCTGCGTAAAAGAACACATAGCAGACGTGAAGCACAACGTTCCGGGAAGTCTGCAGTTTGTGACCATATCCTAGACGGCCCCCGCCATTACATTAGCTTCGATAAACCATAAATTCTCGCGAAAGAACATCGATTCCTGCCAAGGATGATACGCGAGGCTATTGAAATTAAAAAAGATCCTAATTTGGCTGTGTTTAATTGTGGCTCGGGACCGTGCTTTCTGGCATTCCGTGGGGGAGGCCTATGTTCTGCAGTGGATTTGTGATGGGTAGTATTGATAATGATGATAATGATGACCAAACTTTTTATTACACATAGGAAAGTTCGCTTTGAAACATGGGTTACATTCTGTCAAGAAAGTATCGTCAATGGATGATTTGTTTATAGTTCCAAATTCAATTTCTCGTTTTTTTTTGTTATTATTAGATTGGCACATCTGTATTTCATTTTGGCGCGGAGTTTGAGTTACATCTGTTATTTAGATTAAATAAATCAAAGATATTATATTATACTTCATACAGAATAACATACATCTCTACGTCATAGTTGGAAACTCTTAGAATAGTAGGTACATATACATAGCTTCGTATACAAATATCATAGCTCTTCTCGTTGTATAGCAGAATGCTTTATGTAATGCGGGATCATAAGGCGCGTATCCACCAAAAATGTTGACAACATTTATGTTTCCAACTGTTCAACAAATCAACAAAAGTTGACGACATTTGTTTCCGAAAATGTTTCAAAATGTTGCAAGAAGCGTCTCCACCGAGGGAACAAATGTCGGCAACAAGCGTATTCCTTTGATGTTGCCGCCGAAAATGGAAACACGATTCCCGACATTGTTTCGTTTTGTTGCTAAAACTAGGTGATTACAGAAACATTTGTCGGCAACACGTGTTGACAAATGTTGTGTTGATAACAAAACTTTGGTGGAGACGCGCCATTACGCTCACCAAATGTCGCTAGTTGGCGCAAAGTTGATTTTATTTGTAACGCACATGGTGGTACAGTGTTACCATCGTTGAAAAGTTTTGATTTAAGTATAAGTTGTTCGGTAGCTAGTGTATGTATTTACACAAAACAATGCATCGATGCTATATTGTTTAATTTTTACACATTATTAATTTTTATCTTCTACTTTAAGTCATATCTGTAGTTTGGTTAATCCATTTCTAATGTAATTAATATTAAATATAACTAGTATTCCAAAAAGAAACATTAATCTCTAGACTTCTCATCATATGTACGAGTGTACTTATTCATAATTGGCATAGTTCTTCAAGAAAAGAGCTTACTCCTTTCTAAAAGGCTTATCATCAGGGGAGCCGTCTGCTCGTTTGCCTTCTCTCCAAAAAAAAAAATAGTTTAAAGAACCAAAGATGACCACTTGTCACAGACTATATGATGCCGCGTAGTGTTTCTATATAGTCTGTGTATGATGCTTACCACTTGACATTCAAGCTCTACGCATAAATATTTCAATAGGTTTTTCTTTTTGCCTTATTATAAAAATAATTAAAAATGTGATACATGTATGTATATTATCGACTCAATTTATTAAGAATTGTAGGTTCTCTTGCATACATATATCTCTAATTTTGTGCCTTTCTAGCACTGCTCTATGGCTAAAACGGCTTAGACTTGTGCAAAGAGTATAATAACTGTCCTATACAGGAACTTATGGACTTGTGGCTCCTTGTTTGTAGCTCGTGCCTTGATTACTCTGTGGCTTACCTTGTAGGTCAAAACAGTGTTTTCACTTGTAGAAATTTCGCCCTTTTGAGGGTAAAACGAGTAATATTATGTATGGCTTGAAATAATTGTAATATTATACAGGGTTATTTTTCAAATAGTAGCCAAATTTTAATTTTAAGTTCAAATATATAAATAATAATATAGTGTTATTGTTTAGTAGTAGTAGTTTTTCAATATACGAGTAAGTAAAGCTTCTAGTCTTATTTGAAATTATTAGAAATTTTATGTGATTTATGGGCAACAACTCCGTACGTGCACGCCGCTGTGTCAAAAAAAACCGAGTAGTAAAATACTAAGCGTTAGATATTTACTAATGACAATCAGTTACAATAATGTATTACCGCGCATTTTAAATTTAAGAGATAAAAATTGTAACAATGGTAGAGCCACGCGGCAGCTTTTGCTGTCACACGGATGGGCCGGCTCGAACCGGGGTGGTACCACGACCTCACAGAAAACCAGCGTGAAGGTTACCTCTGTTTTTCGCTTGGTGAGTGCAGGTGGCCGGAGGCCCTTTTTACTGGAAATGAGGCATTCCATCTTAGTCCTCATGGGTGACAACGCATCTATATTTTGATTTGTAATAGATAGATGTAGATGTCTATAGGCCTCAGAAACCTCTTACCATCAGGTGGACTGTGTGCTCGTTTGTCACCCTTATCATATAAAAAAAAGACGGCATGTTTGAGATTTTTTTAAATAACTTTTTTCATCATTTGTCTTTATTATTACCTTACTCTGCAAATTTGGCCGGTTATTACAAAATATCCGTGATTACGGGCTATTTATTTCTACAGGAATTTAAAGCAAAATATAAATCAAGGTGGCGTTTGTTTATTGAAGACTGCACCCAATATGTTCTGTTATTCCATTTATCCACACTAAAACATCCACCCTAGGGTGAATACTCGGAAACGCGTGTTTATCTATCCACCCTACACGGGGTGAATCATCGGAATTCAATTTTATGTGTTCTTCGGACTTTTTACCCCAAGTACAGTTCAACAATAAATATAATCATACACTTTAATTATTAATTCATTTTAAATAATCACAGACTTAAACAAAAATCATATTACTTATTACATTTAAATAAAATGAAATAATATTGTTTTATAATTTATAAATTTTGCAATATGTCCAGAAAATTATCAACACTAATTTTATTATTGAGTAGATAGTAGTTTTACATACTATATAAATTCGTTTCTTTTAATTTACATTTGCTATCGTTTTTTAAATTTCTTTGCTACAAGCTACAATAAATGTGTAGCAAAGAAAAAATGGCATTTTTGCATTGCAAAATATTTGTTAATTTTTTTTTTGATATTTGTCTTTAACTTCATTTAAAATTGTTTTATGACAAGATTCCAACGGATTAGTAGTTCTGTGAGGCACTCTTTTTATTTCAGCTTTGATCTTTCAAACAAGAAGTATGTATATATTTTTTATAGGTTTGCTAATATCTACTGGCCAGTTTTTACCATGTTTCTATAAATGACTGTACACAGCCGACAGTGAAAATCGCTTTCGCGATTCCGAATATCAACCCTAGGGTGGTTTTAAGGTAAATAAACGGAATAACCGAATATATTATTTAAATATAAGGCACCACCAATTTAATAAAAGAAAATTCCCTAAAACGCTTAATGAATGTATTCCGTCTAATTTTAGTTTACCATATTAATTGTGCTATTATTATTGTATAGAACAACATCGAATTGAGTTGTATTATACTTACAGTTGGTTTGTTTTTCATTGTTCATTGCGGAACTATTGAAATTAAAGAATTACGAACTATTATACTAACCCTCAAACGCATATAACATTTGATGAAAACCTCGAAGTGCTCATTTCTATTTTAGTTGCAGTTCCATCTTCTAATATTAAACATACATAACATAAACACAAACACTGACGCCTGTCACCCAGAGGGGTAAGCAGAGACTACGGACTTCCATTTGGCACGATTCTGACACACCTCTCTTGCCTCCTTTATATTACTCTTCTAATATTACGGAATAATAAGTAGTAGATCCCAAAAATGTAAAGAAAACAAAAGGAATAAAATATAAAACTCATATAAAACTGGGAATACTAGCAAACTTTTGCTTAATTTTGAAACCCAAGAGTGCTATGTTTTTCACTCTTTCAATACTCGATATGATATGATGTTGCTGTTTATTATGACTATGTTCCTTAAATGCAGAAATTTCGAAATTTTCTTAGGGATATTTATGGACCTCCTAAACAAACTTAGGGTAAAACCAAATCATCTGTGAAAACACTGGATCGTAGGTCGTTTTACCTTTTCCTTTTCATTTCACTTCAGCTTCAGTTCGTAACGAATTCGAATATTACTCTGTGGTTCGTCATCGTCGGGCCGGGTCGTCACTGCAGTTTATCAAATTACACAAATAATCAATTCGTGTATTCTAACTTTGTGTAGGGCGACCCGATTCCTTACCCGACCAGAGTACTTATTTCCTACCAACAATGTTGCATTTGAAGAACATTGCAAAATCCGTTGTTCCGCCTCTAAAAAGCTCTATTCAAAATGAGGTGGTCAATAACATGCTCAGAATTGCGCCCGCAGCTGTTAACGTTTGCTGTCGAACCTACGCAATGCATGAAATTCCAGACAGGCTCAAGGATGTACCAACGAGCGCAAACCCGAGATTTTTTGATATGGTGGAATACTTCTTTCACAGAGCGTGCCAGGTAATTGAGGACAAATTGGTTGAAGACATGAAGTCCAGAGTTTCCATAGAAGAGAAGAAAAAGAAAGTCGCCGGTATATTGAAACTTATGCAGCCATGTGACCATATCTTGGAGATTCAATTTCCTTTAAAGCGTGACTCTGGAGATTACGAAATGATTCTTGGGTACCGGGCTCAACATTCTTCACACAGGACCCCGACAAAAGGAGGTAAATATCGTTTTTAATTGCTTGAAATTATTGTAAAGCCTTATTTCAATATGGTAATATTTAAATATGCTGTTAGTTTTTGTTAACAGTATTTTTTATTTATAGCCAGGAGACACGTGATGTTAACGATCGTAGGTATCATTACGTAGTTTTTTAACCAAAATTTTTGTGCGCATAACCTGTAAACATCTATTAATTATGTCAAAGAAGCTTTGTGGTTATTTCTAGTTCTAATAAACTGCTAATATTATGTACACCACATAATCAGGATATCATTTATATTCCTGCACTAAGATATAAAAGACCAAAGATACACTTATATCCCAATACACAAATATTTTAAGGTAGTAGTAGTTACATCAATGGACTTAACATCTTAAAATTGAGTAGCGTTTGAATATTTCGCCATTAGAGTGTTAGTAATGATAAATGCAAATTTAATAATTATCATTTTGTTCTAAATATTATATTTGTTATGATAAAGATGCCTCCGTCTCGTGCCGGTCACTTATGGGTTCTTATGGTTTAGCCTAAATCATCTTCACAAAATTATCTTAGGGTGACAAACGAGCACACAGCCCACCTGATGGTAAGTGGTTGCTGTGGCCCATAGACATCTACATCTATCTTCGATTAAGAATCAAAATGCAGATGTTGTCACCCGTGAGGACTAAGATGGAATGCCTCTTTTCCAGTAAAAAGGGTCTCCGTTTCTCTACATTCAGCATACGAAACACAGCAGCATTAAGCTGCTATTTTACGCTTGTATTCTGTGAGAGCGTGGTCCGTCCCCGGTTGAGCCGACCCATTCGTGCTACAACCATAATATAGCTGCAGCATGGCTCTACTATGTATATAAACCACATATATAAATTACATATATACAAAATATACTGCATGAAAGAACTATCGCTTCCACCACAGTCATACTAAATGCTATTGAGCATGAATGTGGGAACTAAGCCACAATTTTTTCAGCTTCAGCTTCGTGCCTTCACAAGAAACTCTTTCAAGCACCCTGACCATTGTGTGCCCTTTATGAACTATTATATTTTGTATGAACCTTTGTAATAAAACCTTCCATATTATTTATTGTAGAATTGTAGAATCATGTGAAGAACTCGTAATAATTTCCATTTATAAGAGCACATCTGGGCTGCAAGTAATATAAAGGTTATTTAGAATAGCTTTTTAACATGAGTGTTGTTGCTGTTGCACTGTGCCCGAACAACTGATAGAGGCAATCAAGACAGAAAACTTACACTTGGACTAACAATACCTATTAATACCTTGACTGAATGTGTTGTTGGTCCAGTGGTTGTAAACGTGGTTGCTGTTCATGATGTTCTGGGTTATATCCCAGGTTGGGACAAAATAATTTATTAGGTTTTTCTGTCAACAAATTCTAAGAGTCAGAAAGTTTGTGGTGTTTTGCTCCTGTACCCCAGAAAGCACGTAAAGCCGTTGGTCCTGCGTCTGAGTTCTCTCCAGTCGTCACTTACCGTGCCATTGGACTATTACATCGGAATAGAGAGTGCACTTGTTCTTGCGCATACACTAGTGCATACTTTATTGCGCATATTACTAGTCTCTGTTGAGACTGGCCGCTGTGACCGAAACTCGGTCTGGAGGACATTACTTGTTTATTATTTATGAAAATTTACGAAATTTTCATCCCTCATTTCTAGTGTTTCCTCCTCCAAAACTGTACTGAATAAAAAGAGGGCTTTATGTGTAAGTTTTGTTTGTTATATTTGTTTGCTGGTTATTTCTAATAACCGCAGTATAACTGGGCAGTTTTAGTTACAAAGTTCTTAATATTTTAAATAATTAATTTATAAAAGAAAAAACAAAACACGAACCTTGGTAGTAGTAGGCATAAGTTGTATCATAAAAGATCCAGGGAGGAAATGGGAATTAGTTTGTATGAAGTAGACGCTATCCGGATATCCTGTTAAATATTTAAAATGAATTAATGATGGTATCCTCAGAGAGAGCATGCCTTCGCTCATTGTGGCACATAATATTGTATACCTACTTCTTTAATCGCTCTTCGTCATAAGCGAAGTTCGCGAATAAAGAGCAGTTGAGACTGTTTGTAATTATTAATTTTTATTATTTTTATATAATTTGTAATTATGTAATTTCACATTCTGAAGATGGGTGGGTGAAGAATTAAAGCCTTTTCAGTTCTTTGAAATCAGCTTTTACTTTTGAGTGGACTAAGGAAATATCACAAGCTCATAGAGAACAACTAGCATATTGTCTAAATAGTTAAGTTAAAAAGTTCATCCCCTACACCCTTGGGTGGCATTTTTCTCCAAATTTATATGGGTCATCCCTGAAGTATATTCTATTAAATAAAAATAGAAATACCAAAATTGGTTCACAATTGACATAACATACAAGAGAACAGAACAAACAAAGATAAAAGAACATGCAGTCTAGTTGAGTACCTCTTTTTGAAATCCACTAAGCTATAAGTACTACTATAAAATCGTTCTATTTACATACCGGTCCCAGAAATTCTAGACATTCTTTAACACTCTAGACACGATCGAAAAGTGGCAGGTTAGTTTTTTTGCCAACGTATAATATTTGACTTAATTTTATTGCTAGAGGGATGTAAAATTATACTTTTTAATAACGTTATTGCAATTAAACAAAACGGTATGTTATTTTAATGTTACGATTAATAAATAATTTGAATAACCTGAGTTTCTTTTAAGTAAAGAGAGAAAGAGAGAGTCTGCAAAGTAAAAGAATATTTTTTGTAATTGCAATTAATGTTCATTTCAGCATAATGAATTAATAATAGTAATGAACTTGCTTATTAACACGATTAAACCTTCGGCTTCGGTCGAAGGTTACATCAAAACTGATCATTCGACTTCGGTTAAAAACTGACCTGCGGTAGGACACTAGTTCGGCCAAAAACAAACAATGAAAAATTCAACATTATGTTGTTTTACTGAATCCTTCTTTCAATTATAATGTTACATGGTAGAGCCATACTGCAGCTATATTATAGTTGTGTGGCGCGAATGAGTCTATTTGATCAGAGTAGGACAACGCTCTTACAGAATAATAGCGTAAAATAGCAGCTTAATGCAGCTGTGTTTCATATGGTGAGTGACGAGAACCGGAGATTGGATATGAGGAATTCCATCTTAGTCCAAAGGGGTGAAATCCCTTCAGTATTTTGATTCTTAATCGATCTACGTGATATATGTTCTCTATTGGCCACAGCACCCATTCACTATCGGGTGGACTGTGTACTAATTTGTCACCCTTATTCTATAAAAAAAAAATGTAGTTTATAATAGTAAATCAAAATGTTTGTATTACTTAATTACTTGCATAGGTATAATACGTTTTCGTCCATAATAATAGATTTTGTGCCATTAGATTCTAGACAGTGGATACTAAACGTAAGATTGTATCCAATTGTACCAAGACAGCCACTTACTTGGCTTAACCTGCTTTTGTCTGTTGTCGATGACTGAGTTCTTTTTGATCGGCTTGACTCACTGAAACTGCGAAGATATGTTGCATCTCTTTGTATATTCTGTCGCATCTACCACGGTGAGTGCTCAGAGGATTTGTTCGGACTAATTCCATTCGCTTAATTCCTGCTAAAAACCATCGAACATCACGACAAAACTCCCGATAACCATCTATACCATCTGGATGATTGACAGTTCACCACTGTGCGATTTACCAGAAGTTTTCTTTCTTGCACAACTTCCTTGTGGAATCATCTACCACCAGTGAATTTACCGGACCGAGACTTAGGGAACCTTAAAGAAGAGCCTACTCTGTTTTAAAAGGCCGGCAACGCACACTGCTATTTCCCTGGTGTTGCAGTTGTTCATGGGCGGCGGTAGTCACTTACCGTGAGGTGAACCGCATGCACGTTTGCCTCCACTTATACATAAAAAAGATAACTCTCGAGTCTCTAACGTAAAACGAGTAATGAGTCATTAACGATACTATCGCGCCGTTGTCATGCATTACAAATCTATGTCGGAAATATTATATTAAGAGATTATTTTCAATGGCATAGCAGGGTGAACGAATAATGGTGTGAAAGTGGATGTTTAACTAGATCTCTTGCTTACGATATTAATTATTATATATACAACATACATTACATAAACATAAAATTGAAGTGTCTGTTTGTAATTTCGAAATACCTACTGCCTTTTATCTAAGGAGTTATTTGCATGCCAATTAAACATAAATAAACACTTTAAAATTTTGTTTGTTTGCCTGGGCACAGATTAATAGTCTGGATTAATATTCGGAATGGCTAAACCGATTGTAAACCCCCCCCCCCCCCCCTTTTAATTTTTATTAGTTATAACTCTGCTTTTACTAAAGAAATACTCATTCGGTTTCTTTCCTTGCTCCATGTTTGTTCCATCATGCTGAATACACGCTTGCAAGAAGCATTAAGAGACAGGAATAAAAAAACAATTGTGACCATTTTTTTCAATTCAGGACAGGGATTTCTGTCTTTCGATTTCGTAAAGAAGAACCAGCGTAAATCCACTTGATTTTTTTTCAACGATCTGTGGTTGAACCTCACGCAAAAGTCCAACCTCATTGTACACTCGTACAGTTTGTCACTATCTAAGTCAATATTTAATAATTCCTGGAGTCTAGTAATGCCTGTCCATGTGATTGGTTCTTTTAGAGATAAGATTTTTATTGCTCGGTATTCCGGATCTTCATCGGACCGGACAGACACCGCCGTATCGACAACGTCGACGGCGTGATCAACAGATGTACACCGGTAGCGCCGCGTTATGTATGTGTCCGCAAAGCGAGTGAGTAGTGACACGTGCGAGCGAAGTATCCGTATAATTTTTTGAATAACCTTAGAAATTATTGCACCTGATAAATTATTGACCTTGTAGGTCGGGAGATTAAACATTATTACCGGATTCAGTCCGGGAGGGTTAGGAACCCTAACCAGAAGTGATCTTAGACTATATATTTAACTCGAAAGAACTTGAGAGTTCTTATTTTTGAGAAATCGAAAAATTTATAAATGGTATTTAATGATCATTTTAAATCTAAATAACGCTATGTTAATAGATAATAATACCCAGTCGATGTCTTTCAGCTGGACCGAAACATCCTCTATTTTTTGAGAAGGCTTAAAATAGGTAGAAAGAGTGGTATTAGTTATTCTTACTCATACGAGGGTGCGTTTTTGAGTTCGCGGAATGGGGGGTAAGGAGTGAAAATAAAATAAAATTCATTTTTCCTTTTCAATATATACCAATATATACCTGCTACCCTAATACATTTTTCGGATCTTTCAATTAACTTATGTATACCCTCAAAAAAATGATGAAAATGATTTCTTTCTCTAAAAAATACACCGAAACTGCTTCCTTCACTTCTTCGTCACTTAAAAACTTTTCCCACAAAGTTCTTTTTTTAAGTTTGGAAATAGATAATAATCACAGGGGGCCAGGTCAGGACTATAGGGTGGGTGTGGCAAAATTTCACCTTCTGCAGCTTCTGCAGGGCAGCCATCGCAACTTGGCACTTGTGAACAGGCGCGTTGTCGTGCAGAAGAAGGATTCCTTTGGTCAATTTTCCCCTTCTTTTCTCCTTTATGGCTTCCTTCAATTGTTCTAGGATTGGAGTGTAGTAATTTCCGGTTATGGAGACACCTTTATCTTTATAATTAATCAGTAGGATTCCTTCTGAGTCCCAAAAGACTGTCGACATAATTTTCCCAGCCGATTGTGCCACCTTAAATTTCTTGGGTGGTGGTGTGCCTTTTTTGTGCTTTGAGAGTCCTGTTTGGACTCAGGTTCATAATGGTGAACCCAAGTTTCGTCACCAGTAACAATTCGAGCCAACACTCCATCTTTGTCTTTCATACAGAGGTCCAAAAATGCACTCCACGCGCTGTTGCTTTTGAGGCCGCGTGAGCATTCTAGGCACCCATCTTGCGCTGACTTTAGTCATGCCAAGATAGTCATGAAGAATTTTGAAAATGGTTGTATCTCCAACCATTTCTGCGAGCTGTTTTTTCTTTAGGCGGGCGTCTTCTAATATTAATTTTTCGACTTTTTGAATAATTTACGAAGTGGTCATCTCGATTGGCCTTCCTGGCCGTGGGTCGTCTTCAAGTGACCCTCTGCCTTGTTTAAAAGGGTGTGCCACTTGTAAACCATAGTTTTACTTGGACAAGAATCTCCGTAAACGGATGACATCTCTTCCAGTATAGTCTGAACTGATTTTCCGCGCTTTGTAAGGAACTTGATAACGGCACGGAACTCGAGTTTCTTTTTTTCGAATTTCTTCCCGATTGACTTGTTTGGTTGACGATAACTCAAAGACTAATGATCTAATTACAATAAAACCCGGTCCGGACTAATGATCTAATTACAATAAAAGTTCACCGCAACACCTCAACGCGAATTCAGATTTTATATTTCCTCGAAATATATGCAGGTATACTGCGATGTTTTCTTTAACCGCAGAATACGTAAGAAAACGACATATAAAATTCCAATTTATAATTTGATAAAAATAATGTTTGTTAAAATAAATTGTATTTAAAAACAAGCAGTAGCAGTCGTCTGCGGCGCTGTCGTCTCGCCACAAGCGAAAATACATCGAAGCCTAAATCGCGCTATCAAAGTTCCGAAGTAAAAAGCTGTATATACAGAATAGCTCCGAACTACCATTCGGATTTCGGAGCGTTGGCCGCTCCCCGGGCAGAACACCTTGCCTAATGGGAGATCGTCCCTTTTCCTTCCAACTACAACACAACCTTTTTTGCTCATACTTGAAGAATGACTTGACAAAATCATTACACTGATTAAGACTTGTAGATTTGTCCCATACCATTCATCCTTCATCACGATGGAACTTTGTTGAGTCGTGCTCTAGCTCGCGATGGTTTCTAAAAAACGATACATTGCAACGCATGCCGCCGGGCGCAGCTAGTACAAAAATAAAACAAGGATGACAATAAAATTACAACCTATTCAAATTGTCACACTTCATTAAAACCATTTGTTAATTCCGCTGACCTTTAGCTTCGTTCTTTCAAATAAATGTGTTGCTGTGTGGAATATTTACCACTTGTTATTATATAGATAATTACTGATAAATTAATTTAACGATTTTAATACTTTAAAAATAGGTTTTAATGGTCAACCTTAACACATATCTCCTAAGCCCATCAGCACTATAGAAAACAGACCTACAGTCCATTAGAAAGCATAGATCATCTACAGCCTCTTAGAAAACACGGTCCTTGACTACTTTTATCGAGGCATCTGTCAACCTACCAAATCGAGAATACATTCCGTAGACAATCGTCTTAACACTTACTCTTTTCTGCCGATTTCCAAAAAGGAGACGGTACTCAATTCGACGCGTATATTTTTTTTATGTGTGTTACCTCATAACTTTTTACTGGGTGGACCGATTTCGATGATTCTTGATCCGAATTCGATGATTATGAAAGCTGATACTTCTCGTGTTACTTCTCCCATATGAATTTGATCAAGGTCAGACCAATAGTTTTTGAGTTATTTGAGTTATTCTTAATAACTTATATTGAAGTCGGCTGTACAAAGTTTTTAATTAAAAATTATTTAATTAATGGTATGAGATCACTCAGCCGAACTTTTGGTAGTGATGACTATATAGCGACCGTAATATCTTTTATAATTACACATATACTCACGAGACATTGCGTCAAGTTTAGGTACCTGTCGAATTTTGTTAATAAGAATTTACTTAGCCTTGCGTGTAGGATTTTATTGTGACTAGGACTCATGGATCACTTCAGGTTCAGAGTTCCTTAGTTTTGTGATGTTTTAATAACACTGTGTACATTTCGTCACCTAGAATTATCGTTGATATTCGTTCTTCTTATGGAACTTTTCTAGCTTCTTTATTTTGCCAATTTGACCCAGTTAAACCTGCAGCGTTTTATCGTTGTTATCAAAACTTGGTGCTAAGTCTGTACTCTGTAGTTTAGACACACATCGTTAATAATCTTGGTCGTAGCAGCCGTAGTAAATATACGGAACGAAACAAAAATCACAAACAATCGCATATACGTGGTAGAGCCATACTGCAGCTATATTAGTAGTATAGTTGTAGCACGAATGACAATCTTATCGACCCGGGAAGGACCACACTCTCACAGAATACCAGCTAAAAATAGTAGCTTAACACTGTTGTTGTGTTTCTTATGATAAGTGTAGAGAACCGTGGACCCTTTTTTTACTGGAAATGGGGCATTCCATCTTAGTCCTCACGGGTAACAACGCATCTCCGTTTTGATTCATAATCGAGGATAGATGTAGATGTCTATGGGCCACAGCATCCATTTACCATCAGGTGGACTATGTGCTTGTCTGTAACCCTTATCGTATAAAAAAAATCTCGGGTCGATTCATCGATCGATTATGAGCTGTCTGATTTGAGTTGGTGCAAAACCATTATTGATTGATTTGAAATGAACAAAATAAATATACAAACATTTTTGTAAAAATATATCGTAACCTCATTATATGAGATACATAATGTTTACGTAAATGTCAAATAGAAATAATGATAAAGCCGGCCAACCGTTCTGGAGCCGTGGGTAATTTAACAATTTTCCACATTTATGACAAAACCTTGCTCTATAGCTTTGCGACTTTGCTGACAGCGCCTTATTTAAATATAATTTATGAAAAATAGGTTTTGTCAGCTGTTAGTAACAATCACAGATTTTATATCAAATGTAACGATGATATATATAAATTCTTATTACATAACGATAACATCTGAAAGATAAAACCCCGATCAAATGGTCGACAATCGTTAATGCTTTTGAGAACAGGAGGCGTGACCGTGACGCGTTTTGCGTCAGTGTTGCGCAATCAAAAATAAATATTGATTTTAACACCTATTTACCCCACTTTGGATTACATAAGCAACAACGGTCAACAGAACCGCCTGTAAATTTAATAACATCACAAACAATCTTAACGCATTGAAGTCACGTTTTCGCAGACTTACAGTAAATATAAATGTTGAATGATTACGTCATACTTGCTTACTTGTTGATCATGTCACCTGACTGCTAAATAGATTAGGTGAACACCCACCCACCTTATCACATAGTAATTTTTCATAAACATTGACACGAAAGTTATAATACTTGCTATTTTTAAATATAGAAGGCAAAACAACTGTTAATAAAGTTCTATTGCACAAACGTCAAATATAAATAGTTTTGAATTTTAACATCAGTGCCGAGTGTACCCTCGGTATGTTCAGTGTTGAAATTTTCCCTAACGTCAGATTATCTCAAACTAACTACCATAGAGTATATAATCACTCCGTTTTATTAGTACCTACCATGATTGAAACTACGTGTGAAAAATTTAAAAATAAACTGACATTCACACCAAATTCACACTTACACACCTCCCATTCTCCTAATAATATAACATACACATGCCAGTTACATAAAGGCGAACTGAATAATCAACTCTTTTACAAAAATAGATGAACACAATTTCTATTTTGCTAACAAGAAATCGCTGAACGAAATCGAGGCTATGCAGAAATTTTAAACAAAAATATAAATGGCAATTCTAATGTTGTTTCATATATTTCGTATACATATTAGAAAGTTTCCAGTTTCTGATTTGCTTTTTGAAGTTATCTTGGCGATATTAACAATTTTTTTTTTATAAAAGGCAAAATTAGAGTTTAGGTAGGTTATTAAATCTTTAGGTTTATCGTAGGAGCCTACAGAGGGAAACAGGAGATGGAAAGCATCATTTTCCTGCTAACGATTCAAAGTAATAAAAACTGCGGTTGCCATACCGCGTGCGCATACTATGAAGGAGGCCTATGTTCAGTAATGTACTATTACAGGCCGTAAGGGCGATATTTCAGTCGATTGAATTTAAATTTAAAATATTATCTGTTTGCATAGTGCAATGTATCTGTATATAGTAATAATATATATGCATATTCTTTGGTATCAGTATCGACCATAAGTTGACGTAATTGTTACATTAATATCTTATTTTAGGACACAAAAAAAGCTTAGTGCAGTTACCGAGTAATTCTCACCGTTAAACGATCCTATTCGGTGAACTGTGTAGTGGCGGTGTAAGAATGTCTACTACCCCATATCAATCCGTGAGTTTCGTAAGAGGTGATAGAGGGAAACAAATCAGGAGATGGACAGCACCATGTTCCTAATAACGACTGAAAATAAACTGCGGTTGCCAAGCGTGACATCTATGACAAATATCTCCTCTATGAGGCAAGTTTTGGGAGAGGTCTATGTTCAGGCTGTAACGGTAACGGTAAACGATTCTTATTAGTTACACAATCGCTCTCGACTGTAATTAAACTCGATTTTTACTTTTAGAATAATCCAATTATGTTGTTCCATAGGTATTCGATTCTCAACGGACGTAACGAGGGACGAAGTGAAGGCACTGTCTGCCTTAATGACCTTCAAATGCGCCTGTGTGGATGTTCCCTTCGGTGGCGCTAAAGCTGGCATTAAGATCAACCCTAAGGAATATTCCGAACACGAGCTGGAGAAGATCACTCGTCGTTTTGCACTCGAGCTCGCTAAAAAGGGATTTATCGGTAAGGCTTTTTCGATCACAGAAAAATAAAACTAGTAATCCAGTATCAGTCCACTTGCTTCGAAATTCACTTAATACGAGCAATGCGAAAGCGAAGTTTATGTATCTTGATTAAAAACTTGATAGTGGAATAAACATTGAGACGAAAATAGCGTGATTGAAAAAAAACTATAAGGTACTTGATTACAAAAAAAAATATTTGCGATAGTATTATTATCCATTGAGTCTATCTCTTTCACCTGGTTGACCGATCATCAATCATGATTTGAGTATCAAATTCATATCATGATTGATTGATTTTCATATTCTTAGAAATTTCTATTGCCGTAAGTATATTGACAGCTTGGTAGCGCTCTGGAGAAACGTTTGACTGGAACGCTATATATGGCCTTAAAACAATTGTTTCGGGTCTGATAATTTATTCGTGCGTAACACACCATTTAACCGTAACTAACCTTGTTGCATAATTTGTCAATTCATTTATTACAGCCCATTAACAAGTCCACTACTGTACGTAGGCCTCTCCAACATATTGCCTCATAGGGAAGATTTGTCAAAGTTGTTACAATACAGATGGGTGGGCAACCACAGCTTTTTTAAAAGATTATTTAATTGTT